>CM067330.1:29042500-30467500 GCA_034376525.1 Nicotiana benthamiana | reverse complement strand
GAAGAAGACCCCAAAATTCGTTCAAAAGAACTAAGGAAAAATGAACCCTAAAATAGGCTTAAAACATCTAGAACTGGGGCGTGTCTACTCTATAAAAGTGTCCTTGCTTCACCTTCCATTGCATTCAAGGGAAGACAAAAATTCGCATCTACTTTGGCGAAGCAAGCTCGCTTCGTTGTACGCCAAAATAACTGGGTGGTATGTCTTTAGTATTTGGTCATAACCTCTTGTAGGAATATCCAAATGACGAGTGGTTTGATGGATTAGAAACTAGACTCAAAGATATTTAATTTGATAGGTTTTACGTCACACAAATATTAATATACAGGTATATATGCACGTCCTAAATGAGGTCTTATGCGTACTCATTTAGAATTTTTAGTCTATCATGTAATTTCAAACTTGGCATAGACTTAGGCCTCTCTTTGGAACCCAAATCACTTATGATTTGTCTCGTACACTTATTATAATAATTAAGTGATAACCATCACATGAATACTCATTTAATGCATCAACCACTGATTCAAATTTACGGGGTGTTACATTAACAAAGCTACATTTTGGGCTCAAGGCTTGGCCCAACAAAGAACAAGAAAAAACGCAGGGGCTCTTCCCTTTTGGTTGGGATTTAATGAGTGTTTACCCACATTAGGCTTCAGGCGGACCCAGTTGCAGAAGTTTACTGGCTGGGCATACCTACCTTTGTATTTTTAGCCATAGAATACACATTAGTCAAAAGCTGTAGGTAAATTCACTTTTAAATAGGAAAATCAAAATACAACTTATAGTTTGAAAATTAATTATACTACGCATGACTCGCAAGACATATTGGACATGCATTTGTACTATGATTCTCAAAAGAAGCATTTACAACTGGGTCGAGCTATCGGGTTCAATGCCCAGGCCCAATGGCCTAGGCCCAGGTTGTCGAGATATATTTTTCCACCAAGGCCTATTTGCAAGTCTGACCCAAATCACAACTAAAAGAAATGGTTGATTTTCTAAATAGTTCAATGAATTCCCAACCAATAAACATAATATTCACATTTTTTGACCACTAAATGCTAAATTTAAATGAGTACTGCACAATCAAGATTTCCACTAGAACTGCAAATTCAAACAGATATAGCTTAAACGCCTATTTTAATTTAGAATTTAGCTAGCAGGAATTAAACACTATAGAAATGCTAAAAATTACAGTAGTTGCTCATAAAACGGTAGGAACATATTATCATTTTACACATTGTAATAATGCAAAAACACTTCAATCAAATATACTCAAACACCAGTCACTGCCCATTTTTTTACCATACCCAACACTTATGGAGAAGCCCATCCATTAACAATCAATGAATTAAAACATTAGACAGAGTCACACGGAGGTGAAAGAAGACTACAACAACAACAACAACTACCCAGTACAGCCTCACAAAGTGGGATCTGGGGAGGGTAATATGTAGACGAGCCTTACCCCTACCCGAAAGGGCAGAGAGGCTGTTTCCAATCGACCCCAGGCTCAGTGAAGGAAAGGAAAGACAAAAACAAGAGAGCATTAGTAATTCCAGCAGAAATAACGTAAATAATTATCTAAACATAAGAAACATAAATAAAATAAATAAATAAAAATAAAACATAAATAAAATAGCATGCAATAATATAACATAGTAACTACCATAAGGGAGATACAAGCCAAAACACGAATCATCAATGGATAGCCCTGCCAAGCCTCACCCAACCCCGGGTGAGGAGTACGCAAAACTCTAGGAGTCCCTATCCTACAACCCTGATACTAGACCTCCAGACTTTCCTATCAAGGGTCATGTCCTCGGAAACCCGCATTCTAGCCATGTCATGCCTAATCACCTCACCCCAATACTTCTTAGGCCTCCCTCTGCCTCGCCAAATGCCGACAATCGCCAGCCGCTCACAACTCCTCACCGGGGCATCAGGACTTCTCCTACGCACATGCCCGAACCACCTCAGCCTCGCTTCTCGCATCTTCTTATCCACCGGGGCCACCCCCACCTTCTCTCGAATAACTTCATTCTTAATCTTATCTAACCTGGTGAGCCCGCACATCCACCTGAGCATCCTCATCTCCGCAACCTTCATTCTTTGAACATGAGAGTTCTTCACGGGCCAGCACTCCGCCCCATACAACATTGCAGGTCTAACCACAGCTCTATAAAATTTCCCCTTGAGTTTATGTGGAACTTTCTTATCACACAGGACTCCTGATGCAAGCCTCCACTTTGACCACCCCGCTCCTATACGATGAGTGACGTCCCCGTCAATCTATCCGTCCCCCTGAATCACCGACCCAAGATATCTGACACTGTCCCTCTTGACGATGACCTGAGATCCAATCATCACGTCCCTGCCTACTTCGCTCGGCTCGGCGTTAAACTTGCACTCCATGTATTCTGTCTTAGATCTGCTTATTCTGAAGCCTTTAGAATCGAGAGTCTGTCTCCATACCTCTAACCTCTCAATAACACCGACCCTCGTCTCATCTATCAAGACTATGTCATCAGCAAATAGCATAAACCAAGGCACATCCCCTTAAATATGACGGGTTATAGCATCCATCACCAAGGCAAACAAGAGAGGGCTAAGCGCCGATCCTTGATGGAGCCCCCTAACTACTGGAAAATCGTCTGAGTCGCCACCCACCATCCTAACCCTAGTCTTAGCTCCATCGTACATGTCCTTGATTACTCTGATGTAGGCTTCCGGCACGCTCTTCGCCTCCAAGCACCTCCATATCACCTCTCTTGGGACCTTGTCATACGCCTTCTCCAAGTCGATAAGCACCATGTGCAGGTCCTTGTTCTTATCCCTAAACTGCTCCACCAGCCGCCTGACAAGGTGGATAGCTTCTGTAGTGGAACGAACCGGCATGAAACCGAACTGGTTCCCAGATATAGATGTCATCTCGCTCACCCTCGCCTCGATCACCCGCTCCCAGACCTTCATGGTGTGACTTATTAACTTGATACCTCTATGGTTGTTGCAACACTAGATGTCCCCTTTGTTCTTGTACAAGGGCACCACTGTACTCCACCTCCACTCATCCGGCATCCTTTTGGTCCTGAAGATCGCATTGAAAAACCTGGAGAGCCACTCCACTCTTGACCTACCCATGCACTTCCAGAACTCCACCGGGATCTCGTCAGGCCCGGTCGCTCGACCCCTACTCATCTTGCACAAAGCCCCCATGACCTCTTCCGCCCTTATGCGCCTGCAATACTCAAGGTCTCTATGTTGCTCTGAATGCCCCAACTCCCCTAGCTCTATGTTACAATCCCCCTCCTCGTTAATTAAGTCTCGAAAGTAAGCCTGCCACCTCAGCTTGACTTGAGACTCCCCTATCAGAACTCTACCATCCTCACCCTTGATGCACCTAACTTGGTCAAGATCACGCGCCTCCCTTTCCCTTGCTTTAGCTAACCGGAATAACTTCATGTCCCCGCCACTCTCCCCTAGTTCCTCGTACATGCGACCAAATGCCGCGTTTTTAGCTTCCGTAACCGCCAGCTTTGCTTCTTTCCTCGCCACCTTGTAGATCTCCCTGTTCGCTCTCCGTTCCTCCTCGCTTGTGCTCCCTGCCAACTTAGCAAACGCCGCCTTCTTCACCTCCACTTTTCCTTCGACTACATTGTTCCACCACCAGTCACCCTGATTTCTACCTAAATAGCCCTTGGCTACCCCGAGCACGTCCTGTTCTACCTCCCTAACCAAGTTCGCCGTCTTTGACCACATAGCGTCCGCTTCCCCAGAACTTCTCCAAGCTCCACCCTCAGCTAACCTCCTCTCCAACTCCTGTGCTTTCTCCTTAGTCAAAACGCCCCACCTAATCCGCGGTTGTCCCTGAGCACCCCTCCTCTTCCTCTTTACCCAGAGACCGACATCAATCACTAGGAGTCTATGAAGAGTCGAAAGGGACTCTCCCGGAATAACCTTGTAGTCCTTGCACATACCCCTATCGCTCCTTCTAAGAAGGATGTAATCAATCTGAGTCCTCGCCGCCGAACTCTTGAAGGTGACCAAATGCTCCTCCCTCTTCTGAAATGTCGAGTTCGCAATCAGAAGCTCGGAAGCCCTGTTGAAATCAAGCAGTGAAGTGTCTCCTCCGTTCCTAACCCCAAAGCCGAAGCCACCGTGCACCTCACCATAACCACCAGCATCAGCCCCAATATGACCATTGAAGTCCCCTCCAATAACTAACTTCTCAGATTGGGGAATACTACTCTCCAAATCATCCAAGTCCTCCCAAAAGCGCCTCTTAGCCTCCACGTCTAAGCCCGCTTGCGGCGCGTAAGCGCTGATGACGTTGAGGACGCAACCCCCAATAACCAACTTAATAGACATTAACCTATCATTCACTCGCCTAACCTCGACCACAGACTCCCTTAGATCCCTATCTACCAAGATGCCCACTCCATTCTTACCTCTCACGACCCCAGAATACCACAGCTTAAACCCGTCTACGTTCCTCTCCTTCGACCCTTTCCACCTAGTCTCCTGGACACATGCTATGTTAATCCCCCTCTTCTGAAGAACCTTCGCCAACTCAATGGACTTGCCCGTCAGAGTGCCTATGTTCCATGACCCAATCCTTAATCTATGAGCGTCCGCTACCCTCTTCCCACCCTTACCTCCCGCCCTACCCGCAGGACCACTCCCTTCCCCCCTACTCACCCCCGCCACCGCCCCCACCCCCCGAGGACATGACCTTATGCTATCATCCCCCGCCGTAGCCACTATCCCTCCAACTGACTATGGAGAATAGTGATGCACACACGCACTATAGCGGAATATGCAAAAAGATGCAAATTAGAAAGCAACATAGTAAACCTCACACGGAATGCTAGCTAAAATGCGTAAAAAATGTACAAAGTAAACAAGAGAGCGGGAGGTACCAACTCCCGGTGGAAAAACCTGAAAGTAGGCTTTGATGCGCCCAAGGTTAACTGCTACCGACTCTTGCACGTCACGAGTGATGTTTCTTAGCTCTTCACTCCCAAACGCCGCAAGCTGGCCTCGCCGCCGCGACTAGTACCTGGGGCAATTTTTCCTGAAGCTTATCGTAATGTGTAGTTCAATTGCGTCCTGCCGAAAGTTTGAAGGGGAGTCACCGGAAGTACTGTAGCTATCCGAAAATCCTCGCCGGAAATAATAAGTTACCGATCCAAGAAAACAGAACACACCCACACACACCCACAGAAAGCAGAAGAGAGAATAGAAAGAAAAGAGCAGGGGTCGCCGGAAAAATCGCCGGTGCACAGCCTATAAGACAGAAACAGACAATACTAGAAAGGAAAATAATCGGCACCACAACAGATAAAAATGATCGGGACAACGAGAGAATGGAAATTAACAGAAAATAACAAGAGTCACCAAACCCTAGATTGAAAAACCCGTTTGATGATCGGAGATACCGCCGACGAAGAAAATATTTGGAGATGGAAAATATCTAAATGGTACCAGTAGCAGTCCTCTTTAGTATATAAATAACCATAAGAATTTGCAACAAAAAACCTAAAAAAATCAAACAAAAAATCGAAGAGATCTTCAATGAAAATGAAAATGAGGGGAAACTTTGTAGGGTTACAGAGAAATTGATAAATTAACAGCGAAAGGGAAAAGAAGACCAATTCTCAAAATAGAAGTTGAAGCTTACTGTGAAGACCAATTCACAATTAGTATTATACCCTAAAATTATCGGAAAATTGGGGGTTTTTCTTTATAGGTGAATCTTCAGATAAGGAGAACAGTAAATAGGATAAACGATAGGAGGAACTTACGGTCAATTTTTCCGGAGAAGAAATTGACGGAGTTTTCCACAGAGAGATCGGCGTACCACTGAGCTTAGCGACGGAAGGCATCAAAGTTCAGCCGAAGTGGAATAGATCGGCGTACTCAGAGATCAAAAAAATAGAGTAAAACTATAGTATAGCTAACACAGCTTGCTATTCTTCTCTATACTCTCCTTACTCTCTTACCTAAAAACATAGGCTATACACAAAATATTTGTTACTAGGTGTGACCCTAACACTAACCATATATGCTATTTCTTTCACAATTTGTTCCCATGTTCTACTTTTCTTCTCAAATATACGTCTATTTCTCTCTATTCATATGTGGTAAGCTACTTCTGCATATATCATACTAAACATCTGTGCATGCTGAGTTTTCCCTTTAGCTTTAGATATTGACCATTACAGGAACTGCTGCCAGTTGCTAACTCCTAGAAATTGCCTACCAATCCAGTTGCACACTTTACTCCATACTTGAGTAATATATTCACACTGCCCAAAAAGATGATCTCTTGTTTCTACTTCTTTCCTGCATAGTGCACATTCTGTATCAGCAGATATCTACAAGTTTTGTAGCATGTCTATGTTCAACAATCTTCCCTGTACCATGAGACACATTATAAACTTTGCTTTTGGCCTTGCTGCATTATGGAGCATCAATGTCTTCTATTCCATTCTTCTGTAGTCTTCTAGCAACTATAAGTAAATTTGACTGATCATGCTTTTCCTCTGCTTTGGTAAGACTTGTCCAAATTTTAATACACTATGGGCCTCAAATATTTTCCTTACCATCCAATATGCTTGTTGAGGTATTACCATTAAACTCATTTGCTAGTTTTTATATAGTAGGTACAGATCCATCGCATCCACAACTTGTCTTGTTTGTGAGCTAAGTCCTAACAGGTCTTGGCTATAGTTGCTTTATTCCACAATTTCAGGTTGACTATATTGAGTCCTCCTCCTGCCTTAGGTAAACAAACTTTATCCTAGGCTTTCAAGGCCTTCTTTATGATCTCATTTGCTCCAGACCATACATAGGATCTGCATATCCCATCTACCAATTTGATCACCTTTGTTGGCAAGATAAACAGTAGTGCCCAAAAAGCCTGAATTCTAAACAACACACTTTGGACTAACTGGACCCTCCCTGCATATGATAGAGTCTTAGCAGTACAAGAATTGATCCTCTTAGTCATTTTGTCAATAATAGATTACCATTGCATTAAGCTCAGTTTCTTTGTGGATAAGGAAACTCCTAGATACTTGAAAAAGAGTTCACCACTTGCTAATCCCAGCATTTGCAAAATTTATTGCCTTTCTGTCACACGAACCCCACCAAAATAAGCTTCACTTTTACTGAGATTTGCTTGTAAAGTGATTTGATTAAACTTCTGTTGTATTACTTGCATTGTCTTCAAATCACCCTAGCAAATAGCTGCAGATCATCTGCAAAGCTTTGGTGAGTGATCCCTAGCTTTGCACACCTAGGGTGATATTTGAATTCTTTCTCCTTCTTCAAACTAGTCAGATTCCTGCTTAGGTTCTCCATTGCAATGGCAAATAAGTATGGTGACATAGGGTCAGTCTGTTTCAGTCCTTTTGCAGCATTGAAAGGTTTTGTTGACTCACTATTAACTACAATTGATTAGTTGACTATCTGAACGCACTCCATAACCCAGGCTATGACAACTGGAAAAATCCCAATTCCTCAATCACTTGCTTCATGAAATGCCACTGCATAGAATCATATGCTTTTTGAAGATCTATCTTTATCATGTATCTAGGAGATAAGTTTTTCCTAGTATAGGCCTTTACTAGTTCATGTGCCAATATAATATTATATGCTATCTTCCTCCCAAGTATGAAACCTGCTTAGGCTTCATTGATCACCATGCCCATAACACCTTGTAACCTGGCTGCTAAAACTTTAGAAATCATTTTGTACAAGATAGTGCAACATGCTATATGTCTCAATTCCTTAGCAGTTTTAGGCTTGGACACCTTGGGCACTAATGTTATAGCTGTACAATTTATGTCCCTATCCAGTTTTCTAGTCTTGAAAGAATCCATAACAACATCCATTACCTCATCTTTTACAATAGTCCAATCTCTTTTGAAGAAAACAACATTGTAACCATCCACACCAGTGGCTTTATCATCACCAATTGAGCACAATCCTTCATATGTTTCTTTTGCAGTCACATTTTTGCATTAGCTCTATTCTTTGTTGTTGAGTGAGTTTGGCTCCATTACACATTACCACTTTATCTATACCAGGGAGGGTTTGAGAAGCAGCTCCCATCAATGATTTATAGAAGTCAACTATATCCTTTTGAATACTCTCCGCATCAGTGAGTATATTCCTCCCAATGGCTCGTAGCTCTACAATCTGCTTTCTTTGATTACTTTCTGTCGTTACAGTTGAGAAATATCTAGTATTAGAGTCAACTAACTGAATCCATTTTGCCCAAGACTTTTGCTTTAAAGCACCTTCTTCAATCATACTCCACTTCTCCAAATTCTGCATCAACTCTTTCTTTTTCCTCAGTAGGTCATAATTGCTATCAACATCTATGCTTTTTTGCACATGTTCCAACTCAATTCTTCCCACCTCTATCCTCCTCTTGAGAAACTTGAATTCCTCTATATTAAGCTTCTTCAATACTGCCCTTAGAGCTTTGAGTTTCATCCACACATTCTGCATTTTTTGCCTATGAAACTTTTGGTTCCAGATATGTTGTACTTCAGGCATAAAACTCTCATGGTCAGCCCAAATATTAAAAAATTTAAAACGAATCTTCTTGCTTCTCTATTTCATTAAAATATAAACACATAGGGGCATGATTAGATGTAAATGGCAGATCATATACAGTTAGTAGATTCCCCCATTGCATCATCCATTCATAATTCCTAAAGACTCTATCTATTCTGCTCTATATTCTGTCCCTATCACCCTGCTTATTGGACCAGGTATAGTAATCACCTTCCCAATTCAATTCATTTAGCTTTAGCTCCTGAATACAATTGCTGAAGTCTTGAACTTAAGCTCTTGTAACTGGATTCCCATGCTTCCTATCTTGCAGTTGCAGAACAATATTAAAGTCACCACCAATTATCCAAGGAATAACTGTCATTTTATCTATTGCTTTTTATATTTTCTCTTAACTATTTTCTCCGCTCAATTGTATTATACCCATATACTACTGAGATTGCACATTCTTCATCTCTCATAACATTTGTGACTGTACTGAGAACAACATGTGCTTCTGCCTTAATCAGCTTCACTGTATAGAAGTTAGAATCCCATATAACTCATATCCTACCATTTATTGCTGCATTGTAGTTATTTATCATCTCCCATCCAGGTGATATATGTTGGCTAACTTCTCTAGCCTTATTCTTCTTAACTCTAGTTTCAATGATCCTTTCTAGCTTTGTATTTTTAGTTTTCAGATAATTCTTCAGCTCCTTCCTCTTATACCATTTATTGATACCCCTAGCACTCCAGATGATCCACTTCATTTATTGAGTTTTGAAACCCTCACCTCTGTCACGAGGTTAGTGTGTCCACTTGTACTTGCTGCTCCCTTTTTTACATTACTTCTACTACGCAATAGAGTTAGATTGGAAATTTCTCAAGATTTAACTCCAAGGTTTTGTTCTTCCCCTTGTACACGATCTATGTGTTAGTGATCCCTTTGTCTCCACTTGACTGATATTGTCTTGCTTGTTGTATTTGCTATGGTACACAATGCGAGGGTTCTTTTTTTCAATTGTTATTGGCTTCTCTGTCATCTGAGGCACCTCCATATTAGCTGATCTAGACTGTGGCTGTTCTACATTCATAGTTGTAACATGCCCTTTGGTCCTCTACTCATATGTAATTTTCTTTGGCTCTCTTCTTATTTTAGGTTGTATCTCCTTTTGGTCTTTAGGTCCTTGTTGTGCATGACATATATGCTCTATAGCTTGGCATTTGTCACAATATACTGGCTTCTATTAATATATTATCTCCTGCTAAAACCTTCTTCCTCTAGGGTCCATCACCATTATCTCAGTAGGCAAGGTTTTGGTTATATTTACTTTAATAAGCATCCCAGCATATGAGATTCTTGTTTGCTTAGTAGTACATTCATCAACAAACAAGGGCTTACCAATAGCACTAGCAATTTTACTTAAAGCTTTCTTTCCCTAAAAGCTCATTGGCAATTTCGGAAACATCAACAATAAGGAAATATCAGTTAAAAATTCCTTGATAATGTCAAAATCTGGAGTCCAAGGTTTGAGAATTATTGTCCTATTTCGTATGGTATGAGGACCAACATAGAAGATTTTATGCATATGAGATATATGTTGGAACTTTACAACATAATAACCATCTTCATGAAGGAATAGATTTGGTTATGCAAAATCAAGCCAGTGTTGAGCTATATACCTTCCCATAGCATTATATCCTGTATTTTCATCCACAATATAAGCAATCATTGCTGCACTCCACCTCTCTTCTGCTTCCTTCACATTTTCCATCTCAAGCTGTACCAATATTTGTCCATCTATAATATGAGGAGGCACGTATGTCAAACCCATTCCATGAGAAGTTACTCGATTTTGCTAAAACAGAATTGACCACATTCTACTCTCTGATCGCCGATATGTAGTGTTCATCTCATTAATCACTGTATTCACTTCATCTCTGCATCTATTTGCTCCCTCACTTTGTTCGATTCCAGTTTCCTTGCTTGGTTTGACCTGCATCTCCACCTCTGCTGCTGTTCCATGGAGCTACCTTTTATTTCAGCATTTTCATTCATCAAGATTTGATTAGGTTGAGTTGAAGAGTTCATCACCAATTTTCGATTAATTTGCGAGCTATTTGATGAATCAATTTCACCCTTTCCTTCTCCACCTCCATCATGTTGCTTCGGTGTCTGCATGTACTATCCAACCTTCGCTTTGTTACTAATTGAGCTCCGAAGAGATTTGAGCTAATTTAAAGGGAGTTGTGGTGATATTTGGAGAGAGGATGAGACGATGATTGCATGGTGCTAATTTGAAGCGACTTGGAGAAATTAGGGTTTTGGCCTTGATTTCGATCTAAGGTTCGTGCAATTCGGGATTTGAAATAAACAGATTGGAGATTTGGAATGAGAAGGTGATGGGGGTTTGGGGTGTTAAATTGGTGGCGTTTGGTGGTGGTCCGCAATCGTGAGGCAATTTCTGGCCGGGGGAGCCGGCGAGGGGATCCTAGGGCGGCTAGATTGTTTTTAGTTTTGGTGTAGGAAATGAAATGAGAGGGGTTGGAATTGGGGTAGGGGGTCTTGTTCGGATTGTCTTACACCAAATGACTCCTCAGTTCCGAGCTGTTGGATTGCCAATATCCAACGGCTGTGATCAAATTAAAATAAACGCGGTCGTTTTGGGGTGTGAAGGGTTGGACCGGGTAGGCTGGTGATTTAGGCTTGGACTTTTCGGTAAGTTTGGGAACAGATTTGGGCTAAATTGGGTGTAAAATCTACCCAATTTCGATTAATAAGACCCATCTTTTTTTATTCTTTTTCTTTTTTCTCTCTCTATAAAATTAAAAATCCTAACTTATCTAAATTGTAAAATTAAAATAATTACTTAATTTTAATAATTATAAAAGTTAATTAATCCGAAATTAAAAGTGAAAATCAATAATCGAAAAATGAAAGGAAAAAGAGTAACAATGAGCTATTTGTGTGATTTCATATTTTATTAAATAAATAATTAACCAATTAATACGAAAAATGCAATGCATGGTATTTTTGATATTTTCATAATTTTAATAAAATTTAAACATACACAAAAAACGCAAAAAATTTATAAAATTCTACAAAATTCTTAAAAATTGTAAGTAATTAAGAACAAATCTATTTTCTTGGGATTTTATAGGAGTCTTTCGTATAGGGCAAAATTCGCATGCTCACATCTGCCCCTCTTTGCTCAGAAACACAACAGGTTTTCGGGTAATGATAAAATGAGCAACTTTGAGGGATTTTTGCCTGTTTGAAACTCCATGAGAAACATCTTTTGAAAAGAGTCTGACCGAACCTTGCTTCAGTGTAGTTCTGGAAGTTTTGGTAGCTGGGACTACCAAGAAACTGTAGTTTCACTACTGTTGCTGTTGTTTCTGCTCGCTGGGCTCCTTATTACACCAAAATGAAAGATGAAAAGCTAAATTAGCCAAACCTACCAACTACGAGTTACATGATTCCTATCTATAAACCTTCTAAAGCTCGATCTTGAGTTTTGGCCAGTTCTTCTTGCAGACTTTGATCTGAATCTTGATGTTCATTGACTAGAACTGTTGATTCATTCGTCTTCGGCTTTTCGGGTCAAGTAGGGACTTGGAAATCTTGTGACTTCAACCACGTCTCAAACTGTCCATATCTTTTCTCCGCTTCCGCACTTTGAGTTCAACTTATTTCCTCGTTCTTCTTTTTTTATTTGGGTTGAGACTTCTTCTTTTGGTCATCTCAAACCTTATGTCTCACGGTGAAAACCTATTCATGCACCAAAGTAACAAATGAACGGAATTTTTGTGCCTCAGTTTTCACTAGCAAAATTTCGTGAGTTATTGTAAAAAATCTAAACTACTTTGTCTAAAATCGGGAAAAGAAATCAGGGAGTGGAGACCTTGTGTCCAAAATAAAATCAACTAGGGAGTGGATACCCTATGTCCAAAATAACTTCAACTAGGGAGTGGAGACCCGATGTTGGAAAAGCAACTAGGGAGTGGAGACCCTATGTCTAAAATAACTTCAACTAGGGAGTGGAGACCTTATGTTGGAAAAACGACTAAGGAGTGGAGGTCCTATGTCTAATATAACTTCAACTAGGGAGTGGAGACCCTATGTTGGAAAAGCGACTAGGGAGTGGAGGCCCTATGTTGGAAAAGCGACTGGGAAGTGGAGACCCTATGTCTAAAATAACTTCAACTAGGGAGTGGAGACCCTATGTTGGAAAAACGACTAGGGAGTGGAGAGCCTATATTTAATATAACTTCAATTAGGGAGTGGAGACCTTATATTGGAAAAGCGATTCGGGAGTGGAGACCCTATGTCTAAAATACCTTAAACTAGGGAGTGTAGACCCTATGTTGGTTAATCGACTAGGGAGTCAAAATCCTATGTCTAAAATAAAATCAACTAGGGAGTGCATACCCTATATTTGAAAAATGACCAGGGAGTGGAGACTCTATGTCAAAAATAAAATCAATTAGGGAATGGAGACTCTATTTTGGAAAAGCTACTAGGAAGTGGAGACCCTGTGTCTAAAATAACTTCAACTAAGGAATGGAGACCCTATGTCTAAAATAACTTCAACTAACAAGTGGAGACCCTATGTTGAAAAAGTGACTAGGGAGTGAAGATCCTATGTCTAAAATAAAATCAACTAGGGAGTGGAGACCCTATGTTGGGAAACGACTAGGCAGTGGAGACCGTATGTCTAAAATAACTTCAACTAGGGAGTGGAGAACCTATGTTAGAAAAACGACTAAGGAATGGAGACTTTATGCCTAAAATAACTTCAACTAGGGAGTGGAGATCCTATGCTTAAAAATAAAATCAACTAGGAAGTTGAGACCCTATGTTGGAAAAGTAGAATGGGGAGTGGAGACCCTATGCCTAAAATAAAATCAACTAGGGAGTGGAGACCCTATGTTGGAAACGCAGACTAGGGAGCGGAAACCCTATGCCTAAAAAACTTCAACTAGGGAATGGAGACCCTATGCCTAAAAATAAAATCAACTAGGGAGTTGAGACCCTATGCCTAACATAAATCAACTAGGAAGTGGAGACCCTATGTTGGAAAAACAAACTAGGGAGTGGAGATCCTATGCCTAAAATAAAATCAACTAGGGAATAGAGACCCTATGTTGGAAAAGCAAACTAGGGAGTGGAGACCCTATGTTGGAAAAGCGACTAGGGAGTGGAGACCCTATGTCTAAGATAAAATTAACTAGGAAGTGGAGACCCTATGTCTAAGATAAAATTAACTAGGAAGTGGAGACCTTATGTTGGAAAAGTGTAATTAGAGGTTGGGGACACTAGGCTACCTTTTTTTTTTTTGAACTTTTTCTTCTTTTCTCTTTTTTTTTGAATTTTTATTTCATAGAAGGGGTAAATGCGGGAAAAATTATTGGAGGGGACTTCCCATTATGGATCGTTGCTGCAAAGTTGTTTCTAGCCCTTGCGCAGTTTCTCTTTGGTTGCACCTGATTCTTGCAAGGTTGCTTTGAATTGCACCTGCTTCATGTTTTCAAATAAAGAACAATGGTTAGTTTGAAATGGTGATTGGTTTTGTGGCCTTGATTTCTTTGATCTTGGCCCAACTCTTTTGATGAAAACCTTTACTGCTTGGTGGCTTTCTGGAGACCGATCTCTCTTCTAAAACCAGGGATTTTGACATTCCAAACTTTCAAACGATGGTTCAACCCGTGTAGGGCTTTGGCCTTTTCATCTTATTCCTGCTTTATGGGTATTTGACTTTGGATTTCTTTCTTTTCCATAATTTTAACTTTGGAGCATCGTCCGTCATGGCCAGTCGTGACCGACTTGATGCACCTGCTGAGACTGGGTGTTTTTATTTGAATTTGTCTTTTGTTAAGCAGAACCGTGTAAAACCAACATTGCTATATTTTCTTTGTATTAGTTTTGTTGAAGAATTAAACCAAAAGGGATTTAAAGAAAAGTAAACAAATGAGAGGATGGTTAATTTAGCAAGAGGTATCCCTTTAGGGGGGAGAAACAAGGACTTATCGAGGGTGAATACAGACTTCAATATACATGACGTGCTTCTTGGAATGGATACCTAATCGACGCAACCGTCCAATTTCTTATAAACCTAAGATAACTCTTGTCTTAAAAATCGAGAAAATCTAGCAGAACTCTATTAATGCCAATGGTTGTAGGGGATTCCTTCTTTTAGATCAATGGTACCCTTTGCAGGTTTTTCCCAATTCACCTCTCTCATTTCTCTTCTTATCATCACCTTATAGTGCTCTTTGCGACTTTTCCACTAACAAGACTCTCATATTTTTCAGTTTCTACACTTACCATCGCCTTACGGTGCCCGTGTGAGTTTTCACTAAAAACACTCTCATTTTATTTCTCTTATTTTGATTGCATTGGATCCAAGTAGTTGCATTCTCTGATTCTTGAACATTCTCACCGATCGGTCAGAAGGACTCGAACAAGATTTAGGATAAAAAGAGTTTGGATCGAGTTACAATTTTGGAACCATTCAGGCAGGATCATCACTGAACCATTATAACATTTTCCTAGTTTCACCTTTGGGGGAATATGGATTTTTTTTGGTGTGATTGAACCCAGAGAGAGGTTGCCTACGTATCCTTTCGAAACAAGTCGAACATAGTTCAAGGAAACTTTATATTTTATTTTGATTTTTTTAATGTTTTCAGGTTCCAAAGATGGTAATCAAAGAAAGTTTATCAGCTCAAAGGGTTAGCAAAGTATTTGAGTGTTTGGGGTAGCGAGAATGAAAGCCTTCGTCATCCCAATTAGATAATATTGGTATCGCAAAAGGGTTAAACGTAATATCTTTTAGCTGCATATGCATTTAGACCTGTTTCAGGATTATTTCCTTCAATAACTCCTAAGTATAATGCCTATTTCGGTAACAATTTTCTTATAATGTGTGGGACCTTTCAGTTAGGAGAAAACATTCCTTTTTATGCCTTGTGATGAGGTAGAATATGTCTCAAAACAAGTTGCTCTACTTCAAAGTCCCTAGGCCGCACTTTCTTGTTATAGGCAGAGGCCATTCTTTGTTGATACAACTGCCCGTGGAAAACTGCGCCCATCCGCTTTTCATCAATCAAGGTTAACTATTTTAGACTGGTCTTGACCCACTCATTATCCTCAATTTCAGCCTCAATATTGAATCAAAGAGAAGGAATTTTAACTTTTGCAGGTATTACGGCTTCGGTTCCATAAACCAATAAATAGGGTATTACTCCAATTGATGTTTGCACAGTTGTGCATTATCCTAACAATGCAAACGACAACTTTTCATGCCATTGTCTTAATCTTTAAATCATCTTTGTAAGAATCTTCCTAATGTTCTTGTTTGTTACTTCAACATCATTATTAGCTTTGGGCCGATAAGCTGTAGAATTCTGATGAGTGATCTTAAATTGCTCACATATCTCCCGGGTCAAATGGCTATTCAAGTTTGCACCATTATTCGTAATGATAGTCATAGGAATACCAAAACGGCAGATGATGTTGGAGTGCACAAAGTCTACCACTGCTTTCTTGGTAACGACTTTGAGAGTGACTGATTCAACCTATTTTGTGAAGTAGTCAATAGCAACCAATATGAATCTATGCCCATTTGAAGATTTTGACTCAATTGGCCGAAGGACATCCATACCCCAAGTAACGAACAACCATAATGCTGACATATGATACAGTTATGTGCGTGGTGCATGAATCAAGTCACCTTGTACCTGACACCGATGACATTTTCGGACAAAACTGAAGCAATCATTTTTCATAGTTATCCAGTAATTGCCTGCTCGAAGGATTCTCTTCGCCAGGACATATCTATTAATATGGGGTCCACACACTCCTACGTGTACTTCATGCATGATTCTTCCAACCTCTTGGGCATCCACACATCTTAACAGGTTGAGATCTAGAGTTCTTTTGTACAAGATCTCGCCGCTCAAGAAGAAACCGCTAGCAAGCCTTCTAATGGTTCTCTTTTAGTCTCTATTGGCTTACTCAGGATATTCTTTTATTTTTAGAAATATCTTGATATCATAATACCATGGATGAACATTTGGTTCCACTTTAACCGTATTTCAATAACCATGCCTTCCTCGGATTTGGATTTCCAATGGGTAAATGTGGGCATTGCCTGGATATGGAAACATCGAGGCTAAAGTAGCAAGTATCGGCTAACCCATTGTGAAACCGAGGAATGTACTTGAACTCGACTTACTTGAACCGTTCGCTAAGATCTTCCACATGTTGCCTGTATGGAATAAGCTAGAAATCCCGAGTTTCCTGTTCACCCTGAGCTTGTCAGATAATCAAGTCCGAATCTCTTATAATTAACATTTCTTCCATATTTTGGTCGATTTCCATGTTCATACCCATAATGCAAGCTTCGTACTCGGCAGTGTTGTTGGTGCATAAAAACCGAGGATGTGACCAGTAGGTGAGATCAAGATTGCCCTAATCCCGATACCTTTTGCATTCATAGCTCCATCAATGAACATTGTCCAAGCATTGGTATCTTCTGAAACTGCCTCAAATGAATTTACTTCCTCGTATGGAAATTAAGTACGCAAAGGCTGATATTCATCATCAACAGGATTTTCAGTTAGGTGATCTGCTAAATCTTAGGCTTTCATTGCCGTGCGGATGACATAGACTACGTCGAACTCGGTGAGGAGGATTCCTCGCTGTGGGCATCAGCTTTTGGAATATGTACTTCAAAGAGTCTAGCCCTGGTGATAAGATAAGTGGTGTAGCCCAATAAGTAATTCCTAAGCTTCCGAGCGACCCAAGTTAGGGCACAACAAGTACTTTCCAACAAAGCGTATTTGGCTTCGTAGCTAGTGAACTTTTTGCTCAAATAGTATATTTATTTCACGTAGTCTGTGTTTTATGTCCGTGGTGCAGGTAGGCAAGCTGACGAGCCCCCTTCTTAGGATCCTTGATCAGCGAGAGTTAGCGTGATCCACTTGGTCCGGAGTTGCTTTTGATATTTCTACGATATGATCGGGTGGGTCCAAGACTAGCGCTTCGACAGATATTCTTTGATTTTATCAAAGGCTTCTTGACACTCATATGTCCATTTAGTCGCCTCATCTTTCTTTAACAGCTTAAATATGGGCTCACATGTAGATGTCAACTCAGCAATGAACTGACTGATGTAATTCAATCTTCCCAACAAACTCATAACTTCTTTCTTAGTTATGGATATAATTTCAAGTGGTATTAACGCAGACACTCAAAGAACTTTCTCAGATCCCCAACATGGTCATCGTGCATTCTGGATTTAATGATCACATCGTCCACATACACCTCGATTTCTTGGTGCATCATGTCATGAAAGATGGCAGTCACAGCCTTCATGTAAGTTGCCCAGCATTCTTTTAACCAAAAGGCATAACCCTCTAATAATAGGTGCCCCAAGGTGTGGTGAACGTTGTCTTTTTTGCATATCCTTCATCCATCGAGACCTGGTGGTACGTAGCATAATAATCCACAAAAAGACTATATACCATGTTTGGCACAATTGTCAACAAGGATGTGGATGTTTGGCAATGGGAAGTTATATTTGGGACTTGATTTATTCAGATCCCGATACTCAACACACACTCGAGTTTTCCCATCTTTCTTTGGTATGGTAACCACATTTGCCATCCATATGGTGTATCGGACCATTCGGATCACCCCGTCTTCAACTATTTGGTGACCTCTTCTTTGATCTTGTCACTGATATCAATTTTGAACTTTCTCTGTTTTTGGTGGATAGGGGAATAATCAAGACAAGTCGCAAACTTGTGGACCACCAAATCGACACTTAATCATGGCATATCATCACAGGACCAAGCAAACACATCTTTGAATTTGAACAAAAATTGGATTAATGCATCCCTAGTTCTTTCATCCATGTGAATGCTAATCATAATTTTTTGGATCTCTTCTAAACTATCTAAATTAATCGGGCTCGGCTTCCCTTAAGTTTGTCTTAGGTTTATTCTCGAATTGTTCTAGTTCTCGGTTTATTACCCTAAAATTCTCATCTTTATCATATTCTGGTTTTTGATTCATTATTTCATAATTAGGCAACATACTAATCTGGGCATGGATCCACAAGAATCTCATGTTATTTAATCTCGTATTATTAGAACTGAAAGGAATAAATAATACAAGTAACAAAAATCAGAAAGAATAAAGAAAGAGATTCATAGACGATGAAATATTGATTTTATTTCATTGAATTTGAAGATAGCAGGGTTACGTTGGAACTTTAAAGGCAATAAACTAAAAGAAACATTTGAGTTACACCCTGGAATAACTCGGAATGTAGAAAAGGTGGCAAGACTGGACTGCCAGGATTCCCGCCTGACTGGGAATGGAGTGGCCTTCCAATTTTGCAGCTTCACATTAGGCCCCATAAATTGCACCTCAACAGTGCTCGAGCCTTCACCAGGCTGGACCATGTGAGATTCATATAATATTTGCCTTATGGCTCTACATATGTCCTCAATTTCCTCGGCCATGAAGGCCTCATCATCTTCTTCTTTTGTGTACTTGGGCTTGACGAATGTTATGTAGAGATCTGGGACCAGCTGAGGTAACACCTAACCATTGCTTTTTCATTCATTTGCCCATGTCACATAAGTTTCTGTGGCATGAAAACCCACGCCGAAGAACTTCTCGCTGGCAGCTAAAGTGATAGGTTCTGTGATACCTTGCAATGATGCCCCGAGTCCCTTCCCATGCTTATAACCATGCTTGATCATTCCATGTCTAAAATTTTACTTCAAAATCCACAGGACCGATAGTCAAGATCAAATCAATCTCCCCTATTGTGTCCCACTTGATGCCATCAAAAGCATGCACACAAATATTATTAGGCCTGATCTTTTCAGTCCCAATTTCCATTCTTTGCAAAGTTGAGAGAGGGCATATGTTGACCCATGATTTTCCATCCACCTTGACTATTTTTACATAGTACCATGCATAGTTAAATGTCAGATGAAGAGCTTTGTTGTGGGCAGCCCCTTTCGAGGGTGAGTCATCTTGCTAAATGAATTTGATTAACTGCGAAGAATCTTTCTACCATCCTTTCCTGTTGCTCCACAGTAGTTTCAATCAGAACATAGGCTTCATTGAGGGTCTTTATCAGTATTTTCTGATGCTCAGTGGAGCTTATCAGCACAGACAAAAGCGAGACCTGAGCGATAGACTTTCAGAGTTGTTCAATTACCTTGTAGTATGTAGTTTAGTATGAAATCTCGGCTTCTTCTGCACTAACTAGCTTTTTAAGCGGAAAATGCTTTTGTTTAGCATTATACACTTCTTCCAGATTGAGGTATTTCCAATATGTGTTGGTTTCATTTACTTCCCTTGTGATTTCTACTCCTATGTACGTTACTAATGCTATGTTGTAATTCCAGGGGACGGTAATGGGATCTTTCATGGGCTTTTGTGGTGTGCGGCTAATAACCACGGGCTCATTCAGCCTTGATGAAATTAGCGGCCCCCGCGCCATATGAGTCCCTCTTGGTACATGTATCTTAGGTCCCTTGTTTAGCTCAAACCTCTTGGGGGGACTCAACAACAATTGTTCTTTCCTAGAAGCCTGAGGAACATAAAGAATGACATCCTTAGGGGGTACAACCCCTATTTTGGTTTCCACCATCTTTTCTACACTTTGAGGATGGAGTTATGCTTACTCTCCTCATTGTCTTGCTTTATAGCCGCCTTTGGATTCTTTTCAACATTGACGATGTCAATGATGGATATTAGAGCTGGGTCAACCTCCTTATCTTTAAAATCCTGATAACTAGCCTGTTGTTGTGAGCCGACAATGGGTTATTGGTCACATTGGGGATCTCTTCATCTTTCAACACTGCCCTCTTTTGCTCTATTAAGTTTTCTCTTGCCCTTTTAATAGTCCAACAGTCTATAGTGTCATGCCCTTCTGCTTCTGAATAGTAAGCATATCGAGTACCGGGTCGGTAGAAGGGCGACTCTGGGTTTTTCCAGGTTTAAGGTACGGGTTGCAACAAACTCATTTGGACTAGTTTAGGAAAAAGGCTTGAGTTTGATTAACACTTAGGCGTGAAGTTTGTTCTTCTAGGTAGTTCCCGAGCATGGGTATTATATGGAAAATTATTTTGAGTGGGACGAGGATTATATGGAGCTTGGTGAGGAGGTTCATTTCTAGGAGGTGGAGCTCGATTTTGGTTAAACTATTGTTGTGGCCGAGCGTATGGCTGGGCGTTCATTAATGCGTATGGCTGTAGGAGCCATAGCGTAGGACACATCAATACGAGGATAATAATGTTGTGGGATGGTTAGATGGAAGTAACCTTTGGGTGGATGTGGGTTTCTCAGACTTGAAGCCGCCATCACTACCTCTTCTTTCTTCTTTTTGTTTGCTACACCTCTTGACCCGCTTTGGATTGTTTGGGACGTAGCTCTTATGGAAGATTGGCTCAATATACGACCTGTTTTCAGACCATTTTCGATCATCTCACCAATATTTATGGCGTCAGCAAACGGCTTTCCCATTGCAGACATTATATTCTGAAAGTAGTCAGCCTCCTGGGCTTGTAGAAAAACACTGACCATTTCGGTATCATCCATCTGGGGCTTGATCCTGGCTGCCTGTTCGCGCCATTTAATAGCATATTCTCGGAAACTTTTTGATGACTTCTTTTTGAGATTTAACTGGGAATTCCTGTCAGAGTTGTGTCTATGTTGTACTGAAACTGCCAGACAAAATCTTGATCCAAATCGTCCCATATGTGCTTGCGATATGTCTTGATCCATGTACCACTCGGATGCAATAGCCACTGGACTCTCTCCGAAATAAGCCATTAGAAGCTCTTCTTTTCCACCTTCCCCTCTCAATTAATTGCAATATCTCTTGGGGTGGGTTGTGAGGTCCCCGTGCACGTCATACTTTCGAACTTAGGAGTCTTAAAACCAAGGGGCAGGTGAACATGTGGGAACATGCATAGATCAGCGTAGGATACACTCTTTTGGCCGCTTAAGCCTTGGATATTCTTGAGGCTTTGTTTCGTGCTCCCTATTTTTTGAGTGATTTCCTCTTGCTCGGGGTTCTTTGTAGCCTTCTCTTATTATGCGGTAACCTCGTACCGGGATTGTTCAGGGTAAGAATTATTGGTGAAATAGGTAGGATCTGGTGGAAAAGACGGTACTTGGAAAGTGAAGGATGATGGATCAAAGATTGGCCTAGGAAAAGTGGGTTGCACTGTGGCCGAGGTTGGTGGTGCGGTGAATATGTTAGAGGTCACTCCCGAAATCACCTGGGGGCGGACCTCAGAAGGTGTTCCGATGAAGTGAGTTGAGATAGTGGGGTATCCAAGTTGAGTATTCAGGTAACTTATTGGGACTTTGGAATTTCTACTTGCTCTGGGGAACCAGGTATGGCACTAGGCGGCTCTCTACCTTTGGACGAAGGGTCCCACGTTTCCAAGACACAGAGGCGCAGTGCCCTATTCTCTTCAGCAACCACTGACTCTTTGGTTGGGATAACCGATAACGGGCTATCCTCTGGGATGGCAATTGTTGGTAGATGACCTTCTAATGACATTTCTACACTGCCCTTGGATCTTGAAAGTAAGGGTGCGAAGCCAGGTTGCCACAAAACCAACCACCTTAGAACAAAATCTATACTCAATAGTATGCACAATAAAGTGGTTAGTTTTGAAGCAATTAACACATAGAGAATTTCACATTGGAGGTCTGATACACCTATACAGTTACATGTGTTTCTACATGTTTTGCAACGATTGCATGTCTCATCCCATCCTTTGTTTATTTATCATTATCTTTCTCTAGCTCTCTTTTGCATTCTCTCCCTATTTTCTCTCTTGTTTTCGTTCTCTTTTTTTTTCTCTCTCTTCTTTTTTTTTCTTTTTACTTTTGTTTTTCTCTTTCCATCATTTTTCTTTTATTTGAGTCATTTTAAAACCACGACCGGATTCAACGGAGATTGCCTACGTATCACGATGCTGCGTGAATCAGATTATCACGTAGTTCAAGGAATAAATGCATTAAATAAATAAACACAATTTTGGTTTTTCTTAGAATTTCATTAAAAATAAAAACTCCTGATCTTTTCTATTACAAATGACTCCATCATACTTTTCTAGCAATTGAAAAAATTAAGAACAAACTCAAAACAGAATCTAGATATGGAAACTAAAATACAGACTCAAAATGAAAATCAAGAATATATCGATGCTTGTACTCCACGGGCCCGCGAGATATCAGTCGGTTTGCCACGGGCCTATGTGAAAGATCTCCTTGAAGACGATCCAGGTCATTCATTATTTGTCGAACAAAGGTCATCACTTCGGAGAAAAAGGTGGTTCTAGTCATGTCTTCACATTCATGGCTGATGATACCTTTCTCTTGGAGAAAATGTCTGATTTGTTGAGACCTGGCTTCTAGCACTTGAGTGTCGTGATGGCTTTGGCCTTACAACTGTTGCATATCTTCCTCTAGCTGTGACATTAAGGAATAACAATGTTCCCTCTTTGCTTTATAGCTCTTTATTTGTTTGGCCATCTCATTCTCGAGGGTGGTTAGCTTTTCCTTCACGTTTGTGACTTCTCCATCATATTTCTTTTTCAGTTGCCGGATAAACTCTGCACGTTGTGCCCGGGATCTTTCCATACTTATCCTTGGATTTTTCCAAATCATCCTTGCACTCAGACATTTTCCTCCAAAGACCGTTTATGAGTCATTCATTCATTCGGCTCTTTTCCTGATTTTCAGCAGCTATCTTCATTTTTTAGATTTGGGCTTGGGCCAACTTCTTCTTTTCCCCTTCATTAGCAACAGCCTATACACTACTATCAAATTTGAGATCCCTGATTTGCCCCTCCAATTTTCTTAACTTGGCCCTGTAGCTAGCCTTTTTTGCCAACCAATCCTATTGCTTTGCACTCCATTAGTGAACTGTTGGACATGGGGCCTCTTGGTGGTTCGTTCAGGCTCTTGATGGACTGGAACCTTTTAAAGTACCAAGCCGTGTAACTAGGCTCTAATTCACCTTTGGAAAAATCATGCACCCGAGTCTGTGGCTCTAGGAACCAACACTAATGCGAAATCTGGTGAACCCTTTCTTCGGGGAATGCAGCTCTTGGACCTAGTTTGATAACTTGTTGACTCAAATCTTCATCATGAGGGATAGTTTGGTACCAACCTAGCTGGCGCGGAACCCTGTGTGGGGCATATGGATGAATACTTTGAAGACCCATCAATAGAAGAAAACATACTTCGGTCGACATATAAATGACTTCAGTGACCGGGACTTAACCGAATGTCTATTCAATTCTGTTCGCAGTCAAAAACTCAAATGCACGAACGATTCCTCTGCACCCATTGGAAACTCATGCCCCTCCATCTAGTTTTCATGTTCTTTAATGCAGTTAAGCCCAGTCATTCCATAGTTCATGTACCGCGAACGATGGCAAAGGTGTTCTTCCATCCAAAGTTGTAAAAGCATGTTACAACCCTCAAATAATTTTCCACCTGCTCGGCAAATGGTTAGAGCTCGATAAATCTCTGCTAAGACCATTGGTACAATGGTGCCATTAGCCTTTTTAGTCATGAAGCCAGCTATTCCCACGAGCCCCGGCTCTATATTTCTGTACTTTCTTGGGCAGATTAAGATATCCAAGCATGCTACTATAAAATCCAATCCTCGAGTGCTTCCTTTTTATCTTTGTTCCCTGAATGAGTTAGGCCAGTATCTAGGGTCTCAAAAATGTAGGGAACCCCGTAATGTTGATATAAGAAATAGAGTGTGCAAAATCTGTCAATCAAATTTTCGTCTTTAACTCCCTGACAAATGAGGAGTCACTGCTCTAGGTGCCATTAGGTATCGATTTCTGAGATTCCCACTAAGACCAGTGTAGACCGCTTTTCCTCAAGCATAGGGGTTAGTTCAAAATCAGAAAAATGGAACACATTATGCGTTTGGGTTCCAAAAAGGTATCAAAGCCTCAATTATATCCGATCTCGATCTAATTTCTAAAAGAACAGCAAGACCGCCCAAAGCTTTTATCAGAGTTTCTCTGCTAACTTTCCTAAGTCGTTTCACCACATATTGAGTTCTAACGGGATTTCCTCGAGGACTGTGAAGGGTTTATTTTTAATAGTGCTCATCATGCACATTTATTTAAAGTGATCGGTCAAAACATCATGATTTATTTTGACTCAAGAGAAAATTATCAAAAAAAAAATTCAAAGTTACAATTCCAAAACAAAAACACCTTCGCAAATACGGCCTTTCAGCACCCCAGAAAAGAAGATTTTAGAATTGTGTTTGCTAATTGGCCAAAATTTGAAAAAGGATCATATGTAGCTATTATTGCAAATTCAGTCTTTCGACGCCCTTTTGGGGACATTTTTTGATATTTAGACAAGAACAAATTACCTAATTTATTTATGATAAAACAATTTGGGTTATTTTGAAAAAATGGAGTTGGACCCGGTGAGGGCTGTTTACGTATCTCACATTCAGTAAGAATCAAACTTGTGTAGTCGAGCAGTTTTGACGGAACTGGGAAACATACACTTGAAGATTTTTGGCTCATTTTGACATGAATTTCTTTTTCTTTTTTTTTTTCCAGAACTTTGGCAGAGTTTCAAGATTTTTCAAATACCTACCTCTCACTTTTTTTCTTTTTCTTCTTTCTCTTTTTTTTTGTTGATTTTCTTTAGCTACTGTAGAAGCCAGTCAACATGCAAGACAAAACAAACAGATGGACAAGTAGCACATAAGATTTATCAGGATGATCTTTATAAGTTGGGTACACCTGACCTATACGGACACAACCCCTGTATCGTATCCCCAAAGTCAGATGCACGTGCTGCAAACAAACGTTCCTATTAGGGATCCGACATAAGGAAATGTTATTCTAAGTTTAAAAACCTGTGCGTATTGTTCTAGAGCTGGCATACCTAAGCGGACAGCTCGAGCCGAGGGGGATAGCATACCGGGAATACAGAAGCTTCACCGGCTTTGCAACTTATCCGAACCTTGTTCTAATATTGGGATATGACTCTAACAAAAAAAAATTACACGAAGTGCACACTTCCCATATTATTTAGAAGACTCAGAGGGAGGAGGATTTTGTAATAATTTAATATACAATCAAAAAATATTAAAGCAGTAAAAAACGACAAGTACCACATTAGGTTCAAACATGTAAAAATAAAATAATAAATAAATTCAAGTATAGTAGTTATTCTAAGATCGAATTCTTGAACCATGAACCAAAGGTTCTGAGTTATGATCCCCAGCAGAGTCGCTAGAACTCTCACAGCTCCTTTCTACCACTCGAGGGTAATATAGGGGAGTTTTTCAATTAAAGTGTCGTTAATCGAGATGGGATTAATTAAATTAATTTCTTAGAGTCTCCACTAGGGATATTTATTATAGTTTCTCAAGTCACCAGTTTATTTTTAAATCCCAAATCAAGAAACAATTGACTTTATTTAAAAGTCTACGAAATCAGAAATTCTAAGTAAGGAATTCTGTTAACCAGCGAGAAGGTGTTAGGCATTTCCGAGTTCCGTGGTTCGAGCACGGTCGCTTAAACTATTAAAATTGGCCTATTATATGATTTACTACATGTACTTATTGTGCATTTTTAGCTTCTATAACCGCTTTTAATCGTTTTTATGAAAATTCAATGCTATTTAAAATACGTTTTAAACCACGCAACATGAAATGCACCTATGGTTCGCACCGCGCTTCATTTAACATTGTTGAAGATTGATGTTGGGTCACATGAAATATACACCTGGATTTTAGTATAAATCACAACTACATCACGAGAACCTTACCCGTAGCTATGATGAATTAATTAATTGACACGCTTAAAGCAACTACGAAGATTTAATTTTTGATTGCGACGTCTGTGAGGTCCATGGATGATTCAATTTATTTATGGCACACCTCAAACCTTTCCTATAAGTACTAGTTCTTGACCTAATCTTATGAGGGCCATGAATTGTAAATTTTGTTTGGCATGGCATACCTAACTTATTGCCCCTTTTTATAGAAAATTTATACTCGATTGGCATAGCAATGTCTAATTTAGTTCTATTGGACGGGGTTGGTTCTAGGCATTCATTACTAGGTTGAATGGGGGAGGTTCAACTTTTAACAAAGTTACGTTTTGGCTAAAGGCTTGTCCCAACATAGAACAAGAAAAACGTAGGGGATCTCGCCCTTTGGTTGGGATTTTAACGAGTGTTTTCCCACATTGGGCTTCAGACGGGCCCAATTACAGAGGTTTACTACCTGGGCCTATCTACCATTGCAATTTTTAGCTATAGAATACACATTAGTCAAAAGCTGTATGTAAATTCACTTTTAAATAGGAAAATCAAAATACAACTTCCAGTTTGAAATTAATTATACTACGCATGACTCGCAAGACATATTAGACACGAATTTATACAATAATTCTCAAAAGAAGCATTTACAACTAGGTCGAGCTATTGGGTTCAATACCCAGGCCCTATGGCCTAGGCCCAGGCTGTCGAGATTTATTTTTCCACCTAGGCCTATTTGCAAGTCTGACCCAAATCACAACTAAAAGAAATGGTTACTTTTCTAAATAGTTCAAAGAATTCCCAACCAATAAATATAATAGTCACATTTTTAACCACTAAATGCTAAAGTTAAATTAGTATTGCACAATCAAGATTTTCACTAGAACGGCAGATCCAATAGTTGCTCATGAAGCAGTAGGAACATATAATCATTTTACACATTATGGTAATGCTGAAACACTTCATTCAAATATACTAAAGCATCAGTCACTGCCTATTTTTTGACCATATCCAACAGTTGTGGAGAAGCCCACGTATTAAAAATCAATAAATTAAAATATTAGACAGAGTCGCATGGAGGTGAAAGAAGAGTGAAAGTAAACAATTATTAAAACTAAACTACTTAGTCTAAACGCAACATACACAAGAAGTGTTATTCAAGTCCGATCAACACTGAATATACTGGTTGCTTCATGGATTCTCACTACAAGTCTGTAATGCAACAATACATAAACTAATAAGAAAACCAAAAAGCAATATTCACATGACTTATAGGCAAACATTGAATAAGACGAAACTAAATGTGTAAATATAACTCTACAACAACAAGATACTCCTCAAAACAAGGCTTTATTTCATGATTCAAAGCTCAGGACATACCTGGTTACAAGGAATAAGAACATGGTTGTGAATCTTTACTAAAACAAGCAGCAGAACAGAGCAGAAAACCAATGAAACCAAGAAACCCAAACCCAGCAATATCACAGCCTTCAAACTTAAGACATCTTGCAACTCATGAATCCAGAAATTTTAGAGGAAAATTTGTTCTAAATTAAGTTCGGCAAGGAAATTGATCAGCTAGCAACGAAACATTAGCTGAACTTTTAGTGCTTCTTAGTTTCTGAAAATTTGATGTATTTCACATAATTTGTGCAGAGAATGATGCTAATGATTGAATGTGTAATGCTAATGATTGTGTGTCCTTTTCAGAATGGAATAACCTACATATATAAGCTACCTAGGGAGGGTATATTTTGGGGAATATTCCTTATCCTAGGGTCTGATAATTGTACAATACAGATGCCCTTCTTATCCTATTTTAGCATCTTTTGCAACAGCTAGGACAACTGTACCATTTTTAATTTTGGCCTAAGTGAAAGTCCATTTTTACCCTTTGAATTACTGCCTATTTCAATTCTATCCTAAACTCTTTTAGTTCAATTACGTCTCTAAGGTTTCTATTGATTTGCAAATCAAGGCAAACAAGGACAAACCTTGACTTAAAAGCAAGGAAGATCATATGGACAAATCCTGATTTAATTTAAACTTCTAACAGATGCGGACCGCACTTCTGCCGCAAACCTAGTTAGCGTGTCTAGTTTTTTGGGAGCATTTTGCAGTCCATACTGCGGACTACATGTCGACTTCGCGATTGCTAATGCGATCGCAAATCTGAATCAGGGCTCCTATTATCTAATTTTTAAACCCGATCCCATCCAATAAAAATACCCCAAATGACCATGTTCTCTTATTTTTCACGACCTGAAGAGAGAGAGGGAGTTCTAGAGTAAGGAGGAGTAATCTCCATCAAGTCCTCTGTAGATCCCTTCCCTAAATCCTTGAAGATTGTCAATTGAAGCTACTAGGTCTTCAACCTAAGAGGTAAGAACTGTACCCTCCTCGATAATTTCAAAAATTCTGTTAAAATAGGTAATTAGCAAATTGGTACATGGGTATAAGGCTATAATCTAGCATGCATAGGAGATAAAAGGGATATGGGGAGGATGAGAACTAAAAAAAAAAAGCAATTGGGGTGTAAAATGTAGAAATTTCTTCCAAAAAGGGGCCTAAGATCATAATGCACCTTTTACATATGATAATATTCTCAAATGAGCTAGAATCTTAATCTCATCTCTAATACTTGGTTTAATTGTAAATCTTCCACAATTGATCGAAGTGCTTAGAGTTCCGAAAATCTTGTAAGGATTAAGGAAAGCTATATTGAGGTATGTATGGCTAAAACCCCCTTTTATTAGAAATTGAACTCTGTCGGCATTTTCGCAGGTGTGGTAAGACTAGAGTTGGTTGAGATGTTGATTGTTATTTCACATTAATTGATTTGCAATTACATACATATATGCATGAAGTATGTGCCTCATTATGAGTAATATACTATTATTGATATTTAGAGAAGTGTGAATAATAAGAATCATGTGTTGAAATGCTTAGGCTATAAGCTAAGATTAAAATCGAGATTTGTCATACTAACTATGTGGAAACTTACATGTGCTTGCAACTTGAATTGCTTGTTTGTGTCTATGACCATGAAATTGCAAGATGGATATTGAAAATGGAATGATGTGACAACTATGGCCCTAAGTACCAATGAATTGATATGAGCTATGTTATACAAAGATTCAAATGAGATGATCAATGAGAAAGGAACAACACCTACGTAACGTGGCCTAGCCGATCAGGCCGTGATCGGACACCATGCCGCGCACATGGTGAAAATGTGCTAACATTGGATTCCGAAAAAAGGAAAATGAAATGGTGATTGAGAAATATGCCTCAAATGAGGCAACCTAGCCGATCAGGTCGTGATCAGGCTCCGCTCAAGGTAGCGGTGGTACTGAGGAAAATGATGAATATATGAAAGAAATGCCCCAAACCTAGTTATGGAAAATATGTGAAAGATTATATGGTTCATTTATTTGATGATGTGGTGGCTGGTTAAAAACTTTGATTTACTCTTGTAATTTCCTTGTTCATGCTTGATAGTTCTTTCTAGTAAAATGGCATTTAATTATACATACTAGTACTATTCTATGGTACTAACGTCCCTTATGTCGGGCACTACATTTTTAAATGAATGTAGGTGGCTCCATTGCAGATAGTGTCGATCGCGCGTAGCGGATTACCTTCTTCTCAAGTCTTGGTGAGCCCCTTTCTCCTTCAAGGGGTTGTATTCTAAATCTTTTGTTGTTGTGAACTTCCACTTTTGAGTTATAGGCGGCGCCTTGATGCCGGCATTGTTATACCTATCTTTTATATCCTTAGAGGATCCACAGATGCATGTGTGGGCTATGTACTGGTGTTGAGAGGTCCATGCGTATGTTGTAATTACAAATTCATGTTATCTACAATTGTAACTTTATGGAAATTTTGGAAACTAACTTTAACTACGGTTTAATCTTGTAATTTAGAATGAACTATCAATGTTGAATGTACTATCTTCAGTTGTCTAAATAAATTAAAGCATGGTTTCCCTGTTCATATTGAGTCTGGTAAGAAGTTCTTGATAAGGCTTGCTCAATTGAGTTCACTCGATTGAGCACCGGTCGCGCCTCCCGAGGTTGGGGCATGACACATTACATAAAAGAAAAACACAAATATGAGACAGACAATAAAAACAAGGCAAAGAGAAAGAAAAATGGACCTGAGGCTATTTTGGAACAGGCCAGTTGATGAACCTTCTTAATCAACAACCATGAACTTATACAGCCATTACCTGGTCGTTCTTATCAAGAACAACCAGCTAATGGACGTTTGGGTTCATTGGCTCTAAATACTGACCAAGAAGAGAAATTAGGGTTTTTTTCTTGGAATATTAGATTAAAAATTTGAAGAGATTGGAGATGATTTGAAGGGAGTTGTGGTGATATTTGGAGAGAGGATGAGATGGTGATTGCATGGTGCTAATTTGAGGCGACTTAGAGCACTTAGGGTTTTGGCCTTGATTTCAATCTAAGGTTCGAGCAATTCGGCAGGACTTCCAAAGAAACGGATTGGAGATTTGGAATGAGGAGGTGATAGGGGTTTTGGGATGTTAAATTGGTGGTGTTCGGTGGTGGTCCGCTGCCATGAGGCGATTTTCGGCCAGAGGACCATGACGGAGGAAGGCTGAGCCGGCGAGGGGATCCTAGGGCGGCTATGGTCTGTTTAGTTTGGGTGTAGGAGATGAAATTAGAGGGGTTAGAATAGGAGTAAAGGGTCTTGTTCGGGGAGTCTTATACCAAATGAATCCTTAGTTTCAAGTCGTTGGATTGCCAAGATCCAACGGCGGTGATCAAATTAACATAAACGGGGTCGTTTTAGGGTATGAAGGATTGAATCAGGTAGGCTAGTGATTTGTGCTTGGACTTTCGGTAAGTTTGGGAACGGATTTGGGCTAAATGGGGTGTAAAATAAGCCCAATTTCAATTAACAAGACCCCTCTTTTTTTTAATTCCTTTTCTTTTAACATTAATGAAACTCTAAAATTAAAAATCCTAACTTATTTAAATTGTAAAATTAAAATACTAAATTAATTATAATAATTATAAAAATAAATTAATCCTAAATTAAAAGTGAAAAATCAATAATCTAAAATAAAAGGAAAATGGTAACAATGAGCTATTTTGTGATTTTCATCTTTTATAAAATAAATAATTAATCAATTAATCTGGAAAATGCAAAAACATAACATAAATACAATGCATGGTATTTTGGTATTTTTATATTTTTAATAAAATTAAACATGCACAAAAAATACAAATAATTAATAACATTCTACAAAAATTCCTAAACAATGGCAAGTAATTAAGACAAAAATTATTTTCATGGGATTTTATAGGAGTATTTCGTATAGGACAAAAATCATATGCTCACACTATCAATGAAATTAGATGAAGGAGAAGTCTAGAGAGAACCTTGTACCATGCTAAAAAGTACAACACACCTCCGTCGATATGCACGCACCATTTGTTTTTAAGAAACATTTAACATGCATAATATCGAATATCTTTGTTTAAGCACGAATAGGTACAAACTTTATGTTTTAGCACATTGGATTCATCTCCATGATACATGTCTTTGTCTTGGACCATCCAAAATAAGAATCTCACCCCAAACCAAATTGATACAACTTATGAACTTCAAGTTCTTCCAATTTACTATGAACGTGCCGAAACATACTTAAACTACTCGGAATGATATCAAATTTTACATGTAAGTCCTAAATCACTATATAGCTATTCCTAGTCTCAGAATCCCAATTGGGTCTCAATAACATCAAATGCTACTTCAAACCAAATTTAAAGTACATTAAAACCTTCAAAGTGCCAACTATCATATTAAGCGCTGAAACGCTCTTGGATCATCTAAAATCCAATTCGAACATGCGCCCAAGTTCAAAATAATCATAAAACCTATTTGAACCATCAAATCTCGATTCCGAGGTCGTTTTACTACAAATATTGATCAAAGTCAAACTCAGTCTTTTTGCTAACCTTAAGGAAACAAGTGTTCTGATTTCAATCAGAGCCCTCCAAATCCTGAAACCAACCATCCCCGCAAGTCATAAAATAGTAAAAGCATATATGGGGAGCCATATTTAAGGGAAATGGAATTTAGAAAATAGAATGATCAATCAGTTAGTTACAAACATGATCATTGGAGGGGTTGATATCCACCAAGGACTAATGCTAAAACGCACTAAAGTGTCCATCACAAAGGAAAAGCAAACCCAAGATTATATCCCGAAGGGAACCATTTAGTTCAACAATGAGGACGCCGAAGGCATTGTATAACCGCATAATGATGCACTGGTAATCTCTGTACTTATAAATAAATCTCGAGTTAAGTGTGTGCTGATTGATACATGTAGCTCGATCAACATCATTAGATTGAGGGTCGTAGAGCAGTTGTTCTACAAGACCAAATAGTGCCAGATGTACAGGTATTGAACGGATTTTACATGACATATGATACTAAAGGGGAGATAACCTTACTGGTGAACACCGCTGGGACCATTCAGGAAATAAAATTCTATGTGATCGAAGGGAATATGAGGTATAATGCTCTATTCAGAAGACTATAGGTTCACAACGTGAGGGCGGTACCATCGACCTTAAACCAGAAGTTAAATTTCCCTACACCTGGAGGGATCAAGACAATGTATGGAGAGCAAGCGACTGCAAAAGAAATGTTCGTAGTCGATGGAGTACTCCACGTATTTTTCGTTTCAACATTAAAAAGCATGGATCTAGCTATAAAGGATGAAGTTAAATAGCAATCACTGATGCCGATCCCGGTAGGATCAGAGGGACGAGGAGTCGATGAGAAGATGATTACAGAGTTCCTAGATTATTCATAGCTCTTGATGATACTATGCCACCAAAAACGGTCGAAGAATTGGAACAAGTCATATTAACATAACACCTACTATATCGGAAGGTATAACTGGGCACGGGGTTAACCCCTGAGCCCAAGAAATAACTCATTAGTTTCCTTAAAACTAACATATCTTGTTTCTATTGCTCCCATCTTGATATGACATGGATCCTGCCAGAGATAATCCCTCACAAGTTAAGATTGGACCAGAAGTTCCACCTAGTTAAATAAAAGAGGTGGCCTTAGTCCAAATTCAAACATACATTCATCAAAGAAGAGGTATCTAAACTACTTAAAATAGATTCCATTCAAGAAATTAAATAACTATATTGGTTAACTAACGTAGTGGTAGTGCCTAAAAAGGAAATAAATTAAGAATGCACGTAGATTACAAAGACTTGAACAAGACATGCCTTAAGGACTCTTTTCCTTTGCCTAACATCGATCGCATGATTGATGCAACGGCCAGACACGAGATACTCAGATTTCTTGATGCCTATTCTTGGTAAAACAAAATTCGGATGGACCGGAGCGATCAAGAAAAAACTTCCTTTATCACTAAATTCGGCACCTATTGTTATAATATAATGTCGTTCGGACAAAAGAATGCCGGTGTCACTTATCAACACCTAGTAAACTGGATATTTGAGAAACAAATATGAAAGTCAATAGAGGTTTATATTGACGACACGTTAGAAAGTCCCCGCAAGCAGAGGACCATTTAAAACATTTTAGGAAACATTTGACATATTAAAGAGATATAATATGGATATGAACCCGAAAAAATACACATATGGGGTCGGATCCAAAAAATTCCTTAGGCTCATGGTGTCCCACCAAGGGGTTGAGATCAATCCCGATAAAATTAAAGCTATTGAAGAGATCATTGTGGTGGACAGTGTCAAGGCCATTCAGAGGTTAACCTGACGTATAGCCACCCTAGGCAATTCATATCGAGGTCCATAGACAAAAGCCATCAATTCTTCTTACTATTGAATAAGAAGACTAACTTTTCTTGGTCCCCGGAATGGCAATAAGCTTTGGAAGAACTCCAACGGTACCTTTCGAGTCCACACATATTCCATACTCTGAAGGCGAATGCGTAGTTGTACGTTTATTTGGTGGTATCCGAGGTGGCGGTAAGTGGAGTCTCACTTCAGGAATAAGAAGGTACACAATTTCCTATATCCTATGTTAGTAAAACTTTAGGTGAGGTCAATACAAGGTATCCTTACATGGAAAAAGTAGCGCTCGTATTTCTAAGCGCCTCTAGAAAGTTAAAACCATACTTTTAATGCCACCCATATGTGCCATGACCTCTTACCCAGTGAGAAACATAATGCACAAGCCTGAGCTCTCGGTCTAGTTGGCCAAATGAAATTAGTGCGGTATGATATCGAGTATCGACCCCGAACTGCCATCAGGTCACAAATTTTGGCAGACTTTGCAGTTGACTTTACGCGGCCTTGACACCCAAAGTTGAAAGGGAATTATTGTCAACACCGGGGATTACCTTCGGATTTTATACCCTCTTTACATGTAGTGCTTCAAACTCAAATGGATTCAGGCTTGGTATCGTGCTGAAGCCATAAATGGGTAACGTAGTTAGACAATCTATTAGAACTATGAAATTGATTAACAACGAGGCAGAGTATGAGGCCATGATTGCATGTCTCAAATTGGCTAAAATACTTAGTGCCGAGGTGGTCGAAGAAAAATTCTATTCCTCATTATGGTAAATCAAGTTAATGTGACGTTCGAAGTAAAAGAAGAACGAACGCGAAGGTATTTAGACAAGTTGTAGGTAATGTTGTATGCATTCAAGGAATGAACCTTGCTACACGTGCCCTGAGATAAAAATAATGCGGCTGATGCCCTGGATAAGTTAGGATCATCAGTTGATGACGATGAATTCAGTTCGAGAACAGTCGTATAACTCATGAAGTCGGTGGTAGAAGAAGGCCATGACGAAGTAAACTCGATAAGTTTAACTTGGGTTTGGAAGAACAAATACATCGATTATTTAAAGACTGTGAAATTGCCCTCGGATCCTAAAGAATCAAGAGCTGTACGCACAAAGGCAGCCATGTTTAGTTTGTCTGAAGGGACTCTATTTAGAAGAACATTCGATGGTATGCTCGCCATATGCTTGGGGCCGGTAGATACCGAATATGTCTTGAGAGAAACTCATGAAGGCCATTGCAAAAATTATTCGGGTGTGGAATCTTTGGTTAAGAAATTAATCAGAGCCAGCTATTATTGGATTGACATGAAGAAAGATGCAAATGACTTTGTACGAAGATGCGACGACTGTCATAGACACGCACCGATAATTAATCAACTCGGACTACTACTCCGTTCGGTTTTGTCCCTATGGCCATTCATGAAATGGGGAAAGTATATCATCGATCCCCTATAGGGGGCTCCTGGTAAGGCTCAATATATACTGTTCATGACTGGTTATTTCTCTTAATGGGCCAAAGCTCAATTTAAGAAAGTCTGGAAAAAAGAAGTCATTAGCTTCCTTTGGGACAACATAATATGCCCGGTTCAGGATACCTACCGACATTGTGTGTGATGATGGGAAGAAATTCATCAACAACAAGGTAAATAAGTTTTTTGAAGACCACAAGAATAAAAAGAATACTAATTGGTACCATATCACCCTAGTGGGAACAGACAAGCAGAATCTACAAAAAAAAATCATCCAAAACCTGAAAAAGAGTTTGATCGATGCCAAAGGGAAATGGAAGGAAATTCTACTTGATGTCTTGTGGGAAAACCACATAACTTCGAAGTCTAGTACTCGGCCACCCCATTTTCATTGGTCTATGGTGCTGAAGCATTAACATCGGTAGATATGGGAGAATCGAGCCTCAAGTTTAGATATACAATTGAAAAAATTGAACGGTAAGGCCATAAGTATAAGCCTAGAACTATTGGATAAAAGGCGTGAGTCTTCCCTAGTCCGGTTAGCCGCCCAGAAATACTGGGTAGGAAGATATTACAACTAAAGGTCCAACCTTTGAGACTTCAAGATCGGGAACTTGGTTTAAGAAAAGTAACACTGCATACCTGAAAGTCGAACGAGGGGAAGCTGGAACCGAATTGGGAAGGACCATATTAAGTCATCAAAATTACCGACAAAGTCGCGTAGAATCTCGAAGCAAGAAATGGTGCATAACTATCGAACAACTGGAACATGATGCACTTAAAGCAGTACTACTGCTAAGGTACGATCTCTTTACTTTTTTTAAAAATAATATTATGAATCAGACTAACGTTGTGGCTATTAGGACTGAAAGCACGTGTTGCACTCTTTTTCCCTCGACCTAGTTTTGTACCAAATGGATTTTTTGGCAAAGTTTTTAATGAGGCAATATTAAATCGTGCTAACTTAGATCTGAAGGTCATCAACAGTATCTGAGCACTCTCAAGATCGACCTCGAATATTTGGGGCCATCACCTTTGGGTTAAGGTTCATAGCAAGGAAGGAAGGAAACTTTGTACTTGAATAGCTTAGGCTCGGTGGTTAAGATTTATTGTAAGGGCCAAACGTACAGGTGAACCATGCCCCCATAGGCCACCTTAACCATAATGCAAGCTCTTACATGCTTTCGATCATGTTACTTTACACACAAAAATGAAAAAAGTTTCCACCCTGCTCTTACGTATTTTTAACTCTTAAAACATAGATTTTAAGGGCCCAAGGGCTACCCCTATTCAGGGACTATCGAGCCTTAGGTATACCCCTATTCGAGGACTATCGATCCCAAGGATAACCCTTATTCGAGAACTATCAAGCCCAAGGGTTGCCCTTATTCGGAGATTATCGAGGCAAAGGGCTACCCCTACTCGGGGGATATTATCTGAAGAAAAAATCTGGGCTACCAAATCTTGGAGGCACAAAACCTATTAGGTAATGCCTAAACATAAAAGGCTACGGCCAAATTAAAAATAGCTCGGAGACGTCCAAAGCTCGTAATCAGATTTAAATCCTTTATAAAAATTCAAAATCTACTAAAAGGTTACCCTCGACACAAGCACCATCTAAAATCACTTAAGCATCTTGGGAAAATTTCCGATCACATCAAATTTTCAAAGCCTGGAGCAATTAAAGTTGCATCAAAGTCAGGCCCTGTTCGTACCTCTGAAAAACAAACGACTCATTACTACATTTGCTTTTATGTTGAGGCATTAGTAATATCTGCAAAAATAGAAATTACGAAAAGATTATAAAAAAGAAGAGACTCGAAATTGCCAGAAAGGGAAATTTTATATATTCCAGAATGTATTTACAAAGGACCAACAAAAAAGGCCTTAAAATAAAGAAAAAACATACACAGGACAAAAACAAAAAAAGTTCTAAGACATTCATGCCTAGTCTTCATTGAGGCTCGACTTGTTGCCATAACCGTCAGAGTCTTCAGATCCCTTAGAACTCTCGGAGCATGCGCCACCTTCAGGCTCGGAAAGTTTCTTCGCCTCGACCTCAAACTTTATTGCTTCCTAGATCTCGACCGATAGGTCAAACCCTCAAATGTGAATTTCTTCGAGGGTCTCCTTTCGAGACAATCGCCTTATATATTCCTATAATTATTTCTTATTAACTACCGATAAAATATATATATATTTTTTTGCTATCTAGGTTCATTCCTCAAATACTTATTCAAATTAGCAAGAGGTTCGCGCACCCATTCCTTCTGGTATTGTTGGATCTTTGCACGTGTCTGTTAAAGCTCATACGTCTTTGCCATCTATCATTCTTTTACTAACCCATGTGTCATAATATATCATCACATAATTAATTCAATATATTAACTTAATTTTTTCCAATACATATGAGCGTTTATTAGTTAATAAGAAACCATACATATCTAGCTAAAAACATACAAAATGATGTTTTAAATTTAACCTCTACCCTGTAGCTTTCCTTTCTATTTGTGCTCTTGCTTTTACAGATCAAAGCTCCAAAAAGCAGTAACGGTACTCATGCCCCCAAAAAGGTGTACCAACCCTTCCATTGAAACTTGACTATACTAAACAAGCAAGAGAAATAAAGCTATAACCTACATATCAAGTCATATGGATCCAAATGTAACAATTGCTTTTTATCTCTTACGGAATTTCAACTTGCAAGTAAATTTAAATTATAATATAAAATTGAAATCATAAGATACACAAAGATGAAGTACTTGACTCTCAATTAATGCAATTGAGAAGTAGAGGAATTGATATGATGAAGAAGAAGAAGAAGGACTAAGAAACAGACGATAGAGAGAGAAATAATGGAGTATATGTTTTCTTCTCAAATTAAAAATGTGTATCATACAATATGTGGAGTATATATACATCTATTCTTTAAGTCATATTTAACTAACTCGTAATCCTAACTTAACTAATTCTTATAACAAACATTATCAGCTTCAACTAACTCATATCAGCTTTTCATAGAAAGACTATTCTAACCTCAATTTATTTAAAACTCCCCCTCAAGGTGGGTGGTGGAAAGAAACTAAACATCCATACCTTGGATCTCAGATATTCATGTTGAACTCTAGTTAATCCTTTTGTAAGAATATCCGTTGGTTTCTCCATTAGAGATGTACTTTGTAGCGATAAGAGCTTGTTGGATTCTTTCTCTCACAAAATGACAGTCTATTTCAATGTGCGTAGTCCTTTCATGATACACAGGACTAGTAGCTATTTGAATGGCTGCTTTGCTATCGCTGTGAATGTTAATAGGCAATTTGATCTGAACATCCATTTCTTTTAGCAGTCCATGAAGCCAAATTAGCTCAGCAACAGTTGTTGCTAAACTTCTATATTCAGCTTCTGCTGAGCTTACATATACAGTAGTTTGTTTTTTTTTATTTCTATGAGACCAAAGAATCACCAACTTTAATGAAAAGCCCTGTGATTAATTATCTTTTTAATGGACATGCAGCCCAGTCTGCATCACAAAATTTGTTGTAATTGTGTTGATCTGATTGCTATGCAATAGAACTCCTTGACCGGGTTGATTCTTTAGATATTTAATAATTCTCAAGGCAGCTTCCATATGAGATTTTTTTGGTTGCTGTAGGAACTGACTTAGAGTTTGAACTCCAAATGCAATATCTTATCTTGTTACTGTTAAATGCATTACAATATCTTCATGTGACCTAGCAAATTCAATTCCTAAGAAAAACTTTAACTCACCCAGATCTTTCATCTTGAAAGTATTCTACAATGACATCTTTGTTACTTCAATAAGGGCTAGGCTATCTCATCTGATTTAGTAGATCATCTACATAGACTAATATAATAACAATTCCTCCAGTAGTCCTTTTGATAATGAGTGATCAAACTGGATTTGTTTGAAATTGAACTTTTAAAAAGCCTTAGCTTTGTATTCTATTGTCTAGGATCCTATTTAAGTCCACACGAGGATTTAATAAGCCTTGATACTTTATTCTTCCCCAGCTTCTAAATCCCTAAGGTAACTTCATATATATTTCATCCACTAAATCTCCTTGAAGGAAGGCATTGTATACATCCATTCGATGTACACACCATTTCTTTGAGGCCGTAATGCTTAACACAGTTCTCACTATAACCATTTTCACAGCTGGTGAAAATATTTTTTGGTAATCAATTCCTTCAGTTTGACTATATCCTTTATCTACTAGTCTAGCTTTAATCCTTTCAATATCACCTGAAGCTTTATATTGATTTTGTAAATCCACTTACATCTAATAGGCCTCTTACCACTGGCAGTGTTACAATATCTCATGTGTGGTTGTTTTCCGTTGCTTTTATTTCTTCATTCATAGCATCTACCCACTTAGGATCCTGAATAGCTTTAGAGTAACTAGTAGGTTCAGTGATTGAGGAGGTTACTGCAACATATGCTTGATACTTAGGAGATATTCGTCAAAATTTATGTACTTGTTTAAGGCATAGGAAAAATCTTGATGGATATTTAGAGATACAAATTCTTTTATCCATACTGAAAGTTGTTTTTCTCTGCATGATTTTCTAACCTGAGGTTGCACTTGTCTTTGAGTTTCTGTAGACGCTTGAGATGTCTCAGAATGCTACTGGTGTACTGCAAGTATCTGATTATATTCTCCTTAGTTACCCTAGCTATGAGCCTCTGAATAGTTATGATTTGTTGGCACATCTGAGCTGTTCTCAACTTCCATATTATGATAAGTGTGAAACTATACCCTTTCAGCTTCATTTGAAAAACCATTATTTGTAGTACCTGTTGTTCTCATTTCAAATAGAGATTCACAATTATCATATAGAGTTCCTCGTTATGTGGTATTATCCATTAACACAGGTTTTGAAATACTAGCTTTACTTCTAAATGAAAATGTGTCTTATCTAAATATGACGTCTCTGCCAACAAAAAAAGTCTAGTTAACTACATCATATACAATATAACCTTTTTGAGTTTATGAATAACCCATGTGAACTGGTGGTCTTGACCTAGGCATTAATTTTTCATGTTCTTGAACAATTTTAGCAAAACATAAACACCCTAGTACCGTAAGATGATGTATGGCATGTTTCATTTTATACAGTTTTTCATAAGGAGACATGATCAATTATTGAACTAGGCATTCTGTTTATTAGGTATACTGTTGCTAACACACACCATCCCCAGAACTTAATTGGGATTTCAGCTTGAAATCTCATAGATATTATGACTTCTAATATATGTCTATGTTTCCTCTCAGCAACTCCATTTTGCTGAGGGGTATAGACACAAGTTCTTTGGTGAATAATCCCTAAGTCTTTAAACATAGCTTCACACACAAAGTTTACAAACTCTGTTCCAGTATCAGTTCTGACTATTTTAATTATTATTTCAAATTTTGTTTTGGCATATTTAAGAAAGTTCTGAATCAATACACAAACATCAGTTTTTTGTTTCAGTAGAAATACCCATGTCATTCTTGAATAGTCATCTACAATAATCGTAAAGTATCTATTTCCATCTCATGTAGGTACTTTATATGGTCCCCATATATCTATATGTATTAGATCAAAACAATCTTTACTCTGAATACTACTTGTAGAAAATGGTAGGCTAGTTTGTTTGGTACAAGGACACACTGTGCATTTATTTATTCTATCTTTGATGGTTCCTAAATCTGCTTGAACCAATTTTTAATACTTGAGTAGATTCATGTCCAAATCTTCTATGCCACAAGTCTATATCTATATTTCCAGCTTCAATTTCCTCATTACTTCTTGTAGTTAATACCTTCAATTTCTCTTTTCTCTTGAGTCGGTGTATAGAAGATAAAGTCCTCCATCCTATTTACCAATCACCTTCACCTTCTCAGTAAAGAGTTCCTGAAATACACAGAAACTAGGAAAGAGAGTAGCTGAGCATTGTAACTCCGTAGTTAATTTTGAAACTGATAAAGATTATATTTAACTTGTGGAACATAAAACATATTTGTTATTAAGCTATCCTCTAAGATTGAGTTGGTACCTATATGTGAAACTACTGTAACATCTCCATTGGGTAGCAATTTCTTTTTAAAATTTTCTGTTTCGGTAATTGTATATTTTTTAGGAGACTTATGTCTGAAACCATATGGTTTGTAGCACCTGTATCTATAATCCATTGTTTAATGCAATTAGTAACAAGCAAGGCTCTTTCCATACCTGCTACGTTTGCTGAAAATGCAGAATCGTTCGGTGCAGCCTTGTTCAATAGTTGAAGAGTTTATTTATACTGCTTTTTTGTGAGTGCATAATTTGCCAACTGACTCATAAGATTGTCATGGTTCATGTTGTTTGTACTAACTTCAGTACTTGCATTATTTCCATAGTTGAATTCCAGTTTACTCTCTTGGCTGCCTGAATTATGCCCAGAATTGCACCTTTTGTATAGAACATTTGCATTATAGACTGCACTTGTATTTGTTGAAACACGTTCTGAAGGCACTAAACTAAACGTGTGTTCATATTTGTAGGTTTTGATAAATGACAAACGACGCACAATTGACATATGACGAGGTCCAAGCACAAGCGCACAATTGACACATAACGAGGTCCAAGCACAAGCGCGCAATTGACACATAACGAGGTTCAAGCACAAGACGAACAAAGATCATGATCAAGCAAAGAAATAAAGTTATACATGAGTCGTTCTTTAATTGTGATCTTGATCCGACAATTAACTCAAGACTTGGCTTCTCTCGTAAAATCATCTTTATCAAATCATGCATATTTAATTTAAAGCAAAATGACTTTCAAACATTTTATTTTAGCCAAAATGATTTTTAAACATGCCTCTCAAATCTGGACAAAGATAATCGATTATGTACTTTATGATAATCGATTATGTTAAGACAATGTACACCAGATTTACAAAGCTGAACAATAATCGATTATGTACCTTATGATAATCGATTATGTTAAGGCAGTGTACATTAGATTTTTCAAAGGTACAAGATAATCGATTATGTACCTTATGATAATCGATTATGTTGAGGCAGTGTCCATCAGATTTTTCAAAGCTATAAAATAATCGATTATACACATTATGATAGTCGATTATGTTGAGGCAGTGTCTATCAAATTTTACAAGACTGTAAAATAATCGATTATGTACTTTATGATAATCGATTATGTTAAGACAGTGTAGTCCGAAGTTTTCAAAATATAAAAGATAATCGATTATCCTTATAGCATAATCGATTATGCAAATGACCGTTGCCAAAGTATTTTTAAACTCTGAAAGATAATCGATTATACACAATCTGATAATCGATTATGCTAAGTAAAATCTGCATATGATTTTTTGAACGTTGTCAGGTAATCGATTATACACAATCTGATAATCGATTATGTCAAGTAAAATCTGAATATGATTTTTTGAACGTTGTCAGGTAATCGATTATACGATTTGGATAATCGATTATTCTGCTTAAAATCTGGGATTGATTTTTGAACGATTGGAAAATAATCGATTATGCAAATCAGATAATCGATTATCTTAGCACAAAATCAGCAATTCTTGATTGGCAATTAGGCAACGGTTGTGTGGGTTTTGAACACTATAAATACAACTCAAAATCAGTCTTCTAAGTACAACAACTGATTATATTCTTGCTAAAGCTTGCATACTCTCATATTCATCATTTTCTATTCATTTAATATGTTTTTGAGAGCCAAACTCTTGACGAAAGTTGTTGTGTTCTTGAGCGTATTTATTTTACTCATATTTACTCTTAAAGAGAGTCTTGTCCTGAGTGCTAAGTGTTTGTATACACTTGAAGGGAAGTGTTAATCCCTTGTGGTTGTAAGAAGGGACGTTTTCATTCCTTTGGTTGAAGTCTTGAAGTGTGGTATCTTCGAGCAAAGGTTGTTGAGGCTTGTGTGACTCAAGTTCTCAGTTTGTAACAGTTTGTTAAGCACCCGTAAGCTTAACGAAGTTAGTGGAATCTCGAGAGAGTCTCTCGGGGACTGGACTAGCCACAGGTTGTGGTGAACCAGGATAATTTCGGTGCGTTCGTTCCTTATTATTTACTTACCGCACTTATTTCAATCCTGCAATTTTTAATTCCGCAAGTTTATATTGTTTTTTACTATAACACTATTCACCCCCCCCCCCCCCTCTAGCATTAAGCGTATATTCTAACAATTGGTAGCAGAGTCCAACTCTCTGAAAGACTTAACCGTTTGAGAGAAACAATCCATGGCTTCTACTCGTGACTTTAATGCAGGAATAGGTGAAGGACAATGCTCCACCAGACCACCACTGATCGACGGCACAAACTATACGTACTGGAAGGAGAGGATGAGAATATTCATCCAATCGAATAATTTTCATCTATGGAAGGTTATAACGAAGGGAGAACAAATTCCAACCAAAAAGGTTGAAAATGAATGGGTTCCAAAATCCGAAGATGAATACGATGCGGATGATATCCGAAAAGTGCAGAACAACGCTAGAGCCATCAACTTATTATATTGTGCTGTAAATGCTGATGATTACAGAAAAATATCATGTTGCACAACGGCCAAGCAAATGTGGGATAAGCTGGAAATCACGTACGAAGGTACGGACCAGGTAAGAGAAGCTAAAATTGATTTTCTAACCCATGCATATGAACTGTTTCACATGAAGGAAAGCGAGAGGATCGATGACATGTTCGAACGATTTTCAAAAATCGTCAATGACCTACATGCTCTTAAGAAGACCTTCACGGATAAGGAACTTGTCTGAAAAATTCTCCGAAGTCTCACTCCGGAATGGCGCTCCAAGGCCGACGCGATTCAAGAGTCTATCGGCGTTTCAAATGTCACCATCGACGGACTAAGAGGTAATCTTAAAACCTATGAATCTACTATACTTAACCCTCCGTTTAATGATCAAAGAAAACAAAGAATCGCCCTCAAGTCAAGCACAGCTCAACCTCAAAATGATGAGGACTCAAACAACGGAGATAACGAGTTCGGACTCGTTATTAAGAGGTTTCAAAAGTTCATGCGAAAAGAGTATGAACGAAAAGACAAACAACAAGGAGATCAAGTAAAGTGCTATGGATGCGGAGAAATCGGGCACATTAAATCAAATTGCCCAAATGTCAAAAAGGAGAAGAAACCCTTCAAGAAACAACGAGCATACATATCTTGGGGAGGTGACTCCAGAGACGAATCAAGCGACGATGAAGAAGACGAAGCCGCAAATCTATGTCTCATGGCACACGAAGACAATCAAGAAGAGGTATGTCAAATTTCTTCAAAAAATTTCTTTTCTCTTGAGGAAATGCAAAATGCTTTTGATGAATTGTATAGTGAATTCATTAGAGCTTCCGAAACTGTTAGAGACGTAAAGAAAAATTCCTCTTTGAAAGAAAAAGATTTTGAAAAACAACTCTCTTTGAAAGAAAAAGATTTGGAAAAATTGATTTTGGAAAATGAGAAGTTGAAAGAAGAAAACAAATTTTTCGGCAAGAGAAGCGCCGACAAACTCGAGAGTTCTAGTAAAAATTGTATTTCTTGCATGCATCTAAAAGATGAAGTAGAAAGACTTAAGGGCACCCTAGATAAGTTCAATTCTTCTCATAAAAATTTGAATGATGTTCTTGTCAATTTGAAATCGACCAAACATGGCATAGGTTTCAAAAACGAGCCTAAAGAAAAAGTTGAAGCCATCCCCCAACAACCCAAGGCTCAACCTAGGATAAATAAAATAAACATTCATCCTAGAAATAACCATCCTAGAATCAACATGCATCCTAGACCAAATACTAGAAGAAACTTTGAACATTTTAGAACGCCTAGAAATGGCCTTCAACAATCGCAACCTAGACATACTCGACCTAGAAACAATTATTCTAGAAACGCTGCATATCCTAGAACAAACAGTAGGAGAAATGATTTTCAAGGATTGCGCAATAGCCATATTGTCAAAAATAGAGCAAACGTTTTTCGTACCTCCAACTACTACCAACCTAGAAGAATGCATAATCCCAATGTCATTTGTCACTATTGTAGTCGAATAGGACATATTGCTCCTGCTTGTTTTACTAGACACAAACACTTAACTGCATGTCAAGCACAACAGCATTTTACACCTAACTCTCAAGGACCCAAAACAGCTTGGGTACCAAAAACTCATTGATTTGTCTTGTAGGTATGTTTGAAGGGATCAAGTGTACTTTGGTACCTTGATATTGGATGCTCCAAACACATGACCGGAGACGCATCCAAGTTCCTTCAACTAGAACACAAGGAAGGAAGAAACGTTATTTTTGGAGATAACAACAAGGGAAAAATTATCGGCATTGGCTCGGTCGGTAAGAATGAATCTTCTTCCATTAAGCATATATTGCTAGTTAAAGGTCTAAAACATAATCTCTTGAGCATAAGTCAATTATGTGACAAGGGAAATCTTGTTTTGTTTGATTCAGAAGAATGCTTAGTTTTTCGTCGTAGTGATTTTAAAATCATTCTTCGTGGTTTTAGAATTGATAACATCTATATGGTTGATCTTGAAAACTCTTCATCAGAGTATGTGAATTGTCTTATGAGTAAAGAAGATGATATGTGGTTATGGCATCGTAGAGTAGCTCATATCAACATGCATCTTTTAAACAAATTGGTTTCACAAAATTTAGTTATTGGTCTTCCAAATTTGAAATTTGAAAATGACACTATTTGTGATTCTTGTCAAAAAGGGAAGCAAACAAAAGCATCTTTTAAATCTAAGAATATTGTTTCAACTACAAGACCTTTGCAACTTCTTCACATGGATCTTTTTGGACCATCTCGCATTGAAAGTCTTGGCAGAAATCGTTATGCTTTTGTTATTGTTGATGATTATTCTAGATTTACATGGACACTATTTCTTGCTCACAAAAGTGAGGCTTTTCAAAATTTTAAATGTTTCCTTAAACGTGTTCAAAATGAAAAGAACACAACCGTCACTTTCATAAGAAGTGATCATGGGGGAGAGTTCGATCACAATCTCTTCACGGACTTTTGTGACGAACTCGGTATTGAGCACACCTTCTCTGCTCCACGTACACCACAACAAAATGGAGTGGTGGAATGGAAAAATAGGTGTCTCGAAGAGATGGCTAGAACCATGCTCGATGAGGCTAAGATTCCCAAACTATTTTGGGCGGATGCCGTGAGTACCGCATGCTACGTTTTAAACAGAGTAGTCATAAGGCCAATACTCATGAAAACTCCCTATCAACTCTATAAGGGAAGGAAACCTAATCTCTCCCATCTTAGAGTATTCGGTTGTAAATGCTTTATCATAACAACGAAAAAGATAATTTGGGAAAATTTGATGCCAAATCGGATGAAGGAATTTTTCTTGGTTATTCATCACGTAGCAAAGCATATAGAGTATTCAACAATAGAACCGAAACTGTTGAGGAATCCCCTCATATTGTGTTTTCCGAAAATAATGCTCGCTTGGCGAGAAAGGATTCTGGTTTTGATCTTGCAGGTATTTTAAACACAATAAGTCTTCAAGACAAAGTACAAGAGGAAAACCCAAAGGAAATTCAAGATGAAATCTTGGAACAATCATCGGAGGAAGCGCCACCACTGGAGAAAGAAACGAAACTGCCCAACGCGTGGAGGACAATCAAAGACCATCCTCTCGACAAGGTAATTGGCGACATTGAACAAAAGGTAAGTACTCGAAACAATCTTAAGAACACCTTAGGACATACTGCTTTCGTTTCTCAAATTGAACCCTCAACCATTTCCGAAGCAATTGGGGATGAGCATTGGACCTTGGCAATGCAAGAGGAGCTTAACCAGTTCAAACGAAATGACGTCTGGGAATTGGTGCCAAGACCCGACAATCATACCATAATTGGTACGAAATGGGTTTTTCGAAATAAATTAGATGAAAATGGTGTAATCACTAGAAACAAAGCTAGGCTTGTAGCAAAAGGTTACAATCAAGAAGAAGGAATTGACTATGAAGAGACGTATGCACCCGTAGCAAGGTTAGAAGCTATTCGTTTATTACTTGCTTTTGCCTCTTCTATGAATTTCAATTTATATCAAATGGATGTAAAGAGTGCTTTTCTAAATGGTTTTATTCAAGAAGAAGTCTATGTTGAACAACCCCCGGGCTTTGAAGATTTTAAATCTCCCGATCATGTTTTCAAACTTAAGAAAGCCCTTTATGGTCTTAAACAAGCTCCCCGAGCTTGGTATGAACGATTGAGCAAATTTCTTTTGGAAAATGAGTTCATTAGGGGGAAAGTTGACACCACACTATTTATTAAGCATAAAAACAATAATATTTTATTAGTTCAAATCTATGTGGATGATATTATTTTTGGTGCTACTAACAATGCTTTGTGCAAGGAATTTTCTGATTTAATGATAAGCGAATTTGAGATGTCTATGATGGGTGAGCTAACCTTCTTCTCGGGGTTGCAAGTGAAACAAATGAAAGAAGGAACTTTCATTTGTCAATCTAAATATTGCAAAGAGTTGCTAAAACGATTTGAAATGAGCAACGCCAAAGCAATGGCCACTCCAATGAGCACATCCGATAATCTTGACAAAGATGAGAAAGGTAAGGAAGTCGACACCAAGAAGTATCGAGGTATGATCGGATCCCTTCTTTATCTTACTGCTAGTAGACCGGACATAATGCTTAGCATATGTTTATGCGCTCGATATCAATCATGTCCGAAGGAGTCGCACCTAACTGCGGTTAAGCGGATAATGAAGTATCTTGTTGGTACTATAAATATGGGACTATGGTATCCCAAAGGTTCTTCATGCCAACTTTTTGGCTATTCCGACTCCGATTTTGTGGGTTGCAAATTGGACCGCAAGAGCACTAGTGGCACTTGCCATTTGCTCGGTAGCTCTCTTGTCTCTTGGTTTAGTAAGAAACAGGTAAGTGTTGCGTTGTCCACAACCGAGGCTGAATATGTAGCCGCGGGGAGTTGTTGTGCTCAAATCCTTTGGATGAAACAATAACTCTCGGACTATGGACTAAGTATCGATCATATCCCTCTTAGATGTGATAATACTAGCGCCATAAGCTTGACGAAGAACCCCGTTCTTCATTCAAGAACAAAACACATTGAAATTAGGCACCACTTTGTAAGAGATCACGTTCTCAAAGGTGATGTCGAAATTGAGTTTGTTGAAACCAAATCTCAAGTGACCGACATTTTCACAAAGCCTTTAGAGAAAGAGTCTTTTTTCTGAATTCGTAGTGAACTCGGGATTCTTGACTCCACGTTGATCTAAGTCATGCATTGCATTTTTTTGTTTTTCATTACTTACTTGAGCGTCGGAGGCGCCTAATTCTATTTTGCAGGCATCGCCCCAAAGACAGGGGGAATTATAAAGCACTGGTGCAGAAAAATTGATCTCTTTTAAGAATAATCGATTTCTCTTAAGTACATAATCGATTATCAAGTATCAATAATCGATTATGTTACATTATATTGTCCCTTTTATAATTGCGATTTTTGGTTAATCAATAAACAAGTTATTTACTCATGTTTTTTTTGCTAATGTCAAAAGGGGGAAGAATAAGGGCTATGCACTTAAATAATTTATTGGCATAAATTGAGGGGGAATTCATATGTTGAGGGGGAACTAATTGCATATCTATATACTTGTCTTGGATCGTCATTATGAATTATCTAATATGCATATCCCGATATTGGTTTGCCATTATCAAAAAAGGGGGAAATTGTTGAAACACGTTCTCAAGACACTAAACTAAACGTGTGTTCATATTTGTAGGTTTTGATAAATGACAAACGACGCGCAATTGACATATGACGAGGTCCAAGCACAAAGCGCGCAATTGACACATAACGAGGTCCAAGCACAAGCGCGCAATTGACACATAACGAGGTTCAAGCACAAGACGAACAAAGATCATGATCAAGCAAAGAAATAAGTTATACATGAGTCGTTCTTTAATTGTGATCTTGATCCGACAATTAACTCAAGACTTGGCTTCTCTCGTAAAATCATTTTTATCAAATCATGCATATTTAATTTAAAGCAAAATGATTTTCAAACATTTTATTTTAGCCAAAATGATTTTTAAACATGCCTCTCAAATCTGGACAAAGATAATCGATTATGTACTTTATGATAATCGATTATGTTAAGACAATGTACACCAGATTTACAAAGCTGAACAATAATCGATTATGTACCTTATGATAATCGATTATGTTAAGGCAGTGTACATTAGATTTTTCAAAGGTACAAGATAATCGATTATATACCTTATGATAATCGATTATGTTGAGGCAGTGTCCATCAGATTTTTCAAAGCTATAAAATAATCGATTATGCACATTATGATAATCGATTATGTTGAGGCAGTGTCTATCAAATTTTACAAGACTGTAAAATAATCGATTATGTACTTTATGATAATCGATTATGTTAAGACAGTGTAGTCCGAAGTTTTCAAAATATAAAAGATAATCGATTATAGCATAATCGATTATGCAAATGACCATTGCCAAAGCATTTTTAAACTCTGAAAGATAATCGATTATACACAATCTGATAATCGATTATGCTAAGTAAAATCTGCATATGATTTTTTGAATGTTGTCAGGTAATCGATTATACACAATCTGATAATCGATTATGTCAAGTAAAATCTGAATATGATTTTTTGAACGTTGTCAGGTAATCGATTATACGATTTGGATAATCGATTATTCTGCTTAAAATCTGAGATTGATTTTTGAACGATTGGAAAATAATCGATTATGCAAATCAGATAATCGATTATCTTAGCACAAAATCAGCAATTCTTGATTGGCAATTAGGCAACGGTTGTGTGGGTTTTGAACACTATAAATACAACTCAAAATCAGTCTTCTAAGCACAACAACTGATTATATTCTTGCTAAAGCTTGCATACTCTCATATTCATCATTTTCTATTCATTTAATAAGTTTTTGAGAGCCAAACTCTTGACGAAAGTTGTTGTGTTCTTGAGCTATTTATTTTACTCATATCTACTCTTAAAGAGAGTCTTGTCCTGAGTGCTAAGTGTTTGTATACACTTGAAGGGAAGTGTTAATCCCTTGTGGTTGTAAGAAGGAACGATTCATTCCTTTGGTTGAAGTCTTGAAGTGTGGTATCTTCGAGCAAAGGTTGTTGAGGCTTGTGTGACTCAAGTTCTCAGTTTGTAACGGTTTGTTAAGTACCCGTAAGCTTAACGAAGTTAGTGGAATCTCGAGAGAGTCTCTCGGGAACTGGACTAGCCACAGGTTGTGGTGAACCAGGATAATTTCGGTGCGTTTGTTCCTTATTATTTACTTACCGCACTTATTTCAATCCTGCAATTTTTAATTCCGCAAGTTTATATTGTTTTTTATTATAACGCTATTCATCCCCCCCTCCTAGCGTTAAGCGTATATTCTAACAGTATTGTCACCATTCCTTTTCTTTTTGTTTTTGAAATATTTTGGCTAGGCAACTATCTTATAGCAATTTTCTTTGTTATGTCCCTTCATCTTGCAAACCTCACAAAAAAGATAAGTATTCTTTCTAAATCTTTGATTAAAATTCCGAGCATAACCAGTTTTTGACTACATTGCTGCTTCATAACTTCCCATCTGAACTGTAGAATTAGCACCTAGAATCCCTGAAGTTGCAACTACATATTTTTGTTCTTCATCACTAATAATTAAGGCATATGCTTGATTCATAGTAGAAGTAGGACATCTCATCAAAATTCGACTTCTTTCTTGTAAATAGGAGTCATTTGGACCCATCAAGAATTGATACAGTTTCAATTTCTGCAGATAGGCTACAAATTCTCTTGATTTTGGACAATCACAACCTCGAGCTGGCACTAGTGCTTCAAATTCCTCCCACAGATCTTTTAATTTTGAAAAGTATACCGATACATATGTTGTTCCTTGTAACAGTGTTGCAATTTCTTTGTGAAGATTAAAGGTTCTTGAACCATCAACCTTGTTGAATCTTTCAGCCAGATCTTCCTATACCACTTATGCATTGGAAGCGTACATGATTCGACCTAGCATCCCTTTTGCAACAGAATTCATAATCCAAGAAAGCACAATGGATCACTCTTTCCCAATGATTCCAAATCATTTCTGGAAATTTTTCTTTGCTTCATGTGTAATATATTAACCCCAGCTTGTTCTATCCTAGCAAAGCAACTCTCATTGATCTGAACCAAACATAATAGTTTTCTATTCCAATTAATTGGAACGAAATGATCTGAATCTCACTCACATATGAAGGGGACAAGAATAATGGATGATTGTAGTCAATTCCATTTGCTTGACTCCCTTGATTCAACCCAAATTATGTTGCACGTTCATTTTGAAGTTGATTTTCTGGTGTTTGAACCCCAGTTTTGCCATTTACTACCATTTTCCTTTAACTTGTTCAAGATTTGAGTAGATCAACCCAGAATTTTGAGAACGATAAGAAATGTTTCTGATTTGAATTTGGAATGTGATGGAGCACTAATTATGAATCGTATAGCTGTGATACCATGAAATCGTCAGCTACACAAAGATGAAGTACTTGATTGAACTCTCAATCAATGTAATGAAGAAGCAGAGGAACTGATAATAATAATAATAATAATAATAATAAGAAGAAGAAGAAGAAGAAGAAGAAGAAGAAGAAGAAGAAGAAGAAGAAGAAGAAGAAGAAGAAGGATTAAGAAACACACGATAAAGAGAGAAATAGTGGAGTATATGTTTTCTTCTCAAATTAAAAATGTATATCTTACAATATGATGTGGAGTATATATACATCTATTCCTTAGGCCTTACTTAACTAACTCTTAATCCTAACTTAACTAATTCTTATAACAACTATTATCAGCTTTAACTAACTCATAACAGCTTTTCATATTAATACTGTTCTAGCCTCACTTTATTTAACAAAAACTAATAAATAAATATGGACATTTTTACAAATTTGGATACGTCGAATATATGTATTTCACACATGTTGGCTTTTTGGCTGTTTATAAAATTATTTTATGTTTTATGATCCTGTCTCTTTTTATATATAAAAGATCTATTTTTACATGTAAGAGATTTCCTTTTATACATACGAGATTTTAAAGAGTTATTTTATTAAATTTAATATTTTAAAGAAGCATGATGTTCAAATACCACTCAGGATTCAAAGCCATTTGACTATTTTTTTTATTTTTCTTTTTCTGTTGGTATTGAGTATTTCATTTTAACCCATTCCATACTTGGAGCCCGTTTGGACATAATATTTTTTTTCCATTTTTCCAAAAACAAAAATTCATTTTTTTTAAATCGGCATTTTTTATAAATTTTAAGATGTATTTTGAAATTTTTTGAAAATTTTAAGAACTCAAAAGAAAAACTATTTTTCACAATTTTTACTCATAAAATTTCAAAAATAATTCAAGATAAAAAAATTATTATTCAAACATAACTCTAGATTTCAAGTAGTATTTTGGTTTTGTTATGAAATATTAGATTATGGTGGATGTCCATAACTCCTATAACACCCACTACTTTTATCCATTATCTCCATAACTCCCACTACTCCAATACTTATGGTTGTAACTCCCACACCTCCATGATCTCCCCCATGATCTTCCTCCATGATCTCAAAAGCTTAATGACATATTTATGAAATTCTTTTAGTATACCTCTATGTAGTACTATAAATAGAGGATGAGAAATCATTTTGTAATACACTTGGATACATAGAAGAAATATATTCTCTTCTCTATTTCTCTCTACTTTGTTGTCTATCTTTTGTTTATTACTTTGAGCTAAGTTTTGTAACACGTTATCAGCACGAAGCTCTACTATCTCAAGAATCTCTTTGAGAAAATTAACGTATTTTTTCTCCTCCTAATTTTGTTTTAATTATGTCTGACACTATGAAAAGAAAGTTTGTTGCCGTTAAATTTCGGGCAAGAACTACATGAAATGGGTGTTGGATGCTGAAATCCATTTGGATGCAATGGGTCTTGGAGACGCCATTAAAGACAGAAATAATGCATCCACCCAAGACTGTGCTAAGGCCTTGATTTTCTTGCGCCATCACCTTGATAAAGGTGTGAAAATTGAATATCTCACAGTCAAAGATCCACTTATCTTGTGGAATGGCTTAAAGGAGAGATATGACAACTTAAAGTTGGTCACTCTGCCACAAGCACGATATGATTGGGCTCATCTGAGGCTCCAAGACTTTAAGTCTGTTTCTGAATATAATTCTGCAATGTTTAGAATTACTTCTAAATTGAAACTCTGTGGAGATACTATAACTGATTATGATATGCTTGAAAAAACGTTTACAACGTTTCATGCCTCCAATATGGTTCTGCAACAACAGTACAGAGAGAAAGGTTTCAAAAAGTACTCTGAGCTGATTTCTCTTCTCCTTGTGGCTGAGCGAAACAATGACCTGCTCATGAGAAATCACGAAAATCGACCCACTGGGTCTACACCATTGCCTGAAGTAGATAAGGTGTATTTCCATTATGCTAAGCGTGGAAAAGGCCATGGCTTTAATCATGGTCGTGGTCGTGGTCGGGGTCATGGCCGTGGACGTGGACAAGGAAGAAATTTTCCCGGTGTTAGTCACCCCCCCCAAAAGAGATATAACCACCAAAAGCGGAAATGGAATTATGAGAATCCAAAAGCAAATAGTTCAGAAACTATATGTTATCGTTGCGGTGGAAAAGGGCACTAGGCAAAAAATTTGCCGTGTACCAAGACATTTGGTTGAGCTTTATCAAGCATCTCTAAAGAGTAAAGGCCCTGAAACCAATTTTGTCTCTGACGATAATTTTGACATCACCCACTTTGACGTGGCAGACTTCTTTGAGCACCCTGAGGGGAAAATAGATCACTTGATCGGTGATGGATCCTGGTTAAAGAAGATTGAGCAGTTTGATATTTTTATTTTTACTTATTCGTAGTAGTTAATGAATAAACAATTATCATAGTTTACATAAGTTATCTATTATTGTGATATGGTTCAAATTTTATATTTTCTGCTTTAAGCTAGTAAAGCTAAGTATCAAGCAAGTATTCGTTAAAATTATAATATGCTTGAAATATAATAATAAAATAATAATATGCTTTATTTGTAATGATATTTCAGTAAGTTAATCGATTAACATAACAGATAATCGATTAACCAATATATTCTATTAAACTGGACCTTTTCCGCAAGGCATGTTAGTCGACTATCTGATTTAGTTAATCGACTAACCTCAGCAGATTTTGAAAATATTGTTTAATTATTAAGCAACGGATACAAGAGTATTAAAAGGAGAATAACTATAATAAAAGATTTTTTTTTTCATAATGACCACACTGAAACTATTATGTTGAATCATAGACTTAAATTTGTTTATTCTCATATCTATAAAAAAGAAAAATACTAATATTTTTTCGTATATTTCTTTTGTATGTCAAACCATGGGAAGCAAATATGGATATCTCACAAAGCAAACTTGGATCAACGTCCAATTGTAAAAATATTTGTTTAATTGATTCATGTACCACACATACGATATTCAAAGAGAAGAAATATTTCTCTCATTTAAGTATGTGTAAGGCAGATGTTACTACAATTTCTGGTAGTAGTAAATTGATTGGAGGCTCCGGAAGAGCAACTATAACTCTTCCTAAAGGAACAATATTTATCATAGATAATGCAATATTCTCTTCCAAGTCCAAGAGGAGCTTGTTGAGTTTTAAAGATATCCGTCAAAATGGATATCATATTGAGACAATAGATGAGAATAATCTTGAATACCTCATCATTACAAAGAATGTCTCTGGCCAAAAGAGGGTTATTGAGAAGTTCCCATCTTTATCTTGTGGCCTGTATTGGACAAAAATTAGTGCAATTGAGGCACATCCCACAGTAAACCAAAAGGTTACTGATTCCAATACTTTTGTACTTTGGCATGATCGATTGGGACATCCTGGATCAATTATGATGAGACGGATTATAGAAAACTCATATGAGCATCCATTAAAGAATTTAAAGATTCTTTTAAATAATAAATTTTCTTGCACTTCTTGTTATCAAGGCAAGTTAATTATTAGACCATCACCAACAAAGGTTGGAACTGAGTCACCTACGTTTTTGGAACGTATACAAGGGGATATTTGTGGACCTATTCACCCACCTAGTGGGTCCTTTAGATATTTTATGGTCTTAATAGACGCATCCTCTAGATGGTCTCATGTGTGTCTATTGTCATCACGCAACCTTGCGTTTGCAAAATTAATGGCACAAATAATTCGATTACGAGCACAATTTCCTGATAATCTAATTAAGTCTATTAGAATAGATAATGCTGCTGAGTTTTCATCCCAAGCATTTAATGATTATTGCTTATCAATTGGGATAAAAGTGGAACATCCTGTAGCTCATGTTCACACTCAAAATGGTCTTGCAGAATCTTTAATTAAACGTCTGCAGTTGATTGCAAGACCATTACTCATGAAAACGAGGCTGCCCACTTCGGTTTGGGGTCACGCCATTTTGCATGCAGCAATGCTAGTTCGTCTCAGACCGACGAATTATCACAAATATTCCCCGTTGCAATTAGTTTTGGATCATGAACCTAATATATCCCATTTAAGAATTTTTGGATGCGCAGTATATGTGCCTGTAGCACCGCCATACCGCGACAAAATGGGTCCGCAAAGAAGGATAGGAATATATGTTGGGTTTGAATCGCCCTCCATTATTCGCTACCTCGAAACATTGACGGGGGATTTGCTCACTGCACGATTTGCAGACTGTCGATTCGATGAGACACTTTTCCCAAAATTAAGGGGGAGAAGTTGGTGAAACCAAACGGGAAATTTTGTGGAAAAATCCATCGTTATCTCATCTTGATCCACATACCTCTATTTGTGAAAAAGAGGTGCAAAATATTATCCATTTGCAAAGAATAGCAAATCAAATGCCTGACGCATTCACGGACTTGAAAAGGATAACAAAATCTCACATCCCCGCAGAGAATGTTCCAATCCGTATTGATGTCCCTATTGGACAATCTTCTAGTGTCATATCTAATGAGTCGAAAGCACGCCTAAAACGTGGCAGGCCATTAGGTTCCAAAGATCGAAATCCTAGAAAAAGGAAAGCAAATGATCAAAATGACACTACGAAAGAATCTCATGAAGAAATTCACGATTTAATAAAATTTTGAGATTCATGAAGAATCCATTGAGCCCGAGACTCAGGAAAATAAGGAACTATCAATAAATCCAATCGATATTGAGACAAATTTTAATCGAGTGGATATAGTGGTGGATTATGTCTTTGCATATAATGTTGCATCTAGCATTATGCAAGAAAGTGAGGATCTTGAACCTCAATCTGTTGGAGAAGAATTGAATTCACTTGCAAAACGTGAAGTTTTTGGGCCTATAGTTGAAACACCTAATGGTGTTAAGTCTGTTGGCTATAGATGGGTCTTTGTACGCAAGAGAAATGAGAAAAACAAGGTACAAAGATATAAGGCACGCCTTGTTGCACAAGGATTTTCTCAAAGGCCTGGTGTCGATTATGAAGAGACATATTCACCCGTAATGGATGCTATAACTTTCCGTTATCTCATTAGTTTTGTTGTCCTTGAAAAGCTTGACATGCATTTAATGGATGTGGTTACTGCCTATCTTTATGGTTCACTTGATAATGAGATATACATGAAAATTTCCGATGGATTCAAAATGCCAAACACTCATAATTCAAAGTCCCGGGAAATGTTTTCAATCAAATTTCAAAGATCTTTGTATGGTCTAAAGCAATCAGGACGAATGTGGTATAATCGTCTTAGTGAGTATTTATTAAAGGAAGGATATATAAATTATGCCATTTGCCCATGTGTTTTTATAAAGAAAACAACATCGGAATTTGTTGTACTTGCCGTATATGTCGATGACATAAACCTTATTGGAACTCCCATAGAACTCCAAAAGGCAATTGATTATTTAAAGAAGGAATTCGAGATGAAAGATCTCGGAAAGACAAAAATATGTCTTGGTTTGCAAATTGAATATTTGGCAAACGGAATTTTTGTTCATCAATCTGCCTATATAGAAAAGGTATTGAAACAGTTTTACATGGATGGAGCATATCCTTTAAGTACTCCGATGGTTGTTCGATCACTTGATGTGAATAAGGATCCATTCCGACCGCAAGAAAAGAATGAAGAGCTACTTGGTCCTGAAGTACCATATCTTAGTGCTATTTGCGCACTAATGTATCTTGCAAATACTACAAGGCCTGACATAACTTTTTCATTTAATGTCTTAGCAAGATATAGCTCTGCTCCCACAAGGAGACATTGGAATGGAATCAAACATATATTGCGGTATCTAAAAGGGACTACCGATATGGGCTTATTTTATAACAATAATTGCAGTCCTGATCTTGTTGGTTATGCTGATGCTGGATATTTATCTGACCCACACAAGGCTCGATCTCAAACAGGTTATGTGTTTATCTGTGGAGGCACTGCCATATCTTGGGAATCGACTAAGCAATCAATTGTGGCAACTTCATCTAATCATGCTGAGATAATCGCTATTCATGAAGCAAGTCGAGAGTGTGTGTGGTTGAGGTCTATAATACATCATATTCGAGACAAATGTGGTTTGAAATGTAACAAACTACCCACGATTTTGTATGAAGACAATGCAGCATGCATAGCCCAATTGAAGGGATGATTCATAAAAGGAGATAGAGCAAAGCATATTTCACCAAAGTTATTTTTCACACATGATCTTCAAAAGAATGGTGATATCAATGTGCAACAGATTCGTTCAAGTGATAATATGGCTGATTTGTTCACAAAATCTCTACCAACGTCAACCTTCAAGAAACTGGTACACAAGATTGGAATGCGAAGGCTCAAGGATGTGAATTGATGCTCTTTTCAGGGGGAGTTAATGCGCGTTGCACTCTTTTTCCCTTACAAGGTTTTGTCCCACTGGGTTTTCCTTGCAAGGTTTTTAACGAGGCAACAAAAATGCATTTTGTTAGATATGTGTACTCTTTTTCCTTTTTAGAATTTTTTTTTCCCATTGGGTTTTATTTTAGTTAAGGTTTTAACGAGGCACATTATCTTTGGACATCCAAGGGGGAGTGTTATGAAATATTAGATTATGGTGGATGTCCATAACTCCTATAACACCCACTACTTTTATCCATTATCTCCATAACTCTCACTACTCCAATACTTATGGTTGTAACTCTCACACCTCCATGATCTCTCATATGATCTTCCTCCATGATCTCAAAAGTTTAATGACATATTTATGGAATTCTTTTAGTAATACCTCTATGTAGTACTATAAATAGAGGATGAGAAATCAATTTGTAATACACTTGGATACATAGAAGAAATATATTTTCTTCTCTATTTCTCTCTACTTTGTTGTCTATCTTTTTGTTTATGACTTTGAGCTAAATTTTGTAACAGGTTTGAAGTTTTTTTTCACTATTTTTCAGAATTTTACAATTCTTATATCCAAACGCCTACTTAGTTTAGGGGTTAAGACTTTCATCTCACATCAGTTGGAGGTCGCAACTCGCAAGTGAGTGAGAAAAATGGCGAAATCTTCAGCGACCAAAGACGTTCACGCACTTATCCATTCTCTCCGTTCTGCTTACGCTTCGACTCCCACTAATCTCAAGGTTACCTCTCTCTCTCTGCTCACGATTTTATATTCATAAGAGCAATTTTAGATCTACATATCAATCAATCGATATATCTCAATACTAATGTTGTCAAATTAATCGGGATCAGCTATATAATCCTTTACATCAAAGATTGTTATAATTATACTACTGAATCCTTATTTGATTTTTTCGCTTTTGTTTTAAAACAGATCATTGATATCTATGTCCTGTTTGCGATATTCACCGCTGTAATTCAGGTAATATATATTTTTTTTGTTATGAATATATTCGGATCTAAGACAAGAGGGGTTGCTCAGATGGCAAGCAACCCCACTTCCAACCAAGAGGTTGTGAGTTCGAGTCTCCCCAAGAGCAAGGTGGGAAGTTCTTGGAGGGAAGGATGACGGGGGTCTATTTGGAAACAGCCTCTCTACCCAAGGGTAGAGGTAAGATCTGCGTACACACTACCCTCCCCAGACCCCACTAAGTGGGATTATACTGGGTTGTTGTTGTTGTTGTTGTAATATATTCGGATCTTACATGTACTCGCGGTTAGATTTATCGATGTTATTGTATAGATCTAGGTATTGGTTTATATTGTTGCTGTGTTATTTGTATTGATAAACTTGGACGATACGGGGCTAATATTGGAATTATTTGGTTCTTTGTTTTAAAATGTGCTTAGTTTGAAGCTTCGAGCAAAATGCAATTCTTAATTGAACCATATGTTTTGGATTTCGAGGCTGGGGCTTAGTGAGTTCATGGCGGGCATTACGTAAGTAGATTTAGTTTTATGGTAAAGGAGCGGGCTCATCATCCCAGAGGTCTGAAGGCTGCGGTTTGTCCTAGGCCTGCCTTAGACTTTACAACAACAACAACCCAGTATAATCTCACAAGTGGGGTCTGGGAAGGGTAATATGTACACAGACCTTACCTCTACCCCGAGGGGCAGAGAGGCTGTTTCCAGGAGACCCTCGGCTCAAGAAAGAGGCTTGCCCTAGACTGAAAAAAGAAAAAGGTTTAATTGGCATTTGATCTCTTGGTCATCTCAGATATTGCTAATGTGTTATTTGTAGCATTCAAATACCGATGAAGAGCTCATACCCTCAAATTGTGCTGACTGGTGCAATAGAACCCACAAGCCATAGCAGTTGGGTGGAACCTTTGATTGTGGAGTTCCAGATTGCTTGTTGTTGATCTAACTCTGGAGTTAATGTTTAAATTGTATTGTGAACTTTCTGCAAAAGATTTTGAGCATTCTCACAACTGTAAACAACAATGTTTTGTTTAATGTACAAGTTTGCATAAATAACATGGCCAAATCATTAGTTAGTAATCGGTCTTTTTCTGGAGAAAGAAACGTTCTTACTAATGTCCTTGTCATAGAAAAGCTTTTGTCGAACCAAGGGAAGTCTTACACTATTACGTCTTTGATGAGGGAAAATGCACCACCATGCATATCATCATCTAACTCCTCTGGGGTCTGTTCTTGCTTCAGAAGCATCTCCTTTCCTGTGCTCACATCACAAATAAAAGTCTCCTTGCACTTATCCTATTTCTTGAAATTCCTGTACTGGGTCTCGGAAGAAGCACTGTTCAGGTTATTGCACTGCTCTAGTGTGAATATGTCCCTAGAAATCTATGCTTAACTGAATTTACAGTTTCTCCTCATGAAAGGCCTTTGATACCTTGGTATTACTTCACAATTTATGACCTTAAATTGATCAGACTTGATTACTTCTCTTGGTTGGGACTTGATGAGCAGTCATCTATTGCCTGGGGTAACTAATATGAACTGTAAAAGCGCTTGGGCATCGGTCAAGCTCAAACTGTGATGTCAAAGAGATCATCTCCCATGGGCTTACACTTGAGAGTTGAGATCTTCCTTCTGTTGTAGACAAAAAGTGACATCTCCAGTGATTGTTTTAGGCGCTTTACCAGACTTTTAATGTTATCTTTTATCTATTTGGCATACCCTTCTGCACAACAACCTCCAACAACTGCTACACTTGCACATCCTTCTCAACCTTACACCGTATTTTTCGAGTTAATGGTCTCATCCATACCCTTATCTTCATTACAAGCCCTTAACTCATTACAAAGGGTGCTACATCTGATGGATCAGGAATGGAGCTGTCTCTGGTAGAATGATTCAATTGAAATTGCCAGAAAAACTCACTAAAGCACCTATATATGAATCTTCTGCCTTGGCATATCGGCACAATGCATTGCGAGAAAGTGAGAGCTTCTGCGGGAACCTCGAGAAATGGTGAATATCATCCTATTTCATTTTTTATCTTCTTCCGCTTCTACTTCCACCGCTACCAAACAGGTTGATATTAGGTCATGCGCACCGCCTCCATCGCTCATTCCTTGTGAACATCTTTCACTGCATAGATCATATATCTCATGCTTATACAGGTCACTCAAAACCTCATGCGCTTAGGCTAGCTCTTTAAGCTATTATGGGTCGCCCTTATTCGAATTGGTTCTTGATGACAGTGTAACAGAAGCATTTGCTTGGACTCTGCCATAGTACTCGGTGTGTTCTTCTTCTTTTACCCATCCAAAACATCTTTTGTTCGCTTAACTAGTCAATATGACCTGCTAATGATAGATTGTGAAACCAGCAATGAAAGGAGTAACGTTCTTGATACCTGGCGTTAGGTGTTCGGAATGGAGAAGCGAGATATATATTACTAGTTACTACACATCATTTATTGAGGTTATGTGACATGTTCGAATTTCTATGTGATTATGCAAAATTCTAGCGGTATTCCTTTGGAAGTTAGTAAAGCTCTTATTTTAGTCAGAATGAGTCCTTGAGACCAAGGCTGCTCATAACATTGTTTAAAAAGAAGAAAGCTAGAATTCATGCTATCCCAGATTCGACTACAGTTCGTAAGCATAAGTAAGATCTATTTGAAGCTTGCCTGTGTATAGAGCTTCGCTGCTGCTTCATGCCTGCATGTAGATCCTTTCAGCTATTTTACTGCTCATGCCTAAAGAGTGCGGAATTTATTCTGTATCTGAAATTGAGATATTAACTTGCTTGGTTTATCCCTAATGGGGATTGTTAACCTTTTTTCACTTTATCAGGTTGGGTACATGGCTATTGTTGGGTCCTTCCCGTTCAACTCTTTTCTCTCTGGGGTACTCTCTTGTGTAGGCACTGCAGTCCTCGCTGGTGAGCTTATTGTGCTCTGTCACATACTTCTTCGTGGGAAAATGTTAGAGTTTAACTGATTTTATCTATCTTTGGTCGCAGTTTGTCTCCGAATCCAGGTAAACAAAGAAAACAAGGAATTCAAGGTAAGCTTTTTCTTGGGAAAGATCTTCTCTCATAGTTTCCAGCTCATTGTTCCATCTTACTTTCACTGAAATGCGAGGAGAAACTTAAGTTTTACATTAACAACGAATGCATGGTGTTCTCATCCTAATCCTCTAATAACTTGCTCATTTCCTCATAGAAGTAGAGAATTATTACATAGTGCTGTTTCCTTATATTTGCCACTACTGCAGGATTTGCCACCAGAACGTGCTTATGCAGATTTTGTTCTCTGCAATTTGGTGCTCTATTTGGTGATCATGAATTTCCTTGGATAGATTGACATTCCTAATCTTGAGTGAATGCCTGCTTATCCAAATATTCTAGTCTGTAAGGATGCTGTTAAGACAAGTACTTTAGCAATATGAGAGTTCCGTTTGACCTTTTCTATCTTCATTTATGAACCTTATAATTTGTCAATTAGATATAGGTACTTTGGATATCTGGTCTTTGCAGTTTTAGAAGTATCAACTTTACCGCAATATACGCACCCGTTCTCCCCGTGGATTTCTTTTTGAACTCCTTTTTTTTATATACATTAGCTGTTCAGGCCTATAATTTTCTTGCATTATTGTTTCTATAATTGTTATTTCTGAGTGTGCATTATAATCTCTTTTGTAGGGCTGGTAAATTATCTTTCTGGACTTTTTCCAAATACCGTAAGTAGTCAAATTTAGAGTGATAGGACTATATACTAACTAAACTGAATTAGCCAACAGTTGTCTAGTGAAGATTCTTGCAAATAATGTATCCTATATTTCAAATCAATACTCAACTTTGTTCTACTTGATTATAATCGGCAAAAGAATAATTAGAACAAATAGCTCTACAAGCTTGGATCATCGAAAAAACTATTTATTCATCACACAACTGAAGTATAAAGGGTGTTTGTGAAGAGAGAATATTGTTCAAATTCAGCTGCTCTTAATCATAAGTGCTTATACCCTGTGTGGCCAAACCTTCTAAAATTAGTTTATTTTGAAAAATACTTTTCTTAGTACTTTTAAAAAAAGTATTTTTGGTGATAAATAGTTTGTGTTTGTCTAATTAATTTGAAAAGTATATTTAAGCAATAATTAGTGTTTGACCAAGCTTTTAAAAACTGATTCTACATGTATTATTCTCACTCAGAACAATGTTTTTGGAGAGAAATTACTTTTTCTGCTTTTTAAAAAATTCATTCTACTTCTATTCAAAAGTACTTTTTTTCTTCTAAAAGCTTGATCAAATGGAACTTTAAAAAAACAAAGATTTTCTTTTCAAAAGAAGTGCTTTTAATTTTAGAGAAGCTTGGCCAACCATGATATGATTGTACTCAAAAGTACTTTTTCTTTTTTTTTAAAGCTTGGCCTAAAAAAGCACTTCGCTCAAATAAAGTTTGGCTAAACAGGCTATTATATTCATCCAATTATTGCTAAACACGTATTACAGAATTGTATTCCCTAGTGAACCCAGTTTACTATGTCGCTAGGACTGAACTTTTGACATTTACTTAAAGAATGTAACACTAATATAAGCCATGGCAGAGACATCATTCATCCGACAGTTAACGAATATATATAATATTGTCCAACACTGCTTGAAACTAATATAAAAATTATTAATTGGGGAATACTAAAAACATTGATTGAGCTTTAAGGTCTTTCCTTCTCTGGGAATAATTTCACAGGCTAAGTGCAAAAGTATTAAAAAAAATACAGTCCGGTGCATTAAGCTCACGTTATATGCGAGATTCGGAGAAGGGCCAGACCACAAGGGTCTATTGTACGCAATCTTACTCAGTATTTCTGCAAAAAGCTGTTTTCACGGTTCAGACTCGTGAACTCCTGATCCCGTAACAGTAAATTTACCAATTACGACAAAACTCCTCTTGTAAGTGCAAAATCATTGTTCTCCAAAATTGTAAAAAGAGTGTTGGTGTTAAAACATTTTCTCTACTCAGTCTTAGGCGAGAGTCTTGAACAACTTATGAATTTCACGAAAATTGTAATAAACACTAAATATAAACTCATAATTTAAAAAAACGTAATAGGTTTAATATTAAAAAAATTAATGACTGAATGCATAGAGTTTAAGTTCTGATTCTATCTATATTTCCTCTTACCTCTTCCCAGGCCCTTTTCTGGGGGAGCTTTAAAATTGATCCATTTTTGTCAATGTGCTTAACGACATATCTGGTCATCAACAAAGAGGAGTCTAACAAACATACGACATTTGTTGGCATGTAGATATTCTAGGAATAATAATTGACAGTAATAAAGATGCACATGTTGTGTTTGTGGAGATCATGATTTTAACCCATATTCCGCAACAGAAAAAGAAATGCTAGAAGGCACATATTCATGTTATACATTTTTATCTCTTATTACTCCTTTCGATTCAAAATTTTAGATATTTTACACAAATTAACAAATTTATCTTTTAATATTAAATTAATAATGAAATTGACCATATTAACTTTTACTATCTCACTTAAACACTCCCAACACATATTCCAACACTACTTACTCCAAGGATAATGTAGAAAAAAAATAATCAATTCATTCTTGAAATATGAAAAACCACTTATTTTAGACCACAAGGAAAAGACCAAAAAATTACTTTTTTTGGGACCGGATGGAGTATTATTATTATTATTAAAAGTGAAACAAAGCAACAAAAGAAAACTAACTTTTACTTAAAATGCCTTCTTTTTTTTCAATATTAACTTGAGCTAGCGTTTAGATATAGTTTTGGTTGAAACTTGTAAAAAGAGTTTTGAAGTAGTGTTGAAAAATAATTTTTAAAAGTTAAATTATATTTGAACGTATATGTTATTTTCAAAAAAAAACTTGAAATTTTGTGAGTGAAAGAAAAAAGTTTACCCAATAACAGTCCTACACCAATTCTTGGGAATCTGAAAAAAAAAAAATTTTAACCACTGATCATATTCCACGAACAAATAACATTTTTAATTTTTTTTTGGAAATATATACCCAAAATTTATAGCCAAACGGGTACTGTAATACAAACTTCTCCATTCGGAAAAAATTCTTTAAAAAAGTAAGGGGTCACACCAGGCAAAAGCAAAAAATTGGGGGCGGGAGAACGCAAATCATGGGCTGGGGAAGGCGACACGGAGACATCTCTATTTTTTCTCCGAGAAATCTTTAGAATTCTCACTACTTAATTTTTAATTCATCTTTGACCATCAAATGAAATGTGAATAACTCGTCCTCCTCTCTTTGAAAGAAGAAGCGGCCCACGAAAAACATTTTAAGACATGCACACATGAATTGGAAAGGGAATCCGAGATCCCTACACGTCGCTAACGGTAACGCAATATTCCTCCGCAAGTTTTGGTGTCTAACTCTGCAATAGATTCTACAGCTCAGCAGATTTGGTTTTGGAATTCATGATCTTTTGCACCTAATAGATAAACCAATGGCCCCAACGTGACTTGTAGCTTTGTAAAAATTAAAATTAAGATATTTTTTTTCTATACTTTATATAAAATTTTATTACTAAAAATATATATAATTTTTAATTTATTCGTCTTGTCCATATTTTTCTACAGTTATTATATTAATCATTAAATACTACTTAATAGCAGCTGAATCTTTCTAATTTGTAGAGCTAAAATTGAGGAACGGAATATTCTAAAAAGATTTGACGTAAATCAGATCAAATCATATTTTTCCAGATATTTTAATTTAGGCGCGCTACAATTATGGAAGTAAATATTCTTTCAAATATTTTCCACCATTAAAAAGCTTGAAAACTTTGAATTCAAATTTGGGTTTTTAAAAATCATTATTTGATTAGATTGAACGTTGTTGAAAATAATCGGGAATATGATTTAGAGTTTATATCTCAATTTTGATAGGTCTTGGTGAAAATTAGACTTGGTTTTGACTGAAATTCAGATTGAAACTCGTCGAAGAAGAAGAAGAAGAAGAAGAAGAAGAAGAAGAAGAAGAAGAAGAAGAAGAAGAAGAAGAAGAAGAAGAAGAAGAAGACATATTACAGAAATTGTAGATAAATTATAGATTATTTGTATTCTAATTGTAGATTTTTATTTTATGTTTTCACAAATTAAAAACTGCTAAAACTTCCACAAATCTTCTGAAAAAACGTAATTATGTCAAAAATCACAATTATGCGACAATTGAATGGGAATTGGGATATAAAAATTTAATGTACCCAGTTTATATATATTCTTTAGATAAATTATAGATTATTTGTATTCTAATTGTAGGTGCTTTGTTTTCTATTTTCACAAATTAAAAGCGACTAAAACTTCTATTAATCTTCTACAAAAAATACAATTATGTTGAAAATGCCAATTATGCTACAATTGAAATGGGAATTGGGATATTAAAATTCAATAAATCTAGTTTGTCGATATTTTGTAGATAAATTGTAGATTATTTGTATTCTGATTGTAGATGTATTGTTTTCTGTTTTCACAAATCCAAAACGATTGAAACTTTTACAAAATCTTCTGCAAAAAAGAGTCTACAATTTTTCTACAATTTTTGCAATATGTCTTCTTCTTCTTCTTCTTCTTCTTCTTCTTCTTCTTCTTCTTCTTCTTCTTCTTCTTCTTCTTCTTCTTCGAGTTTCAATATAAATTTTAGTCAAAACCAAGTCTAATATTCACCAAAATCCCTCAAAATTGAGACATAAACTAAAAAATATATTGCCAATTATTTTCAACAACATCCAATCAAAACAAATAATGATTTTTAAAACCCAAATTTGAATTAAAAGCTTCAAAGATTCTTAATGGGTGTCAATGGTGGAATTATTGTTCTCTTATCTCTTTGAAGATTTGTTCTTCTTCATTGAGAAAATTTGAAGTTGAAGGTAAATGTGTGTATGAACTTTGAAGATTTGACTTCAATTTTGATAAACTTTGTTGTTCTTCATGATGAACTTCAACTAGAGTAAATGGGGAACCAACTTTGTTGAAGGGTTTCTTCAATTTTCTGTGAATTTAGAGGGAAATTTGGTTTCAGAATATGAAAAATAGTAAAAAGAACGTGGGTATAGTGTCACGGACCGGATAACTCCCTAGCTATCTTCCGTGCGGCCTTAGTCACAATTCGCCCCTGCGATGTGCTAAGTCAGCCTTTTCCCGAAATATTGCCACAACAAAGCTAAGAGAAGCTAAGAAGAGAAGCTTGCAAGAATACTTTGTATTAAACAAGAGAAAGCTTTATACAAGTATTGGATTGCTTGAATGTTTCTTGGATGCAAATGCCAAATGCCTCTAGCCAATTTATAGTTGCTAGAGTCCCAAATCAACGGCCAAGATCTATTCTAATCAATGGCTAAGATCAAAGCTCTAGAGAGTTCTACAAATCTCTACACCTAGTAGAATATACAAGAGAAGTCTAGGTGGGTCTAGAATCTTCCATTGGAAGGATCTAGACTTAACTAGAGAAATGCTGCCATACGTGCGCCAAATCGTTGCCTGCATGTCGCCCAGTCATCGTCCGCATGGCATAACCTCTTAGAAAATGGAGGGGCGTGACAACCTCCCCCACCTATTGCGTCGACGCCCTCGTCGACTCTTCGTGGAAGGCCCGTATCTGATCTTCAAATTGCCAAAGTGCCTCTTCCCAGCTTGCCTCGCTTTCCGGTAGTCCCTTCCATTTGATAAGATATTCATGCAATGGTTCCCTGAACCGTCGCCGAATCACCCGGTCAGCCATGATGCTTTCAATTTCCTTGTCGAATGATGTGGTAATGGCTGGAGGTGCCCGATATGATTCGTTCCGTGAAGGGTCTTCCATGTCTGCATGGTACGGCTTCAGACAACTCACATGGAAGACCGGATGTAGCTTAAGTTTGGGTTGCAGCTCCACTCGATAAGAAGCCTTGCCCACCTTGGCAAGGACGGGGAGTGGTCCTTCGTAGCGATGAATTAGTCCCTTATGCAACTTCCGTAGCCTCTTTTGTTGTTCGGCGTTGAGTTTTAGCATGACTAAGTCCCCTACATTGAACTCCAAGTGCCTCCTCTTCTTGTCGGCCCATTTCTTCATCTTCTTGGAGGCCTTGTCAAGGTATGCACGAGCTAGGTCCGTTTGCTCATGCCAAGTCTTCGCCGTCTTGAACACCGCTGGACTCTTCCTCGTATATTTGTTAACAAGTCCATGCGGTGTCAAGGGTTGCTGTCCAGTTGCAAGCTCGAATGGGCTCTTGCCAGTAGCCTCACTCCGTTGCAAATTATAAGAGAATTGGGCAACGTCAAGCAGCTTGGCCCAATCTCGCTGGTTGGCACTTACATAGTGCCTTAAGTATAGCTCCAAGAGTGCATTTGCCCGCTCCGTCTGTCCGTCGGTTTGTGGATGGAAGCTGGTTGAAAAGTGCAGATCAGACCCCATCAACCGGAATAACTCCGTCCAAAACTTGCCCGTGAAGCGGGGGTCTCGATCACTTATGATAACTTGAGGCAAGCCCCAATACTTTACCACGCCTTGGAAAAATAGTTGAGCTGCCTCCTGGGCTGTGCAATCCTTCGTAGCGGCCATGAAGGATGCATACTTCGAGAACCGATCCACCACGACCATGATGCTACCTTTGCCATCAGATGTGGGCAAAGCAGAGATAAAGTCCATGCTGACGCTTTCCCATGGACGCTGCGGAATGGGTAAAGGCTCCAGAAGTCCTGCGGGTGCCCGTTGCTCCACCTTGTCTTGCTGGCATACAAGACAAGTCTTGACGTATAACTCTATGTCGTCCCGCATGCGAGGCCAATAGTAGTTAGCCTCTATCAAAGCTTGAGTGTGTTTTTGACCTGGATGACCTGCCCAGCGAGTGTCATGGCACTCCTTAATGATGCTTTTGCGCAACCTCTCCCATTTGGGTACATAAATCCGCTGCCCGTTGGTGCGCAATAGGTCGCCTTCTGCCCAGAATTGCTTGGTTTTACCCTCTTTAGCCATCTGCACCAGCTGCTTGGCTAAAGGATCATGCGCCATGCCTTCCTTGTTAAGGTCCAAGAGCTCCACCTGGACTCTTGACATTGCCGCCAGTTCTGTTTTTCGGCTAAGCGCATCCGCCACAAAGTTGGCCTTGCCCGGTTCGTGTTCCAACACGTAGTCGAACTCGGCCAAGAAATCTTGCCATCTTGCTTGCTTGGGGCTGAGTTTCTTCTGTGTCTGGAAGTAACTCGTCGCCACATTGTCTGTCCGCACCACAAACTTGGCCCCGAGCAAGTAATGTCACCAAACTCGCAAGCAATGCACCACTGCCGTCATCTCCTTCTCTTGCACTGTATAACGCCTCTCAGTGTCATTAAGCTTGCGACTTTCATACGCAATTGGATGCCCCTCTTGCATAAGCACGCCTCCTATGGCAAAGTCAGAGGCATCAGTATGCACCTCATACGCCTTGGTGTAATCCGGTAGTGCCAACACTGGTTCCTCCGTTACGGCCTTCTTCAGTATGTCGAAGGCACGTTGGCACTTGTCGTCCCACTCCCAAGTCTTCTTCTTTTTGAGTAGGTCAGTGAGTGGTGCCGCCTTAGCCGAATAGCCCGTAATGAAGCGCCGATAGCAATTCACAAGACCAAGGAAAGATCTAAACTCCGGTACCTTGGTTGGTGGCTCCCATTCCTTGATCGCCCGAATCTTCTTGGTATCCATCATGAGCTTGCCGCCTCTGATCACATGGCCTAGGAAGTGTACCTCTTCTTTGGCAAATGAGCACTTCTCCTTCTTGACATAAAGCTCATTGTCCCTTAAGGTCTTAAGAACGGCCCGTACGTGTTCTACATGCTCCTCCATGGTGTTGCTATATATGACTATGTCGTCCAAGTAGACCACCACGAACCGGTCCAAGTAGGGATGAAGAATTTCATTCATGAGAGTGCAAAATGTGGCTGGCGCATTTGTCAGGCCAAAGGGCATCACCAAGAATTCAAAAGCCCCATAACGAGTGACACAAGTTGTCTTGCCCTCGTCCCCTTCGGCTATGCGCACTTGATAGTATCCCGATCTTAGGTCAAGCTTTGTGTAAAACTTGGCCTTCCCCAATTGATCAAAAAGGTCGGCAATGAGAGGAATTGGATACTTGTTTTTTATGGTTACCTTGTTGAGAGCCCGATAGTCTATGCAAAGACGCTGCGATCCGTCCGCCTTGCGTTGGAATAACACCGGTGAACCATACGGTGCCTTGGAAGGTTGGATGAAGCCCATCTCCAACAATTCCGCCAACTGTCTCCGCAGCTCCTCTAATTCTGGAGGCGCCATCCGGTAGGGTGCTTTGGCTGGTGGCTTTGCCCCTGGCTCCAACTCGATCTTATGATCCACCCCATGCCTGGGTGGCAGCTTGCGGGGCAACTCGGGTGGCATTACGTCCTTGAATTCTTCCAGCACGTTCTGGATGCAAGCGGGGATATCGCCATCAACTCCCCCTTCTTCTTCTTGCTGAAGGACGGCTAACCATGTCTCCTCCCCACGTTTGATTCCCTTGGCCAGTTGCATGGCACTAAGTTGAGGAGATTTGGATGTCTTGGGAGGGGCAACAGCTGGAACCATGCATGGTTTCCCTTCCAAGATCATCAGCATGTTGAATCTAGGGAACGGAACTGCATTGTACTGCCGAAGGAATTCCATACCTAGAACAATGGTGAAATCGTCTATTGTTGCCACCGAGAAGTCCACCTTGCCTGACCAGTCGCCAAGCCTCAACTCGGTCCCTGTTGCTACGCCATCCACGGGTTTGGCTTGGGTATTTACGGTCTTGAGCCAACCCTTCGAGTATGTCACCTTGAGACCCAACCGTTCCGCCTCGGTTGGAGTCATGAAATTGTGAGTGGCGCCCGTATCTATCATTATGTGGACGACCTTGTTGTTGATGTGCCCCTGCACGTACATGAGACTCCTATCACCCGCCTGGTGAGGAGTGGGCTTAACGTTTAGTGCGCTAAGCAGCTTCAGACATCCCATGGAAGCTTCGTTGCCATGCTCCTGTTGCTCCAACATGGCGCTCATGGCTTTCCGCTGTGGGCAGTCCCTCGCCCAGTAAGGTCCCTGACATAGGAAGCAACCCTCCCTTGGTTTGGCCTCCTTTTTGTTGTCCCTGACCTGTTTTCCTTTGTCACCATGGGTTGTTGGCTTGTGGGTTCCGTACTTGGCTCCCCCCTTCTGTAACCGGCCAAGTCCTTTGGGTCTTGGACTTGGATGACTCGCCTTGGTGCTTGACATGCCCTTTGTCAGCACTAGAGTATTCCTCCAATGTGGCAGCAACCTTGAGTGCCATCGAGATGTCGTCCGCCTTGGACCGTCTCAATTCTTGAACCGCCCATGGTTTAAGCCCGGATAAGAAGTTGAACAAGAGATCCTCGTCGCTCATGTTGTCAATTTGTAGCATCAAGTTGGAGAATGCCTTGACATACTCCTTGATCGAATGGCCCTGCTTGAGGTCCCTCATTTTCGCCCTTGCTTCACGGCTTACGTGCACCGGATAGAACTCCGCCTTGAGTTCTTTCTTTAGAGCATCCCAACTGTCAATGAAGACCAGCCCTTTGTCCATGTCGGCTCGTTTTCTTCGCCACCAAAGTGCAGCCATGTCGGTGAAATGTAGAGTGGCAGTATGTACCTGGGCCAACCCTGTTAAGTTGAGCGCCTCGAAGTAGCACTCCATGTGCCAAAGGTAGTTGTCTATGGTTACAGCATCTCGAGCTCCGTTGTATTCCTTTGGCTTTGGCAAGTCCATGGCACGGGCAGTGTCTCGGACTTGCACGGTTGATGTTGAGGTAGCTTCTTTCGCCATGAAAGCACTCCTGCACATTGCCCAGTTGGCCTTGGTTTCTTCGACGGCAGCCTTGGACGCCTCTAGGCTTGACTTGGCTTCATCAACGTCCTGCCTCAAATCTGACAAGGCTTGATACACCTTGGCTTGAAACACGCTGTTCTAGTTGGCTATTTCTGCCCCTGCAGCATAGATCCTCTCTTGGAAAGCGTCCAACGAGGTATCGACCTTCTCGACGTACTCTTCTACTGTTTGCTCCGTGCGATCCAACCTCTCTTTTGTATCCGCCATAGCTATCTCAAGTTTAGCTAACCGAGCTTCAAAACTAGCAAGATAGTCACGAGATTTACCTCCCTTATGTGGTGGTGGTACGGTACGCTCCTCCTCGCGACCCTTGCGAACTTGCTCCTCACCGCCGCTTGCCATGTCGTGAATGTGCCCAGCTAACCCACGAACCCTTTCGTAGTGTTGCTCTGATACCAACTGTCACGGACCGGATAACTCCCTAGCTATCTTCCGTGCGGCCTTAGTCACAATTCGCCCCTGCGATGTGCTAAGTCAGCCTTTTCCCGAAATATTGCCACAACAAAGCTAAGAGAAGCTAAGAAGAGAAGCTTGCAAGAATACTTTGTATTAAACAAGAGAAAGCTTTATACAAGTATTGGATTGCTTGAATGTTTCTTGGATGCAAATGCCAAATGCCTCTAGCCAATTTATAGTTGCTAGAGTCCCAAATCAACGGCCAAGATCTATTCTAATCAATGGCTAAGATCAAAGCTCTAGAGAGTTCTACAAATCTCTACAAATCTCTACACCTAGTAGAATATACAAGAGAAGTCTAGGTGGGTCTAGAATCTTCCATTGGAAGGATCTAGACTTAACTAGAGAAATGCTGCCATACGTGCGCCAAATCGTTGCCTGCATGTCGCCCAGTCATCGTCCGCATGGCATAACCTCTTAGAAAATGGAGGGGCGTGACAACAGGTAAAACGTGGGTGGAACTAAGGGGTTAGGAGAGAGAAACATGCATATTCCTTTAATTAATGAGTAAAAAATGTATAATTAATTATACCCTTAATTAGTTATGGTATAGAATAGATAATTTGGTATATTAAGTATAATTAAGTCAAACCTTAAACATTGAGAGTAATAAAGTTTCTTATGTGGCATAAAAATGTAAAAATTTCTAAAATTAATTTAGGCTGACGATATGCATAATTTAAATTCTATTCATACGAGGATGCGAAGGTCGAGAATATTAATAATTAGTCAAGCTTATTTCTTTTTCATACAAGTAGTAGCAATACTTTTTCCTCATTGTTAGGTTTTTATTACTACATATTGCTTTTTTGTTTAGGTTATTTTATTATTTTGCTATTGTTTATAGTTTTTTTCGTGACGTTCACACTATTATTTTTTCCCAATAACATTTGTGATTATGCTTTTTTTGAGCTAAGGTTCCATCAAAAAGAACCTCTTTATCTTTACAAGATCGAGTAAAATTTGCGTCCATACTATTCAGGTGTGGATCTACGTGTGAGGGGAGGGGAGGGGTGGTGATCTCCAGAGTACCTTCACTCTTTTGGTAACCCAGGTTCGAATTTGAGCTCCTACAATACATAATTTTTTTATTTTATTTTTAAAGTGGTGCCTTGGTGATGTTCAAATTTTTGGGTCTGTCTATGATATCCAATATATTTTTTAAATTATATTGAATTTATTATTATTGTTATTATTACTGAATTTGCATTGCCACGAAGACTAAGGAAAAGAACCTTTGATGTATCTTAACTGTAGCATTAGAAAACTTTGTAGTCTTTAAAGACGAATAACATTCCGCTTGACGATCACTATTAGAGGTAAAAGTTTGAAGTTAAAGAATTTTTTCAGCTATACAGTTATGTTGTTCTTTTGACAACAAACTAAAAATGAATATGAGTGTTATAAAATAGTTTTGAATTTTACTCCACTGACTTTCTCCCTGAAGTCTTCTTGTTAGCCATGTAAATAAACCATATTTTGAGTACTAATTCATCAACCAACAACAACAACAATCCAATATAATCTCACTTAGTGGGGTCTGGAGAGGGTAGTATCTACGTAGACCTTACCCCTACCCTGAGGCAGAGAGGCTGTTTCCAAATAGACCCCGTCATTCTTCCCTCCAAGAACTTCCCACCTTGTTCTTGGGAGACTCGAACTCACAACCAAAAAATACTAATACATCACATTAATCAATCAGAATAAGCGTTCTACTCAATAACATCGATCATTGACAGTTTAGTAAAGGTCTTTAATTTCCATATTTAATCCAGCCTGTTTTGACTAACTTTTCAACTATTACTAATATATATTTTAGTTTAGTCAAAAAAAAAAAGAATGCTTAAAAAGCTTATATAACAGTTTAGAAAGGACATAAAAAATAAAATTCTAACAGGCAAAAATGTATTTAAAACTCTTTTGCTCTTGTTGAGATCTCAAGACCTCCTGCTTATTAAACGGGTGCTCTAACCAACTGTACTACAAGAACTTGGTATTGATATTTTACATGTTATCTATATTTACCTGTGACATATTTTCCTTTAAGAACTTGACCTTTTATATTCAACCGTCTCTTTTAATCAAAATAGAGCTGCAAATCCTGCTATGTTTTTTTTATCAATATGCTTGGGGTGGAATCAAATTCTCAAGTTTTAGAAAAAATGATAGCTATTCTACAAGTTGAACGATACTTTTTGGAAACTTAGAAAAAAATGCTCCCGCTAAGTTTGGAATCCTTACCCTTTTCTACGAAAACCAAAGCATGAAAGACATTGGCCACCTAGTAAAAACTCGACAGTCGATGAAGAAAAATTACAAGTTGAGAGGTCGAGTTCTGCCCCAATAGCAAGGGTGCGACTTTTAGGTCGACTAACACAATCACTCACCGATTGGATTTTGATTTCGAGCATTGTTGAACGATCTTGATATATTTACATGGATCCTACTTAAAACTGTATTTATATCTAATTTCTATTACTTTTGTCTGATTGTTTCAACTATATGTATATATTCACATATGTAATTGTTTGGACCTTTAATTAATTAACATCTCTTTTATATTCAATCTGGAATATAAACCGTGCCATCTCTCTCAGAAACTGATAAAGACACAAAAAAAGATTCCATCACCCTTTTACCGATAAAATAAAAAATGGTGTGAATCACCCTATATACTAGCTCCAAAGTGAACTTATATGAGTTGATTATTAGGAAGGAAAGAATTTTTTCAAGAGTTGTCATACATTTAGCTTTCATGACCAGATTAAGGGAACAAGTAAAAGGAACGGTTGGTTTTACGTGTGAAACTTTGATATTAGGTTGAAGTATAATTAAATCCATTATTTCTGTCAACATTTATGGATTATGTGCTGATCCAAAATTTACTTCAAATGTTGCATTCATGAATCCTGCATGAGTTCGGGCTTAGGGTCCTTAATATCCATTCAAGCAACATATATACCCGCAGAGGATTTGACCTACCATGCTCCTACTACAATATTTTTGTTAACAACAGTGTTCTGATTCGAAAGACATTTAACAGAAAAATAAACAAAAAGAGATAAAATAGAATGTTAAATCTGATCCCATAATCTTTTTGTGTCTCCTTAAGGAATTATAACTCTTCCGCAGTTGCCAAAGATTATAGGTTACTTCCTCCCAAGATAGAACCAAAAAATATTTTTGTGGTAGTGGTAATACAAATCACAAAATTCCAGCGAACTCAAAGATACGCTGCAAATCACACGACTTACTGAAGCTGCTACACTCCATATTTTTGTATATAAGAATACGTCTTAAGTCAATCGATGTAAGACCAAAAATGAGATCATCTTTCGAAGAATATAAGTAAGCTATCATATTAACTCAGATGTTACATATACTGAAGATCATAAACAGCAAGTACAAAGAGGGTTGGAAGGTTTAGAAGCTAAGGAATTGAAGAAACTAATGTTTCGTCGAAAGTCGACAAGTTGGGATGTTATAGCATGTACTTTTTGGGTGAGACTAGGGTTCTTAGCATGATATGGAGGTTAAGTTTGAGTTATTTCACTTGTATAATAATGGTGTGTTACGTATTAAAGTCAAGCGAGTTGTGGAACAAAAGATGACAAAGATCATCACAAGTTACATTCACCAATATGCTGAAATTAGGTCAAATGTAACTATGATTTTCTCCTAATATACTTAGATTTATGGGATGTTCTACCCATCAAATTGAATCTCTATGAGTCTATTTAATAATTCATTAAACCGTTCACCAATACGACATCAGAGTAGAAAGATATATGTATTTTTGCAAGACTGCACAAGATGTTAGGTGACAAGAAGGTGTGTCACCTACTTGGTTAAATAAGAGCCCAAAAAGAGGCAATTTAGGGTCAGAGAAAGAGACCATTTAAGGGCTTATCTCCTGCAATATAAATCTCATTATGTATCACAAATAATCAGACCTAAACCCCTGCAAACTTCTTCTAAAAAATTACTCACAAACCCTAAGTGATTTTCTCTCCCTTTCAAGTTCTAATTGGGGGATAAAACCTAGAGTTTGAAGAACCAAGATAGGAGCTGAGTTATTCAAAAAATAAGGTATGTTTATTGCTCTCTTTCATCTATTTTTTTCTACTGTGAATTCATGGTAAGTCGTTCTATAGTTGTAAGAACTCACGGGATGATGATCGGAAGTCGTGAGTTCGACTTATTCGCCTGTAGCGGACTGTTTTGTGTTGCTGTTGGGCTTCGTATTTTACTGATGTTTCCTGGAGATTTGGCAGATGAAGAGTGTGAAGAAACACCACATATATGCAGGGTGGAGGGCTGGTCATTCGTTGTAACATTTTCGTGTTGTTTGACACTATTACATTGGTCATTTTGTGTATGAAGAGATTGGGGTGTGTTAGGATGTTTTGTAGTATTTTGTGGTGTATATAAGGTTGGAAAATAATGTATATATGTTGATATTGTCGTTTCTTGTATCATTGGTATTATCTTGAATTTGGAGGAAGTAAGGATTACAGGGGAGATGCTGCCCGTTTTATACAAAATAAACTTGTCGTTCGTTGTGCGATAGTTGTGCCTTTCATAACTTAAGGATAGTATTATTGGCATTGTTGTAGATTAAGGTGTGAAGAGGAGAGTTCAACTTGGTGATTTGAAAGAGTGTGATAAGCTATGTTAAGGCTCAATGTTTTCTTCATTTTGGCATGATCCAATAAGTACATGTCTTTGATAACGAAACATAAAGAAAAGTTCATACTCCTGAATTTATGTATATTTCCTAGTCTCATAAGTTACAACATTCTCCTTTATCGTGACTTCATATTCAGTTTAGTTTTATCTTCTGTCAGCCTAGAGAGCATAGAGTCTATATATATACAGTATTACAGTATTTTCACTTTCATCGAGCTATAATCGATGGGCAGGCCCCTATTGGGCAACCTCTCATCAGATGGTGAATTATATACCGAGCCTACTGTAGCCGAGCACCTATGAGCGAGCCCAGAATGGTTGGGATACAAAGCCAAGTATTTCCGAGCGACTATATATATATATATATATATATATATATATATATATATATATATATATATATACCGAGCCTTATAGGGCCGGACAACTATTTTACTTACAATATTGAGAGTTGAGACAATATTAGCAGGTAAGCATATCTTCATATTATCTTAGACTCGTAGTTACTCTCGGTTATTATATTATGATTTCAATATCAGCTTTCAGTTATCATGTTGCCTTACATACTCGGTACATTATTTTGTACTAACGTCCTTTTTGCCAGGGGACTGCATTTCATGCCTGCAGGTCCTCATTGACAGTTGGACAGACCCTCCCAGCAGACAGAGTCAAACATCACCTTGGTTGGTAAGCTCCAGTTCCTCAGAGTTACCAGGTCTAGACCTTGGAGTCCATTTTATATATACAAATTTGATATGTAGGTCGAGGCCCTGTCCCGACCATGGTACAGTTCAGTTATCTCTAGAGGCTTGTAGAATAATCCTAAATAGTTTGTATATTAGTAGATGTTCATGGCGGCCTCGTCAGCCTCCAAATATATATATATATATATATATATATATGTATATATATATATATATATGTATGTATGTATATGTATGTATGTATGTATATGTATGTATGTATATGTATGTAAGTATGTATGTATGTATATGTATGTATGTATATGTATGTATGTATATGTATGTATGTATGTATATGAGCTTTTGGGTATGCTTACCCCTCAGAAAAAGAGTCGATATTTTTATTTGATTCAGAATATGGTCTCATCGGCCTAAGCTAACGGTTACCCCTCCAGAGTTTTCAGTTATAGAGTGGTACGCTCGGGCAAAGTATGGCATCGAGTGCCGGCAATACCTCGTCTGATTCGGGGTGTGACAGAAGCTGAGCCGAGCGACGACAGCGCGAGGGGTTTCCCGTTTTCTCAACCTTTTGAGAGGTAGATAATGTGTTTCTCAATATAAACACATGTTGGATGGCTTCCCCATCCAATGTGGGACAATCCACTTTTCAAGACTTAATGACTTAAATTTTTTATTTTCCACCAAAAATTATTTCCTCCATTTCCCTTTCACTCCACTTAAGACAATGTATATCTTTAAATTCCAGCAATCCCCCACATGAATGGGAATGGACTAAAAGAAGAAGATATGTATAAAAATTATGTGATTTGCAATTAAGGATTAGCTTCACTTGGATAAGTAGGTTTGCCTTTGAACTTTCCATAGAGAACTTATATTGGATATACTCGGTCAATCGGTAGGTTTGATATCTTTGGTCTGTCGAGCTTTGGTGTATACCTAGACAACATAAGTCACACAATTAACCCTTAAACGTCTTTGGTTCTCATTGTTGTGTTCGCTTCATCCATGAACACCTCTTGGTTTCATAAGTGTATAGGGAATTTGGCCATGCTAACTTCTCCTTGAAGCGGCTTACACTTCACACTTATATAGGTGATTTCTAAGCTGTAACCCCGGAGATTACATTTTCTGATAATTCCTATATCAGAATTAGATATTCATTAACCTTGACCGCTTTATCCTTGTTCCCTAACATTGACCTTTCATGATAATGGATCACAGAGTTTTATTTTGACAATGTTCCACTGTCTTTCATAATTTTATTTGATCTCCTTGAACCTAGATCTTAGGATCTTAAGTCTTCTAGGTAGAGTTACCGTTATGATTGACTTTCTATCGGTCAAAGACTCATTCCCTTCATTGTGAACTCAACTGCCTCTCTAGTAAGGCATTTCGTAAGCGGATCCGACGCATTTTCCTTTGACTTTATGAAGTCAATTGAAATGATTCCTCTAGAGATCAGTTGTCTAACGGTTTTATGTCTTCGTCTTATATGCCGACTCTTACCGTTATACATAACATTCTTTGCACTTCCTATAGTTAATTGACTATCGTAGTGAATGCAAATAGGTTTCAGTAGTTTGGGCCAAAACGGAATATCTTCCCAAAAAATCCGAAGCCATTCAGCTTCTTCACCGTCTTTTTCTAAAGCTATGAACTCAACCTCCATCGCTGAGGGAGCTATACAAGTTTGTTTGGATGATTTTCAAGACACAACTCCTCCTCCAATAGTGAAAATATATCCACTTGTGGATTTTGAGTCATATGAGTCGGTGATCCAATTTGCATCACAATATCCTTCAACTACCACCGGGTATTTGTTGTATTACAACGCATAATCTTGAGTATATTCTAGATATCCCAAGACACATTTCATTCCATCCAATGAATTTGATCTGGATTATGTGTGTACCGACTTATACTTACTAATAGTATATGCTATATCGGGTTGTGTGCAATTCATGATGTACATTAAACATCCCAAAACTCGAGCATAATCCAGTTGAGACTTGCTCCCACCTTTGTTCTTCTTTAACGGAAGATTCACATCAATATGAGTTTTTGAAACTCTAAAATTTAAGTGCTTGAATCTTTCAAGAACTGATTTGATATAATGAGATTGTGATAGTGCAAGACCTTGAGGAGTTCTATAGATCTTTATTCCCAAGATTATAACAGCAACTCGTAAGTCTTTCATATCAAATTTCCTGCTTACATATGCTTTGTGCCATTAATGTTAGCAATGTCATTACTTATTATCAGCATATCGTCTACATATAGACAAACAATGACTATATGATTTGGATTGTCTTTGATGTAAACACATTTACCACACTCATTGATCTTATATCCATTTGACAATATTGTGTCATCAAATTATGCATGCCATCTTGTTTTAGTCCATAAAGAGACTTAACAAGTTTACAAACTTTCTTTTCCATTCCTGGAACCACAAACCCTTCAGGTTGTTCCATATGGATTTCTTCTTTTAAATCTCCATTTAAGAAAGCTATTTTCACACCCATTTGATGTATTACAAGGTCATATACCGCGGCTAAAGCAATTAACATCCGAATGGATGCAATTCTTATTACGGGCGAGTATGTATCGCAGTAATCAAGACCTTTCTTTTATCTAAAGCCTTTGACTACAAGTCTTGCCTTATATTTTTCAATAGTGCCGTATGCTTTCATCTTCCTTTTGAAAATCCATTTATCACCTAAAGGTTTATTTCTAGGAGGAAGATCAACTAACTCCCATGTATGGTTGTCCAAAATGGATTGTATCTCACTATTGACACCTTCTTTCCAATATGGTGCTTCAGAAGAAGACATAGCCTCCTTAAACATTTGAGTCTCATTTTTTAGTAGAAAGGTTAAGAAATCTGGACCAAATGATGTAGACTTCCTTTGACGTTTGCTACGTCTTGAATTCTCCTCATTATGCATCTCATCATTTGTTTCTTCCCGGGGACGTTTATTCCTTGGAATAGATGTCTTACCTTCATTTTTATATGGAAATATATGCTCAAAATATTCAGCATTGTTTGATTCCATTATTGTATTCACTTGAATTTCCGTATTTTCTTATTTGTGAACCAGAAAATGATATACTACTATTTGTTGCATATCCTATAAATACACAATCCACAGTTTTGGATCCTATTTTAACTCTTTTGGGTTTAGAAACTTGAACTTTTGCCAAGCGTCCCCATACGTTGAAATATTTCAAGTTAGGACTTCTTCTTTTCCATTTTTCATATGGTATGGATTGTGTTTTGCTATGGGGAATTTGATTAAGAATTCTGTTTGCTGTTAGTACAACTTCCCTCCACAAGTTCTTTGGTAACCCAGAAGCCATCAATAAAGAATTCATTATCTCCTTAAGAGTTCTATTCTTTCTTTCTACAATCCCATTGGATTGTGGTGAGCAGGGGCAGTTGTTTGGTGAATGATACCATACTCCAAACATATTTCTTCGAATGGTGATTCATACTCACCTCTCCTATCACTTTTTATCATTTTTATTTTACTATTTCATTGAGTCTTAACTTTTCCTTTCGGGCAGGGGTAAGGCTCGTCTACATATTACCCTCCCCAGACCCCACCTGGTGGGAGTATACTGGGTAGTTGTTGTTGTTGTTGTTGAGTCTTAACTTCATTCTTATATTGCTTAAATGCATCTATTGCCTCATCCTTACTATTTAACAATTGTACATAACAATATCTTATACTATCGTCAATAAAAGTTATGAAATACTTTTTCCCACCGCTAGATGGTATTGACTTCATATCACAAATATCAGTGTTAATTAAGTCCAAAGAATTTGAATTCATTTCAACTGAATTAAAATGATGCTTAGCATACTTAGACTCCACACATATTTGACACTTTGTATTTTCACAATTAAACTTAGGCAATATTTCCAAATTGATTATTTTTCACAATGTCTTGAAGTTAACATGACCTAAACGGGAATGCCATAAAGATTTAGACTCAAGCAAATAAGAAGAAGATTCAACTTTATTCATATCAATAGCTATTACATTTAGTTTGAAAAGGCCCTCATTTAGGTAGTCTTTTCTTACATACAATTCATTCTTAGTAATTACAATCTAGTCTAAAAGAAAAACGCACTTAAACTTATTTTTTAGCGAGAAGTGCAACACTAACTAAGTTCTTCCTAATTTCTGGAACATGGAGTATATTACATAAAGTAACTACTTTGCCAGACATCATCTTCAAGCAAATCTTCCCATAGCCTTTGATCTTCGTAGTTGCGGAGTTGCCCATGAAGATGGTTTCGTCTGGACCTGCATAATCATAAGAAGTAAATAACCCTTTATTAGAACAAAAAATCGTGTAGATCCTGAATCAATCCACCATTCCATGGAGTTTCCCACCAAGTTACATTCAGAGAGCATAGCACACAAGTTTTCCACATCATTGTTCTTTTCAACAATGTTTGCTTGTTGGGTTTTCTTATCCTTCTTTGGAGCATGACATTCTGCAATCTTGTGCCCATATTTCCCAAAATTATGGCAGTTTCCTTTGAACTTCTTCCTAGGCGGATTCTGCTTTGGCCCAGACGGCTTCTTCCTTTTCTTGCTATTAGTTTGTGCCTCCTCAACAATGTTTGCACCAGCAGTGGAAGAACTTGCACGAGACTTCTTTCTGCTGCTTTGTTATCTTCTTCTATCCTTATGCGCACCACAAGATCTTCAAGTGTCATCTCCTTGCGTTTGTGATTTAGTTAATTTTTGAAGTCCTTCCATAATGGAGGCAATTTTTCAATAAATGCCGCCACTTGAAAGGATTCATTGATCACCAAGCCCTCTGCAAGCATATCATGAACCAACATTTGCAACTCTTGAACTTGAGAGATAACAGACTTGTTGTCCCCCATATTAAAATCTAGAAACTTGGAAGCAATAAACTTCTTAAAACCAGCATCTTCAGTTTTGTACTTCTTCTCAAGAGCGTATCACAACTCTTTCAAAGTTGTACAAACACTAAAGACACTGTACAAACTATCTTCTAAATCATTTAGAACATAATTTCTACAAAGGAAGTTAGAATGTTTCCAAGCCTCAGTTACCGGAAATTTCTCGTTGTCAGGAGTGCCTTCAGCTACAGCACGTTCGTCTTTATTGATAAACCTTTGCGTTAGGGTTGTTAGATAGAAGAACATTTTCTGCTGTCAACGTTTGAAATCAACCCTTGTAAATTCACCGGGTTTTTCAGCCTTCACAATTGTTGTTGCAGAGATAACATTTGGTGCAACATCCTGAGTAGAACCAATTTGTTCTGTCCCAGCGTTAGCAGAAACAACATCACTCGTTCCATTCATCTTTTTTTTTTTTGGAAAAACAACACAAACCAAATTTAGCAATCTGATGAAGTTTTTATTCTTCAAACCGACTACTACAAAATAATTTTAAACAACACATTCGAAATTAGCAATCTGGTGAAGTTTTTAATCATCAAACCGATTACTACAAACCAATTTTACTTGATTGATGTTGTATTGCTTCAAATCAAGCAAAATAAGAACATTGTTACTAAAAACAGATTATAATTCCTTAAGCTGGTTAATAACAGTGTTCTGGTTCGGAAGATATTTAATAGAATGATAAACGAAAAGAGATGAAGCAGAATGTTAAATCTGATCCCACAAATTTCTTGTGTCTCCTTAACGAATTATAACCTTTCCACAGTTGCCAAGGATTATGGGTTACTTCCTCCCAGAATAGAACGGAAATACGTTTTTGTGATAGTGCCAATACAAATCACAGAATTTCAATGAATTCAAAGATACGCTGCAAACCACACGACTTACTATTTTGCTTTGATGAAAATGATGCAGTAATTCAGTTAGGAAGAAGGAGAGTGTTTTTTAATAGTGATGTCTGTAAAAAAACTGAGTACTGAAATGATGCAAAGCCTCGGAAATTTATAGGCCAGTGATTCTGCCTAAACAAGTGCGAACATACCTGTTCAGGAATGAAGTTAGGGCATGTCTATTAACAGACACGGCTGTTGTAAAGAAGAACATTGGGTTCTTTGTCATTTGACCAAATCCAAATCCGAAGCTGAGCCGAGCGACGACGACTGTGCGAGGGGTTTCCCTCTTCTTAACCTTTTGAGAGGTAGAGAATGTGTTTCTCAATATAAACACATGTTGGATGGTTTCCCCATCCAATATGGGACAATCCACTTTGCAAAACTTAATGAATTTGAATTTTTCATTTACCCCCAAAAATTATTTCCACCATTTCCCTTTCAGTCCAGTTAATTTAAGACAATGCATGTCTTTAAATTCCAACATTTTCACATTTAGAGCTCGTTTAGTATGAGGGATAAGGAATAACTAAATTCCGGGTCTAAATTTAAGAAAAGTTTATCCAATGTTTGGTTGGTAGAAAATTGTACTATAAACTTTTTTTATTTATGGTACAATGATTAAATTTTTAAAATTTACAACTGCTAGTTTTTTAACTTATTTAATAAACTTAAAACTTAATAAATTATAAAGAAATTAGGAAATTAAGTAAAAAATTATAAAATATTAAAACAAAAGACCTATAATGAAATATTCTAGTAACTATAATAGAGTTATAAGTTATTTAATATAATTTCAAGCCATTAAGTAACTAAGTAAGGGTGTAAGATAATTCACAAAAAAAATAAATTTAAGGCCTAGAGTCTTTTATTTTTTTTAATAGAACTTTCAAATCTCACATACAAAATAATTCTTTTGAAGAGCACCTAATTTACGTAGCTACCTTCTAGGAAGGGTTCTGTTTGAAGTAGGCCTCTTAGCAGCCAATTACAAATTATCATACTAATATTTGTAAGCTCCTATATAGGTTCGTGTAACTTATCTATAATTTCTCTCGGACATTGTTCTGGAACTGGCAATGTTGATTGTGTTCAATGAGTTCCATGTCGTCATCGCTCACAATGCTAAGTATCTCATTGTATTCTTCTTCTTTTTCCCTAGTTGTTAATTTTTCAAAACCAAGATTTCTTCTTTCTGAATTAATCCAATCTTTGAATAATATGAAAATCTTTAGGATGTCCTCCGCTAATAATATCTATGATCTCCGATTTGAAATCTTGCCGCGCTAAAAGTACTCTCTGATGCTACTGATGATGCTTGAATAGCCAGGATATCTCGGGCCATTATTGAAAGTGTTGGAAAAGCATTGCCACACTCCTTCCACCATGTCAAAAGTTGTTCGTTGCCTTCTTCCTCTTTAATACTTTTCAATCTTTGATTAATATAATTATCAAGTTCATCATCAATAGAGGAATCAAAACATGTTAAAATTAGGAGATGGAACGAGTGCACCGTGATAATATATTGAAACCTGAAGAATTGCCCAAAAAATTGCTCCAAATATATGACAAATTAATTTGAAGTTTGAAAGTTGCTCTAACAATTTGCCCAAATACTTGAAACATAGTTGAACACTTGATTGTGAAAAAAATAAGAGAATAATATAGATAGAATGTAAGAGAATTGAGAGAGAATGACTGATTTTTGTGGGGAAAAATGAAGAGGGATGGGGTATTTATATTTTATAGTTAAAAATAGGACCAAAAGGTAATTTAATAAACTTAGAGGTTATATTAAAAGTTTGAGGGTCAAATGATGTTTTGGGAGGGGGGGGGGGGGATATGGACGTTTATGGCCGTTGGGAACGGCTATATTTGCAATGGAGGTTGTTGCCCACACGATAATATTTAAAAAGAAAAAAATTAAAAAAATACACGGGACATGTTGGACGGGATAAACGAAACGAAATGGGTATCCTGTCCCATCCCGTGTACCATTTAACACTGACCTATCCATTTATATTTAAGTGGGATGGGACCGGGATGGGACGAGACGGGATAGCCCGTCCCATTTGACAGTCATAGTTTAAGGTGAGGGGCACTCCTAACATAGATTATCATTCTAATCTATCTTTGCTAGTAGATATATGAGCTTAATTAGTTACTTGAATTAAAGAGGATTTTTGAATAAGTATAACCTTTTTCGCTTTTGGGGTCTATATTTTAGTTCAAAACCCCTTTTACTAACTGGAATCAAAGAACGGCTAGATTTATTCTGCTCAAAATGAAAATAAGCTAGGGTTATGAACTTATAAAAATATGATGATATTAGTCAACTACATCATTTTTATAAGTTCATTCAATTTCAGATCAGGCAGGAACAAATTATATGCACTCTCATTATGAGAAGGGGTCATTCGGCCTATCTAAATAACATATGTAATTTGAATACTAGTAAATTGTTTCTTTTAAGACTTTTTACACGTTGGATTTATATTATTATATACATTAAGAGTGTAAATTCTTTTTTTTTTTTCATTGACTACTTTTCTCCATATTACTGGTTCAAGTTGTAACTTGTAAAGATTGTGAACGTATCCTACCAAAAAGATTTCACCGCGTAAAGCGTGTTTTAGACCGACCCCCTAAATTCTCGAAAATTACTTTTAGATCCCTATAGTTCCGCTTTCCATCTCTCTAAAATCCCTACAAAATTATTATTTCTTCCCCTTACTCGGCAAGAAAATAAAGCAGCAGTAAAAGCTATACATACGAACATCTTCTATAGCCAGCATTAAATTTCACATTCTCTTTCTCCAAATAAATTAACTAATAAAATCTTAATAATAATAATTACATACATATAAGGTACAAAAATCCATCAAATTTTTCTTAAGATTTTCAAACAACCAAAAAGAAGACTGTTTCTTTTTCCTGTCACATAAAAGGAGACTCATTTATTCAGTCTGTCTCTTTCCTTTCCAACTTCACACACACACACACATACAAGTATATATATATACACATATATTATATGTATATATATTTTTTCTTACATATATAGACATATTCTTGGAACTTATGAATACTTAAATATTGTGTTTTTTGGGTTGTAAATAGCCGGCTGCTATTTACTTCATTTTGAAGGTGTCAAAAATTGAGTCTTTAAATTATTTTCTTTATAAAGTTTGAATCTTTCTCATCTGGGGCTCATTTTTATTCAATTCTGAGGTTGGTAACTGTTAATTAAAGTTCTTTTTTTCCCTACTGCTAATACCAAGTCATAAAGATGGTTAATGGAATATTTGTTTTAATGTAGAATATTAACTACTTAATCAAGAATAGTTAATTTTATTGGATAATTTATTGACTAAGTCTAGTTGTAACATTTTGATGGGACCCCGTTAAAGTTTTATTTACAGTTGTAAAATTTGTAATGTTTGTATACATGCATGTATGTGCTGCTGCATGTTGTTGAGAATCTGGAATTTTTTTATTAGCATTTGCTTTGAATGTTTCACTCTGAGCCGAGGGTCGATTGAAAACAGCCTCTCTGCCCTTTCGGCCAGGGGTAAGGCCCGTCTACATATTACCCTCCGTTACCCTCCCCAGACCCCACTGTGTGGGACTATACTGGGTTGTTGTTGTATTTGCTTTGAATGTTTCTTACACGCCTTTGGTAGGCAGATTGTTTAATATTATATGTTAAAGATTTTGTAGTTGTTTGTATGTATTGGACAAGGAGTGGAGGTCACATATCTCACTACTTATGCATGTCAATATAGTTCATATGTATATCAATTGATTTTTATTGAAAGAAGCATCTGAATTTCCTTTCTTTCTTTGGTTTTGGGGCAAAAAAAATTGGATTTTTTGGAAAGCTTTGGACTTCCTTGGAGATGGTGTAGCAAAATCTTGATCCTTTATTCTTGTTGTACCTCATCAAGACTATAGGTACTTTTTTTTGTTGCGTGTCTGATTTTGGTTGTAATGTGACTTTTTCTTGTGTTTTGGGAAGAGGGTCGGGTCTATGTTGTTTGGACTCTGAAATACTCCAAAAATAGTGCATTAATGAAGGATTGTGTTTTGTAGTCCGGCCCTTCACTAACGAGAACTTAGTGCACCGAGCTGCCCTCTACTTTTTGTTCTATTGGAAGATTTTTCATTGTTTTGCCCCTTTCCAACTCTTCTTTTTTGATGTTTCAAATGGAAGTGTTGTGTGCATTTTAGAGCAAATGAGTCTCTATATTTATAGCTAGCTAACATTCTGTTGTTTACTTTATTACCTTTGAGCGATTTCAGGTTCTGGTGAAATCTTGTTTGCACAAATTTTAGCAAAATGGCTGGAAGATCCTTCAAACCTTCAGACTCACAGCAGGCTAAGCCTCCGGGTGTGACCTTTGCGAGGAGGACTTCGTCGGGCCGATATGTGAACTTATCTAGGGACTCCCTGGATAGTGAGATTAGCGCTCTTGACTTTGCGAACTACACAGTGCATATGCCTCCGACACCTGATAATCAACCTTTTGATCCTTCCATTTCACGGCGGGTTGAAGAACAGTACGTATCGAGTTCCTTGTTTAGTGGTGGTTATAACAGTGCAACTCGTGCACATATGATGGATAAGGTGATTGACTCGGAAACCAATCATCCTCAGATGGCTGGTACTAAAGGGTCATCTTGCGCTATACAAGGCTGTGATGGAAAAGTCATGAGTGATGGGAGGGGTGAAGATATTCTTCCCTGCGAATGTGATTTTAAAATTTGCCAGGATTGTTATGTTGATGCTGTGAAAACTGGTGACGGGATTTGTCCCGGTTGTAAAGAGCCATACAAGAACACTGATTTGACTGAAAATGATGTTGATCCCTCTAGACAACCTTTGTCTTTACCTTCAAATAATGGGATGTCTAGAATGGATAGGAGGTTATCAGTGATGAGATCAGCTAATAAGTCAGCCATTGTAAGGAGCGACTCGGGGTTGATGAGGAGTCAAACCGGGGATTTTGATCACAATAGATGGTTATTTGAGACGAAAGGAACATATGGATATGGGAATGCTATATGGCCACAGGATGAGGGATTTGGAAATGATAAGGACGATGACATTGGCGAGCATTCTGAACTTCTCAACAAACCGTGGAGGCCACTTACACGTAAGCTGAACATACCTGCTGCAGTTCTCAGCCCATACCGGTAATTTCTAGTTCCAAGTATTTTCAACAACTATATATTTGTCTTCTCTGCTACATGTATTTTAAGCACTAAAATTGAATGAATGACTTTAAATCCAATTGCATAGTGCCGTATTCTTTTAACTTGGTTGGCTCTGCTCTCTGATGTTTCACTATTGCCCCTTCACTCAATGACTAAAGCTAAATAAGTTTTATGTACCAATGTTTCCTTCTAGTATACTTTGATCAATCTAGAATAACTTGTAGGGTGACTTCATCGTATACGTTGTCAACTTTTGTTAATGTGCTTAGTGCTTACAGTGTTTGAGAGACAGGATCCAATTATTTTTCCTTTATTGAATACATTGAATAGTTGTAGGTTGACATAGCCAGTGACGGAGACACCTTATGCTAAGGGGTGCCAATTGACATCCCTTCGCCAAACATTTGCACTACTTAGCTAGGTTAAAAATTTATATTTATGTGTATATACTATATGTTGATTCCCCCTATTTTCTTCATATTTTTTGACTTTTTTATATTTTGACACACCTTAGTAAAATTCCTGGCTCTGCCACTGGACATAACGTGATTCTCCAATGCATAGAGGACTTTTACGAGGTCTGTGGTATTGAAGGACTTTGATGTCCTTTCTGTTAATGTGTTTATATCTAGAATATACATATTTAGATGGTGGGATAAGTATCTTATTCTTGTGATTTTGTAAGTTGAGAAACTGTCTTGAAATATCTCAATGTTTTCAGGCTTTTGATCTTAATTCGTATTGTTGTACTCGGACTTTTCCTTCAATGGAGGGTCAGTCATCCCAACAATGATGCTATATGGTTGTGGTATATGTCCATAATCTGTGAGATTTGGTTTGCTTTTTCGTGGCTACTCGACCAGCTTCCAAAGTTATGCCCCATCAATCGTGCTACTGATCTCAGTGTTCTAAAAGAGAAGTTTGAAACTCCGTCTCCTGCCAATCTCACTGGAAAATCTGATCTTCCAGGAATGGATGTATTTGTTTCTACAGCAGATCCAGAGAAAGAGCCACCGCTAGTTACATCAAATACAATACTGTCTATTCTTGCAACGGATTACCCTGTGGAAAAACTTTCTTGCTATGTATCCGATGATGGAGGTGCTCTTTTGACTTTTGAAGCAATGGCAGAAGCTGCAAGTTTTGCTAACATTTGGGTCCCTTTTTGTCGTAAACATGATATCGAACCAAGGAATCCAGAGAGTTACTTCAGCTTGAAGAGAGACCCTTACAAGAACAAAGTACGTCAAGATTTCGTCAAGGACCGTAGACGTGTGAAGCGTGAATACGATGAATTTAAGGTTCGTATCAATGGCCTTCCTGATTCAATTCGTCGGCGTTCTGATGCCTATAATGCTCGAGAGGAAATCAAGGCTTTGAAGCTTCAAAGAGAGAGAGCCGGCGACGAACCTTTGGAACCCATCAAGATAACTAAAGCCACTTGGATGGCAGATGGAACTCACTGGCCTGGAACATGGATGGTAGCTGCTCCTGAGCACTCTAAGGGTGATCATGCCGGAATCATACAGGTATATATTATGCTGCATCCCCATTTTTAACAATTTGGGGCCGAAGAGGCTGATCCAACATTTAAGCTCTATGGGTTCAACCATAAACGTTATGGGTCCATATCTACTATTTTGTTGCAATTTTAGTGTTTTTTTACACTTAATTTATGCTCCACATAGAAAGTGCTAGATTTAGAAGAACCCGGTAACTGAAAGCTATATCCACCCCTTTTTTGGGGGGTGGGGGTGGGGTCGTCGATTTTGTTGCTGAATGTCTTTTATTCACAATAATTAGACTTCTTTAACATTTGGTTTCCTTGTTAATTGTAGGTGATGTTAAAACCTCCAAGTGACGAATCGTTGCACGGTGGTACAACTGCTGACGGCAGTATGATTGATTTTACAGAAGTTGATATTCGGCTCCCCATGCTGGTATATGTTTCTCGTGAGAAGCGTCCTGGTTATGATCACAACAAGAAGGCTGGAGCCATGAACGCATTGGTCCGAGCATCGGCTGTCATGTCCAATGGCCCTTTTATTCTAAATCTTGACTGTGACCACTACATCTACAACTCACAGGCAATAAGGGAAGGCATGTGTTTTATGATGGACCGAGGTGGGGATCGTATTTGTTACGTCCAGTTTCCTCAGCGGTTTGAGGGGATTGATCCTTCTGATCGCTATGCAAATCACAATACTGTTTTCTTTGATGTGAATATGCGTGCCCTGGATGGCCTTCAAGGTCCAGTTTATGTGGGGACTGGTTGCCTCTTCCGTAGGATTGCTCTTTATGGTTTTGACCCGCCACGAGCAAAGGACTACCACCCTGGTTGCTGCAGTTGTTGCTTTGGTCGGCGCAAGAATAAAGCCAGCGTCGCTGATGAAAAGAGGGCGCTTAGAATGGGTGACATTGATGATGAGGAAATGGATCTTGCTTTGTTTCCTAAAAGATTTGGTAACTCTAATGTCCTCGTTGAATCGATCCCAGTGGCCGAATTCCAAGGTAGACCACTGGCCGATCACCCTGCTGTAAAGAACGGACGACCTCCTGGTGCACTAACTATTCCAAGAGAACTTCTTGACACTTCCACTGTTGCCGAAGCAATCAGTGTCATTTCGTGTTGGTACGAAGACAAAACCGAATGGGGAAACAGAGTTGGATGGATTTATGGCTCAGTCACTGAAGATGTGGTAACAGGTTATAGGATGCACAATAGGGGTTGGAGATCTATATATTGTGTGACGAAAAGAGATGCATTCCGCGGCACTGCACCAATCAATCTGACTGACAGGCTTCACCAAGTCCTACGATGGGCTACTGGTTCTGTCGAAATCTTCTTCTCGCGAAATAATGCTTTTTTGGCTAGTCCGAAGATGAAGATTTTACAACGGATCGCCTACCTCAATGTTGGCATCTACCCATTCACTTCAATATTCCTGATTGTCTACTGCTTCCTCCCGGCACTCTCACTTTTCTCCGGACAATTCATCGTCCAGAGCCTTAATATCACCTTTCTCGTGTATCTCCTTGTCATCTCATTAACTCTCTGCATGCTTGCTATTCTTGAGATCAAGTGGTCAGGCATTGCTTTGGAAGAATGGTGGCGTAACGAGCAGTTTTGGTTAATCGGAGGAACAAGTGCTCATCTTGCTGCTGTACTTCAGGGGCTGCTAAAAGTGGTTGCTGGCATTGAGATTTCATTCACTCTAACATCGAAATCTGCTGGTGATGAAAACGATGATGAATTTTCTGATCTCTATATCATCAAATGGACATCCTTGATGATTCCACCTATTACAATCATGATGGTAAACTTAGTTGCGATAGCAGTTGGTTTCAGTCGGACAATATATAGCACGATACCACAGTGGAGCCGTTTGCTAGGTGGCGTTTTCTTCAGCTTTTGGGTGTTGGCGCATCTCTATCCTTTCGCGAAAGGACTGATGGGACGAAGAGGAAGAACGCCAACGATTGTATTCGTTTGGTCCGGACTTATTGCCATCACCATTTCACTTCTTTGGGTTGCAATCAATCCCCCAGCAGGTACCACTGAAATTGGAGGTTCATTTCAGTTCCCATAACTTTTATTATACAAGAACAACAACAAACTCAGTGAAATATACGCAGACCTTACCTCTACCCCGGGGAGGTAGAGAGACTGTTTCTGACATATCATCAAGTTAACTTTTATTACACAATCAATTCAAATTATTCTTTTAGTTCTATTTTCTTTCTATTCTTGATAGGTAAGGAAAGTGAACAAGTGAATTGATTTTTTGGTGAATTTTTCATCACATTTGCCCTTGAAGTTTTTATGGTTGGCTCAATGTTCATAAGAAAGAACAGGAAATACAATCATTCTTTGTAATCAGAACCTAAAAATACAATAGTGAAATTGATTCTTTTAATAGTGTTTTCTATACTTTTCTGCTTCTTTGAAGTTTTTCAACTTTTGCTACTTGTTTCATGAGGAAATTTGATATCTGATGTCTCATGTTTACACCAAATCAACAGATATCTTAGCAGTCGGAATATATATTACTTAACGATGGTTAAATAATAAATGTGTGAATTAAAAAATACATCTTCTTTATTGATTTGGGGTAAACTTCAAAGTGCTTATATTTTTTTCCAAACTTTGACATGATCAGACACTTACAATACCCACAAGTGGTGTTTACACAAACCAAGAAATTCAACCTTAAAAATTATTTCTTCCGGTTCAAATAAGTGATTTTTAGTTGTTTTCATACAGATTAATAAATTCACCTTTTAACATTAATTATCAATAAAATTAACCATATTAACCTTTACTAAATCTTCACATAACACTCCTAACACATACTCCAACACTCTTTACTCCAAGGGCAATGTAGTAAAAAATAAGTAATTTATTCTTGAAATCTGAAAAAATCGCTTATTTTGGACAACAAAAAAAAGGCCAAAAAATCACTTATTTTGGACTGGAGGGAGTATAAATTTTGTTTTTGGTTTCTCATCCGTTGTCCAACCCACATTGGGACCCGACTAAATCCGGATTCGCATCGGGAAGTCCCACATGGGGGGTAACATGGTCCCTAATAAAAGTGACTTCATACTCAGGGCTCGAAACCATTAAATCTAGATTCACGCCAGGAAGTCCACATTAGTGGATAACATGATTCCTAATAAAAGCGACTTCATGCCTAGAGCTCGAAATCGAAACCTCTAGTTAAGGATGAAGGAGAACTTACGAGTCCACCACAACCGTTATCTGTAACAATTATAAACTGAAATAAGAATACATTCATTTGCCATGGTTAAATGAAAATTATGTGAAAAATACATCTTTTTTGTTGATTTAATGTAAACAGCCCGAACTTTTATATGATCTATTTGATACTGTAGACCTTACTTCACATCTACGTTTTGGTGGCCATGTTGTGAATAATATTTGCTTTCACGTTCGCACGTCAGAATTATAATTTCTTTTGACTGAGTAATGTTAGCATGTTCTTGATTCATGTGTTAAGTGTTACCAAAGTCTTTGAACAAATCTTCTTCTTTTTTTTCTGATTTCTAACCAACTTTACTAACTTTTTCAAAGCTTTTAGAGTATAAAATGTAATCCATATACTCTAAGTCAACCATTTTCCAAATCGCCTAACTTTGGTTTGAAATGTTACGATTTGGATAATTGAATTTGTTCCAAAATATTCACATTTTTAGAAGAAAAAAAACAAATAATCATTTATTTATTTACCAATTAATCCTTACGGCCTTCGTAGTTGGAGAATTTCAAAAATAGTCAGATTTATGAGTAGTCATACAAAAATAGCTACATTTTCAAAAGTAATTAAAATTTAGTCACTTTTCATGTAAAGATAAATCTGAACGAAAATACTGTTCAAAATCCGAAAATATTCTCCAGTATAATATAGTGGAGTTCCAGTATAATATAATGATCCAACATAATATACTGGAGATTAGAGCAGCGGTGCTCCGATCCGTAGTATATTATACTGGAACTTTCCGCGTGTTGGAAGTGCACCAATCTCCAATATATTATGCTGGAACTTTCCGTGTTGCAATAAAATAGTGGCTATTTGTCAATAATTTTTGCAAACACTAATTATTTTTAAATGATCAGTCCGAAACTAGCTAATTCGTGCTATTTTTAGCTTAGTAGTGCATAACTACATGAGATGTTTAAGAAGAGATAGATGTAATTTAGACAAATATTCTTCCGATTAAAGAAATGTCTTTCTCAAATGACGTGCAAGAACCTTAAAAGACAGATAAATATAGAACAGATGTAATATTGCGCATGTTGCATAAAGCTTGTCTTTTTGTTATCCTTACAATGTTACCGCCGGACCTCACCTTAAATCACCAAATTATTTTAAATACATTTGGAGAGTGTATAGTATTTTTTATTATTTTAAAAGAGCAACCTTTTGCGTGATTTGAAGTTTCAGAAAAGAAAAAAAATTGAATTAGATCTCACAAAATGGACTCAAATAGATGCTCATCGTAAAGAATACCAATATGTCATCCGGAAGATGCTACACTAAGTTCTGGCAATAATATTTCATTTATGCATCTAAAAAAAAAGAAACAATCATCAAACAAGGACACAAATATGCAGAAGAAATATTCCTAAGGGGAAATCTGAAAATACTAAAAGGGTTGAAATACACACAAATTGTATCAGTACTTATTACTACAAATAACGTTTTGAACTAACGAGATGCTGAACACCCATAATCCACAAGAATCTATGGAGCGCCGCAAAGAACCTTGGCTTCAGCTTTCATCGCCTTAGTGAATCCTACAGCCAAAACCCGAGTCAGAGGCACTGCCAGCGAGCAAAGTACTTTTAGTGACCAAAACACACACCCCATGGATCAGCATTTGGATCAGTACTGGTCAACCATATTAGTAAATACAAATTTGAGGAAAAAATAGACATCTCCCTGCACACTGCTGGAACAGAACTAGTGTGACAATCACATTCTCTACATATTATCCAGGTTTCTTGACCATAAAAGATTGGTCCAACAGAGAAACAATGGACAATGTTGGACATACAGATCCTGATAATACTAACATGGTTAACTTTAGCGAGTTATAAACTACTACTCAATCTGCAGATTAAACCCTTGCTATTACAAAGTTTGTTAGGTTAAGCTCCTAATCATTAATCCACATTACTGCAGCCAGAACGTCATTAGCTACCCTGCCCGGACTCCTTTTGTGAAGAATGCTGGGCTTTTTTGCCCAAAAGTTGGTCATCTCGACTAGTTCTTGGATCATCTTCCCCTGGAACTTCCCCAAGTCTCTCCTGCAAAGTTAAATCCAATGACTTAAATAGCATAAACCTTAGGGATGATTACCTTATTGGGCCACCTTCCAAAATAGTAGCCGGAAAATGTATATGCTTTGTATATTAAGTATAATTATACATATTATATACATATATGGCTAGCGGCTGTAATTAATTTCGCCCAATGGGACAAAAATGAAAAAAGCCCCAAAAATTACTGCCTCCAATCCAAATATAGGTCATTTTTGCAAACTGAATTTGTTTCAAATATTTGACTGGGTTAGAAAAAAGGGTCAATTTATTAATTTTTCCAGATCTGCTCATATTGTTCCACCAGTGGAGTATTGATTAAGTGAGACACTTACGGAGAGAAAAAGGATTAGATGTACTCCGTCCTGATAAACATTTATAATTTGATCTTTCATCCTTGGCTTAACTATTTACAATGTCCTGAACTTCATTATTTATTAGTGTGTATTGGGTGAACTGAAGAATTGTAGAGAGATAAACCTTAAGAGATGCATTCTGAGCAAGAAGTTGCTCATACTCACTCCTGATACGATTCACTTCAGCTCTAAGAGAGGAATTTTCTTCCCTTAGAACTTCAGCACGCTGCGCAAGTTCATCACACTCTGCCTGGCTCACAAAAGGCGAAGTGGAGTCAGGGTTAATTATGATTGAAAAAGGAAAAAACTGAAGGATTATTTGTACCTGCTTTCGTAACCTAGATCGACGAGCAGATTCCCTGTTGGACTGCTTTCTTCTCTGCCGCTTAAGCTCCCTTTCGTCCTGAATTCAATCGCAAAGAAAAGATCGTCAGTGATAATGCATTAACTAACCAGAAAGAGAAGAAACACTATGTTCAAAGAGACATCCTCAGTTAAAAAGGAAGAAAAGCAGAAAATTAATTTGACAAAAATGGTTGCGGAGAAATCAGATGATCTTCTAGGTGCTCATCACTGAGCGAACGGCAAGGATGACACCTCATTAGAAGCCCTTTACTTCGCAATTTGATCAAAAAATGGAATTGTGATGCTGGGATCTAGGGTAGAGGCCGGGTGATATTTTAGTAGTAAAGCTTATGCTTCTGTTATAATGACTGAAGTAAAATAATAGAATTCATGGAGATTTTGGACTCTGGCGTTCTCCTCCAACTCCATATCCTAACTCAGATCAAACCATCCTATGCACATATATGTGTATTAAGTCATCTACAAAGCCTATGCTCTTTTAAGTGTGTTTTATGTTGGACATAAATCATAGTTATCAACATATGTGAATCTAGCTGCAATATACTCGCTTTTACAATTCAACATACAGAATCATGAGTTCTTAACAAATGGAGAGACAAAAAGGATACCTGAATCCACATATGTGATTGGGCGCTATCTCGTGATCCAGCAGCAACCAACCCTCCAGCAACTGAAGCAGAAGGTACATTTCCGTGTATTGCAGGAATAGATGGTGTGGTGGCAGCACCCCAGTAATCCATACCAATATTCAAGTTGGTTGTGGGTCCAGGAATACCTCCCGCTGCAGAAGCTGATATCGGGGCGATTGCCATAGTTTGGTTAACCATTGAATGAGGAGCGCCGCCAGTCCCTCCATTCTGGGAACCATGTGCAGCATTTCCATTTTGAGACGTGTCAGCTGTAGCAGACATCATACTACTTTTACATCAAGTATATTCATCACCAAAATAGTTCCCACATATTCAAAGCAAATTCATATCACCAGACCTGAATCTTGCCCGCCTCCTGAATTCATTGGTGACTCCTACAAAATCAAGATGACAAACAATCAAATACTGGCTCGACGAACCAATGGACATATTGAAATAACAATGAGTTAGCTTTTCCATGTAATACACACACGCGCGCGCATAACTGACTATGTTGAATTGTACCAAGCACAGACAAGCGTGAAGCCATTGTTTTAAGATGGAAAGCATGTTTATCATACTTTCCATAAACAGGAAATAAGAAACTACCTTCTACCATATAATAATTGAAATTAAAACAAAATACATCATACAATACCCACATTCTGAGAATTTGCGTCACTTCCTTCACTTGACCCTTCACTTCCACTCTCGGCACTGCAAGTCCAACATTGGCACAGGTCATAAGTCTCATGAACTGATAGGGAAGTATTTAGGCTTCAACTCGAAATACTTTAAGCAAAAAAGCATTCTCACATGGATATAAAATATCATGATTAGCAACAAAGATTAATATATCTGATACCTATCTAGCTCGGACTCTTCGAAAAAGTGGCAGGATCCGACATGGGCACGGCTACATTTTGGAGAGTCCGCGCAACATAGTCTGATACTCCAAAATATTTCTGTGTTCAACCTAAAGGTGTCAAAGGGGTAGGCTGGGCCAGGTCGAGGAAAAAAGTGACCGGACGGTTACCGGTTTTTCCTTAACTGGTTTAACGGGTCCGGGCCAATCCGGATAAATATTGAATGGGAACGGTTCCGGGTCTAAGGGGGCCGTGCCGGGTTTATTTTTATAAAATAGTATTTTGTATAACTATCGCAATTCATATTGATATAGAATAAAATATAAAACAAAAAAATAATCTTATAAAAGAGTGTTTGAATAAATTTCAAAGACTTTAAAACCCTTATATTTGAAAAATTCATTATGAATTCAAGATAATACAATGAACATGGAAAGAATATAACTTATAGTATAAATCTTATACTGGACACTAGAGTGTTATAATAACTTGATATATAAGGATCAAACTTCAAAGGCTTTCATAGTTTCATTTCAAATTTTCATTGCATAATAGTACTTCAAATTAATCTAACAAACTAACACATTAAGTATAAATACGTCTAATAATTTTAAAATAACACAAATTGTCTCAAATCAACTTAAATATGAATTTCTGGAGAACGCTCAAGACAACTCTTCATATACCTCCTTAAACAGCCGGTGCCCACCCGCTTTAGACGAAAATTTAGGACTCGACCACAGTTCTTGCACTTTACTTTGTGAACTTCTTCATTTTCTTCTACTGCCTCAAAGTGTTCCCAAACATATGAGAGCACTTTAGGAGCACGGGGCATGATTTAACTTGAATTGAAAATTTGAGTTTGAGAAATGAGAGATGAGCGAAGAAATGAAGAAGAGAGGGAGTGTATTTATAGTTTTTCAAAAGGCTAAATTAGTAATTACATAAAAGTGTTATTTTTATTAAAAAAAATTGCCCAAAAAAGGGCTATTCTTGCAAAATATCCGTTGGGCAACGGTCAAATTGGAAGCTGACCGTTACCAATGGTCAAATGGATTTTTAAAAAAAATTAAGAAAATAGTCGTTGAACCAGTCCGGTTAACCGGTTCAACAGTGTTTTCCCTTGGCCGGTCCGGTTAACTGGTAAGAAAAATGTAAACGTCCCAACCCCCAAACCCAGCCCCCTACCACCGGTCCGGGTTAATACCGGTCTGGGCCAATCCAGAAACGGGTCAACCCGGCCTGTTAGACACCCTTAATTCAACCTAACCAATAAGTATATTTTATATTCCTGGACAGCAATTATCTTGCTCAGTAAAAGCTAAATAGATTGCAAAACAGTATGCACCAGAAAAACATACATGAGAAGAACACATCACTCCAACGGGAAGCAGAGGCCGCGCTTATGCCTTCAATCCCGAAAGGATCCAGGATTTAGACACTATGGATTCAACTTTTAAGGTTTTTAGTATTGAACTCATTATATTTTTAAAGTTATGGATTCATATCTACTATATTTGCAATTTTAATGAATTTTCACATAAGAATTTTTACTCTACATCGAAAGTTATGGGTTCAATTGAACCCGTCGGTAGAACACTACATCCGCCCCTGACTGGAAGCCCTACTCTTTTAACTTAAAAACGTGTTACAACACTGCTTATTCCAGCCAACTCTTACGACATTCAGGAAGTGCTAACAATAGCTAAACTGGGAAATATGGAGCATGACTTGCAACCATCTGATGACTAGAATTCGCTCAATCGGAAATGCATACTAAGTAGAGCCCACAAAACTAAGAAGTCACATTTGGCTTGATATACATTATTCAATTTATAAAAGTCTCAGACGAGAAGAAAAGCTGAAGTTGATCGACCAGAAAAATTAATAAGGCAATTTGGACTTTAAGTGCCCAATTAATCTACTTTCACTGTAAGTGCCCATTAATAACCATTCTTCTGTGTATATTATAATTTCCAATATTCTGAGAACTTTCATATTATCCATCATACCTTTTAGAATAGACTCCATTGGCAGATGCTCCAGATGTCTTACCAGGTCCATTGTTCTTCCCGGTGATCATATTCAAACTACCCAAGCTTCCCTTAGATCTCTTAATGGGTAATTTTTCCTTTCCCTCGGATGACTTACCATCTACTTCAACATTACCAGGGTTGCTAACCTGCATAAGGAAAAATGAAGGAAGCAATATGAGAACTGGAAATTTACAGCATTGATTACAGGGACAAAGTTATTTAACACATTCAGTGTAGGTAACTCACTGCAGCTTCAGAGACGCCATTTGGGGAAGGCATCGCAAAAGGGCTGAAAGGGTAAGATCCCTGATTAATTTGGAAATATCAGTTTCAAGTTAGAAAAATCAGAACTGAGATGCATATAGTTAGTAAGACAGTAAACATCACGCAACAAGATTATACCGGAGGCATCGATGGATGAGCATATATGCCACCATGGGGATACATTGCAACGTATGGATGTGGTGGAGTTCCATAGGGTGGCATAAATTGCTGAAAAACCAGCCGGCAAAATTGTTAAAAGGATTTTTTTTTTTTTTGACAAGGTCAAATTTTATTAAAATAGTATCGAGCTGCTACTGTGAAAATACAGAGATAAAATAGAACCACAAACTGTGATAGCAACTTGTAAAAATAGAACCACAGACAAAACCGAGGAAATATAAACCACAAAAATCAGATTAAAAGACAATCCATAAAATAGAAATACTACATTTTGGCACTATTATCCACGTGCTTGAAGATTCATCAAAATAATCTTTACACTTTCACAATCCATGGAGATGGAGTAAAAAAGAAACCAGCAGAATTGTTGTACAGAAGCATCAATAGCTTATTCATCAAGATTTCAGAAGAAAAATTGAGAAGCTTTGATGACGACTTGAAATAAGAGCCTCAATTGCTATTGTTCTCGGTAATCCTGTAATACGAAATATGCAGTCTGGAATAAAGTTTCATCCTTGTGTCAGTTAACCATATTAACACTTGTGAAACAGCGGATGTTATCCAAAGAACTGCTTGAGCGAGACTACAGAATTTATACCAAGTCTTTGTCTTCTTGACAATTTAGGATCAGTACAAGTCATTGGCAACTTAGCTAAGAAAGCTATGTACACTCCACACATGAAATTTTCAGGAGGCACACTTCAACACAAGGTGGTAGCAAGGTTTTGCCGCTTGAGACTCGAGATTAGTCATACTCTAGAAAATCATGCAAGTAGAAATGTGCATAAAGCAAACAACATAATTATATATTTTCATGATATCCAGATCCAAATGCAGAAGCGTATGATGAAAGCATCGCTTGCAAAACACACAGATGCAACAAAAGAACCATGTTACCTGTACTTATTTCTTTTGATAGTGCCATAATTACACTAATTTCACAATAAAAATAACATAATGAAAGAACGCCATTGAGATCTATCATCAGTCACTTTTTCCCCTATAAAAAGCATTATGCTATTTCATCGTAACAACCTGCTTTATTCAATTTGTGCCAGCATGCTGTAGTAGCAAAGGTTAAAAAAACGCAGTCTGAGCACTTTAAATTGCTTTACTGCTCTTCTCTATGTAAGTGACAGTATTTTCCTTTTACAAATTTGGTACCACTACAGTACCTTTGAGCTCAAATTAGAAGAAGAGGCGGAGGAGAAAAAGAGATTTAGCTTGAACAACAAGCCCTATAACTCGTTTTAAAGCATTTAAAAGAGAAAGACAAGCTGCTTTATTCAGGTTGTGAAGCAATCGATCCAAGCGAACTCAAGAAGCTGCTTTACAACTCTTCTCATAGTATCACCTGCTAATTTGACACAATTTAAACATATAATCTATCCAAAAGGGATAATTGTACTTTGGGTCCCTCATTAACAAATTTCAATCTAGGTCTCAGTGAAATATGAATATTTGACATTTGATCAATAGTATTATATGCCTTTTTAGTAAAAAGTTTTCTTAAAATCGGTTTTTTTACTCTTAGGAAACAAGTTTAAGTCAAGACTAATTCTCTCTTAACATAAAAGATAAGTTGTCTCATGGTTTAGTTTAAGAATACAATAAATTTTAGAAAACATATTAGAGGAAGGGCCAAATGCACAATCCTATTAATTGAACAGTAGATGTGTTTATTTGCATGTCACAAGGACCAAAATCGGAAATTACCAACAATTGAATACTAAAACCATAATCTAATATAGCTTTGACCCTATTTAACAGATCCGAACCTCAAAGCTCAAACCTTTCGCATAATTTTAATCAAGTTTCTGAACCACTTCGATATGTTATCTATAAGCACGCCGATTAAAAGACAACAGAGGCATAGCGCAATCTTTCTCACTTCAATTGATTCAATGCTTATATGTGTCATATATGAGCACTTCATATTAACCAAAAAATAGCTTAAGCTAAGAATGCTTCTATAATTAAATTCATAAGCGATCAGCCACGCAAAGAGAATTCTGATAAAAAACGGGATTTATAATGTCCATAATAGATTCCTTCCTCAACAAAAAAAGGTGTCATCTCGCAAATATTTATTACTCCCTCCATTTCAATTTATGTCTTACTTTCCTTTTTAGTATCCTACTTTCCTTTTCAATTAAAAAAAGGGTAGCCCAGTGCACTAAGCTCCTGCTATGCGCGGGGTCCCGGGATTTTGATGCCACTTTCTATATTTAGTAACTATTCAATTCCAACATCCTACATGGCATGTTTAAGACCACACGATTAAACGGCGGCCATAAGATTCAAAAGTCTTCCTTACTTTCTTAAACTCCGTGTTCGGTCAAACTAAGACACAAAATGAAACAGAGGAAGTAGAAAGCACAGTATCCAAGCCCATAAACGAATCACTAAGAGGAAAGATGAAACCCCAAGAATGAGTTATCAGATCATCATAGAGCCACACTCATCACAAACAAATCATGAAAGAGTGAAATATAACGAACTTAAATCATCTCTTTCTTTTTTAACTCTTGCACTAGGGGGCATGTAATTGAATCAATACGCATTCTAACTAGCATAATGTAATTCTTCTTGATTCAAAAGTCAGAACTTATCCTGAAATCCGCGTGCTGATACTAGCTTTTTGTAATGCTAATTAGATCTGACTTTTGAAAGAAATTCAAAACAGCACGTGAATCAGAGCCACGCCATATGTGAAATCTACATACCTGAACTCCCCACATATAAGGGTGTGCTTGAGGACTTGACGTCATAAACCCGTGTGGAGGCATAGGAGAATATGCCTGCATTTAGATCATCAATGTCCTTAGACTACCAACAAAGAAATGCCAATAAATGAGGCAAAAGGCTGGGAAACTATGCTACAGAGAAACCATACCTGAAAGCCAGACCAATCTGGATTGACTGAACCGGCGGTAGTAGTAGAAGCCTGCTCCTATATAGCGCCAAGAAGCAAAACACATTAATTGGTGGGATGATTAAAAGAACTCACACCAAAATACTTGTTCAGGGGAAAATACGGGTTTTTTGGTACAAAAGTTTTATTACTGAACACCAAGCCAGTACCAAAAGTATGTCAAAGTTGTTTATATGTCTCAACCCGCGTCATCCACTAGCATCTATCAACTTTACTCGTTATCTATAGAAAACACAGTATTCTCTCTTAGCACCAACCAGTTACCTGTGAATTGGAAGTCTTCGGCTCTTTTGCTTCCTTTGCCTCCTTTGAGGATTTATCCATCTCACTGCTGCCCATGGCTCGACTGCACTACTACGTCAAAACTTCCTCAAACCATTCTGTTGTGCACATACACATATATGCATCGAAAATTAGTTTTAAATCACTTTCTAACTGATAAATATTCTACACATGAAATTGTCAAAAGTAACCAAATAAACCAAAAGTACCACAGATCAACATAGACAAACACAGACAACAAGAAGTCAACAACAACAACAACAACTACACCTCAATCCCAAACTAGTTGGGGTCGTCTAAATGATCCTTGCTGACAACTTTACTTCCATTTAAACTCATCTAACGTGAGGATTCATCATGAAACTGGCTAGTTTAACGCTGGCTGCCCGCCTACCGTAACCCGGGCTACATAAAATTGTCAAACATCACCGGATAATTGGAATTATCGGCGATATTCACCAAGCTCGAGTATCCATTCAAACAAATTTCCTATTAACTTATAACAAAGCATAAAGTTCAAGTCAATCAACTAAGCCTCAATCCAAATCCTCCACTCCATTGTACCCATTTTTGAATTCTAGAAAGTCCTCCATCACATAGAAAGACCTTGATTTCACATAGATAAAGTAAAACCCTAAAAGGGTTGCAGTATGTCAACAGCCAGTGTAAACATAGTCCATTTTATGAATCCACATACAGAACAACATTATGTAAAATGGGTTGGCCCGGTGGCAATTGACTTGAGCCTTGGGGTTTGCTCCCTTTTAAGGTCTCAAGTTTGAAACCCACTAGGTGCAAACAATTTCTGAGGGCCATCGGACTGGGTAAAACCTGAATTAGCCGTGGTGCACTTGCAGAAATTCCTTGCCGAGGGGCTGTGCACCTTCGGAATTAGTCGGGGCTCTTAGAGACTCGGACACCCAATGCAAATTAAAAAAAATGAAGTCTTTCTGCTGCTTCATAACAATAGATTTAACAATACAATACAATTAAATTAACAGTCACAACCAACATTGTATTTAAAATAACAATACAATACAAAAATGGACTCCACATACAGAACAACATAATGATCCAATTACACCAAATCGATCATTACATAAAATGGGATCCTTCAGCTTTGTCACAATAATGGATTTATAATACAATTTAAGTAACAATCAAAACCAACATTGTATATAAAATAACAGTACAACACAAGCTGTAAGAGGGTTGCAGTAGGTCAAGAGCTAGTGTAAATGTAGTTCATTTTATGAATTCACATACAGAATTATGCAAACATAAGAGAAAAAAGCAAACCAAGACATCCGATAACAAATTAAACATGAAAAATAAGTCAAAAGCCACAGAATTTAGAAAAAAATATTAATGAATTTATTAGTTACCATGAAAATTAAACAAAGACTAGTGAATCTTGAAGAACTGGGTCAGCTTTAACAGCAGTAAAACTCCATTTACAGTCAACCGCAGCTTGAATTACAGTACCCAGCTATCTGAGTAAACCTCAAAAAAAAATATAGATTGAAATTTTCAAGATAAATTGGGGATAAAAACGACAAAGAAATCCCCAAAATTGGGGGGAAATTAAGGAGGCAATTTTAGAGAGAAAAATCGGGGACAAAAGCGTGTCGCTGTTCCGAGGATTTGCAGTAAGAGAAGGTGAAGTTTCGATGGCTTTGTCCTTGTTCTGTTCGATTGTGTTGCTGATCAGTTTTCTTGATTGTTTCGTGGACTTATTTGAACGGCCCAGATTTGTCTTTAAAAAAGAGGTGCATTATTTTACAAAGTAATTAGAGAAAACATATTAAATTATTTTAACCAAATATTATTGGGAAGAGTTTTTTAGTTTTGGTAAAACTAAAAAATTGTGTGGATTTCTAGTATTTGCAAAAACAAAAATAAAAGTATTCTTCAATTGAGTTGTACAAAAATAGAGAACAACAATATGAAGGCCGATTTACATTATCGCGAACATTATAAGGCGTAGGCATATAAATTTTATTTAAAATTAAATTTATAAAATAATTTGGACTATATTTTAAATTCGAAATATATTAGTTCAAATAAATACTACGGACTAATATAAAATAATTGAATTAATTATATAAGTCCAAATATATATATATATATATATATATATATATATATATATATATAATAAGTCTTAATCCATTGGGCTAGCTCAATCTAAAGTGATGAGTCCACTTCACTAAGCCCAAGATGTCATCTTCCTAGAGGCCCAGTTTGGTGCCACTTGTCAAATGACGTGGCGCACCAAGTCAAACGGAAGATCCAATATGATCATGTCACGTGTCAAAATGACAAGGCATGGCAAGTTACACTAAAAGATCAATGAAATCTCGCCACGTGTGCAAGTGACATGCTCTAGCCAATCAAATGAGGCCATGTCACCCTTCAATTTGATTGGTCGGAAGGAGTTTGTTCTTGTCATGACTCTTCCCTTCCACAACTATAAATAGGGGTCTTCATAACTCAGAAAAGACACCAGAAGTTATAACAAGAAGCAAGAAAGAGCTCGTGGATCAAACGCTGCAAATTTCTCCACAAGTTTCAAGCTTCAAGCAATCAAGTTCACGTTCAAGCAATCAAGTTCAAGCTCAAGAACGAAGAACAAACAACTTCGAGCTCAAGAACAAGAACATCATTCGTTGCAACAAATATAGATAACGATCAAGCTCCAAGGCCCTTGAATTTATTTACCATTGGAAAGAAGAATCAGAGGATTAATAGAGATTGTATACTCAAATATTCGAAATAAAATACTACGATTGTTGCAATATTTTTGGTCTTGATTTTATTTTCTCGACGCAAATTTATTGTCTACAAATTCTGGCATGCCTAGTGAGACCATCTCTACCTCTCATCTCAACTTTTCAATCACCAAAGTTCAACAAGAACATCGAAATAGCTCCAAAGAAAATCAACTCCGGTTCAACTTCCACCAAGGCTGCTAATTCCAGGTTTTATGCTGATGTGGAAAGCATCCTCGATATCACTTTCGGAAGCTTCGTCCCAGTTACGAGGAGCAAATTAAGATTTTTAGGACAACAAGCACCCCAAGCGTCGTCCGCATCAACCCTTGTCTTTGGATCTTCATCCTCAAAAGGAGCAAGATCTACCACAACGCATCTGAAGGAGGAAGTGATATTGCTGAAAAGATCAGGAAAACACTGGCTCTGCTTGACTTCTGCGGCTCCAAGCACTCTGCTGTGAATGAAGATAATGATGCTTCAAGTGATGGATCCTCCTCACTTACACCACATAGCGTGAGCCAATCAAGGATCAATCTATGTGAAAATCCATGCTACTCTCCGTCATCCACGACAATCATGCAAGCCATGTGACAAACACTTCATCCATGGAGGAACAGTTGGCAAATTTAACGGAAGCAATCGCTGGCTTGACTAAATGCATGCAAAATCAAGAGGCTAGAATTAACAAGCTAACAGACAAGGTGGGAATCTTGATGGAGGAAGAATCTACCCATGCACCCGGCAAGCTCCCAGAAGTTCTAGAAAGCGACTCTCCCCCAAGACAAACAGCAGATACAATGGCTATCCCTGTCTCATCTGAAGGGATGATTCCAATCGATCAATTGAAGAAGTTCATTGAATGAACCATCAAGAACAAATATGAAGTTACTGCTAAGTCCTCCCTTACATATGCAAAGCCGTACTCCGCGAGGGTCGATATGTTGAAGATGCTTGCTGGCTATCAACCTCCAAAGTTTCAACAGTTTAATGGTAAAGGTAACCCAAAGCAACATGTGGCGCACTTTGTTGAGACATGCAACAATACTGGGACTTATGGAGACTACCTCGTCAAACAGTTTGTCCGCTCATTAAAAGGAAATGCTTTTGATTGGTACACTGACCTCGAGGCTGGATCTATCGATAGTTGGGATCAACTAGAGCAAGAATTCCTCAATCACTTTTATAGCACGAGATGTACTGTGAGTATGATAGAGCTCACAAATACTCATCAAAGAAAGGGGGAACCAGTCATCGACTTTATCAATCGTTGGAGGAATGCAAGCCTCAACTGCAAAGACAGACTTAGTAAAGCATCGGGCATAGAGATGTACATCCAAGGCATGCATTGGGGATTGCGCTATATCTTGCAAGGTATCAAGCCTAGCACATTTGAAGAACTTGCAACTCGTGCCCATGACATGGAATTGAGCATGGCCTCCGCTGGAAATGAAAGGCTGCTCATCTATGAACCTCGCAAAGCGAATGACAAGCAAGAAGTTAGGAAGTGGGGCAAGTTCGTACCCAAGTCTGAAAGCAAATAAGCTATGAATGTCAATACTTCACCTATGAAGTTCACGGCGAAGTTGAGCAAGAAGTAGAGTATGAAATCCATTTCTTTTCCAGACAAGCCAAGCGGAAAGTTGAATCTAAAAGAAATGCAGGAGAAATAGTACCCATTCCTGGATTCTGATGTGCCAGCCATTTTCGAAGAGCTCCTCGAGTTAAATCTTATTGAGCTTCCGGAGATGAAGTGACCAAATGAAGCTGAGAAAACAAATGACCCAAATTACTGCAAATACTACCGACTTGTACGCCACCCTCTGGATAAGTGCTTTGTCTTCAAGGATAAGGTCATGGACATGGCTCGCGAAAAGAAGATCATTCTTGAAGATGAGAAAGCAAGCGCAAACCAAGTCTCTTCACCTTTGGCTCATTCAGTCCGGATGAAATATGTGGTTTTAAAGAAATTAAAGATGAAGAATTATTAGAGAGTGACAAAGCTGAAGTCAACCAACCTGATGATGATAAGGAATGGAAGTTGGTGACTTATCATAGGTGCCTAAAAAGAGCCCACCAAAAGAATCAGTAGAACAACCAACAAAGAAGATGACGGTAAAAAGTCCAATAAAAAAGAATTTAATTAGGCCTTTGAAGAAGGCAAAGGTGGAGATACACCACCCTCAAAGGCCACGAAATCTAGTAACCTTGGAGGAATTTTTACCAAGTTGGTTCCGCACGAAGATTTCCAATGAGGACATTGATGCCTCTTGTTGCCACGCTGACAAAGGGAAAGAAAAGAGTGATGACCTACCGTTGGCACCATCTTCGAAAAAGCCTATCGACTCCACTCCTCAAGAAGTTAATGCTTGTGAGGAAAAGGTCACGTTCACAAATGACGATCTTTTGCTAGGTGACACTCCTCATAACCGCCCATTGTACCTGGTTGGCTATATATGCGATGAAAAGGTAAATCAGATTTTGGTTGATGGAGGATACTCAGTGAACATTTTGCCAATCCACACAGTGAAAGAACTTGGTATTCCCATGAACTCAGAAAGTCATGTGATGATCCAAGGATTCAACCAAGGGGGGAAGAGAGCCATAGGCGCGATCAGGCTAGGAATCACTATTGAAGATATGCAATCAAGTTCATGGCTGCATGTGATCGACGCGGAGACTTCATACAATGTTTTGCTCGGAATGCCTTGGATACATAAGAATAAAATTGTTCCATCTACCTACTATCAATGTTTAAAATACTACCAGGGTAAAGTCGAGAAGACGATAGTTGCTGATGATGATCCATTCACCGAGGTGAGTCACACTTCGCCGATGCAAAGTTCTACTTGAAGAACCGCATTGTGAAGGAGCTGAAAGCCGAAGATGGTATGAAAAGCAAGAATGACAAACCCATAACTATAAGAGTTGAGGTGGCCATGGGTAAACCCAAAGTTGTTACAAAGGAGGTGCCTGCCAACATGAATAAATCTCATAAAGGGGGCATTATGTCCTATGGAAAGAAAGTAAGTCCCGTACTCCAATATGTCCCTAAAAGGAAGAAAGACGAGGGCGAGTCATATAATATCCAAATCAATATACCAATGGAGTTAACTCTTCCGGTCAAACGAATTGAGGCAGTAAAGTCGTCCTCAATTCCGCTTGCATGGTTTGTAGCCGAAAATCATTTGCAGAATGTGGCATTCCCTACAAAGCAAACAGATGAAGGTTTTGACCCTAATTCTTACAAGCTATTTGAAAAAGCTGGATACAATCCCAAAGAGCCATCAAAGTTAGGGAAACTCCCATCAGAAGCTACAACGAGGCAACCACGTGAAGGTTTGGGATACAAGCAACCGTCACCAGTGCGCATTTCAATAAGAAGGGAGAGCAGCAAGTATATCACTGTAGAACATGAATCAGCCGCTTCTAACAAGCTTTCTGTCTTTGATCGACTAGGAAGATCATCTGCGAGGACCTCTGTGTTTGAAAGGTTGGGTCCAATAAAGAAGGGGAACAAGTTTCGGAGAAATTTTTAGAGCATAAGAACACCCGCTTCACCGAAAATCCAGGATATCTCTAAAGATTTCCAAAGTTTGGTTCCTTCTAGAATGAGGCGACAAACAACTTGTAGTTTCATGTGAAGAAATACTAAAGGTAAAGCCATATATTGTGGTCTACACTAAGGAACTTGACGAAGATGAAGAAAGTGTAGGTTCTTCGTATCATGTCACCGTACAAAGCGAGAATGGTGTTCCGTCTTTGATGAAGGATAACATAGAATTGGAGCATGTTTCACCATGTTATCGCATATCCTTCAATGATGGGGACCCTCAAGAAGATGAAGATGCGAAAGATGCTCCACCTGAACTTGAAGAAGGAGTGAAGATGACAGTTGATGCCTTAAAAGAAGTTAACTTTGGCATCGATGAAGAACCAAGACCCATCTACCTAAGTGCTCTACTCGAAGCTGATGAAGAAAGCACTTATATTGAGCTACTCAAAGAGTTCAGGGATGTCTTTGCTTGGAGTTACAAAGAGATGCATGGCTTGGACTCGAAAGTAGCAGTCCATCACCTTGCAGTCAAAAATGGCACTCGCCCTGTTAAACAAGATCAAAGGCGCTTCAGGCCGGACTTGGTTCCCCTGATTGAAGTTGAAGTTAACAAACTCGTTGAAGCTGGATTTATTCGGGAAGTTAAATACCCAACATGGGTTTCGAGTATTGTCCCTGTAAGGAAGAAGAATGGCCAGATTCAAGTATGTTAGGTTTTATGCCCTTCACTAGAGGGGGGTGAATAGTGAGGCACGAAAATGTCGGTAAATTTTGCGGAATTAAAATTGCAGGAGTAATGTAAGTGCAGTACTTAAAAGAGTAAGGAGCGGACACACCGACTTTATACTGGTTCACCATAACGTGTGGTTAGTCCAGTCTCCCGAGAGACTCTCTCGAGTTTACACTAACTCCGTTAAGCTTACGGGTGCCTAACAAACTGTTACACTTGCTCGTAGATGTATGCTCTACAAGACTTCAACTTGCTCGAGGATACCTCACCTCAAGACTTCACCTTGCTCATGGATACCGCACCACAAGACTTCACACACTAAGATTGAAGGTACTTAGCAAACCCAACGCTCAATGAGAAGGTATGGTCTTCTCAAGAACCTTTCTCTTTTACAACAAGAACTCTCTAAGAAGAGTAGATAAAGAGATACAATATAAGCTCTATGAACAACACAAAGTTGTCTCTCAAATGGCTCAACAAAAGCTCTAAATATGATGTAGAAATGTTATCAATATGTTCAAGAATAATGAGAGATACTGTTCATATGAAATGAGTCAAGAAGACCTCTATTTATAGGTGGTAGAGGTTGTATGTCCATTGCTTGATTGACAATCAATAATGCTGATTTTATGCAAGGATAATCGATTATCTACTTTACATAATCGATTATCTTCTCAACGTGCATAAAACTGAACGTTGGAAGGCAACGGTCAGTGAATAATCGATTATTCTATAGAGGATAATCGATTATTTACCTTCTCTGGAATTTCCAGTTTAAGCTGGAAAAGGCAGATAATCGATTATCTACTTTGTGATAATCGATTATGCAGCCATGCTGGAATTTCCAGTTTTGGCTGGAAATCCAACATAATCGATTATCTTCAGAAGGATAATCGATTATCTGGATGTTCTGTCCAGAATCGAAAACTTACTTCAAAAAACCATTTTGGTTAAAATGAAAACGTTGAAAATCATTTTGTTTGAAGTATATGAAAATGTTTATGATATTTATGATTTGATAAAATGATTTAACGCATATTTATGATGACCTATGTTGAGCCAAAAGACGAGATAACTTAAACGTTGCTCTTACATTGGTTCTACCTAACGACCTACGCCTTGGGTCTTCGGTCTTGAACTTTTGAGCTTGTCTTGGCTTTTCTGTGCAATCCCTTCATCTATATGCTTCTTGGCATTCAATCTTGACTGTTTGTCACATAATAACATTGTTTGACAGTTGACTTCATTGTTTGTCATTCATCAAAACCTATACCTCGAAATCATGCTAATACAACCAAAGCACACATATCATGGATAGAATGATTTCCTACAAAGTATGCGTTGACTTCAGGGACCTCAATAATGCATGTCCCAAAGATGAATTCCCACTTCTTATTCCAGAGCTGATGATAGATGCTACTACTGGTTATGAGGCAATGTCTTTCATGGACGGTTCGTCGGGCTATAACCAAATTCGTATGGCCCCGAAAGATGAAGAGCTCACTGCATTCCGCACTCCGAAAGGTATTTATTGCTACAAGGTAATGCCTTTTGGCTTGAAGAATGATGGTGCTACTTACCAAAGGGATATGCAAAATATTTTCGACGATCTTCTCCACAAGAATGTCGAATGTTATGTTGACGACTTGGTGGTAAAATCAATAGAGAAGGGCGTCCACATGAAAGACTTGAGGATGGTATTTGAATTGCTCCGGAGGTACCAACTTAGGATGAATCTGTTGAAATGTGCCTTTGGAGTTACTTCTGGAAATTTCCTTGGTTTAATTGTCCGATATCGAGTGATCGAAATCGATCAAGCCAAAGTGGATGCCATTTTGAAAATGCTTGAGCCTCGAGTTATCGATGAATTGAAAAGTCTGCAAGGAAAGCTAGCATACCTTAGGAGGTTCATTTCGAACCTAGCTGGGAGGTGCCAACCATTCAGTCACCTTATGAAGAAAAGTGTCCCTTTCATATGGGACCAAGAATGTAGTAATGCCTTTGAGAGCATTAAATCCTACCTGATGAAGCCTCCAGTTTTAGCAACCCCTGTACCTGGAAAGCCATTAATATTATACATTGCAGCACAAGAAAGGTCTGTTGGAGCATTGTTGGCCCAAGAAATAGTGAGGGGAAAGAAAACTCTCTTTGCTACTTTAGCAGGATGATGACACAAAACGAGTTGAATTATTCGCCAATTGAGAAGTTGTTCTTGTCGCTAGTCTTCTCAATTCAAAAGTCGAAGCACTACTTTCAAGCTCATGTTGTCCGACTTGTTTCTAAAGCAAATCCCATTATGTTCGTGATGTCAAAACCTGTTCTTAGTGATCGACTAGCGTGGTGGTACCTCCAATTTCAATAATTTGAGATTTTGTACATCCCTCAAAAGGCTGTAAAAGGACAAGAATTGGCAGATTTCTTGGTAGATCATCCGATACCTGATGACTGAGAGCTTACTGATGAACTACCTGATGAGGACGCAATGGTCGTTAAAGTTAAACCTCCATGGAAGATGTACTTTGATGGTGTCGCACATCGTGGGGGGCTGGGGCTGGCATAGTATTTGTCACTCCCCAGTGTGAAGTCTTGCCCTACTCCTTCACCTTGACACAACTCTATTCCAACAATATTGCTGAGTATCAAGCATTAATACTTGGGCTTGAAATGGTCGTTGATATGAAGCAGTTGCAAGTCTTTGGTGACTCTTAGTTAGTGGTCAACCAGCTTTTGGGTAGTTATGAGGATAAGAAGCCTGAACTACGCCCATATCATGATTACGCTAAAAATTTGATGGGATGGCTCGGTGATGTGACTATTCAGCATGTGCCAAGGAAAGAAAATAAGAAGGCTGATGCTTTAGCTACCCTAGCTTCATCTTTAACCCAGATCAAGCGCAAGTTACTGTTAGCCAAAAATGGGTAGTACCGCCACCAAATGAGGCTGAAGGTGAAGGAAACGAACTCGAGCATCTTGTTTCTGTTTCTGAAGTTGAGAAAGAAGAATGGCGACAACTCATTATCGACTACTTATGCTATAGGATACTTCCAGAAAATCCGATGAGAAGGACTAAAATTCGTCATCGTGCGCCTCGCTTCCTTTACTACAAGGATACTCTATACAGAAGGTCGTTCGAGGGAGTACTCTTGCGATGCCTAGGAGAAGAAGAAGCTCTCCAAGCTTTGCAAGAGGCACATTCTGGGGTATGTGGGTCACACCAGTCTGGACCAAAGCTCCACTTCCATATAAAAAGGATGGGATATTATTGGCCAACGATGGTAAACGATTGCTTGGACTATGCTCGAAGATGCAAGGCTTGTCAATTCCATGCGAATTTTATTCATCAACCTCCTGAAATGTTGCACTCGACTGTTGCATCCTGGACATTTGACGCTTGGGGATTGGATGTTGTTGGACCGCTGCCAAAGTCCTTTGGTGGCCACCTATATATCTTGGCTGCAACTGACTACTTCTCCAAATGGGCTGAAGTTGTTGCTCTTAAGAAGGTAAAGAAGGAAAATATTGCAAGTTTCATCCGAGTGAACATCATCTATCGCTTTGGAATTCCCCGTTACATAATAACGGATAATGGCAAGCCGTTCGACAATAGGTTGATGAACAAGATTTGTGAGCTCTTTGCCTTCAAGCAACGTAACTCTTCGATGTACAATGGTGCCGCCAACGGTCTAGCCGAGGCATTCAACAAGACTCTATGCAACTTGTTAAAGAAAGTCGTCTCCAAATCTAAACGAGATTGGAATGACCGTATGGAAGAAGCTCTATGGGCATATAGGACGACTCACCGCACGCCAACACAGGAGACTCCTTATTCACTTGTTTATGGGGTCAAAGCCATCTTGCCACTTGAGCATCAAATACCTTCATTACGACTGGCTATTCAAGAAGGGATCACTGATGAAGAAAATGCTCGACTTCGGTTAGCAGAGTTGGAAGCTCTTGATGAAAAGAGATTGTAAGCTCAACAAAGTCTTGAATATTATCAAGCTCGATTATCTCGCGCTCTTCAATAAAAAAGTTCGCCCCAGATCCTTTCAGGTAGGAGATCAAGTCCTTGCCGTAAAAAGACCCATAATTACTTCCCATAAACCTGTAGGGAAGTTCACTTCAAAGTGGGATGAGACATATGTCGTGCAAGAAGCTTATTCAAGTGGGGCTTACAAGCTGGTTGATGCAGACGGTATGAGAATTGGCCCTATAAATGGAAAGCTTTTGAAGAAGTATTATCCGTGAAGTCATGACACTCCTTGATGCACGAGCCTAAACTAACGTTCCTACTTCAAGATACAAAACTTTTGGCGAAATCACGCAAATCTAAAATTTTCAACGTGGTGGAACCTAAAGTTGATTTCAAAAATATTATCTGGGACTATTATGAAATTATTTGATTGAGAATTTTGGATATGTCCTAGATATTAAAGTCTAGTTTTCAAAAAAAATTAAACGGTTCGTAATTTCAACGTTCCTATACCAAGATATGATTTTTTTAGCGAGATTGCGCAAATCTGGAATTGATAGCGAGGTGCAATATAAAGTTGATTTCAAAATATTATCTGGGACGTTTATGATATTATTTGATTGAGAATTTTGGATATGTCTTAGATATTGAAGTCTAGGTTTCAAAAAATCAAACGTTTCGTAATTTTAACGTTCTTACACCAAGATATGATTTTTTTAGCGAGATTGCGCAAATCTGGAATTGATAGCGAGGTGCAATATAAAGTTGGTTTCAAAATATTATTTGGGACGATTATGAAGGTGTTTGATTCTGAATTTTGGATATATTTTATATATTGAAGTCTAATTTTCAAAAAATCAAATGGTTCATTATTTGGATTCTCCCACGATAAGATATGAATCATTTATTACAAGAACGTAAAGCTGAAAATTATGCGACTAAGATAAAAGTCGAACTATGTAAAGCAAAAGAGAGGCTGAAACATTTAAGCCCTCGAAATCTCCAAGTTGAAGTCTTCAAGTGTATTCAAGTTGAAGTCCCCAAGTTGAAATCTTCAATCCTGTCGGTCTTCAAGTTGAAGTCTTCAAATCCGCTGATCTTCAAGTTGAAATATTTAGGCCCTCCAAGTCTCAAAGTTTAAGTCTTCAAGTCCGTCAGTCTTCAAGTTGAAGTCTTCAAATTCGGTGATCTTGAAGTTGAAATATTTAGGCCCTCCAAGTCTCAAAGTCAAAGTTTTTAAGTTCGTCGGTTTTCAAGTTTCAGTCTTCAAATTTGTCGGTCTTAAAGTTGAATTGTTTAATCCATCTTAATCTTCGAGTTGGAGTCTGCAAAGTCCACCAAATCTACAAAGTTTTCCAAGTGTTCAAATTGATGTCGTCTTCGAGTTGAAGCTTTATAACTTTCTGATCTTAAGGTGGACATATGAGTCCCTTTGCACCTTAAGTTGGTCTCTCCGGTAATCGGGCCACGATGAGAGTAATCTCTCCAAGAATCGGGTCATTTTGAGAGTAATCTCTCCAAGAATCGGGCCATTTTGAGAGCAATCTCTCCAAGAATTGGGCAGGGATGAGTACCCATCCCCTCACACCCTAAAACCGCCTTCTTTGTGCGTGGATCTCACTTGAACTACAAAAAAAATGACAAAAGAAGAAAAGCACAAGAAAAGAAGAAAAAAAATTACCTTCTTGTTAATGTTTGCAAATCTACAAAATTAGACTCAAGCGGCTTGATGCTCAATAAATTAGAGCCAAGGGGTTTATATAGGTCTCCATAGGATGCTTACAATAGTATATTGACGATGTGAGACTGAAATTATAAAGGGAACTCCTAAAAGGACTCTAATTTGTTTATAGCGCGACAACGAATCCAACATGGACTCAGATTATTGTAAGAATTGCGAAGCTAATCCTACGAAATGGTGTCAGGCAGCAAATGTTGCCTTTGCCCAAAAAGAATAGTGGGAGATCATGTCTAGGTGGCAAATTCTATATTGAAATTATAATTTTTAATATTTTTGTCTTGTCCCTATTACATTAAATGGTCATTATATTATGTAAATAATTGACCAGGTGTACATATAATAAAATTGCATGGACAATCTGTTGTGCTCTAAACTGATCTAAGCCAAATTTGATAGACCTCCAATTTCATGACCCGTTTGGTTATGACAAGTCTACACTTCAACGAGCCTTGAAGTAGGGGGCATTTTGTTGGCATATAAATTTTATTAAATTAAATCTTGAAATAATTTGAATTATATTTTAAATTCGAGATATATTAGTTCAAATAAATACTACGGACTATTATAATATAATAGATTAAATAAATAAGTCTTAATCCATTAGGCTAGCCCAATCTAAAGTGATGAGCCCACTTCACTAAGCCCAAGATGTCATCTTCCTAGAGGCCTAGTTTGGTGCCACGTGTCAAATAATGTGGCGCGCCAAGTCAAACGGAAGAGCCAATAGGATCATGCCACGTGTCAAAATGACAACGCATGGCAAGTCACACTAAAAGGCCAATGAAATCGCGCCACGTGTGCTAGTGACATGTTCTGGCCAATCAAGTGAGGCCATGTCACCCTCCAATTTGATTGGTCGGAAGGAGTTTGTTCTTGTCACAACTCTTCCCTTCCACAACTATATATAGGGGTATTCATAACTCAGAAAAGACACCAGAAGTTATAACAAGAAGCAAGAAAGAGCTCGTGGATCAAACAAGCAATCAAGTTCACGTTCAAGCAATCAAGTTCAAGCTCAAGAACGAAGAACAAACAATTTCGAGCTCAAGATTCGTGGCAACAAATATAGATTCAAGATCAAGCTCCAAGGCCCTTGAATTTATTTACCATTGGAAAGAGGAATCAGAGGATTAATAGAGATTGTACACTCAAATATTCGAAATAAAATACTATCATTGTTGTAATATTTTCAGTCTTGATTTTATTTTCTCGACGCAAATTTATTATCTACGTAAGGCTTTATGAAAAATTAATGGACTGAGAATTGATCAAGTCTGAACGATATTAAATATGAGTTTGACTGATATTAACGATAAACTGAAGTACTTAATCATTATTACAATTTTGAACATGATTCAAACATAATTTCATACGATTTACTAGCTTTACGACTCCTTTATTTATGCTAAGGCATAGGGCATTTATCATTTTAGAATTACTTGAACTTTGCATTTCAAACCTATTATTTAGCTAATAGTACATTATTTTTTTTATATACCTAGTTAATAGTGAATGGTTGATGAAAAACTCTCCTGAAAGAGCATCCCTTTGTCAACTAAAGCTATGGGTCATAATTATTATGCAAAGCCTGCATATCTTAATATATTTTTTCAATAATAATTTTAGGTACTAAATATAATTTAAATTTGATCATTTTAGAGCCTGCAATAATTGGTGAATCGATGTTTAAATTGTAGCTAGTTGTGAAGAAATACATTCTTAGGTCCGACATTTAAAACGGAGCTAGCATTTGCAATGTTCTCAGTTCGAACTGAAAAAAGTGAGTTTGAATTTCTGGATATTATGTTTAAAATTTAGTCTTTTCAATTCAAACACTAGGACACAGTATCGTGAAAGTTTAATTTTATTATTTCAAACTTGTGAATGACATCTTGAAATTTAATTTTTTCAGTTTAAACTTTATCAACTGTCTAGAAATTCGATCATAATATTGCAGTTTTTCTTTTTCCAATCCAGGCGTTCCTAAAATTCAAATTTTCAGTTCAAACTATAGGACAGTAACGTCTCATTTAATTTTTTAAAGATTAAGACGTCTTAATTTGAACACACATCTGAATATCAAGATGTTTATTAAGATTAAGACATATGAGTCTGAATACGAATACACATTTGAATATATTAAGATGTGTATTAAGATCTGAATACTAAAAATTAAGTCTGTTTGATTTTTAACATCCGAATGCATAACATTTATCTTTATTTGAAAAATAATAAACATAAATTCAAATGAAATACTAACTAATCTAATATTATATCAATAAAATATATAATTTTTTAAATTATAATAGTTGTTGGTGGTGATGGCTAACGGGCGCATGCCGACTAGAGGCGGTGGTTGGTGGTAGTTTTGGTTGATGATAATGGTTCATGTTAGTAACTAATAGTGATTGGTAGATGTGGCGATTATGATTGAGGATGGTGGTGGTGGGTAATGATAGTTAATAATGGCAGATGGTCGTCTGTGATTGAGGAAGGTGGTGGTAGGTTATAATGATGAGGGTGTCGGCTGTGGTTGTTAATGGTGATGGGGTGGTTGTTTGTGGTAGTTGAGGTGGATAAGTATTGACTATTAGTGAGAATGATGGTGGTCGGAGTGGTAAGAATGGTGGATGGTGATGATCGATAATAGTAGCGTGGTGATGATGATGGTGGCGGTTGAGTACAATGGTGGTGGTAGTTAATAATGGTAAGTGGTGGCTGCAGTTAATAATGAATATGTGATAGCATGTTATGAAATTAAGTCTCTGTTATAGATCTTAATCATACAGACCTATTCAGACCCATTAAGTGGTTGTGAAACAAAAAAATAAACACACTTAATAATTAAGATTTGAATAATTAAAATTCAAGCTTTAAAAACAAACACATTTAAATGTCTGAGATCTGAATGATGAAGATTCAGACATCCATTAAGTACAAACAAATAAGGTCTAAAACTGAAAATTCCAAATGGAATTCATTCCTACTATTACTGAGTGGGAATGAGAGCTAAGGGTGGGCATCGGTCAGTTCGGTTCGATTTTGGAAATTATCGGTTTTGCCTATCGATTATGGGTTTACAAATATCATAACCCGATAACCAAACCGATAAGATATTAGTTATCGGTTATCGGCTTATCGGTTATTGATCATTATCGGTTCGGTTATCGGTTTACCCGATAAGATAAAACTAAACTTAAAAGTGCTGAAACTTCAATCAACTGATAATAGATGCAAAAAGCACAAATACAACTGCTAGCTATAACGACATATAGTGGTGGCCCTTTAAGCAATAAGCATTGATACACATAAATACATACAGTGGTGGCACAAATACTATTGTATTCAATACAAATACAACAGTATGGTCATAAAACATAAGCAGTGCAGAAAACATAAATAGAAAACAGAACTATAGAAATATATTGTAGAAAAAATATTGAGCAGTGCAGAAAAAATAGCAGTGCCTGAAGTTTCTGTTTGCTCACTTATTTCAACAGATGCTCATGAAAGGTTATATACTAGGGACAGTTTGATGTAATGGGGTATCACCACAAACTCCACTTGTTCTTTTGTGTAATGTAAAGAATGAAAGTTTACTGCATTTGTTTTTCCAGTGTGTAATATCTACGGAGATATAGCACCAACTTCTACAATAGTAAGGAATAATCAGACAACCAATGGGATAGCATGATGAGGTAGCTTGGGCAGTCACCCACTGTAATGGCAAGAATGTAGATGCTGAAACCTACAGAACTTCAAATTTTTATATGCTGATAGTCACTGGTTTCAACAGAACTTTAAATTTCAACAGAAAACTAGATACCCTAAATTTATACCCTTCAGATAAAATAGCAGTGCCTGAACTACTACAGTACTGCTTTCAACTGAAGAGAGAAACTTCAGAGTTCAGACCAAATCCAGCTGCTACCCTGTTATAGCGACATAGGCACTGCTATAACGACACAACAACTATAATATGAAATAGCTTTGAGTTCACCTTCTTCAATCCTTGCATAGTGACTCCAAAAATGTGAAATAGCTTTGAGACACTAAACATAAAAATAAAATATATTAAGTCAAGTAATATTTGTAATCACACAATGTGTTATATAAGTTGAATAATTAACTTACCAAAGTTTAACTTACAACTATCTAAGATTCTATACATCATCATCGTAGGGTTCGTTACCAAGATTGGCAAAATCTATGAGAATTTATATTAAGAAGTTAAACAATAAAAATATTAAATAATATAAAATCAAACAAATTAAAATATTGCTACTTTGTTCTAGTTGCTCGAGAACATCTAAATCTTCCTTAACACTTACAGGTAATGGCTCACTTCGAAGCCAATCTTGAAGGCACACTAGAGCTTCCACCAATTTAGGAGTCAATGAACTCCTAAATGAATCAAGAATACGCCCTCCAGTGCTAAATGCACATTCAGATGCGACACTTGAAATAGGAATAGATAACATATCCCGAGCCATCTCAGCAATAATGGGGAATCTAGGTGAGTTTACTTTCCACCAAAGCAATATATTACCGTCTGCTATTTTATTTTCAGCTTCTTCTGTAAGATATTTTTCCAATTATGATTTAGAATCTGAACTTCCAATCTCATCTTTATGTCTTTTTAATTCTTCAAAGAAAGAACCAAAAGATGTAGTTGAAGCTTCCATTATGTCCAATGAAGAGTTAGATAAACATGAAGAAGGACGACAATCGTTATCTTTTGAATGAGACTTTACATACTCTTCAAATAATGAAGTCATGTATGTATGCACTCCCTTCGCGATAATTAGCCCTTTGTCTTCGAACATCTTCGCAAGTGCAAAACTAACAGAATCAAACTCGTACCGAGGATCCAAAACATATGAAATGAAAATCATTTTGTTCATTTTTTCTGGATCACCCCAATACTTATCAAATTTCTCCTTCATCTTCTTTACCATTGAACCCAAAAGAACATCTTCATTTAATATCAACTGTTTCAAGTAAATAACAGCTTCATAAATTTCAAGAAAATGATGATTTGATGTAACATAAAGTGAGTCAGATACCCTTACAGTAATCTTATAAAAGATTTCAAGAAATTTTGTCAATTTCTTTACATCTTCCCAATCACTACTCAAAAGTGTACCTGCAGGACTTCCATCCACAATATCAACAAACTCAAGATGAGGTGACAAGCCAATATCATGATCAGCATATTCTAAAATTGCAGTATCATATTCAATAGCCCTATTCAACATCAAGTATGTAGAATTCCAGCTTGTAGGAACATCCAAACATAAGGATTTCCTAACTACATTTCCTTCATCACAACATTCCTGAAACTTTTTCCACCTAGCAGGAGACTGCCTGATATATCTCACTACTTGCCTAATACGTTCAATAGACACACTTGATTCTTTTATACCATCCTGAACAACAAGATTCATAATATGAGCCATACACCTCACGTGAAGGTGCTTACCATTCATGGAATTGGTCCCCCATTTAGTTAACTTCTTAGAAAGCTCCTTCACCGTCACATCATTTGAACTAGCATTATCAATGGTGATTGTGAAAATCTTTTGTAACCCCCACTATTTCAAACAATTAACAATACTATTTGCCATATCTTCACCCCTATGACTAAAAATTGGACGAAATTTGATAATATTTTATGCATTTTCCATTCAGTATCAATCCAATGAACAGTAATACACATATAATTTATTCGTTGCAAGGAAGTCCAAGTATCAGTGGTAAGGCAAACTCTCTGATCTTTCAAAAGCTTCACTCACTTACGTTTTTCCTCATTGAAAAGATCAAAACAGTCCCGAGTCACAGTTCTACGTGAAGGACTTCGAAAAAAAGGTTGAGCAACTTTCATTAAATTCACAAAACCTTCCTTTTCAACAAAGCTGAAAGGAAGTTCATCAACAATCACCATACGACACAAAGCCTTCCTACATTGCTCTTGATCAAATTTCCATGGAACAACATGTTACCCCCCGGAATAGGTTTAAAGCCTATTTTAGATTGATTTTTAGCAACACTTAAAGGCATTTTTGGACAATTAGACATATGTGTAAGGAGTGATTTCGTACCATTATCTTTCGAATCAGCAAAATAATCTTTTTGCAATATTTACAGACACCCTTTTGATTTCCTTCCGGATCAATAATTTGGTCATAATGTTCCCATGCAATAGACCTCTTTTTTCTTTGTCTCTTTGTTGTCGATTGAACTGATTGAGATTGTGATGTCGCATTTGAATTAGAAGCTCCACTTTCACCAATCACCTTATCAATCATCATATTTTCAGCCATGTTTTTTTGCCACTGCGAGTTTGATTTAAAAGAAAACAGAGGCAAAAATCAGAAGCAAACAGAGGCAAAAATCAGAAGCAAACAGAGGCAAAAATCTTGAGCAAACAAAACAATTAACAAGGCGCAAATAGAAAAATCTTGAGACAAAACTTAGACGATACGATTGACGGGTGAGGGAGTGAGTCGTATAGTAAATATGACTCAGTTAATATTCTACAATACTGCTTTTTCTTTTTGCTTCTTTAATTAGTCTGTGCATGAGAAACAAATGAACCAGTATACAATACGACTCAATTAATGTTCTTATAGCTTTCATAAGAACCGGGTCGTTAATCTTATTGAACCAGTAGACAACTAGATAGACAAATGAACCAGTGTTCTCATAACTTTTGAACCTAGTGGTACTAATCTTGGTCCAGGTACATCTAAAAAGAATAGCTCTTTGGCCGCAGATCCTATGAGGTGATCTCTTCCTGAAAAGAAACGAAGGAAAATTACATCGAAACTGTGATAAATTAACACAAGAGTTTCTCTCAAGCTCTGCTAGAAGCAGTACTTTGAATTGTTACTCTTATTTTCTCCTCTGACTTCCCTTTCTCAATTCTCACCAACAGCGGACATATGCAGCATTCTGTCTTCCTTTGTAGTATATGTTATCAAGTCCTTCCTTTTGGATGATTAAGATATTAATTCTCGTCTAAATATTTAAAACTGCACTTATCCACTATTTGATTATAGATATTTGCTAATACCAATGTAGATTTTATACTAATGCACAATCCGCAAAGATTCCAAGTCATGAAATGATTAAATAAGTTAATAAAATATACACTAATACACCATTCGCAACATCTGTGACTACACTATGTTCGATTTTCTTCATTAAAACATAACCAACACTTGATTACCCTAAGAAATCAAGCAAACTGTTTGGTAACAAGTTGAAGACATATTTTAGAACCTTAATGAACTTAACTGGGAAATCATCAAACAAAGGAAGTCACAGAGGAATTCAGTAACTTCAGACCAACAAATATACACCTATCAATCACTTATTCATATTTTGCTTAACAAGTATACGATTAACCAATTCAAATTGAAAGACAAGTAGACAACTATTACCTTGTTGATCCAACTATCCTCCCTTTAGTGATGTATTGTGAGTAAGTAAATAGTGAAGTGAATATATGAGCGAATGGCGGAGAACTGGTGGTGACTAGTGAGCTTGAGCCTTGAGGGGCTGCGGCTTGCGGCGAAACAGAATGAGAGTCGAGAGAGACAAATGAATGAGGGAAAGGGAATTAGTAAAATAAAACCCTAGTATATACTTAAGGGTAGAGTAGTAAATTACTTCATTCTTATTTGGTTATCGGTTTTTACCCAATAACAAAAATGTAAACCGAAACCGAACCGATAACCCAATATTTTTTTTTACCCCGTTACCAAACTGTTAACCCAATAGCCCAATACCAATAACCCAATAAAGAATTAACGGTTCGGGTTATCGGTTTTACCCGATATATGCCCACCCCTAATGAGAGCAGCATCCGGTTAGAAAATGAGCTGCATCCGGTACAAAACCTGGTCAAAAAGGTTATTATCGTAATTTTATTAAATTAAAATGATTGTATTGGCTGACTAAAAAGTTATGACTGTTACCTTGAAAACTCGTATTTAACAATTTTACCGTTTAGTTATGTCATGATACATTTGCCCAATACAATCATTTCACACGGGACCGTAGAACTGTAGATTCTGTGGATGTCTCTGAGCTTAGCCATTTAAAATTTTAATTCTGTTATAAATAGACTTCTATTTAAGGTGAATGTCTATAATTAGAGAGATTCTAGAGTTCTATTCTTGGTAGCTAAATCATCCCCCTCCCTATAAATAAAGGTGTCTTCTACCATTGTAAATCACTCCTAACATTCTCTAAGTATCAATAAGAAGAACTCTCTCTACTCTTCTCTCTATTGCTCTTGTTCTTGTATTATTGTTCTTGTCTTTATATTATTTCATAACACGTTATCAGCACGAGTCTCTAACCAATTGAATTTGATTTATCAAAGGTTTTGTTTGTCTGCACAGCCAATGTCGTAAAGATGATATCTAATCCTCTTTTGGATAGAATGGAAGTAATTCCAATTGTTGGTTACATTACAGATGAGAAAATTAAGAATCGTTATGATGGGGTTTGTGAAATTTGATGTCTACTGTTGCAAAGGGTGTCAAAAGAAGTTGAAGAAATTGTTAACAAAAGTCGAAGGTGGCCAGCAATAGATTATGCACGGTTAAATCACGGTACTGTTTCTTTCTTCAATTACTTGAAACCGGAAACGGCGGCTTCGCGGTGGAATCGCGTCGGCTTAAATGCTTCCAAGAATTTATTGGTATACCTTAAAGGTAAGTAATTTACTTTTCTCTTTCAAATTCTTGGAATTCTATAATTTGATTTTATATGCAAACATAGACAACAAAGGTTGATTATAACTCTAATGGAGTGTGTAAGAAATTATAACCACATGAAGTGGTTAAATCTCTATGTCCTGCCATGATTAAATTCATGTATTATTGTGGGCAAAGAATTAAAAATCCGTCCCATTGAATTTGCTCCATTCCCTTTAGAGAATGTGGAAGCAGTATATGATAAGTCTGAAAGAAGACAAAATTATTACCATGAAGGTATCAATGAATGTGGACGTGGCAAAGAATTCCGTCCAATTGAATTTGCTCCATTCCCTTTAGAGAATGTGGTAGCAGTATATGATAAGTCTGAAAGAAGACAAAATTATTACCGTAAAGGTATCAATGGATGTGGACGTGGCAATAGACGAAATTACAATCGTCATTATTGTGATAATGAGAATAATAAAGATTCTCAAAATAATCTTTCACTTTATGAAAGTAATATTTGACATGAGATTGTGTAAAGCACATGATTATGATCCATTCCCTGAAGTGAATGTGAAAATTGTAATAGAGCCCGTAAGTATGAACACGCTCTTGATGTAATTTTGTTTTATGTCTGACATTATGAAAAGAAAGTTCGTTGCCCTTGAAATTTCGGGCAAGAACTATATGACATGGATGTTGGATGCTGAAATCCACTTAGATGCTATGGGTCTTGGAGACGCCATTAATGACAGAAATAATGCATCCATCCAAGACTATGCTAAGGCCTTGATTTTCTTGCGCCATCGCCTTGATGAAAGTTTGAAACTGTGTTAAGGCCTTGATTTTCTTGCGCCATCACCTTGATGAAGGTTTGAAACACGTTCTGATTTACAAATCTTGTAGTTAAGTTGTGTTGCAAGGCTAAAACACATACTTGTGGTGCGAGTACTTCTTATTTTAATTTATCGCTATTGTAGATATGTATGGCGGTCGAAGTACTTTACAGTCTTGTGAGCTTGCTATCGTATAGTGGTTTATTTCATTTATACATGACTATAATAGTGTATCGACATTCAAGGTAATAGAGGAATAATTTAATTAACCCATGTAAAAGTTTACGACTTCACAGTTTAACTCACTGGTGCAATATTTTGAATTTGTTTGTATTGCTGGATCATTGCCTACAAATGTGTTGGTTTTAACTAGCTTGTTTTTTTCTTTATGAACAACAATGCTACTATTTTTTAATGAACCATGTATGAATGTCATTTTTTATTACAAAAAGTTAAAGGTTTTGTGTTGCTGACTTGTTGACTCACAATGATACTACAACGTATCTTGTTGTTGTAGATGTGTTTAAAATTTCTTAAAAGCTTTTGATTATCTAACATTTCACATTAAAACTGCAAAACAATCGATTGTCAATGATCAACAATCGATTGTCTTTAAAACAGTGTGATCTGGAATTTTTCAAAAACAGTCAACAATCGATTGTAATGTTTAACAATCGATTGTCGTTAGACAGTGTAATCTGGAATTTTTCAAAAATCATCCACAATCGATTGTCTATGTCTAACAATCGATTGTCGTTAGACAGTGTAATCTGGAATTTTTCAAAATAGTCAACAATCGATTGTCTATGCTTAACAATCGATTGTCTTAAGACAGTGTGCTCTGGAATTTTTCAAAATAGCCAACAATCGATTGTCTATATTTAACAATCGATTGTCTTAAAACAGTATGATCTGGAATTTTTCAAAATTTGTCAACAATCGATTGTCTATGTTTAACAATCGATTGTCAATGCTCAACAATCGATTGTGTGTGTTTAACAATCGATTGTTTTGTGAAAAATGCTTAAACTGAAAATTTTCAAGCTGCATAGTAATTGATTATGGATAACATATCTGATTTTGTTAGTCAACTGTTAGCAGCAGATTTTGAAAATATTATGTGACACAAACGGATTGAAGTTGTTTATTCTCATGATTCGTATATTTTCTTTTATATGTCAAACCATGGGAAGTAAACTGATTGAAGGCTCCGGAAGAGCAACTGTAACTCTGCCCAAAGGCACGACGTTTATCTTAGAGAATTCAATATTCTCCTCCAAGTTAAGAAGAACTTGTTGAGTTTTAATGATATCAATCGCACTGTTCTCCTCCAAGTCTAAAAGGAACTTGTTGAGTTTTAAAGATATCATTCAAAATGGATATCATATTGAGACAATAGATGAGAAAAATCTTGAATTCTTCATGAAAATGAGGCTGCCCATTTCGGTTTGGGTTCACGCCATTTTGCATGCAGCAATACTAGTTCGTCGGCAGCCCACTTCGGTTTGGGGTCACGCCATTTTGCATGCAGCAATGCTAGTTCGTCGGCTGCCCACTTTGGTCTGGGGTCATGCCATTTTGCATGCAGCAATACTAGTTCGTCGGCTGCCCATTTCGGTTTGGGTTCACGCCATTTTGCATATAGCAATGCTAGTTTGTCTCTGACTGACGAATTGACACAAATATTCCCCGTTGCAATTGGTTTTGGGTCATGGACCCAATATATCCCATTTAAGAACCTTTGGATGCGCAGTATATGTGCCTGTAGCACCGCCATCCCGCACCAAAATGGGTCTGCAAAGAAGGTTAGGAATATATGTTGAGGTTGAATCGCCCTCCATTATTCGCTACCTCGAAACATTGACAGGAGATTTGTTCACTGCACGATTTGCAGACTGTCAATTTGATGAGACACTTTTCCCAAAATTAGGGGGAGAAGTTGGTGAAACCAAACGGGAAATTTTGTGGAAAAATGCATCGTTATCTCATCTTGATCCACATACCTCTATTTGTGAAAGAGGCACAAAAGATTATCCATTTGCAAAGAATAGCAAATCAAATGCCTGACGCATTTATAGATTTGAAAAGGATAACAAAATCACATATCCCCGAAGTGAATGTGACAACATCTGATTCACGAAATATTCATTATTGGAAGAATATGAACATGAAATTGGTATTAAATATACCACACTCACCCCTAGAAGGAGGTTTGAGATGATACCACACTCACCCCTAGAAGGAGGTTTGAGATGATATATGGCATGAATGATCGTTGGTCACGTACCTATTGTACGCCAAAGTATTTTGGAAATATGACTATTAAAGGACAACGATAATGCAAGAAACATATCTTGCATATAAGTTTGACATGACCATAATGGTATAACTTTCTCTTTAAGAAAGATATTCACCACATGGATGTTGATGAATCTGTGGTAGTACAAAATTAATTGAGAGCTCTAGAAGAGCCAATTATTACTATGTTGGAGAAACACAATTGAGTATTGTGCTGTAGTAAGTCTCAAAGAAACTTATTCAGTTTCCAAAGTACACGCGAAAGCGATTGATTATATTGAGACTATAAATAAAGGAAGGCTTTGATATCTCCTATTACTACAACTTGTAGCGGGGTAATTTGCATATGAAAAGCTACCCGCTTTGTTCTCCAGTTTGTACTACACAAAAGAAAGAATGCCACAATAAAGTGGATATCTATTAGTATAAAAATCCATGTCATAATAAACCTGAAGTTTATTGATAAGTACACATGTCATGGTGTAAATTTGAAGTTTACCAATATTGATAATTTGTTCAGTTAGCATTCGTATTAGCCATCTCATTTTAAATATGATGTGCAAATTCACACAGGTGAATATCAAAGAACTAGAAAGTTCTTTACGAATTCTCATGTATCACTTGTTCTCATTAATAAACTGACCAACTAAAGAGTTCGGGTTGAAGCCCATAAATTCTGGAAATATCAAAGGTGAATATGGGCCCATTCACCTGCCATGTATACCACATATGATGCATCTATGATATGGTTACATGCGCAATTGTTATTAACCCGCAGCCTGGCCGGTGCTTGCGAGGTAAATTGCTCAGTAATCTAACTTCGAGCATAATTTCCAGATTTTCTACTCAAGATAGTTCATCTTGATAAGTTGGTTTATATCAAAGTTGGTTTAGCAAGATAATTATTGAGTGCTTCCACTTAATAGCTAAACTGTTTCTAATGAGAACAAAGTTATATATATCAGTTTGATATAAGTTGTATACGAGAGTATATTCTCCCCTCACAAGTGGTTCAGGGTCAGGAACCAAATAATTTCATCTTATTATTAATGTGCCGTGTATATTGACATGATAATGCACAAAGATGATTTCCCAAAGTTGAGGAAACAAGTTAGCTTTTCTAACATGAGGGGGAGACATGATAAACACTTGAGAAAAGGTTACATGGGATGAATTATCATTTGTATATGTATATCCCCGAATATCATGATATGAACCTGAAGTTCATAAAAGGGATAATTCAATTGCAACATATTGCAAAGCATGCTATACGCATTTGCTGACCCAAAGAAAGTAACTAAATGGAAGAGATACAATTCAAGAAGAATTGATTCCATATGAAAGACATGTAGTTTTGAACCTATAGTTCAAATGCTTGAAAGTATAAAGTCAAAGGTATGTATAATCAGTTTTCGATATCTTATTTGTCTAGCATGACATGGAAAACTTGATATGCATCTAAAGTCTATTATATGGCTTATATGACTTAACTTGAAAGATTTAAGTTGCTTGAAGCATATGCAATTCTTGGTCCTGAAGTACCACATCCTTAGTACAATTTGTGTACGTATGTATCTTGCTATAACTATAAGCATGATGGCATTAAGAATGCATCTATGGAGATATTGAAGAGTTATTCCACGACATTATATGAAGATGTTCATATCTATCAAGAATGATGATTTCAAGGTGCGGAATATTTGTTCAAGTCAATATGGTTGATTTATTTATCAAATCTCTATCAAAGATCGTTTTGAAGATGATGCACAAGATTGGAATGCAAATGCTCAAGGATATAAGTTGATGTTCTTATTAGGGGGAGTTAATGCGCGTTGCACTCTTTTTCCCTTACAAGGTTTTGTCCCACTGGGTTTTCCTTGCGAGGTTTTTAACGAGGCAACCAATAGGCGCATATTCAAACATGTGTACTCTTTTTCCTTTCTTTAATTTTTCCCATTGGGTTTTGGTTTTAAGGTTTTAACGAGACACATTGTTGAATAGACATTCAAGGGGGAGTGTTATAAATAGACTTCTATTTAAGGTGAATGTCTATAATTAGAGAGATTCTAGAGTTCTATTCTTGGTAGCTAAATCATCCCCCTCCCTATAAATAAAGGGGTCTTCTACCATTGTAAATCACTCCTAACATTCTCTAAGTATCAATAAGAAGAACTCTCTCTACTCTTCTCTCTATTGCTCTTGTTCTTGTATTATTGTTCTTGTCTTTATATTATTTCATAACAAATTCAACATTATATACATCCAGACGTTTTTTGTTCAGATTTTACATTAAAATTAACAAAATAATGAAACATAAGCACTTAAAAGAGCACATAGGATATATTTCTAAATGTATGATTTACTGTACAAATATTAATTTGGGAGTGTTTTGGAGATAGATGTATACCAGCTTAATATTGTCTAAGCATTTTTTTTTTTAATTTTCGATTGAATATTAAAAATAAGAACAAGCACAATATTAACTATTATAAACAAGCAACTAAATGACTCTACACTGTAAATTATTTACGAAACGAAAAGCTTATCCTTAAATATTACTATGCTATCTCAAACCCAAAATGTTGAGTTATTTTTATTAATTATTAGTTAAGACGTTTTCATCTATAAAAAAAATCGTCCCGACTTATTTTAGATATAACAATAACGTACTTAGTGTGTACCCACAAATGGAATATGGGAAGATGATATGTACGCAAACCCTTAACCCTATTTTGTAATATAATTTGGATCAACTTTGCTTCAACAAAAATATTATAAGACGGATGAAATACTTTGATGTTGTCTTATATTCTTATCAAACATATAAATAAGATATCTTAGCAGATATACATTTAATGAAACTAAAGTATGGAAATAAAAATTTTGTATCTAAAAGATATTCTTTTCATACAAAGTAAACATGAAAGAGTATAACATTAAAGCGAACAAGAGTAAACTTTTTAATTTTTGGTATTCAATTTTGTATAAACGTCCACAAACATTAGAATAGAACTTTCCATTGTTTTATTTTACATGATATGTTTAATTATGAGAAACTTCATTAGTTTCCTATTATAATACAGGTGTAGCAATATAATATTGATGATGTTTTTTTTTAAATTAAAAGTGGCCAGAAAAATATTAAGACAAGTTATTAATTCAAATTTCCTATGTAGCTTATCACTAATTTATTTACTTATGATCATGTATATCGTGTTTATATATTTGAAAATTTAAATAAACGCTCTTGAAAGCTGACACTGTTTAACTGTAAATATTCGAGAAAAAGAGCGTAAATGCCACATTTCTGAATACGTTACAACAAAATGTACTTATCAAATGACAAATATTGTCACAATGTGTAAAAATTTATCCAATAATATCTTCCTGATACAATTGCTTGATAAAAATAAATATATCTATTTTTTTATTCGTACCAATATCCCTTATTTTATGAAAAATATTATTATGATTTTCAATGTGTACAATAACTTTACAAAATGTAGTTACCGCCTTTTTAAATTTTAATATCAAATTATCAAATTAACTTATCTTTACGACAACACACTATAAATATCTCATTTCATATTGCGCATAAGATTTTTTCCATTAGTAGAGTCAATTGCCAATTAAAAGTTGAACATCTAATATTTTAGTTGCTAAATTCTGTCAAAAAAAGAAAAAAGATGACATGTCAAACATGATTAAAATGCCAAGGTTCAGTTGGACTCTCATTTTAATATGCGCAGGATTTTTTGCATTAGTAGAATCAATTACCAAATTAAACGTTGAGCATCTAATATTTTACTTGCTAAATTCTCTCAAATAAAAATTAGAAAAAAAATGATTTCAAGAACTTTTAAAAATTAGAAAAAAATAAAAATTACACATGCTAAGACTCAGTTGGACTTCAAGAACTTAAAGGGATAGATATTTTTAAAAATAGAATAGAAGTCCAAAGTAAAAAATAATTATTTTTTCTGATTTCAAATAGTCTTGCAAGCTTTAATTTTTAGAATTGGGCTCGGGCCCAGCCGAGCTAAAGTAACTAGTTTTTTCATAAATAGATTATATGGATTTTTACATATACATACCATATAACAAACCTTATTACCACCCATGTTTAAGGTTTGTGTTTATTATATTTAAGTATACCACATTTCAATTTATGTACCAAAATTATATTTAAGGTTTAAATATCAACTTATTAATTATATCCTTGATTTGTGGAACTGAAAATCTTTTCGGATTTTATTCTACACGTTTTTCTCTCTCCCTATAAAAAAAGTATCAATCTCTCATCTTTTATCTCTTTATGGAGAACGACTTCCATGACAGAACTATTTTAGGCCTTCAAAAAGGAAATTCCTTCTTATCTTCCTCTTGTTGAGGCAGGATTGATGTAATGGCTAATATATTAGAGGTTACCGGAGCCAAATTCGATTAATAGTAGGAGAAAAAGAAAAAGAAAAAGAAATGAGCCTTCTTCAAGGAATTAAAACTTCTTTATTGGTATTTTCGAGTTACATGTATATCTGTTATTCTTTGTTGTCATTGTATACTGTTAACTGTTTTGCTAATAATCCAAGATCAGGAGGAGCACTGCTTATCTAGTTATCTATATCATTGCAAGGTGGATGGTTGTTTAAGAAAGAATTAAATTTCTGGGTACATTTGGCAGCTGTTGTATTTTCGGATAAAACTTTTTATCTTGAACAATAAAAATTATGAATTGACGTTGCATAGAAATGCCATTTGCAGTTTTCAGCTACTCATACCATCCAGTAGATACAAAAAAATACATTATTCAGACATATTTATTAAATACTACAATTAACTACAACTGACTACAATTAACTACAAAGTTCATATAACTACAAAATTTGTAATTAATTGCTTAGGCTTCATGAATAGGAACTACAAAGTTTTGTCTTTATCTATTATGTTTAGAACACATTTAGAAATCATTTACACTACATTATAACTACAATCTGCCAACAATTTACATTACTCAAATATATGAGTAAACTTCTTTATTATCGTCAAAACGTAGAACACACAATAAATTCCAATAATTTGGGATCACTAACATTTATTTTGAATAACTATTGTAGCTACATTATATTGATTTCTTTTTCGGCGCATTCTTGCAACTTCTTTTGTTGTGCCATTCACCTTCACAATTGCCACATGACACCTTGTACTTCTTTGAGTTTATTTCATCAAATTTTTTATATCTTTCCTAGCAAGGTCTACCTGGCTTCCTTTTATCTCCAGCCGGTGGCTTTACTACATCATCCAAAATATGTTGTGGAACATCCCATTTGGATTCATCAGGAAGAGGATTAACTGGCAATTCATATGTAAGAAGAAGGCTCTTCGTTGTGTAATACGGTGAGCAATAGTTGTCCGGTCTTTCATTCCTATGACTTAATGCTGCCAAAGCATGTGCACATGGAAGTTCATCAAGTTGGAATTGTCCACAGCTACATTTCTTGTTTTCTAAACATACAATGTACCGCTTCACACCATGTAACACAGTATGTATATGATCTGTTGAAGCCCTCACCTACAATTCAAGACCAAAAAGAAAATAATAAGGTGTCAATAAGTTAACTATGTTAGCAACAATCAGTTAACTACAAATCAGCTACAAACAAACTGCATATAAACGTTAACTACATTTACCCACATTTGACTACATTTTAAAAACACACTGGAAACACTGCATATAAACTTTAACTATATTACCCACATTTGACTACATTTTAAAAACACACTGGAAATACTGCATATAAACGTTAACTACATTTACCCACATTTCATTTTAAAAACACACTGGAAACACTCCATATAAACGTTAATTACATTTACCCACATTTGACTACATTTTAAAAACACTGCAACAACTACTATTTTTACCAGTTTTTTTTTTCCTGCACCAAACAAGAATATATTACCTTTAGCTTCTGGGATAATGTATTGTTATCTTCCAATTCTTTGTTGAATTTGTGCCCAAGTAATGTGAAAGTACCCTTTGCCTTGAATAACTTATCTTTTGTAGAAGAATGAGTGATTTCCGAAACTGAAATCTGGAAGAACTGCAATTTTATCACGCTGTAAATTCTGATTTTCAGTATTTGATGTAGAAAAATGAAAGATTTTCGAAACAGAAATTTGGAAGAACTACAAAATCTGGAAGATTTTCAGTATTTGATGTAGAAAAATGAAAGATTTTCGAAACTGAAATCTGGAAAAATAGATTTTCGGTGTTAGATGCGGAAGATGATTGATTTTCGAAACAGAAAACTGGAGAGATTCACGCTGGTTAAGAGATTTTACCGTTTTTGATTGACCATTTAATTGGTACAGAATCAAAGATTAATTAGGATCCTTAAAAACATGCCTTATTTTAGGCTACAAAATAGTTAATATCGTTGGGAGCCTTAAAAACAGGCGCTATTGTAGGCTACAAAATCAGATTGATTTCGTTTGGTACAATTTTTGGTAACAAAAACATGGAATATGAGGGTAATAACCAAACAAGGCACAATAATGGTAATAAGGTTTGTTATATGGGATGTATAGATAAAAATCCCTAGATTATATCTCAAAACTTAGGGGTGTTTAATAGGTTATATCTCAAAACTTAAGGAGTTAACCATAATTTAACCCCACTATCGGGGTTGGAGTATAATTACTAGTAGTATCTTTCTTTCCTCTTTCACATTTCTCTTGCCTCACCGGTCTTCGACGACACCTCCGACGTAAAAAATGGCCGACGATAAAGAAAAAACAAAACCCGACGCCGGCACCGAATCCGAATCCGAACATGAGCCCGAAGCTAAAGCTTTACGTCTCAAAACCCTAGCGGAGCAGAAATACAACTCCGGCAACCTAAAATTAGCTCTTAAATACGCAAAACGAGCTCACCGTCTCAACCCAAACCTCAACGGCGTTTTTGAAATGCTCACTTCGTTCAAAATCCTCCGTACATCCACCATTAACGCCACTAACACTTCAATTCTCCCTGACTACTACAAAATCCTCCAAATTGAACGGTTCTCACACATAAACACCATAAAAACAAAATACAAAAAGCTAGCTCTAACCCTACACCCTGATAAGAACCCTTACGTGGCATCAGAGGAGGCATTTAAGCTTGTTAACAAAGCGTTTAAGGTTTTATCGGATAAGATTAGGAGGAAGGAGTATGATGTGAAACTTAGGGTTTCTATGCAGTCGGATTTAATGGCTGAGGAGGGTAGTGAAACGGGTGAAACAATGACGTTTTGGACGGCGTGTTCGGGGTGTAGATTGTTGCATCAGTTTGAGAGAAAGTATTTAGGGCATAATTTGATGTGTCCAAGTTGTAAGAAAAGTTTCGAGGCGATTGAGGTTGAAGGAAATAATGAAAATTCAAGGGTTTCTGAAGGGACAAGAGTTAGTGCTAGGATTAAGGCTTGGAAAAATGTGAATTTGGAGTTTTCAAGAAATGGGGGGTTATGGGGGAAGGGGAAAATGGGGAACGTTAGTGAGGTTTTGAAGAGGCCTAGGGGAAAAATGATGAGAAATGTTGATGAAAATGGTGTTGGTGATAAGGGTGTAAGGCCAAAGAGGGGGCGAAAGTAAGGGATGTGGACAGGGAAGGAGATATTGAGAGCGATGATTGTTTGATTGAAGGGTTGAGGTCGAGGACTAAGGGTAAGGTGAGAACTAGTAATGGAGCTCAGGTTGTAGGGGCGAAGAGGGCGATGAAAGTAAGGAATGTGGACATGGAAGTAGATGTTGAGAGCGATGATGGTTTAATTAAGGAGTTGAGGTCAAGGAGTAAGAGTAAGGTGAGGAATGTAGATGAAGGGGACGAAGAGACAATGACATTAACTGAGATGCAAATGTTAGTAAAAAAGAAGGTGAATAAGGAAAAGGTGGAGGTAGGAGCGAAGAGGGAAGAAAAGGCGGAGGTTGATAAGGCAGTGAAGTTTCATTTAACAGAAAAGGTAAGTGAGGAAAGAAAGGAGACGGATTTGAGTTCTGTAGACGATGAAGATGAAGTGGAGATGGAGAGGCTGATTGCGAGAGTGAGAGAGAAGAGGGTGAGGTGTGAGTCGCTAAAAGGGGATGGTTTGGAGCATGGAGGAAAAGGAAGGGATTTAGATAGAAAGAGGGGTGGTAAAAGGTCAAGGCTGGATGATTTGGAGATAGTGGCGGAGAATGAAAAGGAGGAGAATGACAAGGCGATGGAGTTCAATTTAACGGAAAAGGAAAGCAGAAAAAGAAAGGAGACTGATTTGAGTTTGATAGAAGATGAAGAGGAAGTGGAGATGGAGAAGCTTATTGCGAGGGTGAGAGAGAAGAGGATAAGGCGTGAGTCGTTGGGGGATGGTTTGGAGGATGGAGGAAGAAGGGACTTAAGTAGCAAGAGGGGTGGTAAAGGGTCAAGGCAGGATGATTCGGAGATAATGGCAGAAAATAAGGAGGAGGAGAATGAAAAGGCGATGAAGTTCAATTTGATGGAAAAGGAAAGTGAGAAAAGAAAGGAGACTGATTTGAGTTTGATAGAAGAGGAAGATGAAGTGGAGATGGAGAATCTTATAGCGAGGGTGAGAGAGAAGAGGGTGAGGCATGAGTCGTTAAAGGGGGATAGTTTGGAGGATGGAGGAAGAAGAAGGGTTTCAAGTAGGAAGAAGGGTAAAAGGTCTAGGCATGAAGAAGATGAGCAGAATAAGAAGGGAATGAAGTTTAATTTAGCGGAAATGGGAAGTGAGAAAAGAAACGAGACTGATTTGAGTTTGATAGAAAAGGAAGTTGAATTGGAGATGGAGACACCGATTGCGAGGGTGAGAGAGAAGAGGGTGAGGCATGATTTGTTAAAAGGGGATGGTTCGGAGGATGGAGGAAGAAGCAGGGTTTCAAGTAGCAAGAGGGGTGAAGGGTCTTGGCTGGATGTTTTGGAGACAATGGCAGTGGAAACTTTTGATCTTTATAATTTTGACAAGGATAGAGTAGAGAGGAGTTTCAAGAAAGGACAAGTATGGGCTGTTTATGACGACGATGGAATGCCAAGGGATTATGCTTTGATTGATGATGTTATTTCTGTGCATCCCTTTGAGGTGAAATTGAGTAGGTTGGAGTTCCAAAATAATGGTGATGAGGCACTGCTACATTGGGGGAAAATGGGTTTTCATATTTCTTGTGGGAGGTTTAAGGTGTCTAGGCATGCTTTGGTTAAATCTTTGAAGAAATTTTCACATGTTGTTGATTGTGAAAGAGCAGCAAGAGAGTTGTATAGGATTTACCCCTCGAAAGGTTCAGTATGGGCATTGTACAAAGAGAATGCTTTAGGTGCTGGTAGCAGGACTCTAATAGTTGAGGATAAGCAATCTTATGATATTGTTGTATCTTTGAGTAGTTACACTGACTTACATGGCATGAGTATTGCATATCTTGAAAAAGTTGATGGGTTTAGGACGATTTTCAAGAGGAGAGAGATTGGGGCTCATGCTGTTAAGTTGTTAGGAAAAGATGAGCTTGGGTTGTTTTCGCATCGGATTCCTGCAAGGAAACTATCCGATGAAGAAGCCTCAAACATCTCCAAGAACTGTTGGGAAGTGGATCCTGCTTCATTGCCTCATGAGTTCCTAGCTATTTAGGGGAGTTAAAGTGTATCATATTCCTTCTCAAAAAAAAAATGTGTATGCATATCAGATCGAAATGGACTTCTTGCACTCAGCTATTACCGGTTGAGATCCATTTTAGGTAAAAACGGTGTGGATTGAGCATGATGTTCTTCTAAATCAGTCTGTTATTAGAAATTACTCTGCTTACATATCAAGTTGTATCTAGTTCCTTGCCATCCTTGTAAATAGAACAACAATGGTCAACATCAGACCAACATGGCCTTTTTGATCTCGTATTACACTTCCGCATTTGATACCATCCATACCTGTCGAGAAAATACATCTTAGTTATTCCCGTAAATAAATAAGATATAATAAAAACATTCAGAACTACTGACAAAAATATGGAGCCATCTTGCTTCTCATCACCTTATCTACACTTTTCCTACTGCAGATATTTATTTCGCTTTTGGTTATTCATGATATAACAATCATCAGCTTCATCCTCTACTACTGTCCCTTACGAAAAACATTTAGTCTGAGCCAAGCACATGAAAATTATATTAGGAATGTTCTATTTGCAGTAAAACATTTTTTGTGTAAATAACCATTGCAAATGGTGAATATATTCCTTGTCGCAAATTTTGTTGATATTCAAAAGACCCTTTATCACCTTCATGTTTACCTCCCTATTGCTATTAATTGTTGTTGGCCTAGATGTATGAGAAAGTTGGTCAAAGTAGTCCGAGAAGCATAAGATGCAGCAACTAGAAAAAAACACCGTCTCCGGTCAAGCAGTGGGAGCAAGTGGTGGATCAACTCCAGAGTAGCAAGGACAGTTTCGTGAGACTTTATTTATTGCCCTTCAGATTTTGGAGACTTTCACTTCTTCTCCTTGAACGTCAATTGTTCTAATAGTAGCTTCTTTGCCTTCGATGGTGGAAATTGGTTCTTTTAGAGGAGAATATGTAACATTTTAGTAGTTGTAATTATGTCTGCAGATTTTGTACTCTCCTAGTGAGTCTCCAGGAACAAGAGACCTTAATGGTCCTGTAAGTTTGGGGTGACATTAACCTGATCTGTAAATCTGATACATACCATTAGTGTTCCTCTTTGTTGCAAAAGTGAAGTTCACTTTTAGTCAACCCTAGATAGAAATGTTATTCACCAGTGTGGCCGCATGCCTGAATTTAGTAGTTACTGAAATGTACAAGGCTTTCATCTTCCAGATCAGACAATCATCAAAATGACAAGGCCTTACTTGATTTCTCCTGATTTTCTCCTTTTGTAGGTCAATCACTCTTATGTTGTCACATTTACTCAAGAATTATACCATTTGATCATCTCTTCATCAGTATTGGATTAAACAAGATAGCGAGCTTCTCAATAAGAACTGCAGACTCAGGTATTTGTCCTGGAATTTTGAATTCTGAAGGAACGATATGAAAATTCTCTAGAAACACAAGGTTGCATGATATATTGGTAGAAAGTATTCCAATAGCATAGGGTTTTTTGCTATCTTCAGATTCAGACTCATTGAGGGGAGTTGCTGGCGTAAGAAAGCAACAGGGTTGCATATAAGAAGTTTGCAACCTTTTGACATGGTAACAGATGAGTCCACTAAATGTGGCAACAGGAAAGAACTAGCTGCATCAAAAAGTGTATATTCCTCAAGTTGTACAGAGTTAGTTGCCTCCATCTAATACTGTCGTATTCCTCTCCTTTGGAAGGATCCATATCAGTACAACTCGAAACGTCTCATGCCGGGCATCTACCACAAACCCAGTTGTGTAAAATGACCTCGGTTTCATCCACTCTACTCCAAACAACCGGTAGATGATGAATGTCAAATTGAGAATCAAACATGTAAAACCAAGGGTTTCTTTATGGGATTTCTAGCGGCATGGTGGAAAGTGGGGAAATTGCTGTAGATTTCCACCTCTTGCATTATTGAGCTGTGGTTGAGAGAACTGTAACTTTCTCTTTGGATTCATTTCTAATCTCATCTCCATAGATGTACACTAACAGACATTGCTGCAGTTCATAAACTACAGCTGGGCAACAGAGGACACATGTTAGGATTAACATCTTTTAGGGACTATTTAAATCTTTTTTCTTTCCTAGTTTTATGTACAAAAATTGTCGTGTAAGTAAGCGTAGTTTATAAGTAGGAGAATTTTGGAGGTACACACCAACAACAACTAGTAATATTTCTACTTATTACAATGATTACAGACTTAGAATAGATAATTTTTTTTTAAAAATTGTTCAAGTAGGTATTTGTATATAATTGCTTTGCTTACAACATTTTCTCCTACTTTTCATACAAAGAGAATCGACAGCCTCAAAAACTTGGAATTTTAATAGAATGCTTACTAGTTTGGATTCAGTTGATTCTAAGCGATCTCATGGTTTTGTTTTGTGAAAAATTTGAACAATGAAAATAGATGATGAGCATCTAGTTGAATTGATCAGGACTTCCCACAAACTACGTTTGTTCAAAGTAGTAAAATCAGGTCACGTAGAAACAAGGTTTAAGTCCATTCGTTGTAGTTGGACATGTGATAATAGGCTATAATTACGCATTTTAGTCGATTATTACACTCTAATTTACGGCACTTTAATTGAGTTTGAGCTTTAATCGCTAGTGTTTTGCATTAATGGTGTATTTTATGCCTTGTAGGAGTGTGCTTCCGAGCTATGTAGTTGTTATGGAATGAATTCAAGTGATTTGGAGCTTTAAAGTTTGAGTAAAAGTTCAAGGAATTAAGTCGGGATTGTGTTTGGGGGTCAACAGATGATAGTTAGAGCGAACAAAGAATTCAGTAGGCATATTGCCTACTGTCTAGTAAAATAGATATAACTTTTTGCTCAGAACTCCATTTGGACTCCACAATATATGGTTGGAAATATAACTCAAAGGGATACAACTTTCATGTTTTACGTTTTTTCAAATTCCAAACGGAACAGTGCGTAATCGCGGTAGGACCGCGACAGAACACTGCTGCAGATTCTGAAGGCCACTTTGGCCGCGGTCCTGGCGTAACCGTGGTAGCACCGCGACAGGACACATAAATTTCAGGGACCAAAGTGCAAAAGACGGAATTTTAAGCCCTAAATCCTAAACCCTATATTAAACAAGGGAGGGCGGCCAAGAAAGAAGGAGAATGATTTTTGGAAGTGAAAAACATCAGAAGGAAGGGCAAGAGGCAAAGAGGATCATTGGACATCCATCTTTAATCTTGTTCTTTGTTCTTTTACCATTGAATATAAATTCTTTTGTGATTTTTATTATTTTCATGAGTAGCTAACTTTTGTTATCTAAGGTTTTGGTGAAACCCATTGGGGATGAATTGGTTGTTATATTAATATAGTTTTGAGTTGGTTGTTAATCTCTATTTGTTCAACTACATTTTGATTTTTGTTAATTGAAAGGATCCTCAATTAGCCGTTCCTATTTATTATGTATCTGCTTGAAAGAGAGTGCATATTTAGGTAATTGTTTAAACAACATCACTCCCGGAGTATAGATGCGAGTCATAACCGTGGGTTTAGAGGTTGGATTAGAGATAAAGATACCTCGGGTGCAATGTAAGTGAACTGTAATGGGAATCTAGCTAGCCTAGCTTGAGAGAGTGTGTCTAATAAATTATCATAATTGCTTGAGAGAGATTTATGACTGAAGAGTTCATGATTGATAGAAGCAACTAAGTCAACGCTATAAGAAACATACAATCAAGGAAATCAACAACGGGGAAAACCATTACCTTAGACCTTTATTCTAATTGTTTATAATTCAAGCATAGTTAGATTTCAGCTGGTTATTTATGTTCAATCTTGTCTTCTTTGTGATATTAAACAGATACAACTAAGCCTTAGTTCTCTGTGAGATTTGATTCCGGGCTTTTAGACCTGATTATATTTGCAGTGACCGCTTATCCTTTTTAGGACTAGAGTTGGACGTGATCAACATGCCTCACGAACTACATCCATTCAAGGTAGCACAATAACAGTTGTGATTTGTGGATTTCGAAAGTTAAATTTTGTTGTGAATTTGAATATATAATTTTTAAATTTAAAATAAGATTGAAACTTGAAACTTGTTAGCCACTAGTCTTTTTCCCTCGAATGTAAATATTACTAATACTGCATTAAAGAAAGAAATTGATCAAAGGTGCCCAATTCAAAATTTTCCTGTTTCTGCCCCTTTTTAATTTGGTTATTAATTATTTTAAAATATTTCAATTTCATCATATATATATATATATATATATTATGAGAAAAAATGATAATAGGAAATTTTACAGAAATGTCTCAAATAAGTCCTAACTTACTAACCTCTAGCCATTAATTATAGATTTATCAAAACTAATCAAACATATATAAAAACTAAAAATAAATAAATAAGGTTCTTTCTTTCCAAAAATCACACGAAAAGTTCTCCTTCCATATTTGTAAGCGTGATCAGCAATATTAGACGCAAGACGAAAGGAAATTTCAGCGAATGAGGTAATAAATAAGGTGATGAAATACACAAAAATATGTATGCAAGATTTCTTCCTTTTTAATGGGTATGGTTGAAATTCACTGAAAACATACAAAATATGAGGGAAATTGGAGGTGATTTGAACTGATGCCAAATCAAAATTCAAAGTTAAAATCGAATTAAATTCTTTTGCGATATATGTATCAAACATGTATCACACATATAAATATACAACAAAAATAATCATAAATTCTTATTTAGACAACTTAGTGGTCTGCCTTCTTAAAGATAGAGGTAATTATCCTTCCAAACTTCACTTATAGAATTACACTAGATATGTTATTATTGTTGTAAACCATATAATAGTATATTTTATAGATAATGATAAAAAGGTTACAAAGAGGGGGATTTGACTGCCTTAGCTCTTCAAAAAAGCTAAGACTTGAATCGGTTCAATCCTCAAGTAAAGAGAAGATTGAGGAGGTCCAATCTTTGACAAAAGTATAGGAGATAAGCCTCTAATATGTAAGCAAAAAGAGTTTCTGTATAGGAGGAGGACTCCTATTTTCAATATGAAGTACTTACTACTTAATGAGCTTTACAACAATAGCTTCTAATTTGTGGAGACTTGTTCCCCTGTACACCATTTCCTTAAGAACTAAAAATGAGAACAAGTTAAAGGAGTATTCTCAAGTTACAGTGTGTCACCTTGATGACTTCAGTTTGAATCTAAGTTGCTATGATATTGCAGTTTTTGTGCCGTATCCGTATCGGTACAACATTAGTATAGGTGTGTGTAAGGAATTCGTATAGGATCTGATCAAACAATTTCGGGTACTTTGACTACGACAGACGGAAAATTCGAAATGAGATACAATTCGGTTCCCGTAATCAAAATCCTTAATTAGGTTAAAATGAAGAAAATAACATACATTATCTAAAAAATCAATCATTTTGCTTATCTATAATTTGAGAATAAAAAAGAAATCCACACTTTATAATGTAATACTTAAGTATTTCGCATAATTCTCATAATTTAGAGACATTTTTCATATTTTATTTTTTTGAATTATTTTTAGCCGGATCCCCTCACCCGTATTCGTATCACAAAATCTTAAAATTTACATCTCGAAGAATCCGACTTCTAGATTCGTACCCGTGTGAAACACCATATCCGTATCCGAGCAACTTAGCTTTGAATCAACTCTTTTATCTCTTCAGTAATAGGTTCTTAGCACCAAGAAGGTTTTGCAGCTCCCTTGTCGACATTCACGATAAGTAAGAGTCAGCTTCCACCCAAAATTTTCCAATACAATGTTCAAGACACCATTTAAGCCCATAGGAAAGTGTAAATTCTTCAGCCGTGTTATTTGTTCCATGGCCTAGTTAGTCGGACTGTATATTATCACCAAAAGAGTTCCTCACTATGCCACGTGTTTCATTTTACGCCTAGAACAGTGTTGCACTATTTTACAATAATGCCTGTCCATCGCAGTCAATGTGTTCAATGACATTGCTCCAGGGAATTGGTAGTTCAAATTCAATGAAATTTCAATTCAATGTTGCTTTGCATGGATTTTAAATTCTGCTTTTTAGTATTGAAAGTTGATGGATTCTCTTTGTTAAATCTGCTGCAGCAGCGTTCTTATTATTCCATTTTTGTGTAAGACATTTAGCGAACTCTTTTGTTCCCTCGATTTATTTTTCTCATGAAAATAGTCCAGGTTGAGTTGCTTCGACAAAAATTTCATGTTGTCATTGTCAAAATTGATTCTATGAGTAAGTCAATTCGACAGTCTAACCAGGGTCAACTTCAATGAAGCTTTGAAACATTCTATGTTGTTTGTGTCTACCACTTTGTAACATTTTTTTAAGCACTTGAAATGTTTAAAAATTCATCATCTTTTTATTATATCCACAATCAACTCATAGGCTAAGGCTAATAACTGGCTAATATAGCAGATTCTTTCGTGCAGTTCCTGCTGTCAAGGTACATAAATGAGGATGAATAGAGCAGGAGCTTTGAAATGCGTCATTTTAACTGCTCATTTCTATTTGAAGACCATCGAGATCATTAACTTTCATGGACCACTAAGTGAAAATATGTCTGCGATGCCATTGGTAAAATATTTTCTTAAGCATGCAACTGTGCTTGAAAAGTTCTTTATTGACGCCATATTCGAAGGGAGTGATGTGTCTCCAAATTATGTTAAAATGGCACAGGAGTTCATTAGTGTATTGGAAAAAATTATTTAAAGGAGACATGTCAAGATACGTGGCTGGTCAAATGGTCAAAGAATTACAAATAGCTAAGCAAGAGTTGCAATAGATATGAGCAAATGACAGAGGAAGAAGTACTGACAGTTATTCAAATATCACAGCGCCCGTACCTATTTAAGTCATTTATATTCGAGGAGCAAAAGGAATGAATCTGATAACAGAAAAGAGCATATATACAACATTTAATAGACATTAAATGTGGAATACGTTAGAGAATTTATATTGAATGTGATGATTATGTAACGTAGCATTTAATGTCTTTAATTACTCATAATAGCCTCATTATGATTTGCGCAAGACGTATATCTCCAAGATATCTATAAGATAGAGACATCTGATCAATTGTAGGGACATGAAATTATTGGAATATACTTTGGTTTACTTGTTTTTCTCTTGAATCTCTCTTGCTACCTAAATTATTTCATTTTATACATTCTTTTAATTATTAGTAACCCGTGTTCTTCTAAATTCTAGCTTTGACTAAAATTCTATTTTTTGGTTAAACAAATTGGTTCCATTATCGAGAATCTGATAATCTATTTTCTTGTCGCTTAACTTTGTTTTGTTGATCAACTACATCGAACAATAATGACAACACTCGAGGAAACCAAGAAAACCAATAAAATCAGGGAGATCCACAAAATATTAACACTCCGATTCCTACTCCACAAGGCTTTCCTCGATAATCTCGTGAAGGAACTCCTGATGGATCTCAAATAAACGAGCATGCTCAATTTGAGAATGCTGAAGCTGTTGATGACACTTTGTAGAATTAATTGCTGCTCAGGTCAATAAAGCTGTTGAGGCATTTGTTAATCGATTGTTTGTTGCAACCCCTGTACAGACTCCAAATAATAACACTTTAGGAAACCCTCGCTCCCGACTTGTTAACTCGGGCAGCGGTGGAACTCCCAGTGAATCACAAGAGAGAGAACTAGGTAATATAGTCAATTCTGATTTACAAAACTTAGTACTAATCTTCCACAAACACCTCAATCAGCAAAGTGAGAGCATAGAACAGATACCCGGGGTGCCACCCATAATCAAAGGGGTAGATATGGATCGACTCACGAGACCACGTGACTGCATTCACAACTGGCGTAAAAGGAACGATTTGACTAAGCAAGAGATTGAATATGTATTAGTCAAGAAATTTGGTGAAACACTCACTAAAGGAGCACTAACATGGTATTCTCTTTTACCCGAAAATTCTATAAATTCTTTTAATGAGCTTGTAGATTCTTTCATCAAAGTACACTCGGGAGCTCAAAATGTGAAAAAATGAATGGAAGATATTTTCAAGATCAAGAAAAGGGACTCAGAATTGGTTAGAGACATGGACGGAGTTCAACGTGAAAGAATGACGTTGCCACGTGTACCTGACAACTGGGCAGCTATTGCTTTCACACGCAATTTGAATGAAAGAAGTTCGGAAGCTACAAGGAGACTCAAGGAAAACTTTCGAGAATTCCTAGCTACGACGTGGAATGATATTTATAACAGGTATAGCACAAAGCTGAGGATTGAGGAAGATACTACTCCACGATTTCAAAAAGAAGAAAAGGTAAATTCGAGACATGCAGACCGAAAAAAGATCCGATAAAAATAGATACGAGTCATACATGGGACCTGCGGGAAAGGACTCACGATCGAAGAAGGATAATCAAAGGTACGATCACAGATTAAGAAACAAAGAATCAAGTTCTTCATCAAGATTCAGGACCGAGTGAAACAACTACGAGTCACGAGATGATGATAGAAAAAGCAAGATTCGGTGGTAATAACTTCAATGTCAGCACCTCCGAGCTTGTTGTTGTTTTGAAAAGCATGGGAGATAAGGTTCGATAGCCAAAGGAAATGAGATCAAATCCAAATAGATGCAACCCTGATCATTGGTGCGAGTTCATAATGACCACATACATAAAACAACAGACTGCAGATTTTTACAGAGTGAGGTCGAACATTTATTGAAACAAGGATATCTCACTGAGCTGTTCAGTGAGAAAGGCAAGCAAGCTTACATGAAGAATAGGCAAGAGCCTCCAAAACCACCTTCCCCTAAAAGAACTGTCAATGTTATAAGTGAGGGTGAAGACATCAATGGTATATCATATGCGGCAGCTAACAAGATTTCTAAAATAAAAATTACGCAAGGGAAACGGGAACGACACGTCTTAGAAGAAGACAACATTACATTCAACGATGCAGATGCAGATGTCGTATTAATTCCTCATAATGACACACTGGTAATATCTTTAATTGTATATGATACTAATGTAAAACGAGTTTTGATTGACCCAGATAGATCCGTAAATATTATTTTGCTAAGAGTATTACGTGAGATGAAAGCCGAAGACAAAGTGATACCAAACGCCCATAATCTATCTGGATTTGATAATTTTAGTGTTATCATGAAAGGAGAGATAACACTAACCACATTCGCTGAAGGTGTAGTCAAAGATGCAAAGTTCCAGGTAGTAGATATGGAGATGGCTTACAACATGATTCTTGGGAGACCATGGATCCACGAAATCGATGCAGTACCTTCAACTTTGCATCACGTTATTAAATTTCTCTCGCCATGGGGAATCTTTCAAATTCATGGGGATAAACACATATCCAGGGCGATCAAATCTGTTGCAAATACAAACACGAGAAATGAAGGTAAATAGCAACCAGAGAAGGACGTTGGGGTCACCACAACTGACCAAGGGAAAACAGATATAGATTCAAGGCCTGATACCATTCAAGAACCAGAAGACAATGAAAATATCAGAACAACAATAGAGGAATTGGAGCCTGTCATGTTATTTGCTCAATGGCTTAATAAGAATGTTTATGTCGGAGCAAATCTTAGCCAAGGTGTGAGAGGTAAGTTAATTGAATTTTTAAAAACTAACATGGACTGCTTTTCTTGGTCCCATTCTGACATGACAAGGATACCACCGGAGGTGACGACTCATAAATTAATTGAAGATCCCTCATATCCTCCTGTCAAGCAAAAGAAAAGAAAGCAAGGAACTTTCAAGAATCAGGTGATTCAAGAAGAAGTCCAAAAATTGCTAAAAATTGGTTCCATTCGTGAGGTAGAGTATCCTAACTCGTTAGCTAATACTATTGTGGTTCCAAAGAAGAATGGTAAATGGCAGGTTGTGTAGATTACACTAATCTTAACAAAGTTGTCCTAAAGATTCTTTTCCACTACCACACATAGATCAATTGATTGATGCGACTGCAGGTCATGAGCTATTAAGTTTTTTAGATACATATTCAGGCTATAATCAGATAAAAATGGATCCAGGAGATGAAGAAAAAACTTCATTCATAACAGACATGGGGACTTATTATTATAAAGTACTGCCCTTTGGTCTAAAGAATGCAGGTGCAATGTATCAGATGTTAGTTACCAAAATGTTTCAAGAACATTTAGGAAAAACAATGGAAGTATATATAGATGATATGCTTGTTAAAACTTAGTATTCAAAGGATCACGTATCACATTTATCTGACATATTTTCAATTTTATGCAAATTTAATATGGATTTAAACCCCAAGAAATGTGCATTTGGTATTGCATCAGGTAATTTTTTGGGTTCTCTTGTTTCTAATCGTGGTATTGAAGTAAATTCGGCACAGATTAAGGCCATCAAAGATTAACAGGGAGAATTGTAGCTTTTGGGAGATTCATTTCTAAGTCATTAGAGAAGTGCTTTAAATTTTTGTCGCCCTTATAAAGCATGATCATTTTGAATGGAATGAAGAATGTCAACAAGCACTCAGGAATTTGAAAATGTACTTATCATATCCATATTTACTGGCAAAACCAAAGACAAAGGAAAGACTACTTATTTACCTTGCTATTTTGGAAGTAGCGATAAGTATTGTTTAGGTCCGAGAGGAGCAAGGTAAACAAACCCCCATCTATTATGTTAGTAAATCTTTGTAAGATGCAGAGACACGGTATTCTCAGTTAAAAAAACTTGCACCTACATTAACCATGGCATCTAGGAAGTTAAGACCTTACTTTCAGTGTCATCTTATTGTTGTAGTAACTGCCTACCCTTTACGAAAGAGATAACATAAACATGAGTTATCAGGTAGATTGGCTAAGTGGGCTATAGAGTTAAGTGAATACGAAATCACATAACCTAGGACTGTTATAAAATTACAAGTATTAGCTTATTTTGTGGTTGATTTGAGCCACGACATGCAATTAGAAGCAGAGAAAGAATTACAGGTGTTCAATGGAGCTAACCCAGGAACTTGGACTTTATTCGCTGATGGTTCATCTAACGTAAAAGGTGCAGGTTTAGGAATTATTTTGGTACCACCTACGGGTGAAACCATTCGACAAGCTATTAAATGTAACTCCATAACTAACAATGAAGCAAAGTATGAGGCTGTGATTGCAGGTCTAGAATTGGCATGGGAACTTGGCATAAATCAGATTATAATCAACAGTGATTCACAACTCGTGGTTAATCAAATGCTGGGGACTTATACATCCAGGGAAGCGAGGATGAAACAGTATCTAGAAAAGGTACGGGAATTGATAAAGCAATTTCAAACCAGAAAAGTTACACAAATACCAAGGGATGAAAATGTTGAAGCGGACTCTTTAGCTAACCTCGCATCTGCGGTTGATGTGGCTAGTGATGCAAAGGCCTCAGTAATACATTTATTTCATTCAGTTCTCAACCCCGATAAGAATGAGATAAATTTGAATAATTTAACTTGGAATTGGAGGAACAAGATTGTTGCTTTTTTGCAGTATGGTACCGTGCCTAGTGATAAGAAGAAAGCTTATGCGCTTCGAAAAAAGGTTGCTCGATATTGCTTAAAGCAGGGAAATTTATATCGTAAAATGTTTGATAGACCTTTAGCAAGATGTCTCGGACCTTCTCAAACCGAGCATGTAATGAGAGAGATTCATGAAGGACATTGTGGGAATCACGCAGGAGGAAGATTATTGGTAAGAACCCTTATTAGAGCAGGCTATTATTGGCCTAAAATGGAAGCTGAAGCATAAAATTTTGTGGATAAATGCGATAAATACCAAAAGTACGGCAACAATATGCACAGACCTAGACCTGCGGAATTATTACATCCGGTAATCGCACCGTTGCCATTTATAAAACGGGGAGTGGACATCATGGGTCCATTACCACAAGTAAAAGGACAGATAAAATTTATGCTCATACTTACTGATTATTTTACTAAATGGGTATAGGCAGGTGCATTTAAACAAGTACGAGAAAAGGAAGTCAAGGATTTAATTTGGAGGAATATCATATGCCGATTCAGTGTATCAAAGGAGATTGTGCGTTATAATGTCTCTAAACTTATAGGAGCTCAAATTACTGATTCTTTCAAAGTTGGCAAATTAAAAGGATCCTTATCACCCAGTGGGTAATGGGCAAGCAGAATCAACAAACAAGGTCATTATTAACAATTTAAAGAAGCGATTAGAGGAATCAAAAGGTAACTGGCATGAAGTAATACATGGAGTTTTATGGGAATATCGTACAACTGCAAGAACAAGCACATGAGAAACACCATTTTCATTGGTTTATGGAGCCGAGGCTTTAATTCCAGTTGAGATAAGAGAACCAAGTACACGGTTCACACAGGTGACACAAGAATCTAATGACGAGGAGATACGGGTCAATCTTGATTTACTCGAAGAGGAAAGAAGCTGCACTAATAAGAATGGCAGCTCAAAAACAAGTCATAGAACGATACTACAATCAAAAAGCACGCCTCAGATTCTTCAAAGTTGGGTACTTCGTGCTTAAAAAGGTTTTTCAATATTCAAAGGCAGCTAATTCGTGTAAGTTAACCAACATGGCAAGGACCCTATAGAGTTCGTGATATTGCAGGAAAGGGAGTATATGAATTGGAGACAATGGATGGAAAGATACTACCCTCACATTGGAATGCTGTTCATTTGAAGAGATACTATTTTTAAGGAATAACCACGATCAAGTATCATTATTTTAAATTTAATTTTTGAATTATTAAAATTATACTAACGATTTTAGATGATAGAAAAAAAGCTAACCCGTACTAAATGATGAGTTATGACCGGTAAGGAACATGGAATAACCTAAAATTCCTGGCCTAGGGTCACAATTATTCTGATAGAAACTTAAACGGGTTAAGCAGTCTTCATCTATAATCTCACCTCCGAGTCCCGTATGTTTTTTCTTTTCATGAAAAGGACCAAATGATAGAAACTATCAAGTGCTTGAGGCTTCATATTTCAACACTCAAACACTTGGAGACTACATAATATATACAGACATATGTATAAAGAAGTCACAAAGTCACAAGATGAAGCCATGAGCTAAGGCCAAAGAAAAACCTCGATATAGTTAGGGTAAAGGTTATGTACTGAAACGGGTTATAAGAAAAAACCCCATGTCTATTTTTCTTTGTAAAAATCTGTTATAATAAAAGCATTTACGAAAGTTATAGATGTACCTTAAATACACGCAAATTATTATCCAAAACTTGTCAAGTATTATTCAAAACTTGTCAAATTTATTTTAAAGAAACATGTGTGTTCCTATTTCTTTTATCGTACGATAACACCATTATGAAGTTGAGACATCTTCTTCAATAAGTGTCAAAATATAAACGGGCCCTCTTTCATAAAACTCATGTTTAAGTTAATTAGTCATGAGATTAACAGAAGCATTTTTACAGAACAAAAATGCAAAGTTATTCTGTATATCCTTAAAAATAAAGGCAAGAATAAACATAAGATAAGTTTGAAATACTAACATGAAAAAATTCTTAATATATAAGAAAACTTAAGACTAAGCATGAACTTAGTCATAAAACTATGAAATTGTTTATACAAATCGCCCCATAAAAGACTTGGGGACTTGCTTTTCCAAAATCAACCATCAAATGAAGCTAAGGGTTTGATTACAATTATCCAAAATAAAGTCATTAAATCTGGTTACTGAGAAGTTTGTGGAACTGAAGTAGAAGCATCGATAGCAACTGGCTCAATTTGGGCAGGTATATCAGCAGTTGCGGGTTCATCTTGGCCTTCAGTAATAGGCTCGGTTGGGCTTGAAAGAGTCACAATACTGGAATCAACTCCAACGTTCACAGAAGCTTCAGCCATGAGAGAAGGAAAGTCCTGAGGTTGCTGAGCTTTCTAAAGAGATACGGGTCCCCGAAGAAGTACGGGTTCCTGAAGACACACGAGAGGCCGCAACTGCTTCAACAGTAACTCCTCAAATAACAAATCCTAACAAAAAGAAGGATGAGAGTTAGAGCAATGAAGATATATATATATATATATATATATATATATATATATATATATATATATATATATATATATATATATATATATATATATATATATATATATATATATATATATATACACACACACACACATGAAAGATGAAATAAAACTCTTACCATGAGTCTCGACTTTTCAACCGTAATGATTAGAAAGTGTTTTCCAAGACCTACCATCCATTGGTGCGGTCTTCAACATTTATCTACCCAACTACGGAAATTAGGAACGTCCTCCACAACTCTCATGGTTGCTAAAAAAAGAGAGACAAAATTAGAAAGGGTGATTGAGTTAAAGGAAAAAGGCACGAGAAAGATAAAAGACTTACGTGCAAAATTCCACTTCTCAGGGAAGGAGAACATTATCTTCACTCACAAAACCTACAGTGGGGGCAGCCACGATCCTTGTTATCTTCATGCTCACCAAAACCCTCTCCTGGCTACTAAAGTAAAAACGCCATTGCAGAAAAGCCTCGGGGAGTAAAGATGAATTGAGTGAGGGAAGGTTGAAAAACACCAGATGTATTGGCTAAATGCCTCAAACAGGCAACAACTCTCCATATGATTGGGCCAATTTGACCCAAACAGACATTAAAGAAACGGCAAAATTCAAGAATAACTGGGTCGATAGCTAGTTTGAACCCTAATGTGAAAGGATATCTATAAACAAAGGAGAACCCGGTTAAATAAGAGGTAATTCTATGATTTGGATTAGGAATAATGATAGGAAAATCATTACTCCAATGACGATCTTTACGAACTATAGGAATCAAAATTTCTGTAATCTGAGTGGGATAAGCATCAACACGATCTAAAGTAGAAACCTTATTACTAAGAGATTCCCTATCATGATAAAAGGATAGTTCAGTAGGGACTATTTCCTCCACTAAGAGCTCACATAATGGTTCAGAGGGTTCTTTACCCCTAGAAAAAGATTTCTGAGAAAGGGCACCTTTGGTTCTAAAAGAAGGACCAGAGCTAGAAGAAGGCATTAAAGAACCACCACCACGAGTAGATCCTAAGCTACGAAGCCTACTTCCCCTTCTATTCCTAATGGGGGTATTAGGGAAAGAATCAACAATAGGAACTCTCCTTGGGTTAGGATTTGGTGAAAACATGGCGAAGAGGAATGCTATAAGGAAGAAAGAAGCAAACAAAGATTTGAGGAATTAATTGTTCAGTAAAGCTTTATGTGGTAAAAGACAATAAAAGAGGTAATATTTATATTGATAAACAACCGCCAAAGATAAAAGTGTAGTGATGGAAGAACCATAATAATGATAACTGACACTTCGTGAATAATGAAGCCGTAAAAAAGCCTTGAAAAGGCCTGCAAAACTGCAGAACCAATGAAAAAAGGACATGTATATGGAGCATTAAATGGTAGTGACAATTGAAGCGTCAATTTTGTCATAGCATTAATGGTGAAAAAAAGTCTCTTTTAATGAAATCCACTTCCCAAATATTCAACTAATGAATAAATAGAAAGTGGAGGGACTATCTGTATTAGGTAAAATTGTATTTAAAGGAGACATGTCAAGACACGTAGACTGGTCAAATGATCAAAGAATTACAATTATTCAAGAGGCACGAGTTGCAACAGGTACGAGCAAATTATAGAGGAAGATGAACGGGCAGTTATTCAAATAACCCAGCACCCGTACCTATTTAAGTCATTTATATCCAAGGATCAAAAGGAATGAATCTGACAACAGAAAAGAGCGTATACACGTTATTTAATAGGCATTAAATGTGGAATACGTTATGGTATTTGTATTGAATGTGATGATTATGTAACATATCATTCAATTACTTTAACTACTCATAGTAGCCTCATTATGATTTGGACAAAATATATATCTTCAAGATATCTATAAAATGGAGACATCTGATCAATTTTAGGGACATGAAATTATTGGAATATACTTTGGTTTATTTGTTTTTCTCTTGAATACTCTCTTGCTACCTAAATTATTTCCTTTTATACATTCTTTTGATTATCAGTAACCCGTGTTCTTCTAAATTCTAGCTTTGACTAAAATTCTATTTTTTTGTTAAACATTAAGCTTTCCAAGATCCTCTCCGCATGCTTCAATTGTCTTTTCTAAAATTAAATAATAACTAATTAAGCATGTTGCAATCAATACAAACGAGAGGGGCCAAAAATTATCGATAAAAACCTTATAACTCACGGGATTTACCGAGGGTCTTTCAGAAACAGCCCCTCTACTCCTTCGGGGTTGGGGTAATGTCTGCATATCCACTATCTTCCCGAGACCCCACTATTAAAATTTTACTGGATCGCCATCATTATTGTTGTTTATGTTAAAAACTGGTTATGTAGCTGATAAACAAGGTTAGGATTGTACTTTTCAGTGTCCAAGGAGTTGTTAATATTTGTCAAGTCTAAGTAACAACTGTGTTTATTCTCTAATCATGTAAGGGAGCTTGCTCTAAATATTTTGGGATTTCTATTCATATTGCTGAATCCTGATCATGCTCTTAAACTATGAAAATTAAGGTTGAAAATTATTTTGCGAAAATAGTATTTTAAGATTTTGAAGGGGAGCATTTGTATAACTGGTAAAGTTGCTGTCATGTGACTAGGAGGTCACGGCTTCGAGCTCGTGGAAACAACTCTTGTAGAAATACAGGGTAAGACTGCGTACTACAGATTCTTTGTGGTCAGGGCCCTTTCTCGAACCCCCTCCCCCGTGTAGCGAGAATTTAGTGTTCTGGGTTTCCGTAGTATTTCAAGATTCATTACATGTCCGAGGGCTTGTTTATGTTGGCCTATGTTATTATCATTGCTAGTATAGCTGATGTTAGTTGTTCTCTGTTTATTCTTCAAGAGTTAAATAGTACAGACAAATCTTGATATTTGGAGACATGGCAGTATTGGGAAAAATTATAGGCAAAATACATAGATTGGCACTCGAATTATGGACCAAATCCCTGTTACACATTTTTTGACGATGAAAATTATTTTACGCATTTAACCTTTCAAAAATATACCTATGACATACTACTTTTGTAGTTGACCAGTCTCATAAAATACTCTATGTCACGCCCTAATAAGGTTGCGACATGTGTCCTCAACTTAAAAATTAATACTTAGAATTGCAAATGTACCATCTTCTTCTTCCTTCTTAGGTCTGTAACTTTTTTTAGGATTTAGTTGTATTTTAGTTACTTTTTTTATTCAAAGCCACGCCTAATCAATTTTAATTTTCTATTCATTCCAAACATCAAATTCAGCTTTGTGCAAGTGTTTCCATCAAGGACTTATAACACCCATTTGAATTTGAACATCAAAAAATGTAATTTTTCGACTTCAATCTTTGAAGCTTAGCCGACAATAGGTGGTTTCAACATTACTCCATCCAAATCTTTCCCAAACAGTGGTTGCAATTCAATTTTTGATCCCGGCGACATCATAGTTTTTTTTAGAAAAATATTGATTTTAATGTAATAGATATGAGATTTAGGTTTCATTGTTTGAGCCATGGATAAAATTTGATTTCAAACTCGAATTTGTAGTTGACATCACTGGGTAACAATTGTTTGGGTTGAATTTCGAAATCAACTGCTGATTTCAAAGACTTCATTTGTGAACAAAATGTAAAAATAGTTACTTGATTTTGGGTTGTGCGAATTTGAGATCTAACACTTTAAGTGGATTGTTTACTGCTTGAAGTTGATTAAGAACTAATTCCTTGAATATAAAAACATTTGAATGTACGGATTGAAGGAGGCATTCTCAACTTCCATTGTTGAGTTCTTATGAGTTCAAAACCTAGTTAAAGTTTTAAGTTTTTAATTTCTATTTTAAAATTTTAAGTAAATTTTTGAGTTCCCTCGCCCTTTTTCTGTGTATAACACGCGTGTTCCAGCTAAATAAAGTGGCGTGTCACAAGTACACTTTTGAAGGTTGAGTGTGTAATATAATTTTTGCTGTCAAAAAGTGTGTAGCAGGAATTTGGCCTATAGTTCAGGTGGTAACTTATGTATTTTGCATATACAAAGCCTCAAATTGGGGGTTTCTCAAGTTTGGGAGACTAGGAATTCTCCCAAAAGTGATCATAAGAAGTCAAGGATAATATGGATATTCTTATTATCCGACGGATAACTCGTTTTTTATCCATCCCAATATAGACCGAATCAGATAATTTATTCATTTTTTAAATTACTCGCTTTCGACCCGCTTATATTCAACTTGACCCGCCCGTTTGCCACCCCTACTTATAAGATATTGCACAAGTACTTTAATCACCACAAGGTGGCATGCATAAAAAAAAAAAATTACGGCTGCTCCAGTAATCCGTCTTACAAATAGATTAGTATCTCGCGACTTATAAATTGCATTCCACATATGTGCCTTAAAAATCCCATTACGCACATGCGACTTAAAATCGCATTAGACGAATCCACTTATAATCGAATTATCTTAAGGGACTTATACCTCCAATTTTACTAATGTGACTTACTGTGCCGACTTTGCACAACCTGTATTTTAACTGCTTTTTGGTAGGATAAAAATTCCTTTTGGAATATATATATCGCATGCTTTAGTATAGTTTTTTTTATCAAACGAAATAAGCGGAGTACTAACTTTTTCTATATGTAGGCACATATCATTTTTCTTATGATTATCTAAACTCATAAATTTATATTTATATTGCAATTAGTCTTCGAGAATTTTTTCCTGCAAGGACAAAAAATGGATATTATTTACCTGCTTTAGCTTGATTTTGGAAATCAACAAAAAGTTGGAGTTTTCGTAAATTTGGTGATAACATATAACTAATTTAAATTTTGCACACAACTTATTTATATTTTTCTTTTCGAATTTCAATATGGAATTTCAACCAAATTAAATTTTAAATATTCACCAAAATCTGCATATAAAATCTAAAGTATATTCCTAATCAATTTATAATAATACCCAATACTAACTGACAAGGATAATAGTAGTCATATTTGTATATAGGTAAAATCGGGGACAATGCCCGCCCCGAATTCAAGATGAGAGAACGGAGGAAAAGCATAAATGCATGAGACCCTTCATATCGAGATCAAAGAAGGGTGAACGATATGCCTGTCATCGTGTATAGTAAAGCGATGTGTCCCGGGCTAAGAATGAATTCTAAAGCCTCGAGAGACACGGTGAACAGTTATGCACAACAGATAGAAGGTCGTGATAGTCACGTTGATAACTAGATATCAGAGCGTGGATCTCACTCGATGTCGATTATGGATGAGTAATTACTAGGACAGAGGATATTTGTACCTTTTATAGATATGTACTAAGGTTAAGACTCCCCTATTATATAAAGGGGAAGTTTTTCTTTTGTAAAACGCACCATAACACGCAAATCAAAGCAATATGAATTTATTTCTGCCTCTTAGCTACTATAAAAGTTTTTGTTCTCGAACCGAAGGTCTAATCGAGAACGAGGTCACTGTCCAATCTAAGTTCAGGCTTGGTTGTAACATCACAATTGATTTGATCGCGTATTTCGTCTTTACTTCATTTATTTAATATTCTTATGTTAAATTAAATTGAGTATCTTTAAAATCGTATACAAATTTAATTGCTATCTAATTTTAGAGTAAACAAATACACACGCTGTAGTTAGTTTTATATTCGTTCATCCGTTTCATCTTTTATATTTTGTACAAATAATACTTTATATTGGCCTTTGTAACTTATGAAGGCTTTTGCAATTTAGTGGTTTGGCTTTGTGATTAACTCTAAACTTTTAGAAAGGGGGTTTAGAGAGAGAAACTCTAGAGACTGGCAAGCAAGCCGCCGCCCGCGCCGGCAACCAACAACCAAACCCAATCATCCCTACTAAACGCCCCCCACTGTAAATATGGCGAGAGTGATCACACCTGAGAGTGGAATCCCACAACAGTTAACCCAAATGCCCCTTCTACACTGGTTTCCTGGTATGGGGAGTGCCCCTACTGTCATGCAGGCACCACCGGAGAAGGAGAAGAAAGTTGCAGGTGGAACGATGATGGCTAGGAAAATCACTTACTCCACTGAAACTCAGAAACCTAAAATGGCGGAGAAACCCACAATGGCGGAGGTAGTCAAAGGCAATCAGACTCAAAAACAGGGCATGCAATTGAAGTTCTACGCTCCGCTGATGAAGGATGGAGTGAAAATTGCTAAATTGAACCCTAAGGAGATAGAGTGTCAGAACCAGAAATGGAGGTATGCCCTAATTGGTTATGTCTTGGGAGGTAATCCGTCATTTAAGGAAATATTGAAGTATGTTTATGGCATTTGGAATGAGGTTACAACGCCTACACTGTTGCTACATGATGATGGGTACTTCATCTTCAAATTTGAGTCTATGGAGGAGAAGAACTTAATCATGCAACAGGGACCATACACATTCAACGGTAGGCCTATGATTCTGAAGGAATGGGACCCCAACTTTCAGATTCAAAATGAGTTGATGAGAATTGTCCCAATTTGGGTCAATTTCCCTGGACTGCCGCTACAATGTTGGGCTGAGGAAAATCTAGGCAGAATAGCAAGCTTACTGGGAAAGCCCCTATGCACTGACAGGCTAACTGCTGAGTGTAAAAGAATCTCCTATGAGAGAGTTCTTGTGGAAGTTGACATCACTCAACCTATGCCTGAGGATATCCATAGAGAGATACCAGATGGGAAAGCATGGATACAAAGTGTAGAGTATGAATGGAAACCAACTTTCTGTCTTGAATGCAACTCATTTGGACATAAGAATGGTGACTGTCAACAGGAGAAACAACAGAATGTAGAAGTCCAGAGACAGAGAAGGAGGAAAAAGAAGGTAACCCGAGTACAATGGCAACCAAAAGCTGTTCCTGAGGAGATAGTAGAAGAGAAATAGAATGACAAACAATCAGAGCTTCCTGCTGTTGAAAGGAACAACAAAGGCAAACATGTTGCAGCTGTTCAAGGACCTAAGGACAAAAATCAAAACAAAATGACCAACTATGCTGAGGTAGCCAGGAGGAATACATTTGCAGTACTCACCATAGTAGAACACTATGAGAACCAACAGCAGGGAGAATGCAGCCTAGAGCCAGTAGATCCAGGAGGTACTACATCCACTGTTTCCCTATGATAATAGTATCCTGGAACATTAGAGAACTAAACAAGTCCTACAAACAAAGAGAGTTAGTCAAATTCCTGAGGACTAATAGAGTTGATATGATAGCTTGCCTAGAAACTAGGGTGAAACAGCAGAATTCACTGGCATTATACAAGAAGCTGGGAGATGACTTGACTATAAGGAATAACTATGTACATGCTCCTAATGGCAAAATATGGATAATGTGGAAAGAGGTCAATGTTCAAGTTGTACTCTTGGAGAGCACTGATCAACTAATTCACTGTCAAGTGAAAGATAGAAACTCAACCTTTACTAGCTATAGTACCTTTGTTTATGGGCTACACACTACCCAATAAAGAGCACCATTATGGAGGAACTTGAGAGCTGTCCAGCAAACTGGGCCCTGACTTATAGTGGGGGATTTCAACAGTCCACTAGGGGTTGAGGATAGGATAAATGGTCAGCCAGTGCATCCTTCTGAGATTGCTGATTTCCAGGGGTGTATTGATGACATTGGAGTGAGGCAACTTACCAAAAGGGGAAATTCATTTTCATGGAGCAATAAAAAGGATGCTGATGACAGAATATATAGCCACATTGACTGGGCTTTTGGTAATACTCAATGGTTCAATTCTTACACAGGAGTGGAAGCAGTATATATGTTACCTGGGTGTTCAGATCGCACTCCTATATTGATAGATACTGATATTGTTTAAGTCAGAGTTAAAAGACCATATAGACTACTACTAACAGTTATGCAACAAAATGAATACAAGGAAGCAGTTCAAAGAGTGTGGAGTCAACAAATTCAAGGCCACACTATGTATTCTATTTGGAGCAAACTGAGGAAAATTGAACAGGAGACCAGAATCATTCATCAGCAACATTCATCTGTGGATACAAAGCTGCAAAAAATGAGAGAAGGTCTGAGGGTAGTTTAAGGAAAACTGAATGAAGAATATTTCAATGAAGCAGTGATTGAAGAAGATAAGAAACTATTACAGAACATTGAAAAATGGGAAGGTATTCAAGAACAAATAATGAGGCAGAAGTCAAGAGCAAACTGGATTCTGCTGGGTGATAGAAATACAAAATACTTCCATGCGTATATGAAGTCCAGACAAGCCAGGAACAGGGTGAGTAGCATACTCAATGATAACCAGATGAGGATCACTGATCCACAACAGATCCAACAAGAGTTCATTCAATTCTTCCAACAACTTCTGGGCACAGCAGCAGATCAGCTTCCTGGGATAGATATCAATGTGGCTAGGGATGGGCCATGTCGATCATTGAACCAACATCAACAATTATTAGCTCCAGTAACAAGGGAAGAAATCAATCAGATAATACACAATCTACCTAATGATAAGGCTCCCGGGATAGATGGATACCCTGCAGAGTTCTTCAAACAGTTTTGGCCTGTTGTGGGTGAAGAGGTTATAGAGGCAGTGCAGAAGTTCTTTCAAAATGAGAAGCTACTGAAAGAAGTGAATTGCACCACTGTTACACTGATTCCGAAAGTGAAGAATCCCAACTATGTCAAGGAATGTAGGCCAATTGCTTGCCGCTCGACACTTTACAAAGTTATTGCAAAAATTCTTACAAACAGGCTTAAAAATGTGGTGGATTATCTGGTTCCCAGAAAGGTGTATCTCCCAGGTGCATAATCAAAGTGGATATCAGAAAAGCTTATGAGTCTGTTGAATGGGGTTTTCTGAGAGCAGTGTTGCTGGAGTTTGGTGTACCATACAAAATGGTCACCTTAATCATGGAGTGTGTTTCTACAGCAAGTTTCTCTTTACTAGTTAATGGAGGCATTACCAGCAAGTTTGCAGCAAGGAAGGGTCTAAGACAGGGAGACCCAATGTCTCCCTACCTGTTTGTCTTAGTCATGGAATACCTCAACAGAACATTGAAGCAGTTGAACAGGAACCCAGACTTCAACTTCCATCCCAAATGTTCCAAGTTACAACTTACTCATATCTGCTTTGCAGATGACCTACTGATGTGCTGTAGAGGAGATGAAACTTCCCTGAGGCTCTTACTGAAAGAGTTTGATAACTTTTCCCAGATGTCTGGATTGCAAGCCAACTTGGAGAAAAGCTCCCTGTACATAGCTGGGGTTTCACAGGAAATCAAGGACAGACTACTGGCAGAATTTCATCTAACAGAAGGACAGCTCCCATTCATGTATCTGGGAGTTCCCTTGTCAACAAGGAAGATTACAATTTCACAATGCCTACCCTTGGTGGACAAGATAGTGGACAAGATCAGATGCTGGTCATCCAAGGTCTTATCCTATGCTGGAAGAATCCAATTGATCAAGAGTGTCCTATTTGAAATGCAAACCTACTGGGCACAGGTCTTCGTACTTCCAAAGCAAATCATCAAGCTGGTGGAAGGAATATGCAGGAACTACTTATGGACTGGGCAACATGAGGCAAGTCACAGGGCACCCATAGCTTGGGACACAGTCTGTAAGCTAGAGGCAGCTGGAGGCCTAAATTTTATTTGCTTTGAAAAGTGGAACAAAGCAGCACTGTCAAAGCTGCTATGGGCACTAATGCAAAAGAAGGATAAGCTATGGATCAAATGGATCCATTGTCATTATATAAAAAGGAAGGAGGTGGCTAACATGGAAGTTCCAAAGCAGGATAGCTGGTTGGAAAGGAAAATATTTGGAGCTAGGGACTGGTGGGCACATGACTGGGCAGCAATGCACTCTTGCTGCCAGAAGGGAAGTTACAGCATCAAGAGAGCTTACATGTATTCCATCCCACAGTTCACCAAAGTACCCTGGAAAAAACTGGTGCTGGTGCCAGGAATTTATCCATCCCACATGTATTCTATGGATGTCATTGCATCAACGTTTGGCAACAGTAGACAGGCTAGAAAAATGGGGTATCCACACAGACCAGGCCTGTTCTTTATGTGACAGTGGTAATACAGAGACACACGACCACCTTTTCTTTGAATGTCCTTATTCACAATCACTGTGGCAAGGATTACTAAGGTTACTAAATTTCAATAGAGTGATAAACAATTGGGAGCAAGAGGTCCAATGGCTGACAGAGTCAATAACAGAAAACCAAGGAGAACCATCCTAGGAGTGGTATTCGCAGCAGTTGTATATAATATCTGGATGGAAAGGAATGAAAGACGATTCAGACAGTCGAGCATGGATGCCATGATTCGAGCAAGACAGATTGCACTTCAGGTGCACATCACTGGTAGGAAGAAGAACAAATGGCAGCCCACTCTACAATACTTAAATTGTTATCCGCAATGTATTCCTTGAATATATTCACAGTTTTGTAGGCTAGGTGTTAGTTCAACAGCCTTCGGGTTGTATAGTGGATAGTTGATCAATTTTGAGAGGTGTTCTATAGTCCCAAAGACACGTGATGTACAGTTATATTGGTTGAAATACAATTTTCTTTTGACCAAAAAAACTCTAAACTTCTACTCAAGCTAATAAAAATTTTGCAAAACCTAATTTTTAAATTTAAAGATTTGAAGCTTTTTAACGACTCTTTATGAAACTTCCAAAAGATTTTACTTTGATTTATTATATTGGATGAAATGATTGAGATCTTCTCTACATTACCTTAAGCATAACACCTTTAATTTGTTTGCTTAAGTCCAATTACATGCACAAACTTAAAACTACGGCAGATACATCAGTTATCTGCTTTAGCTAGAGAGAAAGACAAGGTTTTTTCATTCTTTGGGAGGCATCATGTATTAAGAGAAATTGAGTGTATATATAAAAATGACGTGTCAAGATACGTGAAATAGTCAAAGAATTATTACTGGTAAAGAGGTACAAATAGCAATAAATATGAGAAAGGGAAAAGGAAGAGGCATGGGTAGTTTTCAAAAGTCTCATTACCTGTACCTATTCAAGCCATTTAGGTCCGCGAATCAAGAGGAATGAATTTGACAATATACGTGAGTACAAATGCAATATTTAATGATTATTGAACATTGAATATGTTAAAGAATCTGCATTAAATATAATGATTGTGTAACGTAGAATTTTAATATTCTTAATTATTCATAATAGCCTTATTATGACAAAGGCAAAACGTATGTCACTAAAATAGCGATAAAAGGGAGATAACTGATCAATATTAGACACACAACACTATCTGAATATCCCTAGTTCACCTGTTTTTTCTTTCGATTATATTCTTGCTATTCAAATTACTTCCTTATACACATTCTTTCAATTATCGGTAACCCACGTTCTTCTAAATTATAGCTTTAATTGAAATTTTATTTTTTGGTTAAACAAATTGGTTTCGTTACCAGAAATCTGATAATCTATTTTTTTTAAGATTAACCTCTCTTGTTGCATTAACCATGTCGACTAACAACGATAACATTCAAGGAAACCAAGAGAACCAACAGTATCAGGCAGATCCACAGAACATTAACACTCTGATCCCTGCACCACGAGGCTCACCACAACGATCTCGTAAAGGAACTCCTAATGGATCTCATACAAACGAACATGCTCAATTTCAAAATGCTGATGTTATTGATGAAACTTTACAAATATTAATTGCTACACAAGTCAATAAGGCTCTTGAAGCATTTGCTAATCGTTTACCAGTTGCGACACCCGCACCCACTCCAAATAATAACACTTTGGAGAACCCTCGTTCCGGACTTGTTAACTCAGGTAGCAGTGGAACTCCCAGTGAATCACAGGAGGGAGAACCAGGTAATGTAATTAATTCTCATTTACAAAATCTAGTACTAACATTACAGAAATTGCTGAAGGAGCAAAGTGAACGCATAAAACAGATACCTAGGGTGCCACCCGTAATCAAAGGGGTAGATATGGATAAATATTCACAACAGACCTGGAAGCCAAATGCTTCACCCCTGCCAATTCCAAAGAAATTTAATATTCCTGACATTGCAAAATACGATGGAACAACAGAACGACGCGACCACGTGACTGCATTCACAACCGTCGTAAAGGGCAATGATTTGACTAAGCAGGAGATTGAATCAGTATTAGTCAAAAAATTTGGAGAAACACTCACCAAAGGAGTGCTAATATGGTATTCACTTTTACCAAAAAATTCTATAAACTCTTTTGTGGAGCTTGCAGATTCTTTCATCAAAGCGCACGTCGGAGCTCAAAAAGTAGAAAAAAGAATGGAAGATATTTTCAAGATCAAGCAAGAGGACTCAGAATTGCTTAGGGAATTCATGGATAGATTCCAACGTGAAAGAATGACATTGAAACGTGACTTGACAACAGTTATAGCTTTCAAGAGAAATTTGAATGAAAAGATCTGAGAAGCTACGATGCGACTTAAGGAAAACCTTCGCGAATCGCCTGCCACAACATGGAATGACGTTTACAACAGGTATAGCACGAAGTTGAGGATAGAAAAGGATACTGTCCCACGATTTCAAAAAGAAGAAAAAGTAAGTTTGAGGCGTGTGGATACCGAAAAAAGATCCGGTAAAAATATGTACGAGCCATATATATGACATGCAGAAAAAGACTCACGGTCAAAGCAGGACAATCAAAAGTTATGATAACATGTCAACAAATGGAGAATCAGGTTCTTCATCAAGATTTAGGAACGAGAGAAACAATTTTGAGACATGAGATGATGATAGAAATTTGAAAGCAAGATTTGGAAGTTACAATTTCAATGTGAGCAATTCTGAGCTCGTAGATGTTCTAAGAAGTATGGGAGATTAGGTACGATGACCAAAAGAGATCAGATCAAATCCAAATAGACGCAACCCTGATCATTGGTGCGAGTTTCATAATGACCACATGCATAAAACGGAAGACTGCAAATTTTTACAGAGTAAAGTTGATCATCTATTAAAATAAGGATATCTCACTGAGTTGTTCAGTGAGAAAGGTAAGCAAGCTTATATGAAAAACAGGTAGGAGCCCCTGAAACTACCTTCTCCCAAAAAAACTGTCAATGGTATAAGTGGGGGTGAGGACACCAATGACGTAGCATATACTGCAGCTAACAAAATTTCCAAAATTATTATTACCCCAAGGAAACGGGTGCAACATGTCTTAGAAGAAGATAAAATTACATTCAATGATACAGATGCAGATGGCGTATTAACTCCGCATAGGGACGCACTGTTAATATCTCTAATTGTATTTGACACTAATGTGAAATGAGTTTTGGTTGATCCAGGTAGTTCTGTGAACATTATTTTGCTAAGAGTATTACGTGGGATGCAAGTCGAAGATAGAATAATTCCAATGGCGCATACTCTATCTGGTTTCGAAAATTCTGCAGTTGTAATGAAATGAGAGGTAACCCTCACCACATTTGCAGAAGGAATCGTCAAAGATACGAAATTTCAGGTAGTAGACATGGAGATGGCTTACAACATTATCCTCAGGAGACCATGGATTCACGAAATGAATGTTGTTCTATCAACCTTGCATCACGTTATTAAATTCCCATCACCATGTGGAATACGTCAAATACGTGGAGACCAACATACATCCAGGAGCATCAACTCCGTAGCAGATGCAGAAAATGAAGGAGCATCGCAATAACAGAAGACATTTGAAGGTACCACAGCACAAACCTCAACTGAGCAGGGACAAGCATATATGGATTCAAGGCCTGATACCATTCAAGAACTAGAAGAGAATGAAAACATCAAAACAACAATTGTAGAATTTGAGCATGTTGTATTATTCACTCAATAGCCTGATTAGAAAGTCTACGTAGGGACCAATCTTAGCCAAGACATGAGAGGTAAATTAATTGAATTTTTGAAAACTAATGTCGGCTGCTTTGTCCTATTATGACATGAAAAGGATACCACTGGAGGTAACGACTCATAAATTAAATGAGGATCCATCTTACCCCCTGTCAAACAAAAGAGAAGAAAGCAAGGAACCTTCAAGAATCAGGTAATTCAAGAAGAGGTTCAAAAATTATTAAAGATTAGTTCCATTGGCGAGGTAAAATATCCTAACTTGTTAGCTAATACTGTAGTAGTTCCAAAGAAGAATGGTAAGTGGTGGATCTGTGTAGATTACACATATCTTAATAAGGCTTTCCCTAAAGATTCTTTTCCACTACCACATATAGATCAATTGATTGATGCAACTGTAGGACATGAACTTTTAAGTTTTTTAGATGCATATTCAGGTTATAATCAGATCAAAATGGATCCGGAAGACGAAGAAAAGACTTCATTTATAACAGACAGTGGGACTTACTGCTATAAAGTAATGCCCTTTGGTCTAAAGAACGCTGGTGCAACATATCAGAGGTTGGTAACTAAAATGTTTCAAGAACATTTCAAAAAAACTATGAAAGTGTATTTAGATGATATGCTTGTTAAAACTCAGTATAAAAAAGATCACATATCACATTTGTCTGATGCATTTCAAATTCTGTGCAAATTCAATATGAAGTTAAATCCCTAGAAATGTGCATTTGGTGTTTCATAAGGTAAGTTTTTAGGTTTTCTTGTTTCTAACCGTGGTATTGAGGTGAATCCCGCACAGATTAAATCTATCAAAGAGATTCTTGATATGTTTTAGAGAAAAAAAGAGGTTCAGAGGTTAACAAGAAGGATTGCGACTTTGGGAAGATTCATTTCTAAATCATCAGAAAAATGCTTTAAATTCTTCTCAGTTCTTAAAGCATGATCACTTTGAATGGAATAAGGAATGTCAACAAGCACTCAGAAATTTGAAAACATACTTGTCAAATCCACCATTGCTGGGAGAAACTGCTCATTTACCTTGTTGTTTCAGAAGTATTGGTAAGTGTCGTCTTGGTCCGTGAAGACCAAGGTAAACAATCTCCCATCTATTATATTAGTAAATCTTTGTTTGATGCGGAGACACAATATCCTCAATTAGAAAATCTTATACTTACATTGGTCATGGCATCTAGAAAATTAAGACCTTACTTTCAGTGCCATCCTATTACTGTAGTAACTACTTATCCATTACGTAATATATTACATAAGCATGAATTATCAGGTAGGTTAGCTATATGGGCTATAGTTTTAAGTGAGTACGAAATCACATACCACCCTAGGACTGGTATAAAATCTCAAGTTTTAGCTGATTTCATGGATGATTTTAGCCATGGGATGCACTTAGAAGCGAATACAGAATTTCAGGTGTTCGATAAAGCTAACCCAGAAACTTGGACTTTATATAAAAACGATTTATCTAACGTAAAAGGTGTAGGTTTAGGGATTGTTTTGGTACCACCTTCTGGTAAAATTATATGGCAAGCTATCAAATGTCATTCTATAACTAACAATGAGGAAGAGTATGAAGCTATGACTGCAGGTTTGGAACTGGCACGAGAACTTGGTATAAACCAAATTATAATCAAGAGCGATTCTTAATTCATGGTTAATCAAATGCTGGGGACTTATAGGCAAGAGAAGCAAGGACGCAAAAGTACCTAAGAAAGGTATGAGAATTACTAAAACAATTTCAAACCTGGAAGGTTTTACAAATACCAAGGGATAAAAATGTTGAAGCAGATGACCTAGCTAATCTCGCATATGCGGCTAACATGACAAGTGATGTAAACGCCTCAGTTATTCATTCATTCAATTCAGTTCTCGACCCCGATAAGAATGAGGTAAATTTTAATAACTTGACTTGGGATTGGAGGAATGAGATTGTTGTTTTTTTCCAGTATGGTAGCGTCCCTGATGATAAGAAGAAAGCTCATGCGCTTCGAAAAAAGGCTGGTCGATATTGCTTAAAATAAAGCAGCCTATTTCGTAAGATGTTCGGTGGTCCCTTAGCAAGGTGCCTAGGACCTTCTCAAACGGAGTACATAATTCGAGAGATTCATGAGGGACATTGTGGGAATCACGTAGGAGGAAGATCACTGGCAAGGACCCTAATTAGGGTAGGCTATTATTGGCCTAAAATGGAAGAAGAAGTAGAAAGGTTTGCAGCTAAATGCAATAAATGCCAAAAGTACGGTAACAATATGCACAGACCTACAGAATTGCTACATCCGGTAATTGCACCGTGGCCATTTATGAAATGGGAAATGGAAATTGTGGGTCCATTACCACAAGCAAAATGACGGGTAAACTTTCTACTCGTACTTATTGATTATTTTACTAAATGGGTAGAGGTAGGAGCATTCAAACATGTACAAGAAAAGGAAGTCAACGATTTTATTTTGCAGAATATCAGATGTAGATTCAGTGTACCAAAGAAAATCGTATTTGATAATGACCCTCAATTTATAGGAGCTCAAATCACTGAATTCTTTCAAAGTTGGCAGATTAAAAGGATTACATCTGCACCTTATCGTCCAGTGGGTAATGGACAGGAGTCAACAAATAAAATCATCATCAACAATTTGAAGAAGCGATTAGAAGATTCAAAAGGAAATTGGCCAGGAGTGCTACCTGGTGTTTTATGGGCATATCGTACAACAACAAAAATAAGTATAGGAGAAACACCATTTTTGTTGGTTTAATATCATGTTGGATGTATGTGCTACATTGAAGATGAAGTGAGAAGTTTGAATTCATCACATTTGCATTTGTTTTTGTCATTTTCAATCCTCGTAATGATATTTATATGCTAGCTATTGGATTCAATGTAATTCAGTTAATGTCAGTTGGATTAATTAAGTTATCATGTTATAGTGGACTGCTGGTCAAGGCTGGATCAGGGGCTGAATCTTTGTTTAAGTTGTGCTAGCGAAATCTGTGTCCTTATGGGACTGTTAAAATGCTGTGACAATGAGCACAATTTGAGCGTTTGAATTTAGTTTTGAGTTTGAGAAGGTGTGTGTCTGGTTAGTGATAGTTTTTTGTTGAAGTAATTGTAAGGTTCAATTTATGTGCTTGAATTTAAAATCAGCAACTCAAAGATAAAAATGACTATTCTGTAATATGCTATACACGGATTAAGTGTTCATCATATGAATGAGTCTGTTTTTGATAACCTGCAGTTATACCACTCTTTTAGAAGGTTTATGTCTATTTTGATGTTTGTTAATAGTAAGTTTATGGCGGCTCTGGGCTCTCTAGTGAGCTGATGAACATGTGGGTTTGCAACAATGAGCCTTGCAGGGATTCTATCTCGGGGCTTCAAAATAAAGGGCTATGTAGAGTTCAGCCTGCCGTGGTCTCACGTTTAAACCCACTTGTTTCTCTCTTTAATTATAGGAGTCTGTCTCACAGTATTTTGGCCAATGGCCAGCCTAGGCCCAAAACCCTAGAATAAATTTGAGGCAAGGCTAGCAGCATTATGATACAATTGGGTCTGTCCATGGATGATTGTATTTAGACCCTTTGTCCATTAACTAAAGAGAAGCGCATCAAATACAAACTACCTGCAGCCTTATGTAACTTAGTTTAATTCTCCTTTTACAACTATCATCAAGGCATGTCAGTGCCAAATAAATTGAATAATTGCATAGACATTGATTAATTAATTATTCAATCCTTATAACGCGAGGTGCACCACATAGAAAACTTCACCATCCCTTGAAAACTTAAACCCACGATATTATTTTAAGCGCGTTAGCTATATAATTTACCGTCCTAATTATGGGTGCGCATTTATGTCACCCAAATCAAAATTCGAGCGATGTTAAAATATGTCAAAAGCCGAGGGTGCATTTATGTGCCATGGTTCGAGACGTGTTTTGACAATGTTACAATCTTCTTAATATTAAATAAAAGTGGTTAAAAGTTAAAATTTTCATATAGGTACAAATACATTAAGTCAGATAACTAAGCCGAACGCCCTTTCTGGGTAGTAGTGTTGAAAAGGAGGTGTGAAAGTACCTCGTCTGGAGGTAGAGATTTATATGGTAGAGGCCGTCCTCCTATGCCATTTCATTCAGATCTCTAGGTCTCTCACGGTAATTTAAGTGGTTGTGGTTCTCATACGCAATATTCTGATCAGCAGCCTTACAGTGCACCACTAGTTTCCATCAGTGCACCACCACTTTAGAGTTTCTGAGGTGGTCATTCAGGTCAACAGGGCCAGCAGTCTCATAAAGCGATGGCTTGTTACAGTTGTGGTTGTCCGGTCACATTGCTATATTTTTCCCTCGATCACTGTGTGGCTCGCAGTATCAGGGTTCCCATGCTATGGTTCAAGCACTAAGTGTTTCATAGCCCACTCAGCCAGCTAGAGGTGGGGTGGAGGTACTAGAGATGGAGATAGAGGTCCTAGAGGTGGAGCTCAGGCCGCTAGAGGTAGAGGCCAGCCAGTAGAAGGCCGTCCCAAAGAGGTAGTTTAGGGTGGTGGGGTCCAACCCCGATGTTACGCCCCTCCAGCTAGGCCCGAGGCAGAGGATTTAGATGCAGTTAATATAGGTACTATTGTTGTTTGTGATAAAGATGCTTCAGTGTTATTCCATCTGAGGTATACCTATTCGTATGTGTCATCTTATTTTGCACCGTACCTGGTCATACCTAGTGATTCGATGAGTATTCCTGTTTATGTGTCTACATCGATTGGTGATTCTATTATGGTAGATCGAGTCCATCACTCTTGTATAGTTTTGATTGGGGGTCTAGAGACTCGCGTGGATTTGTTGCTTCTAGACATGGTCGATTCGATGTTATATTGGGGATGGACTAGGTATCACAGTACCATACTATTTTGGACTATCATGCCAAGACTGTGATCTTAGCCTTATCGGATTTTCCCCGTTTAGAGTGGAGAGGGACTCCAGATCATTCTACCCGTAGTGTTATTTTTTATGTGAATGCTCGGGGTGTGGTCGAGAAGGGGTGTTTGGCCTATTTGGCATATGTTCGTGATTCTATTACTAAGGTCTCTTCTATTGATTATATGCATGTTTTTTTTAACTGTTAATTTCATTGATATCAAGGTATTTACAGTGTAAGCTCTATAGTAGTAGCATTGACTAGATACTACTCATTTACAAACATCACTAAGCTAATACAAACTCAAAACAAGCTATCTTAGTATGAGACTATTAGACTATTGCTAAGGATAACGGTTTAGTTGCCGCAACCCATCTTGCCATATTTTACAGTTTCTGACTCGTACATGAATTAGCAGTGCTACCTCTCTACAAAACTGGTCCTCTACAAATACCTTAGCATCAAAACGAATACTGTTTCTGTCCCTCCAAATAAGTGCAACAGCAGTCACAAAGGTAGAAGCAGTGATTGCTTTGTGCCATGTTTTGCTCCTAGCTTTGCTGCAGATCCATTGAAGTTCAGCTTCCCAATTCCCAACTGTTCTTTTGTACCCCAACCAGCAACATGTTCTGGTCCATAATCGATTAGTGATTGGACAATCAAAGAACAAATGCTCAAAATGCTCAGCATGCTGATCAAAGAAAACACAGTTAGCAGGCACTTGAATTCCACACTTCTGCAATCTATCAATAGTAGGCAGCCTTTGTTGAGCAGCTAGCCAGACAGTGAATTTGTGTCTAGGTTGCACGTTAGTAGTCAGCATCACATTCTTCCAAACTACCTTATTATAACTAGGCAACATTGCAAGGTATAGTTTTTGGATTTGGAATTTGTCTAGTCTGCACATTGATTGCAACCTGTTAAAGAGATCTCCTTGTAGCTGCTGGTTCTCCATAACAGCAGTCCTGCAGTACAAAATCTTTCTAACAACCCAAGAAGCAGTCTTAGGCAGAGGTAGAGATGATGTAATAGCAGTGTAATCACTTGATCCAGAGGCAATCTTTTTTCCTGGCCAGATCCCAAAGAAGCTTGGTAACAGCTGCCTTGTTCCATACATCCATATCAATACTATTGAGTCCCCCAGCAGAAATTGGTTTACAAACCTTTACCCATGCAACCAAAGCCCTTTTAGACACAGTAGCACTGCCTGTCCATAGGAAAGACCTGCAAATTGCTTCAATGGTTTTCAGTACCTTCTTTGGCAATATGAATATTTGTGCCCAGTAAGTCTTTATGCCAAAGACAACAACTTTAATCAATTGACACCTTCCTGCATAAGAAAGCATTTTGGCTGACCAGCAAGTGACTTTTGAAGTGATCTTCTCAATCAGTGGTAGGTAATGGTGAATAGCATGTTTTTAGAGTTAAGTGGAATCCCTAAATACTTGAAAGGAAGCTGACCCTCTATGAACCCCAGCTTTTCCATTATTTCTTCTCTGGCAGATTACTGCACACCAGCCAAATAAACAACACTTTTGCTAATGTTGGCTTGCAAACCAGAAGCTTCAGAGAACTTAAGGAAAGCCTCTTGTTGAATCTGAATAGATATAACATCGGCACGACAGAAAATAAGTAGGTCATTAGCAAAACAAACATGTGCACAATTTAGTTTCTTGCATTTGGGATGAAAGTTGAAATCACCATTTCTGTGTAACTGGCCCAATATTCTGTTCAGATACTCCATAGCAAGCACAAAAAAATAAGGAGACATAGGATCACCCTGTCTAATACCCCTTCTTGCAATGAATGGCTTAGTTAGCCCACCATTCAGTACTAAGGAATAGGAAACAGAAGTAACACAAGCCATTATTCAGTTAAGAAACTTAGCAGGGAATCCAAGGTCAATAAGGACCTGTTTAAGAAAGCCCCATTCAAGAGTGTCATAGGCCTTTCTCAAGTCCACCTTAAGAACATATCTGGGGGTAACTCCTTTTCTTGAATATCCCTTGAAAATTTCATGACTAAGAAGTATGTTATCAATAATGCTTCTTCCTTCAATAAATGCTGACTGAGCTTGTCCAACTAGACCACCAATAACAGCTTTTATCCTCCTTGTAATGACTTTGGAAATGATTTTATAAACAGTGGTACAGCAAGCAATAGGCCTATAATCTTTGACATTTGAAGGAGTGCTAACCTTAAGCACAAGTGCAATAGCTATAGTGTTGATCATATGGGGCAAATTACAAGTAGAGAAGAAGTCTTTAGTAGCAGCAAGTATATCTTCCTTTACTATCTCCCAGTTGCAATGAAAGAACTCCACAGGAAATCCATCCACACCTAGTGCTTTGTCCTTAGGCATCTCCTTCAGAGCTTCTGTAATTTCCTCCAATGTTACCTCTTGAATAAGCATTTTTTGCTGTGATAAAGTAAGACATTGCCCTTCCTTCATGACAGCAGTATTGATACAAGGCAGTTCAGCAGCACATTCTCCCATCAATGATTTGAACACCTTAATAAACTCATGTTCCACAGCTGATGGATCTGTTAGTTTTATACATGAGTCAGTATAGATAGAGGTAATATTATTCTGGCTAGTTCTGATCTTCCATTGAGCATGAAAATACTTTGTATTAGCATCTCCACATTCAATCCAGCAAGCCTTGGATTTCTGCCTCATAATCTGTTCCTCCACCTTACTCCATTTCTCAATTTCATGTAATGCTGCTTTCTCATCATTGAACAAATTCTGTGAAAGTGGATTAAGCTTCAACTGACTTTGTACAATGTCCAGTGTCTCCCTAGAATGAATAGGCTTCTGCTTGTAAGAAGCCATCTGGATATTAATCCCCTTTAAGTGTTGCTTCAAGTTCTTAAATTTGGTCCATACCAGCTGCATAGGTGAACCTTCACAATTCTCTGCCCAAGTTTGCATAAGAATGGATTTAAACTGAAGATCCTCCATGATTGCAGTATAGAATCTGAAAGGTTTGGGGTGTAGAAGTTTTTGGCTGCCATATTTGATGAGTATAGGTGAGTGATCAGATACTGAAGAGTTCATGAAATCAGCTTCAAGGTGTCCATACTGCCGAATCCACTGAAAATTTCCCAAAGCCCAGTCAATCTTACTTTAGACTCTAGTGTCATTACCTTACTTATTTGTCCAAGTATAATGCCACCCTTTGGCTCGAAGGGGAGTAAGTTGAAGATCATCAATAACCTCTTTGAACCCTCGGATTTTAGCTTCAGTGACAGGAGAACCAATTGTGTCTTCAGAACATAATATAGTGTTGAAATCCCCACTCAGTACCCAAGAATCCTAACTGGGAATGTTGATTGCCCTTAAATCACTCCAAAGTTGTTCCCTACTGCTTGCAGTGTTATGAGAATAAATGACACTCATATGGGTTTTGATCTTACTTTGAGGGTCTTCTAATAGACATTGAATAACCTGGTCTGTCACATTAGAAATAAGGACCTGAATGTGAGGCTTCCAAATAAGCCATATCCTACCATTTATAGCTTTAGCATAGTTGCATTGGACCTTCCATCCCTTAGAAACCTTATCTAATATCCTCTTGGATTTATGTTCTTTCACTCTAGCTTCAAGAATACCTATGACATCTACTTTACTTTCAGACAGAAAGCTTTTCAATTCTTTCTGTTTGTGGGCTTGATTAAGCCCTCTTATGTTCCAAGTAACAATTATCATGAAGCATTAGCAAAATTTCTCCAAGAAGGTCCCGGATCCACCTGTTGACCCCTTCTGCCAGCATCCAGGATGTCAATAGTAGTCTTCCCCTTATTAGCTTTGTCAATCATAACCTCATTGATTCCAATTCACCTATAGCTGCTGTATTTCTGTCAGAGCCAATCAGTGCATGCTGTTCCTCAGAACTATTCCCCAGCTGCATATCACTGGTATGCTGTTGAATACTAATCCCAGTAGTACTAGTTACCAGCTGCATTGTCTCACTGGTATGTTTAGGTTGATCTGGCATACTTACCATTGCATCTGTACCAGTCTTAGGAACCCATTCTTGCTTAGCAACTTTGACCTGTTTTCGCATTCTAGCTCTCTGCCTTCTTCCCTTCTCATGCTCACTATTAACCTGTTCTACATCATTGCCTGCATTATACCAGCAGTCAAGAGCATCATGGCCAAATTTCAGGCAATGGTTGCAAAACTAGGTTTCCAGTCATATTCGATCTGTTGTACTTTCAGGCCAAAATGAGTTTCAATTTCAATCTGATCAGGTAGGGAATGAGCAGCATCAACTTCTACTAAAACTCGCGCAAAAGAGATCTTCTCAAAGTGTGCTGTGAATTTATCAGTGCACAATGGCTTACCCACTGCACTAGCCAGTTTGCTCAGAACATCAACAGACCAGTAACCCACCGGAAGACCAGGGAATCGTATCCATACAGGTACAGTGTTGAGTACACCATTTTGAAAAGAAAAATCAACCTCTCATGGTTTTAACACCATAGATTTGTTTCTGTACGAGTATGGCCCAGATTGAATAACCAACTCTTTATCCTCTTTACTATTGAAGCGAAAAATGCAGTAACCTTCATTTTAGCATTAGGATTGTCACCAATTACATATCCAATTAATGCATTAGTCCAGTGATCTACCTGAGATTGTAGATCCTCTACACAGATTTTAACAACCTTCTGACCATCTCTTTCAATCGGAGGTACAAATGAGAGCGGCTTACCCATTTGAGCATTTTGATTCCCTCGAACAACTTCAGTAGCAGTTGAAAGTGATTTTGCAGAATCACTTGTTTCAGAGAATTGAAGTCTTCGAGCAGTGAGTCTATTCGGCACTTCAGTTTTGTCCATCGGAATCGGATTCACAGTCGCAACATCCTCTGCATGCACATTCACTGGTGATTGGAATTTCTGTGGAAGGAAATTTTCAAAGATCAGAGGTTCCAATTCCTTGGTGATACCATGTGCAGGAGTGACAATTTGAGTAGTAGTAGTAGGCACCAAATTCCGCCGGCGATGAGCCATCGATCGGTCACGGAAGTGGTCTTCCTTGCATGCACCAAGCTTTGCTCGTTCTAATGCTCTGGAATGTAGAGAGAAGGCAGAGCTTCTCTCACTAGAAATGGAATTCTCACTTCACTTGTTTTTCCAATTATGTGCCTGTTGTTTGTGAGTTTCCTGATGTTTTACCTTCACACCTATCGGGTATGCCACCTCATTAGGGATATTGACTTTTGCATAGATTTGGCTCTGGGCACTCGGCCTATTTCCATCCTGCCATATCATATGGGCCCCGCTGGAGTTGAAAAAGTTGAAGGAACAGTTGCAAGACTTACTTCAGATATGACTGTATAACCTACACTCTTGTGTTATCTTATGGCCTTCCACCTCTTGTTTCTTCCTTCACTTGACCATATATTTTATAACTGTCATCCTTTCATCTACCGTTGTCATCCATGTGTTGTATCTCTTTCATAGTACTTCATTAACTTTTTTCTTATTTTTCATTAACAACTATGTCTATCATTTTATTTTGAAAACTTCAACAACATATTTTTTTGCTTTTAGCTCCTCTTCATCAACGGGCTCTTCGGGTTGAATAAAATTCTCTCTATTAAGGATGTGAGTCATACTAAGATAAGATATATCACTTCTAGGTTTCCAGTGCGTATCTTTGTGATACTTATACCTAGATATTAAATTGCACCACCTGCGTGTTTCACAAGGAGATCTATTACCATATTTGCAATATCCTTCAGAAATATCAACTAATACATACAATCCATTCACCATTTTGGGTTACTCTAACCTTAGTTGGATCCTTATATCCTATAAGGCCCCGTGAAAACATGTACCCAAAACCTAGTAGCTCGTAATGCCATGTTTCGAATATGTGTTGGGAATGTGTAAAATTCTTCGTGGCGAGCTTGCGAGCCATGGTCCGGACCATTTGTAATGATCCATCATTAAAAATCAAGAATCAAAGTTTTCCAGAAAAGTGCTATTATGCAGTCTAGGATGCAATCACAATTTTAGTATGAGGACCGTATTTCTGTCGCAGAGTGAGTTAGTGGGAAAGTAAAAATTGAGGTCAAAATGCAGTCCATTATGTGATCGCAAAAATGATATGTGGACCGCATAGTTATCAGATAATTATCTTGGGATTTTGCAAAGGGGCAGTTTTGCGGTACATTATGCGACCACGTAATCGATATGTGGACCGCATTTCTGCCGTGAACCCAAGCAGAAATGTTTAGAGTTTTGGAGCACTTTTGCGATCCATTATGTGGACCGCATTTCCTCTTTGCGATCGCATACCTGACTCGGGGCTCTAATTTTTCTCATTTTTAAACCCGACTAATTCTTCAAGGAAACACCCCAAACCTTCATTTTTACACATTCTGTACAAAACTAGAGAGAGGGAAGAAAAGGTTTCTTGAGAGAGAGCCTTATCTTCATCAATTTAAGTTACAAAGTCGCCCAGGCCCGAAAATTTTATGTAATTGCCTTCATATTCGCTCTCGCAGGTAAAATCCCCAACTCTTTATCATTGGTTTTCAGATTTAAATAAAAAAGGGGTTCTCATGAGCTTATTCTTAAAAATATCAGTTGAAACATACATGCATGGTCTTTAATACCTAAAATCTAGAAGAGAAATTGGGAAGGAGTAAAGATTTGCAAAAAAAGAATGGGTTGATAACCAAAGTAAGTTTGGGCTGTGTTTGTGAACTTCAATTCTAAGATATGTGTATTAACATATGAACTAGATTGACGGTACTAGACGTTTTGGTGAATTGAAAGTAGGAGTTAAAAAGGAAATTCGACTCTAGGTATGTATGACTAACTTTAACCTTTGTAAAGCCACCCTATTTGGTGTACGGGTAATTGCTACGTGTTATTTATGTGAACTATTTGTGAATTTTTGTTGTTTCACGGGTGCTGAGGCAAGATGGACTATTTTATAAATTCTTGTGATTTATATGCCTTGAACATTGTTAAATATATGTTCCAATGTGATGGTGTGAAGAAATGGCAACAAACTAAGTGTGTGTGTGAATGTGTTTATGTTGTAAGGGATGTGTAATAAATGAGGAAAATATGTTGTAATTGGTGTAATTGAAACAATTGTGGTAATATCATGTGTCTCTTGTCGTGGGCAATAATCGTTATGACTTAAATTGTATACGAGCTATTTGATATGATGGAAATGTTACTGAGGTTAATGAAACTTCATTATGAAATTGTTATTGTTATTGTGAAATGATATTCTAGATAGCCTGAAGCCATGTGATTAAGCTGTAAACTATTGCTGTTGTGTGAAATGTGATTGTCCAGTAGGATTGGGTTGCGCGCCGCAACATGAAGTTATAAGGTGTGGGTTGTGGGTATATGGGTGACCGAGGTAATAAGGGTGGCCGAGGTAATAAGAGTAGAAAAGTGATCATAATCACTATTGAAATGAAAATATATGAAACTCTTAAGTATGAAATGATGTTGTCACAGCAAAAAGAGAGATTGTGAAACTTGTTGGCTTTAGTTGTTCCTTGCATGTGCATTTGATTGTCGGTTCTATTAATATTTATTATCTTTCTATTGATTGATTTTACTTGGGGTAAAATTTGTTCATACATACCAGTACAATTCAAATGTACTGACGCCTCTTTTATTGGGGGCGCTACATTATTGTTATGATTGCAGGTACTCTAGTCCACCGACGGTAGTACTCCTCCACTTTCCGTCAGCTTTATTGGTGAGCCTCTTTCCTTTTGGGGACCCGCATGGCTCGTGCAACTTCTCTTCCTGGAGTCTTATTTTGGTATTAATGGATGGTATAGCCGGAGCCTTTTTATCGACAAGTATTGTAAAACTTATTTGTGTCCTTAGAGGCTCGGTAGACAGAAAACGTGGGTTATGTATCTATGTATTTGGGCAGCGTAACTTGTAAACCATACAAAGTAACCAATTATGTTATGTATATCTCGTAAGAATGTGTTTAATTATAAATGGCTAATTTAATTAAATAATGAGTAATGAAATCACGGGACACGTGGGATAGGAAAGGCACCCAAGTCCGCTTGACTCGGGCTTACCGGTCTAGCGCCATCCATATCCCTTGATTTTGGGGTGGGAAAAAGTTGGTATCAGAGCGTATGGTTTTAAAAGAGTCCTAGGATATCTCACAGTCGTGTCTAGTAGAGCCCTTTTTATCGGTGTGTTGTTGACCACATTTATAAGAAGGGGCAACATGGAAATTTAGGAAATTACCCTCTTCTGTGTTTCTCTATATCGTGTGGTGAAGTGAAAAGTGAAAGTATTTATTTCTAACTCGTGCTCTGCTCTGAAATATTCAATAACGGCACCTAAGAAGAGAGCTAGACTTGGCCTTGAGGCGAATGCAACCCCAAGTGTGGCTATGAACCATGTACATGATACAATGGGTGAGAGTGATTACCCAGTCTTGAATCACCCAACCCATCTATTCAAGATCAAAGTGTTCATGTTCTTTCTGCGGTAGAGGTTGCTACCATCCCTCCCGCTGATATTCTTGATCTTAATACAGTTCCATTTTCTGGTCGTAGAGTTTCTGATGGGGACCTTAGGGGAGCCATCCATATATTGACCCAGTGAGTGGTCACTCCGGCCCAGAGATCTCATGATGCCCGTGCGTACTCAAGCAAACGGGTAGAATCCGCCAGCTCAAAAGTCAACTAGTTTCCGCAGTTGGCCCCTCTAGAGTTCACATGCATAGACCCAGCGCCATCCCAGTCATATGCTCAGTCTTCAGTGAGCACACCGCCATCTGTGCATTGTTATCAGCAGAGAAGTCACTTGAGACTATGTTCTCACAGTATAAGACCCTACAAGTCTGGTCGTCCTTGAGGGAGATCACAGCAGCAGGGGAGGGCTCCATGCCCCAAGTGTGGGAGGTTCAACTTTGAGACTTGTTATTTGGATATCCCGGTGTGTCATAGATACGGGGTGAGGGGTCATATCTAGCGGTACTGTTGTGCGCCCAGTCAGGGCATGGATAGGAGATTTGCTCAGTCATCCATTTCTGCAGCCGCCACATCATCCGTGCATCCTCCAGCTCTAGCAGGGCGTGGTGCAGTTTGGGGTGGAGCTCTAGGTAGAGGTGGACCCAGCCGGTTTTATGCTTTAGTGGTCCCTAGAGTGCAGAGGCTTCTCCAGATGTTGTTATAGGTATCTTGTCCGTTCAGTCAATTGGTTGTTATGCTCTCATTGATCCAGGGTCCTCTTTGTCTTATTTCACCCCATTTGTTGCTTCAGGTTTTGGGATAGAACCCAAACAACATCATGATATGTTCTTTGTATCGACTCTGGTTGGTGATTTTATAACAGTCGCACGAGTTTATAGGAATTGTGTTGTCATGGTATGTGATCGTGTTACCACAACCGATCCTATCGAGCTTGGAATTGTGGAATTTGATTTGATTATGGGAATAAACTGGAGTTTTTCGGGCTTTACTAATCTTGACTGCCGAACGAGGATCATGATATGCGAGTTACATAATAAGCCGGTTGTTGGAAGGGAAACATGTGGTCCTGAAGTGTAGGTTTATTTCTTACCTTAAGGCTTCAAAGATGATTAGGAATTGGTGTATCTATCATTTGGTCTTGGTGGCGAACTCACTTTAGAAATGTCTACCCCCGAGTCTATGCTAGTTGCGAATAAGTTTCTTGAAGTATTTCCGGACAAGCTTCCAGGGATCCCGCCATATATGAAGATTGATTTCAGATTGATGTATTGCTAGATATGCAGCCAATATCCGTTCCACTATAAAGAATGGCGCTAGTGGAGTTAAGGGAGTTAGAGGAGCAGTTGAAGGATTTATTAGATAAGGGGTTCATTTGTCCAAGTGTGTCGACGTGGGGTGCTCCGGTCCTTTTTATCAGAAAGAAGGTTGGGTCGCTCCGTATGTTTATTGATTATCAACAGCTTAACAAAGTCACCATCAAGAACAAAAATCGTTTTCCTCGGATAGATGATTTGTTTGACCAATTGCAAGGTGCAAGGTTCTTATCCATAATTGATCAATAGTTCGGGTATCACCAATTGAAGATCGCAGAGCAGGATATTCCTTAAACCACTTTCAGAACTCGATATGGTCACTTTGAATTCTTGGTCATGTCTTTTGGGCTAACCAATACCCTGGAAGCTTTCATGGATCTTATGAATGGGGTCTTCAAGCCATTTCTAGACTCCTTCATGATATTTTTCATTGATGACATCCCTGTTTATTCATGGAGCCATGAGGATTATTCCATAACCTCAGGGCAGTTCTGAAAACTCTTCATCAGCATCAATTGTATGCAAAATTTTCAAAATGTGAATTTTTTTGAGTCCATTACCTTTCTGGGCCATGATATTTCAAGTGAAGGGATTTAGGTGGATACCCCGAAGATTGCAGCAGTGAAATATTGGCGTAGACCCATGATCCCGACAGAGATCCGTTGTTTCTTGGGTTCAGCAGGGTATTATCAGAGGTTTGTGGAGGGATTATCTACCCTCTCCTCTCTAGTAATTAAGTTGATACAGAAAGTAGTTAAGTTCACATGGTTGGATGCTTGTGAGAAACATTTTTAGGAATTGAAGTCGTGGTTGACCTTGGCGCTGATATTGACCTTTCCAGAAGGCACAGAAGGATTTGTAGTTTATTACGATGCCTCCAAGGTCAGTTTTGGGTGTCTTTATGCAACATGGAAATTTTCTAGCGTATGCTTCAAGGAAACTCAAGAATCACGAAAAGAATTATCTGACACATGATTTAGAGCTTGCGGTTGTTGTGTTTGCCTTGAAATATGGAGGCATTATCTTTATGGGGTCCTTGTGGATGTGTTCTAAGACCACAAGAGTCTCCAATATTTGTTCAACCAGAAGGAGTTGAAATTAAGGCAACGACGGTGGTTAGAATTGCTCAAGGATTATGGTATGAACATTTTCTACCATCTAGGGAAGGCAAATGTGGTGGCCGACGCTGTACGTTAGAAGTCTATGCGTAGTTTGGCTCATGTGGAGGCAGATCAGAGGCCTTTGGCTCAGGAAGTTTACCAATTGGCCAGTCAGGGGGTTTGTATTTTGACCTCAGACGAGGGTAATATTACGGTGCATAATAGAGCAAAATCGTCACTTGTAGCGGAAGTCAAGGAAAAGTAGTTCAATGATCCAGCATCGGCACAGATGAAGGATGAGGTTTTGAATAAAAAGACTTCGGCATTTTCACTCGGTGGCAATGACGATGTATAGCAATGTCAAGGTAGGTTATGTGTTCCAGATATGGATGATCTTCGTTAGAAAGTAATGGCGGAGGCTCATAATTCCAGGTATTCTGTGCACCTAGGTTCTACAAAAAATGATTCATGATCTCAAGAAAATTTATTGGTGGAACTGTATGAAGAGGGGTGTGGTGGACTTTGTGTCCAAATGTCCAAATTGTCAACAAGTAAAAGCTGAGCATCAGCGGCCCAGTGGGTTAACTCAGCTTAGAAAAATACCAATGTGGAAATGGGAGGTGATAAACATTGTCTTCGTGGTAGGATTACCCCGAACTCAGCACAAGTTCAACTCAATTTGGGTAATAGTGGATTGACTGACGAAATCAGCTCACTTCTTGCCAGTCAAGTCCAACGATACTGCAAAACAATATGCTTAGTTCTATATGAAGGAAATAGTAAGGCATAATGGCACTCAATTTCCTATAATCTCGGATAAAGTGGCCCAGTTCACAGCTAACTTTTTGAAGACATTTCAACAAGGTTTTGCTTCTCAGGTGAATCTCAGCACGACTTTCCACCCCCAGACTGATGGTCAAGCGGAGTGGACTATTCAGACGCTTGAAGATATGTTGTGAGCTTGTGTCTTGGATTTCAAAGGTAATTGGGATGTTCAATTGCCACTTATAGAATTTTCTTACAATAATAGCAGCTTTCATGCTAGTATTCAGATCACCCCATTTGAGGCATTGTACGGAAGGAGGTGTCGGTCTCTTATTGGATGGTTCGAAGCACCCTGATAGAGCCGGATCTCATGCACCAGGCTATGAAAAAAGTTAAAGTCATTTACAAGAGGATGAAAACTGCTCAAAGTCGCAAGAAATCTTATGAGAACGTACGTCGAAGAGAAATGGAGTTTCAAGTAGATGATTGGGAGTTCTTGAGTGTATGTTCGATGAAGAGAGTCATGAGATTTGAGAAGAAAGGGAAGTTGGGTCAAGGATATGTCGTTCTATATCGGGTTGCTCAAAGGATAGGGCAAGTGTCTTATAGGGTGGAATTACCCCCTGAAATGTCCTTAGTGCACCCGGTGTTCCATGTGTCTGTATTAAAGAAAGTGGTTGTAGATCCATCCACCATCATACCAGTTGAGAATATCGAGGTTAATAAAGATTTATCGTATGAAGAAATTCTGGTTGCTATTCTTGATAGGTAAGTTCGTAAATTGAGAAAAAAAGGAAATTACTTCAGTTAAAGTATTATGTCAAAGTCAACGAGTCGAGGAAGCCACGTGGGAAGCGGAAGATGAAATGAAAGAAAAATATCCCCACCTATATGAGCAAGTTTAGTAGTGATCGTGCAAATTTTTATCTCTAAGAAAACTGATGTTATGTTCAATTTGGTGCAAAGACACCCCATTTTCATCCTAAATGCTTACTATTTTAACTTCTCAAGTTGTGCAAGAATTGTGTGTGTTGTAATTAATTGAGTCATGTGCAACCCCTTTTGGTAAATGAAAGTTTTGTAAAAACTCATATGATAAGTGAATGATTAATGATAATGTAGTTTGGCAATGATTAATTGAAATTCATATAGTGTATTGAAGGGGTTGAACTGACGGGACTAATTGAAGTGACAAATTATGTGCAAAAATGTGACAAGTTATTAAATATATGTAAGTGTTAAGGAAATAAATTGTATACACGTTGTAGTGATAATAGGGATTGTGTAATGGTGCTTGGAAATATGCTTCGTGGGCTCTTTGACAAGTAGATAAGTCTAATTACAAAGGAAACTCTATCGAAATTTTCTAAAAATATGGAAGTTAGCGTAAAATTAGGAATTAGCATATCATGTTTTAAAAACCAACTAATTTCAATAATCCCCATTCTAGGACGAATGATTTTAAGTGGGGGAGGATGTAAGGCCCCGTGAAAACTTGTTCTCAAAACCTAGTAGCTCGCAGTGCCAAGTTTCAAATATGAGTTAAGAATGTGTAAAATTCATCGTGACGAGCTTGCGAGCCACGGTTCGGACCCTTTGCTGTAATCTAGCATTTAAAACTCAAGAATCAAAGTTTTCCAGAAAAGTGTTATTATACGGTCCGAAATGTGGTCGCAAATAAAGTATGCGGACCGCATTTCTGTCACAAAGTGAGTCAGCATGTTTGTCAAAATTGAGGTCAAAATGATGTCCATTATGAGATTGCAAAACAAATATACGGACTGCATTGTCGTTGCATATTTATCTTGGGATTTTGCAAAGAGGCAGTTCTGCGGTGCGTTATGCGACTGCATAACAAGTATGCGGACCGCATTTCTTCTATAAGCCCAAACATAAATGTTCAGAGTTTTGGAGCATTTTTGCGGTCCATTCTATTGACCACATTTTCTTTTTGCGGTCGCATACCTGACTCAGGGATCAAACTTTTAAACCCGACCCTTTCTTCAATAAAACACCACAATTCTTCATTTTTACACATTTTTTGAACAAAACTAGAGAGAGGAAAGAGAGAGTTCTTGAGAGAGAAACAGTTATCTTCATCAATTTAATTTTGCAATGTCACCCAGGCCCGCAAATTTCAAGTAATTGCCTTCATCTTCATTCTTGCAGGTGAAATCCCAAACTCTTTTTCATTGGTTTTAGATTTAAACAAAAGGGGGGTTCTCATGAACAAATTGTTAAAAGTAATAGTTGAAACATACATGCATGGTCTTTAATACCTAAAATCTATAAAGAAGAATTGGGTAGAGTAAAGATTTGCAAAAAGGAAAGGTTGCTAACCTAAGTATGTTCGGGTTGTATTTGTGAACTTCATTTCTAATATATATATTTATTAAATTGTGAACTAAATTGACGGTACTAGGCTATATGGTGAATTGAAAGTATGATTTAAAAAGAAATTCGACTACAGGTATGTACAGCTAACATTAACACCTGTGCCCATTTAGATATTTAGGGATTCCACTGGATTCCAAGAAGCTGGCTATCCATCACTATATGCCTCTCATTGAGAAGATCACAGATAAAGTCATTTGTTGGTCAGCTAACTTCTATCTTATGCTGGCAGAAGTCAATTGATTAAATCTGTGGTGTTTGGCATTCAGACTTATTGGGCACAGGTGTTCATTATACCCAAGAAAGTACTGAAAGTTATAAAAGCAATATGCAGAACTTTCCTCTGGACTGGTAAAGCTACCCTATCCAGAATAGCTTTGGTAGCTTGGGACAACGTGTGCAAACCTATATCTGCTGGAGGGCTTAACATTTTAGACTTGTCTGTGTGGAACAAAGGAGCCATAACTAAGTTGTTATGGGACTTGGCTAGGACAAAAAGATTTCTTATGGGTTCGATGGGTTCATTCCTATTACATCAAGAAGGGTAAAATTGCCACATTTACTGTACCAACATCAGCCTCTTGGGTGATCAAAAAGGTTCTGGACAGTAGAGCTACGGTACTGGAGAATACTCAGCTACATGGTGATCTTATTGGTAGATTGCAAAGTGTATGCAGGTTGAACAAATTTCAAATCCACAAACTGTATCTCACTGTGCTTCCCAATTTAACTAAGGTTGCATGGAAGAACTTATTGCTTATCACTAATGTACTACCTAGGCATAAGTTTACTGTTTGGCTAGCTGCTCAACATAGGCTTCCCACAGTCGATAGATTGCAGATCATGGGCATACTAGTTTCAGCAACTTGTGTATTCTGCAATAGAATGATGAAGACTTCAAGCACCTGTTCTTTGAATGTTCCATTACTAACAGTTTGTGGTCCAGAATGTGTGTTTGGTTGGGGCATTCCAGAACAATTGGATGCTGGGACGCTGAGCTGCACTGGATATGTAGCAAAGCAGAAAGCAGGCTTTGGCAGAATGCAATTATAGCTGCTGCATTTATTACCACTACTGCACTTATTTGGAGAGAAAGGAACCATATTCGTTTTGAAGGAACTGCTTTTGTGGAGGAATTGACATATAGAGAGATTGCTTTACTCCTACATCTTCGAGGCAGAAAATGCAAAAATTGGCAGGCTGGATTGAGACAGTTAAATTGTTTTCCTTAGCTATTGTATTTAGACTTCAAATGATATGATACTTGTGTATAGATAGCTAAGATAGTAGAGGTTTTTACTTGTAACAGTGTAGTAGTTAGTCCATACTACTACAATATATAGATCCATGATGTACATATCTTTTTTTGAGATCAATGATAAGCGACATTTATATTAAAAAAAACATTAACCTATGTAAAGTCAGCCTGTTTGGTGTATGAGTAATTGATACGTGTTATTTATGTGAACTATTTCTGAATTATGGTTTGTTTCACGAGTGTTATGGAAAGATGGCCTATTTCATGAATTCATGTGATTTATATTCCTTGAACATTGTTGATTATACGTTCCGATGTGATGGTTTGATTAAATGCCAACAAACTAAGTGTGTGTGTGAATATGTTTATGATGTAAGGGTTGTGTAATAAATAATGGAAAGAAGTCGTAATTGGTGTAATTGAAACAGCTGTGGTAATATCATGTGCAGCTTGTCGTAGGCAACTGTGGTAATTGAAACAATTCAAATGTATTGATGTCCCTTTTACTGGGGAGCTATATTCTTGTTATAATTGTAGGTGGTTCTATAGCAGTACTCCAGTCCACCGACATTATCACTCCTCCACTTTCCGTCAGTATCACTCCTCCACTTTCCGTCAGTATCACTCCTCCACTTTCCGTCAGTTGTATTGGTGAGCCCCTTTCTTTTTGGGGCCTTGCGTGGCTCATGCCGCTTTTCTTCCCGGAGACTTATTTTTGATTTTTGTGTAAGGTATAGCCGGAGCCTTGTTACCGGCAAGTATTGTAAAACTCGTTTGTATCCATAGAGGCTCCGTAAATAAGAAACGTGGGTTATGTAAATATGCATCTATCTATTGGGCTGTGTAACTTGTAAACCACAAAAAGTAACCACGTGTGTTATGTATATCTAGTAAGAATGTGGTTAATGATAAATGGCTATTTCACTTGAATAATGAGTAATGAAATCACGGGGTAACACGTGGGATACGAAAGGGACCCATGTTTTCTTGACGGGGGCTACCCGGCCGAGCGCCGGTCATATCACTGTGTTTTAGGGCGTGACATATCAAATCATTCTCTTAAACCATATCTATTAACTTCATTATAAAATAATTGAGAGTGGTGTGGATATTGGTACGTACCTCTATTATTTTAGAAGGTAACTAAAATGGCTTATTTGATCTGCCTGAATTTGTAAATACTGATAATCTTTATTAACTGAGCGCATCGTACCCTTCTTCATCTTACTTCTTTTACTTACTGAAACTTATATATATTTTATGAATCTCTCATTACCTTTCACTATATGGGTGGGGAGATATTCTTACCTTAAGGCTCTTCATCTAGAAGCTTATACACAGATGATCTACTAAAGAACTTACATTTACTTATAATAAGCATGATGCAAAACTGAGTTCCTCTGACTCTAATCTTCCTCAGAAAAATCTCTTACCAACCGTATTTTCAGATGTAGGTATCATCTTATTATGAATAAAATAGAAGTTAGGAGTTTTATTCTTGTAAGTGAGCTCTACCGCACGATCATAGAGTAATAAGAAAAAAAGATAATACTGAATGCTCTGTAGCCTCCTACTTATAAGTGTAGTGCGCGACACACCCATAAACAATCTACTAGATACAACTTATAGAGTCCCTCGGACAGAACTGCTCTAATACTACTTTTGTCACACCCCAAACCTGGGGGCGCGACAAACACCTGGTGCCTCATCCATCCTTGCGTACCAATAGGTACTATGAACATATAATGTCATACTTCCACGTTGTAAGAAAATTGTGGATGCTGTCTAAACATCAATATAGTACTAGGCCGACAAGGCCATCATAACTACTACAACTGGAATAAAATATATATATATATATATATATATAAAGCCTACAAGCCCAACATGTTGTACTAACTGACAAGATATATCTACAAGCCTCTACTGATGGATACACTATGATTGGAACAAGGCCCAACTTAGTTATAACATATATATATATATATATATATATATATATATATATATATATATATATATATATATATATATATATATATCTAGATATATAAGATATACATAAAGTTCTAGACCTGACAACTTCGAAGGGTATGAAGCTCAAGCTGAACTCGGGCAACACCTAATGATGAGGTCTACCTGTCTATTTGTCTGAACCTGTACGCATGAAATGTAGCACCACAGAAAAGGCACGTTAGTACGAAATAATGTACCATAAAGCAATATACTGAAAACTGAAGCAAAATTAATAATATAATAACTAAAAGCAGCTGGGAGTCAAAGATAATCTGAACATATGCTTGCATGTTGATAGTGACTCAACTCTCTTAATAATAAGTAAAATAGTTGTCCGACCTTATAAGGCTCGGTATATATACAACTGCTATGATGTAGTAGGCTCCCTCATAGGCGATCGGCCATACTAGGCTGCATATCTCGACCAACTGGGCTCGCACATAGGCGCTTTGCCACAGTAGGCTCGATATATAACTTACCGTCTGATCAGGGGTTGCCCAATAGGGGCATATACATCGATTATAGCTAATTGGTAGTGAAAATACAGTAAAACTGTATATATAGACTTTCTCCTCTCTTGACTAGAAGAAAATAATATTGAATTGAATATGATGTCCCAATAAGGGAGAAAAATGTAACTTATGAGACTAACATAATGTATATAAATTTGGGAGTATGAAATTCTCTTGATGCCTCGTTATCAAACACATATAACTACGATATCTGCAAAAATTAAGGAAAGGCTTAGCCTTAATATACCTGATCTGATTCTCTTGACAGTTCCTCTAACACACATTTTTTGCGATAAAATATATAACGACAGATCAAAATAAAAAAAAAATCGTATGATAGTTTAAAAAAAAATTGTACCGTGCTCCCATCAAATTCCAAAACTCGTTGCGATTAGATAATAAAACTTCGTTGCAAATCTCATAGAATTGCGATTCCGTATTGAAGCTTCATTCGTACTTTTAGTCATAAGCCTTCATTTTGTAAATTTTATCATAATCAGATACAAACTTTTTTGAATTTGAGAAATCTTTCATGGATTTTGTTGAAAATTTCATTCTTTATTTTAATAAAGCCTTCCTCCATTCCTCTTAATAAAATTGGGATGTTCCTTATCATAAGTGTGGGCCCCTTTTGTAAGATGTCTTGGCCAACATCTCCTCTAAACATGCCACTTACTTTCATGAACTATGAGTTATAACGGTCTAAAAACTTTGTTGTTATGTTAGGGTACTTAGTCTTATCCATTCTATGCCTAAATATTCATTTATTTTATTCACTCAGTTAATCTTTCACTAAATATTCTTAATTATTTAATTATTTATATAATTTAAAATTATTTCAGATTACTTAAAATACTATTTATTTTTAATTTACTTTGTATTCTTTATTATTATGGTTATATGGTATCTTCTATGGCACTAGTAAGTATATACGGGGGTATTATAGCTCGTGCCGTATTTTATCTCAAAATATCAAACTTCGATAAAATTTATTTTTTCGATTTGCTTACCCCCCCCCCCCCCCTTCACGAATTAATATATCACTTATTTGAAATAGCATAATACTTATAGTCCCAAAATAATCTCATTCCTAAACTTACGTCGATTAATTTATGACGAAACTTTAACATACAAAAGATGCGAAATGTAACGTCTTATTTTTGAGCTTTTATTAATTTAATTATTGTGTAGTACGAAAACATGGGAGGTAAAAGTAACTTTGCGAGCAAGAAAGTTACTTGGTCACCGAGCTATTTTCTTCTTGCAAATAAGAATTTTTTGCCCTTGTGTAAGACATTAAAATACTGCAATAAAATCTCTCCTTAAGTTTCCTCTCTAATCCTCTTGTTTCACTTTTAGATTGTGTTATTTCATAACAAATTTTATTTTTTGAAGAATCTAATATTTCTAAATTGCAGTCAAAATTATTAACTTTGAGCCTTGTAGTCCAAAATCTTGTCACATTACGTGAAATGGAGGGAATGCATTTATTTACTCCCATCATTTTATTTTATGAGATTAAGTTGAAATAGACATGAAGTCTAAGAAAAAAAGAATTATAAAACTTGTAGTCTAATCATAGATATTTTTATTAATAATAAATTATCTCATTACAAACAAAATGTGAAATTTAAAGATTAATATATTTCAAAATAAAAAATTGACTACGTATTTTTTTTTTAGAATGGAATAAAAAATATTCTCGCATATAAAAGTTGAAAGAAGCGAGTATTAATTATCTAGTAGAGTTTCAACAACTCAAACTCCCTCCACCAACCGTGAAAAAAATGAAAAAGACATATAACAAACAACAATAACGATCCAGTGAAATTTTACTAGTAGAGTCGAGAGAGAAATGTATATGCAAATCTTACCCCTACTCCGAAAGAGTAGAGAGCCTTTTTCCGAAAGACGCTCGACACAAAAAGACAAAATGACAAAAAAAGACTATATTAGTAACACTGCAAAAATAATATGAAACAAATTTGACAAATAGAAACAAACATCAAGAAAAATAATACAAAGCAAGGCAAAAGCAAAATAATATCTCTATCAAACTAGTCTCACGAAGATATGGTATAAGACAAGACTCAACTATCTCCTAACCTATAACCCTAATACTATACCTCCACATGTTCCTATCAAGTACCATGTCCTCGGAAATCTGAAGTCTCGCTATATCCTGCCTAATCACCTCCCCCCAATGCTTCTTATGTCGCCCTCTACCTCTACTTGTGCCCTCTATAACCAGAAGTTTGCACTTCCTTACCGTAGCATCTGGTCTTCTTCTCCTCTGAACTTGCCCGAACCATCTGAGCCTTGCTTACCGCATCTTGTCATCAATGGGAGCAACGTATACCTTCTCCTGAATATCAACATTCCTAATCTTATCCATCCTAGTGTGACCGCACATCTTCCTCAGCATCCTCATTTCCGTTACCTCCATCCTCTGGATTTGTGATTTCTTAAACGGCTAACACTTAGCCCCATACATCATGGCTGGGCTAACCACCATTTTATAGAACTTACATTTGAGTATCAGTGGCACTCTTTTGTCACAAAATACTCCATATGCTAATCTCCACTTCATCAATCAGACCTAATACGGTGTGTAACATCCTCGTCGATCTCCCTTCCCCTTGGATAATAGACCCAAGGTACTTGAAGTTGCCTCTACTCGGGATAACCTGTGATTCTAGCCTCACATCCATGCCACCTCCCTCTATTCATCACTGAACTTACACTCCATGTATTCCGTCTTTGTCCTACTAACCTTGAAACCTTTAAATTCGAGAGCCTATCTCTAAACCTCCAGCATGTCTTTAACACCGGTTCGCAACTCATTAATCAGAACTATGTCATCGGCAAATAACATGCACAATGACACATCCCCTTGAATGTTATGTATTAACGCGTCCATCGCCAAGGCGAATAGGAATGGACTGAGCGCAGAACTTTGGTGTAACCCCATACTATATATAAATATATAGCTTATAATATTTTTTTATTAATAAAAGTGTTATGAAATAATATAAAAGACAAGAACAATAATGCAAGAACAAGAGCAATAGAGAGAAGAGTAGAGAGAGTTCTTCTTATTGATACTTAGAGAATGTTAGGAGTTATTTACAATGGTAGAGGGCACCTCTATTTATAGGGAGGAGGATAATTTAGCTACCAAGAATAGAACTCTAGAATCTCTCTAATTAAAGACATTCACCTTAAATACAAGTGTATTTATAACACTCCCCTTGAATGTCTATTCAATGATGTGCCTCGTTAAAACCTTAAAACCAAAACCCAATGGGAAAAATTAAAGAGAAGGAAAAAGAGTACACATGTTTGAATATGCGCCTATTGGTTGCCTCGTTAAAAACCTCGCAAGGAAAACCCGGTGGGACAAAACCTTGTAAGGGAAAAAGAGTGCAACGCGCATTAACTCCCCCTGATAAGAACATCAATTTATGTCCTTAAGTCTTCGCATCCCGATCTTGTGAACTAGCTTCTTGAAGGTTGACTTTGGTAGAGATTTTGTGAACAAATCAGCCATATTATCGCTTGAACGAATCTGTTGAACATTGATATCACCATTCTTTTGAAGATCATGTGTGAAGAATAACTTTGGTGAAATATGCTTCGTTCTATCTCCTTTTATGAATCCTCCCTTCAATTGAGCTATACATGCTGCATTGTCTTCATACAAAGTCGTGGGTAGTTTATCACACTTCAAACCACATTTGTCTTGGATATGATGTATTATCGACCTTAACCACACACACTCCCGACTTGCTTCATGAACAGCAATTATCTCGGCATGATTAGATGAAGTAGCCACAATTGATTGCTTAGTCGATCGCCAAGATATGGCGGTGTCTCCACAGGTAAACACATAACCCGTTTGAGATCGAGCCTTGTGTGGGTCGGACAAATATCCAGCATCAGCATAACCAACAAGATCCGGGCTGCAATTCTTGCCATAAAATAAGCCCATATCGGTAGTTCCCTTTAGGTACCGCAATATGTGTTTGATCCCATTCCAATGTCTCCTCGTAGGAGCCGAGCTAAATCTTGCTAAGACATTAACTGAAAAGGATATGTCAGGTCTTGTAGTATTTGCAAGATACATTAGTGCGCCAATTGCGCTAAGATATGGTACTTCAGGACCAAGTAGCTCTTCATTCCTTTCTTGTGGTCGGAATGGATCTTTGTTCACATCAAGTGATCGAACAACCATCGGTGTACTTAAAGGATGTGCTTCATCCATGTAAAACTGTTTCAGTACCTTTTCTGTATAGGTAGATTGATGAACAAAAATTCCGTTTGCCAAATATTCAATTTGCAAACCAAGACATAGTTTAGTCTTTCCGAGATCTTTCATCTCGAATTCATCCTTTAGATAACCAATTGCCTTTTGGAGTTCTATAGGGGTTCCAATAAGGTTTATGTCATCGACATATACGGCAAGTACAACAAATTCCGATGTTGTTTTCTTAATAAAAACACACGGGCAAATGGCGTCATTTATATAGCCTTCTTTTAACAAGTACTCACTAAGACGATTATACCACATTCGTACTGATTGCTTTAGACCATACAAGGATCTTTGCAATTTAATTGAGAACATTTCCCGAGATTTTGAATTATGCGCGTTTGGCATCTTGAGTCCATCGGGAATTTTCATGTATATCTCATTATCAAGTGAGCCATAAAGATAGGCAGTAACCACATCCATTAAGTGCATGTCAAGCTTTTCATGGGCAGCAAAACTTATGAGATAACGAAAGGTTATCGCATCCATTACAGGCGAATATGTCTCTTCATAATTGACACCAGGCCTTTGAGAAAAACCTTGTGCAACAAGGCGTGCCTTATATCTTTGTACCTCGTTTTTCTCATTTCTTTTGCGTACAAAGACCCATTTATAGCCGACAGGCTTAACACCATTAGGTGTTTCAACTATAGGGCCAAAAACTTCACGTTTTGCCAGCGAATTCAATTCTGATTGAATTGCTTCTTGCCACTTTGGCCAATCCTGTCTTTTTCGACATTCTTCAACAGATTGAGGTTCGAGATCCTCACATTCTTGCATAATGCTAGATGCTACATTATAAGCAAAGGCATTATCCACCACAATATCCACTCGATTAATATTTGCCTCAATATTAATTGGATTTAGGGATAGTTCCGTATTTTCCAGAGTCTCGGGCTCAATGGATTCTTCATGAATCTCAGAATTTGTTAAATCATGAGATTCTTTTGTGGTGTCATTTTGATCGTTCTTTTTCCTCTTTCTAGGATTTCGATCTTTGGAACCTAATGGTCTGCCACGCTTCAGGCGTGCATTCGACTCATTGGTTATGACACTAGATGATTGTCCAACAGGGACATCAATACGGATTGGAACATTTTCCGCGGGAATGTGGGATTTCGTTATCCTTTTCAAGTCCGTAAATGCGTCAGGCATTTGATTTGCTATTCTTTGCAAATGGATAATCTTTTGTACCTCTCTTTCACAAATAGAGGTATGTGGATCAAGATGAGATAATGATGCATTTTTCCACAAAATTTCCCGTTTGGTTTCACCAACTTCTCCCCCTAATTTTGGGAAAAGTGTCTCATCAAATCGACAGTCTGCAAATCGTGCAGTAAACAAGTCGCCTGTCAATGTTTCGAGGTAGCGAATGATGGAGGGCGATTCAAACCCAACATATATTCCTAACCTTCTTTGCAGACCCATTTTGGTGCGGGATGGCGGTGCTATAGGCACATATACTGCGCATCCAAAAATTCTTAAATGGGATATATTGGGTTCATGACCCAAAACCAATTGCAACGGGGAATACTTGTGGTAATTCGTCGGTCTGAGACGAATTAGCATTGCTGCATGTAAGATGGCGTGACCCCATACCGAAGTGGGAAGCCTCGTTCTCATAAGTAATGGCCTTGCAATCAACTGCAGGCGTTTAATTAACGATTCTGCAAGACCGTTTTGAGTGTGAACATGAGCTACAAAATGTTCAACTTTTATCCCGATTGATAAGCAATAATCATTAAATGCTTGGGATGTAAACTCAGCAGCATTATCCAGTCTAATGGACTTGATTGGATTATCTGGAAATTGTGCTCGTAGTCGAATTATTTGTGCCATTAATTTCGCAAACGCAAGGTTGCGTGATGACAACAGGCACACATGAGACCATCTACAGGATGCGTCTATCAAGACCATGAAATACCTAAACGCCCCACTAGGTGGGTGAATAGGTCCACAAATGTCCCCTTGTATACGTTCCAGAAACGCGGGTGACTCAGTCCCAACCTTTGTTGGTGATGGCCCGATAATCAACTTGCCTTGATAACACGAAGTGCAACGATATTCATTATTCGAAAGAATTTTGAAATTCTTTAACGGATGCCCATATGAGCTTTCTATAATCCGTCTCATCATGATCGATCCTGGGTGTCCCAATCGATCATGCCAAAGTACAAAGGTATTGGAATCAGTAACCCTTTGGTTTACTGTTGAATGTGCCTCAATTGCACTAATTCTTGTCCAATACAGGCCACAAGATAAAGACGGGAATTTCTCAATAACCCTCTTTTGGCCGGAGACATTCTTTGTGATGACGAGATATTCAAGATTATCTTCATCCATTGTCTCAATATGATAGCCATTCCGGTGTACATCTTTAAAACTCAACAAGTTTCTCTTAGACTTGGAGGAGAACATTGCATTCTCTATGATTAACGTCGTGCCTTTGGGCAGAGTTACAATTGCTCTTCCGGAGCGTTCAATCAATTTACTACTTCCAGAGATTGTAGTAACGTTTGCCTTACACATATTTAGTTGAGAGAAATATTTCCTTTCTTTGAGTATTGTATGTGTAGTACATGAATCAACTAGGCAAATACTTTTACAGTTGGACGTTGATCCAAGTTCGCTTTGTGAGATATCCATATTTGCTATCCCATAGTTTGACATACAAAAGAGATATACGAATATAAGAATAAACAAGTTCAATTCGTTTGTGTCACATAATATTTTCAAAATCTGCTGCTAACAGTTGACTAACAAAATCAGATATGTTATCCATAATTGATTACTTTGCAGTTTGAAAATTTCAGTTTAAGCATTTTCTTCAAACAATCAATTGTTAAACACAAACAATCGATTGTTAAACATTGACAATCGATTGTTAAACACACACAATCGATTATTTGCTATTTTTGAAAAACTTCAGATCACACTGTCTTAAGACAATCGATTGTTATGCATAGACAATCGATTGTTGGCTATTTTGAAAAATTCCAGAGCACACTGTTTTAAGACAATCGATTGTTAAGTATAGACAATCTATTGTTGGCTATTTTGAAAAATTCCAGAGCACACTGTTTTAAGACAATCGATTGTTATGCATAGACAATCGATTGTGGATGATTTTTGAAAATTTCCAGATTACACTGTCTTAACGACAATCGATTGTTAGACAAAGACAATCGATTGTGGATGATTTTTAAAAAATTCCAGATTACACTGTCTTAACGACAATCGATTGTTAGACAAAGACAATCGATTGTTGATGATTTTTGAAAAATTCCAGATTACACTGTCTTAACGACAATCGATTGTTAGACAAAGACAATCGATTGTTGATCAATTATTTTTCAGCTTTAATGCGAAAATAGTAGATAATCGACTAGTTTTTCAGGCTAGTCGATTACCCCTACTGGAAAATAAAAATATTATTGATATTTGAGCATATTGAAGATATTCTAAGGAACTACTGCTAACATTGCATCATGAACTAATACGAGCTAATACTAATGACTATTAGTTTATTCACTAACTAATACAAATAAGTAGAACAAAATCAAATAACTCCATCTTCTTTCATCACGGACCCATCGCCGATTAGGTGGTCTATTTTCCCCTCGGGTTGCTCAAAGAAGTCTGCCACATCCAGGTGGGTGATGTCCGAGTTGTCGTCATAGACAAAATTTGTTTCAGGGCCTTTTCTCTTTCGAGATGCTTGATAAAGGTCAACCAAGTGTCTTGGTATACGGCAAGTCTTTGACCAGTGCCCTTTCCCACCGCAACGATAACATATAGTTTCTGAACCATTTGCCTTAGGATCTTCATGACCCCGTTTCTGCTTTCGGCGGTTATCTCTCCTTGGGGGTTGACGGACTTCATTGGAATTTCTTCCTTGTCTACGTCCCTGGCTATGACCCCGTTTACGACCATGACCATGGTCCTTTTCATGTTTGGCATAATGAGAGTGCACCTTATCTGCTTCAGGCAGTGGTGTAGACCCAGTGGGTCGATTTTCATGATTTCTCATGAGCAGGTCATTATTTCGCTCCGCCACTAGTAGAAGAGAAATCAGTTCAGAGTACTTTGTAAAGCCTTTCTCTCTGTACTGTTGTTGCAGTACCATATTGGAGGCATGAAACGTTGTAAACGTTTTCTCAAGCATATCATAATCGGAGATATTATCCCCGCATAGCTTCAATTTAGAAGTAATTCTGAACATTGCAGAATTATATTCAGAAACGGACTTAAAGTCCTGGAGCCTCAGATGAGCCCAATCATATCGTGCTTGTGGCAGAGTGACCAACTTCAGGTTGTCATATCTCTCCTTTAAGCCGTTCCACAAGATGAGTGGATCCTTGACGGTGAGATATTCAATCTTCAAACCTTCATCAAGGTGATGGCGCAAGAAAATCAAGGCCTTCGCACAGTCTTGGGTGGATGCTTTTTCTCTATCTTTGATGGTGTCTCCGAGACCCATAGCATCTAAGTGGATTTCAGCATCCAACACCCATGTCATATAGTTCTTGCCCGAAATTTCAAGGGCAACGAACTTTCTTTTCGTAATGTCAGACATAATCGAAAATTAAATTAGGAAGAGGGAAATACCTTAGATTTTTCGTGAATGGTTCTTGAGACGGTAGAGTCTCGTGCTGACAACGTGTTATGAAATAATATAAAAGACAAGAACAATAATGCAAGAACAAGAGCAATAGAGAGAAGAGTAGAGAGAGTTCTTCTTATTGATACTTAGAGAATGTTAGGAGTTATTTACAATGGTAGAGGGCACCTCTATTTATAGGGAGGAGGATGATTTAGCTACCAAGAATAGAACTCTAGAATCTCTCTAATTAAAGATATTCACCTTAAATAGAAGTGTATTTATAACAAAAAGGAATTTATTGGATATATTTGTCTTCTATGTTATTATTAATTAGTGGTGGCTTTTTTATTTACAGGACGGAGACAAATTAATTTAATAAGTCTATAAAAGACGGAGAGCAGATTCCAGTACAAGTCATACCCGCAACAAACAACGGGGTATAACTAAAAATTATTTGTATTCTTTTTATAAATAAAAGACAGATTATAGTTACGTATTATATCACCTTGTATTAAAATATTAAGGATATACCAACGTATCTAGTCACAATCCTGGAGGATTAGTCTGATGACAGAAACTTGCTCTTTCAGTGTTACAGAATCACAAGTCATCATGTTTTCATATCTTTTGATGTTTGGTATTGAGGGAAAAATATTTTTTTTTAAACTAAAAATTAATAATAATATCAATCTTTTCAGTACTAATTGTTAAAGAATAATCATCACGCTGGAGTGCTAGATGGAGCATGGAATATAAAATTAAAAATTAAAATAGTTGTAAATGCAAAATATTCTCTTCAAAAATTACTTCTGTCTTATCCAAAACATAATGCCCTGTTAGCTTCTTTGCTTCAATAAATTCTTTGATTTGTTTTTTCAACACTCCTCAATTTCCTCCTGACTCCATTCAAGATGGAAACATGCCCCATAAGAATTCTGTTAGAGTAGATGCTCTAAGATTCTGTCACGTATTTGTATTGAGGAAACATGATGATGACGCATGGCAGCAACCTCAAGAACCACTTATAAGAGTGCTCCGTGATCCCCATAATTTGATTAACTACTCGTGAGGAAAAAGAGATTCATCTGGCTTATCTGGCTTTCACTTGGCATAGAACTTCTTTACCATGTTCACGTTCATCGACTCACCGAGTACTTCTTGGCTAATTTACGTGTTGGTGTATGTAGATCGATTGGGCGTTGGTAAACACAAATTTGAGATAAAAACAATCTCTATTATTCACAAGAATAGATTACACGAGTGTTTACAAAACTCATAAAAGAAACTCTCAAAAAACTCACAAACGAGGATCACTCTCTAGGATCACTCTTGTTCTCACTCTTCTTGGTGATGAACACTCTAATTTTTGTGATGATTTACAGTGAAGGCAAGCAAATCTATTTATAGCAAAAATGGTGAGGGTTTTTGTGGAAATTCCCGTGTGAATAAGGAAGCTTCCCATGGAGGCTATGGTTGGCTTGTTCAACCATTGTGGGCTGCCCGTGTGAATAAGGAAGTTTCCCATGGAGGCTATGGTTGGCTTGTTCAATGTTTGCTAGTTTGAACATCTAGAAGTACGACTGGAAGTCATCAATTCTCCTCCTCCATACGGCTGGATCTTCGTTGTGTCTTTCCCCACGATCAAAATATCGTCTACATATAGTAGAAGAGCAACAAAATTCCCGTCTGAAAATTTCTGAATATAAACACATTCATCTGTGGAAGTTTTCTTGTACCCTTGACTCACCATGCACAAGTCAAACTTCTTGTACAACTGTCTTGGTGCCTGCTTCAAACCATACAAACTCTTCTTCAGCTTGCACACGAGGTTATCTCCTGAAACCTCAAAACCTTCGGGCTGCTGCATACAGATTTCTTCTGTTAAATCTCCATGAAGAAAAGCTGTCTTCACATCCATCTGTTCAAGCTCCAAGTCCATACTTGCGACCAATCCAAGTATGACTTTGATTGAAGTCATCTTGAAAATGGGTGAAAAAATCTCATCAAAGTCGATTCCCTTCTTCTGCTGGAATCCTTTGACTACCAATCGTGCTTTGTATTTCACCACTTTTCCACTGCCATCTTTCTTCAGCTTGAACACCCATTTATTTTTTCAGTGCCTTCTTCCCTTTTGGAAGTTCTACGATCTCATAAGTCTTATTTTTCTGCAGAGATTCCATCTCGTCCTACATTGCGAGCAACCACTGTTCTTTGTCCTTATGAGATACTGCTTCATGGAAACTCTCTGGTTCTCCATCTTCATTAAGTAGAAGATATTCGGATTCTGGATATCTTCTCGATGGAATCCGACCTCGTTCAGATCTACGAACTTCTGGAATATGAGGAGATCCACCATCATCTGAGTCTTGTGATGGTTTTGGAACATCTGGCAGAGCGGGTTGTGGCTCCCCCTGCTCAACACCGTATTCTTCCTGATTGTCTTCTACTTCTGGAATATCTTCTGGCACTGTATCTTCATTTCTCATGAATGATTTTTTTGTTGCCTCGGGTATATGAGGAGCAACATTTGGCTTCTGAGATATTGTGGGCTTCTCAATATCTTCTATCGTCTGGTTTTCATGGAACACTACGTCCCTACTTCTGATCACATTTTTCTCCTTTGGATCCCATAATCTGTATCCAAATTCTTCATCTCCATAGCTTATGAATATGCATGGAGAGGTCCTTGCATCTAGCTTCTGCCTGAGCTCCCTGGATACATGTGCGTACGCCAAAAATCCAAATATTCTCAAGTGAGAATATGATGGATCCTTTCCAGACCAAAGTTTCTCCGGAACTTCAAAATTCAATGGTACTAATGGAGATCGGTTGATCAAGTAACAGGCGGCTCTGGCTGCTTCTCCCCAGAATTGCTTTGGCAGCTTGGCCATACTGAGCATGCTCCGAACACGTTCCATGATTGTTCGCTTCATTCTTTCAGCTACACCGTTGTGTTGAGGGTTGCGTGGGACCGTCTTCTCATGTCGAATGCCATATGATCTGCAATAGGCATTGAACTGCCTGGAAGAGTATTCACCTCCATTGTCGGGTCGAAGACACTTCAACTTCTTTCCTGTCTCACATTCTACCATGACATTGAACAGTTTGAAGTAATCGAACACCGGGTCCTTCGTCCGTAAGAAATACACCCACACCTTTCGAGAAGCATCATCAATGACGTTAGAAAGTATCGATTGCCGCCGAGTGATTCAACCTCTAAGGGACTACAAACATTAGAGTGTACTAGATGGAGTAACTGATCTTCACGTTGAAGAGGAATTAAACGAGACTCTATGCTGCTTACCAAACAGACAATGATTGCAAGGATTTAGTACATCATCCTTGTCCACATTGATAAACTCCTTTTTATTAGGGTAGACAACCCTTTCTCACTCATGTGGTCGAGTCTCTGGTGCCATAAACTTTGAGAAGCCTCCTTTTCTGCAACGTTGAGGTTGTCTTTGCATATCTTCATATGAGTCTTGTATAATGTGCCACAAATATGTCCTCGGGCTACTGTCATAGTGCCTCTTGATAAATTCCATGTGCCTTTACTGAAGTGACTATCATAGCCCTGTTCGTCAAGAGCTATTCCTGATAATAGATTTAGCCGAAGATCTGGCACATGGCGGACATCCTTCAAAGTGATTGTGCTCCAGGAACTTGTCTTTATCTGGACATCACCAATTGTGACAATCTCAGCGGAACTGGAATTTCACATTTTCACAGCTCCAAAGTCACCGGCATTTTATGTTGTGAAGTATTCCTTGTATGGAGTCACGTGGTAGGATGCTGCAGTATCTACCACCCATTCCGTGTCTTCTCGTGAGACGTGAAGGCATGTCTCATCTTTGGTTGAACAATAAGCTACATCACTAGAGAGAGTAACTAACGTTTCTCCACCCTTGTTCTTCGGCTGCGAACTGCTCTGGCCTTGCTCCTCTTTCTATTTGTAGAAGTTCTTCTTCATATGTCCCTCTATTCCAAATTGATGGCACTTATATGTTGGTTTTCTGCCATCAGTGGACCTGCCTTTGCTCTTGCTTCTGCCTCTCCATTTGCTTTTGCTACTCTTTTGTTGCCTCCCCCGGTTCTCTATGACAAAGGCATGGGTCTGATCTGTGCCCATCTCCTTTCTCCTTGCCTCTTCACTGAATAGGGCATCCTTGACCATTGACATGGTAAGTTTGCCATTAGGGGCTGAGTTGCTGAGTGATACGACCAGCGTTTCCCAACTATCGGGAAGGGAACTGAGTAGTAACAGCGCCTGAAATTCATCGCTAAGTGGCATCTCTACAGACGACAACTGGTTGACCAGGTTTTGGAACTCACTAGTATGCTTGGCAACTGAAGTTTCATTTTTTAGCGCCTCATGAATAGGGCCTTATTCCGAGCGGTCTTGGCCTGGTACATATCTTCCAACTTTTTCCAGAGGGTATATGCGTCTGTTTCTTGTGGAACATGGTGGAAGACATTATGATCAATCCATTGACGGATTTGACCAATAGTTTTTCAACTTGATTTCTTCCACTCTAACTCCTTGGCGGGATTAGGATTTTTACCCACCAATTCTATGGGATCAAACATATCTTTACAGCTTAGGAGATCTTCCATCCAAGGTCTCCATAGCGTATAATTTGTGGCAGTAAGCGTAATCATGGCTCCGAAAGATGATGTTGACTCTTCTGTGGACATTATCATCTTACAAAATAATTTTTCAAAATGATCGAGGTTGAATCTTTAAACACGGAGTTCACCGTTGCGTCCGGAACGGTCGAAAATGGTGGAATTGAAACTTCGTGGCTGAAATTCCACAATAGGGGCAAAACTGTAATTTTTGAAAGTTGAGGGACCAATCTGCAATTTCAGAGAGTTGGCTGGTTCGATAAAGTTGACCAGTCGTCTTCTCCGGCGAAATTTCTGGCGATGGTTGTCTTCTCAGGCGAGTTCCCGGCGAACCGCCGGCAAAGTTGACCAAACTTTGACCGCGATTTCTGGGCTCGTTAAACTCCGATTAGGTCGATGTTTGGTACGTTGGACTCCGTTCGACGAGACGAATCCAATGGTGCCATCACAATTGGATTTCGAGCAAAGCTCCGAAACCCAAATGTGGCCCGTCACCTAAAAACTCGACCAACGCCGCTAACCTGGCTCTGATACCACTTGTTAGGGTATGTGGATCGATTGGGCGTTGGTAAATACAAATTTGAGAGAAAAACAACCTCTATTAATCACAAGAATAGATTACACGAGTATTTACAAAACTCTTAAAAAAAAACTTTCAAAAAACTCATAAACGAGGATTACTCTCTAGGATCACTCTTGTTCTCACTCTTCTAGGTGATGAACACTCTAATTGTTGTGATGATTTACAATGAAGGCAAGCACCTCTATTTATAGCAAAAATGGTGAGGGTTTTTTGTGAAAATTCCCGTGTGAATAAGGAAGCTTCCCATGGAGGCTATGGTTGGCTTGTTCAACCATTGTGGGATGCCGGTGTGAATAAGGAAGCTTCCCATGGAGGCTATGGTTGGCTTGATCAAAGTTTGCTAATTTGATCGTCTAGAAGTGCGGCTGAAAGTCATCATTACGATTATCAATACTAAGTTTCGGGCTAAAACAAAGGTCCGGTATTAAGATGGCGAGGCATTGTACCTGCACACGACGAACACAATTAGCCATAACACTTTTGAACAAAAAGCAAGGCCAAATGGGGTAACTATCCCACATTAATATTATTGTGGTGCTCACAAGTACCGTTTATATCGGGGACTCAGACTACCCTATTGAATGCACTCCGCAAGAAATAAGCAATCCACACAACCACCAACATAATATTACAACAACAAAACTACGGACTGCACTAATATAAAATACCAAATTAAGAAGCTAAATTAGTAACCAAGAAAAGTGTCACGACCCCAAACCGGTCCGGTCGTGATGGCGCCTCTTGTGAAGACGAGGCCAGCCAACACAACAGTCATTTTAACCCCTTAAGTGTTAAGAGTCATTATTAACCCTTTAATTGATCAATGTTTTGTAACACAAGTCTGAATAAAATGCGGAAATAACATACAAGCCCGATATTGGCCTCTCGAGCAAAATATAGTTTTTACAAAAGGCCCTCAGGTAAAACAATAATCATAAACACCTCATAAATGGAAGTCTCGATGGAAATAGCCAAACACCAAATCAGTGATTAATTTCTAAACGTCTCGTGAACCCCAGTTTAAATAAAATTTTTTTATAAAATATTTGTTCAAATTTTTGACAGAGGCTCAATGTGCAAATGAGTGAAAAACAATCATAAATCAGCGCATTCGATAGAGACTCACTTTTAGGAGGAGTGAATTCAATAAGTTCTTACACAGGCCTTTTAGGAAACATGTCACTCATGTGCATGTATATATATCTATCACCCTTCGGGCTAGCCTCCCTATCACTCGTGACTCATCTCTTACCAGACATTACTCGCACCCAGCATTCATGCTCAATAAGTACCATATAGTAACCGTTACAGCGTGCAACCTGATCCATATATCATTGCACGTGCAGCCTGATCCATATATCATTGCACGTGCAGCCTGATCCATATATTTCGTCGACGGCCCTCACTAGGGGTGAACATAATCCGGAGGGGTCCCTTATGGCTCAAGCACAATATTGCTGCGGCTTGCAGCCCGATCCACCATATCGCTGCAGCGTGCAGCCCGATCCGTAAACATATATTTATATATTGCTGCAGCATGCAGCTAGATCTGTTTGTATATATATATATATATACATATATATTGATGAGGCGTGTACCCGATACATGGATACATAATCCTCACAACTAGGCCCTCGACCTCTCTAAATCATTAACCTCACCATCAGACTCTCAGGCTTTCAGTCGTTAATCTCACCATCAGACCATCGGTCTATCTCACTAAAACAGAGAACTTAGCCCAAAATAGTTTTTAAACTTTGAAAAATATTTCTATAAAGCCAAATTTGAGTAATAACAGGTATAAAACATGATTAAGGATATGCTTTCAACAACTATAGTGGGAAAGATAGTAAAAATCCCCCAAAGAGTCTCCACAAGTCGGCACAAGGTCCCAAACATGGCATACAACCCAGAATATAATAACATCAAATAATTAACTATCAATTTCGCATGAAAATAATCGTTCGGGATGGATTAGGTCTCAATCCCCAGTGGTGCTCTACCCACACTCCTCATCTAGCGTGTAAGTCACCTCAAAGTAACACAACAATGTGTAATCCGGAGTTTCAAACCCTCAATACAGTATTTACAATCATTACTTACCTCAAGCCTCAATTATAGCTTTACCTCTTGATTCTATCACAAATCCGCTCGAATCTAGTCATAAATTAGATAAATACATCAACCAATGGTAAATGACTCAATTTGAATGCATAAAAAGTAAATTTCCCAAAGTTTTGCCCAAAAAGTTCAAAAGCGCGCCCAGTCCCACGTGGTCAAAAGCCGAAGTTCAAACCAAAACCCGGTTACCCATTAACCCACTAATCCAAATATATGATTTATTTTTAAATCAGGCCACCAATTGAGGTCCAAATTCCTAATTTTAGAAAAACCTAGGTTCTACCCAAAACACCCAATTTCACCCATGCAAACCCTTGATTTTAAGTTGAAAACATGTTAAATAATGTTAATGATTGAAATAAATGAGTAAAAATAACCTTACAATTGACTTGGAAGAAGGTTTATTCTTGAAAAATCGCCCAAATGAGTTGTAAATTAAAAATAGGGTGAAAAATGTCTTGAAATTGACCAAGTATGAAACATGCAGGTTGTAGATGTGGGAAATGCGAACTGGGGATTGCAATTGTGAACCTCGACCTGTTATTGGAATTGCAAAGTCCTGTTCGCACTTGCGAACACTGGGAAAAGGGAGGGACTTCGCATTGCGAGACCAAATGTCGCATTTGCGACAGACACTTTTTTGCATTTATCGACCCAATGGTCGCATTTGCGACCCAGCTGCAGGACTCCTTATCTCGCATCTGCGATCACAGGCTCACTTTTGCGAGACCTTCTTTCAAAATGCAAAGTTTGCAGAACTGAAATGCCAGATTTTTCAAAAATTAAAAAATGCAATCCGACACCTCTCAAAAACTCACCCGAGTACCCGGGGATCCAAACTAAATATACACATAACCTCAAAAACATCCTACGGACTTATCCATGCAATCAAATTGCCAAAATAACATCATAAACATCGAATTAAGCCTCGAAATCCATGATTTCTTCCAAATTTTCATAAACCATCAAATTTTCATTTTATGTTCAACACACGTCCAACGACATCCGTTTTCAACCAAACTTTACTTATAGCGCTTAAACAATACATAAGACTTGTACCGGGCTCCAGAACCAAAATACGGGCCTGATACCATATTCTTTTAATCAAATTTTATTCTAATTTTCCTTAATTATTTCCAAAAAACAATTTCACACAAAGATTCATTTCTCGGGCTTGGGATCTTAGAATTTGATTTCAGGCATACGTTCAAGCCTCATATTTTCCCACGGACCCTCCGGGACCGTCAAATCACGTGTCTGGTTTCATTTACCCAAAATGTTGACCGAAATTAAATTTATTCAATTTCATATCAAAATTTTGCATTTTTCTCATAGAATCCATTCCAAATATTTTCTGAAAATCAAAACCAACAATCTACATCAACATAATGCATTACACGGGGCAAGTCATGCCAATAAATGGCGATTAAAGTGGAAAAGCTCAAAATGACCAATCGGATCATTACAAAAAGAAAATAAGAAGTTATACTACTTTACTACTAAAAAAACTAACAAATCACAATACAACACTATAAAAGTACATAGCACAAATCAGACACCTCAATTAGCAAGTAGCCATATATTAGCACGGGGTGGTTTAGCACTCAATACTAGCACATTTAAGTTTCACAACATAAGAACTTGACCTTCTTCCCCACACTCATCTTCTCTTATCACACTAGCACCGAAGAGTTATCCTCCCATCGAGCAACAAACTTCACAGTTTGTTTCAATAAAGTATTTTATCAAGCACCTTATTTCACCCAATTATCTTCAACTGCACATGATGAAGAACCACGCACTTGTACACTAATCAACCACCTAACAACAACTAAAATATCACCACATATAACAACAGCAAAAACTGCTCTAAGACTCAGACATTATTCACCAATTTTCAGCCCTATTAGAGCCCCCACAAAATTCCATCTTATTCATAGTTCAATGCATAAAATTGGTTACTGTTTGTACATGTGAAAGTTTGTATCATTTCTTTTTTCTGCTGAGCATGAATAGCTAGTTAAATTCCTTTTCCCCGGCTCATAGAGTGATGAATTTAGAATTGTAAAACATATCCTTAGATTCTTAGTTGCTTTTAAAACTTGATAAGTTATGGGATTCGAGCTATTAAACAATGAAGGATTTTTATATAGTTAATATGTTGATGAAATATTGAGCAATGTTTGAATCATTGTTATTATCTGGTAGTGGTTTTTGAGTTGATATTGTTTGTCGAAGGGTTAGTGTGAACATTTTATTTATTTGTAATTAAATCGAAAAGTTGTTGTAAGTTCATCTGGTATTGGGAATGAGATTTCTTTCTTTTTCATTGAATAAAATAGGAATGGGCACTTTAAGGAAAATTGTGAAGCCAGGGTACAGGCTGCCCCAAAAAACAAAGTGTTCTCTGATGGAGTGACAACTAAAAAGGGACAATGTACCACTCTAAAAAAGCGGATGTTTCCTGTATACACTAGGAAATACTTTATTCATTTTTTTTATCATAACAAGGGACCCAAATTAGTTTGGGTTCCTAAATCTAACCCTTAATTTGCATAAGTATGGAACAATGAAAGGAAGCAGGTTTTTATGGATCACAGACAATGGATACATAAAGCATGCAGCTAAAAACAAAATGAATATCTTCTCATTGACAGCCTTGCAGGAAGGGAACATATCCTTAAGAAGGAAGTAAAGGATACATTCTCAAGTGAATGAAAAGGTAGATATGTTCTTTTGGCACGCAAGTAAGAATATGCGCTATGTGAATGGTATAAAAAGTGCAGTCATTAATCTCATAACTTGCCAAGTGGTCTCAGCTGACAAAAGAAACAAGAACATCCACTCCAACTAAGTGCGAATTCCCACAAGCTGGTGGTATGAGATGAGTGAAGTCGCAACCTTGGCACAATTAAAGAGGGCTTCAAATTAAAAAAAAAGGAAGAACATCAAGCATATTGAAGGAACAAAAGACAAAATTCCATACATCTGCATCAAAGCCTCAAGTAGAAAACTCTAGATCAGCCAAATGTGAAGATGTAGTTACAAGGACCAAATGAAGAACCTAATCCGCCATCAGTTGATTATGTAAGATAGCACCAGGTAAAAATAGTTAAAATGTTTTTTATCCAAGCCTAGCTCACATCAATATTGTTGCAAGTAAACATGCGTGACGATCATAGCACATAAAGGAACAGGTGCGAAAGGTGAAGAGAGAGGAGAAACCAAAAACTTATTCAATAATTTTGTTCCGGCATCAGGTCCCTGTACCCTAGGTTAATAGTAATGTGTTTAATATTGCATGCCTTAAGGAGTCACTACAAAAGGAAGCAGCTCATAGCATCATGGATATAACTACTGAGAGATTGATGAATGAAGGAGAATATCTCTCGTCTAAATACCAGGGTGAAGAAATTCCATTCCTAGAAGATATAAGAATGACGTCGCTCTTAGAATCGTTAGATTATGAGATACTTTCGGGAAAGGTTCACGATGAACCTGATTATTTTCCATGCAAACCCACTCATACACCTCATATTCATTCCAAGCTCTAACATTCCTATTCAAAAATCACCCATTCCCAAGTCAGTTCAGCAAGAGAATTTTGAATCCTCATTGCAGAAAATTAAGAAGAGTGTCAAGACAAGGATAAAGAGAAAAATGAATCCAAAGGATTTCATCAAGAATGTGTCAGTAAGCTGGACAGACAAAGATGCTTCTAGAGAACATGGTTCATTAGTGCAATAGTCTATGACAATTAAGGAATGTTCTAAGAAATAGAAAGGTTCATTAGTGAAAAGTAGCTGCAAATCTAAATGGAGTCCAAATGAACTAGTAGTGTCTGAGAAAATATTATGGGGGTAGTAGGCTGGAAAGGAAAGTCTGCTGAAGGACTAGCAAACAAAAGAGAGAACCCGTTAAGGAAACTGGTTCTTCAAAGTCCTTGACCTGTGATGGTGTTCTTTGGTCGCATATATTAATAACTCAAAAGGTGCAGTGGGGACGAACATTTGATCCAACAATTTTGGAGATGGCAGGCATGAGACGAATTCTGGAGATTATGGAGATTGAACAATGGAAACACTTGTTTAAAAAGGGAGCATTCCTATGGTATACGAACATGCAGTGCAAACCTCCTATGCATCTTCTTTTACTATTAAGGAGGATTACATCTGTGCGCTTGTAAATGGACTAGATATTGTACTCGACGCCTTAACGTTGGTCTCAGAATTCCATGTGAAGGTGTGTCCTTAGTAAATGATGTCTGTGGAATAAATTTTCGGAGAGTCGGCATGAAAGAGCAAGCTATTCAACAGGGGGAACACGTCCATAAGAAGGTATTTCTTCCTAAGTACCACCTTCTCTTTGAACTGGTTAATAAAGTACTCCTACCCCATTCTGAGATTTTCTCTATATCTATAAAACCAGATTTGGTCCTGATGGAGGAGCTTGATGGGTTTATGCCAATAAATTTTCCATCAATCATGATAGATCATATGCAGAAGGTGGTCAATTTTAAGGGTTAACATCATGGGTTACCTTATGGATTTCTCCTCACTCAAGTGTTCAGACTCTTCAAGGTCCCCTTGCAATATCCTATAGTGGGGACACACAAGCAGACCTTCTACAAGCCCACTATACAAGAATATGAATGTATATAAAAAGTTGGTTGGAGAATCATGACAATTTCTCAGATGATAAACGCTCAAAATGTAGCCTCTAAGGAATAGAAAAGGTTGCGGGCTCGAAAGTCCAAACAGCAGACCCAACTTAGCTAAGAAGATGAGGGACCTGATTCTGTAGATCAGGAGATTGCTCAACTGAGAAAGGAAAATGAGAGACTTCGAGCTCAATTACTTGAAGAACAAGCGCCTGCAAATGCTAGGTGAAACGTGGTTCTCAAACCCATTGCTGCCTCTTCCTCCAAGCCCTCTTCCTCTAGTGTTTCCTAGAATCCTCTTAGCATCAAGTTATTTGTTTTTTCAACATTGCGTGGTGCTATTTTTCTAGTGTTTACTTGTTTTTTTTGTGATGGCATGTTGAAATTAACCATTACTATTAATGAAATAGCTCCACTCTCTTCGCATTTATAATACTGTGTACTTCTGGCTTCTCTTTTCTATCATGTTGTGTGCACATATGTGGCATGAGCTAGCTGTGTTAGATTTCTTTATGCTTATTACCTGCTTGTGCTCTACTTCCTACCAGTTCTTTTTAATGATAGAAAAAGGGGGAAAAAGGGTAAGGTAAACATGGTTGTCGAGTAATGAGATCTGAGATTAAGGGGGAGTTTTATGAAGGGGGAACTCGTGTAGTTGTGGCATCTCATTTGGTTATTTATGCTCTAAAGGGAACTCGTGTAGTTCTGGCATCTCAGCTTGTTATTTCTGATGTCCATACTTAAGATTATCATCATCCAAAATGGGAAAATCGATGGGTTTTACTTAACCTTATGCTTCTTATGTTTTTATGATCTAAAAAAACCTATCGTAAAAAACAAGATACATAACTTGCTCAACATGATACACATCTTATATGAACTAGTCGAAGCTTGAGCATAAGAAAATAGATCAACGACCAGATGGAGGAACACAATAGGAACCTGATGACCTAGTCCCTTAGAGTTCTCCAACAGAAGTACAAGTAAGTGACAGTACACATTAAAAACAAAGAGAAACACATCAGGGACCAGCTCCCTTGGGGTTCTCTGACATAAGTACAGGTCAAAGTGCACAACTGAAACGTTATAGAAGAAAGTGTCCATCAAGAAACTATTTCAGAAAAGGAACACCACTAGGACCAGATCCATTGGCATGTCCTGACAAAGGTATTAGGACCCGGTTCATTGGTATGTCATGACAGAAGCACAAAGTCCAGAAAGAATGCACCAGCCTAGAAGTGGTCGTGCAGACAGTGCAACAGTCACTTCTCACTAAGAAGAAGTAGACCATGAGTTGACACCACTATCTATTGTGATATCCTTTGTGATAAAACAACCTGGTGCAAGGCACACCATCACTTGTGCATTCAGTAATATTCTCTCAAGAAGAAGAAGCATCTATTTGCCATTGAAATCACTAGTGTCTCAAGAACAAGAATACAACTCCATTAATGACCAGTATCTAAATGAGTCTTATGTACATCCACAGTTGAGTTTTAATCTTGTTAATTGTTCTACATTATAATTCCTTTTTTTTCTTAGAAGCACTACTTTAGGAACAAAACAAATTCATAAGTTAAATCCTCTGTAACTAGGAGAGTTAGAGAGTTGCTTGTAGTGGTTGAATCACAAGTTAGTGTAAAGACTTTGAAATAGGGTTTTTGCAGAGTGGCTTGCAATAGGTAGATTACAAGTTAGTTGAGTTTAAATCCTACAAGAGTAGGTAGTTGTTTTTTTATCCCCTTGTGTGGGATTTTTTCTACGTAGAAAATCTCTTGCCTTCTCTACTTTCAGTCTTTACAACATTCTATGTATCAGTCTCATACGGGACTAGGCTCTTTATAGATTGGTGGAATCATATAAGCTATAATGATATCATAACATACTAAATGCGAAAGATAAACTAACATATATTAATATACTGAAAGATTGAATGACAAAAAAATCAAAGTATTGAAACACTATACAAGTCTGAGACATGTTTGAAGCCAACATGGCTTAACATAAAAAGCTTCGGACTCTGTCTAATTGTTATTCTTGTTTATGAAGCCTTTATTTGAGTATTGAAAACACTAACTATCTGTAAATACTAAAGGTTGTAGTAAAGATAATGTCATGAAAGAACTAGGGATTACCAAATAGTTGTTACGAGAATCCCACCGCTCTTATTAGTCAACATGTAAATCATTACATGCATCATGAGATGCAGGCCCCTGGCAAAAGGGACGTCGGTACATTTGAATTGCCCTGGTATGTAAAGCAAATGAAATAAAAAATAATAAATGCTAAAACTGAAACTAAGCTGATAACTAAGATTTGATAATTGGTAACTGAAGTGATTATTATTGAAATGGAAACTTAAATGATAACTGATAACTGAACTGATAACTGGTATCCAAAATGATAACTGATAATTGAACTGAACAAAGGAAGTAAGGTTATAAATACTCCTTCTTTTGAATAACAAACAACCTATTTATCTGAATAAGCTACGGCCTCGAGCTCAATATATTTGTTCACAAACTACGGCCTAAGGCCCAATTATACGTATACATGACTACGACCTTAGGTCCAAAAATGCGTATAGCATAAGCTACGGCCACAGGCCCAAGAATGCATAAACAATAAACTACAACGTTAGGCCTAAGTATGTATAAAGCACATAAATATGGGTTAGGACTAAATAAAGATGTTCAACCTTCAGGAATTTAAAATCAAAAACTGAGAATCATACTGCAATATTTGATAGTTAAATACTGAATCAAATTGAGTTACATGATACTGGAATACTGCATCATACTAGGTTATATAATAGTTGAATACTCAATAGGACTAGACAGAGACATATATTCTTGAATTGATTATGAATACTAAAATCTCAACTATATATGGCATACTGAGTAATCTATACTATTACTCGGGGGCATCTAACCCAAGTCTATATTGAATATGCATTGAGCTCACAACGTTCAGAATGAAAGTCATGAGCGAGTCACAAAGCTAGAGAATATAAGTTATACAACTATTCAAGGAACTAGGCTTATGCTTATTTCTAAGGCAATTAGTAACGTCGTAAAAGAAACATAGTGTAGGGAGAATCATTGGCATTCCCAAACATATAGAGTTAGTGTCACATAACTCAATTTCGCCCCTTAGTGGTACTACAATGATCCACAACACTTAGAACTTTCTATCTACAATAGTAACATCCAATGAAACCCAATATTAGCAACAAATTCCATATCTTAAGCTATTTAGACAGGCATAAATCTCTACATCTCATCACCATATAATTAGTTCATATAACTACAACCATTCATCAAAAATTTATCCCACCATCATGATTAACAAATTTATAACTCCCAAAATCACATATATGACCATCTATCCACACCCAACCAATAAAGTTCTATTAAATAAACATCTTTCAATCTCTGTAATAGTCTAGTTGGGAACTTATGGTTTTCAATCACCATTCCAAGAGTTCCAATATTCATTAATACTCATATTCCCTTAATAAATCCATATATGTAAGTCTAAGGGTGTAGGATTACCTTTTGAAAGAAATCTCGCAAAACCCTCCTTTGTGTTATTGAAGAAATCCCTTGAAGATCCAAGTATTGTATGTGTAGATTTCATCAACACTAGTGTATAAATGATAGACTTCACACCAAAATAATGGGGATTACATAACTTGAATATGGGAGAGTTTGTAGGTCTTGAGAGGGTGGAGGAAAACCCTAAAATTCATCAAAATGAAGTGGGAAAAATAACCCCGAAGAATTTATATCAAAATAGGGTCGGGTTAAAAAACAATGAAGATTTGCACAGCCGCGGTGCATGGGCGACGCATGGGGAGGTGCGGTAATGAAAAATGTGTGTAGAAACTAAATTTGGAGGTACTAATCTACACACCGCGCCGCATGGGGCGAATAATGGGGTGGCGTGATAGTATAAAATTATACGAGCTTTTGATAATCTGGTAATAGCTTCTGGTAGGAGCTTCCAAATGATGAACGGTTTAAAGCGTTAGAAACTAGACTAAAAGATCTTTCAGTTGATATGTTGTGCATCGTATAACACCTTATATAAATGTAGATATTCTAGTGCAAACTTTGGTCTTGTGCGTGCTCATTTTGAATTTTAGTCTAACATGAAATTTTCAAACTTGACTTAGACTCAGGCCTTCCCTTGGACACCTAATCACATATGATATGCCTCGTACACTTACAATCATATAAAATTAATAACCATCACATTAATAATCATTTAATGTATCCACAACTAATTTAAATTTATGGGATGTTACAACTTTTAATAGTTAACTCTTGGCCTCACAATAATCTCAAAATTAGCTTTAAGAAATAATGATAAATATTTGTATTTTGCTTTAGGTGCGATTAAGTAAATCTTCGTGACTATGGGTAGAGTTCCCGTTGCATAGTTATGATAAGTAATCGCCAATTCAAGTGTGCATTTCATGTTATCCGACCATAACATCAAATAAAAATAAAATAAACATGTTATAAATCGCGGGTGCGTTTCACGTTGCACGGTTCATGATGTGCACAAAAATAATGACTACGAAGATATCGCAGCTTGTTCAAATAAATTCCATAAATATTAAAACCGGTTAGAAGATAAAAATACACAATAGGTTCTAATATGTATTGATCATGTAATTTGGCAAAATATTAATAGTTGAGTGACCATGCTAAAACTACTAAATTCGGGAGTGCTTCACACCTTCTCATGGGTTAATAAAATTCCTTACTCAGTCTGATTGTTTTTGCAGAATTTAAACAGAGTCAAATTTTCTAAATTTAGGATTTTAAAATAAACCAGTGGCTTAGGACACTATAAATTATTCCAAGTGGCGACCCAGAAATTAAATGAATAATCTCATTTCGATTAATATCACTTTGATTTTAACAACTCCATTTTTCCCTTAGGAAAAGGATGTGTGACATTACTAACAAATATTTAAGTTGTAATAATTTAAATAAAACCATAATATACTACGGTCCAATTCAAACTTAGAAGTCCGGTGTCACAAGTACATGAGCAACTAGAAGTCTACAAATATAGTCAGAAATAAATACAACTATTCAAATTAGATAAATAGTAAATATAGGGAATTCAAGGGGACATTAAGGTGAATGCCAGCAGATCTACCTCAAGTCTCCAAAACAGTGTAGTCTGAGCTGACGCACCTCTATGCACCACTAGGACCAATACTAGTATTTGCACAAAAAGTGCAGAAGTGTAGTATGAGTATAACTGACCCAATATACTTTATAAGTATGAAGCCTAACCTCGACAGGATAGTGACGAGGCTGTGACATGATATCTATGTAGAAACTCTATGAAAATATATATAAAGCAACAACATAAAAATAAGAAAAATAAATATTAATAAGGAAGGGACATGCAAAAGGAAAAATATCATTAAAATAACATGTATGGAATTACAACTATTATCTTCCGAGATATGCATAGAATAACTAAGTAAATCACCAAAATCGGAAATCAAATAAGGAAATGATAGGAAAATATAACGGCATCAGTTGTTATGCATTTACTCTCGCCCACACCATGTAACATCATACATAAAATGACACTACATCATCCTTCGTGCTTTTACTCACTATCATGGCATCGCCCATTGTGCTTTTACTAACTGGCACAACATCACCCTTCGTGTTTTTTTTTTCTCAAATCTCTCAATATTTGTAAGCAAATGTAAATAATGCATGGCAAAACCCTTCACGCTTTTCGTCTCTTCCGTACCAAGCAGCAATACAAGTTCAAATAATAGTGTCATAATATCACCTCAACTTTAATATTATATAATATCATTAAAATAAAAAATAAATACAAAACGGATAACTTAAAGAAGTAATAATCTAACCTAACCATGGATAACATAATTAACTAAACAATATAATACAAAGTAACAATTTTCACCCGTATGCTTTAACCCAATGACAACACATAGATAGTCGTCACCTCATATATACATCGTCCCCACACATAAAAAACATAGAAAATATACCAACAAGTCCTAATTCCTGAAGTTAAGGTTAAACATGACACGTACCTTTCTTAAAAACTAAAATAAAAGCACAACCGTGAGTTTTCCTCTTGAATTAACCTCTAAACAAATCAAATCTATGATTTGAAAAACGTCCACCCCAAGCTTACTTTGTCAAAACTCAAGATTCAGACCAAAAATCAATCACCCATTCACCCTCTCCCCCCAGCGCGGTTCTGTAATTAGTTTACAAATCTGACCTCAATTTGAGGTCTAAGTATTAAATTCTCAAAACCCCCAATTTGTACCTAAATCCCTAGTTTCTCTCATGAAAAAGCATACACTACGGGCTAGAATCAATGAGTGTTTGTTAAAATACAAGAAAACAAGTTAAAATCTACTAACTTAAAAAAGTTGGGATGAAAAATCTCTTCAAATTGCTTCTAGGCTGAGCTCAATCTTAAAAATGGTTAAATATTTGAAGATTCCCGATTTGGAATGTTTTAAATTACTGGAGTCAGCTATTCTTTACATACGTGAGGGACATTATGTGCTCTCAAAGAATACTGGCTATTTGGCTTGTGCATTTCCAAAGAACACTGGCAATTTGACCTATGTGTTCGCGAAGAACATTAGCCATTTGGTGTAATCATATTACTGTTGGGGGGATAATGTAATGACTCTATCGGTAGTGATTTGAGGCATTGAGTATCTTCAATTCATATATTATGACCTGTACATATGGTCGAAATTGAATTCAGGAAAGTTCAGAGTTGATTCGAAAAGAAACTTTAAATTTAGAAGCTTTAAGTAAGAAGAACTGACTAGGGGTTGCCTATTGATTTAACGATCCCGGAATCGAGATTTGAAGGTTTCAATAGGTTTATATGATAAATTTGGACTCGGGCGCATGTTCCTGTTGAGTATCAAGTCGTCCGAGAGCATTTCGATGCTTATCAAGGAAAGTTTGCATTTTTTATGTTTTAGAAATTTCGATGTTTGACCTGAAGTGGAATTTGGCATCATCAATGTTTGTTTAGGATTCTGATCTTTGGATTAGGTTCGTATTGTCATTTATAACTGGCACGTAATGTTTGGCATTATTCTAGGATTTTTATGTGTAATTCGCATGCCTGCGTCAATGTTTGAAAGTTTGAAAATTGAAAGAAAGGTTTTGGCAATCGATTTGTAAATTTTAATATTGTTTGACATGGCTAGAATTTCATCATCTATGTCAACGTAAGTAACTTCTGCATATTGTAAGTTAAATAGATAGATTCTACAAATATTTAAATATGAAAATGTATAGAAATTTGTGAGACTTTAGAAGAATACATAGAATTTAGTATTCTTTTATTTTAACAACGAAATTGGATATAGAATTTTGAATAAATTGTATGATAGAGTTCGTAATGTTATTGATAATATTTACATTCAAAGATTTTGAAATTCAAGCATGTGGGCTCAAGCCTTAACCTTGTTGACTTTTCTAGCAGAGTTGAGAATTATCATAAATTGATTAATTATGATGTTGGAGTTATCTTTAATGGTTTTCCGGATTGTTTGACTAGTCCGTATCGATGGCTACCGGTGTGAGGTATGAGAGATGTGTTGAAGCCAGTTATGGAACTTCAGAGCAAGGTAAGTCTTCTGTCTAACCTTGTGAGGAGCAAGTACCACCTAGGTGTTATTCTTATTATGTTATTGATTTCATGGGGGCTGCACATGTATGAGGTGATAGTGCTCGTGCGTGTGCGAGAATTTCTTGTTATGTCCGGGTAGACTAGGATTCACGTCATGGATTAATTATACTGTTTGAGTTATTCTTGTCTGTTTAATTAAATTAAAATGCACTATGACGCAAGACTAGACTCGCGTAGATTAATGGACTCGCTATTGTAGATATTCGACCACTGCTGATTTAGCAGCGGAAAATGTATGCTTCCTTATGCATTTCTTCTCCGTTGTGTGTTTTCATCGAAAATCTTCCTTATCTTTCATAATACACATGTATATTCATGAATGGGGTCAAGGACCCATTAAATATTATTATTCTAATGGGATTAGGTTGTTCACCTTAGCCAGATTATGTACCACACTCTTATGGGACCGGGCCATTCATCTCGACAGGATATTGTAACATACTCTTATTAGACCAGGTTATTTTCCTTGGTAGGATATTGTATCAAGCACTCTTATAGAATCAAAATTGATGTTCCAAACGTTAATTCCACAGAACAAGGGGGGGGGGGGTGATTTGTGTGTTACCCAATGTTCACACTCGAAGAACCCGATTCATCCAAATGTACTAACTATGACTGTTTGCGGAATTAACAGTGCATAAAATAAATAACATGGCGATTTTTATGTGGAAAACACCTGGCTCAAAAGGTGAAAAACCACGAACTACTACTCAGTAGGATTTAAACAAACATTACAAAACTCAATGAGCCAAAACAACATTTACAAAACTCTTTAAAAACCTAAGGATTAACTCTAATCCCAGTGTAGTACATGGCCTCAACTGTAGCGACACATTCATGTTAACTCTAACTTGAATACTCAACGTACCAAATACAATTTGCTTCTATGAAAGCTAGAAAGGTACAACTTAAAATCACCTACTACAATTTAACTAGAATAAGAAAAACATAATGGAAATGGTTCTTCAATCTTATTCAAGTATCTGCAAGCGTGCACACTTGATCTCACGTAAATTGCTTGCAAAATAATCATGTTGTTTTGCCCTCAATTTAGCTCTAACTTCTTTGTATTTGTGCCTACCTGTATAAGAGAACAATATTACTTTTATAGAGTTAGTAATCAAAGTTTAACAAAAACTCGAATTGCTGATCCTTCATCAAGTTTGAGTCCTAGAACAATTCAAACTCCAATTCCTTATCCTAGATCCGGATATAATTCTCTTGATATAAGGAGACCTCTTCTCCTTATCCCATATGCAATCTTTTCGATTACTTCAGAATATATTTCTGCTCAATCCCATAGGCTTATCTTTCACATGCATTTCATGTACATATGCTGTAACAACTGTGTCTCCTAAGATGGACCTGGTCCTTCATTGAGTTCATTTGTCATTGTTCAAAACTTCAAACGAACTAGGGCAAACGAATTCCCCCTTTTTATGATGAAAAACTTTGTGCTTTTACTGATCAGAGAACCTGTGGAACTCAGCTTAATTTTCATATTTTCGCACCTTAAATTAACTTATCAATAAGGACTAGGTTTAATCAGGTTATAAATATAAATTTATTTTAGAATACAAAAACTAAAGCACAATATCTTTTTCTCCTTTTGGCATGATCGAAAAGTTGCATATTATATGAATCCCTGATATTAAATAGTACTCATGGCCGTTGGGTCAACTTCAAGTGAAAACAAGATTCAGTTAACCAACAATCAACTGTACAAAGAACTTAACTATTAAGATCATAAGTTTCATAGAATCAAAAGAAACAAAGCGCATTGTCATTGATTAGGAGATGTTTCTACAATGCAGACCACAAAAATAAATAAAAATCCAACCATGACAAAAAGCATAAAAAAAGTCCCTAACCTAGGTCACTGAGGGGGCATTTTAAAATGGCTTTAAGGCTTGGAGGAATGAGAGGGCTGGGTTTGGAGAAGGTTGAACATATTCTGAAGCATTCCGTCACTCTTCTCTTTTTCCTTTGTTGGCTCAGCTCTAAGTCCATCTCGTTCAGTTTCTAATTCAACAACACGAGCCTTCAGCCTGTCAATTTCAGCATCTTGTTCCTCACTCCTGAACCAAAGCCCTGACCTAGCTATTTACAAGAGTCCTTTGAGATGAACCTGGTTCATCTGGGTTAACATTCACTGGATAATCACAGGCCATAAAAGTATTGAAACCAAAGTGCTCTTTGCTTGATGTCATTTCCCATTTCTTCAAAGTCACATGTAGCTTTTCCATAATAGTAGTCAATAGGAAACCATAAGGTGTGTTGAGCTTTAGAGCCGTTGCTGACTCTATCTAGTAGTTTTACAATGAATGCACGCCAGTTTATCTACTTTCTTCTCACAAGACACTCTATAAGAACAAGGTCTATGTAGTTTGCAGTGTGACTTCTCTCGTGTCTGGGCATCAAACATTTGTTCACAAACTCAAAAAGCACCTTATGCTCAGACCTCATCTCACTTTTCTGAACAAATCGAGCTTTAGGCACATCTTCAGAAGTTGCAGAATCACAAAAGTTTCTGGTGATTTGGAGTGCATTAGGAAGAGACTCCAAGCAAGTCCACCTTTGCCTTGTGTAATCATCATATCCTACACAGGGAATGTCTAGAATCTCCCCCAATTTAGGAGCATTAAACAGCACCTTGTCTCATTTCACCAGACTATTAACGACCCTATTCAATACTGTGGCATTTGACATAAATTCGATCAACACTTTTCTTGCCAGTTTGCCATATAGTTGAAGAACCATGTTCTTCCACCCTTGTGCATTCAGGTCCAACCAATCCTTTCATTCCTGGCTCCTCCAGGTCTTTCAGAATTCTTCTTTTCAAGATCTTTCTCCTGGGAAAGAGGACAAATCTTTTATGTTCTGTTTCAGATTCCTCCTCTTTTTCTTCTCAACTCCATTCTTCTTCATCTTCAATAATTTTCTTTTGATTTGTTTTCCCAGCAGAACTAGTTCTTTTGTACTATGAGAACTAAGCAGATATGGGTAAATAGGAAGTCTTCGTGGTTGAAGTCTTCGGACCTTTTGGTTTGGGTGATGGTACTTTTTAGTTGTTCCTCTTTCTTGATGGACCAGGTCCATCTCCTCTTCTTCTTCCTCTTCTACCTCGATACTCTCTACAACTTTCCTTCCCTTGTTCTCTCCTTTTCTTCCTGCATACTTCCAGTGCTTTTTACAATTGTTCCTCACTTTGTTTAACCATGCTTCTAGTTGCTCTTGAAGGGACAGTAGACTTAGGGGATGATATTTTAGTTTTCTTAGTTGGCTTGGAAGCAGTTGGAGCTTTTAGGGAAGAAGCCTTGTGCTTCTTTGGATCGTAACTGGCCCCAATTTTCTTCAGGAGGTCAGCTAGGTTTTCCTTACCAGATGAACCACTTTTATCTTGTTTGTTACTTAGGTGAACAAGACCTTCAACAGCGTCTCCGAAGCTTTTTCCCCCTAACTTTGTTGCCACTCCCCTCACATTTCAACAAATTGCAAGAATTTCATCTTTGTTTTTCCCTCCCCTTCGATTAGCTTCATCTCCATTTATAACTTTAAACAGACCCACCAAGAAAAACCTATTTTCTAAATTGTCGACTGCATTAGAGGTGTTAGGATTTATGCCCGTCACTAGAGGGGGGGAGAATAGTGCGGCACGAGAATATTGATAAATATTGTGGAATTAAAATTGCAGGAATAAAATAAATTCGGTAACTAAAATAGTAAGGAAAGAACACACCGAATTTATCCTGGTTCACCACAACGTGTGGTTAGTCCAGTCCCCGAGAGACTCTCTCGTGTTTCCACTAACTCCGTTAAGCTTACGGGTGCCTAACAAACCGTTACACTTGCTCGTACACTCTACAAGACTTCAACTTGCTCGAGGATACCACACCTCAGGACTTCACCTTGCTCGTGGATACCGCACCACAAGACTTCACACACTAAGATTGAGGGTACTTAGCAAACCCGACAATCAATGAGAAGATATGGTCTTCTCAAACACCTTTCTCTTTTTACAACTAGAACTCTCTAATAAGAGTAGATAAAGAGATACAAAATAAGCTCTATGAACAACTCAAAGTTGTCTCTCAAATGGCTCAACAAAAGCTCTATAATGATGCACAAATAATATCAATATGTATATGAATAATGAGAGGTGTTGTGTATATAAAATCAGCTCAAAAGACCTCTATTTATAGGTGGTAGAAGTTGTATGTCCGTTGCTTAATTGACAATCAATTATGCTGATTTTATGCAAGGATAATCGATTTGGATAATCGATTATCAGCTTACCGTTACAAAATCGGAAGCTGATTTTATGCAGGATAATCGATTATTCTGATATGCATAATCGACTATGTTGTTACAGCGTTCAAAAACTGGCAACGGATAGAGAATAATCGATTATGCTCTTGATTATTGACTCTTGCGGAAATTTCCAATAAATGGAATTTCCCAGAATAATCGATTATCACTTTTGCATAATCGATTATCCTATTATGCTGTCCAGAATTGACAACTTACTTCAAAAACCATTTTAGTTAAAATGAAAACGTTAAAATCATTTTGTTTGAAATATTTGAAATATGTTTATGATAAATATGATTTGATAAAATGATTTTATGCATATTTATGATGACCTATGTTGAGCCAAAAGACGAGATAACTTAAACGTTGCTCTTAAATGGTTCTACCTAATGACCTACGCCTTGGGTCTTTGGTCTTGAACTTTTGAGCTCGTCTTTGGCTTTTCCATGCAATCCGTTCATCAATATGCTTCTCAGCATTCAATCTTGATTGTTTGTCATATAATAACTTTGTTCGACACTTGACTTCATTTTTTGTCATTTATCAAAACCTATACCTGAAAATCATGCTAATACAACCAATGCGCACATATCATGGATAGAATGATTTTCTACAATTTCCCCCTTTTTGATAATGACAAACATCAGGCGATATGCATATCGGATTCCCCCTAAATTCATGCTATATCTCAACATACAATTCATGCAAACAATTCCCCTCAATGATAATTCCCCCTCAAATAAGGCATGCTTTAACGTCGATTCATTCCCCTTATTTGATGCTTATCGCCTACTTTCTTCCCCCTTTTGGCATTAGCAAAAAGGAGTATACAAAGGCTACTTTTCCCCTTTCGACACTTCCCCTTTTTGGGTATACCAATTGTTAGTGTCAAGAATAAAAATAGAAAATATAATGAGGAATGTATATTGACGATTAAAAATCATACCAACATAAAATAATACCAAATGTTAGTAAAAACATACCAACCATAATAATGGTTATTTTTAGCAAATCATATATCAACTGTTAATTTTTAACACACCAATAGTTGTATTAAAAGAAAACATGAATCATTTATTTTTCAGAATATACCAACTGTTAATTAAATTAAAATAATATTCATCAAAACATGAATCAATCATTAATTTTGATACCAATTGTTATTCAAAATAAAAGTTATCAAAACATGAATCAACAAAAATAATTAATACCAATTGTTAACAAAGATATATTAATCGTTAACACATATCAACTATTACGTTTTTATCAAAAATGTGATAACTAACCGAAGTTCCCCCTCGATGCAATAAGGTTTCGTGCTTGGTGCATCTACTATTGTAGTCTTCAAGCACACCTGCAAACGTACCTAAAAATAGGTTTTCGGTACCCAACTGCTTTTGGGTCCTTGGGGGTTAGGCAAATAATAATCATAGCCAAATGATAAATCTCTATGTTTTGCAAAACATACGGGTGCTATGTGTCCTACCCGGTTGCAATAATGACGTATAACATTCGGGTTGTGCATATGTCTTGGTTGAGCCAAAAATGTTCTAGGTGATCTAAAGTCGTTATTCCTAGAAGCGTTGAAATTCCTAAAGTCATTTCTAGGTGGTCTAAAATTATTCATTCTAGACTCATTAACAAAATTCCTAGAGTTGTTTCTAGGTGGTCTATAATGATTAATTTTAGACTCATTAATGAAGTTCCTAGAATTATTTCTAGGTGGTCCAACTTCATTTCTATCATCCTTTTTAATATTCTTCTTAATTTCTTCAATTGTTTTAGGATCATCAACACTACGTTTTTCTAGTGTATTCCTAAGTTCTATGTTCTCTATTTTCAAAGAACTACAGGAAGAACAATTGGAGCTTTGATCAATTGAAGAGGCTTCATTCATCTCCTTAATTTTATTTCTAAGATCAATATTATCATTTTCCAAAAACTTATTTTTCTCTTCTAAAACTTTAATTTTAGCCTTGGCCTCTTTGGAGATTTTTGAAGTCTTTTGCAATTCACCATATAAGTCATGAAAAGCTTCTTGTAATTCTTCAAAAGAATAAGAGTTAGAATTACTTACCTCTTCTTCCTCGTTGGCCATGAGGCATAATGCGGCAGTTTCATCGCCCGAGCTATCCGAATCCCATGTCACGCGCCTTTGGTGTTTCTTCTTTTTCTTGTCCTTGGGTTTTTGACAATGTGACTCGGTGTGGCCAAGTTTTCCACACTTATGGCATGAAAGACTTGGTTCTTCTTCTTTATTTCCTTTTTCATAAACTTATAAAACTTTTCGATCAAGGCATTGGAAATATTATCATCATCACTATCCGAATTACTTACCTCTTCTCTTTTAGAGGATGAGGCTTTAAAGGCAATATTCGAATTTTTCTTGTTTCCAAAAGAAGGATTAAGAATCGTACTTTCATAAGTTTTGAGGTTACCTCGTAGTCCATCAATTGTGACGTCCGTGATTCTTATCGACTCTTGGATGGCATTGGCTTTGGATCGCCATTCGGGAGTGAGATTCCGCAAGATTTTTCGAACTAGATCTTTGTTCGAATATACTTTTCCGAGAGCATGGAGATCGTTGATGATCATTGAGAACCGTTCGAACATAATATCGATGCTTTCATTCTCCCTCATTCTAAAGAGTTCATATTCATGTGTTAGAAAATCAACTTTAGTTTCTCGGACTTGAGGCGTACCTTCATAGCTGATCTCGAGTTTATCCCACATCTCCTTGGCGGTTGTGCAACAAGAAATCTTCCGATAGTCATCCGGATTCACCGCACAATATAATAAGTTGACGGCCTTTGCGTTATTTTCAACTTTCTTGACGTCCTCGGCATCATATTCATCTTCCTCCTTTGGAACCGTGGTTTCCCCAACTTTCTTTGTTGGCATTTGTTCACCGTTCTTGATGATTTGCCACAAGCGAAAGTTATTTGATTGGATGAAGATTCTCATCCGCTCTTTCCGATATGTGTAATTTGTTCCGTCAAATAGTGGAGGCCTATAGGGGGAGTGTCCTTCGCTTATCATTCATGCGTTCAATATTCTCAACAAAAAAATATATATCGTTCTCTCAACCGGTTAAGGCTTTAGAGAGTTAGGCTCTGATACCAAGTGTTAGGATTTATGCCCGTCACTAGAGGGGGGGGGGTGAATAGTGTGGCACGAGAATATTGATAAATATTGCGGAATTTAAATTGCAGGAATAAAGTAAATTCGGTAATTAAAATAGTAAGGAAAGAACACACCGAATTTATCCTGGTTCACCACAACGTGTGGTTAGTCTAGTCCCCGAGAGACTCTCTCGTGTTTCCACTAACTCCATTAAGCTTACGGGTGCCTAACAAACCGTTACACTTGCTCGACACTCTACAAGACTTCAACTTGCTCGAGGATACCGCACCTCAAGACTTCAGCTTGCTCGTGGATACCGCACCACAAGACTTCACACACTAAGATTGAGGGTACTTAGCAAACCCGACAATCAATGAGAAGATATGGTCTTCTCAAACACCTTTCTCTTTTTACAACAAGAACTCTCTAATAAGAGTAGATAAAGAGATACAAAATAAGCTCTATGAACAACTCAAAGTTGTCTCTCAAATGGCTCAACAAAAGCTCTATAATGATGCACAAATAATATCAATATGTATATGAATAATGAGAGGTGTTGTGTATATAAAATCAGCTCAAAAGACCTCTATTTATAGGTGGTAGAAGTTGTATGTCCGTTGCTTAATTGACAATCAATTATGCTGATTTTATGCAAGGATAATCGATTATCAGATTTGGATAATCGATTATCAGCTTACCGTTACAGAATCGGAAGCTGATTTTATGTAGGATAATCGATTATACTGATATGCATAATCGATTATGTTGTTACAATTCAAAAACTGGCAACGGATAGAGAATAATCGATTATGCTCTTGAGGATAATCGATTGTTGACTCTTGCGGAAATTTCCAATAAATGGAATTTCCCAGAATAATCGATTATCACTTTTGCATAATCGATTATTCTAATATGCTGTCCAGAATTGACAACTTACTTCAAAAACCATTTTAGTTAAAATGAAAACGTTAAAATCATTTTGTTTGAAATATTTGAAATATGTTTATGATAAATATGATTTGATAAAATGATTTTATGCATATTTCTGATGACCCATGTTGAGCCAAAAGACGAGATAACTTAAGCGTTGCTCTTACATTGGTTCTACCTAACGACCTACGCCTTGGGTCTTCGGTCTTGAACTTTTGAGCTCGTCTTTGGCTTTTCCATGCAGTCCGTTCATCAATATGCTTCTCGGCATTCAATCTTGATTGTTTGTCATATAATAACTTTGTTCGACACTTGACTTCATTGTTTGTCATTCATCAAAACCTATACCTGTAAATCATGCTAATACAACCAAAGCGCACATATCATGGATAAAGTAATTTTCTACAAGAGGAACCATAGCATGTATTCACTTTCCTAGGGTTTTATTGATATTTGTTCAGAAGACCCACATTCTACTCCATCACTTGCAAAAACAAAGGCTTCAGACTCAAAACTCGAGTCAGATGATTCCGTTTTAGAGTGCTCCTTTTTTTGGCTGGCTCTCAATTTTTTGTTTAAAGCTGTTCTCAGAGCGCCGGTGGCTAAAGTTTTCCTTGCTAACATCTTTTGCCAGTGGAATCTAGGTTTAGGATTGTTGCTAGGGGGTACAGACGAGGATTTATTAGGAGATACAGGTGAGCGTGTCCCTTGATTTTCTTGAGGGTTAGAGATTGTGAAGGATTTCTTGAGGATTTGGGTTTTTTGATGATATTGGAGAAGAAGGATGATCAGTGGTTTAACACTTAATGGTAGTTATGGACCAAATTAGAAGTGTGTGGAGTGTATTTAAAAAATAGAGTATTATAAGTAATGGTAGCCTTTTGCAGTCAATCAGGAGTCTAATCCCATTAAGACTCCAGTCTTTAATTAGCACTGTTTTTAGGGGGAAACTCCAATTTTTCTTTAGAATTCTAGGAGAATAAAACTCGTCCAATGCTTAGAGGTTATATTTTTTGGAGTTTGGTTAAAATGGGACTTCTTCTCATAATTGGAATATTTAATTTTCTAATTGTGCAAAGTATAGAAACATACTTGACCTTTTCTCATGAGCATAGACTGATGAACCAGGTTCTTCAAGTAGAACTTCTCTTGAATATGCCTCATATGTCACAAAAGAAAATTTTTTTGTAACAGATCTGAGTAAGAATTGTCTAGATATTCACATAAAGTTAGAACTTCTAAACAAACAAAAAGCAAATTCTTGCCTTCTGACTTGGACCTGTTTTGGTGATCTTAATCATCCCTAATTCCATCCTGTTCCATTCAATGTTTTATCTACTTAGTGCTTTAGTGAACATGTCAGCTATTTGTTTATGAGTAGCACAAAATTCTATGGAGATTAACCATTTCTCATAGTTATCTCACAAGAAGTGGTGTCTAACATCTATGTACTTGATCCTTTTATGATGAATAGGGTTCTTTGTCATACCTATAGCACTAGTGTTATCTCAACATATTAGAATACATCCCACTTCAATTCCAAAGTCTACCAGCTGTTGTTTGATCCATAGTAATTGAGCACAAGAAGAAGCAACATCAACATACTTAACTTCAACACTAGATAGGGCTACTCAGTTTGATTTTTGGTAGCCCATGACACTAAATATGATCCCAGGAAACGTTCCATTCCTGAAGTACTCTTCCTGTCCACCAAGTAACCTGCATAATCAGCATCAGCATATCCTACTAGATCAAAGTTACTACCTTTGGGCTACTAAGTACATAAATCAGTGGTGCCTTGCAGATATCTCAAAATCCTCTTGAGAGCTGTCAAATGACTCATTTGGATTTCCCTAGAAATGTCCACAAAGCCCTATATAGAAATAAATGTCAAGTCTGCTGGAAGTAAGACACAAGAGTGATTCACTCATACCCATATACAACTTTTGATCAACTGATGAAGCAAGTTCATCAATATCTAGTTTAGTGGCAGTTGCAATAGGTGTATCTATTTCTTTGGCGTCCTCAATTTTAAACCTTTTGATTAGTTCTTTTGTATACTTCTGCTGATGGATCATGGTCCCATGTAGGCTTTGTTTGATCTGCAAGACAAGGAAGAAATTTAGTTCACTCACCATACTCATTTGAAAGTCACTCCCCATTAATTTAGCAAAATCCTTACTCAACTTATTAGTAGTGGCCCCAAATATTATGTCATCAACATATATTTGTACAACAAGGAGGTCTTTACCTTTTTCCTTTAGGAACAAGGTGTGGTCAATTTTACCTCTTTTGTAGCCATGCTCCGGTAGGAATTTTGATAGTCGTTCATACCATGCTCTTAGGTCCTGTTTGTGCCCATATAGAGCCTTGTCCTACTTGTACACACGCTCAGGACATTCCTTGCTTTCAAATCCTGGAGCTTGTTTTACAAACACTTGTTTCTTAAGGTAGCAATTTAGGAAGGCACTTTTGACATCCATCTGTTGAAGTGTAAATTCCATATCTACTGCAAAGGCAGTGAGAAGTTTGATTTCTTTTAGTCTTGCAAGTAGAGCAAAGGTCTCATCATACTCAATGCCTTTCTTTTAGTTGTAGCCTGAACCACTTGTGAGCATGTGATTTTTGCCTCGTTGAAATTGCTCCAATAGAATTCTCAAACTTAGGATTTTTTCTTTTTCTTATTTATTTTTGGATTTAATTGCGCACATCAATGTGTGTTTTCATTGATGGCATGCATAATAAATCATAAAAATACAAAAAATGCATAAGCATTTAGGATTTAATTTCACATAGTTTTGTTAAATTAAGTTGTAATTAAGGTTTCTTTTTGCAAAATATAAAATCACTAAAATCAAGTAATTATCCTGGCATTTTATTGTTTAGCATTTTATGGTTAATTTTTCATTTTTTGCATTTTTGATTAATTTTTACACATTAGGTAGTTATTAGTTTGATTTAGACTAATTAGGAATTTTAGAAATAAAATTAGGAAATAATAAATAAGAAAAAAATAAAAAAAATATAATATTTAACTAATTAACCCAGGCTGGCCACAATTGGGCCAAACCTGGGTGGCCCAAACACAATAACCATCCAATTACCTAAAACGTAACCCGTCTCTAACCCAATCCACACAAGAGACGCCCCAAAACGACGTCGTTTTGGGGAAGCCCACCTCAGCCATTGATCACAACAAATCCAACGGTCCCGAAGCCCCTTCCCCAAATCCGATATATATATATATATATATATATATATATGTCCAATTGCCTTTGTATATTCAGAGACAAACACTCATCTTCCTCGTATCTTACGCCGGTGTATCACCACCTCTCCACCAGCGTCTACCACCCCTCAACCACCCTAATGTCACCGCCGGAAATCGCCTCACGGCTGTGTCCAACCACCAAATAGCCCCAAAATCACACCACTAGACCTTCTCAACCTCCTCTTTCCCCTCCCACCATTAGTTCCCCTAAAAAATCACCCTAGCTCGTCAAATATTCGATAGAAGAGTCGCCGGCTCCGCCATCTCCAGCAACACCAACACCAAGCGACCCAATATAACACCATTGAACCGCCTATTTCCCCTATTCCCAGCCATCTGAGTATCATCCTTCGCATCCTAACGGACCGCTTCGAATATCAAATCGAAGACTGGTCCCAAAACCTAAACTAACCGGAACCTGCTCAAACTGTTCCCTAGTGACTGTCTCATGTCCCCATCCACAACCCTGCCACCCACGACCCTCGAATGCGACTAGAAACGACCAAAACATAGGACTGAAACCTAGACCCCGTCCCAAAATTACTCAACCCTAGCCTAAATACCCCGTCATACTTTCCAACAATGACACAAAGGTCTCAAAAGACCAAAAACCCTCTCAGAAAGGTTTAAAAGTGTGGCGATTTTAAAAAACCCTATTGTAGGGTTGCAACTCTGAAAAGCTAAGTTCCCTGTATGCTTGAGTTTGTGTGTTTTCTTGTTCTAATTGATTTTATCTCCTTTGATTTTCATTTGTTTAAGTTCATTTGTTTTCTATATGTTCATCTTCGAAATCATATGTCTTCTCTTTCTTTTGATCTTCTTTCTTGTTACTTGTTTTGGTTCATTTGTTTTCTATCTTTTCGTCTTCAAGATATTCTGAATAGTTGATTCCATCTAGAGTTACATCCTCGTCCCTGTTTTCCATTTGTCTTCCTGATTTTTCATTTGTTCATCTTTGGAAAATTCTAAATAGTTGTTATATGCTCATCCTTGTTCTGTTTTGTCGATCTTGTCTATTTTTATTTTGTTTAAGCATATTATATTTGAAATTCTGAGTAGGTATCTCCATCTAGAGTCATATAGTTGTCCTGGTTCTCTTTTCTAATTACTCTTGATCTTCTTTACTTGCATTTGTTAAATATGCTAAGTCTCCCTATTTCTCTTCTGAGTGTTTACCGTTATTCATATTTTAATTACTTTAATTCATGTATTCTTCCTTATAACTGCTTTTAGTTTTCTACTGAGTGTTTTAATTTGTTCATCCTTATAATTGTTGTATAGTTTCTTTGTGTTCTCTTCTAATTGTTTTGGTTCTTCCTTTCATTTGCTTCTAAGTTTCATTGATTTTGTTATTTAAAGACATGCATGCCCATTTACTCATTTTTTAGGTTTTCCTGCTTAGTGATTTCTTTTGTTTTGGTTTTAAGATTAGATGACCTGCTTCTAAATAGTTTGCTTACTATCTAAATTCATGAGTGTCCCTGAATAAGCATGCTCTGATTTTTCATTTCTTCTACTCCCAAAATCGATTAGTATCCATGTTCTTCTGAAGTATGTGATGATTAGTTTCATTTTTGTTTCTGAGTAATTTAAAGTCCACATTGAGATATTTGCGTGAATGTATGTGTTGCATTGATCAAACTTCAACCCTTGGTAATTTGTTTCTGCATGATATAGTCTACAATTAAGAATTTGATTCTGGTCTATAACCTGAAGTAATTAACTAGGGTCGATTTTTGACCAAGTAGATAGGAACCAGGGTTTATAACAATTAGGCCACTAATCAGGAAAAGGGACATGGGTATTAAAGGCATTTGAACATAGGGAATCTTGTAACCAACTCTTGGAACAATCTAGTGAAGGTTGAAAGTGTAATTTTCGTTAATTCTGCCCCAAAACTGGAGTCACAAGTTAGAATATCAAGGACCATTTAGGAAAAACTGAAAAATGGATAATGGACTAAAAGGAAAACAAAAAGATTTATGTTGCCCTAAGGCTTCTGTTATAAAAGGAACATCTAATCATTTCCAACGGGGGGATTTTGTGGATTTTTTTCGAGAGCTAGAGGATAATTTTTCAGATATAGAGATATACATTAAGATACACTATAATTAGTATTCAGCTGAAATCTTTTTCAAGTGGTTCTTCTTATTGAGTCTTCTTTAATAATTGAAGTTCTATTCATTATAAGTGGAAGATGGATTGATGCATGTGCATTTTAGAGATGTTAGAGAGATCTATTTTCATTATTTTCTCCTCAAACTTCCTGAGTTCCTGGTTTTAACTGGATGTTTGGCTGCTGTGCTTGCTTACTACTCACTTAACTTGCTTATAGGTTCTTCTTTTTCAGCTGAAATTCCAGGTACCAATCCTCACTCAAAAATTTGAGAAGTAATAGATGTACACGTTCGAGATTATAATTGATAATGAATATAATATTATTTTCTATGTATCAATGTCATATTATGAATTGAGAAAGTCTTTGCAACCGAAGTGAGCCGAGGAGCCGAGTGACGTGCCAACGCTACTAATTGAGTGCCAGCACCTAGCTGTGCTGTCAGTAAGAAGGTAGCCGGCGCCTTTCGAAGCACTTTCTATTTCTAGATAGAAAAGGCCTTTCTCGCTTGTTTAGTAATGTTATTATTTTCAGTAGCATTTCTTGTGTTATAATAAGTACGAATGTGTGATAATGTGGAAATGTACTTAGCCTGTAACTTTAATTATTTGATGTTTATGATTTATTATGTGAGAAAAGTAGAAACTCGATGTTTGTATATGTACCTTGAATGATGAGTACATTAGTTCCTTTAATTATATGTCGGATCCAAATTTTAGATATAGCTTATTACTTTGTTAGTATAAGATCACATATTTTTAGAAATTGTTTTTGTTAAAATGTCTTTAGTATGCCTTGAAAAACTATCATTCCATGATGTCAATGATTATAGTATTGCGATTTAAAAGGACTGTTATCATGATTACTTGTAGTCCAACGTTTTTGGTCCCAAGTGAAGGCCCAAATTATTATTAGTTATGAAACATAAAGAAATGTGTCCCCTGGGCCAAAATTAAACAAAGCCCAAATTTCAAAACTAGCCTTGATTGAGGCTGAAGATATAGATGTTGAATCTCCCTTTGAATATAACACTCACGTACGAAATTATTAGGACGTATTTTAGAGACAAGCATAATAGAAAACTATAGTCACTTTAGGTTGCATTTATATTATTAAGTGAGCGCGCTTAACAAAATTATGCACCATGTAGGCTCCTTAATTGTCATAAAAATGTATAAAAATTTGGAGGTGATGTTTAGTAAAATCCATGGCCTTCTATGAATTTTCAAATGCGTAATTGCTCAGGCTCGGTGTTTCTAAAATATCTTCCTAATCCCGGGTACGTATTTATGTGACCCAAATCCAATTCTCAGCAGTAATAAAATGTGTCGAGAACCCGTGTGCATTTATGTGACGTGGTTCGAGACATGTTTTAATAACGTTGCAAATATCTCTAATTTAAAATCGCACTATAGGACGAGCATGTATAAAAATCGGGAAAATTAGCCAAATATGATAGTTTAAGTGACCGTGCTAGAACCACGGGATCTGAGGGTGCCGAACACCTTCCTTGGGTCAATAGAATTCCATACTCAAGAATTTTTGGTTCGTAGACTCCAATTGGACACTCGAAAAATTTCCTTGATTTGGGATTCTAAAAAACTGGTGACTTGGGACACCAAAAGCCAAACCTATCCCAAGTGGCGACTCTTAGATGAATAATTAATCCCATTTTGAATAATGTCACTTTAATTGGAAAAACTCCCTTATACGTGTCATTCTTCGAGGTAGCCATGTAAAAAGGAGGTATGGTAGCTCTGGTGACTCTGCTGGGGATGGAAACAAGAATATCTTGTTCAGGGTTCAAGAATTCGAGCTTAGAATAACTATTATATTTGGTTTCTTTTGATTTCCCTACATGTTTCATCCTAATGTGCTAATGCTTTACCGCTTTGATATTTCCTGAACTGTACATATAAACTGCTACAAAAACCTTCATTTCTCACCTCTAGGGATGTTTGTAGTGGTTGAGACTCCCTATTATGTTAGTGTGACACCTGAAATAAGAAAGATTCCGGACAAGTTACTAAGTCGAATGGCATTTTGGTTCCCGGTACGTAGCCCCCTCCTCGACTCGAGTTTTCCGCTCGGGTACACATTCTAGAACAAATACCCAGGTTCAGAACTTAGTATAACAAAACCTCATGCCGGATCCCTAGTAGGAACGTTTTGCATCACGTGAAATTGACTAAGGGGACTCAACACAGGGGTTAAGTCCATCTAGGACAGGTGACCCGAAATGAAAAGACAGTCCTGACGCATATTACGTGCTACTTGTGCATTCACTTGCTTTGGATTCGCATGTTGATCCGCTTGAAACCTGAGAGTTATTGAGATAATTGATTTGCAAAAACAACCAATGTCCAAATAGCACCGGAATGTTGCCGAATTTTTCAACAAAAAATAAATGCAAAATACAAAACAATAGCAAAAGATATTGCGAAAGCTTTTCAACAATATTTTGGTTTTGATAAATTGTTTCGACCGGGTCCAAATTTTCTAAAACAAGAAAAAAAACAATTTTGTTTTTATCCACATGTTTCAAAATAAATCAGGTGATGCCATTACTGGCGAAAATAGCTGAATGTTACCGCAAGTGACGCAAAAAGGCTGATCTCACACAAATGAACACCTTCGAGTCTTGTATTGACCAGCAAGCAAACCCAGCCTGAAGAATCTTCTCTCTGAAGTGTTGTAAGACCGTATTCGCAAAGCATGTCCTTGATTTTAAGAAATGAATTTCATAAAATGCTGGTTTTAATATTTTGAGAATACTAATTCGCCTTAATAAATATGCAAAATGAGCACGATAATGAACAAAAGTCACTTGGAGTTGCGACTATGGTGGAACAATTTGGGGGAAGCAGGATAGAAAAGGTTCCATACATATCTGGGAGACCTCACTGGTTTATTGAATATTATCCCAAGGGGAGACGTCATAAAAGCCTTAATGGCATTCTGGGACCCGACCCACAATGTCTTCCACTTCTCAGACTTTGAACTCACCCCGACATTAGAGAAAATGATCGGATATATCGGGACCCATACAATCCCTTTAAGACACCAATACTTAATTGCACCAAGAGCACTGGTAGTGCACAAATTTCTCGATTCCTTGAAAATCAGCAGAAAAGTTCACAATCCCAATTTATCGGCTGGCTTTTGCACCCCGCAACTATTATATCAGAGGTATGGCCATATCAGAGGATTCAACAACCTCAAAAATCTTATTTGTAGCAAAGGAAATCGGCTCAAGTGGGAGGAGCATTGATGTTTTGCGTTAATGGTGTTTTTCTTGGGTCTACTGGTTTTCCTACGAAAGGATGAGAATATTTATATACGGATAACGAGAGTCATTAGCGCTTTAATGACTCAGGCTAAAAGTACCCTCTCTCCCATGATCTTGTCCGAAATCTTTCGTGCTCTCACCACGTGTAAAGCAGGAGGAGACTTCTTTGAGGGATGTAACTTCCTGCGGCGAATATGGATGATCGAGCATATATGCCACCGACCTCAATTCATGAATTACGGGTCGTCAACCAAATGCTGCATAGAAGAATTCTGCAATAGGGTTGATGGGTTTAAAGTACCTGAGGGCGTCATAGAATGGGTGTCTCATCTCTGGGTCATCACTGCAAATCAGATAGAGTGGACATTCGGTTGGCTCCCTGTGGATGAAGTTGTGTACATGCCAGTCAGCGGACCTCATTTTCTTCTGATAGACCCCCAAAGCATCCAGCCTTATGCGCCATATAGAGTACTAAGACAATTGGGTAGATACCAAATGATCCCCAGGGACGAGGATATTAGTCTTCATGTGGTTGAGATAAGCCCAAATGGTCAATTCCCCGAAGCCATTGTACGCTAAATCTGGAGTCAATGTCAATACTTGAAGCCGATACACGAGTGCGTGACGTATCTCAAGGAGAGGTTGCACTGAGGTATGTTGCTTCGTACAAGAGGGACATAGAGCCTAGAAGGCTGGCAAAAAGCCCGCAACTCCAAGAATTTGTTGAGGCATCGCAAGGGCACTGGGATTGGTTTGCCAAGGAAAATGAATATAGGGCTACTATAGGAAGGTTGGAAAAGAAAATCCATGAGCTGCGAGTTGAAAACAGTTTGCAAGCTACATCTAGTGAGAGAGAAAAGAAGATATTGACCCAGGAAAAAGAAGCCGTACGAGCCCAAATCCAAAAAATGAAGGCAGCCACAGAAAATCCTCCTAGAAGTTCAAAAGATGAAAAACTCATATGGGAAGCTATTTATGAAAAGTGCATAGGAACGAGCCCGCATATTAGAGAAATGAAAATAAGGGAATGGCAATGAGATCATTTGTTTAAAACAGAGGGTCATCATGGCTGAAAACAAAATTGCCAAACAAGCCAGGGACTTTAAAGCCGAAAGGGAATATTGCTATGCAGTAATAACAGGATTAGAATGGGATTCGAGGCAATTCCAAAAGCCGAATCAAGTAGCAGAACGAACTGTAGAAGCAAGGGCCAAGCAAATTGGGCATCTATTACAAGAAAAATGTGTCATCAGGGAAACGGTGCGGGCAATCACAGATTATATTAGCACAAAGTGCAACTATTGTGAGGATATGATAAAATCTATGTTCTTTGCTACCGCCATAACATTTGTTCGTCAAGTGATTGAAGATCTCCACCACCTCCAAGGAAGTTTGGCACAAAATCCTGCGGCAAGGCCGGATGATGCCCTGCAAGCTCCAAAAACATTGGAGCTTTTAATGTACACATAAATTTGTATTTTTCTTAAAAGAGTCCATCTGTATGTTCTCTTATGCACCTTTCGAGTCTCTAAGTTTATTGTGTCCAAGTTTGGTAGTTGCCTTTAATTTTGTTAGCTTTTATAATCAAAGTTTTCGTCTTTATAAAAATTAAAATTTCCAAAATATCATGTTATTTCCTTCATATTTTACCATGAACTACACTCCGTATGATTCATGCGGCGTCATGATATGCAGGCAATCTTCATAGGATTCGACCGTATTCTTCTAAGAGAGGAAAAGTTTATAGCTAATAAGAGGTAGGAAACAAAAAGAAATCCGTTAACTGCGTAGGTGCATCATACCCAACATGCGATTTCCTGTTTGTTATCGATCCCAACCTAACCGTTTGAAATTGCAGTTTCTAGTCCATGTTTGTAAAGAACAGTGATTGGTTTGTTGTAAGCTGGCCTTGCACATATACTTTACTAGATCAAAAGGAAGCGCAGAGATGTCATCCGAAATGACTCTACCAGCAGTTCCCATCCTAGAGGACAACCCGATTGCGGGGATCCCAGACTCAGAAACTGCGGTAGCTGAAGATAATAGGATCATTCGAATCCGAGTTATGGAGATGTGGGATGCTTGGGCAATTGGAAAAGAACCTCCAGGTGTTACCCCAAGGTCGGAGGAGGGGGGGGGAGTACCTTCACTATCCCCTTCAGCCCCCCAAATATCCTCTTGGGGCAGCCTACCATATCAACCAACTTTATCGGAGCACCTTCTAAAGCCCGTTCTCCGATGTTCACATCTGGCTAAGTTCCTAATATTTTTACGGCCCCTTCGTGCGCCGCCGCCACATAGCCTGCGGTGCCGAGCCCCATGTTTGATCCTAATGCTTTCACATTTACAACTCCCAACTACCAAACCGAGCCTCCCACATAACCCACATACAATTATCCTCAACCAGCATATTAACTCACACCGGTGCAGGACAAAACAACTAAGACACCTGAATAAGATGAAATAACAAGAAGGATGAAAAGACTTGAACAAAGTTTGAAAAACATGCAAGGATTAAGTGGGCCGAAGAGCGTGTCCTACTCAGGTTCGGTGCATTTTCCCACAACGTAGCCGAAGTTTGAAAAGTACGATGGTCATGGCGATCCCATTGTTCATTTGAAAAAGTATTGCAATCAAATGCGTGGGGCAGAAGGAAAGGGAGAAATATTAATGGCATATTTTGGGAAAAGTTTAGTAAGCATCGATTTTAAATGGTATATGGACCAGGATATCACTCGATGGCATATTTTGAATGATCTCGCCTGGGATTTCGTAAGGCAGTTCTAGTATAACATTGACATCACCCGGGATAGAAATTCTTTGGCCAATTTGAAAAAGAAACCTTCAGAAAGCTTTAAAAAATACGCTGTCAAGTGGCGCGAACAAGTGTCAAGAGTTAAACCACCCATGGACGAGACAGAGATGGTCATTGTTTTCCTACAAGCGCAAGAGGTAGATTATTTTCAAAATATGATGTCAGCGATAGGTAAACCTTTTGCGGAAGCAATTAAGATCGGCGAGATGGTAGAAAATGGCCTGAAAATAGGAGGAATTCTAAGCCAGTCCGCCATAAGAGCAACCTCCTAGGCCATCCACGGCGGGGCAGGAGGGGTCGCAAGAAACAAAAAGAAAGAAGACGTGTCAATGGCAGCCTCCGGAATGAGAAGACATCATGCTCACAGACCTGTATTCTCAGAAAGGGCATCTCTACATTACTATCCCCATCAAGACATGAATTAAGTTACTCAACTTTATGCAATCAGAAATGCCCATCCATTTGCCCTACCACAACAATAGGGCAATAGAAACCTAGCCCGAGAAATCAGCTCCCTAAGAATCACTGTAATCCCCACCCTCCGCAAATTAATTACCTCCCAGGGAACCACCTAGGAAACAAAACTTTACTCCAATAGGGGAATCGTGTGCCAGCTTATTTCTAAAATTGGTCCATATGGGTCTCCTGCAGCCCGTGCCCTAGAACAGTTAGAACCCCAAGTCACCTTCCTATCAAAGGGGTATACGCTGTGCTTATCATTCTAGGGCAAAAGGACATGACACCGAAAATTGTTGGACTCTGAAACGAGCAATAGAGGATTTAATAGAACAAAAGAAGATAGTGCTGAGAGATGAAGATGTCCTGAATGTAACAAATAACCCGTTGTCGGCTCACAACAATGGGCCAGTCATCGGGATGATTTGTGAGGACAAAGAATTTGATCCTGCCCTAAAAATCCTAATAGGTATTGCTTATACAGACAGAAAATAGAAAGTTACCCCCAAGAAGGTTGAAGAAAAGGCAATGAGCGAAGTCAAGCATCCAGAAGAAGAGAAGAAGTCTAAATAAAACTGAGACGACCCCTACCAAGGAAACAATACTTTACACCCCACGAGGGCATCAATAAAACCAACCCACTTTGAGTCCCCCAAAAAGTTTTGAGTTGAACAACATGTTGTGTGTACCCAAGGGCGCTTATGTGGTACGGAGACCGATTAAATTACCAAGGCTGAATGAGCTCGTGGTAATCAGCCAAGCACCTCAGGAGACAATTACAAACCCTTCCGCAGTCTCGTGGAATTACCAAGAAACCATAGTGATATACAAGGGCAAAGAGATCATCAGGGAAACTCAAAAAGGCCATCCCACAAAGTAATATTCAGATATGGAAGAAGTAAACGCTGCCACCAAACAACGATTTCCACCCAAAAGGCCCGTAAATGCTGAAGAAGTAGAAGACTTCTTTCAAAAAATGAAAACGCCAGAATATGAGGTGGTGGACCAGCTCCGAAAGTCTCCCGAGTAGGTCTCCTTATTGCCATTGCAAATAAAACTTCCAGAGCACCACAAAGTGTTGTCTAAGACCTTGAATGAAGCCTATGTGCCGGTTGAAACCTCCGTAGAGCAACTAGAGAAAATGGCAGAAAGATTCTTTGCCATTAATTAGGTTATATTCAGCAAGAATGATCTACTCTAGAGAGAGCGGCCCACAACAAAGTGGTGCACCTCACCGTCAAATGCGAAGGCTATTATGTTAAAAGAGTAATGATAGACAGAGGTTCTGGGGTGGATATATGCCCACTATCAACATTGCAAAGAATGGAGATTGGAATTGAAAGGATCTGTCCGAACAATGTATGTGTTCGAGCCTTTGATGGAATCAAGAGAGACACCATAGGGGAAATTGACTTAGTACTGAACATTGGTCCAGTCGATTTTGAAGTGGCATTTCAAGTATTAGACATGGACACATCCTATTAATATCTCTTAGTAAGATCGTGAATTCACGCAGCAGGAGCTGTGCCTTCTACTCTGCACCAAATGCTAAAGTTTGAACCTGCAAACCAGGAGATCGTGGTCCACGGAGATGATGAACAGTCAATTTACTTGGATCCCTCTGTTCCCTGCCTCGAAGCCAAAGAGGGAAGTGAGCCTATAATTTACTAAGCTTTTGAAATTGTGGTAACCGATCAACACGAAGAAGGCTAACCACTTCCCCAGCCTTTCCTCTCTAATGTTTCAATCGTGGTGGCAAGAGAGATGACATGCCATGGTTTTATGCAAGGCAAGGGACGTGGAAGTTCTCTACAAGGCATAACTGAGTCGGTCCCTCTGCCTGCCACAGAAACGGTTTTTCGGCTGGGCTTCCATCCAACTCTAGAAGACATCACCTAGGCCAACCGTAGGAAACGTCATGGATAGGCTCTACCACAACCCCTACCCCACTTGCACAAAATATTTTTTTTTAGAATTTATGCCGTTCACTAGAGGGGGGGGGGGGGGTGAATAGTGAGGCACGAGAATATTGAAATATTGCGGAATTTAAAATTGCAGGAATAAGTAAATACGGTAATTGAAATAATCAAGAAAGAACACACCGTATTTTATCCTGGTTCACCACAACCCGTGGCTAGTCCAGTCCCCGAGAGACTCTCTCGAGATTCCACTATCTTTGTAAAGCTTACGGATGCTTAACAAACCGTTACAGTTGCTCAAGGATACCGCACCTTAGGACTTCACTTGCTTGAGGATACCTCACCCCAAGACTTCAACCACTAAGACTTTGGGTACTTAGCAAACCCGACAAATGAGAAGATATGTTCTTCTCAAACAACTCTCTTTTACAACAAATACTCTCTCAATAGAGTGGATAAAGAGAAACAAAATAAGCTCTATGAACAACACAAAGTTGTCTATCAAATGGCTCAACAAAAGCTCTAAAATGATGCTTGAAAAGGATCAATATGTATATCAATATATGCAGGAGTTGTGTGTTTAAAATCAGCTCAAAAGACCTCTTTTTATAGGTGAAAAAGTGGTGCTGACCGTTGCTTAATTGACAAATAAAATCCCTGATTCTGTGCTTCAACAATCGATTGTTTGGAGGTGACAATCGATTGTCTGACCAACGTTCAAAAAACAGATTCCTGATTTTAGGCTAAATAATCGATTGTTAACCCTGAATAATCGATTGTTCTTCAACGTTCAAAAATCAATTTAGGATTGTGGAACGGTCAAAAAATAATCGATTGTGTGAAAGTGACAATCGATTGTTGACAATCGATTGTGGGACAAAGACAATCGATTGTTTTGATATTTAAAAACGGTTGCACTGTCTCAAAATAATCGATTGTTAAAGTGGACAATCAATTGTCAACAATCGATTGTTAAAGTAGACAATCGATTATGTTGTTCCAGTGATCAAAACTTTGGCAACGGTCGATTATATACACTTGATATACACTGTGTATACCAGAGCATACCAGAATTGAAAACTTACTTCAAAACCCATTTTGGTTGAAATGAAAACGTTAAAATCATTTTGTTTGAAGTATATATTAAAAATATTTATGATATATATAATTTAATAAAGTGATTTTATGCATGTTTATGATGACTTAATATTGAGCCAAAGGATAAGATAACTTAAACGTTGTCCTTACATTGGTTCTACCAAACGACCTACGTCTTGGGTCTTCGGTCTTGAACTTCTTTGGCTCGTTCATGCAATTCCGTCATCGGTATGCTTCTCGCCATTTGATTATATCGTTGTTTGACACATGACTTTATTGTTTGTCATTCATCAAAACCTATACCTGAAAATCATGCTCATACAACCAAAGCGCACATATCAAAGGTATACATGATTTCCAACAATTTCCCCCTTTTTGATAATGACAAACAACGGAAGATATGCATATTGAATTCCCCCTAAATTCATGCTATATCTCAACATACAATTTATGCAAACAATTCATAGAAATCAATTCAATATAATTCCCCTTTAATTGAATATTCCCCCTCAATTAAGGCATGCATATCGCCCATATTCTTCCCCCTTTTGGCATTAGCAAAAAGACTATACCAAAAAAAATTTAAACCATTGACGATACCAATCGTTATAAACAAGATCATATCAAATGTTAGTAAATGGCATACTAATGATAACGGTCATTTTTCTCAACAATATCAATTGTTATTTTAAACTAAGAATGTTCATCAAAACATGAATCAATCAATTATTATAAACCAAATTGATACTAATTGTTATTCAAAAAGAACTGATTAAAGCATGTATCAACCAAAACTGATAATGATTATTTGCACATATCAACTCATTGTGTTTTTATTCAAAATACGATAACTAACCGACGTTCGCCCTTAATGCATTAAGGTTTTGTGCTTGGTGCATCCACTACAATATTGTAGTCTTCAAGCACACCTACAAAAAGAACCTAAAAATAGATTTTTGGTACCCAACTTCTTTTGGGTCCTTGGGGGTTAGGATAATAACAATTATAATCAACACATAAATTTCTATGTTTAGCAAAACAAACGGGTGCAATGTGTCCTACCCGATTACAATAATGACATATAACATTAGGATTGTGCATATGTCTAGGTTGAGCCAAATGCGTTCTAGGTGATCTAAAGTCATTCCTAGACGCGTTGAAATTCCTAGAGTCATCTCTAGGTGGTCTAGAATAATTATTCCTAGACTCATTAGCAAAAATCCTAGAATCATTTCTAGGTTGCGCAACTCCATTTCTATCATGATTCTTATTCATTTTACGCCTATAGTTATTCCTAGGCTTTTTCTTCTTTGTTTCAGCTTTAGGAATATCAACACTACGTGTTTCTAGTGCTTTCCTAAGTTCTGTGTTCTCTAGTTTTAAAGAACTACAAGAAGAACAATTTGAACATGTATCAATAGAAGAAGCTTCATTCAATTCCTTGATTTTATTTTTATAAACAGCAATGTCATTTTCCAAAAATTTGTTTTCTTTTTCTAAAACTTCAATTTTGTTTTTAAGAACACCATTTTCATTAGTCAATTTTTCAAAATCTATTTCTTTCAAAGAAGAGGATTTTTCAAAATCTTTTTCTTGTAAAGAAAGTGTTTTCTGAAAATCTGTTTGCAAAGAAAGTGATTTCTGCAAAGAAAGTGTTTTCTTCAATTCTTTTATCAATTTGGAAGCATTGACAAATTCACCATACAATTCATCATAGGCATTTTGTAAATCTTCAAATGAGTGAGAGTTAGATGTACTTACCTCTTCTTCTCCGTTTGCCATGAGACATAATGCGCCGGCTTCATTGCCCGAGCTGTCTGAGTCCCGTGATACGCGCCTATGGTGTTTCCTCTTTTTCTTGTCCTTCTTCAAAGACTTACATAACTTTTCAAATATATCACTGGAAGTATTTTCATCATCCCTTTCCGAATCACTTACCTCTTCTCTTTTAGAGGATGAGGCTTTGAAGGCAAAATTCGAATCACTTCTAAGATAAGGATTAAGAATTGTGCTATCATAAGTTTCGAGGTTACCTCTTAGTCCATCAATTGTGATATTCGTGTATTCCATCGACTCTTGGATGGCATTGGCTTCGGAACGCCATTCGGGAGTGAGACTCCATAGGACTTTTCGAACAAGATCTTTGTTAGTGTAAACTTTCCCGAGAGCATGGAGATCGTTGACGATTCTTAAAAATCGTTCAAACATAACACCAATAGGTTCCTTCTCCATTTTAAAAGTTTCATATTTATGAGTTAGAAAATCAATTTTGGATTCTCGGACTTGAGGCGTACCTTCATAAATGATCTCGAGTTTATCCCACATCTCCTTGGCGGTTGTGCAGCAAGAGATTTTCCGATAGTCATTCGGATTCACCGCACAATATAATACATGGATGGCCCTTGCATTATTTTCAACTATCTTCATGTCCTTGGCATCATATTCATCTTCCTTCTTTGGAACCGTGATTTCTCCAACTTTCTTTGTCGGCATTGGTTCACCATTTTTGATGATTTGCCACAAACGAAAATTGTTTGCTTTGAGGAAGATACTCATCCGCCCTTTCCAATATGTATAGTTTGTTCCGTCAAATAGTGGAACGCAAGTGGTGGATTGTCCTTTATTCATCATTCCTGCTTTCAATATTCAATACACAAAAATATATATAGCTCTCAACCGGTTAAGGCTTTCAGAGAGTTAGGCTCTGATACCAATTGTTAGAATTTATGCCGTTCAGTAGAGGGGGGGGGGGTGAATAGTGAGACACGAGAATATTGAAATATTGCGGAATTTAAAATTGTAGGAATAAGTAAATACGGTAATTGAAATAATCAAGAAAGAACACACCGTATTTTATCCTGGTTCACCACAACCCGTGGCTAGTCCAGTCCTCGAGAGACTCTCTCGAGATTCCACTATCTTCGTAAAGCTTACGGGTGCTTAACAAACCGTTACAGTTGCTCAAGGATACCGCACCTTAAGACTTCACTTGCTTGAGGATACCTCACCCCAAGACTTCAACCACTAAGACTTTGGGTACTTAGCAAACCCGACAAATGAGAAGATATGTTCTTCTCAAACAACTCTCTTTTACAACAAATACTCTCTCAATAGAGTGGATAAAGAGAAACAAAATAAGCTCTATGAACAACACAAAGTTGTCTATCAAATGGCTCAACAAAAGCTCTAAAATGATGCTTGAAAATGATCAATATGTATATCAATATATGCAGGAGTTGTGTGTTTAAAATCAGCTCAAAAGACCTCTTTTTATAGGTGAAAAAGTGGTGCTGACCGTTGCTTAATTGACAAATAAAATCCCTGATTCTGTGCTTCAACAATCGATTGTTTGGAGGTGACAATCGATTGTCTGACCAACGTTCAAAAAACAGATTCCTGATTTTAGGCTAAACAATCGATTGTTAACCCTGAATAATCGATTGTTCTTCAACTTCAAAAATCAATTTAGGATTCTGTGGAAGGTCAAAAAATAATCGATTGTATGAAAGTGACAATCGATTGTGGGACAAAGAAAATCATTGTTTTGATATTTAAAAACTTCGGTTGCACACTGTCTCAAAATAATCAATTGTTAAAGTGGACAATCGATTGTCAACGATCGATTGTTAAAGTAGACAATCGATTATGTTGTTCCAGTGTTCAAAACATTGGCAACGGTCGATTATATACACTTGATATACACTTGATATACACTGTGTATACCAGAGTATACCAGAATTAAAAACTTACTTCAAAACCCATTTTGGTTGAAATGAAAACGTTAAAATCATTTTGTTTGAAGTATATATTAAAAATATTTATGATATATATAATTTAATAAAGTGATTTTATTCATGTTTATGATGACCTAATGTTGAGCCAAAGGATAAGATAACTTAAACGTTGTCCTTACATTGGTTCTACCAAACGACCTACGTCTTGGGTCTTCGCTCTTGAACTTCTTTGGCTCGTTCATGCAATTCCGTCATCAGTATGCTTCTCGCCATTTGATTATATCGTTGTTTGACACTTGACTTCATTGTTTGTCATTCATCAAAACCTATATCTGAAAATCATGCTCATACAACCAAAGCGCACATATCAAAGGTATACATGATTTCCAACATTTTTAAGACCAAAATACAGTGAGAGAGAAGAAGATGATACCTTCACGGCAGAAGAAATTGAGGAGTATGTGGAGCCATAAGGAAATTATTGTATGAAGCCAACTTGGTCCGACTGGGATAAGGCTCAAGCAGGACTGAAGTGCTTTATGCGGGACCGGATGCCAAGTTGCAAAACTTGAAAATCACGCCTTTCCAAGCCTGGCGAGAGGCCCGGTAGTCCCGCCTTGCTATCTTTTATTGCGTCACAAGTTATTTAAGGGTGTAGCTGGGGTTTTTTTTCTTTCACATTTTGTCCTTTAAATTCCAGATGTAAGCCATGTTATCTTGCAGTTTCAAAGAAATGAAATCAATATTTCATCGTTTGCACTTCTCAATCTTTTTCTTATTTTTTTTTTCTTTTATTTTTCATTTTTTCTTTTTTTAGTCCCAATAATGCGGCTTTAAATAAAACGACATGGTTGTGGACTTCATGCCACGACCCAAACATGCTGCCTGTTTGTGAAATAATGAATCAAGAACCGGAATACGATGAAGAATAAACTTTAAGGGAAATCAACCGAGAGTTGGAACACTTTGAAAATTAACGTAAGCCGAACTTAAACGATACCGAACTGGTCAACTTGGGCAATCCCGGTTAAATCAAGGAAACTAAAATAAGAATTCATGTGAATAAAGAAATCTGCGCTTTATTGGTTCAACTCCTTTTGGATATCAAAGATGTATTTTTTGGTCTTACGATGATATGCCTGCGCTGAGTGTTGATTTGGTGGTTCATAAGTTGCCCACATACCCATAATGCCCTCCGGTCCAACAAAAACAAAAAAAGTTCAAACCTGATGTCAGCGATACGATCAAAGAAGATTTCACAAAACAGCTAGAGACGGGGGTAATTTGAACGATTCGATACACCACATGGTTAGCCAATGTGGTCCCGGTACCGAAAAAAGACGGAAAAACTTGAGTGTTTGTAGACTACAGATATTTAAACAAGGTGAGTCCTAAGGACAACTTCCCTCTACCTAACATCCACATCCTTGTTGACAACTGTGCCAAACAAGATATACAGTCGTTTGTAGATTGCTACGCAGGATACCACCAAGTGTTGATGGATAAGGAAGATGCTGAGAAAACCGTCTTCACTACATCTTAGGGAACTTAATGTTACAGAGTGATGCCATTAGGCTTAAAGAACGGCGGGGCAACGTACATGAGGGCCATGACCACCATTTTCCATGACATGATGCATCAAGAAATATAATTATATGTGGACGATGTGTTTATCAAGTCCAAGACTAAGGGTGATCATGTAAAGGACTTAAGAAAGTTCTTTGAAAGGCTTCGAAAGTATTATTTGAAATTGAATCCAGCCAAGTGTGCATTTAGGGTCCCCTCACGCAAACTTCGGGGATTCATTGTCAGCCAAAGAGGTATTGAGTTGGATCCAACAAAGATAAAATCCACTCGAGAGTTACCTCCTCCAAAGACCAAAAAGGATGTAATGAGCTTACTGAGAAGATTGAATTACATCAGCCGATTCATTGCCCAGTTAACTTCTACATGCGGGCCCATTTTCAAGCTATTGAAAAAGGATGCGGCAACTAAATGGACTGTTGAGTGTCAAGAAGCTTTTGACAGAATCAAATAATACTTGTCTAACCAACCAGTTTTGGTCCCACCGAAACCAGGAAGACCACTATTTCTCTATCTAACAGTCCTGGAAAGCTCTTTTGGTTGTATTCTTGGGCAGCATGATGCCATATGAAAGAAACAGCAAGCCATCTATTATTTGAGCAAGAAATTTACCAGTTACGAGGCCAAGCACAAACTGCTAGAAAGAAACTGTTGCGCCTTGACATGGGTGGCTCAGAAGTTGCGGCATTATTTGCAATCTCATACAACCTACCTCATAACTAGGCTGGATCTACTGAGGTATATATTCAAAAAAGCGATGCACACAGGGCGATTGGCAAAATGGAAAATCTTTCTCATCGAGTTTGATATAGTTTATGTCACTTGTACTGCAATGAATGCTCAAGCATTGGCAGATCATCTGGCCGAGAAACCCGGTGATGATGAATATCAGCCTTTGAATACCTATTTCCCTGATGAAGAAGTGAATTTAGTGGAAGTAACATTTGAAGACATCCCCACTTGGAAAATGTTCTTCGACGGAGCAGTAAACGTAAAATGCGTAGGGATTGGGGAAATTTTAATCTCACCCATAGGTCAACATTATCCGACTACAGCCAAGCTCCGGTTTTTCTGCACCAATAATACATCTGAGACGAATCTTGCATCATGGGCATGAACATGGCCATTGACTAAGATGTCAAGGAATTGTTAATCATAAGGGATTCAGATTTGATCATCCAACAGGCTCAAGGAGAGTGGGAAACAAGAGACGTTAAACTCATTCCCTATAGAAAGCATGTGGAGGACCTCAGCAAATGGTTCAAGTCGCTAGAATTTAGGTACATTCCTCACTGTCAAAATGAGCAAGCAGACACATTTGCCACCTTTGCTTCCTTGTTTCCTTACCCCAAAAATGCCTACATCCATCTTTTGGAAATCCAATTAAAAAAAAGGCATGGGTATTGTAACATTACCGAAGCGGAGTCCAGTACACAGCCCTGGTATTATGACATTAAAAGGTTCCTGAAAACATAGGAGTATCTCTAACAAGCCATCGAGGAGCAAAAGAAAACAATCCTACGGAACGCAACTAGCTTCTTCTTGAGTTGTGATACTTTATGCAAAAGGACTCCACATCTTAATCTGCTGAGATGTGTTGACACCGAGGAAGCTGGAAGAATTATGCATGACGTACACTCAGGAGAGTGTGGGCCTCATATTAACGGGTACGTGCTGGCAAAGAAAATACTCCGAGACGGGTATTACTGGATGACCATGGAGAAGGACTGTTTCAGCTTTGTTCGAAAATGTCCTCAATGTCAGTTGCACGGTGAATTGATTCATGCACCGCCAACTGAATTGCATCCTATGTCAGCACCCTGGCCATTTGTTGCTGGGGGCATGGATGTCATTGGGCCAATTGAGCCAAAGGCATCAAGTAGACATAGACTTATATTGGTTTCTATTGACTACTTCACAAAATGGGTTGAAGCCATCACTCTTAAGTCCGTTACTAATAAAGCTTTGGTGGATTTTGTGCATTCAAATATCATTTGTCATTTTGGGATTCTTGCAACCATCAATACAGACATTGCAACAATCTTGAACATTCGTCTGATAGGATAAATATGTGATCAATTCAAGATAACACATAGAAACTCCACCCCATATCGACCCAAAGTTAATGGTGTCGTTGAAGAAGCTAACAAGAACATCTAGAAGATCTTGAGGAGAATGATTCAAAGCTCAAGGCAATGGCATGAAAAGTTGACTTTCATTGCTGGGATATCGCACCACAGTGCGCATATCAGTATGAGCAACTCCCTACTTGCTGGTCTATGGGACTGAAGCAGTCATACCTGCAAAGGTAGAAATCCCTTCGCTCCGAGTAATTGTCGAAGAAGAAATTGAGGATACAGATTGGGTTAAAACTCGTTGGGAGCAGCTGCCATTAATTTACGAAACACGAGTGGCTGTGGTTTGTCATGGGCAGTTTTACCAACAAAGGATGGACCCCGCTTACAACAAGAAAGTGCACCCGAGGAATTTCGAAGTCGGGAAGATGGTATTGAGGCGTATACTTCCTCACCATCAGGAAGCAAAAGGAAAGTTCGCTGCGAACTGGAATGGTCCATACATTATCAGAAAGATACTACCTAAAGGAGCATTGTACCTGGGCGACGTTGAAGGAGACGATCCCAAGGCAGCAGTAAGCAGATATAGTAAAAAGTATTACGTTTGAACTCCCTACAACAATGACTCTGGTTGATTGTAATTGACGAAGGCTTTTCTTTCCCGCTATCATGAACACTATAAATCCTTCGCAAACACTTTGATCCAGTTATGTTTCTTTGATCACCCTCTTTGGAACCCGGAAGTGTTGTTCAAAAAAAAATTAATTGAAAAAAAAAGAAAAAAAGATAAATAAGAAAAGAAAAGAAAAACAAAACAGAAAAATGAAAAAAAAGAGAGGAGAAAATATATATATATATATATATATATATAATAAAATAATAAAATAAAAAATTAAAGAAACAACAAACAAATTAGTATAGGAAAAACTTCCTGATCTACGTCTGACTTGGTTCCAAAAGGATACGTAGGAAGCCTCTCCCTGAGGTTCAGTCATATCAAAATAAAACCCCAATTACCCAAGAAATAAAACTGGGGCCGAAATGTATTGTTTCAGCCATAAATCCGCCCGAATAGTTCCAAAGTTGTAGATTCCCATCCAACTTCCTTTACTCAAGAAGCCTAGCCCAAGTACTTCTGATCAATTGGTCTAAATAGGGACGTGAAAAACACCATTGTCAGGATTCGGCACAACTCAATGTTGAGAGAAGTAAAATGAGAGAGTCTTATCAGTGAAAACCTCCGGGCACCATAAGGCGACGGCGAGCAGAGATAAACAAAAAGAGAGAGTCTGTTTAGCGAAAACTCGCAAAGAGGGGTATGGGGCGACGAGAGAAGAGAAATGAGAGAGGTTGATTGGCGAATACCCAAAAAAGGGTGCCATCGGTCTAAAAGGGGAAATATTCCCACTCAAGCCTGAACAAGTTCACTAGTTTTGAAAAATTTGAAATTAGCAAGAAGAAATGGATTTGGGCCAGGTATTTAGTCCAAGAAGCATGTCGTTTCCATTTAAAACTGGCACGCACTCCTAGATAAGTCCTCCCTAAGAGACATACCTCTCTAAGCTCATGTTTGGTGTTATTATTTTCCCACTCCTATCCCCTTTAACTTTGATATCCTGACCACCCCCTAAGAAAAGGTAGCAGGGCCGGTCTCGCGGGTTTTTCTCCTGGCAAGAACAAAAAGGGATATTTGATATCGGCAAGTGCATTTAGCCAACCCCCCTGATCATGACGGCTAATGCTTCAAAAACAAGAAAATAGAAAGAAAATAAATTAAAAGTTAAAGATTCCACGAAGGTGAATCAAGATTGGAAAGTTTAAGCCCGAGCAGGATAATGCTTCCCACCAAAGATCCCAAAGGCAAGCCCTGAAATCGAAATCAGGACAAAAATCATAACCAAAGGCCTGGAAAACATAACCAACACAAAAAATGAGGACCCCCCCGGCCAACCTACGAGGCAAAGTTCGAAGTCAAGGGTTTCTCGTCCAACATAAATGAGGTTGAAATCAAGCAAAACAAGGCCGCAAACCCAATCACTGTTCAAACTAACATTTTGTTTTGTTTTTGAATTGAAATAGACGCAGGTGTAATCTAGAAAAATAAAAGGAACACGGGGTAAACACAACCAAAGGAATAGAGCAAGGACCAAGAATGGTGGTGCAGCAATAAAAAATAGGGGAGTTTTCTGTATATGTTTTTCCTGCAAATATATAAATAAACATGATAGCACGGGATTCCGACCCCTAGCTTCCCACTTTGCAGCTTGTGTATTTCCTCGCCATAACTCAAGGATTGCATTCAACCCCCTTTCCTCCGTCTAGCGTAGACCGAGAAATTTCATTCCTTCACTCCCCGGCATACTCGGGAATTTTCTCTTTACATACCCAGTATAACCTGAGGACCCCCTTTTCTCCCACTTTTACTCCCCAGCATAGTCTGAGAGTTATACTTCTCTATCCTTAGCATAACCTAAGGGTTTTTCCTTCCCTTCTCTATCCCCAGCATAGTCCAAAGTATCATTGTGGCCTTTCACTTCCTTGTAGTTCCCTAGCATAATATAAGAGTTTTCTCTCAATCCCAACATAACATGCGGATTCCCTTGGCATAACCCAGGAATTTTCCATTCACCCCTAGCATAACCTAGGAGTTTTCTCTCAATCTTGTCATAACCCGCGTATTCCCTTGGCATAACCTTGGAATTCTCCATTCATCCCTACATAACCGGTGGATCTCCCTAGCATAACCTAGGAGTTTTCTCTCAATCCCGGCATAACCCGCAGATTCACTTGGCATAACCTAGGAATTTTCCATTCATCTCGGCATAATTCGTTGTTCTCCCTAGCATAACCTAGGAGTTCTTCTCTCATCCCGGCATAACCCGTGGATCTCACTAGCATAACCTAGGACATTTCACTCAATCCCGGCATAACCTGCGGATTCCCCTAACATAACCTAGGAATTGTTCCATTCATCCCGGCATAACCCGCGGATTCCTCATGGCATAACCCAGGAATTTTTCTTTCATTCCCGGCATAACCCACGGATCTCCCTAGCATAACCTAGGACTTTTATCTCAAACCCGGCATAACCCATTGATCTTCCTAGCGTAACCTAAGACTTTTCTCTCAATCCCGACATAACCCACAGATTCCCTTTACATAACCTAGGATATCTTCCATTCATCCCAGCATAACCCGCGGATTCCTCCTCGCATAACCCAGGAATATTTCTCTCATTCCCGGCATAACTGGTGGATCTCCCTAGCATAACCTAGCACCTTTTTCTCAAACCCGACATAACTCGCTGATCTCCCTAGCATAACCTAGGGCTTTTCTCTCAATTCCGACATAACCCCCGAATTCCACTAGTATAACCTATTAATTCTTCCATTCATCCCGGCATAGCCCGCGGATTCCTCCTGCCATAACCCAGGAATTGTTCTTTCATTCCCGGCATAACCGGTGAATTTTCCTAGCATAACCTAGAAGTTTTTCTTTCAAACATGGCGTAACCCGTGGATCTTCTTAGCATAACCTAGGAATTCATCCGTTTATCCCGGCATAACAGGTGGATCTCCCTAGCATAAACTAGGAAAATATTCCTTTCAACCCCGACATAACCCACGGTTTCCCTGGCATAAACCAAGGAATTTCTTCATTTATCCCTGCATAACCCATGGCTTTCCTTCCATCCCCAGCAGAGACCTTTCATTCCCATCCCGTCATAATCCGCGGATCTTTTTGATAATCGCAGCATGGGCTTTTTCAATCCTATCCCGGCATAACCCGTGGATCCTCTTCCTATTCCTCGCAGATACCATTTTTCCTTCCAAGCGTAACATGGCAATCATTCTTGAGGATACGCAATCCTAACTTGTATTGTTTTCAGGCAAAATAGCTTAGATTTGTGTTGCAATTAACTCACAAAAATTTCCGGTGAAAACTGGGGCAGAAAATTTCGTTCGTTTGTCTGTTTTGGTGTCCAACCAGGTTATACCTAAAGGCACAAAACTCAAGATGATTGAAAGTGGGAGTCTCAATCCAAAAAAGGAAAAGAAAGAAAAGAAAAAAAAGAAATGAATTAAAAATGATGAAGCAGACAGAGACACAGATTGCCCAAATTTGATCGAAATCTCAAGACTCGCCTGTCTTGTTTTGTTTCCAAATTGAGGAATATGCCAGAAACTACAACTAACAAGCATCAGGATTCAAATTGAAGTCTGCTATAAGAGCTAGTCAACACTCGAGATCAAGTTTCAAGTGACTCATGGATAAGAATTTTGTAACTCGTAGTTGATAGACCTAGCTACCTTAGCTGTTGTTTTTCTTTTGTGTAATAAAGAGTCTATAAGCGGTGGCAGTAGCAACAACAGTGAAATCACAGCCCACGGTAGTCCCAGCTACAAATATTTCAGGAACTACACTGGCGTGCTTCCTTTATCGCCGAGGATATGTAGGCAACCTTTAGAGCAAGGCTCAGTTAGGAATTTTTCAAAGTGCTTCACACGGAGTATTAAGTTGGATGAAAATCGCTCGTGTCTGCTCACTTATCTTTGCACGAAAACTCTTTGTGTTTTCAAGCAACGAGGGGCAGCTGTGAGCATGTGATTTTTGCATCTATGAAATTACTCCTATAGAATTCTAAAACTTAGGATTTTTTTCTTTTCCTTATTTATTTTTAGGATTTAATTGCGCATATCAGTGTGTGTTTTCATTGATGCATGCAGGATAAAACATAAAAATACAAAATTGCATAATTATTTAGGATTTTATTTCATATAGTTTTGTTAAATTAATTGGTAATTAATGTTTATTTTTGCATAATTTAAAATTACAAAAATCAAGTAGTTATTCTGGCATTTTATTGTTTAGAGTTTTATGGTTAATGTTTCATTTTGTGCATTTTTGATTAATTTTTACACATTAGGTAGTTATAAAGTTTATTAAGCCTAATTATGAATTTTCGAAATAAAATTAGGAAATAATAAATAAGAAAAAAAAGAAATATATAGGATTTAACTAATTAACCCAGGTTGGCCACAATTGGGCCAAAGCTGGGTGACCCAAACACAATACCCATTCAACTACCCAAAACCCAGCCCAATAACTCATTTTTAACCCAGTCCACACAAGAGACGCCCCAAAACGACGTCGTTTTGGGGCAGTCCATCTCAACCATTGATCACAACCAATCCAACGGTCCTGAAGACCCTTCCCCATATCCCATATATATGTCTAAATGCCTTTGTATATTTAGAGACAAAAACTCATCTTCCTCGTATCTAACTACGCTGGTGTATCCCCACCCCTCCACCACCGTCTACCACCCCTCAATCGCCCTAACGCCCCCGCCGTAAATCGCCTCACGGCGGCGGCTGGCCACCAAAAAGTCCAAAAATTACTCCACTAGATCTTCTCAACCTCCTCTTTCCCTCCCACAATTAGTTCTCTTAAAAATTTACCCCAGTTCGTCGAATATTCTACAGAAGAGTCGCCGGCTTCGCCGTCTCTAACGACACCAACCCAAAATATAATCTCTGAACCGCCTATTTCCCATCTTCCCAACCATCTGGTTTTCATCCTTCGAATCTTACTTGACCTCTTCGAATATCAAACCGAAGACTGGTCCCAAACCCTAAACTACCGGAACCCCCTTACACTGGTGCCTGGTGGCGTCTCACGTCCCCATCCACAACCCTACCACCCACAACCCTCGAATGTAACTAGACACGACCAAAAGTCAGGACTGAAAACCAGACCTCATCCCAAAATTACTCAACCCTAGCCTAAATACCCCCTGCTCCTTTCCAACAATGAGACAAGGGTCTCAAAAGACCAAAAACCCTCTCAGAAAGGGTTGAAAGTCTGTAGATTTGAAAAAACCCTATTGTAGGGTTACAACGCTAAAAAGCTAAGTTCCCTGTATGCTTGAGTTTGTGTGTTTTCTTGTTCTAATTGATTTTATCTCCTTTGATTTTCATTTGTCTCAGTTTATTTGATTTCGATTTGTTCATCTTCGAAATCATATGTCTTCTCTTGCTTTTCATCTTCTTTCTTGTTACTTGTTTAGGTTCATTTGTTTTCTATCTTTGCATCTTCAAGATGTTCTGAATAGTTGTTTCCATCTAGACTTACATGCTCGTCCCTGTTTTCCTTTTGTCTTCCAGATTTTACATTTGTTCATATTTGGAAAATTCTGAATAGTTGTTATATTCTCCTCCTTGTTCTCTTTTGTTGATCATCTCTATTTTTATTTTGTTTAAGCATATTCTATTTGAAATTCTGAGTAGGTGTCTCAATCTAGAGCCATATACTTGTCCTGTTTTTCTTTTATAATTACTCTTGATCTTCTTTACTTCCATTTGTTAAATATGCATAGTCTCCTTATTGCTCTTCTGAGTGTTCAATTTCCATTATTCGTCTCTTAATTAATTTAATTCCTGCATTCTTCCTTATAATTGCTTTTAGTTTTTTGCTGAGTGTTTTAATTTGTTCATCCTTATAATTGTTGTATAGTTGCATTAGGTTCTCTCCTAATTGTTTTGGTTCTTCCTTTCATTTGCTTCTAAGTTTCATTGAATTTTTTTATGTAAAGACATGCATTCCCATTTACTCATCTGTTAGGTTTTTCTAGTTAGTGTTTTATTTCCACCACATGTTTTGGTTTTGAGATTGGATGACCTACTTCTAAATAGTTTGCTTAATATCTAAATTCATGAGTGCCAATGAATAAACATGCTCTGATTTTTCATTTCTTCTGGTCCCAAATCGATTAGTATCCATGTACTTCTGAAGGTTGTGATGATTAGTTTCATCTTGGTTTCTTGGTAATTTAAAGTCCACATTGAGATATTTGCATGAATCTGTGTTGCATTGATCAAACTTCAACCCTTGGTCATTTGTTTCTACATGATATAGTCTGAAATTAAGAAATTGATCTTGGTCTATAACCTGAAGTAATTAACTAGGGTCAATTTCTGACCAAGTAGATAGAAATCAGTGTTTAAAACACTTAGTCCAGTAATTAATAAAAGGGACATGGGTATTAAAGGCATTTTAACATAGGGAATCTTCTAACAAACTCTTGGAACATTCTTGTGAAGGTTCAAAGTGTAATTTCCGTTAATTCTACCCAATAACTTGAGACACAGTTTAGAAAATCAAGGACCATTTAGGAAAAACTGAAAAAGTGGATAAAGGTCTAAAAGGAAAACAATGAGATTTATGTTGCCCTAAGGCTTCAGTTATAACAGGATCATCTGATAATTTCCAAAGGCGGAATTTTTCTGGATGTTTTTCGAGAGATAGAGGATAATTGTTTAGACATAGAGATACACTTTCATTAATATTCAGCTAAAATCTATTTCAAGTGGTTCTTCTGATTGAGTCTTCTTTAATAATCGAAGTTCTATTCATTATAAGTGGAAGATGGATTGATGCATGTTCATTCTAGAGCCGTTAGAGAGATCTATTTTTATTATTTGCTCCTCAAACTTCCTTAGTTCCTGAGTTAACTGTCTATTTTGTTGTTGTGCTTGCTTGCTACTCGCTTAACTTGCTCATAGGTTCTTCTTTTTCTGCTTAAATTCCAGGTATCAATCCTCACTCAAAAATCTGAGAAGTAATAGATGTACACGTTCAAGATTATAACTGATAATGAAGACAATATTATTTTTTATGTATCAATGTCATATTATGAATGTTATTACTTTTCAGTAGCATTTCTTGTGTTGTAATAAGTATGAATGTGTAATAATGTTGGACTGTACTTAGCCTGTAACTTTAATTTATTTACTTTTAGTAGTTCTAAAGTGGGTCAATCCGTAATTATTTGGTGTTTATGATTTATTCTGTTAGAAAAGTAGGAGCTTGATGTTTGTATATGTACTATGAATGATGAGTACATTAGTTCCTTTCCTTATATGTCGGATCAAAATTTGAGATATAGCTTATTACTTTGTTAATATAAGATCACTTATTTTTAGAAATTCTCTTAGTTAAAATGCCTTCAGTATGCCTTGAAAAATGATCAATTCCATAATGTAAATGATTATAGTGTAGCAATTTAATAGGACTGTTATCAATTACTTATAGTCCAACGTTTCTGGGCCCAAGTGATGGCCCAAACTGTTGTTAGTTATGAAACATAAAGAAATGTGTCCCCTGGGCCCAATACTAAACAAAGCCCAAATTACAAAACCAACCATGAATGAGGCTGAATAATAGATGTTGAATCTCCCTTTGAATATATCACTCACATATGAAATTATTAGGATATATTTTAGAGATGACCGTAATAGAAAATTATAGTCGCTTTAGGTTGCCTTTATAAAATTAAATGAGCGCGCTTAATAAAATTATGCACCATGTGGGCTCCTTAACTGTAATAAAAATGAATAGAAATTTGGAGGTGTTGTTTAGTAAATTTCATGGCCTTCCACGAATTTTTAAATGTGTAATTGTTGTAGGCGCGATGTTAATAAAATATCTTCCTAAACCTGGGTGCACATTTATGTGACCCAAATCCAAGTCTCAGCGATATTAAAATGTGTCGAGAACCCGGGTGCATTTATGTCACCTGGTTCGAGACATGTTTTAATAACGTTGCAAATATCTCTAAAATGAATAAAGAAGTTAATAATTTTAAAATTGCACTATAGGACGAGCAGGTATAAAAATCGGGAAAATTAGCGAAATATGATAGTTTAAGCGACTGTGCTAGAACCACCGGATCCGGGGGTGCCTAACACCTTCCCTCGGGTCAATAGAATTCCTCACTCAAGAATTCTGGTTCATAGACTCCAATTGGGCAGTCGAAAAATTTCCTCGATTTAGGATTCTAAAAAACCGTTGACTTGGAAAATCAAAAGCTAAACCTATCCCAAGTGGCGACTCTTAAATGAATAATTAATTCCATTTGAATAATGTCACTTTAATTAGAAAAACTCTCTTACACGTGTCATCCTTCGGGGTAGCCATGTAAAAAGTAGGTGTGACACAACCGGTCTTGCCTAGTTTCTTGTGACAGTTCCATCTTCATCAAGTTTGTTCCTGAAGACCCATCTGGTGCCAATGATTGATCTGTCCTTGGGTCTTGGAACTAGGTGTCAGACTTGACTTCTTTCAAATTGATTGAATTCCTTCTGCATAGCATTGAACCAATCTATATCCTACAAAGCCTCCGCAACATTTTTATGTTCAATAAGATAGAAATGCATCAAATGCACATAGATTCTTTAGTTGTGATCTTGTTTTGACTCCAGATGTTGGATCAATGAGAATGTTCCCAATGGAATGACAACATTGATACTTGTGAGGTTTCATGACCAACTAGTTTCTGGTGAATGTTTCAGCTATTTACTGAGAACCAGGTTCATGAACTGGTTCCTTCAAGGGGTTTATTTAAATTCCTCTTTGATTTCTTCCCCCTGTGAGGTTGCGGTATAAGGAAGAACCTATTCCATCACATGTTCCTTCTGTAGGTGCTTCTTTGACTTGAGTTGATGCTTCACCCAAGTCTTTGACTAGTCCAATGGCTTCATCTTCATGTTCTTATCCCTCAGAAAGAATGTTAGTTTCATCAAAAACAACATGCACACTTTCTTATACACACAAAGTTCTTTTATTTTAAACGCTAAACACTTTATATGCTTTGCTATGTGAAGAATATCCCAAGAATACTCCCTTATCACTTCTGGGATAAAACTTACCTAGGGAGTCTTTTTTATTATTGTGCACCTTGCACTTGCACCCAAATGCCCTAAGATGGGATATGTTTGGTTTTCTCCCTTTAAGTAATTCATAAGGAGTATTCTCAACAAGAGGTATAGTCATGCATCTATTGATTATGTAACATGATGTGTTTACAGCATCTACCTAGAAGTTGTGGGGTAATATACTAGAGAAAAGCATGGTCATTGCCATATTCTCAAGGGTCATGTTCTTTCTTTCAACTACTCCATTTTGTTGAGGAGTCCTAGGGGCAAAGAAGTTCTGATCTATACCATTTTCATCACAATATTCAGCAAATTTTGCATTATCAAATTCAGTTCCATGATCAGACCTAATAGATTCAAGTCGATTTCCTAATTGTTTCTGAGTTTCGCTAACAAAAAAAGTAAACATTTCAAATGCCTCATCATTAGATGTCAAAAATAGTACCCACGTAAACCTAGAGTAATCACTAATATCACCATCACATATTTTATTGCTCATCTGCTTATGGTTCTAATTGGACCACAAAGATCCAGATGTACCAGTTCCAATGCCTTTGACGTACTTACCATTTTCTTGGATTTGAAGGATGACCTTACTTGCTTCCCCCTTCTACATGTTTGACAAACTTTGACTTCCTTGAAGTTGATATTAGGTAATCCTATTACACAGTGCTTGGAGAATAATTTATTAAGCTGATTTAGACTGGCATGGCCAAGACTTTGTGCCACTAGAGGGGATCATTGTCTAACACGCTTTAACAAGTGAGTTCATTTTCTGAAATAGTTGACAAATCTAGAATGTAAACAGTGTTAACTCTTTTTCCCTGCAAAACAACATTTTCAGGGATAAGGTTAATCACAAAACATTTGGTGGAGGTAAAAGCAACAAGGTTGCCTCTGTCACACAATTGTGACACACTTATTAATCTATATTTCAAACCATCAATCTGGTAGACATTCTCTATAGAGTGAGAATCAGTCTTGCCTACCTATCCAACCCCAATGATCTCACCATTCCTTCCATTTCCAAATGATACATTATCTCATTTTAGATCATCAAGTGAAAGGAACTGGTTGTTGTCCCCAGTCATGTTTTTTGAGCAGCCACTATCCATATACCATATTTGGCTCCTCCCTCTCACTTGGACCTGCAAAAGGAAATTAGGGCTTAGTGTTTGGAACCCAAACTAGTTGGTTCCCTTTCTATAAGCAAAAGGATGAACTAAATTCCTTCTTTCTCATCCAGGCAACTTACTCTTTTCTTTAACAAAAACTTTGTTCCTTTGACTGGCCATTTCCTTTGCATTACATTCATATTTGTAATGACCACTCTTACCACAGTGTGTGCAGATTTTGTTTTCAGGAAATGTGAGGTACTTGCTTTTTGGATCCCATTTAGGAGCTTGAATCTCATAGCGAAGTACTCTTTTGTTACTGCTATGATGCTCTTGCAACCAAGAGAGAGCATGTGAGGCTTTGTTCCACTTGCAAGTTCTATCTAGTTCATGTTTTACTTTTCCTAGATCTTATTTTAGAACATTGATTAGTTCATCTTTTCTATATAACTCATCTTTAATTTTTCCTAAACTTTCTTCTAGAGTGAGATGTGTGTGATCAGCTATCTTCTTTCCTGTCCCTAATTTTAGTTTAAGATTTTCATACCTAAGTTCTAAGACACTATTGTCAACTCAGTTCTTCAATTCAGTATTTTAGTTATCCCTTTCATTAGCCCTACAGTATAGACTTTCACATTTTTCTTTTTGAATCACACATTCCATAGACAGAACTTTGTTCTCATTGTTGATTATTTCAGACTCATCAATGAAGTCCATTAATAGCTCAGTCAACTTTTCTTCAGACAAGAATTTAATCTTGTCTTTGAGATGAAGAATACTTACCTCTTGCTCATCATATGATTCTCCGAAGGCCATCAATGCTTACTTCTCCCCAGCTTCATCTTCTAAGTCTTCATCTGATGTTTCTCCCTAAGCAGCAACCACAGCCTTGGTTGATACTTTGTTTCTCCTAGGTAGAACCTGTTCCTTCTTCCATATACTCAATTTATTTATTCCACTCAATTTCTCATTAAGGACAGTTTTTGATCATGTGGTCAGTCTTGCCACACTTATAACATCCCTCATTTTCTTGTTTCTCTAAAGCACTTATTTTATTAAAGCTTGTACTTCTTGAAGAACCCTTTCTCCTTATTAGATATCTTTTTAAATCCCTGGTGATCATAGCCATTTTATCATCTTCTAGTTCAACACCTTCAGCAATTTTGAGAGCCAAACTTTTCTCCCTTTTGGGGGTATCTATATTCATGGTTTGTCTCCTCATTTCATAAGTGGTTAAATTTCCAATAAGTTCATCCAATATGAGGGTAGAAATGTTATTGGATTCCTGAATGACAGTGATTTTGTTTTGCCATGTGACTGGCAGAACTCTTGTCAGAATCTTCTCAAGCTTGTCTTGTTCAAGGATAGTCCTTCTAATAGATTCCTTCATACTAACATTCTCATATTGAGAATATAGAAGTGCTCCTCTTGATCTTTTCACTTGAGGTGTTTCTTCATGATCTACTTGTAGGGTGTCCCATATTTCTTTAGCAGTTGTGCAGCTTTGGATCCTACTGTACTTGTCTGGCCCTAGGCTACATACAACCCACTTTTTTGCTTTACCAGTTTTCTCCTATTTTTTCAAGTCTTCACCAGTGCAGTCAGCCCTCGTCTTTGGTACTTCAATTCCTTCAGAATTCTTCTTGGTGGTTGCTAGAGGAACATCTGTCCCAAAGCTCATAATCTTCCACTATTATGGATGCTCTCATTCTGTTTTCCCACCAAGAGTAGTACCTACCATTGAAAAGTGAAGGCCTAGTAGTAAATTGCCCTTCCAAGTTCCAGGTGGTGCACTCATTGTTGATCTTCTCCTAAGGTGTTAGCCTTTCAAGGATAACATGCTCTGATACCAATTGATATTCCAAATGTTAGTTCCACACAGGGGGGGTAAATTGTGTAGTACCCAATTTTTCATACTAGAAGAACCTAGTTTTTCTAGACGTACTAACTATGACTATTTGCGTAATTAAGAGTGCATTAAATAAAGAACACAGAGATTTTTATGTGAAAAACACATGGCTCAAAAGGTGAACAACCACGACCTACTAATTAGTAGGATTTTTCCAAACATCTACTAAACTCAATGAGCCAAGACAACATTTATAAAACTCTTTGTACACCTAATGATTAACTCTAATCTCAGTGTAGAACACAGCCTCAACTGTGGTGACACTTGAATACTTAACCTACCTACAATTTGCTTCTATAAAAGCTGAAAAGGTAAAACTTTAAATCACCTATTACAATTGAACTAGAATAAGAAGAACATAATGGAACTGGTTCTCTTGTTCAAGTAGCTGCAAGTGTGCACACTTGATCTCACGTAAATTACTTGCAAAATAGTCTTGCGCTTTTGCTATCAATTTATCTCTAACTTCTTTGTATTTGTGTGTTCCTGCATAAGAGAACAATATTACTTTTGTAGAGTTAGTAATCTGAGTTTAATAAAAAATCGAATTACTGATCCTTCATCAAGTTCGAGTCATATAACACTTCAAACTACAATTCGTTATCCTAGATCCGTATATAGTTCTCTTTCATATAATGAGACCTCTTATCCTTTTCCCATATACAATCTTTTCGATCAGTTTAGAAGATATTGCTGCTCGATACCAAAGGCTTATCTTCTTCACGTGAATCTCATGTGCATATGCTGTAACAACTGTGTCTCCGAAGATGGACCTGATCCTTCACTGAGTTTATTTGTCATTCTTCAAAACTTCAACCGAACTTGGGCCAATAGAAATGTTTGCCTTAGCACTATCATGTATCATATTCTTATGGGATTGGGCCATCCGCCTCAACATTTTTATTGAACACTCTTATCGGATCGAGGCTCACCTCAGGAGAATTGTGTGAAATACTTGATAAGGAGTCTGCATACTCATAAATTTCCTAATTTAAGATGTGATCGTTTATTATGTATTGATCATTACATACTCCATCTGAGAAAGTATTGATAATTGAGGAAATTGGGTTCGTTGTTCATCGATAAACTATGTTATTTGCTTATATGTTTACTCATTGTTTACGTACCATATTTCATACTTTCCTACTTTATTTAATTGATTTACTGGACCACTAATAAATGTCAATGTCGACCTATCGTTGCTACTTCTTCGGGGTTGGGCTAGACACTTACTAAATACGTGTTGGTTTATGTACTCATGCTGCACTTCTACACTAAATGTATATGATTTGAGAGGTCCATTTGGTGATTATTTGGTCGCGTAGGCGCAGCTGCCGAAGGAACTCTATGATGAGCTATATTCCCTACCATGAGTCGCAGCACACATAGTTTCCGTCATGATTATTTACTTTATCCAATCTACCTTATATTCCAGACAGATAATGTATTATTGTTGTACTTTCTAATAGATGTTATGCACTTGTAGTAACGGGTTTTGGGGTATTTTAGAATTTATGTATAGTTGCTTTACATTGGCACGCTTTTACGTTATATTTCATTTAATCTATATGTATCTATGATTTTTAATGGATTGATTTTTGTACATAATAAGATTTATGATTTTAAAAATAATAAAATGAATAATTAAGTTGGTAGTTCACTGTTAATTTACCTAACTATAACATTGCACGCCATCATAACCTATACTACTTTTGAATCATGACAAATAAGAATAAGAAAATTACGTCTTTAATGCTTGAATTAGGGTACTCGATAATCCGGCATTACTTTAGAGACGGTAATTAAGCAGCAAACAAGATAGCTAGTTTAAAACCCTACCGCTAGACTAATCCTCTGGGATTGTTGCTTTTCGTTTTAGTATTAAGATGCCTTCATATTCTTACTATATGTTAATACAAGGTGATATATTATCTAATTATAAATTATCTGTTATTTATAAGAATACAAATAATTTGCAGTTATACCCTGTTATTTGTTGCGAGTATGAGTTGTACTTAGTGGCGTACTCAGGATTTTTCATTTGTGGTGTCACTATTTCTAGTAAAAGGGCAGTAACAGTTAAAAATATTTTGTGGAGCTAAGGGAGTTCAATCCCACAACCTCTTACATAATATTTGAAGCTAACAACCACAACACTATTAAGATGTTTTGTTGCAAGTGGTGTCAATTTTAATAGTTTTATCTTGTATTTATGTTTTATTTATTATTTTTATGTATATAAATAATAAAAATTTTCGACGAAGCGGTATCCCGTGACATCGCTTACCACCATATAAATCCGCCCCAGGTTGTACTTAAGTCGGCTCTCCATCTTTTTTAGATTTAATTTGTTTCCGTGTAAATCAAAAGGCCACCACTAATTAAAAACAACACAAATGAGAAGGAGTCAAAATTATTTTTTTAATGATAAAATAGTTATAAGTTATGGAAGTATAATTGCCATTATGCAGAGAGATGCATCAACCTGACCTTGCATTTAAGTGTACCCCATGGCCCAATTAATTAAACATTCTTAGTTCGTCTTGAACGATTATTTCAAGAAATATTAAAATGCTAAACTCTTAAACAAATTAAATATTGTACATATCAAATTATTTTAACGCTTTATCTTTTACTAAATAAATAAAAGTATTCTTTCATAAACTTTAATAATAGAAAACCCGCCGAATCCCATATTCTCACCTAACAAAAAGAGGTCATGAGTTTGAATTTCTAACAATTGTTCTTATGTACTTACCTCGCTAACGATCACAAGCTCACCCAAAAGTAAGTGAGCATGTGATTTTTGCCCAGTTAAGACGACTCCTATAGAACTCTCAGGTTTAGGTTTTTTCTTTAATATTTGTTTTATAATTTAATTGTGCGTGCCGGTTTTCATCAATGCGTGTTTAAAAATTATTTAGGACTTAATTTCATATTTCTTGCCGAAAAAATTATTATTTAGGATTATTTTTACAAACAGAAAATATAAAAAATATGTGCAATTAGTATTTCTGGCATTCTTTATCATTTTTGTTTAATCTCAAATTGTTGCATTTTTAATTGTGTTAATTATAAATTTTTGTTTTAAATAAAATTGGGAATTAATTAAACAAAAAGAAAAACAAAATATATACATGTATACATACAGCCACCCAGGCTGGCTACAGTTGGGCCACACCTGGGCGTCCCAAACCCCTTTTCTCTTTTAAAACACACGGACCTAGCCCAAAAACCATTCCCTGGCCAAGCCTACCTGTAACCAACCCAAAACGATGCCGTTTTGGGAAGGTCCATCACAGTCATTGATCAACTGATCATCCAACAGCCATGAAATTCCCACCAAAATAATACATATATGTCCAAACGTTCTTAATACACTTAGAGACTAAACAAGCCTCCTTCCTCGAACATACATTCAGGTGTATCGACCACCCCTGACCACCTAGTAGCCATTTTAATGCCGCCGCCTGAAATCGCTTCATGGCGCCGGCCGGTCACCAAACCTCCTTAACTTTACACCATTAAACCGGTGACTTGGGACACCAAAAGCCAAACCTATCCTAGGTGGCGACTCTTGAAATAAATACTTAATCTCATCTCGAATAATGTCACTTTAATTGGAAAAACTCCTACACGCGTATCATCTTTCGGGGTAACCACGTGTAAGCCAAAAAGGAGGTGTGACAACTAGTAATATTTATGTATTTCAATTTATATTGCGTTATTTTTTATTTAGTATTCTGAGCAAAATATATTTCATATTAATTAAGCTATTTGATTTTAAGTTTTCAAGTTTTAATCTTAATATTCGCTTATAGTCATGATAACAATGTTATAACATATTAGGACCAAAAATTTTAAAAACTCTAAGGCCGTATAAAACGAAACGGAGCCACTTCTATTATCACCAATGATTTTTGTCAATTAAGTGATAAAACATGCTGGTAACATATGGGGCAGTAATTAACTATCGTTATGTGATAAAAATTCATGTGCATACACTTGTCTTACATTTAGGTGTATTAGCTAAAACAATTATGATATAAGAACATGCATCGTTTTATCAGTTAATACCATCTATTTATTTGTTCTCTATTTTCGCACATATAAAACCTGGTGTGACCACGGCTCTTGCCTGTCTTTTTTCAATTTAGTTGTGTGAGCTTGCTCATGGACAATTATTGATCCCTGGAGGGAGCAATGGTGGAAATAGGGATTTCATCAAGAGGGTTTAAAAAACAACACATAAAAATTCTAAGGAGTAATTTAGCATCTGCAATATATACATAAAAAAAGAAAATAATCCGAGATACACAGTGAAATTTCAGTGAAAGAGGACCAAACCCCTTTTTGGTCACCTAGCTTCGCCCTTACCTAAAAAGCGTTAAAATTCATAAGCAATGAATAAAATATTTCCTAAAGAGAAAAGCCCAAATAATGGAAGTAGTTATTATACTAAATTGATAATTAATTATAATTCATATGCCAATTTAACAATATTAAGTAATGAATAATACAACTACATAAACAAGAAACAAATAATTGATAATATAATTAGACATATAAAATAATTAGAATTACTATGAGAAAGTTACATATACACGTAACTAAAATAATAATAATAAAGAAATAGTCATAAACGACGAATACAGAATAACTAAATATATTAAATGATATCCTAATATAGTATATATACTAATTAAATTTCTCATGTAGGAAAATGTAGTTGATAAATAAAAATCATAATTTCATAATGAAAAATACAAAAATAGGAAGAAATTATTAGGATATTATACATAAGAAAACGAACTATATATAAAAACATATTTTATTAATTATTAAATAAATCAGTGGTTTTTCCACAAAAATAATAAAAGGCCTATCTCTTTATACTTTTGATGAATTCCAAATTATAATTTCGTAAAATAATGATATTATTTAAAATTTTAGTAAATATAAAATGAAAAAACTAATCAAATATTATAGTAGAAATGAATGTTCGAAAAGAGGTGAATTAATTTTATAATAATTAATAAACAACTAAAAAAGTATTGATAAATTTAAATAATTAATAGAATTTTAAACAGAATAATATAAGTATATAAATACATATTTCTAGAATAAGAAATATATATATATATATATATATATATATATATGTATGTATGTATGTATGTATGTATATATTTATATTCTACTAGAAGAGAAGTGGTATTAAAATATTAAGACAATTGACAAATTAATAAAAAATCATATTAGTAAATGTATAGTAGTAAGTACCGGCTAATTTTAAAAAAAATAAACAATTTATTTGATTACTATAATTCTTTGTATCTTTGATTTTGTATAGATTATATTGTACTCACGTATACTACATTAAATAATAAAATAATACTAACTATTATTTATTACAATATGATATATAATATCATTATTTTATAAGATTAATATTTCGTCAAATTATTCACATATCACACAGGTTCTATTATTTGTGACTTAAAATAACACAGGAAAACTTAAGAAACAAAAATATAACAACACAATCAAATACAAGAAAGGAAATGAGAAAAAAAAAAGTATTGAAAGAGGCGAAATCAAAGAGTTAACGTTATTACTAAGCACGACAGGCAAGATCTAAGAAGATCAAATCTTATCAATTGGAGAGGGGGTAATTAATAATCATACGGTAAAGCTAACAAGTGCAAAATATTTTCTTTGCAACGGCAGCACCAAAAGTTCCAGTCATATCTAATTCCTCAGGATTTATACCAAATAACATTACTGGACAAGCTCTTCTCCAAAATACAAATCCCAAGAACTCTGGAGGAATTGATCTGTTGATATCATCGGCAAGGTTGAAGCTCTCGGGCTCAAATTTCTCTGGATCACTCCAATATTGGGGAACCTTTCCAATTTCCCACATATTCACATACTCGGTACGTTACTTCGTACGGATGTCCCTTTCTAGGGATGCTACATTTCATGCATGCAGGTTCAAATAGACAGACAGGTAGACCTTATCACTAGGTGTTGCCCGAGCTCAGCTTTATCGGTAAGCTCCCCTTCTTTTTGAGTTGGCAGGTCTAGTACGGTAGTGTATATATTGTGTATATATGTAGATTGGTTATGGGTAGGTTGGGGCCTTGTTACTATCATAGTACATCTATCAGTAAAGGCTTGTAGATATATCCTATCACTTAGTACAAGATGTTGGGCTTATAGGTCCTGTACATATACTTTATTGCCTTGTCAGTGGTAATAAATATGACGGCCTTGCCGGCCCAGCCTTATATTGACAGTTTGTCAGCATTAGTCTCTATTGGTTTTAAATTTCTCATCACACATTATCTTGCAATGTGGCCCATGGCCAAAAATATGATGTTACATGTTCAGAGTCTCAGAGTCACAAGATACGCAATGATAGTTGAGGCACTAAGTGCCGGTCTCACCCCTATGCTTGGGGCGTAAAAAAAGTGGTATCAGAGCAGTTTTATCCTAAAGAATCTACAAGCTATGTCTAGTTGGATCTTGTTTATAGATGTATACTGCACCATATTATATAAGTAGGGGACTACAGGGTATCTAGGAGTTGGTTACCCTTCTTTGAAATCTAAATCGTGTTGTAGCACTAAGTTATAGAAAATTTGAGTTAAACTTGCGTGTTGACGTTTGTATGCACAGACGATGATGTTAGATAATACGCTTAACGCTAGAGGGGGGGGGGGGGGTGAATAGCATTATAATAAGAATTAGCGTAAACTTGCGGAATTTAAAAATTGTAGGAAATAAATAAGTGCGATAAGTAAATAAATTAGAACAAACGCACCCATATATCCTGGTTCACCACAACCCGTGGCTAGTCCAGTCCCCGAGAGACTCTCTCGAGATTTCCACTAACTTGTTAAGCTTACGGGTGCTCAACAAACCGTTACAACTTGAGGACACAAGCCTCAACAACCTTTGCTCGGAGATACAACACTCCAAGACTTCAACCAAGGAAACACAAGTTCCTTCTTACAACACAAGGGACTAACACTTCCCTTCAAGTGTACAAAAACACTTAGCACTCAAACAAGACACTCCTTTAAGAGTTGATATGAGTAAAAAGAATACGCTCAAGATCGTAACAACTTTCGATAAGAATTTGGCTCTCAAAAGCTTATGTAATGAATATAAAATGATAAGCAATAAAGTATGCAAGCTTTAGCAATTGTATGATCAGTTGTTGTACTTAAAAGACTGAATTGAAGCTGTATTTATAGTTGAAAAACTTTGTATTACCGTTGCCTAATAGCCAATTAAGAGTTGCCGATTTTACTCAGTGACAATCGATTGTCAACTTACCACAATCGATTGTTTCCCAGTTCTTCCAAATATCAATCCCAGATTTTACGCTTAACAATCAATTATCTAAGATCAATAATCGATTACTGGCAACGTTCAAAAAATCATTTCCAGATTTTACATAAAACAATCGATTGTCAGAAATCTACAATCGGTTACTCAGCAACGTTCAAAAAATCCTTTCCAGATTTTAATTAAAACAATCGATTATAAGAAATCAATAATCGATTACTCAGCAACGTTCAAAAAATCCTTTCCGGATTTTAATTAAAACAATCAATTATGAGAAATCAATAATCGATTACCTGACGGTATTTGAAAACATTTTGGCAACGGTCAGTTATACAATCGATTATACTAAGTTAACAATCGATAATATATCACTCTTGAAAAATCAATTTAGACACTGCCTCTTGACAATCGATTGTCATAAGTTCACAATCGATTATTTAATAACTTTGAAAAAGTCTGGAAGACAGTGCCTCAACACAATCGATTGTCATAAGTTCACAATCGATTATTTTGTGACTTTGAAAAATCTGATGGACACTCTCTTCACAATCGATTGTCATTAGCTTCACAATCGATTATTTTGAGTTTTGAAAAACTTTTGGACACTGCCTCATCACAATCGATTGTCATAAGGTTCACAATCGATTGTCATGCAGATTTGAAAAATCTGATGCTCACTGCCTTAACACAATCGATTGTCATAAGTTCACAATCGATTGTCAAGCAGCTGACTTAAACAATCGATTATCATAAGTACATAATCGATTATTTAGTCCAGATTTTAGAGGCATGTTTAAAAATCATTTTGACTAACGTAAATATGCATTATTTAAAATCATTTTGCTCTAAATTAAATATGCATGATTTGTTAAAAATATTTTTACGAGAGAAGCCAAGTCTTGAGTTTAAGTTGTCGGATCAAGATCACAATTAAATACCGACTCATATAAAACTTAATCTCGATCTTTGTCTTGTGCTTGAATCTCGTTATATATCAATTTTGCGCTTGTTCTTGGACCTCGTCATATGTCAATTTGCGCATAGTTTGTCATTCATCAAAACCTACAAATATGAGCACGCGTTTAGTATAATGCCTTGAGAACGTGTTTCCAACAATTTCCCCCTTTTTGATAATGGCAAACTTTAAGCGGGATATGCATATTAGGCAATTCATAATGACGATTCAAGACAAGTAAAGATATGCAACAAGTATATAGATATGCAATTTGTTCCCCCTCAATATATGAATTCCCCCTCAATTTATGCCGATAAGTATTGAGAGTGCATACCCGTTATCTTCCCCCTTTTGCCATTAGCAAAAAATATAGAATAAAAAACTGGTTTATTTATTAAAAAAAACAATTTCAGAAATAATAACGCAAATAATGTCAAGAAAATCGATTATTGATACTGGATAATCGATTATATAAAAGAGAAATCGATTGTTCTGTGCGTCAAGCTTTATAATTCCCCCTGCCTTTAGGGCGATACCTGCAAAGTTATGTTAGACGTCTCCAACGCTCAAGTTAGAAAACATGTGAAAGAGAAAATGCAATGCATGACTTAGATCAACGTGGAGTCAAGGATCCCGAGTTCACTACGAATTCGGAAGAAGGACTCTTTCTCTAAGGGCTTTGTAAAGATCTCGGCCAATTGATCTTTGGTTTCAACAAATTCAATTTTGACATCGCCCTTGAGAACGTGATCTCTTATAAAATGATGTCTAATTTCAATGTGTTTTGTTCGCGAATGAAGAACGGGGTTCTTCGTCAAGCATATGGCACTAGTATTATCACATCTAAGAGGGATATGATCAAGACTTAGGCCATAGTCCAAAATTCATCCCCAATTGCTTCGGAGATGGTTGTTGGTTCAATTTGAGAAACAAAAGCAGTATGTCCTAAGGTGTTCATAAGAGAGTTTCGGGTACTTACCTTTTCTCCGACGTCGCCAATTACCTGTTAGAGAGGGTGATCTTTGATTGTCCTCCACTCGTTAGGGATTTTCGTTTCTTTCTCCAATTGTGGCGTTTCCTCCATTGATTGTTCCAAGATTTCATCTTGAATTTCCTTAGGAGTTTCCTCTTGTACTTTGTCTTTTAAACTATTTAAAATACCTGCAAGATCAGAACAAGAATCCTTTCTCGCCAAGCGAGTATTATTTTCGGAAAACACAATATGGGGGGATTCCTCCACAGTTTGGGTTCTATTATTAAATACCTTATATGCTTTGCTACGTGAAGAATACCCAATAAAAATTCCCTCATCGGATTTGGCATCAAATTTTCCCAATTGATCTTTTCCATTTTTATGAATAAAACATTTACAACCGAATACTCTAAAATGGGAGATATTTTGTTTCCTTCCCTTGTAGAGTTCATAAGGGGTTTTCATGAGTATTGGCCTTATGACTACTCTATTTAGAACGTAGCATGCGGTACTCACGGCATCCGCCCAAAAATGTTTGGGAGTCTTAGCCTCTTCGAGCATGGTTCTAGCCATCTCTTCGAGACACCTGTTTTTCCTTTCCACCACCCCATTTTGTTGTGGTGTTCGTGGAGCGGAAAAGGTATGCTCGATACCGAGTTCGTCACAAAAGTCCGCAAAGAGATTGTGATCAAACTCTCCCCCATGATCACTTCTAATTGAAGTGACGGTTGTTTCCTTTTCGTTTTGAACACGTTTAAGAAAGTATTTAAAATTCTGAAAAGCATCACTTTTATGGGCAAGAAATAAAGTCCAAGTAAATCTGGAATAATCATCAATAATAACAAAAGCATAACGATTTCTACCAAGACTTTCAATGCGAGATGGTCCAAACAAATCCATGTGAAGCAATTGCAATGGTCTAGTAGTTGAAACAATATTTTTCGATTTAAAAGATGCTTTTGTTTGCTTCCCTTTTTGACAAGAATCACAAATAGTTTTTTGCTTATATGAGTTTTTTCAGTACTTCCATGTTGGGATTAGTTACTAGTTCGAATTTCATACAAATTTATATTTTTTGGGAATTTGTTGGGCTCTGTTCCTATCTATTAATAGGATTTTGGTTTACACGACCTGTTGCGGCAAATGCTTGTCAAAAAGCGTTTGTAACTAATCGTGTAGGGGATTTTGGTTTATTATTAGGAATTTTAGGTTTTTATTGGATAACAGGGAGTCATTTTCAAATTTCAGATTTGGAAGACCAACAACTAAATTTTGTGTAACCAACTTGTTCAAAGGATGCATGTTGATGTGAGCTACTCTACGATGCCATAACCAAGAATCATCCTCTTTGCTTATTAAACAATTCACATATTCGGGTGAAGAATTTGCAAGATCAACCATATAAATGTCATCTATTCTAAAACCACGAAGGATAATTTTAAAATCGCTACGTCTAAAAACTAAGCATTCATCCGAATCAAATAAAACAAGATTTCCCTTGTCACATAGTTGACTTATGCTCAAGAGATTATGTTTTAAACCTTTCACAAGTAATATATGCTTAATGGAAGAAATTTCTTCCTTACCGACCGATCCGATGCCGATAATCTTTCCTTTGTTGTTATCACCAAAAATAACACTTCTCCCTTCCTTGTGTTCTAGTTGAAGGAATTTGGATTCGTCTCCCGTCATGTGCTTGGATCATCCACTATCAAGGTACCATAGTACACTTGATCCCTTCAAACATACCTACAAAACAGATTAATGAGTTTTAGGTACCCATGCCATTTTGGGTCCTTGGGGGTTAGGCAAATCATAGTGATGTGATTGAGTGTTATGTCTATGTCGTGTAAAACAAGCAGGAGCAATATGTCCAATTCGTCTACAATAATGACAAGTCACGTTAGGATTATTCATCCTTCTAGGTTGATAGTAATTGGACGGACGAAATTCATTTACTCTATTCTTGACAATATAACTATTGTGCAAATCATGAAAATCATTTCTCCTACCATTTGTTCTAGGATATGCATCATTTCTAGAATAGTTGTTTCTAGGTTGGAAGTCATTTCTAGGTGTTCTAAAAGGTTCAAAATTCCTTCTAGTGTTTGGCCTAGAATGTGCATTATTTCTAGCATGATTATTTCTAGGTTGTGATTGATGAAAACCATTTCTAGGTTTGTTGTATCTAGGATGAACATTTGTTTTATTTATCCTAGGTTGAGCCTTAGGTGGTTGGGGGTTGGCTCAACTTTCTCTTTAGGCTCGTTTCTAAAACCTATGCCATGCTTGGTCGACTTCAAATTAACAAGCACTTCATTCAAATTTTTATGAGAGGAATTAAACTTATCTAAGGTGCCCTTAAGCCTTTCTACTTCATTTTTGAGATGCATGCAAGAAGTACAAATTCTAGAACTCTCGGGCTTGTCGGCGCTTCTCTTGCCAAAAAATTTGTTTTCCTCTTTCAACTTCACATTTTCTAAAATCAGTTTTTCCAATTCCTTTTCTTTAAAAGAGAGTTGTTTTTGAAAATCTTTTTCTTTTAAAGAAGCATTTTCTTTTCTACTCTTAACAGTTTTTGAAGCTTTAATAAATTTGCTATACAACTCATCAAAAGCATTTTGCATTTCTTCAAGGGAAAAGAAATTTTTGGAAGAAATTTGACATACCTCTTCTTTGTTGTCTTCTTGTGCCATAAGACAAAGATTTGCGGCTTCGTCTTCATCTTCCTCACTTGACTCGTCACCGGAGTCGCCTCCCCAAGATATGTATGCTCGTTGCTTCTTGAAGGGTTTCTTCACCTTTTTAGCATTTGGGCAATTTGATTTAATGTGCCCGGTTTCTCCGCACTCATAGCACTTTATTTGATCTCCTTGCTTTTTGCCCTTTCGTTCATACTCTTTTCGCATGAACTTTTGAAATCTCTTGATAACGAGTCCGAACTCGTTGTCTCCGTCCTCATCATTTTAAGGTTGGCTTGTGCTTGCCTTGAGAGCGATTCTTTGCTTCCTTTGATCATCAACAAGAGGGTTAAGTATAGTAGATTCATAAGTTTTAAGATTACCTCTTAATGCGTCGATGGTGACATTTGAAATGTCAATGGATTCTTAAATCGCGTCGGCCTTGGATCGCCATTCCGGAGTGAGACTCCGGAGAATTTTTCAGACAAGTTCCTTATCCGTGAAGGTCTTCTTAAGTGCATGTAAATCATTTACGATTTTTGAAAATTGTTCAAACATCTCATCGACCTTTTCGCCTTTCTTCATGTGAAACAATTCATATGCATGGGTTAGGAAATCAATTTTGGCTTCCCTTACCTGGTCCGTACCTTCGTACGTAATTTCCAGCTTGTCCCACATTTGCTTCGCCGTTGTGCAACAAGATATGTTCCTGTAATCATCAGCATTTACAGCACAATATAATAAATTAATAGCTTTGGAATTATTTTGCACCTTTCGGATATCATCCGCATCGTATTCATCTTCGGACTTTGGGACCCATTCATTTTCAACCTTCTTGGTTGGAATTTGTTCTCCATTCATTATGACCTTCCAAAGATGAAAACTATTTGATTGTACAAATATTCTCATCCTCTCCTTCCAATATGTATAATTTGTACCATCGAATAGCGGTGGTCGGGTGGAGCATTGTCCTTCACCTATTCCTGCAAAAGAATCACGAGTAGAAGCCATGGATGTTTCTCTCAAACGGTTAAGTCTTCAGAGAGTTGGGCTCTGATACCAATTGTTAGATAATACGCTTAACGCTAGAGGGGGGGGGTGAATAGCGTTATAATAAGAATTAGAGTAAACTTGCGGAATTTAAAAATTGCAGGAAATAAATAAGTGCGATAAGTAAATAAATTAGAATAAACGCACCGATATATCCTGGTTCACCACAACACGTGGCTAGTCCAGTCCCCGAGAGACTCTCTCGAGATTTCCACTAACTTGTTAAGCTTACGGGTGCTCAACAAACCGTTACAACTTGAGGACACAAGCCTCAACTACCTTTGCTTGGAGATACAACACTCCAAGACTTAAACCAAGGAAACACAAGTTCCTTCTTACAACACAAGGGACTAACACTTCCCTTCAAGTGTACAAAAACACTTAGCACTCAAACAAGACACTCCTTAAGAGTTGATATGAGTAAAAAGAATACGCTCAAGATCGTAACAACTTTCGATAAGAATTTGGCTCTCAAAAGCTTATGTAATGAATATAAAATGATAAGCAATAAAGTATGCAAGCTTTAGCAATTGTATGATCAGTTGTTGTATGTTGTTGTACTTAAAAGACTAAATTGAAGCTGTATTTATAGTTGAAAAACTTTGTATTACCGTTGCCTAATTGCCAATTAAGAGTTGCCGATTTTACTCAGTGACAATCGATTGTCAACTTACCACAATCGATTGTTTCCCAGTTCTTCCAAATATCAATCCCATATTTTACGCTTAGCAATCAATTATCTAAGATCAATAATCGATTATTGGCAACGTTCAAAAAATTATTTCCAGATTTTACGTAAAACAATCGATTGTCAGAAATCTACAATCGATTACTCAGCAATGTTCAAAAAATCCTTTCCAGATTTTAATTAAAACGATCGATTATAAGAAATCAATAATTGATTACTCAGCAACGTTCAAAAAATCCTTTCCAGATTTTAATTAAAACAATCGATTATGAGAAATCAATAATCGATTACCTGACGGTATTTGAAAACATTTTGGCAACGGTCAGTTATACAATCGATTATACTAAGTTAACAATCGATAATATATCACTCTTGAAAAATCAATTTAGACACTGCCTCTTGACAATCGATTGTCATAAGTTCACAATCGATTATTTAATAACTTTGAAAAAGTCTGGAAGACAGTGCCTCAACACAATCGATTGTCATAAGTTCACAATCGATTATTTTGTGACTTTGAAAAATCTGATGGACACTCTCTTCACAATCGATTGTCATTAGCTTCACAATCGATTATTTTGAGTTTTGAAAAACTTTTGGACACTGCCTCATCACAATCGATTGTCATAAGGTTCACAATCGATTGTCATGCAGATTTGAAAAATCTGATGCTCACTGCCTTAACACAATCGATTGTCATAAGTTCACAATCGATTGTCAAGCAGCTGACTTAAACAATCGATTATCATAAGTACATAATCGATTATTTAGTCCAGATTTTAGAGGCATGTTTAAAAATCATTTTGACTAACGTAAATATGCATTATTTAAAATCATTTTGCTCTAAATTAAATATGCATGATTTGTTAAAAATATTTTTACGAGAGAAGCCAAGTCTTGAGTTTAAGTTGTCGGATCAAGATCACAATTAAATACCGACTCATATAAAACTTAATCTCGATCTTTGTCTTGTGCTTGAATCTCGTTATATATCAATTTTGCGCTTGTTCTTGGACCTCGTCATATGTCAATTTGCGCATAGTTTGTCATTCATCAAAACCTACAAATATGAACACACGTTTAGTATAATGCCTTGAGAACGTGTTTCCAACAATTTCCCCCTTTTTGATAATGGCAAACTTTAAGCGGGATATGCATATTAGGCAATTCATAATGACGATTCAAGACAAGTAAAGATATGCAACAAGTATATAGATATGCAATTTGTTCCCCCTCAATATATGAATTCCCCCTCAATTTATGCCGATAAGTATTGAGAGTGCATACCCGTTATCTTCCCCCTTTTGCCATTAGCAAAAAATATAGAATAAAAAACTGGTTTATTTATTAAAAAAAACAATTTCAGAAATAATAACGCAAATAATGTCAAGAAAATCGATTATTGATACTGGATAATCGATTATATAAAAGAGAAATCGATTGTTCTGTGCGTCAAGCTTTATAATTCCCCCTGCCTTTAGGGCTATACCTGCAAAGTTACGTTAGACGTCTCCAACGCTCAAGTTAGAAAACATGTGAAAGAGAAAATGCAATGCATGACTTAGATCAACGTGGAGTCAAGGATCCCTAGTTCACTACGAATTCGGAAGAAGGACTCTTTCTCTAAGGGCTTTGTAAAGATCTCGGCCAATTGATCTTTGGTTTCAACAAATTCAATTTTGACATCGCCCTTGAGAACGTGATCTCTTATAAAATGATGTCTAATTTCAATGTGTTTTGTTCGCGAATGAAGAACGGGGTTCTTCGTCAAGCATATGGCACTAGTATTATCACATCTAAGAGGGATACGATCAAGACTTAGGCCATAGTCCAAAATTCATCCCCAATTGCTTCGGAGATGGTTGTTGGTTCAATTTGAGAAACAAAAGCAGTATGTCCTAAGGTGTTCTTAAGAGAGTTTCGGGTACTTACCTTTTCTCCGACGTCGCCAATTACCTGTTAGAAAGGGTGATCTTTGATTGTCCTCCACTCGTTAGGCATTTTCGTTTCTTTCTCCAATTGTGGCGTTTCCTCCATTGATTGTTCCAAGATTTCATCTTGAATTTACTTAGGAGTTTCCTCTTTTACTTTGTCTTTTAAACTATTTAAAATACCTGCAAGATCAGAACAAGAATCCTTTCTCGCCAAGCGAGTATTATTTTCGGAAAACACAATATGGGGGGATTCCTCCACAGTTTGGGTTCTATTATTAAATACCTTATATGCTTTGCTACGTGAAGAATACCCAATAAAATTTCCCTCATCGGATTTGGCATCAAATTTTCCCAATTGATCTTTTCCATTTTTATGAATAAAACATTTACAACCGAATACTCTAAAATGGGAGATATTTTGTTTCCTTCCCTTGTAGAGTTCATAAGGGGTTTTCATGAGTATTGGCCTTATGACTACTCTATTTAGAACGTAGCATGCGGTACTCACGGCATCCGCCAAAAAATGTTTGGGAATCTTAGCCTCTTCGAGCATGGTTCTAGCCATCTCTTCGAGACACCTGTTTTTCCTTTCCACCACCCCATTTTGTTGTGGTGTTCGTGGAGCGGAAAAGGTATGCTCGATACCGAGTTCGTCACAAAAGTCCGCAAAGAGATTGTGATCAAACTCTCCCCCATGATCACTTCTAATTAAAGTGACGGTTGTTTCCTTTTCGTTTTGAACACGTTTAAGAAAGTATTTAAAATTCTGAAAAGCATCACTTTTATGGGCAAGAAATAAAGTCCAAGTAAATCTGGAATAATCATCAACAATAACAAAAGCATAACGATTTCTACCAAGACTTTCAATGAGAGATGGTCCAAACAAATCCATGTGAAGCAATTGCAATGGTCTAGTAGTTGAAACAATATTTTTCGATTTAAAAGATGCTTTTGTTTGCTTCCCTTTTTGACAAGAATCACAAATAGTTTTTTGCTTATATGAGTTTTTTCAGTACTTCCATGTTGGGATTAGTTACTAGTTCGAATTTCATACAAATTTATATTTTTTGGGAATTTGTTGGGCTCTGTTCCTATCTATTAATAGGATTTTGGTTTACACGACCTGTTGCGGCAAATGCTTGTCAATAAGTGTTTGTAACTAATCGTGTAGGGGATTTTGGTTTATTATTAGGAATTTTAGGTTTTTATTGGATAACAGGGAGTCATTTTCAAATTTCAAATTTGGAAGACCAACAACTAAATTTTGTGAAACCAACTTGTTCAAAGGATGCATGTTGATGTGAGCTACTCTACGATGCCATAACCAAGAATCATCCTCTTTGCTCATTAAACAATTCACATATTCGGGTGAAGAATTTGCAAGATCAACCATATAAATGTCATCTATTCTAAAACCACGAAGGATAATTTTAAAATCGCTACGTCTAAAAACTAAGCATTCATCCGAATCAAATAAAACAAGATTTCCCTTGTCACATAATTGACTTATGCTCAAGAGATTATGTTTTAAACCTTTCACAAGTAATATATGCTTAATGGAAGAAATTTCTTCCTTACCGACCGATCCGATGCCGATAATCTTTCCTTTGTTGTTATCACCAAAAATAATACTTCTCCCTTCCTTGTGTTCTAGTTGAAGGAATTTGGATTCGTCTCCCGTCATGTGCTTGGATCATCCACTATCAAGGTACCATAGTACACTTGATCCCTTCAAACATACCTACAAAACAGATTAATGAGTTTTAGGTACCCATGCCATTTTGGGTCCTTGGGGGTTAGGCAAATCATAGTGATGTGATTGAGTGTTATGTCTATGTCGTGTAAAACAAGCAGGAGCAATATGTCCAATTCGTCTACAATAATGACAAGTCACGTTAGGATTATTCATCCTTCTAGGTTGATAGTAATTGGACGGACGAAATTCATTTACTCTATTCTTGACAATATAACTATTGTGCAAATCATGAAAATCATTTCTCCTACCATTTGTTCTAGGATATGCATCATTTCTAGAATAGTTGTTTCTAGGTTGGAAGTCATTTCTAGGTGTTCTAAAAGGTTCAAAATTCCTTCTAGTGTTTGGCCTAGAATGTGCATTATTTCTAGCATGATTATTTCTAGGTTGCGATTGATGAAAACCATTTCTAGGTTTGTTGTATCTAGGATGAACATTTGTTTTATTTATCCTAGGTTGAGCCTTAGGTGGTTGGGGGTTGGCTCAACTTTCTCTTTAGGCTCGTTTCTAAAACCTATGCCATGCTTGGTCGACTTCAAATTAATAAGCACTTCATTCAAATTTTTATGAGAGGAATTAAACTTATCTAAGGTGCCCTTAAGCCTTTCTACTTCATTTTTGAGATGCATGCAAGAAGTACAAATTCTAGAACTCTCGGGCTTGTCGGCGCTTCTCTTGCCAAAAAATTTGTTTTCCTCTTTCAACTTCACATTTTCTAAAATCAGTTTTTCCAATTCCTTTTCTTTAAAAGAGAGTTGTTTTTGAAAATCTTTTTCTTTTAAAGAAGCATTTTCTTTTCTACTCTTAACAGTTTTTGAAGCTTTAATAAATTTGCTATACAACTCATCAAAAGCATTTTGCATTTCTTCAAGGGAAAAGAAATTTTTGGAAGAAATTTGACATACCTCTTCTTTGTTGTCTTCTTGTGCCATAAGACAAAGATTTGCGGCTTCGTCTTCTTCTTCCTCACTTGACTCGTCACCGGAGTCGCCTCCCCAAGATATGTATGCTCGTTGCTTCTTGAAGGGTTTCTTCACCTTTTTAGCATTTGGGCAATTTGATTTAATGTGCCCGGTTTCTCCGCACTCATAACACTTTATTTGATCTCCTTGCTTTTTGCCCTTTCGTTCATACTCTTTTCGCATGAACTTTTGAAATCTCTTGATAACGAGTCCGAACTCGTTGTCTCCGTCCTCATCATTTTGAGGTTGGCTTGTGCTTGCCTTGAGAGCGATTCTTTGCTTCCTTTGATCATCAACAAGAGGGTTAAGTATAGTAGATTCATAAGTTTTAAGATTACCTCTTAATGCGTCGATGGTGACATTTGAAATGTCAATGGATTCTTGAATCGCGTCGGCCTTGGATCGCCATTCCGGAGTGAGACTCCGGAGAATTTTTCGGACAAGTTCCTTATCCGTGAAGGTCTTCTTAAGTGCATGTAAATCATTTACGATTTTTGAAAATTGTTCAAACATCTCATCGATCTTTTCGCCTTTCTTCATGTGAAACAATTCATATGCATGGGTTAGAAAATCAATTTTGGCTTCCCTTACCTGGTCCGTACCTTCGTACGTAATTTCCAGCTTGTCCCACATTTGCTTCGTCGTTGTGCAACAAGATATCTTCCTTTAATCATCAGCATTTATAGCACAATATAATAAATTAATAGCTTTAGCATTATTTTTCACCTTTCGGATATCATCCGCATCGTATTCATCTTCGGACTTTGGGACCCATTCATTTTAAACCTTCTTGGTTGGAATTTGTTCTCCATTCATTATGACCTTCCAAAGATGAAAACTATTTGATTGTACAAATATTCTCATCCTCTCCTTCCAGTATGTATAATTTGTACCATCGAATAGCGGTGGTCGGGTGGAGCATTGTCCTTCACCTATTCCTGCAAAAGAATCACGAGTAGAAGCCATGGATGTTTCTCTCAAACGGTTAAGTCTTCAGAGAGTTGGGCTCTGATACCAATTGTTAGATAATACGCTTAACGCTAGAGGGGGGGTGAATAGCGTTATAATAAGAATTAGAGTAAACTTGCGGAATTTAAAAATTGCAGGAAATAAATAAGTGCGATAAGTAAATAAATTAGAACAAACGCACCGATATATCCTGGTTCACCACAACACGTGGCTAGTCCAGTCCCCGAGAGACTCTCTCGAGATTTCCACTAACTTGTTAAGCTTACGGGTGCTCAACAAACCGTTACAACTTGAGGACACAAGCCTCAACTACCTTTGCTTGGAGATACAACACTCCAAGACTTCAACCAAGGAAACACAAGTTCCTTCTTACAACACAAGGGACTAACACTTCCCTTCAAGTGTACAAAAACACTTAGCACTCAAACAAGACACTCCTTTAAGAGTAGATATGAGTATAAAGAATACACTCAAGATCGCAACAACTTTCGACAAGAATTTGGCTCTCAAAAGCTTATGTAATGAATATAAAATGATAAGCAATAAAGTATGCAAGCTTTAGCAATTGTATGATCAGTTGTTGTATGTTGTTGTACTTAAAAGACTGAATTGAAGCTGTATTAATAGTTGAAAAACTTTGTATTACCGTTGCCTAATTGCCAATTAAGAGTTGCCGATTTTACTCAGTGACAATCGATTGTCAACTTACCACAATCGATTGTTTCCCAGTTCTTCCAAAAATCAATCCCAGATTTTACGCTTAACAATCGATTATCTAAGATCAATAATCGATTACTGGCGACGTTCAAAAAATCATTTCCAGATTTTACGTAAAACAATCGATTGTCAGAAATCTACAATCGATTACTCAGCAACGTTCAAAAAATCCTTTCCAGATTTTAATTAAAACAATCGATTATAAGAAATCAATAATCGATTACTCAGCAACGTTCAAAAAATCCTTTCCAGATTTTAATTAAAACAATCGATTATGAGAAATCAATAATCGATTACCTGACGGTATTTGAAAACATTTTGGCAACGGTCAGTTATACAATCGATTATACTAAGTTAACAATTGATTATATATCAGTCTTGAAAAATCAATTTAGACACTGCCTCTTGACAATCGATTGTCATAAGTTCACAATCGATTATTTAATAACTTTGAAAAAGTCTGGAAAACACTGCCTCAACACAATCGATTGTCATAAGTTCACAATCGATTATTTTGTGACTTTGAAAAATCTTATGGACACTGTCTCTTCACAATCGATTGTCATTAGCTTCAACATTGATTATTTTGATTTTTGAAAAACTTTGATGGACACTGCCTCATCACAATCGATTGTCATAAGGTTCACAATCGATCATCATGCAGATTTTAAAAATCTGATGCTCACTGCCTTAACACAATCGATTGTCATAAGTTCACAATCGATTGTCAAGCAGCTGACTTAAACATAATCGATTATCATAAGTACATAATCGATTATCTTAGTCCAGATTTTAGAGGCATGTTTAAAAATCATTTTGACTAAACTAAATATGCATTATTTGAAATCATTTTGCTCTAAATTAAATATGCATGATTTGTTAAAAATATTTTTACAAGAGAAGCCAAGTCTTGAGTTTAAGTTGTCGGATCAAGATCACAATTAAATACCGACTCATATAAAACTTAATCTCGATCTTTGTCTTGTGCTTGAATCTCGTTATATATCAATTTTGCGCTTGTGCTTGGACTTCGTCATATGTCAGTTTGCGCATAGTTTGTCATTCATCAAAACCTACAAATATGAACACATGTTTTGTATAATGCCTTGAGAACGTGTTTCCAACAGATGATAACTAGGAAGACTATAGCTAGCCAGAGGAGACAACCAGTAGTAGGTGAGGGGACAAGTAGGGTACCGCCAATAGATGGGGCCTAATCACAGTTGCAGAAAGAGACCCCTACCCATCGATTACCGACTCCTTTGCCACCTTAGGAGATCCCTAGGGAGACCGCACATCTAGTTCCCCCTCTGCTTCCATCAGATCAGGACTTGAGGAATGCGATGCATTTGTTGGCACAATTGGTAGCCACCAAGCAACAGGCTAGCGAATCTGCTAGTGCATGCCCTTCTGAGGGATTTGGGAGTTCAAGCATCAGAATATATTACTTTTAATCCCCCTGAGATCACAAGGACAGATCAAAGGTAGGACCTAAGGAATTTTATAGATCAACTTCATAGGATATTTCGGGTTATCCATACCACAGAGAAAAAGGGAGTTAAGTTAGCATCTTTTCAACTCTGATATATAGCCATCCTTTGGTATGAGGGATGGGAAAGGTCCAGGGGACGTGATGCACTCCTGCTATTTGGGAGAATTTTTCAGATGTCTTCCTTGACAAGTACTTACCACGAGAAATCTGACAGGCCCGACTCGATAAATTTCTAGCCCTCAAGGAGGCAATATGAGTGTTCGAGAATATAATCTCCGTTTTGACTCATTGGCCAGATATGCAGCGTCTACAGTTTCTAGTATGCGGGACACGATCCACAGGTTTATAGCAGGGATAGGCCTAGAGTTGATCGAGGTATGTGCCACTACTGCATTACAGGATAGTATGGATATCTTACGAATTTAGGCATTTTCCCTGAATATAGAGAGGAGTAGGCGTCGCTAGTAGAGTATGGAGAGGACTGAGTTAGGGCAATGTAAGAGGATGAGATTTTCCAAGTCACAAGAGTAGTCTCAGGGAAGTTACAGGCCCCAGTATATCAAATAGCCTCCTAGACCTCCACCATATCAACTAGAGGGTTACAATATGACCACTATACTCAGTCAGGACCAAGTGAGAGCTCCTATGCATCAAGCTTGAAGCGAAAACGAGGTTCGAGAAAGATTGGGTCGTTTCCGCTGCGATGTGCCATCTACGGTCGAGGACACTTAGGACAATGTCGAGCCAGTTCTGATTCTTATTATATATGTGGACGCCCAGGGCATATGATGCGAGATTTCCAAAATAGAGATTCTAGGGGTATGGCGTAACCAGCGAATTTAGCAACAGGATCATCTATGTCTGTGCATCCTTCGGGGCGTGACTCTTGGTCTTCGGCTGGTAGAGGTTGAGGCAGAGGTAGAGGGTATAGTTCAGGTTGTAACCAGAATCGTATGTATGCGCAACTAGGCCGACATGACCAAGAGTCCTCACTAGATGTTGTGATAGGTATGTTGACCATTTGTTCTCACGATGTTTATGCCTTGATAGACCCAGGATCTACCTTATCATGTATTACCCATTTGTCGCACGCAAATGTTGGCATAGGGCCTAAATACTAAGTGATCATTTTGTAGTATCTACACTGGTCAGAGAATCAATTATCACTACATTCATTTAACGAGGTTGTACGATAATAGTTTTGGTCGTAAAACCTCAGGCAACCTAGTAGAACTAGAGATGCTAGATTTCGATGCTATCATGGGCATGGACTGGTTGGCAGCTTGTCATGCCATAGTTGATTGTCGAGCAAATATAGTTAGATTTTATTTTCCGGGCAAGCCAATCCTTGAATGGGTAGGTAATACAGCGATACCCAGACGCAGGTTTATTTCATATATAAAGGCGAGGAAAATGATTGGAAAAGGGTGCATTTATCATATTGTGCTAGTTAAAGATGTAAATGCTAAGATGCCTACACTTCAATCCATTCCAGTAGTAAAGGAGTACGTGGATGTATTTCCAGATGAACTTTCACGTATTCATCCAGAGCAAGAGATTGATTTTAGCATCGATTTGCTTCTTGGAACGCAACTTATATCCATCTCTCGATATAGAATGGCATCTGCCGAATTAAAGGAGTTGAAGGAGAAGATAAAAGATTTACTGGACAAAGGTTTCATCAGAACCAGTATCTCACCTTGGGGTGCACCGGTATTGTTTGTACAGAAGAAAGACGGATTGCTAAGGATGTGTATAGACTATATGCAACTGCACAAGGGAACTTATAAGAGTAAGTACCTCCTTCAAACGATCAACGACTTGTTTGACAAGTTGCAAGGAGTTAGATGCTTTCAAAGATAGATTTGAGGTTGGGTACCACCAGGTCAAAGTTCGGGAGAAAGATATTTGCAAGACTGCCAATATGACCCGATATTGCCACTTTGAGTTTCTTATTATGTCCTTCGAGTTGACGAATGCACCTGTCATATTTATGGGCTTGATGAATAGCCTATTTTGGCCATATTTAGATCTTCTCGTGGTAGTTTTTGTTGATGATATCTGGTTTATTCACCTTTAGAGGATAAGCATATGGATCACCTATGGGCAATACTCCAAAACCTCCGCGATAATATATTTTATGCTAAGTTTTTTATATGCGAATTATGGTTCAAATCTATAGCATTCTTGAAGCATATCGTATCCGACAGAGGTATAAAGGTAGACACTCAAAAAATTGAGGCTGTGAAATCTTTTCCTAGACCTACCACTTCGACAAAGATTCGTAGTTTTCTGGGACTAGAAGAATATTACCGAAGGTTCGTAAAGGGTTTTTCCTTCTCTCAACACCATTAATAAAACTGACGCAGAAAGCGACTAATTTTAAGTGGACAGAGGCCTCTGAGTAGAGTTTCTAAGAGCTTAAGAACAGGTTGACCTCAGTGCTAGTTCTGGCACTTCCAGATGGTCTAGATAGTTATGTCATGTATTGTGATGCCGCAGGTGTCGGGTTAGGATATGTCCTGATTCAACATTAGATAGTAATTGCCTATGCTTCAAGGAAGTTAAGGAAGCATGATCGGGATAATCCGACCCACGACCTTGAGTTTGTTGCGGACGTCCATGCACTTAATATACGACATCATTATTTATACGGGGTGCATGTTTATATGTTCACAGATCATAAGAGCCTATATTATATCATCAAGCAAAAAGAGTTGAGTTTGCGACAAAGGCGAGGGCTTGAGTTATTAAAAGACTACGATGTCAATATTCTCTACCATCCAAGGAAAGCTAATGTTGTAATAGATGATTTTAAGTCGCCGATCTATGGGTAGCTTAGCACATGTAGAGGCCGAGAAAAGACAATTAACAAAAGAGATTCATCAATTGGCTTGTTTGGGGGTTCGGTTAGTAGACACTGGCAATGTAGGAGTTGTACTCCAAAATACTGCAAAATCATCCCTCCTACCTGAAGTAAAGGAGAGATAATACGATGATACAAAGTTAGTCAAGTTGAGATAGAGGGTTCCATACCAGAAGAAGTCATTGTTAGAACTCAAAGAAGATGGGGTTCTCAAATACAAGGGTCATTTTTGTGTTCCAAATGTAGAAGGGCTAAAAGATAGGATTATGCCGGAGGCACATTATTCATGGTGTTCCATTTACCCGGGGTTGACAAAAATGTATCATGATATTAAGGATGTGTATTCGTGGAACGATATGAAAAAAGATTATGCCGAGTATGTTAGTCAATGCCCTAGTTACCAGCAGTAGAAAATAGAGCACCAGAAGCCCGGAGGGCTAATGCAGACTATAAACATCCCGACATGGAAATGGGAGGCGATAAACATGGACTTTATCACAATTTTACCATGTTCCCATGGTATGTTTGATTACATATGCATGATAGTCGACAAGCTCACAAAATAATCTCATTTCCTACCAGTCATATCTACCTATATAGTATAGGATTATGCAAAATTATATATTAATGAGATAGTGCAACTACACGGAGTACCCGCATCTATTATATGTGACTGTGGTGCCCATATTACAGCACATTTTAGGAGGTCAATTCAGTATGGTCTAGGAACTCAGGTGAATCTGAGCACAACTTTTCGCCGACAAACAGATGGACCAGCCGAGCGTGCGATTCTCGAGGATATGTTGCGAGCATGTGTGCTGGATTTTAAGAGAAGTTGGGATGAACATCTACCTCTTATCAAGTTTTCATATAATAAAAGTTACCACTCTTGTATCTAGATTGCTCCGTTTGAGGATTTGTATGGGCGCTGGTGCAGATCTCTCATAGGGTGGTTCGATGTTGAAGAATTTGGATTATATGGGCCAAACTTGGTTCAACAGGCCATAGAAAAAGTAATGCTTATCTGGGAGCGAGTGCTAAAGCATAGAGTCGACAAAAGTCATATTCTGACGTGCAGAGATGAGATTTAGAGTCCGGGATTAGATACTTTGTATTCTTAAAGGTGTCACCTATAAAAGGTGTAATGAGATTTGGCAAGAGAGGCAATCTTAGCTCACGGTATATTGGGCCTTATAGGATAATTTAGAGTGGTGTCTTATAGACTTGCATTGCCACCGAGCTTATCATTCGTGCATCCAGTGTTTCATGTGTCCATATTTCGGAAATATCATGGCGATCCATCCCACGTGTTAGATTTCAGCATTGTATAGTTGGACAAGGACTTGTCTTATGAGGAGGTGCTGGTAGCTATTCTAGACCGGCAGATTCATCAGTTGAGATCAAAGAGATTTCCTTCAGTTAGTGTTCACTGGAGAGGTCAGCCTCCTGAGGAATCGACCTGGGAGTGCGAGCCTGATATGCAGAGCTGTTATTCCCATCTTTTCCCCAACTCATGTACTTCCTTCTTTTGTCTGTTCTAGGACGAATAGTATTCAAAGGTGGAGAATGTGACAACCTCACTTGTTTTAAATGAAATTCTACATTTTGATGCCTTAAAAACATCATTAGCACCACCTCGATTTGCAGGCGTAGTTCGGGAGCGTAGCCGGAAAGCCTAAATTTGAAAATCTGTGAAAAATGATGAATTTTGACTATAAAAAAAATTATTTGACTTCGGTCAACATTTTGGGTAAAAAGACTCTGACCTAGACCCGGAGTCGTGATTTGATGGTCCCGGAGGGTCCATAGGAAAATATGGAACTTGGGCGTATGCTCGGAATCGAATTCCGAGGTCCCAAGCCCGAAAAATGAATTTTGGAGAAAAATTATTTTCTGAAATTGTTTTTATGGTTGGGAAATGAAATTTGATTCAAACATGTCATGCTCCGAACCAGGGCCCAGACGTAACACGACACTCAGTGCTTGGCTATATGTGACCGAGCGAACCAACTGTATGGCTGAATCAACATGTGATATCATAACATACTGAATGCAGAAGATAAACAAACACATGCTGACATACTGAAAGTCTGAATGATATAAATCAAAGTGCGAAAATAAAAATACAATTCTGAAAAATATTTGAAGACAATATGGCTTAACATGAAAGATTGAGACTTTGTCTAATTGTTTCTCTTGTATGTGAATCCTCTAATGAAATACTGAAAACATTGACTATTTGAGAATACTAAACACTCTAAGGTTATGATAAAGCCCCAAAAGAATTGAGATCACCAAATAGCTGCATACGAGAATCCTAGTGCTTGGAATCATCAACCTATAAATCATTACCTGCATTGTGAGATGTAGGGCCTGATCAAAAGGGAAGTCATTACATTTGAATTGTACTGGTATGTAAAGCAACTGAAAGAATGAATTATAAATGCTGAAACTGAAACTAAGCTGATAACTAAGAATTTATAGCTGATAGCTGTAATAATAACTACTGAAAATGAAACTGAAATGACAACTGATAACTGATAACTAATAACTGGTAACTGATAACTAATCGATAACTAATAGTTGAACAGAAAGGAAGTGAGGATATGAATACTCCCTCTTCTAAACGATAAAAAACCTACTTATCTAAATATTAAATTGCGGCCTCAGGCCCAATACATATATATATATATATATATATATATATATATATATATATATATATATATATATATATATATATTTGTGCACAAACTACAACCTGGGGCCCAAGAGTACTTATTCATAACTGCGACATCAGGTCTAAAATACATAAAGCATAAACTGCGGACTCAGGCCCAAAGATGCATAAAGCATAAACCGTGGCCTTATGCCCAAAGATGCATAAAGCATTAACTACAGCCTCAGGCCCAAATATAGGTGTTCGATATTCAGGGATTTAAAATTAGGAATTGAGAATCATGATGCAATACATAGTACTGAAATACTAAATTACATTGAGTTACATGATACTGGAATACTGGATTGTTCTAAGTACATAATACTGGAAAAATGAATCATGAGTTACATAATATTGGAATAGTAAATAGGACTAGAATGAGACATGTATTCTTGAACTGATTATGAACACTGAAACTTCAACTATTTATGATATGCTGAGTAAGCTATACTGATACATAGGACATCAAACCCAATTCTATATTGAATACGAACTGAACTTACAACATTCATAATGAAAGTCATGGATGAGTTATGAAGCTAGAGAATAGAAGTTTTACAACAGTTCAACGGACTAGGCTTAACTATAATTCTGAGGCAATCGATACGTCGTAATAGAAACGTACTGTAGGGGGAATCATTAACATTCCCAAAACATAGAGCGTTAGACTCACAAACCTTAACTTCCTTCGTTTGAGCATAATACAACATTCGCTACCCCTTTCAACATCAATTTCTATCATTACAATTCAAAGGGATTCATAATTAGCAACAATATCCGTGTTTTGGTAACATAGGCATTTTATTTAGCACTTGGTGGAATAAAGCTTCATAGCCCTTATTAATAGTATCTCTACACCCAATAACCCATTCTCTTGTTCCTATATAAATTCTAAAATCTCAACTGATTATAACCAACATTATTCTTTATCACCCATAAGGTAATCAACATCCATAACATATAATCACCAATCAACAACCCAAACATATCACTGTTTATGCTTTTCTGCAAACCTATCAACATATATCTCATGAAATAGAGTCTTTTATCGTAACTCAATGATAGAATCAATTAAAGGGTGAAAATATTATATATTTGATGCTCAATCCCCTTGAATTCGAGTTCTAGGATTTATTCTCTTAACAATGATGTCCCAATAGAATATATAATTATATGGAGGGTTTACCCATATTAATAAGATATTGAAAAATTAAAATTAACTTAGAATCACCAGTAGAACTTACCTTGGATGGTGGAGGGACCCTTAAGGAGTTAGGTTTGTTGGCGTTTTCTTCTGTGGATAAATTTTTTATGTTTTTGGGCTGTAGGGGACAAAATAGGGATAAAAAATGACTTTCAAAGTTGGCCCCCGCATCCCAGTTGCCGCGACTGCAGTCCTGACCTTGGTAAACCGCTGAAGCACTGCCTCACCACTGCAGTCGCGATAAAAATACGGCAGGACCGCACTGGTTGCATACCTTTCTATAAAATGGGCATAACTTTTTACAAAGAGCTCCATTTGGGCATCACAATATATCTTTGAAAATATTTCAAGGACCTACAACTTTCATGCTTAGAGTTATTACCAATACCTTTTACGTTTTCACAAAAACCTGGTAGAAGACGGAGCTTCTGCAAACTTAGTTGATTTGTTAAATTTTATGCACCTCCAGCTATGGCTCGATTCTAAAACAACAATTTTCATCCATAATAATCCCGCTAAGACTTTATATGTCTAAACTATTAAATTAATACCCATTTATCATATCCACATCTATTCCAAATGTACGTGATGTTACAAAACATGTTGGTATTAGGCTCGTATTTTGGTTCCGACACCAGGCATAGGTCTTATATCTGAATTAAGATAATTATGTGAAGTATGGTAAGAAACAGAGTTGACTTGATATGATTCAGACCTTAAATGCAAATTTGATATTTGAAGAAGTGTCATGAAATTTCATTGATCCTGAGATTTAATTCGATGTTCATGATGTTATTTTGGTGATTTGAGTACAGGAATAAGTCCGTAGGATGTTTTTGAGGTTATGTATATATTTGGTTTGGAGACCCCAGAGCTCGACTGAGTTTTGGATAGCCCACGGGGTGAAATTTTGGACTTAAGGAATTGCAGGCCTTGAGTCTTCGCATTTTTACAAAAAAATTTTGCAATTCCTAGGCTTGTTCGTATTTACCAAACTTTTTTTTTGCAATTCCCAGGTTTGCATTTCTCAAACTTTTTTCGAAATTCCCATGCTTGCTTGCATTTCCCATGTCGCATTTCTAAACTTTTTTACCAATTCCCAAGCGAGCAGAGGTTGGTTCGTAATTGCAAACCATGTTCGCAATTCACGTAATTAAGACATGTACCTTTTATGCTCATCCGATTTTCAACTTATTTATGGCATGTTTTCAAACATAAACAAACTAGGGCGATTTTTCAAGAGGCACTTTCTTTCAAAATCAATTGTAAATCTTTTTTTAACTAGTTCTCTTCAATCATTAACATCTTTTAACATGATTTCATCTTAAAATCAAAGATTTTCATAAGGGGAAATGGGTGTTCTGGGTTGAACCTGTGTTTTTCAAAAATTGGGGATTTGGATCTTGATTTGAGGTCCAATTTCAAAACAAATTATATATTTGGGTTCATGGGGAATGGGTAATCAGGTTTTAGTTGAATCTCGGGTTTTGACCATGTGGGCTCGGGGATGATTTTTGACTTTCTAGGTAAAACTATGGAAAATGCATTTTCATGAATTGGGGTTGATTCAATAAACGTTAATTGATATAATCAAGTAACTTGTGACTAGATACAAGCGAATTGGTAGAGGAATCAAGGGGTAAACCTATAATTGAATCGTGAATTGTGTTAGTGGCAGCAAGGTAAGTGTTTGGTCTAACCTTAGCATAAGAGATTAAGAGTTGTGTCGTATTTTCTAATTGCTTCTTGTTTAGGACATATACGCATGGTGACGAGTATCTATACGTTTGTTTCAAGCATGACCGTGAGTCTTATATTGTGATTTTCATGATTTCGTTGTATTATTCATGTCTTGGTGAAGATTTCTAATTGTTCTATAAAGTTTTTGGAAAGAATTGTGACATATGAACATTGAGCAGCATTGGCTCAAGTTGCATAAGGAGTTGTGAAAGTATAAGTGACAATTGAACTTTTGGAGCGTTAGCTCGAGTTGTGAATGTATAAGTGATAATTGAACCTCTAAAACATTGGCTCGAGTTGTGAAATAAAAGTGAGAAAGATAAGTGATCAATATTTTATCGCCCTTATTGGGCAATTTTTATTTACTTGTCATCTCCCTTGTCGAGATGTGGTTGTTATTAATGTTGTTCCCTTGCCGAGATTTACTAGTTGACTTGATGTTCCCTTACCGGAATTTGGTTATTGACTTGTTGCTCCTTTTCCGAGACTCTTATTGCAAATTTCCTTGCCAAATTGTTTGTTATTGTTGTTTCGGTGTGGAAGAGCATTAAAACACGAAGGATGATACTGTGAATTATTTTGTTTATGAGTAAAGAGCGTTAAAGCACGAATGGTGATATCGTGCATTATTTGTTTTGTGAGGAAAGAGTGTAAAGAACAAAAGGTGATGTCATGCCACGTGATGTACTATTCCATGCCTATTATATTGATTTCATGGTGAGGATGAGAGTAAAAGTACAAAGGGTGATGTCATGAAATTTATATTGATTCATACGGTGAGGACGAGAGTAAAAGCACGAAGGGTGATGCCGTGCACTTCCTTTGATTTTCCGAATTCTTGTTGATAATTGAGTTATGTTGTCCTTTATGTTTATGTATTGATTCTCTATTATTACTTGATTTTAATTCGAGGTTATAGATTCCCTTACCCTATTTGCCCTGTGATTGTTGTTAGGGTAAGGAAGAGCGTAACGCAAGAAGGGTGATGCGTGTATTGTTTTTGGGAGAGAGAATCAAAACACGACGGGTAATACCATGCACCTGTATTTGATTTCTTAGCTTTTATTTATAACTGTGTTACGGTTCCTCTACACTAAATTACTGGCTTCCTATTGATACTTGTTGTACCACGCAACATGATTTCTCCTTCCTATTTTCAATTGAAATGTAGTGATCCTCATATTTATTTGTTGCTTTTTTGTTACTATTTATTGTTTCCCCCTCCTATAGTTGGCTGTATTTGATTGTTTCTTTGTGTACTTCTTTTATGCTGTATATAGTTCAATTGCACATGTTTTTTTGGTAGTCTGCTCCTACACTCATCACTACTTTGCTGAGGTTAGGCTAGGCACTTACTAGAATATGGGTTCAGCTGTGTTGATACTACACTCTACACTCTTATATGTAGACCTTAGTGTTATAGAATTCGGATCGCGGTAGGATTGCTAATCTTTCCTCATTAGGCACCCGAGGTAGTCATACAGGCGTTCGCATGCCTTGGCGTCTTCTTTCTACCTACTATTCCTGTTTCATTTCTCTTATATTCCGGAACAATGTATTATTATTTCTTCAGACTTTGTATGTAGTAAATCTTTGATCATCTGTGATACTATAACACCAGCTTTTGGGTGGTTGAGACATAAGTAAAGTTGGTCTCTTACTAATACGAAAGCAAGTAGAGACCAACTTTGGTCCCTAATCTGGGACCCAGTTGTAATGTTTAATAATTATATCATTATTTTAAATATTATATAAAATATAAATAAATCTTATTTAAATTTAGAGACCAACTTTGGTCTCTAATTTTAATTATTTAGATTATTAGCGACCAACTTTGGCCGCTGATTTGAATTTATGGATAATTAGCGATCAAAGTTTGTCTCTTTTCAGGTCAAAATTAGTATAAATTAAAAATTACTTTTGTATTTACTATCTAAATAATATAAACGTAATCCGCTAACACTTTTATAGCACAAGGGAGGAATACACTAAAGTGTAGTCTAACATGCTATATATGTAGTTAAAGTAGTACAACGATATATATATATAAATTGAATCATCGACTTATAACCTAATCAGATGCATTGTTGAATATTAAAAACAAAATGTCTTGACTTATATAAATTAATCTGTTATAATTGATTCATCGACTTATAACCTAGTGATGAATGAATGTTGTAACGACCCAACTGGTTATTTTGAGCTCTAGCGCATCATCCAACACTTTGAGGCCATGAACAGCTTCACTTCAGGTACTATGACTTGTGCGGACGGTCAGAATTAAATTTTGAGAAGTTCGGAGTTGATTTGGAAAGAGAATTCTTATTTCAGAAGGTTTAAGTTGAAAGAATTGACTAAGGTTGTATTTTCGAGTAAACGACCTTAGAATCATGATTCGAAGGTTCCTTCAGGTTCGTATGATGATTTTGGAATTCTGCGTATGTTCCGATAGGGTTTTGGAGGATTCAGGAACATTTAAGCATCTATTGTGGAAGTTTTCACTTTTGAAAAAATTTCATAAGTTTAGGTTGAGGTGTATTTCAGTGTTATTGATGTCCGTTTGGTATTCCAAATCCGGGAATAGCTTCATATAGCGATTCTATTTTAGGGGCGGAATTTTAAGTGAATTCGGAGGTTCGTGGGTCATTTTTGAGTAATTTGTCAAAGGATAGAAATTTGATGGTTTTTGAGGAGTTCGACTGAAAGTGAACCTTTTTATATCGGGGCTAGATTCCAATTTCGAAAGTTTGAGTGGGTCAATAATGTCATATATGACTTGTGTGCAAAATTTGAGGTCAATCGGACTTGATTTGATAGATTTCAGCATCAAATATAGAAGTTTAAATTCTAAAGTTCATTAAAATTGGATTGGAGTGGGATTCATAGTTTTAGCATTGTTTGATGTGATTTGAGGCCTCGATTAAGTCTGTGATACCTTTGAGAGACTTGTTGGTATGTTCGAATGTGGTCCTAAGGGGCTTAGATAAGCTTCGGGGTGGTTTCAGACCATTTCTATACTATTTTTAGCTGTTGGTTATGGGCTACAGCAGTGTGCTATGCGATCACTGGGAATAGTGCGCAATTCCGATGAGTAAAATGGGAAAAAATGGCTAGTGATTTGCGATAGCAGAAGGGCTTTCGCGATCGTGTAGAGGAAAGTTTCTACTGTAGTGCTCGACTTTAGAAGCTTGTATCTTGCAATCTATAAGGAATTTAGAGATGATCCAAAAACAAACGTTTAGCCCTTTGTGTCTAGTTTTCATATAGCTAAACTATTTGTCATTTAGATTTGTGTATAAAAAGTTATGAGTGGTACATTACAGCTTATCCGGGAAGAGTTTGGAAATTGCAAAAAAGAAATTTTTATTGCATAGGGCTGATTTTGGACGCTTATATCATGTAATCTATAATAACTGGCAGTTGCACAAACCATGAACGTTGTAGTCCTTTGAGGCTAGTTTCAAAAAGTTAAACTATTTGTAATTTGGAATTTGGTACAAAATGTAATGGCCATTATACTAGAGACTGTCTTGAAGAGCTGGGCATTTGTTCTTCGCGGTCGCTAAGCATTTTTCGCAATCGTGAAAGGAAAATTTTGGGCGGAGAGATGTTATGCTTCGCTATTGCGAAGCGTTTCCCACGATAACAAAGAGTAAATACTTGGGCAGTAGCCATATTTTGAGGTTTCGACCATTTTTATCATATTTGGAACTATGGAGCTCGGTTTGAAGCAATTTTGAGGCGATTTTCACCACATGAATTGGGCTAAGTAATCTATATCCAAAGGTAAATAATACTTTATTATTCTATGGTTATATTCATCATTTATTTTGGATGTAAATGTAAAAAACAAGATTTTTGTAAAACTTTTCAAGAACGAAAATTCAAGATTTGGAGATCAAGAATTTTATAATATCGGTGTGGTTGAACACGTATCAGAATGGGTTCTCGGATTTTGTGAGTATTTTTCTAAATTCGGGCACGTAGACCCAAGGTAGATTTTTTCAACTTTTCAAACGAAGTTAGAAATTTATCTAAATTGTATTATTGTGATTATTATAGCATATTATTATGGGTTTTCTCGTTTGTTAGCTAGTTTTGGAGTGTTGTGCATCAATTTGAGTCGTCAAAAGGGATTGGAAGATGGGTTTGGAACTTCAGAGCGAGGTGAATCTCCTTTCTAACCTTGTAAGAGAGAATTGTCCCCATAGGTGAAATAATTAAATACGTGCTCCTAATTTTGGGGGCTACAATGCACGAGGTGACGAGAGTCCGTGCATAGCTACTACTATGCGTATGTCCGGGTAGTTTGGGACCCAAAAAGCATGCTATACTTACAATAATGGTAACCTTATTGACAGTTTAAATTGCTTTAATTGCATCAAAGCGGTAAATGATTTTCTAAAATAGTTAAACTTCATTTTCTCGGCTTGTAATAGAGAAATTGACACGTCCTGGAATAGTTGTCTCCCTGATAATGTTTTGATTGACTGTTTGAATGTAAGTTTCTATGTGTACCTAGGTCACATGTATGATTTGCGAGCGAGGTGATTGTTTATTTATTTTTTATCGCGTCTCATGTATGATTCGTGAGCTGGGTAAAAAATATATCTATGGTTAACGCCGTTTGACCCTCAGTAGTGCACATTTTAAATTTATGTTGGATCGGACCGTATGACCTTGGCATGATATGTACATGATTATAATTCTTGCGTGAGAGTTATAAATGTTTATATTTGCCCTTCCTGGCTAGAGATAAATTGATAAAGATAATGAAAAGTAAATCTTTTGAAATTCTCTATTATTTAAGAAGTTGTTTTCTTGCTTTATGAGGTATATTTTTCTTTATGACATCCATGAATTCCTCACACTTTCACTATATTATCATTGGACCACTAGCAAGTGACGAAGTTGACCTCTCGTCTCTACTTCTTCGATATTAGACGGGATACTCATTGGGTATACGTTATTTTCGTACTCATACTACACTTACAGTGCATTTTTGTTGCACATGTTCATATATAGCTAGTGGCTTAGTGGCATAGCGGCATGCATTATATGGAGACTTAGGTGAGCTGCATTTATCGAGATGATCTGAAACCAACGAAGTCCGCTTCAGAGTATTTTACGGTGTTTTTAATTTCTGCCCACTTTGTATTCGGTATAGTTACTGTATTTTATTTCAGTCCCTAGTAAATGCTCATATACTTGTGACACTGGGTTCTGGGATGATTAAGGGGTATCTTGTATTAACTACTTAACATTATATTTGATTTGAAATGATTTTCTTTTAGTGGTAAAATTGAAGGAAAGTCATACTTTTGAAGATTATTAAAATAGAATTTAATTAATTATTTTGGTTGGCTTGCCTGACAACGTGTCCAGCGCCATCATGGCTCTTCGTGGAATTTGGATTGTGACAACATGGTATCGGAGCACTAGGTTCTATTAGCTCTCACAATTCATGAGCGAGTCTAGTAGAGTCTTAATGATTAGTACATAGATATCTATACATATCTCTGAGAGGTTGTAGGACTGTTAGGAGCACTTCCCTTCTTGATTCCTCACCGCGTGGTTTACTTTCATGAGACTTATACCTTTATTTCCTTTCTATTCAATCTTACACGATGCTGACCGCTTGTTATAAATTGAGAATTGAAGAATTGTAATGGTACTACCGAGTGGTGCGGGATGTTTCTCCCGATATAGTTGGTTGGGCTACTGTCGTTGCTCTACAAAAGGATTTTTCTATTGTTTTAGCTTGGTAATCCTGCTTCTAAGAGCTTGGAGGCTATGCACAAGTTGCTATGATTCTCACGATTGGTTATCGCATAGTATTGACTTGACGATAGGATACATTCCTATGCGTTCGGGCGGTGAATGATTTAAAAGGAAGTCCACTCAATGCACAATTCAGAGATCTGATATTTTATTTTTGCTGAGCAAAAGCAATTGGCCTATGAATGTTCAAATTTGGGGTGATGGAGTAACGATACTTGGTATTTTCAAGCGTAATGAAATTTTCAATTGTGATGTAGTGTCATCGTCCTCGATTGAATTTGTTAAGATCGCCGATTTTATGGTCTTCTACAATTCGCCTTCGGGGGTAAGATATTGTGAAATAATATTGGGGAAACGATTGTTAGATATCACAGGGTATAATTGTTCAGGATTGAATCGGCGTTTCTAATGTTGACGACTCGAGAAAGATGATCTTCGGAAAGGAGCTTCTTCAAATAAAGAAGGATACAACATAACTTTGAATTGGAAGGATGTTGCCGCATATTTAATTGATGCCCACGAGGGGTGAATGGACTTGTGCACGTAGAGAGTGAGCTAGGACTCAAGATGGGTTAGTGATGTCGTAGTTATTGTACCCCGTGCAGGAGAGTTGGATGATGTCGGCACGTAAATTCCACAAGTGGGTGATCTCTAGTGAACAGATCAGCGGTCGCATGGTTGGTGAAGATTCTACGAAGAATTCTATTTGTTATACAACAAAGAGATTGATCTCGTGAATGTGGTTAATGATCTAGAATATAAAAATGGGTTTTAAAGAAAGATTCCGAGAATTTTGGATGTTGATTACGCAAGGTTATGTAATAAGAGAAAAGGAATCCTAGTGAAATCTAGAGTTGTGTAATAGTGGCTTCAAGCTAAGTAGGGAAGTCGCACCGCCTATGATCGGGTTGCATGGTTAACTACTTGCAGGGTTTCTGGTTATTAGCATATTGATGGGTTATTTCAGCTATTGGAAAAGAACATAAGTGATCATTTGAGCAAAAGAATTTTTAAAGCTATGCTATGGTTATCCTTATATGCTTATATTCAAACATGGAGAGCGATTCAGGATTTATTACTTGTTTTGATGCGGGTTTCAGGGGAAGTGAGTCTGCTGCGTGGTTCGTCGAGAGGATATTTAGGTACTAGAATATTTATGGATTTAATTATATTCAGGTCCAAGTCAGAACGGGTGGCTCTTAACAACAGTCCTAGTGGACTCTAAGGTTAAAGTGTGGTGTCTAATGATTTCGAGCCTATAGGTACGGATAAGAATCACGCTTTTATAGCACTTTAAGAGAAGAGCCCCAGAATGTTCTATGATGTTTTTACTTGCAGTGTCGCATTTGAGAGAAAAATGAGAAAAGTCTTCGGATATTTAGAGGGATTATCAGAATGGTCATACCAGTTGAAGATGCGAATGTGCGCACAAAGGAGGTATGAAATAGTTCGTAGGATTTGAGAAAACATGGTCTCCTGATTCCGGGTTACTCGAGATGAGTGTAGATGGCATGTGGTATGTGTTGAATTGTGTTATTGTTATTTCAAAGGAATTTATGAGTAAATTGGACGAAGATAGATTAGTTACCCATAGTTGAATTGGCATATTTGTTGTAGAGATCAATTCATTCAGCGTGATCAAGTTATGTATGTGATTTATGACGGGCACTATGAGGTTTGTCGATCGCCGTAATTACTTTTATTCGAAAGTATGCTACGGTTATGGCTTGTTATATGTAGGTGGATCCCGGAAGGGCTATGGTGGCTTAGACCACTACTTGAAGTGTATATATTCTACTATTATGAGAATTCAGCTGCACGTTGCGATGGTTCTCCTGAAATGAGTTAAGTGAACTTTTTTATATGATGTAATTTTAATATAATTGTGGTTCCAAAGTTATGGTGAAAATCGTGTTCTATCATATATTGGCATATTGGGTTCAGTGAGTAGTATAGAATTTGAAAATGGGGGTCAAGGTTGTAGTTCGGTGTTAACAAGGATGTCATGATCTTGGATGAGCAGGAAGGGAGTTTCGATGTTCAAAGTAAGTTGGTATTGTCATAAGCGTCACCTGAGATCAGTGTTGCGTGAAAACGCCTTTGCACCCTGGTTAAGGATTCTTGATCGCTTATTAGAGTTAATTCGGCCAATGGTTTGGATGTAGAGACCTCTTATCTGTTACAGAAGGTTGAAGGAGCGTGCCTCATGGGAAGGTTGTATAAGTGTGGCATGTATTCACTTGATTGATTGAAGAGTAAAACCAAGTATGAAGATTGTGGTGATGTCATTAATTTGATAATTGATGACCGGAGGGCACTCGAATTATTGGGTTGCGGACTGTGCAGGATTACTCTAATTATGATGGTTGTTCTTGTCTGTTATTATAAAAGAGCAGTTATTATGGACCTTTGAAAGGTTACTAGCTTAGTTCAGTGCGATAAGATTCATCTTGAGGTGTATGGATGGATTTAAATGTGAATATAGGCTCTATATAGGGCCAGATGTGTTCATTTCAGCACTGCGATCCTTATGGAAGAGTAGTCTGGGAGTTATTTCATAATCATCTATTTAGTGAAATGATATATTGTGTTGTGTGAGTTATGAGATGGCTATGCGAGTTTCTTATTGGTTACGGTTCCATGTAGAGAAGATGTTATATGAGCAGAATGCTTTTGAGATTCAAATAGTATATCGCACCTCAATTGAGCTTGAGTTTGTAGCTTGTAACACTATATGTCTCTCCAGGGATGACCTTATGCACTTAGCGTGCTTGTGACCGACATTCGGTATTTTGTTGCAATGAGCAATTTGGCTCAGTGTGTATCCCCTTATGTAATTTATGTGGGTGGATTAGTAGCACACCGCCATGGGTGTGTTGTTTGGATCTGGTTGCATGACGCAATAGTATGATGTTGAGTATGAATTTCAATGTATGTTTTTATGTGTTTTGTTCCCTATCTTTCTGAGGGAAAACTCATATTAGTTGTGTGCCCGCATCACATGTATGATTCACATGCGGGGTGTTTGTTTAATTATGTTGGCTGTATCGTATGTATGATTCGCGAGCGAGATAATTGGATTTCCTTTTCAGATATCCTTTTCCTTTTTTATCGCGTTCGAGTTGGTAGCTCATTGGTGCATTGTGGCATTATATGAGACATTTGGTCATATATGGGTGAGACGAGGTCATTAGATGTAGGATTAGTGCAATCTGATTATACGGAGTATATTAAGGAGCTAAGATCATTATTTGGTTCAGAATGAGATGATGGTTCTTGTCAGAAGTATAGACCTAATGATTTGTGGATTCAACAGTTAGTTATGAATTTCTACACATCTCCTCCGTCGTGCAAGTATTGTAAGAGTTATAGCAATACCTATGTATGTCATGAGGTTCAGTGGGAGCATCATATTCGTGGAATTTTGAATAATTTGATCAGGCAATGTTATTGTAGTCCTCTAAGTAAACTGGTGCAAGGTGTTAATTCAGCTAAGTTATGCAGTCATGTTTTGGTACAGTGTGTAGTTATTAATACGGTGAGCGTATGCAGGAACAGGCCTGGCTGAGAATTCCGGATGTTAGAATTGGGCTCTAAGGCATATTTGCATAAGAGAAAAAGGATATCTTCATATTGATTGAGCTAGGGTGCCTAGTTAAGTTGTGGTAGCACAAGTAGGTGCTCGAGGTCTTAAATAGTGATTTCAGGCAACTCAAGCACAATTCTTAGCACATTCGAGGAGGAATATATCTTTTAGTGGGAGAGCATGTAACGACCCGACCGGTCATTTTCTGCTTAAGCGCACCACTTAGGATTTTGAGGCCATAAGCAGCTTCACTTCATGTATTATGACTTGTGCGTACGGTCAGAATTGAATTTTGGGAAGTTCAAAGTTGATTTGGAAAGAGAATTATCACTTCGGAAGCTTTAAATTGAAATAATTGACTAAGGTTGGATTTTTGACTAAACAACCTCGAATTCGGGATTCGAAGGTTCCAGCAGGTTCGTATGATAATTTCGGACTTCCGCGTATGTCTCAATTGGGTTTTGGAAGACCGAGGAATGTTTGGGCACCTATTGTGGAAGTTTGCATTTTTGAAAAAATTTAATAAGTTTACGTTGAAGTGCATTTCAATATTATCAATGATTGTCTGGGATTCCGACTCTGGGAATAGTTTTGTATGGTGACTCTTTGTATTGAGAACGCAATTGGAAGTGAATTCGGAGGTCCTTGGGTCATTTTGGAGTCATTTGGCTAAAGATAGAAATTAGATGGTTTTTGAGGAGTTTGACCGGAAGTGTACTTTTTGATATCGGGGTCGGATTCTGATTTCGAAAGTTTGAGTGGGTCCGTAATGTCGAATATGACTTCTGTGCAAAATTTGAGGTCAATCGTATGTGACTTGATAGGTTTCGGCATCAAATATAGAAGTTTGAAATTACAAAGTTCATTAAGCTTGGATTTTAGTGCTATTCATGGTTTCAGCATTGTTTGATGTGATTTGGGGCCTTGACTAAATCCATGATACGTTTTGAGACTTGTTGGTATGTTTAGACGTGGTCCCAAGGGGCTCGGATGAGTTTCAGAGTGGTTTCAGACCATTTCTATATTATTTTTAGCTCCTGGTTTTTGGCTACAGTAGTGTGCTACGCTATCACTGGGAATAGGATGCGATCGCGATGAGTAAAATGGGGAAAATGGCCAGTGATTTGCGATCGCGGAAGGAATTTCACGATCGCGTAAAGGAAAGTTGTAGCGCTTTGTGTCTAGTTATCATATAGATAAACTATTTGGAATTTAGAGTTGTGTACAAAAAGTTGTGAGTGGTACACTACAGCTTATCTGGGAAGAGTTTTGAAGTTGCAAAAAAGAACTTTTTGTTGCATAGGGCTGATTTTGGAAGCTTATATCATTTAATCTATAATGAATTGGAAATTGCACAAAGCATGAAAGTTGTAGTCCTTTAAGGCTAGTTTCAAAAAGTTAAACCATTGTAATTTGGAATTTGGGACAAAATCTTATGGCCATTATACTAGAGATTATCGAGAAGAGCTGGGCATTTGTTCTTTGCAATCGTGATGCTTTTTCCGCGACCGTGAAAGGCAAATTCTGGGCTGAGAAATGTTGTACTTCAGGATAGCGAAGCATTTTCCGCGATAGAGAAGAATAAATTACTGGGCAGAAGCTATATTTCGAGGTTTGATCATTTTTATCATATTTGGAGCTATAAAGCTCGGATTGAAGAGATTTTGAGGCGAGTTTCACCACATGGATTAGGGTAAGTGTTCTATATCTTAAAGTAATTATACTTCATGATTCTACGGTTATATTCATAATTTTTTTGGATTTAATTGTAAGAAATCAAGATTTTTGTAAATCTTTTCAAGAATGAAAATTCAAGATTTGGAGGTCAAGTTGTTATCGGAATTTGCCAAAATTGGTGTGGTTGAACTCGTATCGGAATGGGTTCTCGGATTTTGTGTGTTTTTTCGGAATCCATGCATGTGGATCTGAGGGTAATTTTGTTAACTTTTTTAACATATTTATAATTTTATCTAAATTGAATTTTTGTGAGCATTAACATATATTTATGGATTTTCTTATTTATTGGCTAGTTTAGAGTGTTGTGCATCAATTTGTGTCGTCATAAGAGCATGGAACACGATTTTGAAAAATTAAAAGCGAGGTGAGTCTCCTTTCTAACCTTGTAAGGGGGAATTGTCCCCATAGTTGAATTAATTTAATATGTGCTCTTAATTGTGGGGGCGACGTATGCACGAGGTGACGAGAGTTCATGCGTAGCTGCTATTATGCTTATGTCCGAGTAGTTTAGGACCCAAAAAACATGCTTTACTTGCAATAATGTTAACCTTATTGACAGTTTAAATTATTTTGTTAAACTTTGTGTTCTAGGCTTGTAATAGAGAAATTGACACGTCCTTGAATAATTTTCTCCCTGAAAATGGCTATTTGAATGTGTGTTTCTATGTCTATCTGCGTCACATGTATGATTCGCAAGCAGGGTGATTGTTCATTTATATTTGACTGTGTCGCATGAATGATTTGCGAGCGGGGTAATAGATGCATCTATGGTTCCCATCATTTGACCCTCGTTAATGCACATTTTACATTTATGTTGGGTCAGAACGTATGACGTCGGCATGATATGCACATGCTTATATTGCTTGCTTGAGAATTTTAAATGTTGATAATTTCCCTTCCTGGCCATAGATAAATTGATGAAGATAATGACATGTAAATCTTTGGAAATCCTTTATTATTTGAGAAGCTGTTTACCTTCTTTATGAGTTAAATTTTGCGTTATGAAATTATTGAAGTCCTCACACTTCTACTATATTATCATTGGACCACTAGCAAGAGTAATAGTCGACCTCTCGTCTCTACTTCTTGGAGATTATAAGGGATACTCATTGGATACGCGTTGTTTTTGTGCTCATGTTATACTTGTTGTACATTTCTGTTGCACGGGTTCATACGTGCCTTGTGGCTAAATGGCATAGCGGCATGGTTTATACAGACACTTACGTGCGCTGCATTTATCGAGATGACTCGCCGCCAGCAGAGTCCCCTTTAGAGTATTTTAATATATTTTTTATTTCTGTCTACTTTGTATTCCGGACAGTTACTGTATTTCTTTAATTCTCTAGTAAATACTTGTGCAGTTGTGACATTAGGTTCTGAGATGATTATTAACTTCTTAACATTTATATTCGAATTGAAACCATTAAAGTTTACTGGTAAAATTTAAGTAAAATCATAATTTTCAAAATTGTTAAAAGGAGAATTTAATTAAGTAGTCTGGTTGGCTTGCCTAACAGCGGTGTCCGGTGCCATCACGACCCTTAGTGAAATTTTAATCGTGACAAATGTAATATATTAACTCTGTTATAATACAAATAATAAATACAATATTATATACTATAACATTCAATATATATAGGAAAAGTAACACGAAGTATGTGTGATATATATATATACACACGGTAACATATAATTTAACAAGTGATATATACGTTATTGTATTACAGTGAAGTATCTTTGTGTGATTATATATATATATATATATCAACATGAAGTGCACGGGTCACGGGGTCAGGTTCTTTCTAATAATTAATGCACTTGTAAATTGATTGATCGACTTATAACGTACTCAGATGCACGTATATATATGAAAAAACAAAATACTTCGAGTTATATCAATTAATAAGTTTAAATTGATTCATTGACGTATAACCTAATGATGAATGAATGTAATTCATTAACTCTGTTACAATACAAATAATGAATATAATATCTTATACTATAACATGTTATACATGTAGTATATATAGTACTGTGTATTATATAATATACTACACCATACACTTAGTATATATAATACAGTGTACTCTCTCTATACACACACACACACACACACACACACAGATATATATACATATATATTCTTTTTCCTACAAACGTTTTTCTGTCGCTTATAGTAATTAGTAAGTGTGTTAGTTGTAATTAACTTATAGATTAACATTACACTAAGTATTAGTGCATAGCTAATATTATATATATATATATATATATATATGTGTGTGTGTGTGTGTGTGTGTGTGTGTGTATAACCAAAATAGAAAAAATAGTAATGTAATTATTTTTTTAGAAATCGCCACCAACTTTGATCGCTATTTTAGTCAAATACTAAAAAAACTAGCGACCAACGTTGGTCGCTATTTTGGTCAAACAGTCAAAATATAATTAGGTACAAAAATAGTGACCAACGTTGGTCACTTTTTCTAGTTCCAGATTCAATATCGGTTTTTCCCCTCTCGTTCTCTTATTTTCTTGCAAAAAATTTCCCATACTCTCTCTCAACAATTCCCCCACCCCCTTCTCTATTTCTCTCACACACATAAATCCCCCACCCCTTGCCACCACCGTGACCGCGCATGACTACGCCGGAGCTGCTGCTAAATCAGACGCTCGAGCCGTTGTCCCCCACCCCTTGCCATTACTACTTTTTAATCCTCCTTTTTATCAACAAAGTTAGTAATCCACCCTATTAGCTTTTTATTTTAATTGTTTCTATATAATTTTATATAATCTTTTAGAGTTTTTGTCTATTTAGTATTAGGACATTTGGTTTGAACTACATTAGATTTATGAACTAAAGGTAGAAATTATGAACTTTTTGTTCTTGCATTAATTTTTATTTAGTTCAGTGGTGAAAAGAAATAATTCATACATTAGCAATACCGAAATAAGAGTATTTGTAAATACATTGTCTTAGAATAGGAGCAATACAGAAATAAGTATCTAAACTCATGCTTCACACTATGCATTAACATTTATAAGATTAAAAAAATATTGAAGGCTGCTATAGAGTCTAATCCAATGAAGAAAGAAAAAGAATTAAAGGGAGGAGTTTATTAATGTATTTAATTATGAACATAAGGTCCTATAGAACTTTTAATTAACTAAAAAAAGATTAGGATATGAATTAACTAAATTAATTTGATCTTGTTTTATTTGTATAGATGTAACATCATACTTGGATGGACAGTAAGAATTATCCTGATGGGCAGGGATAGTGGGAGGATTTGTAAAAGGGGTGGATGACTTTATTAGACATTCAATGTCACTTCCATTATACCTAAGTGAAGGAGTAATTAGGTGCCCTTATATTAGGTGTAGCTATATGAATTTGGAAAACCGGAAAAAGTTAAGCATCATCTTATATGAAGGGGTTTATAGCAGATTGCTTTGTTAGGACTAATCATGGAGAGATCGATGGTAGCCATGAGATATTTCGTAACGTGATTGTTGGCGAAAGTAGTACGTCAGTAGAGGATACAAAACATGATTCTAGAATTCATAATATGGTTACGGATGTTTTTAGGATGCACCTAGAGGGTGACCCCATGAAAATGTTGACTAAACTACTAATGAACACACAAAACATTTTGATAAACAGTTACAGGCAGCTAGTCGTCGACTTTGTAATGGAAGTCCGCAGTTAGATTTCTGGTTCGCAGACTATTAAATAGAGTCCAGCCTTCCTCGATTCGGGATATACATCGGTGACTTGGGACACCATAAATTATCCAAAGTGGTGACCCTGAAATATCTTATATAAGTAAATCCCGCTTTGAGTGTCCTTTAATTGGAAAAAGTCCCGTATCTACGCCCTTCCGGGGTATAGCTCTGCGACTCTGCTGGGTATCGAACCTAAAATCTGTGGTTCAGGGTTCAAGAATTAGAGCTTTAAATAATTTTTGTATCTTGATTTATTATTATCGGATTTTATTGCATAATTATGTCCAATGTGTTAAATGTTATTTTACCACTTTAATAATATTTGGACTATATATAAACTTCCGTAAAACCCTTCTCTTCTCATCTTCGGGGATGTGCTTGCTGGTTGAGACTCCCTATTCTTTTAGTGTCATACCTTCAAAAAAGAAAGAGGCTCGGACAAGTTACAAAGCCGGATGGCCTTTTGGTTCCCGGTACGTAAGCCCCTCCTCGACTTGAATTGTCCGCTCGGGTACACAATCAATACTATATACCAAGGTTTTGAAATAACTTAACCTCTTGCCGGAACCCTAGCAGGAACGCTTATTTGGCATCATGCATTTGACTTATGGACTCATCATAGGGGTTGGGTCCGTCAAGGACAGGTGCACCCAAAATATCAGACCATCTTGATGCATTTTTCATGCTACTTGTGCATTTGTTCCACATTTGAATGCCGACAGGCTTTTGAAAAAAAATGAAGGAAAAGAGAGAAGAGAAAAAGAAAAAAGAGAGGATAATTTGATAAAAAAGATAACAAAGTATGTTGGGTGAGAAAGGAATTTACTCGTATCAAAAGATCGATACTGAAATACTGCCAAATTTTTTTTTTAAAAACAAAACCCTCTAGAGGAGTGTGTTTTCAAGAAAATGATATTTACTTTTCGAAAAAAAAAGAAAAAGGAAGAATAGAAGTTGGTTTTTTAACTCTGTCAACATTGCCCGAACTTCGCCAGTTTGATTCTTGTTAGGTAATACGCTTAATGCTAGAGGGGGGGTGAATAGCGTTATAATAAGAATTAGCGTAATCTTGCGGAATTTAAAAATTGCAGGAAATAAATAAGTGTGATAAGTAAATAAATTAGAACAAACGCACCGATATATCCTGGTTCACCACAACCCGTGGCTAGTCCAGTCCCCGAGAGACTCTCTCGAGATTTCCACTAACTTGTGAAGCTTACGGGTGCTCAATAAACCGTTACAACTTGAGGACACAAGCCTCAACAACCTTTGCTCGGAGATACAACACTCCAAGACTTCAACCAAGGAAACACAAGTTCCTTCTTACAACACAAGGGACTAACACTTCCCTTCAAGTGTACAAAAACACTTAGCACTCAAACAAGACACTCCTTTAAGAGTAGATATGAGTAAAAAGAATTCACTCAAGATCGCAACAACTTTCGACAAGAATTTGGCTCTCAAAAGCTTATGTAATGAATATAAAATGATAAGCAATAAAGTATGCAAGCTTTAGCAATTGTATGATTAGTTGTTGTGTATTGTTATTATTAAAAGACTGAATTGAAGCAGTATTTATAGCTGAAAAACTTTGTATTACCGTTGCCTAATTGCCAATTAAGAGTTGCTAATTTTACTCTGTGACAATCGATTGTCAACTTACCACAATCGATTGTTTGCCAGTTCTTCCAAAAATCAATCCCAGATTTTACGCTTAACAATCGATTATCTAAGATCAATAATCGATTACTGGCAACGTTCAAAAAATCATTTCCAGATATTACGTAAAACAATCGATTGTCAGAAATCTACAATCGATTACTTGGCAACGTTCAAAAAACCATTTTCGGATTTTACTTAAAACAATCGATTATAGCAAATCAATAATCGATTACTCAGCAACGTTCAAAAAATCCTTTCCAGATTTTAATTAAAACAATCGATTATAAGAAATCAATAATCGATTACCTGACGGTATTTGAAAACATTTTGGCAACGGTCATTTATACAATCGATTATACTAAGCTAACAATCGATTATATATCAGTCTTGAAAAATCAATTTAGACACTGCCTTTTTACAATCGATTGTTGTAGGTTCACAATCGATTATTTAATAACTTTGAAAAAGTCTACACTGTCTCTTCACAATCGATTGTCATTAGCTTCACAATCGATTATTTTGAGTTTTGAAAAACTTTGGACACTGCCTCATCACAATCGATTGTCATAAGGTTCACAATCGATTGTCATGCAGATTTGAAAAATCTGATGCTCACTGCCTTAACACAATCGATTGTCATAATTTCACAATCGATTGTCAAGCAGCTGACTTAAACATAATCGATTATCATAAGTACATAATCGATTATCTTAGTCCAGATTTTAGAGGAATATTTAAAAATCATTTTGACTAAAGTAAATATGCATTATTTAAAATCATTTTGCTCTAAATTAAAAATGCATGATTTGTTAATAATATTTTTACGAGAGAAGCCAAGTCTTGAGTTTAAGTTGTCGGATCAAGATCACAATTAAATACCGACTCATATAAAACTTAATCTCGATCTTTGTCTTGTGCTTGAATCTCGTTATATATCAATTTTGCGCTTGTGCTTGGACCTCGTCATGTGTCAATTTGCGCATTGTTTGTCATTCATCAAAACCTACAAATATGAACACACGTTTAGTATAATGCCTTGAGAACGTGTTTCCATCAATTTCCCCCTTTTTGATAATGGCAAACTTTAGGCGGGATATGCATATTAGGCAATTCATAATGACGATTCAAGACAAGTAAAGATATGCAACAAGTATATAGATATGCAATTTGTTCCCCCTCAATATATGAATTCCCCCTCAATTTATGCCGATAAGTATTGAGAGTGCATACCCGTTATCTTCCCCCTTTTGCCATTAGCAAAAAAATATAGAAAAAAACTTGTCTATTTATTAAATAAACGGTTACATAACTGGAACAATAAAAAAAACATAGAACAATAAAAAAAACAAATAAGGAAATTATTCATCATCATTTCCCGCCTCGTCATCCGGCACTGCTTCATAGGGAACAAGACCGGCATATGGATAATTAAGATATAAGAAGTCAAGAAGTTGACATTCCTTAAGCATGTTTGCAGCGGGGGCATATGATTCAAGATACTTGCTTGTTGAAAAGCGAGGAGGAAGAATGTCACGCTTTTCGAATTTTGTCAAAAATCTAGTAAGCTCGGTTTCAGTATTGAATTGTAAAATAGACCCATCTTGATAAGGGAAATTTGGAGGTGGAGGAGCAGAAGAAGATGCACCTTGTTTACCTGAACGGGAACATTTAGAGTGTCTGCCCGACAATTTAAAAAAGTAGTAATGAACTTTGTAAGAAACTTGGAAGATTTTTGAAGGTTTGGGAGCAAAGAATGATGCTTGAGTGAATTGAAATTGAAGACTTATGATGCCTATTTATAATGGGAAGAATGGCATTTCATTTATGATGAAAATCTGCAGAAATTTATGAGCCAAAAGAGTCAGAAACGGTAAAAATAAGTTGTACTGACCGTTGGACAATCGATTGTTGAAACGAAATAATCGATTGTTGAGCAGATTCTGATTTGAACTCGGAACTGACACAAAATCGATTGTTTTAGGAAAGCAGTACTGAATGGCTGAGACGGTAATCGATTATACAGTTAAAAAAGTCGATTAATAAACACAAATGCATAATAAGCATCAAACATAAATAATCGATTAGTGATACTTGCTAATCGATTGTCCGCACAGTGAAGTAATTAATTATTTGCTGTAACAATCAATTGTTCTATGCCATTTCTTTATAACTCCCCCTGCCTTTAGGGCGATACCTGCAAAAGAGAATTAAACGTCTCCGACGCTCAAGTTAGTAATTTGTAACGAAATAATGCAATGAGAACGTGATCTCTTAAGAAGTGTGTCCTAAGGTGTTCTTAAGAGAGTTTCGGGTACTTACCTTTTCTCCGACGTCGCCAATTACCTGTTCGAGAGGGTGATCTTTGATTGTCCTCCACTCATTAGGCATTTTCGTTTCTTTCTCCAATTGTGGCGTTTCCTCCGTTGATTGTTCCAAGATTTCATCTTGAATTTCCTTAGGAGTTTCCTCTTGTACTTTGTCTTTTAAACTATTTAGAATACCTGCAAGATCATAACAAGAATCCTTTCTCGCCAAGCGAGCATTATTTTCGGAAAACACAATATGAGGGGATTCCTCCACAGTTTGGGTTCTATTATTAAATACCCTATATGCTTTGCTACGTGAAGAATACCCAATAAAAATTCCTTCATCGGATTTGGCATCAAATTTTCCCAATTGATCTTTTCCATTGTTATGAATAAAAACTTTACAACCGAATACTCTAATATGGGAGATATTTGGTTTCCTTCCCTTGTAGAGTTCATAAGGGGTTTTCATGAGTATTGGCCTTATGACTACTCTATTCAAAACGTAGCATGCGGTACTCACGGCATCCGCCCAAAAAAGTTTGGGAATCTTAGCCTCTTCGAGCATGGTTCTAGCCATCTCTTCGAGACACCTATTTTTCCTTTCCACCACCCCATTTTGTTGTGGTGTTCGTGGAGCGGAAAAGGTATGCTCGATACCGAGTTCGTCACAAAAGTCCGCAAAGAAATTGTGATCAAACTCTCCCCCATGATCACTTCTAATTGAAGTGACGGTTGTTTCCTTTTCGTTTTGAACACGTTTAAGAAAATATTTAAAATTCTGAAAAGCATCACTTTTATGGGCAAGAAATAAAGTCCAAGTAAATCTGGAATAATCATCAACAATAACAAAAGCATAACGATTTCTACCAAGACTTTCAATGCGAGATGGTCCAAATAAATCCATGTGAAGCAATTGCAATGGTCTAGTAGTTGAAACAATATTTTTCGATTTAAAAGATGCTTTTGTTTGCTTCCCTTTTTGACAAGAATCACAAATAGAGTCATTTTCAAAATTCAAATTTGGAAGACCAACAACTAAATTTTGTGAAACCAATTTGTTCAAAAGATGCATGTTGATGTGAGCTACTCTACGATGCCATAACCAATAATCATCCTCTTTGCTCATTAAAAAATTCACATATTCGGGTGAAGAATTTGCAAGATCAACCATATAAATGTTATCCATTCTAAAACCACGAAGGATAATTTTAAAATCGCTACGTCTAAAAACTAAGCATTCATCCGAATCAAATAAAACAAGATTTCCCTTGTCACATAATTGACTTATGCTCAAGAGATTATGTTTTAAACCTTTCACAAGTAATATATGTTTAATGGAAGAAATTTCATCCTTACCGACCGATCCGATGCCGATAATCTTTCCTTTGTTGTTATCACCAAATATAACACTTCCCCCTTCCTTGTGTTCTAGTTGAAGGAATTTGGATTCGTCTCCCGTCATGTGCTTGGAGCATCCACTATCAAGGTACCATAGTACACTTGATCCCTTCAAACATACCTACAAAATAGATTAATGAGTTTTAGGTACCCATGCCATTTTGGGTCCTTGGGGGTTCGGCAAATCATAGTGATGTGATTGAGTGTTATGTCTATGTCGTGTAAAACAAGCAGGAGCAATATGTCCAATTCGTCGACAATAATGACAAGTCACGTTAGGATTATGCATCCTTCTAGGTTGATAGTAATTGGACGGACGAAAATCATTTACTCTATTCTTGACAATGTAAATATTGCGCAAATCATGAAAATCATTTCTCCTACCATTTGTTCTAGGATATGCATCATTTCTAGAATAGTTGTTTCTAGGTTGGAAGTCATTTCTAGGTTGGAAGTCATTTCTAGGTGTTCTAAAAGGTTCAACATTCCTTCTAGTGTTTGGCCTAGAATGTGCATTATTTCTAGCATGATTATGTCTAGGTTGCGATTGATGAAAACCATTTCTAGGTTTGTTGTGTCTAGGATGAGCATTTGTTTTATTTATCCTAGGTTGAGCCTTAGGTGGTTGGGGGTTGGCTTCAACTTTCTCTTTAGGCTCGTTTCTAAAACCTATGCCATGCTTGGTCGACTTCAAATTAACAAGCACTTCATTCAAATTTTTATGAGAAGAGTTAAACTTATCTAAGGTGCCCTTAAGCCTTTCTACTTCATTTTTTAGATGCATGCAAGAAGTACAATTTCTAGAACTCTCGGGCTTGTCGGCGCTTCCCTTGCCAAAAAATTTGTTTTCCTCTTTCAACTTCTCATTTTCTAAAATCAGTTTTTCCAATTCCTTTTCTTTAAAAGAGAGTTTTTTTTGAAAATCTTTTTCTTTTAAAGAAGCATTTTCTTTTATACTCTTAACAGTTTTTGAAGCTTTAATAAATTCGCTATACAACTCATCAAAAGCATTTTGCATTTCTTCAAGGGAAAAGAAATTTTTGGAAGAAATTTGACATACCTCTTCTTTGTTGTCTTCTTGTGCCATAAGACAAAGATTTGCGGCTTCGTCTTCTTCTTCCTCACTTGACTCGTCACCGGAGTCGCCTCCCCAAGATATGTATGCTCGTTGCTTCTTGAAGGGTTTCTTCTCCTTTTTAGCATTTGGGCAATTTGATTTAATGTGCCCGGTTTCTCCGCACTCATAGCACTTTATTTGATCTCCTTGATTTTTGCCCTTTAGTTCATACTCTTTTCGCATGAACTTTTGAAATCTCTTGATAACAAGTCCGAACTCGTTGTCTCCGTCCTCATCATTTTGAGGTTGGCTTGTGCTTGCCTTGAGAGCGATTCTTTGCTTCCTTTGATCATCAACAAGAGGGTTAAGTATAGTAGATTCATAAGTTTTAAGATTACCTCTTAATGCGTCGATGGTGACATTTGAATTGCCAATGGATTCTTGAATCGCGTCGGCCTTGGATCGCCATTCCGGAGTGAGACTTCGGAGAATCTTTCGGACAAGTTCCTTATCTGTGAAGGTCTTCTTAAGAGCATGTAAATCATTTACGATTTTTGAAAATCGTTCAAACATCTCATCGACCTTTTCGCCTTCCTTCATGTGAAACAATTCATATGCATGGGTTAGGAAATCAATTTTGGCTTCCCTTACCTGGTCCGTACCTTCGTAAGTAATTTCCAGCTTGTCCCACATTTGCTTTGCCGTTGTGCAACAAGATACCTTCATGTAATCATCAGCATTTACAGCACAATATAATAAATTAATAGCTTTAGCATTATTTTGCACCTTTCGGATATCATCCGCATAGTATTCATCTTCGGACTTTGGGACCTATTCATTTTCAACCTTCTTGGTTGGAATTTGTTCTCCACTCATTATGACCTTCCAAAGATGAAAACTATTTGATTGTACAAATATTCTCATCCTCTCCTTCCAGTATGTATAATTTGTACCATCGAATACCGGTGGTCGGGTGGAGCATTGTCCTTCACCTATTCCTGCAAAAGAATCACGAGTAGAAGCCATGGATGTTTCTCTCAAATGGTTAAGTCTTTAGAGAGTTGGGCTCTGATACCAATTGTTAGATAATACGCTTAACGCTAGAGGGGGGGTGAATAGCGTTATAATAAGAATTAGCGTAAACTTGCGGAATTTAAAAATTGCAGGAAATAAATAAGTGCGATAAGTAAATAAATTAGAACAAACACACCGATATATCATGGTTCACCACAACCCGTGGCTAGTCCAGTCCCCGAGAGACTCTCTCGAGATTTCCACTAACTTGTTAAGCTTACGGGTGCTCAACAAACCGTTACAACTTGAGGACACAAGCCTCAACAACCTTTGCTCGGAGATACAACACTCCAAGACTTCAACCAAGGAAACACAAGTTCCTCCTTACAACACAAGGGACTAACACTTCCCTTCAAGTGTACAAAAACACTTAGCACTCAAACAAGACACTCCTTTAAGAGTAGATATGAGTAAAAAGAATACGCTTAAGATCGCAACAACTTTCGACAAGAATTTGGCTCTCAAAAGCATATGTAATGAATATAAAATGATAAGCAATAAAGTATGCAAGCTTTAGCAATTGTATGATCAGTTGTTGTGTATTGTTATTATTAAAAGACTGAATTGAAGCTGTATTTATAACTGAAAAACTTTGTACTACCGTTGTCTAATTGCCAATTAAGAGTTGCTGATTTTACTCTGTGACAATCGATTGTCAACTTACCACAATCGATTGTTTGCCAGTTCTTCCAAAAATCAATCCCAGATTTTACGCTTAACAATCGATTATCTAAGATCAATAATCGATTACTGGCAACGTTCAAAAAATCATTTCCAGATTTTACGTAAAACAATCGATTGTCAGAAATCTAAAATCGATTACTTGGCAACGTTCAAAAAATCATTTCCGGATTTTACTTAAAACAATCGTTATAGCAAATCAATAATCGATTACTCAGCAACGTTCAAAAAATCCTTTCCAGATTTTAATTAAAACAATCGATTATAAGAAATCAATAATCGATTACCTGACGGTATTTGAAAACATTTTGGCAACGGTCATTTATACAATCGATTATACTAAGCTAACAATCGATTATATAACAGTCTTGAAAAATCAATTTAGACACTGCCTCTTGACAATCGATTGTTATAGGTTCACAATCGATTATTTAATAACTTTGAAAAAGTCTGGAAGACACTGTCTCTTCACAATCGATTGTCATTAGCTTCACAATCGATTATTTTGAGTTTTGAAAAACTTTGATGGACACTGCCTCATCACAATCGATTTTCATAAGGTTCACAATCGATTGTCATGCAGATTTGAAAAATCTGATGCTCACTGCCTTAATACAATCGATTGTCACAATTTCACAATCGATTGTCAAGCAACTGACTTAAACATAATCGATTATCATAAGTACATAATCGATTATCTTAGTCCAGATTTTAGAGGCATGTTTAAAAATCATTTTGGCTAAAGTAAATATGCATTATTTAAAATCATTTTGCTCTAAATTAAAAATGCATGATTTGTTAAAAATATTTTTACGAGAGAAGCCAAGTCTTGAGTTTATGTTGTCGGATCAAGATCACAATTAAATACCGACTCATATAAAACTTAATCTCGATCTTTGTCTTGTGCTTGAATCTCGTTATATATCAATTTTGCGCTTGTGCTTGGACCTCGTCATATGTCAATTTGCGCATAGTTTGTCATTCATCAAAACCTACAAATATGAACACACGTTTAGTATAATGCCTTAAGAACGTGTTTCCAACAATTCTCACAGGGTGTTGGATTTGCAGGAAACCCCTATGGGCCCAACATTATTTTTTCAAAAATAGCCAAAAGAACTAGATGTTTATTATTGATATAAAGCAGTTTTTGTCAAAATTAGCCGGATGTCCCTAAAAAGGCGTCGGAAGGCTGTTTTCAACAACAACCGCCTTGGATTATTTTCAAAATTTTGGCTAGTAGTTGGCGCAACCTTCAAATCATCCCCTGGAAGTGCTAAAAGGCCGTATTTAAAAGATCAGAATTTTATTTTGAAGACTTGGAAAATATATTAATTTTTGTTTTGAGTCCGATAAATCATGATTTTTGCTTAATCACCCTATTCAATGTGTAGAATGAGCACAAATCAAAATTTTCAAATCTTAGTCGTGAACAAAATCCCTTTTGAGGTACACATGTGGTGGAATTATATAGGTAAATCGAGGCAAAACAAAGTCAACACGCACTTGGGAGTACATACCGGGTTGTATAAAATAAATGCTAGACGGAACATCATAAAAGCATTTGTTACATTTTGGGACCCGACCCACAACATATTTAATTTTCCGAACTTTGAACTCACTCCGAACCTGGAAGAAATAACCAAATATATGGGGGTTCCCACAATTCCTCATTGACATCAGCATTTGATTGCGCCAAGGGTCGTCGATGTACACAAATTCTTGGACTCATTGAAAGTAAGAAGAGGGGTTCACAATCCAGATCTGTCAGCTGGTTTATGTACTTTACAGTTTATATAACAAAGATATGGGCATACAGGGGGGATTTAATGACCCAGAAAATAAAATTTATAGCAAGGGAAAGCGAATAAAGTTGGAGGAACACCAGTGTTTCGCATTTATGGTATTCTTCTTAGGCCTTTTAGTTTTTCCACAGAAGGATAGGAATATTGACATACAGATAGCAGGGGTTGTCAGCACTTTGCTCAGTCAATCCAATAGCACCCTCGCACCCATGGTATTATCTGAATTTTTGCCCTCACAGCCTTAAAAGTCGGGGGAGATTTCTTCGAAAGATGCAATTTGTTGTTACAGATGTGGATGATTGAACACTTGCGCCGCCAACCTCAATTCATGAGTTATGGGTCATCAGGAACGAGCCGCATAGAGGAATTTCATACCAGAGTTGATGCGTCCATGTTACCAGAAAGGGTTATGGAATGGGTATCATATCTTCGTGTCATAAGCGCATGCCAAATAAAGTTGACGTTCGGTGGCTCCTTATTGATGTAATTATATATTTTCCAGCTACCGGGCCTCATTTCCTTCTGAAGGGTCTCCACAGTATCCAGCCTTATACTCCATACAGAGTGCTGAGACAGTTAGGGAGGTGCCAGATGATTCCCAGGGATAAAGACATTAGTCACCATGTGGTTTTAATTAATTGGTGCTAAGAAAAGTCACCATCAATACTAGAAATCCGAATGAAGGAAAATTGGGTCCAAATTGGGAGGGGCAGTATCAGGTCCTTGACATCATTATAAAAGGATCCTACAAGCTCAACATGATGAACGACGAACAATTACCAAACAATTAGAACGTGTCACTTCTAAAGCAATGCTATTGCTAATGTATGACTGTATCCGTTTTCATTTATTTTAAACAAACCAATTTTAGGTGATTCGATCAAGGACGGAGATGGATTCTTCAATTAAAGGTCTTTAGGTCTGAAAGCACGCATTATACTCTTTTTCCCTTAGACCAGTTTTTGTCCCAAATGGGATTTTGCAGTGAGATTTTTAATTAGGCAACCATTGGTCGTGCTAACTTAGAACAATTTAACAGTACCTGAGGCTTCTTTACAATCAATCTCGAATACTGGGAGGGGGGGCATTATCCTCGAATGTCAACTTTGTTGCAAGGAAATTACTTCGTAACAATAAGGTATCGATAGGTAAATTTTGTATAAGTCAAACGGTCGAATTAACTGTGCCCATATAAGTCACTCGAGCCCTAACATCAAACATATACGAATGAATAATCATCTATTGAAAGAAGTATTTTCCCTTGTCAGTATCTCATGCCTTAGAAAAATTTTTCTACTTTACAATTTCATATTCTTTATTTATTATGTAAACTGGCTTAACGGCCGATCATAACGGAACCCCACGCTCGGGGATTGACATCCAAAAAACAAAAAAAAATTAAATTATTAAAACTTCAAGATCATAAGACATTAAAGGCGACCATCGATTTTTTATAAGCCATGGCCACCCCACTCGAGGACTGACACTTCGGGCAAGCTCGAAGTAAAACAGAAAATAAGCCAAAGAGACAAGTCCCACATAAAAAGGTTAGGGCCAAATCAATACGGTTCAGATACATCTGAATTCCATAATAAAACATGCCTTCAAATATTTTCATAAACTGGTTAAAAGGTCTACCCTCGAAAAAATTGTAAAGGGCTTCGATAATATCAAACCATAAAAATTCTAATAAGTACAAAATCATTAGAATTCTCGAAAAATTCCTTATTTCATGCTAAGGCATTGTACCATTCGAGAACATGAATGACAAACCAAAGAAAAAAATTCTCGAAAGCCAAAAAGGGGTAGAAAGCCTTATATATGAAAATGATCGTTCTACAAAGGCCAGACCGGCCAAATACAAAAGCTTAAGGTTTATTCTCACTTCGAGTTCAAAACATCACTCTTACTCGACTACTAAGCTTAAGGACTACTACAACTCGAGTTCGAATAAATTCTCAAGCGGGGACAGTTCTTCGAGCCTAAGGGCCACCTCGTTTCAAGTTTGAGATAACATTCTCACTCGAACATCAAACTCAAAGGTTACCTTATTCTGAATCCAGATAAATGATCTCACTCGGCTCTAATTTATCGAAACTGCCTCAAGTCAAGATCGAATATTCGACCTGGGACCGTTCAATACCACCATATAACTTTATACTAAGTTATCAACACTTGCATAAAATAACTAAAGCACAACAGATTCAAGATCCATAAAAAGGAAAAAGTTTTTATATATCAAAGTTTTTCTTACAAGGGCCACATTGTCCGATCAAAAATTATTTACAAAGGCCGATCAACCTCAAAACAATATCAAAAATTACTAGGCTTAAGCATCACTACCATTAAGAGAGAAAATGTCTTTACCCTTGGAGTCTTCTCCATCAGATCCGCTCACATTCTCGGAATCCTTGTTGGAAAATGCTAGCTTCCGAGCCTTTGCTTCCTCAACCTTGGCGATCTCGAGTTCGGCAGATATGTCATAACTTTAGGCAATGACTCCCTTGAGAGCCTCCCTTCAGGCCTCCCACTTCGAGTGATCCACCATTCCCTTGACCTGATCGAGGTTGGCTTCAACATTGGCTTTGTATTGAGTCGCAGTATCATGGGACTTAGTATTTTCCACGGCCGTTTTAGATCTGGCAACCTCGATCTCTTTAGTCAGACTGGCTAAATTGGACTCAAGCTCTTTAACCTTCTTAGTTTGAACCGAGGCTTTATCTCTTGCATATCAAAGCTATGACTTGGCATAATCTAGCTTTGCATGAACGCTTTTTTTTGTGCAGCCAAAATATCCATACATCCTATGAAATGTTCGGCTTTGGTCGCACTTTATCTATTTGTCCTTGGAGGCCCTTGATCTTTTTAAGAATCTGTCGAGCCTACAGAATGGGATTGTTAGTTTTTATCTTCAACTCATTCTCGCTTTCATGAAGAACTCGGAGTACTTGCTCGACCATCTCTTCATGCGCATTTCGAGCCTCCACCAGGTCTACCTGAAGCTTTTCACTAAGAAGCTCGTAAGTATTGTATTTCTTAGTGAGAATATGGACTTTGACCTTGCGTTTCTCTCATATGCGGAGAAAAGCATCATGATGCAGCACCAAAGCCTACAGGAGGAAGAAAGTGTTAGAGATATCTACAATTCAAAGTCATAAAAAGATAGCAGCCCTTGAACTTACCCAATCCAGAGCATGCTGAGCCTCGTTGAACAAACATGCAACGTCCATTTCGTCCATTTTTGCTTGATCCTCTTCGGTGTCCAAGCATCAAAGATAGCTTGCCACCCATACAGGGGTAGAGAAAACTTGAGTATCTTCCAAGATTGAGATGACAAGAGACCGCTTACGATCGTGGTCAACGCTGGGGGCTGGGAATTCGTTGGTTAGTGTATAACTAGAGGAAGCCTCGTTTCAGCTCTTTCTTGGTACGTCCCAATCACCCAAACTGTTGACATCTTCCACATCATCAAAATAGCCACGAAAAAAATCTTCCTCTCCTTGGGCCCCCTCTTTGTGACAAGTCTTTGCAGCCTGAGCATCACAAATCATCGAATTCGGAACTAGAGAGAATGAAGAGGAGTCCTCGATCACTATTGCCCCAAGTGGGTCTTTAGATGCATCATCTTCATTTCAGGAGCCTCAAGCTAGGTTTTTACATCATCCTCGACTGCCTCCTCGGTGGCCTACCTACCTTGAGGTGAGGCATCTTTAACTCTGGCTCGGGTTTATCAGACCAGGGCAAAGCAGGTTTGATTCCCACCTGTCCTATGATGTTAGAAACTACGCTTTACGCTAGAGGGGGGGTGAATAGCGTATTAATAGAATTTAGCGTTTTCTTGCGGAATTTAAACTTTGCAGGAAGTAAAATAAATGCAGAAAAATAAACTTACACAAAGATGTATACTGGTTGGCCACCAACGTGGTTAGTCCAGTCCCCGAGAGACTCTCTCGAGATTTTTCACTATCTTGTTAAGCTTACGGGTGCTCAACAAACCGTTACACACTTGAGGACACAAGCCTCAAACAGTTGCTCTGAGATCGCAATCTCAAAGACTTCACCCAAGGAAACGCAAGTTCCTTGAAACAAGAGAATCGCAATTCTCTTACAAGTATATCAAATACTTGGACACTCACTTAACTAAAGTACTCCTTATTGAGTAGATATGAGTAAAAGAATATGTTCAAGATCACAACAACTTTAAGCAATAATATGGCTCTCAAAAGCTTTATGAAATGAGTAGAAAATGAAGAACAATTGAATGAAAGCTTATAGCAATGTAATGATCAGTTTGTGTATGTTGTTGTTGTTAAAACACTGAAGTGAAGCTGTATTTATAGTTGAAAAAGTTGGTTCAACCGTTGTCTAATTGCCAATTAAGAGTTGCTGAAATTACTCAGTGATAATCGATTATTAAGACCAAATAATCGATTATCTGCCAGTCAGTTTAAAAATCAATCCCAGATTTAACGCTTCACAATCGATTATACATAATCTATAATCGATTACTGGCAATATTCAAAATCAGATAATCGATTACACTAAGTTCATAATCGATTACTTTAGCAACGTTCTAAAAATCATTTCCGGATTTTAAGCAAAACATCGATTATATAAAATCAATAATCGATTACCCAATAACGTTCAAAAAATCTTTTCCGGATTTTAATCAAAACAATCGATTATATAGAATCAATAATCGATTACCTGACGGTATTTGAAAATCATTTGACAACGGACAGCTTCAACAATCGATTGTCCTTTGCAACAATCGATTACTTGTTATTTTCTGAAAATCATAAAACTTACTGTCTCAGTGATAATCGATTATCTAAAGACATAATCGATTACTTAATTAAATTTAAAATCACTGGAAGACATCAACTCAACACAATCGATCACCATTAGTTCATAATCGATTATTTTGAGTATTGAAAAACTTTTACCTCAACAGCAATCGATTGTCATTTGTTCACAATCGATTATCATGCAGATTTAGAAAAACCTGATGTTCACTGTCTTACTCACAATCGATTACCATTAATTCATAATCGATTGTCATGCAGTCTTGCTCAGAAACAATCGATTATCATAAGTACATAATCGATTATGTTAGCCCAGATTTTTGAGGCATGTTTAGAAAACATTTTGTCTAATGTAAATATGCATGATTTAAAATCTTTTTGACACAGAATTAAATATGCATGATTTTGGAAAATAGTTTTATGAGAGAGGCCATACTATGAGTCAAGTTATAGGATCGAGATTACAATTTAGAACAACTCAATAACAATTAAAAGTTATATCTTGAACTTCAATCTTATTCGCAACCATTGTGCGCTTGTACTTGAATTCCGTCATATATCAATTTTTGCTTCGTTTGTCATTCATCAAAACCTACAAAAGAGTACACGTTTAGTATATTGCATTGAGAACGTGTTTCTAACAGATACTTCAAACCTCGGTGCCGGCTCACACATGAGCCACCAATCCAGAGCTTTCTTCTTCTTCATCTTTGTCTTTGGTGTCGTCCATTATCAGTTGGGTGGACTCCAAAGTTACGTGGATAACTTCCCCCTTAGGCTTACGGGGCATCCTGGCTGACCTTTTCTTTTCGGAGTTTGAGGAACTCGGAGCCTCCTTTCTTTTCTTCTCTTTGCCTGACTTCCGGGCAGATAGGGAAAGAAGTGCCTCTTCTTCAGTAGAAGGGGGCCTCATTGGCACATCCTTCCCAAGGCCTACAAAATGAAAAAGATGAGGAAGTACAATAACAAAGCCCAACCAAACACCTTTCCAAGGAAAGAAATTTGCCTTGGTTACAGGCCTCCTATTTGCCCCTTGACAACTCCATCCAAGCACGGTCAGAATAAGTTTTTCGTGACCCCAATCCCTCGACCTATTGCCTCCGGTCGGGGATCATTTTGGACACAACCACCACAGCTGCAACACAAAATTTAGATGAGGGGAAGCTAGAAGTAAAATGGCAAAATTGAATATTCAAAGGCAGAACGGTACTTACGTTTTCAGGGAACGACATGTCTTCGGCAATAATTAGATCCGAAGTCTTTATTCGGACAAATTTGCCCATCCAACCTCGGTCTCGAGTTTCATATATTCTCGAGAACGGGGATCTTATGGCTCGATGGCGCAGCTTGATCATGCCTCCATGATCAAGTCGGGAGGCATAGAGGCGCATGAGGTGATCGAGGGTAAAAGGATGATCCTCGATCTTGCTTACAAAGAATCGAAGGAGGATCACGATCATCCAAAAAAATGGGCAAATTTGGCCCAAAGTGACATCATACCTCTTGCAAAAGGCAGTGGTGATGGGGTATGAGGGACTTATCGTGAAGGGGTAGGTATAAACACTCAGATACCCCTCCTTGTGAGTTGTGATAGATTCCTCGTGGCTAGGCACTACTACATCCTTGCCTACCCAGTTGCACTCCTTCTTCACCTTCTCTAGGAGACCTTCTGTAATCGTGCACATGTACCTCGACATAAGTTCACATCGAACTGGTGTTGGGAGTGTATTCTCCATATTGAAATCGGTAATAGTGGCACACTTCGTCGGAACAAAGTCCGTGAGGGGATGTTCCGCCACGGCCGCAATGTCGGCGGACTTTGATAAAGAAGCGATCTCCTTACGAGGGACAATTTTAGAGGTCTTATCCATTTTTGTGAACAATGAAGAAGATATATGTTACTGGTCGAAGATCATGACGAAAATCTCGGAACAAATCAAATCAAGGGTGGTTGTTTAGCTAATCATGGAATTTTCTTTTGTAATTAGAATTATACTGTAAATAGGATTTTTGTACCATATAAAGATGGTCTTCGCCATTTGTAATCCTCTTACACTGACGCATATCAAAGCAATATAATACTCTTTTTCTCTATTACTCTCTTGTTCATTAGTTTATTTCGTAACTCTGCTCTCACTTACTCAGTTCGAGGGTGACCTAGCTCGGGGGTTGAATTGCATTTCAATATTGGTTTGCTTTACTTGTTTATTTCTACTATTACATCATATATATTAACTGGTACTACGTGAAGTTATGTACCCTTAAAATGACTTATAAATTTAATTATTATTCGATTTTAAGAGTAAACAACCTCTTAAACGATGATTTGAGGTTCCTTCTTGGTCTTAATATTCTAAAGGAGTATTTTGACCTATACAATAATTAATTTATAAAAATCCAACTAATCCGGTTCATAAACATACTTTGCACACAAAGAGTCCAAAGAGAGAAAAGGTGAAGTATCAGGAAAACGCACGTGTGGGATTGGTGCTCTACTGAACACTTCTGTCACCATCTTTCCACACCTTTTACTTTCTTTTACAACTACTATATATATTTACAGAATCAGATACGGATTTATAATTCTTGCCTCAATTTCGGAAGTATTATCTGCAATTTTTTTGGGGCATTGAAAGGTAGAGAGTAAAAGAGACAATGAGTAGAGGAAATGATCCAAATCCCTTTGATGAAGAGGAACCACAAATTAATCCATTTTCGGTAATCCTTCATTTTCCTCGTTGGATTGGATCTAACTATTTTCAGTTACTCTCTCTCTTTTTTTTAGCGTAATTTTTGGTATTTATTTGGTACGTGTTCAATGTGGGGTATTAAGTTTAGGCCTTTGTCTTGATCTAGATCTGTGCAATTCAAGTTTAAAAGTATAATTTTAGTTATAAAGCAGCATTCTTGTTTCGAATAGTTTTTTTCTTGGGAAGAATTAACCTAAATAGCTGCCTATCCAATTGGTTAAATGTATAATATGTGTATAATCGTGTCTAAATGGAGTATAATTTGTGTATACCGGCTAGAAAAATAAACTGTGAATCCAGCCGGCGAGTACTGTAAAGATCCTTTTTTTTGTTGCTTGAGTCCTACGTTCATGGGAATGGCAAATGAGGATATCCCTGTCAGTAAATTTCTCATTTATGTAAAGTAAGATTATATTGCATTACAGCAAATTTTAAGTTTGGATGAGGTGAAGTATTGTGTGAATACATTAAATACATTGCAAAGTGATTCTACCTTTGTATTTAATAAATTTTAATAACAATTGAAGTGGATATCTATATTTCAAAAAAACATTAAAATAGAAAAATCTCATTTATAAAGTCATTTATTTTTTTGTTAGTAATTCTTAGTTTAGTCAAGCAATCAGCTTTCATCTAAACTAGTTGGGTTCTATTATACGTTCTCTATATCCATTCCGCTCTTGGACTCCATTTCATTTTAATACTAAAATATATTTTTTTCTAAGGTAAATGAGGGGTTCTTTAAAGCAAGAAGCTGTTTGAATCATAAGCTTGATGGCACTATAGTTCGCACAACTTTGAGTATCTCCTTTCTTCTTATATTTTGGAATCAGGATACTTCTTCCCCACTCGTTTGGCGTCCTTCTACTCTTTAGAATAACATTAAATAGCTTATTAACCCATACTGCTCCAACCTCTCCAAGACACCTCCAAACATTTCCATGGAGATACCATAAGGGCCACAGGTTTTCTAGTCCTCATATTTTTCATGGCACCTTTAACTTTACAAGTCTAATTCTATAAGTGTATCTGAATTTCTATTGTGCACAAGTACAGAGGTATATACGGTTACCCTTGTTATTGGAGTTGAACATTTGATCAAGATAAATATCTCCATGTCTCGTTGATCTCATTATCTCCTCTCATGTGCTGAGAATTATCCATAATACACTTAACCTGTCCTTAGCCCTCTCCTCTTCCAGGTGTCCTAGTTCATACATTTCTAACATTGGACACTTTTATCTAAAAATAGTTTGGCGTTTTTTCTTACTTTATTCCTTAGCTCTGATCCTAACTTCTCACACGTTCTTGTATCTCGTTTATCATGCACTTAATAAAGCCATTACCTTACCTTGTCTGGTTGACTTTAATCCCTTTGGATGACTGTCTGCCCTGCTTCCATATGAGGACAACAATTGAATATATCTTTCATAGAACTGCCAATTGCTTTATGGTGCATAAAAACTGTAACTTGGTTTATAGCTAATTGAGCCTAGGAATGCAATGCTTGCATGTTTAATTTGTGCATTTGTTACACGCTTATACTTATGCACACACCGGTGACTTTCAGTACGGTAATGAAATGCGAAATTCCTCCCATTTCTCTTTTGTTTCTTCTTGCAGAATGGTGGATCTGCTCCTGCAACAAAATCACGCTTTCCTCAAATGATTGCTAGCACTCTTGGTTTTGGCCAAAAGAATGATGCCACTGTTGATATTCCATTGGATTCAATGAATGTAATGATTTTATTGCTATATCTTTGCATTTCACCATAGAGCATTGGATTTTCTGAATCATTTCTCATGAATTGTGAATCAGGATCCCAAGAAAAGGCAAAAGGAACTAGCAGCTTGGGCAGAAGATCTGGAAAGAAAAGAAAGGGTTGGTTTCTGACTTCTGAGCCAAAATTGCTGTGTGCAATATAAATTGTAAATTTTATTTCCTTATTGTTTCCCAATTGTGTACTACTCCTAACTCCTAAGTGTGGAAATGCTCTTGAAAATCCTGTTTGAGTTACTTATTTTTTGCATGTTTTCAAGCCATGGCAAATTCCCTCAACCTATCTAGTGTTCTCTAGTCTATTTTGCTTTGCATATCATCTTATGGCTTATGCATGCGCTCATGAACTGCTGGTTTTGCAGGAGATAAAACGAAGAGAAGATGCTGTTGCTAGTGGTAAATATGACTTGTGGGAGAGTGCTGAAATTATCTTGCACATTTTCTCTCTTACATGCTGATATTCGTTTTTTTTCTATGCTTCAATTTAGTTGGTGTTCCGACCAATGATAAGAACTGGCCGCCATTTTTTCCAATTATTCATCACGATATAGCAAATGAAATACCAGTTCATGCTCAAAGGATGCAGTATTTGGCTTTTGCAAGTTGGCTAGGTGTGCTTCTTTGCACTTCTTCGCATCTGTTCACTTTTCTCTTGTAGAGGACTGTTTGTTTGTATGTTAGGAAGTTACTTATTCTGTTTTTTAGGGTTTAATTAGATGTTGCAAACATTCACATTTTTTGATCTCCTTTTATTTGGCACAACATTGGGGACTTTTAACATGAAGATTTTACACCAATTTTTGCTCTTTTTTTTTTCCTTAATTGATAGTGGGGGGTAATTATTACTAAGGGTCTTCTCAGTTTTGTGCTTTTACTTAAAACGTAAAAGACGAAAAGATTGGAATGTCAATCTTGCTGCATTTTAGCCCAAGCTTATGGAAAGGTTTGGATGCAGCAAGTAGAATGGCAACGAGGCTATTTTAAAAAAAGGAATGGAGAGGATGGACAACTTTACTCTTCTCTTGTTTTGGGAGAGGAACTGATGTCATGTAACATATGCAGTTCAGCAGGGGCGGAGCCCGTGTTCTGGCTACGGATTCGGTGAATCCAGTAGCTTTGGTTCAAACCTTGTATTTTTCTTGAAAATTGTGTTGATTACGTGCAAATTATTAATTTAGAACCCAGTAACTTAAGGCTTAGAATTCTGAAACTATAAGCTTGAAATTTTTGCTCCGCCTCTGCAGTTCAGAGCTTTTGTGCCATTACTAAAACTGGTACCAGATTTAGTTTAAATTGTTCTGTCTTGTCATCTTTGTCGTCAGGCCAAAAGTCCAATAGCTTTAGGACATGAGGAGCACTAGGTTCTGTTGAGTTCAGTTAGATTCTTTTCCCCAAATCCAACAATCCAGCTCTGACGTTTGTTGAACTTAAAGAGAATTTTCGTCACTAACAATGGATACTACTTAACCCCTTTACCGACCGGGAAGCTATATGTCAAGACCCTATGCACTTTTCCTCGTTGACTTTACACAAGATTCCCGATTCAAATAAGAAACATATCTAGAGTAGGATGAAATCAAATTAGTCAACCTTGATTCCTTGTTTTATGACGAGGTTTTTATATCTATGGCGGAAAAGAATACCATAAGACTTAATCTTTTGTCCTTTGTCCTACTTGTAACGTTTTCTTTCAAGTGCTATATGGACAAGTCTTCATCTTTCATCATCTCCATACTTTGTAATGAACTTTTTCTACAGGTATCGTGCTTTGCCTTGTGTTCAATGTTATTGCTGTCACTGTTTGTTGGATAAGAGATGGTGGTATGTTTCATTTTCTATGACGTTGTTCTTTTAGTTGTTTTAGTTCATTACATTGCTTCTGACCTTATTTAGTCTTTGCTTTCCTTAGGTGTCAAAATTTTCTTGCTTGCTGTAATATATGCTTTACTTGGATGCCCCCTTTCGTATGTATTGTGGTATAGACCCCTTTATAATGCGATGAGGTATACAATCTTTTATTGTTAATTCATCCCCTCTTATCATATGAAAGGATTCCTTCTTATTGTTCTATTCTATTTTCAATGCTCTATTACGATGACTCATTTTGTGCTCACTTATGTTTGGATTTGCAGGACGGAGAGTGCACTAAAATTTGGTTGGTTTTTCATGTTCTACATGGTATGTTGACAAAGTGATAATATGTTTTCTAATTATATCCCAGGATTAAGTTTCTGCAAAATTTGACTTTATGTGCAGCTCCACATTGGATTTTGCATACTTGCTGCTATTGCTCCTCCCATTATCTTTCACGGAAGATCCTTAACGTATGTTTTGCTTTCATGATTCTTAGTGAGATGAATTAACTCTTTACTATGAAATGCAACAGTCTTAATCAATGTGCTTCTTTTAGTAAGTTGTTTCGTGTATGAGGTTAGAATTCTTAGCTAGTACCTTTATGAATATACCTTTTGCACAAATTTTACAGTAAGTGTTGAAAATTATACTAGCATCTAAAGTTGAAGTTTAGAAGTGTGTGTTCTGTAAAACTTATAAATAATGAAATATGAAACTCAAAAACCTCTGCCTGCACTTAAAAGAAGCGCATGCTTACTTATAAGACTCATGGATCCTGCATTTGATGGATATTATAACACTGGTCCCTTATATTGCTGGTTGACCTTCCTTTAGATGTGTTCTTGAGATGGAATTAATAGAATTCACTTGCTTGTATACATGCACATGTAACTCTTGGTTCTCTTGTTTCTCTTGTTTTCTCGTCTAAAATTCATATTGTAGAGATGCTCTTCTCAGTTCATGAAAAGGGAAAATGTGAAGTACTGGTGCCTCCTTATCAGTGTGGTGTGCTAGCACTTTTAACGTTCTTGGATTAGCATTGACATTTAAATCTGCTCCCTTTTAACTCATTCCAGGGGCATACTTGCGGCAATTGATGTCTTCTCTGACCATCTCTTGGTTGGGGTAAGTTATCTACTTCTCACTCTTTTTTTTGGGAAGATTAAAAGATTGAACCAATTTATTGACATTTCTATATGGTTCTTTGATTATGTTTTTCTTGAGAATCAGTCTCATGCTGCTACTTCTTGATATAGGGATTTTTATGAAATGAATAAGACCTTGTAAGGCTTATATAATCCTTTGCCTCTAGTTACATACATAGGTAGAAATTAGCATTAATTTAGCCCAGTTAAAAATGCTAACAAATAGGGTAAAAGTATATTATTCCACTTAAGGCAAGTCACTGTTTGATTACCAAGTGGCTCCTCTACATCTGCTGTTTCTGATCGTCAGCACTTCCTGTTATTTGTTCTTATTCCTCTTTATATATGTACATTTTGCACCTTGGTCTTGCTATTCCTTTAACACATATCAGCCTTCAAAGCACCTCATCGTTTTGCCAGCTTGACAATCTTATTATGCTTAATTCTCAATATTAAGGTAATTGTGTTCCTGTATATTTGGAAAATGACTGGGAAATGGAGAAAATCTTCCAATGGTTTCTCATTGATCAGTTTAGCAGGTTGAAGTAGATTTCAACTTTACTGCCTTTCATTTCTTGAACCTTACAGTGACTTTAACTTGTAATGTACAGTACAGTAGTTGTATGTACTGATTTAAAAGGGGTAGAACTCTCTATAGATAACTGAAACTCGAAACTACATATTATAATTATGTGATAATATCTTTTTATCAAGCTTCTGATCTCCTCTTTATAAGATGTTCTCACTTCTCCTTTTCTTGCAGATCTTTTATCTGATTGGATTTGGCCTTTTTTGCTTGGAAGTTTTGCTAAGCTTGTGGGTATTGCAGGTTAGCATTTACAGAATTGACATTCTGATTTTGTGAATCAACAGTCTACACATCAACTTCGTAAACTTTGACCACAATCTTCTTTTTGTGTTTGTTCCCAGAGGCCTTCTTTCTTTTTGCTTTTCTTTCTTTTGCACTTGCTAACTTTCTTTGGCTTGTGCGTTTGATTCCAATAAGTTTCTTGGAATGTCCTTCAATCTCAAAGCATAAAGAAAAAAGAGTTTCACATTAAACATATTCTTGTCGCTTTCCTCTGGATGGAGAAGGTTGGTTTTCTTGGGAGTTCTTTCTATGATTAAAACGCATCTCTTCTTTTGGGGTGTGTGTGGTTGGTGTCAGTCGATGGCGTGAAATCCCTTTCCTTTGTCGAATTCCAAAAACGAACGAGAGGTTCCTCATTCATCTTTGATCAGTCTTAGGACGGAGTGGAAGCCCCGACTTGTATAGGAGTTTAATGTATCCAGAAACTCAAGATAGCAAATGGCAGGGTGGGGCTTTTGTTGAGCTCTTGTAGAATAAAACAACAACTACCCAGTATAGTCCCACAAAGTGGGGTCTGGGGAGGGTAATATGTAGACGAGCCTTACCCCTACCCGAAAGGGCAGAGAGACAGTTTCCAATCGACCCTCGGCTCAGATATTATAGAATGTATTAGATAATTAGATATTATAGATGCTTGATAACAATGAAAAGTGATACGGTGCTAGTTCCAGTTAATTTGCTATACAACATTAACTGGGGGTAAAAAGAAAGTTAGTGTCAAGAATTGGTAATGTTTAATTACATATACTGATTTTTGCTTTCAAAACTCAATATTTGTAGTTGTAGGTCCTTAAAAAAACCCAGTATTTGTAGTTCTCTGCAGCAGCAGGCAACTTGTGCATCATTGCTTTGTCGAAACAACATGAATACAAATCGAAATTAGTTCATATAGGTCATACGAAAAAAAGAAAAAAATTTCACTGGTGCGAGTTCTTCATATGTTAATGTTCTGCTTCCAACTTAGTTGAATAGATAACACTCGTATGAATTGCTTCAAATCCCTATGCAATTATGTCATTTGACAATTGATTAGAAGGGGGAGAATGTTGTTGGCTGCTAACTATTTCTTGTTAATTTCATTTGCTTTTCACAATGTTTGTGTACTGTCACTGCAGAAAGTCTACCTGTACTTCCGTGGGCACAAGTGAGCATGAGTTTGGATCCAATTAGCTGCATTTTTTTGGTTTTTTTCTCGAGGAACCTAAGCTTGTGTCTTTACCTATGGAAATATTTTTTGGCTGAGTTGTGGTACGCGGGATAGAGTTGTATGTTGTGTGGGATCACACAAATTGTTACACCAAATGTGAGAGGTGTAACTAACTTCATTTCTATTGAACTCTTATTAGTTACTATATTACAATATTGCCCATGTATGTAATAGCCATTACATTCTATCAACTTATTCTGCCTTGTTGAGCCTGTATTATAGTCTTTGGGGTTGAATTCTGCTTGGCAGTTAGAATTATGTTGAGCTTGTATCAAGTTTCCTTTTGGGACAGGGAGACAATAACCAAAACCGCTTTTTTATTTTAATTTGCTCAAATTTTGAGGGATCCACATCACTAAGTTGGTGATGCCTCACTTGTCCTGTAAGCAATTTTCCATGAGCCACCATTCTCAAGATAAAAATTCATTTTGTGCAGCTTAAATTGTTGCAAATTAGTTTCCTCCGTGATACTTTTAAGATCCTTAATAGTCCTTTCCTTGTGTTATAAATAGTTTAAAAACACAAGTTTCTTGGTCCTTATAAATGAATTTTGTTGGACTTATTAAAGTTACAGATAGAAAAGCATTAATACCAAATATTCTATCCTGGGAAGACTCGGTATAAAATACTAAGTAATTTCTTTTCATCTCAGTAGAGTTATCCGTTGTATTTGTATTGATATGCGATAGCAGATATTTAATGATTTAGTCAAAATGCATGCAAATTGACTCGGATTATACGTCATGAAAAAAGAAATCCCTCGTCTCCTCATCTTTTCTCAACCCATATCCTACTGCCACCTGTAGCAAAAATCCAAACTGCAAGAATTCAAAACCAAAACTTCTCCATTCCTTTATTTATAACAAAACAATAACTCAAGAACAAGAGCAAATAGAGAGAAGAGTAGAGAGAGTTCTTCTTATTGATACTTAGAGAATGTTAGGAGTGATTTACAATGGTAGAAGACCCCTTTATTTATAGGGAGGGGGATGATTTATCTACCAAGAATAGAACTCTAGAATCTCTCTAATTATAGACATTCACCTTAAATAGGAGATTTCATAACACTTCCCCTTGAATGTCTATTCAACAATGTGCCTCGTTAAAAACCTTAAAACCAAAACCCAATGGGAAAAATTAAAGAAAGGAAAAAGAGTACACATGTTTGAATATGCGCCTATTGGTTGCCTCGTTAAAAACCTTGCAAGGAAAACCCAGTGGGACAAAACCTTGAAAGGGAAAAAGAGTGCAACGCGCATTAACTCCCCCTAATGAGTACATCAATTTATATCCTTGAGCATTTGCATTCCAATCTTGTGCATCATCTTCAAAACGATCTTTGATAGAGATTTGATAAATAAATCAACCATATTGACTTGAACAAATATTTCGCACCTTAAAATCATCATTCTTGATAGATATGAACATCTTCATATAATGTCGTGGAATGAATCTTCAATATCTCCATAGATGCATTCTCAATGCCATCATGCTTATAGTTATAGCAAGATTCATATGTACACAAATTGTACTAAGGATGTGGTACTTCAGGACCAAGAATTGCATATGCTTCAAGCAACTTAAATCTTTCAAGTTAAGTCATATAAGCCATATAATAGACTTTAGATGCATATCAAGTTTTCCATGTCATGCTAGACAAATAAGATATCGAAAACTGACTATACATACCTTTGACTTTATTCTTTCAAGCATTTGAACTATAGGTTCAAAACTACATGTCTTTCATATGGAATCAATTCTTCTTGAATTGTATCTCTTCCATTTAGTTACTTTCTTTGGGTCAGCAAATGCGTATAGCATGCTTTGCAATATGTTGCAATTGAATTATCCCTTTTATGAACTTCAGGTTCATATCATGATATTCGGGGATATACATATACAAATGATAATTCATCCCATGTAACCTTTTCTCAAGTGTTTATCATGTCTCCCCCTCATGTTAGAAAAGCTAACTTGTTTCCTCAGCTTTGGGAAATCATCTTTGTGCATTATCATGTCAATATACACGGCACATTAATAATAAGATGAAATTATTTGGTTCCTGACCCTGAACCACTTGTGAGGGGAGAATATACTCTCGTATACAACTTATATCAAACTGATATATATAACTTTGTTCTCACAAGAAACAGTTTAGCTATTAAGTGGAAGCACTCAATAATTATCTTGCTAAACCAACTTTGATATAAACAAACTTATCAAGATGAACTATCTTTAGTAGGAAATCTGGAAATTATGCTCGAAGTTAGATTATTGAGCAATTTACCTCGCAAGCACCGGCCAGGCTGCGGGTTAATAACAATTGCGCATGTAACCATATCATAGATGCATCATATGTGGTATACATGGCAGGTGAATGGGCCCATATTCACCTTTGATATTTCCAGAATTTATGGGCTTCAACCCGAACTCTTTAGTTGGTCAGTTCATTAATGAGAACAAGTGATACAAGAGAATTCGTAAAGAACTTTCTAGTTCTTTGATATTCACCTGTGTGAATTTGCACATCATGCTTAAAATGAGATGGCTAACACGAATGCCAACTGAATAAATTATCAATATTGATAAACTTCAAATTTACACCATGACATGTGCACTTATCAATAAACTTCAGGTTTATTATGACATGGGTTTTATACCAATAGATATCCACTTTATTGTGGCATTTTTTCGTTTGTGTAGTACAAACTGGAGAACAAAGCGGGTAGCTTTTCATATGCAAATTAACCCGCTACAAGTTGTAGTAATAGGAGATATCAAAGCCTTCCTTTATTTGTAGTCTCAATATAATCAATCGCTTTCGCGTGTACTTTGGAAACTGAATAAGTTTCTTTGAGACTTACTACAACACAATACTCAATTGTGTTTCTCCAACATGGTAATAATTGGCTCTTCTAGAGCTCTCAATTAATTTTGTACTACCACAGATTCATCAACATCCATGTGGTGAATATCTTTCTTAAAGAGAAAGTTATACCATTATGGTCATGTCAAACTTATATGCAAGATATATTTCTTGCATTATCGTTGTCCTTTAATAGTCATATTTCCAAAATACTTTGGCGTACAATAGGTACGTGACCAACAATCATTCATGCCATATATCATCTCAAACCTCCTTCTAGGGGTGAGTGTGGTATATTTAATACCAATTTCATGTTCATATTCTTCCAATAATGAATATGTATTCGTGAATCAGATGTTTTCACATTCACTTCAGGGATATGTGATTTTGTTATCCTTTTCAAATCTATAAATGCGTCAGGCATTTGATTTGCTATTCTTTGCAAATGGATAATCTTTTGCGCCTCTTTCACAAATAGAGGTATGTGGATCAAGATGAGATAATGATGCATTTTTCCACAAAATTTCCCGTTTGGTTTCACCAACTTCTCCCCCTAATTTTGGGAAAAGTGTCTCATCAAATTGACAGTCTGCAAATCGTGCAGTGAACAAATCTCCTGTCAATGTTTCGAGGTAGCGAATAATGGAGGGCGATTCAACCTCAACATATATTCCTAACCTTCTTTGCAGACCCATTTTGGTGCGGGATGGCGGTGCTATAGGCACATATACTGCGCATCCAAAGATTCTTAAATGGGATATATTGGGTTCATGACCCAAAATCAATTGCAACGGGGAATATTTGTGTCAATTCGTCAGTCAGAGACGAACTAGCATTGCTGTATGCAAAATGGCGTGACCCCAAACCGAAGTGGGCAGCCGACGAACTAGCATTGCTGTATGCAAAATGGCGTGACCCCAAACCGAAGTGGGCAGCCGACGAACTAGCATTGCTGCATGCAAAATGGCGTGAACCCAAACCGAAATGGGCAGCCTCGTTTTCATGAAGAATTCAAGATTATTCTCATCTATTGTCTCAATATGATATCCATTTTGAATGATATCTTTAAAACTCAACAAGTTCTTCTTAGACTTGGAGGAGAATATTGCATTCTCTAAGATAAACGTCGTGCCTTTGGGCAGAGTTACAGTTGCTCTTCCGGAGCCTTCAATCAATTTACTTCCCATGGTTTGACATATAAAAGAAAATATACGAACATGAGAATAAACAACTTCAATCCGTTTGTGTCACATAATATTTTCAAAATCTGCTGCTAACAGTTGACTAACAAAATCAGATATGTTATCCATAATCGATTACTATGCAGCTTGAAAATTCAGTTTAAGCATTTTCATAAAACAATCGATTGTTAAACACACACAATCGATTGTTGAACATTGACAATCGATTGTTAAACACACACAATCGATTATTTGCTATTTTTGAAATACTTATAGATCACTGTCTTAAGACAATCGATTGTTAGACATAGACAATCGATTGTTGGTTATTTTTGAAAAATTAGACCTCACTGTATAAAGACAATCGATTGTTAGACATAGACAATCGATTGTTGGTTATTTTTGAAAAATTCCAGATCTGTTTTAAAGACAATCGATTGTTGACTGTTTTTGAAAAATTCATCACTGTTTTAAACACAATCGATTGTTAAACGTAGACAATCGATTGTTGACTGTTTTTGAAAAATTCCAGATCTGTTTTAAAGACAATCGATTGTTAAACATAGACAATCGATTGTTGACTGTTTTTGAAAAATTCCAGATCACTGTTTTAAAGACAATCGATTGTTGATCATTGACAATCGATTGTTTTGCAGTTTTTATGCGAAATATGAGATAACCGACTAGTTTTTCAGGTTAGTCGATTACCTCTACTGGAAAGTAAAAATATTATTGATATTTGAGCATATTGATACATTCTAAAGAACTAATACTAACATTATATCATGAACTAGCTAATACGAGCTAATACTAATGGCTATTAGTTTATTCATTCACTAATACAAACAAGTAAAATAAAATCAAACAGCTCCATCTTCTTTCATCACCGATTAGGTGGTCTATCTTCCCCTCGGGTTGCTCAAAGAAGTCTGCCACATCCAAGTGGGTGATGTCAAAGTTGTCGTCAGAGACAAAATTCGTTTCAGGGCGTTTACTCTTTCGAGATGCTTGATAAAGGTCAACCAAATGTCATGGTATACGGCAAGCCTTTGACCAGTGCCCGCTTCCACCGCAACGATAATGTATAGTTTATATGTATAGTTTATAAACTATTTGCTTTTGGATTCTTATCGTATCGTGCTTGTGGCAGAGTGACCAACTTTAGGTTGTCATATCTCTTCTTTAAGCTATTCCACAAGATGGGTGGATCTTTGACTGTGATATATTCAATTTTCAAACCTTCATCAAGGTGATGGCGCAAGAAAATCAAGGCCTTAGCACAGTTTCAAACCTTCATCAAGGTGATGGCGCAAGAAAATCAAGGCCTTAGCATAGTTTTGGGTGGATGCATTATTTCTGTCTTTAATGGCGTCTCCAAGACCCATAGCATCTAAGTGGATTTCAACATCCAACACCCATGTCATATAGTTCTTGCCCGAAATTTCAAGGGCAACGAACTTTCTTTTCATAATGGTAGACATAAAACAAATTTACATCAAGAGCGTGTTCATTCTTACGGGCTCTATTACAATTATCACATTCACTTCAGGGAATGGATCAAAATCATGTGCTTTACACAATCTCATGTCAAATATTACTTTCATAAAGTGAAAGATTATTTTGAGAATCCTTATTGTTCTCATTACCACAATAATGACGATTATAACTTCGTCTATTGCCATGTCCACATCCATTGATACCTTTACGGTAAGTAGTCTTCTTTCAGACTTATCACATACTGCTACCACATTCTCTAAAGGGAATGGAGCAAATTCAATTGGACGGAATTCTTTGCCACGTCCACATTCATTGATACCTTCATGGTAATATTTTAGTCTTCTTTCAGACTTATCATATACTGCTTCCACATTCTCTAAAGGGAATGGAGCAAATTCAATGGGACGGATTTTCAATTCTTTGCCCACAATCATACATGAATTTAATTATGGCAGGATATAGAGATTTTACCACTTCATGTGGTTATAATTTCTGACAAACTCCATTAGAGTTATAATCAAACTTTGTTGTCTATGTTTTGTATATAAAATCAAATTATAGAATTCCAAGAATTTGAAAGGGAAAAGTAAATTACTTACCTTTAAGGTATACCAATTATATTTTCAATGTTTTCTTCCTTTTCTCTTTTGCTTTCCTTCTTTTGCTTTCTGTTTCGTTCCTCCCTTTTTTTTCTTTTTCTTTTCCTTCTTTTGCTTTCTGTTTCGTTCCTCCTTTTTTTTTCTTTCTTTCTTCATTCTTTCTTTGAAGCAAAACCCTACACAAACAAAAGTTAAGACAATCGAAAATTTCAATTGGTTAGAGACTCGTGCTGATAACGTGTTATGAAATAATATAAGAACAATAACAATAACTCAAGAACAAGAGCAAATAGAGAGAAGAGTAGAGAGAGTTCTTCTTATTGATACTTAGAGAATGTTAGGAATGATTTACAATGGTAGAAGACCCCTTTATTTATAGGGAGGGGGATGATTTATCTACCAAGAATAGAACTCTCTATTCTTCTCTCTATTGCTCTTGTTCTTGGATTATTGTTCTTGTCTTTTATATTATTTCATAACAATCACCTCATCACCATTAAAATTTTCAATTTAAAACAAAAAAAAATCAAAAATTTTTGTTTTTTACAAAAGCATCCTTAAAAAGATTGAAAAACTCTCCTTCCAACCCTCAAAAGCACCTCCATATTTGTCCAAAACCAAAAGTATTGGTCATAGACAGCCACAAAATGTGATACATCAACCTTTTTCTCATCAAATCAAACATTTTACTATCCAAAATAATATAAAGTGGACCATCTGTTACTCAAATAATATACGAGCTTTGCTTCTTTCATTTTGTATGCCTCGCACTTTTCTTTATATAATAGAGAAATCTCCTAAAGTCAGCTGGCATATAATCTATCTCGTGAATAACTAACTCATTTCAGTATCCTTCTCAACTTAAATATAATGTGCAACAAGAGTTCAAACTTGTGACGTGGATCTAATCAATATATCATGTACGATGCTCTCACACACTTTTTCTAAAGCAAGGACATATATATATATCCATTCTTTCCGAGAAAAATCAAAGTCCATTCATTCATTCATTGCATTTCGCCTTAACTTTGAGTTCAGAAGGAGAGAGAGAGAGTCCACTCCATTCTATTTCTTTCTCTCACGAAACTATCTAAGAAACAATAATAATTGTATATTCAATAAAATCTTACGAGTAGAGTATGAGAAGATAAGCAGATAAATAGAATGGTATATAAGTAGATCTTAAATGATGATATCTTTAACTTTACATAGTAGTATTATCATTTATATTAGTAAAAGGTAACTTAAATGAGTTGGATGTAAGACATGTATTTTCAATATATTACCTTTGATTTGTTGTAAACAATATATTTTCTAATAAGAAGATTTAAGTAATTTAATTCAACACAAAAACAATAACAACTACACCAACAATCCAGTATAATCCCACTAGTGAAGTCTGGGGAGGGTAGTGTGTACGCAGACCTTACCCTTACATGAGTAGAGATGTTGTACCTTGCTCTTGGGGTGACTTAAACTCAGAACATCTTGGTTAGAAGTGGGGGTTGCTTACCATCAGAGCAACCCCTCATGTCACGTAATTTAATTCAAAGTTCTAAAATATTTTTAATATTAAAAAGTAGATAGTCTTTCTTTCTTTCTTTCATTCTTTTGTCCGAGGTTTACTAGTCTCCTAATCGAGCCACATGTCCACCCCTTTCTATTCTCAATCAAAATTTATAGAGTCTCAATTAAGATAAGACAACAATCAATGAATGTGTTATTTAGTTAACAAATGTGATTGAAGTTGTTGAATAACACACTCATGAGCAATGGTCTATAAAATTGTTGATCATTAATGAGGGTGGCTAAACGAAAATGGTGGCTTAAAACTAAAATATATTAAAATACCCTAAAATGTCTTTCATAATATCTATATAATGTTGAGACAAAAAAAGAGGTGAGACAACAACGTATAATATGTGGGTTAGACGTAAGTCATATGGTATTTGTAATGACCCGATTGATCATTTTGAGCTATAGCGCATTGTTTGGCAGTTTGAGGTCATGAGCAGCTTCACTTTAGGTATTACTTGTACACGGGGTCAAAATTGAATTTCGAAAAGTTTGGAATTTATTTGGAAAGAAAAATTCCCATTTCAGAAACTTTAAGTTTAAAGAATTGAGTAAGGTTTGGTTTATGAGTAAACAACCTCAGAATAGATTCAAAGGTTCCAAGATATTTGTATAATGATATTGGACTTGGACATATGTACGGATCGGGTTTTGGATGACCCTGGAGCGTTTCGACTCATATTGTGGAAGTTAGCATTTTTGGAAGAAATACATAAATTTGGGTTGAAGCACATTTAGTGTTATCGATGTCCGTTTAGGATAACGAATATGGGAATAGCTCTTTATGGTGATTCTGGTATTGGGAGCGCGATCGGAAGTGGATTTGGAGGTCCGCAGTTCATTTTGTAGTCGTTTGGCTAAATTTAGACATTTAAAGGCTTCTGAAAAGTTTGACCGGAAGTGGACTTTTCGATATAGGGGTTGAATTTCAATTGTAGAATTTGGAATAGGTCTGTAATGTCGAATATGACTTATTTATAAAATTTGAGGTCAATTGGATGTGATTTGGTGGGTTTCGGCATCGAAAGTAGAAATTGAAGTTTCAAGTTCTTTAAGTTAGAATTGGGGGTTGATTCGTGATTTTAGCATTGTTTGGTGTGATTTGAGGGCTCGACTAAGTTCGTACAGTGTTATAGGATTTGTTGGTATGTTTGAGTTAGGTCCCTGGGACCTCGGGTTAATTACAGGTGGTTAAAAAATCAAGGTTTGGAATTGAGGAGCTGCTGAAGTTGGAGGACTGCTGGTGTAATATCACCTGCGGAGTAGGCACCGTAGGTGAGAGCCCGCAGAAGCAAGAAGGAAGTTGCAGAAGCAAAAAAGGACAGGAGTAGGGGGAGTTGCAGAAGCGGAAATTTGGGCGCACTTGCGGGCACGCAGGTGGGAAGGTGAAGGCCCCAAAAGCGGGGAAGGGCGCAGATGCAAAAAAGACACTGCAGAAGTGGCTAATGGACCGCATATGCGAAAGTCATCTCGGTAGAAGGGTTCTTTTAAAAATCGAGAATTGGCCTTTTTTCTCTAACTTCTCATTTGGCTTGGGCGATTCTGGAGAGCTTCAAGGGGAGATATTCTTCAAGTATCACAAGGTAAGTTGTTGTAAACACATGATTTAGATACAGATTAAAGTATGGAAATTAATACAAACTTGGGGTTTGAAGAAAAACCTAAAAAAATTGGTATTCTTAGATTTTTTACCACGATTTTGGATATGAAATTGAGAGTAAATTATATATTTGAATTCGTGACGTTGTGGGCAAACTTTATCTTCGAAAATTTTTGGAACTAGGCACGTGGGCCTGGGAGCGATTTTGTCAACATATATTAATGGGTTTGCATAATTATTTGCTCGTTTTGAAGCGCTGTGCATCGATTTGGGTCTTCGGAAGAGTGTGGAATGCCAATTATGGAACTTCAGAGCGAGGTGATTCTCCTTTCTAACTTGTAAGAGGGAATTTTCCCTATAGCTGAAATAATTGGATATGTGCTCCTATTTGTAGGGGCTATGTACGCACAAGGTGACGAGAGTCCATGTGTAGCTACTATTATGCCTAAGTCCGGGTAGTCTAGGACCCCAAAAGCATTCCTTACTTGATATAATTAGTACCTTATTGACTATTTAAATTTAATCATATTGAAGTGGTAAATGATTTTCTAAAAGAGTTAAACTTCATTTTCTCGACTTGTAAAAGAGAAATTGACACCTTTTTGAATAATTATTTCCCTGGTGATGTCTTGATTCACTGTTTGAATGTGTGTTTCTATGTGTACCTGCATCGCATGTATAATTCACAAGTTGGGTAATTGTTTATTTATATTTGCCCACGCCGCATGAATGATTTGCGAGCGAGGTAATAGATGCATCTATGGTTCACGCCATTTGACCCTGTGGCAGTGCACAATTTAAATATTTATTGCATAGGGCCGTACGACTTCGGCATGATTTGCGCATGCTTGTATTTCTTCCTTTGAGATTCATAGATGTTGATATTTGTCCTCCCTGGCATGAGATATATGCATAATTGATGAAAATGAATTTGAAAATTTCCTACAAACGAAAGAATTGTTTACTTGCCTTATGCTATTGAGTTACAACCATTTTTTGGAAATCTTCAATTTACTATATTATTATTGGATCACTAGCAAGTGTCAAAGTCAACCTCTCATGACGTGATACTTACTGGGTACACATTATTTTTGTACTCATACTACACTTGCTGTGCATTTTTGTTCCGCGGGCTCATGTATGTATAGTGGCCTAGTTCAGCGCAGTGGCATGGTTCATATAAAGACTTAGGTGAGCTCCACTCCTTGAGACGATCCCCAACCAGCAGAGTCTCCTTCTGAGTATTGTATTGTATTTTCTCTTGTGTCCAATTTGTATTTCAAACGATTATTGTATTACATTGTTTCCTAGAAATATCTCATGCATTTTTGACACCGGGTTCTAGGATGATTATGAGATTATTTAATATTAAGTTTGTTAAATACATTATTTTTATTTCAGTGAATTTCACTATTTATGTTTTAATGTATAAAATAAATGATTTCAATGAATACTAAAATGGGGTTTTAATTAACTTCTTGGAGTTGGCTTGCCTGAAAGTGGTGTCCGGCGCCATCACAACCCTTAGTGAATTTTTGGTCGTGACAACATGGTATCAGAGCACTAGGTTCACATAGTTCTCACGAGTCATGAGAAAGTCTAGTAGAGTCTTGCGAATAGGTATGAAGACGTCTGTACATATCTTCGAGAGGCTACAGGGCTGTTATGAGCACTTCCCTTATTGATTCCTCATCGTGCGATTTGATTCTTTTGAGGTTTGTGCCTTTGTTTCCTTCCTACTCAATCTTACGCAATGTGAAGCGATTATTACAAATTAGTAATTGAGGAATTTTAATGGTACTGCAAATAAGGTATGAGATGTTTCTCCATACGTAGTTGTTTGGGCTATTGTCGTCGCCTTGCGGAAGGATATTTTGTCGTTTCACCTCAGTAGCTGTACTTTTGAGAGCAATAAGTCTATGCACAGGTTGCAATGATTCTTATGAACAGTTTTCGTCCAATATTGATGTGATGGTAAGATGCTTGCTTATGTTTCGGGGCAATGAATGACTTGAATGGAGGTTTACTCAGAGCACGATTCAGAAATTCAGTATTATATTTCCGATGGAGAAAAGGCAATCAGACTGTAAATGTACAAGTTTGGGTTGATAAGGTAACGAGACTCGGTGTTTTCAAGTGTGGTGTAATTTTTATATACGACATGGTTCCATCATCCTCGATTGAATGTGTTAAGTTCGCGGGGTGTTATAATCTTCTAACATTCACATTTGGGCAGGATATTGTGATATAGTATTGGAGAAGTGGCTGTCAAATATTGCGGGGTGTGGTGGTTCAGGATTGAATGCATTTTTCTAATATTGATGGATTGAGAGGAGGATCTTCGGATAGGGTTGAAGTTAGTAGCAATTTATCAGTTCAAGTGCCTACAGAGATAGATATTGATCCAAGGCAAAATTTGGGCAGCAAACGATGAGGAAGGACACGTGTCAAGTGTCAGACAACGGTTAAATTTCCAGAAGGTCAAGTGTAAGAATTGAAAGTCGAGTAGTTGCTTAAATGAGTGAATTGACTAAAGTGGGAGAGTGGCAGAATAGCATATGGGTTTAGTGGAAGGATAACTATACACCTTGAGGAAAAGTTTAGAGTGATTTGGGAATTTTAGTGGATGTTGATTGGGTCTACAGGCTTAATTTGAAATATTGTTATTACAGCAGGAGATTGGATGCAACAGAAAGGGAGTTGCTTGATACGAAGAAGGATGAAATATAACCTTGAATTGGAAGATATTGTCGCACATTTATTTGATGTTCATAAGAAGTGAATGGAGTAGAGTTGTTAAATGAAAACAGTGTTAGGATGGTTTATCAATGTCGTAGTGATTTTACCCCGTGCGACAATATTGGAAGATATCGACGTGTAATTTCCATAGGTGGATTATCTCCTGTGAGCAGGTCAGCAGTCGCGTGGTTGGCGAAGCTTCTGCGAAGGATTTTGTGGACTATCCAGTAATAAGTCGAATATGTGAATGTTGCTAGAGGTTCAGAGTGTTCATGAAATGCTGACAGAAGGATTTTGAGGAATTTGGCGGGTTGGTTGTGTAAAATGATATCAACAATGAAGAAAGAATCTTGGTGGGTTCCAAAGTAGTGTAATAGTAGCTTCAAGCTAAGTGGGAGGGTTCTGTCGCCTACGATTAGGTTGCATGGTTTTCTAATGGTGAGATTCGGGTTATCAGTATATTGAGTTATTATAGTTAAGGAAAAAGAACATAAATGGTAATTTAAGAAAAGGAATTGATAAAGGTATGCTATAGTTGGCCTTATTGACTCGTGTTCAGGCTTTGGGAAGATTAATGATTTATGTATTTACAAGGGAAGTGATTTGGTCGGGTGCTTCTTTGAGATGAGTGTTCATGTGCCAGCGGAGCCTTGGAGTTGATCATATTCGGGACCAAACCAGAGTGGGTGACTCTCAACAACAGTCCTAGTGAATTCAAAGGTTAAAATGCGGTGCTTAAGGATTTCAAGGTCTCGGTGTGGTTAAGAACCAAGCTTTTACAGTAGATCATGATAGGAGGCTCCAAATGTTCTATGATAATTTCGACTTGTAGTGTAGCATTTGCGTGAATAAGAGAAACAAACTTTGGATTTATAATGGGATTATCAGAATGGATGTATCAGTTAAGGATGCAAATATGTGCCCAAGGAAGGTATGAGATGGTTTGTGGGATTTGAGACATCATGGTCTCGTGATACAAGGCCACTAAAGATGAGTGTGGATTAAGTGTGTTATGTGTTGAATGGAGTTATTATTATTTCTAAGGCAATAAAAGATGAATTGGAAGAAGTTAGCTTGGTTAGCCATAGTTTAATTGGCATACTGGTGGCAGTAATCAGTACCTTCAGCGTGATTAAGTTATGCATGTGATTTGTAGCGGTATGTGCGAGGCTTAACGGCCGCCATAATTGGTTTTATTTGGGATTATTCAAGTATTATGGCCTGTTATGTGTAGGTGGATCCCAGAAGGGTTATGGTGGTTTATACCACTACTTGAGGATTTGTATGTCCTACGGCTATGAGAAGTTACTCGCGTGTTGCTATGGTTCTCTTGGAATGATTTAAGAAAAAAGTTTCTAGCTGATGAAGTGTTTGCCCTATAAGTGGTTCAAGAGTTACGATGAATTTCTGGCGCTATCGCCTATTGGCATATAAGGTGTCGTGAGCAATATGAAATTTGGAAGTGAGGATCAAGGTTACGGCTTAGTATTGACAAGGATGTTACGAGTTCGGATGAGCAGGAAAAGGATTTGAATGTTTAGAGTAGGCTGGTATTGTCTTCAGCGACACCTGAGATTGGTGTTTTGTGAAATAGGCTTTGCATCCTGGTTATGGATTCTTAATTGGATATACAACATTAGTGCAGCCGGTAGTATGGATGTGTAGACTTGTTATCTGGTGTGGAAGGTCATGGGAGCGAGTCTCACCGGGAGGTTGTATAAGTGTGACATGTAGTCACTTGATTGATTAGAAATTCAAACCAAGTATAAAGTTTATGGTAATATCCCTAATCTCAGAATTTATGCCTATAGGGCACTCAGTTTATTGGGTTGTAGGTTGTGGAGATTTGCTCCAGTTATGATGGTTGTCCTTGTGTGTTATGGAAATATGAGGGTTATTATGGACCCATTAAAGGTTATTAGCCTAATAAGGTGCATCCAGAATCAGCTTGAGGTCGATGGGTGGATTTAAATATGAATATGGGATCTATATCATGTCAGGTATGTTCATTTCAGCGTAAAACTCCTTATGGAGGAGTATCCGGACGTTGGATGTGCTCTCGTCGTCGGCTATTTCATGCAATATTATATTTTGTCGTAGGAGTCGTGAGACAACTTGATATATTTCATATGTTTTGAGGTTCGTGTTATGTGATCAGGATGGATCTTGTGATTCAGATTATATATTGTACCTTAGTTGTGTTTTAGTTTTATAGCTTATGGCGCTATCTGTCTCCCCATGGATGGTATTATGCACTTACCATGCTTGTAAACGACATTCGGTATTGAGTAGTAATGAGCAATTTAGCTCAGTGTGTGTCTCCTTATGTGAGTTCTATGTGTGGTTCGGGTGGCACATCGCTATGGGTATGTCGTTTGGATCGAGTTGCACGTTGCAACAATATGATGTTGAGTACATTTTTCTATATTCTAATTTTTGTGTGTTTTGTTTTCCATTTTCTGAGGAAAGTTCATATTAGTTGCATGAGATGAGTAGTCCCTTCCAGTGTTCGTTTTCCTTATGCGTCACATTTGAGTTGTAGCCTTTTGGAACATTGTGGAATCATATGAGACTTTTGGTCATGTCTGGGGTGGCTTATTGCCTGAGCAGTTCATATTGGGTAAGACAAGATTATTGGATCTAGGATCAGTGCAATCGAATTATATGAGGTGTATTAAGGAGCAAATACCATTATTTGGTTTAGAATGAGGTGATGGTTTTAATCAGAAGTATAAACTCAATGAATAGCTGACTCAACACTTGGTTACAAATTTCCACACATCTCTTCCGTCGTGGCAGTATTGCAAAAGTTTGAACATGATTTATATATGTCGCGAGGTGCCTTGGGAGCATCAAATTCGTAAAATCTTGTCCATTGTCATCAGAGGATATTATTATGGTCAGGTGAGTTGGGCAGTGCGTAATGTGAATTAAGCAAAGGTATGCAGTCATGTTTTGGTACATCATGTGAGATGACTGATCCAATGTTTGTATGTTGGAAACAAGCCTGGCAGAGAAATCAGAATGTTGTAATTGGGAGATCTAAGGCTTATTTTCCTAAATGAAATATGATATCTTTATATTTGATCGAGCTAATGTGCTTCAGCTGAGTTGTGGTAGCACGGGTAGGTGCATTGTGACAACCGAGCCGGTTATATTAAGAATTACCCCGATCCCCTATTAATTACTTTACCCAAGTTTGTTTCTGCAAATGTGATTTGCCAGGATGTTCGATTTTGAGTGTCGGAGAGTTTTGGGACACTTAGTCACTAAATGAGAGCTTAAATGTTGCAAAGTTGATCGTAGTCGAAACAGTTGAAGACGACATCGGAATGGAAATCCGATGGTTCTGTTAGCTCCATTTGGTGAATTTGGGGTTAGGAGCGTGTTCAGATTGTGTTTTGGAGGTCCGTATCTAATTTAGGCTTGAAATGCGGATGGTTGAATTTTTTATGTCTCCGGTTCGATAGCGAGATTTTGATCTGAGGGTCAAATTGGAATTCCAAAAGATGCAATAGCTTTGTTGTGTCATTTAGGATATGTATGCAAAATTTAAGGTCATTTGGACGTGGTTTGGTTGAGTTTTTTTTATCAAAAGCGGAATTCAGAAGATTTTAGAATAGTGTTGGCCCAAGAATAGGTGATGTTTTGAGAAATGACAAATGAACTCAGTCATGGACCAAGTCCATCATGTGAAGCACAATCATGATCAACCTATACATGTAAGATGCACGTGAAGGAGATAAGTCTCATTGATCAAGCAACAATATCTTCTGATTTGATCGAAAAGGTTACATATTGGATAAGGGGAGAAAGTCTCCTTATGTGAAGAGAACACAATCCAGATAAAAGACATTGTTGGAGTTTGTGTTATTCAAAGACTCAACTTTGATGGAAGATCAACAATTGAGTCTTAATCAAACTCTAATTACAAACTTATTAAATAACAGTGATTGTTCTCATTTACAGGTATTGTGAACACCTAATTTTTTACCACACCCAAATTCTATAATAGTTTAATGTAATATTCTTTTTTGTCTAATCTTAATATTTTAAAACTTTTATTATACTCTTAGTAGGTTTTATTTTTTTAAAAAAATAAACTAACTATATATTCAGATTCTTAGAGTATAAGTGTTACTCCTAGTTTTAAATAAAAGAAAAATATTAAAAAAATCTAATTAGAATTTTAAATATAATCTATAGTATTTTTCTTAGTATAATTTAAACTACAATGTAAATATTTAATTTTCTAATGTATATAACATTTAAGTATAAGGTAGCTAACTAATATTTTTTAACTATGCATTTTACTTTCTAATTTCTTCATTAATAAAGAATAAGTAAAAGTAAAAAAAAAAACAAAACGAAAAGAAAAACTAACTGACGAAAAATAAAAAAAGCAAAGCAAATAATAATAATAAGTAATAATATAACAAAAAGGGATAAATCTTAAAAGACTCAAACAAAAATTATCCTAACTACTTACCATGATCTTCTCAACCTCTTTCTCCATTTCAACTCTAATTCTAACTCCTTTACATACCACCCACATTCCCTTTTATTTAAAAAAAAGAGAAAAAGAAGGAGAGAAGAAATGTAGAAAGAAAAGAAGCAAAAGAGAGAGGAACGAAAAAAGCAGCAAAACAAAAAAAAAAGTTTAAGAGAAAGTTTGTTAATTTGAGTCTTCCATCAGCCAAAAAAAAAAATCATACATAGAGTTAGTAATTATATGTGAAGAGATACAATTTTGCAAGAATGCCGCGCACATGCAGCAAATTAGGGTGATTTATCACCCATGCACAATGGACGTAACAAGAAGCATCTCACAAGAAAGAATAGTTGGGACGACAAGATGAGTGATGAAGCAATTGGTAGGAGACCTCCAATGAGAGTTTCGAAACAAAAGCAAGCTGCACCAACTACATCCACCAAGTCCAAACGGTCAAAAAAGAAGTCATGAATTTTGAAATCTTTTTGAAGAATTGTGACAGTGAGGACAAAGAATTACAATTTCAACTTTACACAAGTTTGGGCAAGAAGGGACAACATTTTATTTCTATCCTCATTTTAGTCTACCATTTGTTGAATATTATCATATGTAATATTATCACATAATATGTTATAAATTCTGTGATGATCATACAATATTTGGTCCGTGCATCTTCTTATTTCCTACATGCTTTCTAGTAGACGAGGCTATTGTTGGCCTCAATAGGATTTGTCAGGTAAGGCTTAGCGCGATTTTGTTATATGGGTCACAAGACCGATGCTATTGCCCCCCTTATTTTACTTTTCCTAATTGTGGTATTTTCTTTTCTTGTATTAATATTAAACTAACCCTAGGCGCTTGCCTAGAGGATTGCCAAAAAAAATATGTGAAGAGATGATGGAGTTTTGGGTTTGAGTTTAAGCCAAAACAAAAATAAGTAAAAGTAAAAAAAAAAAAAAGAAAAAAAAAAAGAAAAACTAACTAACGAAAAACAAAAAAGGCAAAGCAAATAATAATAATAATAATAATAATAACAATAATAATAATAATAATAATAATAATAATAATAAGTAATAATATAACAAAAAGGGATAAATCTTAAAAGATTCAAACAAAAATTATCCTAACTACTTACCATGATCTTCTCAACCTCCTTCTCCCGCTCCAACTTTAACTCTAACTCCGTTACATACCACCCACATTCCCTTTACAAAAGGGAGATATATTTTAAAAAAAAGAGAAAAAGGAGAGAAGAAACATAGAAAGAAAATAAGAAAAAGAGAGAGGAATGAAAAAAGCAGCAAAACAAAAAAAAAAGTTCAAGAGGAAGTTTGTAATTTGAGTCTTTCATCAGCCAAAAAAAAAAAATCATAAATAGAGCTAGTAATTATATGTGAAGAGATGATGGAGTTTTGGGTTTGAGTTTAAGCGATGGTTCCTTTCGAGTTCTGCTTGCTTTGAGATTAATCGGGTATGATTTTGCTCCTATTTTTTCTGTCCGCAGTTTGCTATTATTAAGGAAAAACTTATTTTTAAGGTTAGCATCCTCGCTAAAATTTTGTTATTGTTATTCATGATGGAACATATGAAGATTAGTTTAACTCAAGTTTAATTCCTTTTTTTTTTTTTGTTATTTTTTTTTGGTTTTTGTACACTTTTGTCTAGGAGCAGAATCCGTTAGTTTCTTCTTTATAATAGTTTACATGTTTGGTAAATTATCTTTTCAAAGTTTTCTTGTAGAGTCAACTTTCAGAAATAGGATTGTTGTAATATTTAAATTTTATGTCACTAACTGCTGTGGTTTATGGATATTCATATTGTTCTATTTAGTTTCATAGTTTAGTTAATTTTATGTCATGTGCATATGTTTAGGAAAATTCACGTAACTCTTGTCAAGATATCTGATAGATGAAGTTATTTGTTTTGTATTCCTCAATTGAGCGACCTATTCTTAAATAACTAGTTATTAACATAGTTTTCTTACTAGATTTATTTGTATGTTTTTTGTTATGGTTCATGTAAATTAACTACTTGGGTTATTTCATTCCATCCTATGCTTTGTTAAGAGTTTATCAGATGCTACGGGGATGCTCTTAATTAATTAAGATAATTTATAGTTAATCCAAATAATAAAGTAATGGCTTGATAGTTAGAATTGAAAAATAAATATTGATAAGTGAGGAAGAGATGCGGTTAGTAGCAGCAGCAGCAGAAGCAGGAGTAGCAGTAGGAGGAGTAGTAGCAGTAACAGTAGCAGTAGTAGAAGTAGGAGCAGTAGCAGTAGTAGCAGTAGCAGCAGTAGCAGTAGTAGCAGTAGAAGTAGCAGCAGGAGCAGCAGCAGTAGCAGTAGCAGCAGCAGCAGCTGGAGCAACATCAGTAGCAGGAGTAGGAGCAGTAGCAGTAGCAGTAGGAGCAGGAGCAGTAGCAGTAGGAGCAGTAGCAGTAGCAGTAGCAGTAGCAGCAGCATCATCAGTAGTAGTAGCAGTAGCAGCAGTAGTAGCAGTAGCAGTAGCAGCAGCAATAGCAGTAGCTGCAGTAGTAACAGCAGCAATAGCAGTAGCAGTAGCAGCAGCAGCAGTAGCAGTAGCAGCAGCACTAGCAGTAGATATAGCAATAGCAGTAGCTGTAGCAGTAGGAGCAGCAGCAGGAGCAGTAGCAGTAGGAGCAGTAGTAGTAGTAGTATTAGTAATAGCAATAGTTGCAATAGTAGCAGTAGCACTAGCAGTAGGAGGAGTAGCAGTAGTAGCAGTACCAGTAGTAGCAGTAGTAGCAGTAGGAGCAGTGGCAGCAGTAGTAGCAGCAGTAACAGTAGTTGCAGTAGTAGCAGTAGCAGTCGTAGTAGCAGGAGCAGTAGCAGCAGCGGCAGCAGTAGCTGTAGCAGTAGCAGTAGGAGCAGTAGCAGTAGCAGTAGCAGCAACAACATCAGGAGTAGTAACTGCAGCAGCAGTAGCAGTAGCAGCAGTTGCAATAGTAGTAATAGAAGCAGGAACAGTAGCAGTAGTAGTAGTAGCAGTAGCAGTAGTAGTAGCAGTAGCTGTAGTAGCAGCATCAGCAGTAGCAGTAGTAGTAGCAGTAGCAGTAGCAGTAGCAGTATGAGTAGTAGCAGTAGCAGCAGCAGTAGCAGTAGTAGTAGCAGGAGCAGTAGCAGCAGCAGTAGCAGTAGCAGTAGCAGTAGCAACAGTAGCAGTAGCAGTAGTAGTAGCAGTAGCAGTAGCAATAGCAGTAACAGTATCAGTAGTAGTAGTCGTAGCGGTAGCAGTAGCAGTTGCAGCAATAGCAGTAGCAGCAGCAGCAACAGTAGCAATAGCAGCAGTAGCAGTAGCAGTAACAGTAGCAGTAGCAGTAGCAGCAGCAGTAGCAGCAGTAGCTGTAGCAGTAGCAGCAGCAGCAACAATAGTAGTAGTAGCAGTAGCAGCAGCAATATCAGTACCTGCAGCAGCAGCACCAGCAATAGTAGTAGCACCAGCAATAGCAGCAACACTAGTAGTAGCAGAGTAGTAGCAGTAGAATAGTAGTAGTAGTAGCAGCAGCAGCAACAGTAGTAGTAGCAGTAATAGGAGTAGCAGTAGTACCAGTAGTAGCAGTAGCAACAGTAGCAAGATTAGCAATAGTAGCAGCACTAGCAACAGTAGCAGCAGTAGTAATAGTAGCAGTAACAGTAGTAGCATTAGCAGTTGCAATAGCAGCACCAGCACTAGCACCAGCAGTAGCAGCAGTAGCAACAGTAGCAATAGTAGTAACAGTAGCAATAATAGTAGCAGTAGCAGTAGCAGCAATAGTAGTAGCAGGACCAGAAGTAGCAGTAGCAGGAACAGTAGCAGCCGTAGGAGTAGCAGTAGGAGTAGCAGCAGCAGTCGCAGCTGTAGCAGTGGCAGTATCAACAGCAGTAGCAGTAGTAGTAGCAGTAGTAGTAGCAGTAGTAGTAGCAGCAGTAGCAATACCAGTAGCAGCAGTAGCAGTAGCAATAGGAATTGGCCAGTGCAAAGATAATCATTGATGCTGGGAGTTTGGATAAGATAGCGTCCACGGAGATAGTAGATCAGTTGGTAGAAGCAGTAGCTGTAGGAGTAGTAGCTGTAGTAGCTGTAGTAGTAAGATTAGTAGCAGTAGCAGTAGCAGTAGCAGCAGTAGTAGCAACAGTAGTAGTAGCAGTAGAAGCAGTAGCAGTAGCAGTAGGAGCAGTAGCAGTAGCAGTAGGAGCAGTAGCAGTAGCAGTAGCAGTAGCAGCAGCATCATCAGTAGTAGTAGCAGCAGCAGTAATAGCTGTAGCAGCAGTAGTAGCAATAGCAGCAGCAGCAGTAGCAGTAGCAGTAGTAGTAACAGTAGCCGTAGCAGTAGCAGTAGCCGTAGCAGTAGCAGTAGCAGTAGCAGTAGCAGCAGTAGCAGTAGCAGTAGCAGCAGTAGTAGCAGTAGCAGCAGTAGTAGTAGTTGTAGCAGTAGCAGTAGCAGTAGCAGTAGCAGCAGTAGTAGCAGTAGCAGCAGTAGTAGTAACAGTAGCAGTAGCAGTAGCCGTAGCAGTAGCAATAGCAGTAGCCGTAGCAGTAGCAGTAGCAGTAGTACTAGCAGTAGCAGTAGCAGTAGCAGTAGTAGTAGTAGTAACAGTAGTAGTAGCAGTAGCAATAGTAGCAATAGCAGCAGTAGCAGTAGCATTAGCAGTAGCAGTAGCAATATGAGCAGCAGTAGTAGCAGTAGCAGTAGTAGTAGTAGGAGCAGTAGCAACCACAGCTGCCGCAGCAGTAGTAGTAGCAGCAAGAATAGTAGCAGTAGCAACAGTAGCAGTAGTACTAGTAGCAGCAGTAGCAGTAGCATTAGCATTAGCAGTAGCAGCAGCAGTTGCAGTAGTAGTAGTAGTAGTAGCGGTAGCAGTAGCAGTTGCAGCAATAGCAGTAGCAGCAGCAGCAGCAGTAGTAGCAGTAGCAGCAGTAGCAGCAGTAGCAGTAGCAGTAGCAGCAGTGGCAGTAGCAGTAGCAGTAGCAACAAAAATAGTAGTAGTAGCAGTAATAGTAGTAGCAGTAGCAGCAACAATAGCAGTAGCAGCAGCAGTAGCAGCAGCAATAGCAGTAGCAGTAGCAGCAACACTAGCAGTGGATATAGCAATAGCAATAGCAGTAGCAGTAGGTGCAGCAGCAGCAGTAGCAGTGGGAGCAGTAGTAGTAGTAGCAGTAGAAGTAGTAGCAGTATTAGTAGTAGCAATAGTTGCAGTAGTAGCAGTAGCACTAGCAGTAGGAGGAGGAGTAGTAGTAGCAGTAGCAGTAGTAGCAGTAGTAGCAGTAGTAGGAGTAGCAGTAGCAGTAGTAGCAGCAGCAGCAGTAGCAGTAGCAGTAGCAGTAGCAGTATGAGTAGTAGCAGTAGCAGCAGCAGTAGCAGCAATTGTAGCAGTAGTAGTAGTAGGAGCAGTAGCAGTAGGAGCAACAACAGTAGTAGCAGTAGCAGTAGCAGTAGCAGCAGCAGTAGCAATAGTAGCAGTAGCAGTAGTAGTAGCATTAGCAGTAGCAATAGCAGTAACAGTATCAGTATTAGTTGTCGTAGCAGTAGCAGTAGCAGTTGCAGCAATAGCAGTAGAAGCAGCAGCAACAGTAGCAATAGCAGCAGTTGCAGTAGCAGTAACAGTAGCAGTAGCAGTAGCTGTAGCAGCAGCAGCAACAACAATAGTAGTAGTAGCAGTAGCAGCAGCAATAGTAGTAGCTGCAGCAGTAGCAGCAGCAATAGTAGTAGCACCAGCAATAGCAGCAACAGTAGCAGTAGCAGAGTAGTAGCAGTAGTATAGTAGTAGTAGTAGCAGTAGTAGCAGCAGCAACAACAGTAGTAGTAGCAGTAACAGGAGTAGCAGTAGTACCAGTAGTAGCAGTAGCAATAGTAGCAAGATTAGCAATAGTAGCAGCACTAGCAACAGTAGCAACAGTAGTAATAGTAGCACTAACTGTAGTAGCAGCAGTAGTTGCAATAGCAGCACCAGCACCAGCAGTAGCAGCAGTAGCAATAGTAGTAACAGTAGCAATAATAGTAGCAGTAGCAGTAGTAGTAGCAGTAGCAGCAATAGTAGTAGCAGGAGCAGCAGTAGCAGTAGTAGAAACAGTAGCAGCAGTAGGAGTAGCAGTAGGAGTAGCAGCAGCAGTAGTAGCAGCTGTAGCAGTAGCAGTATCAACAGCAGTAGCAGTAGTAGTAGCAGTAGCAGTAGCAGCAGTAGCAGGAGCAATAGGAATTTGCCAGTGCAAAGATAATCATTGATGCTGGGAGTTTGGATAAGATAGCGTCCACGGAGATTGTAGATCAGTTGGTAGAAGCAGTAGCAGTAGGAGCAGTAGCAGTCGTAGTTGTAGTAGTAGTTGTAGTAGAAGTAGCAGCACCAGTAGCAGCAGTAGTAGCAACAGTAGTAGTAGCAGTAGTAGCAGTAGCAGTAGCAGTAGGAGCAGTAGCAGTACCAGTAGGAGCAGTAGCAGTAGCAGTAGCAGTAGCAGCAGCATCATCAGTAGTAGTAGCAGCAGCAGCAGTAGTAGTAGCAGCAGTAGTAGCAATAGCAGTAGTAGTAGTAGCAGTAGCAGTAGCAGTAGCAGTAGCCGTAGCAGTAGCAGTAGCAGTAGCCGTAGCAGTAGCAGTAGCAGTAGCAGTAGCTGTAGCAGTAGTAGTAGCAGTAGCAGTAGCAGTGGCAGTAGCAGTGGCAGTAGTAGTAGCAGTAACAGTAGTAGTAGCAGTAGTAATAGTAGCAATAGCAGTAGCATTAGCAGTAGCAGTAGCAGTAGCAGGAGCAGTAGCAGCAACAGCAGCAGCAGCAGTAGCAGCAACAGCAGCTGCAGCAGTAGTAGTAGCAGCTGGAATAGTAGAAATAGCAGCAGTAGCAGTAGTAGTAGTAGCAGCAGTAGCAGTAGCATTAGCAGTAGCAGCAACAGTAGCAGTAGTAGTGGTAGTAGTGGTAGCAGTAGCAGTTGCAGCAATAGCAGTAGCAGCAGCAGCAGCAGTAGTAGCAGTAGCAGCAGTAGCAGTAGCAGTAGCAGTAGCAGTAGCAGTAGCAGTAGCAGCAGTAGCAGTAGCAGTAGCAGTAGCAGTAGCAACAGAAATAGTAATAGTAGCAGTAGTAGTAGTAGCAGTAGCAGCAACAATAGCAGTAGCTGCAGCAGTAGCAGTAGCAATAGTACTAGCAGTAGCAGTAGCAATAGTAGTAGCAGTAGCAGAGTAGTAGCAGTAGTAGATTAGTAGTAGTAGCAGTAGTAGCAGTAGTAGCAGCAGCAACAACAGTAGTAGTAGCAGTAACAGCAGTACCAATAATAGCAGCAGTAGCAGTAGAAATAGTAGCAAGATTAGCAACAGTAGCAGCAGTAGCAGTAGTAGCAGCAGTAGTATTAGTAGCAGTAACAGTAGTAGTAGTAGCAGTAGCAGCAGCACCAGCAGTAGCAGTAGCAGCAGTAGCAGCAGTAGTAGCAGCAGCAACAACAGTAGCAGTAGCAATAGCAGTAAAAGTAGCAGTAGCAGCAGTAAAAGTAGCAGTAGTAGGAGCAGCAGTAGCAGTAGTAGTAGCAGCACGAACAGCAGCAGCAGTAGTAGCAGTAGCAGCTGCAGCAGTAGCAGTATCAACAGCAGTAGTTGTAGCAGCAGTAGCAGTAGTAGTAGGAGTAGTAGTAGTAACAGTAGTAGCAGTAGCAGTACCAGTAGCAGCAGTAGTTGTAGGAATTGGCCTGTGCAAAGATAATCATTGATGCTGGGAGTTTGGATAAGATAGCGTCCACAGAGACGGTAGATCAGTTGGCCAAAGCAGTAGCAGTAGTAGTTGTAGTAGCAGTAGCAGTAATAGTAGCAGTAGCAGCAGTAGTAGTAGATGTAGCATCAGTAGCAAATAATAATAATAATAATAATAATAATAATAATAATAATAATAATAATAATAATAATAATAATAATATAACAAAAAGGGATAAATCTTAAAAGATTCAAACAAAAATTATCCTAACTACTTACCATGATCTTCTCAACCTCCTTCTCCCACTCCAACTCGAACTCCAACTCTGTTATATACCACCCACATTCCCTATATAAAAGGGAGATATATTATAAAAAAAAGAGAAAAAGAAGGAGAGAAGAAATGTAGAAAGAAAAGAAGAAAAAGAGAGAGGAACGAAAAAAGCAGCAAAACAAAAAAAAACGTTTAAGAGGAAGTTTGTTAATTTGAGTCTTTCATCAGCCAAGAAAAAAATCATAAATAGAGTTAGTAATTATATGTGAAGAGATGATGGAGTTTTGGGTTTGAGTTTAAGTGAAGGTTCCTTTCGAGTTTCACTTGCTTTTAGATTGACCGGTATCATTTTGCTCATATTTTTTCTGTCCGCAGTTTGCCATTGCTGTTCAAATTCGACATTGAATATTATTATATTCATTAGTTTTTTTATTATTATTAGGGAAAAATTTATTTCTATAGTTAGCATCTACGCTAAATTTTTGTTATTGTTATGTATGATGGAACATATGAAGATTAGATTAACTCAAGTTTAATTCCTTATTTTGTTGTTATTTTTTTTGTTTTTGTACACTTTTGTCTAGAAGCGAAATCCGTTAGTTTCTTCTTTATAATAGTTTACATGTTTGGTAAATTATCTTTTCAAAATTTTCTTGTAGAGTCAACTTTCAGAAATAGGATTGTTGTAATATTTAAATTTTATGTCACTAACAACTGTGGTTTATGGATATTCAAATTGTTCTATTTAGTTTCATAGTTTAGTTAATTTTATGTCATGTGCATATGTTTAGGAAAATTCACGTAACTCTTGTCAAGATATCTGATAAATGAAGTTATTTGTTTTGTATTCCTCAATTGAGCGACCTATTCTTAAATAAATAGTTCTTAACATTGTTTTCTTACTAGATTTATTGGTATGTTTTTTGTTATGGTACATGTAAATTAACTATCTGGGTTATTTCGTTCCATTATGCTTTGTTATGAGTTTATCAGTTGCTACTGGGATCATTTTAATTAATTAAGATATTTTATAGTTAATCCAAATAATAAAGTAATGGCTTGATAGTTAGAATTGAAAATAAATATTGATAAGTGTGGAAGAGATGCGTTTAGCAGCAGCAGAAGCAGGATTAGCAGTAGGCGGAGTAGCAATAGGAGGAATAGCAGCAGTAGCAGTAGTAGCAGTAGGAGCAGTAACAGTAGTAGCAGTAGCAGCAGTAGTAGGAGTAGGAGTAGCAGTAGCAGCAGCAGCAACAGCAGTAGTAGTAGCAGCAGCAGTAGCTGGAGCAGTAGCAGCAGGAGCAACAACAGTAGCAGTAGCAGTAGCAGTAGCTGGAGCAGTAGCAGTAGCAGTAGCAATAGTAGCAGCAGTAGCAGCAGTAGCAGCAGCAGCAGCAGTAGCAGTAGGAGTAGCAGTAGTAGCAGTAGAAGTAGTAGTCGCAGCAGTAGCAGTAGCAGTAGCAATAGTAGCTGTAGCAGCAGCAATAGCAGTAGCAGCAGCAGTAGCTACAGCAATTGCAGTAGCAGTAGTAGTAGCAGAGTAGTAGCAGTAGTAGAGTAGTAGCAGTAGTAGCAGTAGTAGCAGTAGTAGCAGTAGCAGCAGTAGTAGTAGTAGCAGTAGCAGCAGTAGCAGTAGTAGCAGCAGTAGCATTAGTAGCAGTAGCAATAGTAGCAGCAGTAGCAGCAATAGCAGCAGCAGCAGTAGTAGCAGCAGTAGCAGTAGTAGCAGACAAAAGAGAAGACATACCGCAAACTACATGGACCTAGTTTTTATGGAGTGCCTTGAGAGAGGAAAGCAAATCAATTGGCATGCCCTTATTTTCAAATTAGTAGACATGGTCATCAATGGCTCCAAGGCTCATGCTACTCTATTTGGCTTCATACTGACCATAGTCCGGGACAGACTGAATGTGCCTTTAAAGAAAAGGGAAATGACATCAAGCAAGAAAAAGTTTGGCATTAAGATTCTTCTGGCTTGTGACTATCCAGCCAATGCCATCCCAGTTGAACTTGGGTCATCTTTGAAGACACCCATCAACAGTAAGGTTAGAACCTTGGTTCAGGAATGCGAAACTAAGGATGCTGAAATTGCTAGACTCAAGGCTCGTGAGGCTGAAGTGGAAACAGAGAGGGATGGCCTTAGAACTGAGCTAGCAAAAGAAAAGGAGACTAGTGATGGAATCCTTCAGAATATGTTAATCTTCTCAAGACTCAACTCTCTAATTCCTCCAAGACTTAGGTCTCGTAGCACTTGTCTTCTGAACTTGTCAAGTACCCCCAGTGACCCGAATTAGGGATTTTTTTGTTTTTTCTCATCTTTTAAAAGTTTTTTATTTATTTTTGTGGACTGTTAATAGAAACATATCATGATCAATAACAACAACTATTTTCTCTTGTTCTATGATGATTCTTATCTTAATATTTTAAATATATTTTCTTGATTATTGATAATTGCACCATGTTTTTACTTGCAGTTGCCTCAATGTCCATGAGTACTTTTTAAAATTTGGGATTCGCATTATGTATGCAACATTTTGATGATGCCAAAAAGGGGCAGAGATATTGTGCTTTACATACTGTTGTGGAATAGGTGATATTTATAACCTATTTAACCTGGTCCTTGATGAGAGTAAATTTGCTAAGTCTAGTGTTGATGGTTAAGCTAATTTATTAAAGGTCTTTTAGTTAGTAAAAAACACAGAGTTTGTCATCATAAAAAATGGGGAATTTGTTGGCCCAAGAACATGTGAAGTTTTGATAAATGACAAATAAACTAAGTCATGGACCATGTCCATCATGTGAAGCATATTCATGATCAATATATACATGTGAGATGCACATGAAGGAAATAAGTCTCATTGATCAAGCAACAATATCTCCTGATCTGATCGAAAAGGTTGCATATTGGATAAGGGGTGAAATTCTCCTTAGGTGACAAGAACATAATCCAGATAAAAGATAGTGTTGGAGTTTGTGTTGTTCAAGGACTCAACTTCGATGGAAGATCAACAGTTGAGTCTCAATAAAACTCTAATTGCTAACTCATTAAATAACAATGATTGTTCTCTTTTACAGGTATTGCACAAACGCAGAAGTTAAACTAAATTGAGAGTAAAAGAGTGAGGCAGTTTTGCAAGCAATTAGTGTGAGATTTGAGTGTGCATTCCAAAAGCTACTCGGAGGAGATAGAAGAACCAATTCCATTGTATCTTTCTTTTATTGTAGTTCAATTGTAGTAGGTGATTTAAACTTGAACATTTCAGCTTTCTTAGAAGTGATTATTTTATGTACCTTGAGTTATCAATTTAGGCTTGAAATCCAATGTGTTTTGGTTGTTTTGATGTTGTTTTAAGTGTTTTGAAGATTGATACAAGTTTGCATAAGGTTTTAGGATAAGTTGATGCCTTTGGTTGAGGTCCCAGGGGCCTCAAGGTGATTTCGGATGGTTAATGAGGAGTTGAGAAAATGCTGTAGCTGCAATATTTTTGCTGCTTATGGTATTTTCGCATTTGCTATTTGGGGAAGGCAGATGCGGCGCCACAGAACCGGCTAAGGAGAACGCAAAAGCGGATTTTTGGTCTTTTCTACAGGTTCTACAGATGCAGAAGGAAAATCGCAGAAGTGGTGGGCATCTGTAAAAAGGGTAATCGTAGATGCGATTTTTGGTCATTTAAATGAAAGTCACAGATGCGACATAGTTTCCGTAGAAGCGAGACTGCAGATGCGGTCCCAGGATCACAAATGCGGAAGTCGCTAGGCCGAACATATAAATAGTTGCCTTCGCGAATTTGAGCTATTCTTTCACCATTTTCATCCGGGTTTGATTTTTTTGAGAGATATTTTGAGAAAAGCAAAGGGTAATCGCTTGGAAGTAACATCCTTGACTTCATGACTCATTTTTATGTGATTAAATACCTAACTAATAGTGAGAAATTTTGGAAAAAATGGGTAACTAGGGCCGGAGTTTAAGAGGCCTTTAAATAAAGATTTTGGGGTTCATTTGGACTTCGATTTCAATGTTCTTATTATGTATAGACTCGTGAGAGTATGAGGTTTCTAAAATGTAAATTTCAGCCGATTCCAAGACGTGGGCCTGAGGGGCATTTTGGTCATTTTGTATAATTTCGCCTATTAACGTAGAATTTGATTGTAAAATCAGTTGCTTTAAGTGCTATTTACATTATGAAATTGGATTGAATAGATATGGGCCATTTGGAGTGGAGTACTCATGGCAAGAGCATGGTATCAGGTTGTGTATTAAGCCGTTCGAGGTAAATGGCTTGTGTAACCTTGTGTGGGGACCTTCCCCTTAGAGTATAATATATTTGATAATTGAAATGCCTTATACGTGAGGTGATGAGTGCGTATTTGAGCTAATTGATTAGAACCAGATTTTACTTTAAGTATTTTAATTGAGTTCCTTTTTCCTGTTTTTATTCTACTTGTGAATTTAGCTTGTTGGAAAAACATGCTTAGTTGACTTAATTGCCTATTTGTTTAAACTGCCTTAATTGCATTACGTGAAGCATGTTAGGCTAGAATTAACTGTTTACTTGATGCATATTTAGAATTTAATTAGGAATCCTTGTGTTGCTTCTATATGTTTTACTTTGGGTCTACGGGACGGCATCCTGGGAGATCCACAATACGTATTTATGATTTTGACTGAGGTGCGGGATACCAAGAGATCCCTAGCACGTATATTGAGGATACCAAGAGATCTTCGAGATATCAAGAGATTCCTATCATACATTGAGGATACCAAGAGATCCCTATCATACATTGAGGATACTAAGAGATCCTCGGGATGTCAAGAGATTGAGGATACCAAGAGATCCCTATCATACATTGAGGATACCAAGAGATCCCTATCATACATTGAGGATACCAAGAGATCCTGGGGATGCCAAGAGATCCTGGGGATGCCAAGAGATCCCTAGCATACGTTGAGGATACCGAGAGATCCTCGGAATACCAAAAGATACCTAGTATATATTGAGGATACCGAGAAATCCTCGGGATACCAAGAGATCCCTGGCATATATGTAGGATACCAAGAGATCCCTGGCATATATTGAGGATACTAAGAGATCCTCAGGATAATGAGAGATCCCCGTTTATTTCCTTGTGATTGTTTGCCTCTATTTCAGTTATTGAATTCCTTATTTTCCTGTATAAAATTCTTATCGTTAGTTTTCAACTGTACTGCTTTTCTTATACTGTCATGTCTTATATTCTTTATTTTATCTCAGTAGGGCCCTAACCTTTCTCGTAACTACGCGACCGAGGTTAGGCTTGACACTTACTGAGTACCGCTGTAGTGTACTCATGCCCCTTTTGCACATGTTTTTCATGTGCAGATCCAAGTACTTTCACTCTGTCTTATTATCCTTGAGGCGAGGTGCTTCGGTAGAGATTTCGAGATATATCTGCCGCGCCCGCAGACCAAAGAGTCCATTTCTATCTTTTTGTAATAGTATAGCCCTTCGGTACTCCCCTTTTGGTTAGACATTTCTGGAGTTAGAGCTTCTTATGTATATATTAGCTTGTGATTTATGGGTTTCCAGGTTTTGGGAAAACGTACTAGTTTAAAGAGTTAATATTATGTATGTCGAGCGACACTTTTAAACATTGTTTTATTACTCTATTTCTGTTTTAAATGTTTCTTCCGCATTTTAGGCTTACCTAGTTGTAGAGACTAGGTTCCATCATGATGGTTTACGGAGGGTGAATCGGATTCGTGACAGGCTTAAGGCATTAAACAACGATTTCAGGCAACCCCAACGCAATTCTCAGCACGTTCGAGGACAAACGTATGTTTAAGTGGGAGAGAATGTAATGACCTAATCGGTCATTTTGAGCTCTAGAGCGTTGTTTGGTAGTTTGAGTTCATATGAAGCTTCACTTCAGGTATTATCACTTTTATGCGTGGCAAGAATTGAATTTTAGGAAGTTTGGAATTTATTTGGAAGCAAAATTCCCATTTCGAAAGCTTTAAGTTGAAAGAATTGAGTAAGGTTTGACTTATGAGTAAACGACCGCGGAATCGACATTTGAAGGTTCCAACAGGTTCGTATGATGATATTTGACTTGGATGTATGTACGAATCGGGATTTCGATGACCTGAGACCGTTCGATGCCTATTGTTGTAGCTAGTATTTTTGGAAGAAATTCATAAACTAGGTTGAAGAGCATTTCAGTGTTATCAATGTCCATTTGGGATTTTGAGTCTGGTTAGCTTCGTATGGTGATTCTGGTATTGGAAACGCAATCGGAAGTGGATTTGGAGGTCCGTAGGTCATTTTGTAATCTTTTGGCTAAATTCAGAAATTTAAAAGTTTTTGAGAAGTTTGACTGGAAGTAAACATTTTGTTATTAGGGTCGGATTTTGATTTCGGAAGTCGGAATAGGTAGTGTCGAATAGGACAAGTGTGCAAAATTTAAGGTTAATCGAACATGATTTGATGGGTTTCGGCATCGAAAGTAGAAATTAAAGTTTAAAGTTCTTTAAGTTTGAATTGGGGGTTGATTCGTGATTTATCATTGGTTGGTGTAATTTAAGGGCTTGTTCGTATGGTGTTCTAGACTTGTTGGTATTTTCGACTGAGGTCCCGGGGTCCTCGGGTTGATTATGGGTGGTTAACGGATCAATTTTTTGAATTGAGGAGTTGCTGATGGTGGAGGACTGCTGGAGTAATCGCACCTGTGGAGTGGACACCATAGGTACGAGCCCGTAAAAGCGGGAAGGAAGCTGCAGAAGAGGAAAAGGAAACGAGCATGGGGAGTCGCTGAAGCGGACATTTGGGCGCATATGTGGGCGCGCAGGTGGGAAGGTGAAGGATGCAGAAACGGGGAAGGGCGCAGATGCGAAGAAGACACCGCAGAAGCGGCTAGTGGACTACAGATGTGAAGTCATCTGGGCAGAAGGGCTCTTTTAAAACTCGAGAATTGGCCACTTTTCTCTTATTTTTCATTTGTTTTGGGCGATTTTGGAGAGCTTCAAGGGGATACATCCTTCAACTATCAAAAGGTACGTTGTTCGCACTATAATAAGTTAAATACAAGATTTAGATGCGTATTAAAGTATGAAAATTAGTAGAAACTTGGGTTTGAGGAAAACCCTAAAAAATTGGTATTCTTGGATTTTTTACCACAATTCTGGATATGAAATTGAGAGTAAATTATATATTTGAGTTCGTGAGGTTGTGGGTATAACTTTTTCTTCTAAATGTTTTGAAATCTGGGCACGCGGACCCGAGGTCAATTTTGTCAAATTTTTTATCGGGGTTGGAAATATAAATTATATTATTATGAGTAATCGAACATATATTAATGAGTTTTCATAATTATTGGCTATTTTTGGAGGTTGTGAACGGATTTGGGTCTTCAGAAGGGCATGGAATGCCGGTTATGGAATTCCTCATAAGTTAATTAATTAGATATGTGCTCCTACTTGTGGGGGCTACATACGCACGACGTGACGAGAGTCCATGCGCAGCTATTATTATGCTTAATTCCGAGTAATCTAGGACCCAAAAGCATGCTTAACTTGAAATAATTGTAACCTTATTGACAATTTAAATTTCTTTAATCTTATCGAAGTGGTAAATGATTTTCTAAAGAGTTAAACTTTATTTTCTCGACTTGTAAAGAGAAACTCCTTGAATAATTGTTTCCCCGATGAGGTGTTGATTGAGTATTTGAATGTGCATTACTATGTGTACCTGTGTCGCGTGTATGATTCGCGAGCGGGGTGATTGTTGCACATGCCCATGTATGTCTAGTGGCCTAGTTTGGCGTAGCGGCATGGTTTATATGGAGAACTAGGTGAGCTGCATTCCTCGAGACGATCCGCAGCCAGCAAAATCTCCTTCTGAGTACTATATTGTATTTTCTCTGCTGTCCAATTTATATTCCGGACGGTTATTGTATTGCATTGTTTCCTAAAAATAGATCATGCACTTGTGACACCAGATTCTGGGATAATTATGAGTTATTCAATGTTAAGTTTGTTAAAGACATCATTTTTATTTCACTGAATTTCATTATTTACTGTTTAATATAAAAAGAAATAATTTCAATAAATACTAAAATAAAAATTTTATTAACTTCTTAGTGTTGGCTTACTTGATAGTAGTGTCGACATCATCACGATCCTTAGTGTATTTTGGATCGTGGCAGTATTGAAATCCCCATAAAAAATATAGCATAAAATAAAAATGATAAAAGGATTGAGCTTATTATTGATCGTGTATTGAAGTTAAAAATAATTGTCTCTTGGATTTCTTAGTTTTAAAAAAATGAGACACAAAAGAACTTGATTGCTGATATGAGGATCTATCAAATATGACAAAAAGGAACAGCCAAATTAGAGGATTTGATTTTAAAGTAGAAAGTAAACTAGAAAAAAAAAAGAAAAAAAAAGAATTGATGAGAAGATAAATATATTATTTAATTCAGTGAGAGTAAAGTTTTATTCTATTAACTCATTCAATCCTACATCTACCAAATTTAAACAAAATATTAGAATTTAAAATATTTAATCAATAATTGTATAAATGTAAGTTACTTATATTATATAATGATATAGTAGTAGTTTATTTTTCCGGGGCCTTAAATAGGGGCCGATTAACATGGACATAAGTTGTGTTACGGGAGACCGCTTAGTCAAATACATATATATATATGAGAACCCACTTAGCTGTAGCGAAATTCATTTTTACTGACATTTTCAATTAATTTAAAACCCTATGTTGATGCTAAAATCATGAACTTTTTCAACAAACGTGGGCTGCTATTGACCCAATACTCATTGCATAAGAAATTAGTAACCAACCCTTATTTTAGAATAAAACTAAATTTGACTTGGCCCCTTTTTAAACTCCAAAGAAGCAGTGAAAGTAAATTCTTCTAGGTTAGTATTAGATCTCTCCCTCTTTGCCGATGATTATTTTTTGTTATGTGATTTTCCTTTTTCCTTTTTATTTGCTTATGAAAAAGATTATGAATATGTTATGAATCTGTATTAATTTTGAATGTACGATTGCAAGTGTGTTTACCGATTTTGGAGGTCAATAGAAATTGTGGGTTATTGTCTTATTAAAGACAAACAATGTTCTAGTGACAATGAACTTATTTAGGGTTTATCTAATGATTAATATGGGTACTGAACTTTTTTATTCAGATTAAATTGCAATGAAGAGATACTTTCTTACAATTCCCAAAATTCCAAACTCAAGTTCAACATCTCAAGATTTATCTAACTTGGAAGAAAGAGCTAGTGAGTTAGAACAAGATCAACAAAGTGAAAGAGTTAACTTAAGCTCTTTAAAGGTTGATCCTGGGGAAAGATTAACAATTCGAAAATATCACCCAAATGACCATGATGCAATTAGAAGAAAGTATATTCAAAGACGTCCTTTTCAATCTCGAGAGCACAAATTTCCTCAAAGATATTTTTATGGTAAATTGTGTCGCTTTAATCCCTAATGGTTTGATGAGTATGATTGGTTGGAATATATCATAACAAAAGATGCAGCATTGTGCTTATGTTGTTACTTGTTTCAAAATGAATGCACCAATTAAGGTGGAGGAGATGCATTTTCACCTGTAGGATTTGTAAGTTAGAATAAGAAGGACAAATTTGATATGCATATTGATAGGCCAAATAGTATTCATAATCAGTCAGGAAGAAAGGTGATGATTTGATAAGACAAAAATAATGTAATTGCAAAACAATCTGATCAACAAAGTAGAATACATGATTTGTTCAGAGGCTGCAATTGATGTGATAATATCTTTTGCACCAATGATTATCATTATGAGGGGCATCGTGAAGATGAATCATTTTTTAATAGAGGTAACTATGTTGAACTTCTTAGATAGTATATTAAAAGTGTGATCATGTTGCTGATGCATTTAAAAGATCTCCAAAGAATAATCAACTGACTTCTCCTTACATTCAAAAGGATATTATTATTGCATGTAAGATGGAAACAATTAAGTGTATCACTAAGGATTTAAATATTGATCACTTTTTCATATTAGTTGATGAATCTCATGTTGTATCATGTAAGGATAAAATGGCTATTGTTCTACGGCATGTTGATAGAAGGGGAAGTGTGATAGAGCGATTTATTGGTGGTGTTCATATTTGTGAAACTACTGCTTTACCTCTAAAGAATGAAATTGTTGGTTTACTTTCTCATCACTCTTTAAGTCAATCTTTCATACATGGACAATGTTATGATGGAGCAAGCAATATGCAGGGTGACTTAAATGGGCTTAAAATCTTAATGCAAAAAGAAAGAAGACGTGCTCATCCTATTCATTATTTTGCTCATCAACCACAACTAACTCTTGTTGCAGTTTATGGAAAATGTGATAAAGTGCAAAAACCTTTTTTAGGTGTTTCAGATATATTAAATATGGTGGAATCGTCTTTCAAATGTATAGATAAACTTCGTGAATCCCAAGTCAAAGAAATTGAAGAAGTATTATGTAAAGGTGAGCTCGAAACTGGGAGGGGCTTAAATCAAGAATTAGGTCTTGCTAGGGCTGGTGATACGCGATGGGCATCTCACTACCAATCCTTTAATAATTTTATTCTTATGTTTGGCCCTATCACTGATGTACTTGATGCTATTGCTGTTAATGAACGTTTTGAAGAAAAGGGTAAGGCAAAGGGATACTTTAATGCATGTTTAACATTTGAGATTGCCTTCATGTTGCATTTTATACATACTGTTTTAGTAATTACGAATGAGCTTAATGTCGCCTTTCAAAAGAATGAGCAAGATATTGTAAATGTTGTGATACTTGTTAGTGTGACAAGTGATTGGTAACAACTGAGAGAGGACGGTTGAGTTCCACTTATTGATGAAGTATCTAAGTTTTGTATCAAATATGACATATTGATACCTAAATTTGATGAGCCTTGAAGGATCACGTCGTAAAGTTGTAGAGTACTCTATTTTACATCACTATTGTGTTGTAGTATTTCGTAAAACTATTGATTGGCAATTTTAAGAACTCAATAGTCGCTTTGATGAGGTGACAATCGAATTGCTTCTTGGAGTTGCTTGCTTGAAATCGGTTAATTCTTTTTCAAGTATTGACATTGAAAAGATATTGAAATTGCCTGAGCTATATCCTAATGATTTTAATAAATATTCTATAGCTGACCTTCGTTTTCAGCTTGAGAATTACATTGTTGATGTTGGGGATCATGACAAAAGGTTTTCTGATCTTAAGAGACTTTGTGATTTTTCCAAAAAATTAGTAGAAACAATGAAGCACGGGACTTATCCTCTTGTGTTCCAATTAGTGAAGTTTTGTTTACTTTTGCCAGTTGCTATGGCTACGGTTGAAAGACCTTCTCAGCAATGATGTTGATAAAGACTAACTTACGAAATCGAATGGATGATGAGCTTTTGAGTGGTTGTTTGGTGCCTTATATAGAAAAAGATGCATTTTGTAATGTTTCTTATGAGACTATTATGAGTACATTTCAAAGCATGAAAACTCGTTGAGGAGAATTGTAGTGATGTACTTGAATTGTGTTTTATTAATATTATTTAAGTTGTCTTTTTTAATATGATATATATTATTAATTATTTACTCGTTCATTTAATCTTTAAGTAGTGCCACCACTTACGAAAACTTCTGCATATACCACTGGCCTTAAATATTTGGGGGCGTAAGGCAAGAGTTTCACTTGCCTTACCCTAGAGCTGCCCTTGCTCGCAACCCTTGCCTTGAATATTTGCCAATCCGATCAGCTAAACTTTCACCAGCTGCGTATTCGTGCAACATGTTGTATAATATCTTCCCATCTTCTTCAGTAACATCAGCTCCGAAACATCGAATAATATGATCACAATTTTGAAACTCGTGTAGTGATACTCTCTCTTTCTATAACGACTTTGGCAGATTTTACTGCGATTTTTTATATATATCGATGGAGGAATTTTGTTGTCGTTACTAAAGTGACGATACCAAAACTGCCTTTTCCTATGGTTTTGCCACTCGTCCACAATATTGGATCGCTAATCGCCGCCATTGAATTAATTTCTTTTCTTGCTCTCAATAGTAAGTAATAACTTGGTTTTTATTTTGGTTTTTGTTTTTGTTTTGATAACGTTCTGATGTTGCTTTACTTACATAAGAGTAAGCTAGTTTTCCTTTCCCCTATCTACATATCATTACGTGTTTCTTGAGTTACAATGTTTTTAGGGTCGACAAACTAGAGATGTAAAGTTTCCATAATTTGTTTCATTCTCTCTTTTTCCTTAATTAATTAAGAAATTATATATGTACTACTTTTCCAAGTAATCTTACTAATTGATAGGTACTACATTATAAAATAGTACGATATAGTCCGTTTTTGGACTGGTTATTAAAAAATAGTAAGCTTTTACAAAGTCAATAAAAAATAGTCACTATTTTACTGCAACAGGGACCGATCTATCATAACATACTGGAGTTCGGTGCACCTGTGTATGAACTCCAGCATATTATGTTGGACCAGTATATTTTGCTGACTTCGGTATAATATACAATTATGCTTGGGGGAATTCCAGTATATTATGCTGGAGTTAGTGTACTTATGTTGGAACTCCATCATATTATGTTGGAGTTCCAACATACTTATCCTATAACTCCAGTATAATATGCTGAAGTTCAAGTATACTTATACTAGAAGTCCAGTATAATATACTGGCGTATTTTCCAGGTTTGAACAGTATTTTCGCTCATACTTATCTTTACATGAAAAGTGACTAAATTTCGATTACTTTTGAAACTGAGTTGTTTTTGAATGACCAATTTTAAATTTGGCTATTTTTGAATTTCTCCCTATTTTTGGGTAACCCTAGCCAGTTTCTATTTCTCCCTATTTTTGGGTAACCCTAGCCAGTTTCTATTTCTTTTAGAAAAAAAACTATAAGTACTAGACATAATTTTGTTTAACTAATTTTTAAGTTATGTAATAGTAGGTGTCTAATTTTTATTTACATTATCAGTATACAAATAAACTCTTTATTTTGTTAGGGCAGGACATGAACTTGATCCACGAATTAATTAGAAGTATTTTCAAGCATATATGAAATTAGAAACTCGCAAGAAGAGAAATTCTAAAATTTCCTTAGGGTTAATATCATACTGTAAGACAATACTACAAAATGAAATACTAATACAGTGATAAAAATAAAATTTTCATAAATTTAGTTCATCAATCACGTTAATATATATGCACTCTTATGTTATTTAATTCCTAAATTAAGCTCATATCATCACTAGAGTCTCAATAATCTTTTCCTTTATATTAATCTTAATCATTAAACCATAAAATGATAAATAATTTAGTGTATGAACTAGATTCATCAACATTCAAGTTCCTTTGGGGTTAGTTCACTCAACCTTCTTTTTCATCACTTTTAAATTATTAGTATGACAAAATTCAAATAAAGAGAATAATCAATAAAATTAAGCTTACTTAATATAGTACAATCAACCTTCTCTATAACAGCCTCGTTTATTCTGATATTTTTTAGTTTTTATAGTGAATAGCTATTACACACCTGTAACAACATTTAACATTTAAATATTTTTTTGTTGTTATAAAAAAAAATTATCCAAAAATCAATTATTTTTCCTTCTTCATTGTTACTATAAAAGAGAAGAAAACTATTCAAATTTAAGATCTAAAAAGATATGCATATTTCACTAGTTAAATATTGAAGTACGATAATACATTATTATTAAATTCATAACTAAACGTATAAAGAGTTAAACTCTAAGTTAGACATTTTAAAGCTCCCTAGAAAAATAAATTCTTTCAAGATTGATAGAAAAAATTTATAATTATAGTTTGTTTCATAGATTTTATTTTCTTACTAGCAATATAACGCTTGAATTATAAAAATTCATGTCCAAATTTTAGCAAAAAAATCCAATAGCTTTCCTTTGAAGACAATCTAAGAGTTTAACAGTTAAATCTTTTATCTAAATATTTTTTGAAATTTGTACAATGAAAAAGATATCATGCACGCATCTTCAAATCTTATATCTTATGCAAGATAGAAATTTTGTTAAATGAAGTAGATTGTATGCATATTTTTAGAATTATTATAAATAATCTTAGACAAGAGGGGTTGCTCTGATTGTAAGCAACCCTCACTTCCAACCGAAAGGTTGTGAGTTCGAGTCTCCTCCAGAGCAATGTGGGAAGTTCTTGGAGGGACGGATGCCGGGGGTCTATTTGGAAATAGCCTCTCTACCCCATGGTAGGGGTAAGGCCTGCATACATACTACCCTCCCCATACCCCACTAAGTGTGATTATATTGGGTTGTTGTTGTTGTTGTTGTTGTTGTTGTATTATAAATAATCTTAAAGATTATATATGACTTTTATAATGAGGTAATTATACAAAGAGCATATTGTGATAAAAAGTTGTTATAAAAAGGTAAAATATAACTTAAAAAATTGATTCTGAGGAGAACTTGTCTTTTATAGTAAATAACTATTATATAAGGATGATGTTATAGAGAGGTCTCACAATAATTCTTTAAACAATATTTTGAAAGTTGAAATATATATATATATATATGTTGAAACCCAACTCCCCAAGTTCTTGGTTCAAAGGCTCAAACACATGACTCAACCCAATATATCAAGACTGACCCACCTTGAAAACTTCTTTCAGTAGCACTATTAACTCTTGCAAATATAATCATTTTGTAGAAGATAGTCTTCATTTTGTATTATGTATAAATAGTAGTTTCTACACTTTATTTGGCTAGATAATTCATTTTCATCGTTTTTCCTCCTAGTAGAATAAAAGCTTCTATCTTCTCTTCTATGGGGTTTTATTCCATACATTTCTTCAAATTGCTTTGACCTTGAATTGCAACATGGTATCAGTAGATCGGAGCTTCGATTTTAATCCGATGCTAACCTTCACGGTCAATTTTTGAGTTTTTCTTTTCGGCGATGATTTCGATGTTCTTCAAAATGGACACCAGTGAAGGTGTTTTCTGCTTGTGATTCTTCAATTTAGTGAAGAAAGTTGGTATTTCATTCAAATTTATTTGTGTTAGATTGGTTTTATTCTGGTTTCTCTTATTCTTTTCAAATCAAAGAAATAAGAGCCCTTCGATCTACAATGACTACACAAGATGAACCTTGGTTTGGTCAAGGCAGTAGCATAGTACGGGATCAGTCCTTTGTTCTCAGTGCAACATGTGAAATGACTTAGTCAAGAGATCGATCTTAGGATCTTTTTCTATGTTGAGAAGGGGGGGCTATGAAAGGCTACTTCAATGACGGAAACAGCAAGAAACTCTGTCCGTCCTCTTGTAACGGATGATACACCTCAGCAATAGACGTTGCGGTTCACCCAAAGTAATGCGGCCCACAACTCTTTGTGTTGGGGCTTGATTCGCAGCTGAGATAACCATTTCATACCTCCCATGAACCTTGAAATTGCCGGTTGCCAAGGTTTTTTAGTGAAGTTCTATCTCCTCCTTCAATTCGAAACGCTCGTTTTTTTTTTGAACCGTATCATGGAAACACCGGAGAAAACATCTGCTTCTACTGCTACTTATACTCCTGCTACGGTTTTTGGCTCGACCTCTATTGAACCCTCACATCCGTTGTACCTCTGTCCCACCATGTGGTTCTGGCCGGGCTTTCCTAGGGTATCTAATAATCTTGCTTCTGCTCGTCGCTGGCGCACCTCTCGACCATCCTGGGACAGTTATTGTGGCTGATAGATTTAATAGGATGGGATATGGCAGCTGGAGAAGAGGAATGTTGCTGGTTTTCCTGCAAAAATAAGCTAGGGATAATCAATGCGACTATCACCAAGCCTCGTTCAACTTTTCCATTGTTTGAAACTTGGTTTCATTGTAACTATATGGTAAATGCTTAGATTCTGAATAGTTTGGAAGCTGAGATCAGGGAGAGTGTTATGCATACAAAATTGGCCTTCAAGTTGTGGACCGATATAGAGAAGCATTATGGGCAGCCCAATGGATCAAAAGTTTATCAGATATGCAAGGCCCTGTCTTCAATTTCTCAAGGAAATTCTAACATTGCTAGTAATTTTTCTAGGATTAAGAAGCTATGGGATGAATTAGCATATTCGATCACTTATCCTGATTTTGTGTGTGGATGAAAGGAGGCTTTTCATAAAATAGAGGAGGAACAAAAACTTCATCAGTTTTTAATGGGCCTTAACAACACATATACCACGATTAGGATAAATATTCTGGCAATCAAACCTTTGCCCGATATTGACACTACATATTCCATGTTGTTAAATAATGAGAGTCAGTGTGAGGCTCAATCAGCACCTCCTTTCTTCTGCTTTGAATCTACCTCATTCTTTATTGGAGTTCAAAAGCCTGTAGTTGGTCCCTCTATTACTAGTGTGCATAAGTCATATCCTGAGAAAGTCAATTTCGACTCCAAGAGAGAAATACTATAAGAAATCGGGACATAGTATAAAAAAATGTTACAAACTACATGGTTACCCTGGTGCTCCCCAACCTAGCAAATTTAGAAAACCTGCTACCTATGCTCATGTTTCAGAATCTCACAGTGCGGGTCATGACCTTGGACAACCACATACTTTTTCATCTGATAATCGTTTTGAAAATTTTGATTCCAAAAGCCATGATTTCACAAAGGAGCAGTACAAATATTTGCTGAGCTTGTTTCACCAGTCTAAGGTCTCTCCGGACACTATTATTCCTGCATCCGCCAACTTTGCAGGTTTGATTCCTTATGTTGATACCAGAACTTGCCCTGTTTTTGCATGCAATCTTTTTAGAGTAGTTGGTAATCCTTGGATAATAAATTCAGGATCGACTAATCATATAAATCCCCATAAATCTCTTCTAATTGATCTAAAACCTCTTGTTGTTCCTTACTTAGTCATACTTCCCAGTGGTTATAGAGTTAAAGTAACTTGTTTAGGTTCTCTTCGTTTGACAACTAACATACTCTTGCAAAATGTTCTCCTTGTACCTTCTTTTCAATACAATTTGATATCATTGCATCAACTTTTGTTGCAACTAAGTTGTAAAGTTCTTTTTTCTGCTTATGATTGTATCTTATAGGGCCTTTCACTGAAGAGACCATAGGTTCTTGGTAATATCTCCAATGGGTTGTATCTCTTGCAGCCTACCAATTCTGCTTGTTTTCCATCTAAAGTTTGTCATGATAACATTGTAAATACCATTGAAGTCAATAAAACTGTTTCCAATTATGTACATTATTTTGATTGTGCCTTTGATTTTGATATGGCTCGGCATTTGAGGCTTGGTCACATGACTTTTCATAAAATAAAGTCAACTTCTCACATTAAGGATAAACTTTCCAAGAAACAACCTTTTATCTGTGATGTTTGTCCCATGGCTAGGCAATGAAGACTTTCTTTTCCTGAAAGCTCTATTAAAATCGATGCTCCTTTTCAAGTGTTCATGTAAATCTATAGGGTCCATACCACACTCAAACTTATAATGGTTTTAGATACTTTTTGACCATTGTGGATGGTTTTTCTAGATCCACTTAGACTCATTTACTCTCCACCAAATCAAATGCTTTTACTCTTTTGAAATTCTTCATTTTTTTGGTTCAGAACCAATTTCACTCCTCCATTCAAACACTTAGATCTGATAATGCTTTTGAACTAGGTTCAAGTACTGAAGTTGTTTCAATTTTTTCAACACAAACCATTCTCCACCAGACTTCTTGTCCACATACTCCTCAACAGAATGGGGTTGTGGAGCAAAAACATAAACACTTGCTAGAAACTTCTAGATCTCTTCTTTTTCAGTCTAAATTACCACTCAAATATTGGGGGAATGCATTCTTACTGCCACTTACCTGATTAATAGGTTTCCTTATCCTTTGATACAACATAAAACTCTTTTTGAACAACTGTATGGATCCCCACCTACATATTCTCATCTAAAGGTCTTTGGTTGTTTATGTTTTGCTGCTATGCCCGAACCTTACAGGCATAAATTCAAGTTCAGAACTATTTCATGTGTCTTTCTTGGATATAGCATGACAAAGAAGGCTTATGAACTGTTAAATTTTGTTAAACATACTATTTTCTTTTCTAGAGATTTCACTTTTCATGAAACTATCTTTCCTTATTCTTCTTCTTCTTCTTCTTCTCCTCCATCTCCTTCTTTGTTTCCCTCATCTCCTCTTTTTTCTCCTACTCCTACCTCTATTGATCCATCTGTTTTCTCTCATGTTTCTTCTTCCTCTGCCTCTGTCCCCTTAACCCTACCTTCTCCAGTCCCTTCAGTTCCTTCTTCTTCCTCTCTTCCTTTGAGAAAGTCCTCTAGGCCTTCTAATCTCCCACTTTACCTTAAGGATTATGTTTGCTGTAATGTTGCTATTTCTAAGGATTGCCAGTCTTTATCTGAAAGTTGCCTTCTTGAACCTCAATTTTATCATCAAGCAGTGTCCAATCTGCTTGGCAGGATGCCATGGTGAAAGAATTTCAGGTACTAGAGGCTAATAACACCTGGACCAATATTCCTTTACCTCCTAGTAAGAAGGAAATTTCTTCCAAATGAGTCTATAAAATTAAATAAAAGGGCAGATGAGAGTGTGGAAAGATATAATGCTAGGCTGGTTATAAGGGGGGACACTTAACAAGAGGGGGTGGATTTCACAGAAACATTTTCTCCTGTCGTTAAACTTACTACCATTAAATATCTGTTGAGTGTTGCTGTTAAGAAAAATTGACCTATTTTCCAACTAGATGTCAATAATGCACTTTTGCATAGTGATTTAGACGAGGAGGTGTATATGAAAGTTCCTCTTGGTTTGCAAGTTCTTTCTAGTGACTCTCCTGTGTCATTAGTTTGCAAGCTCAATAAATCCCTTTATGGACTTTGACAAGCATCAAGGCAATGGTATGCTAAACTCTCTACTACTCTCCAATCTAAGGGTTATACTCCAAGTAAGAATGATTACTAAGTTGTCTATTACTTCTATTACTATTGTTTCCATTTATGTGGATGGCATCCTTCTAACTGGTGGTGATTTGAGTGAAATCACTGCTTTGAAATCTTTTTTGGATGCTCAGTACCGGATTAAGGATTTAGGTGAAGCACATTATTTTTTGGGTCTTCAGCTCATTAAACATCCTCAAGGTATGCTTGTCACCCAACAAAAGTTTCTGTTAGACTTACTTTCAGAATTCAATTGTCAACATGTTAGTCATGTGAGTTCTCCTTTAAATGTTCACTCCAAGTTGTATGCTGATTCTGGTGAGCTTCTTCCCGATCCTTCTATGTATATGAGGTTAATTGGTAAGCTTAATTTCTTCAAACACATTAGACCTGCTATCTTTTTTAGTCATCAACATCTCAATCAATTCATGTCACAGCCAAGGGTTTCTCATTTTGATGCTGCACTGCATGTGTTGGGATACTTGGTGGGCACTTCTCATTTGGTTTTGCTCTTTAACAATTCACTACTTTTGATTTGGTTGGGTTTTTGATTTCGATTGTAAATTTGTTCCATGTCCCAGAGGTCTGTAAGTGGCTATCCAGTGTTATTTGGGGGCTTTCCTATCTCATGGAAGTCCAAGAAATATGCTACTATTGCTCTTTCTTCAGTTGAGCCTGAGTATAGGGCTTTCTGTTAAGTTGTTGCTGAAATTGTTTGGGTGGTTCAGCTTCTCATTAAGTTTGGGATATCTTCCTTTTCCCATGTTTTATTATTTTGTGATGATCACTATCCATCCACATTGCTAAAATTCTGGTGTTTCATGAGCGTACCAAACATATTGAGATCGATTGCCATTTTGTTCGAGAGTAGCTTACGTCTGGACTTATTGCCTTGCATACTATTTCTTCTTCTACTCAATTAGCTGATGTTTTCACTTAGGTTTTATTAGGTATTTCACATACTGCTTTTCTTTCCAAGCTCGGACTGGTGGCCCATTTTATCTTGCGGGGGTACAAAGGCTCAAACACATGACCCAACCCAATATATCAAGATTGACCCACCTTGAAGACTTCTTTCAGTAGCACTATTTATTCTTTGTTATAAAATAGAAGTCTATTTAGAGTGAATGTCTAAGAGTTTTAGCTTGAAGCTAAGTCATTCTCCTCCCTATAAATAGAGGTGCTCTCTACCATTGTAAATTACCCCAAGTATTAATAAGAATACTTCTCTCTCTCCCTATTCTCTCTCTATTTGCTCTTGTTCTTGAGTTATTGTTCTTGTCTTTTATATTATTTCATAACACGTTATCAGCACGAGTCTCTAACCAATTGAAATTTTCGATTATCTTAACTTTTGTTTGTGTAGGGTTTTTCTTCAAAGAAAGAATGAAGAAAGAAAAAGAAAAAAAAAAGAAGGAAGCAGAAACAAAAAGAAAGAAAGAAAACAAAGAAAAGAACAGAAAGGGAACGAAAAACGGCAAAAAGAGAAAAGAAAGAAAAACGTGGAAAAAGGAAAGAAAGAAAGGAAAGGAAGAAAGGAAGAAAATATTGAAAATATATTTGGTATACCTTAAAGGTAAGTAATTTACTTTTCCTTTTTAAATTCTTGGAATTCTATAAATTTTATATACAAAGTTTGATTATAACTCTAATGGAGTTTGTGAGAAATTATAACCACACGAAGTGGTAAAATCTCTATGTCCTGCCATGATTAAATTCATGTATGATTGTGGACGTGACAAAGAATTCCGTCCCATTGAATTTGCTCCATTCCCTTTAGAGAATGTGGAAGCAGTATATGATAAGTCTGAAAGAAGACTAATTACCATGAAGGTATCAATGAATGTGGACGTGACAAAGAATTCCGTCCAATTGAATTTGCTCCATTCCCTTTAGAGAATGTGGTAGCAGCTTGTGTAAAGCACATGATTTTGATCCATTCCCTGAAGTGAATGTGATAATTGTAATAGAGCCCGTAAGTATGAACACGCTCTTGATGTAATTGTGTCATATGAAAAGAAAGTTCGTTGCCCTCGAAATTTCGGGCAAGAACTATATGACATGGGTGTTGGATGATGAAATCCACTTAGATGCTATGTGTCTTGGAGACGCCATTAAAGACAGAAATAGTGCATCCACCCAAAACTATGCTAAGGCCTTGATTTTCTTGCGCCATCACCTTGATGAAGGTTTGAAACTATGCTAAGGCCTTGATTTTCTTGCACCATTACCTTAATGAAGGTTTGAAACTGTATGAAGGCCTTGATTTTCTTGCGCCATCACTTTGATGAAAGTTTGAAGATTGAATATCTCAACATCAAGGATTCACCCATCTTGTGGAAAGGCTTAAAGAAGAGAGATGACAACATGAAGTTGGTCACTCTGCCACAAGCACGATACGATAAGAATCCAAAAGAAAATAGTTTATAAACTATATATTATCGTTGCGGTGGAAACGGGAACTGGTCAAAGGATTGCCGTATGGTTGACCTTTACCAAGCATCTCGAAAGAGTAAACGCCCCATAACGAATTTTGTCTCTGACGACAACTTTGACATCACCCACTTGGATGTGGTAGACTTCTTTGAGCAACCCGAGGGGAAGATAGACCACCTAATCGGTGATGGATCCGTGATGAAAGAAGATGGAGCTATTTGATTTTATTTTACTTGTTTGTATTAGTGAATGAATAAACTAATAGCCATCAGTATTAACTCGTATTAGTCAGTTCATGACATAATGTTAGTATTAGTTCTTTAGAATGTATCAATATGCTCAAATATCAATAATATCTTTACTTTCCAGTAGAGGTAATCGACTAGCCTGAAAAACTAGTCGGTTATCTCATATTTCGCATAAAACTGCAAAACAATCGATTGTCAATGATCAACAATCGATTGTCTTTAAAACAGGTCTGAAATTTTTCGAAAATAGCCAACAATCGATTGTCTATATTTGACAATCGATTAACAGATACAGTGAGGTCCGGAAATTTTTCGAAAATGACCAACAATCGATTGTCTATATTTGACAATCGATTGTCAGACACAGTGAGGTCCGGAATTTTTCAAAAATGACCAACAATCGATTGTCTATATCTAACAATCGATTGTCTTAAACAGTGTGACGTTTTTCAAAAATAACAAATAATCGATTGTGTATGCTTGACAATCGATTGTCTATGTTCCAACAATCGATTGTGTGTGTTTAATAATCGATTGTCTTATGAAAAACGCTGAAATTTTCAAACTGCAAAGTAATTGATTATGGATAACATATCTGATTTTGTTAGTCAACTGTTAGCAGCAGATTTTGAAAATATTATGTGACACAAACGAATTGAACTTGTTTATTCTTATGTTTGTGTATTCCTTTTGTATGCCAAACCATGGGAAGTAAATTGATTGAAGGCTCCGGAAGAGCAAATGTAACTCTGCCCAAAGGCATGACGTTAATCATTGAGAAATGTTCTCCTCCAAGTCTAAGAAGAACTTGTTGAGTTTTAATGATATCAATCAAAACGTTCTCCTCCAAGTTTAAAAGGAACTTCTTGAGTTTTGAGAATCTATCTTAGAGAATGCAATGTTCTCCTCCAAGTCTAAAAGGAACTTGTTGAGTTTTAAAGATATCATTCAAAATGGATATCATATTGAGACAATAGATGAGAATAATCTTGAATTCTTCATGAAAACGAGGCTGCCCATTTCGATTTGGGTTCACGCCATTTTGCATGCAGCAATTCTAGTTTGTCGGCTGCCCGCTTCGGCTTGGGGTCACGCCATTTCGCATAAAGCAATGCTAATTTGTCGGCTGCCCGCTTCGGCTTGAGGTCACGCCATTTTGCATGTAACAATGCTAGTTTGTCGGCTGCCCGCTTCGGATTAGGGTCACGCCATGTTGCATGCAGCAATGCTAGTTCGTCTCTGATTGACGAATTGACACAAATATTCCCCATTGCAATTGGTTTTGGGTCATGAACCCAATATATCCCATTTAAGAAGCTTTGGATGCGCAGTATATGTGCCTGTAGCACCGCCATCCCGCACCAAAATGGGTTTGCAAAGGAGGTTAGGAATATATGTTGAGTTTGAATCGTCCTCCATTATTCGCTACCTCGAAACATTGACAGGAGATTTGTTCACTGCACTATTTGCAGACTGTCAATTTGATGAGACACTTTTCCCAAAATTAGGGGGAGAAGTTGGTGAAACCAAACGGGAAATTTTGTGGAAAAATGCATCATTATCTCATCTTGATCCACATACCTCTATTTGAAAGAAAGAGGCACAAAAGATTATCCATTTGCAAAGAATAGCAAATCAAATGCCTGACGCATTTATAGATTTGAAAAGGATAACAAAATCACATATCCTCGAAGTGAATGTGACAACATTTGATTCACGAATACATATTCATTATTGGAAGAATATGAACATGAAATTGGTATCAAATATACCACACTCACCCCTAGATGGAGGTTTGAGATGATACCACACTCACCCATAGAAGGAGGTTTGAGATGATATATGGCATGAATGATCGTTGGTCACGTACCTATTGTACGCCAAAGTATTTTGGAAATATGACTATTAAAGGACAACGATAATGCAAGAAACATATCTTGCATATAAATTTGACATGACCATAATGGTATAACTTTCTCTTTAAGAAAGATATTCACCACATGGATGTTGATGAATCTGTGGTAGTACAAAATTAATTGAGAGCTCTAGAAGAGCCAATTATTACTATGTTGGAGAAACACAATTGAGTATTGTGCTGTAGTAAGTCTCAAAGAAACTTATTCAGTTTCCAAAGTACACGCGAAAGCGATTGATTATATTGAGACTATAAATAAAGGAAGGCTTTGATATCTCCTATTACTACAACTTGTAGTGGGGTAATTTGCATATGAAAAGCTACCCGCTTTGTTCTCCAGTTTGTACTACACAAAAGAAAGAATACCACAATAAAGTGGATATCTATTGGTATAAAAACCCATGTCATAATAAACCTGAAGTTTATTAAGTGCACATGTCATGGTGTAAATTTGAAGTTTACCAATATTGATAATTTATTCAGTTGACATTCGTGTTAGCCATCTCATTTTAAGTATGATGTGCAAATTCACATAGATGAATATCAAAGAACTAAAAAGTTCTTGTTCTCAGTAATGAACTGACCAACTAAAGAGTTCGGGTTGAAGCCCCTAAATTCTGGAAATATCAAAGGTGAATATGGGCCCATTCACCTGCCATGTATACCACATATGATGCATCTATGATATGGTTACATGCGCAATTGTTATTAACCCGCAGCCTAGCCGGTGCTTGCGAGGTAAATTGCTCAGTAATCTAACTTCGAGCATAATTTCCAGATTCTCTACTCAAGATAGTTCATCTTGATAAGTTGGTTTATATCAAAGTTGGTTTAGCAAGATAATTATTGAGTGCTTCCACTTAATAGGTAAACTGTTTCTTATGAGAACAAAGTTATATATCAGTTTGATATACGTTGTATACGAGAGTATATTATATTCTCCCCTCACAAGTGGTTCAGGGTCAGGAACCAAATAATTTCATCTTATTATTAATGTGCCGTGTATATTGACATGATAATGCACGAAGATGATTTCCCAAAGTTGAGGAAACAAGTTAGCTTTACTAACATGAGGGGGAGATATGATAAACACTTGAGAAAAGGTTACATGGGATGAATTATCATTTGTATATGTATATCCTCGAATATCATGATATGAACCTGAAGTTCATAAAAGGGATAATTCAATTGCAACATATTGCAAAGCATGCTATACGCATTTGCTGACCCAAAGAAAGTAACTAAATGGAAGAGATTCAATTCAAGAAGAATTGATTCCATATGAAAGACATGTAGTTTTGAACCTATAGTTCAAATGCTTGAAAGTATAAAGTCAAAGGTATGTATAGTCAGTTTTCGATATCTTATTTGTCTAGCATGACATGGAAAACTTGATATGCATCTAAAGTCTATTATATGGCTTATATGACTTAACTTGAAAGATTTAAGTTGCTTGAAGCATATGCAATTCTTGGTCTTGAAGTACCACATCCCAAGTACAATTTGTGTACATATGTATCTTGTTATAACTATAAGCATAATGGCATTGAGAATGCATTTATGAAGATATTGAAGAGTCATTCCGCGACATTATATGAAGATGTTCATATCTATCAAGAATGATGATTTCAAGGTGCGGAATATTTATTTAAGTCAATATGGTTGATTTATTTATCAAATCTCTATTAAAGATCGTTTTGAAGATGATGCACAAGATTGGAATGCAAATGCTCAAGGATTTAAATTGATGTACTCATTAGGGGGAGTCAATGCGCGTTGCACTCTTTTTCCCTTACAAGGTTTTTTCCCACTGGGTTTTCCTTGCAAGGTTTTTAACGAGGCAACCAATAGGCGCATATTCAAATATGTGTACTCTTTTTCCTTTCTTTAATTTTTCCCAATGGTTTTGGTTTTAAGGTTTTATGAGGCACATTATTGAATAGACATTCAAGGGGGAGTGTTATAAAATAGAAGTCTATTTAGAGTGAATGTCTAAGAGTTTTAGCTTGAAGCTAATTCATTCTTCTCCCTATAAATAGAGGTGCTCTCTACCATTGTAAATCACCCCAAGTATTAATAAGAATACTTCTCTCTCTCCCTATTCTCTCTCTATTTGCTCTTGTTCTTGAGTTATTGTTCTTGTCTTTTATATTATTTCATAACATTCTTGAAAATATAATCATTTTATAGAAGATAGCCTTCATTTTGTATAGTAGTCTCAACACTTTATTTGGCTACAAGACTCGTTTTCATCGTTTGTCCTCCCAGTTGAATAAAAGCTTCTGTCTTCTCTTATATGAAGTTTTATTCTATACATTTCTTCAAATTGTTTTGACCTTGAATCACAATAATATACTCAATATTTTCGTCCTTTGTTTCCCGTAGTAACTCGCGATAAAAAAGCACCAAATTTAATCACTTACCAAGGAAAAAATGAATCAAGAGACACGCTATGGGAGACATTGCAACATACATTAGAAAGACCTCTGCTTATTGTGTACGACCGAAATATGAATCTAATGGCAGGGCAAGAAAGGGTTTAGTTAATAGAGATATTAGCTCTTCTGTTAAACTATACTCCCTTCGTCTCAAATTCGCAGTCATGATTTTTAAAAATAGTTGCCTCAAATTATTTATCATTTTAGAAGTTCATGACAAACTTAATTATTTTTTTCCTATTTTATCTTTAATAGTAATTATTCTTGAAAATTACAAACAACACAAGGGTAGAAAAATATCACAATCCTGCATGAATAAATATCTCTTTTCAAGCCATAAAGGTAGTGGGGGTGGGTGTTCGCAATTTGGATTGGATATGAAAATTTCGGTTTGAATTTTAGATTTTGGATTGAAAAAATAACAATCCAAATAAGCTCGGATTGGATTAGATTTTTAAGTTTGACTTCGGATTAATTAATTGGATATTTTGAATTTTCAATTTTAAGCCTTTTACAAAACTGAATATCTAAATAAAGTCCTCATGTTAAATTGCCTAGAAAGTTTCTCATTCGTCTCCCAAAAATTATCTAAATAAATTATTCAAATAATGAAATCATCATCAAAATAATATAACAGAGATATTAATAAGGTCAATAAGAAGCAGTCATAGTACGATTATATCCTAATAAGACGTATTATAAAAGTAATTAGTAGTTAGTATTGAATATATGAGATAATATATATCAAGTAGGATCTTTGGCTTATTATATTGTATGGATAATGGATTGAATATAAAGTAAATCCAAAAATTCAAAGTACCAAAATCCAATATCCAATTCGAAATTCAAAAATTTTAAAAATTAAATTTGTCATTCGAAGATTTAAACCAAAAATCTTGAAATTTTAATTTTGTTTCTTGGATTTTAGGTTTGCATAAACTATTTTCATATCTTATTTGTATTGAATTATTTTAGTTTTTTATTAACCTTAAGTGTTTAACCAATAATGCAAATTAACCTATATCTTATTTCTAAATAGAAATTTTGAATTTATTCAAAGTATAAATAAAATACTGCTTTTATTATTCTGTAAAAGGATCTACAAAATTATTAGATATTTATTATTTTAATGTTACAATACTAAGTATTAAAGTTGCCCCTTCTTTAAAAAAAACTATTTTGTAGATATGTTTTTCAATTTTTATTGTCATATATATGAGAAACTTTATTACATATTAGAATTATATTTAAGCTGCCCGAATTTTTTTGTTATTCTAAGTATTAACTGTGAACGCTACTGTATTAAATCACAAAATCAGAAAACTGTTAGAAGAATAAACATAACTGAAAAATAGTAAAGAATAAGAAATATTCCGAGTCCATAATTTGCTTGTGCGTCCTTAAGGAATTTTAACCCCCTCACACGTTGTCACGGTAATAGATTAAATCCTTCCGGATGAAACGGAATAAATCTTCCTGCAACAGTAGCAATACAAACTGCAGGATACCAATAAACTCACAGAACGGAGCAAAATCATAGTTACGAATTTTAGAGAGAGAGACTGCGAATTAGAATGAGGTATTCAGAAAGAAGGAACTTCTGTTAGTTTTCAGTGTGTTAAAAACGAAGCCATGCCTCAAAATTTATAGACAATTATTGGAAGAGGTGATGTTTGTTCGGGAAAAGGTAGTTGTTCAAAATATTATGCGTCCTGTCGTGGTTACGCCAGGACCGCGGCCAGACTGGCCCTCGGAATAATCTGCAGCAGTGTTCTGGCGCGGTCCTACCGCGGTCACGCTCGGACAGCGGCTAATTAACTGATATTTAATTAATTATTAAATAATTAATTAAATAAATTTTGTCCAAAAAATAATCTTATCGATCATTTGACAAATCCAAAGCCGAAGCCGAAGCCGAGTCGAGCGAGCGACAATGACGCGAGGATTCATTCTCTTCAATTCCTTTTAAGAGATTTAAGAAGTGATTCTATTTATATACACACAAATGTAGTTGTCTCTCATCAATTAGGGACAAATTTTAAGACAAAAACTCACTTCATTCAAAATTTTCATTTCCCTCCATTTTATTTTCCACCATTTTCAATTCACGCTCTAAGAATTTAAAGCCCAATCCTTAAAGTCTTTGAAGCCCAATGCTTCCCAATGCTTTAAAGTTCAACAATTCCCCACAGATGTAAGTTGTGTGATTTGCAAGTAAGAATTAATTGCATCTGGATAAGTAGGTTTCCCTTTGAACTTTCCGAAGTGAACATATGTCGGATGTACACGATCATCGGTAGATTTGATATCTTTAAACCGTCAAACTTTAGTGTATACCTAGATAATCATATGTCACACAACCAACCCTTAACCGTCTTTTGGTTCTCATTGTTGTATTCTTTTCAGCCATGAACACCACCTGGTTTCATAAATGCGTAGAGAATTGGCCTTACAGAACTCTCATTGAAGCAGTTTCCATTTCACACTTATATACGTGATTCCTAAACGTGTAATCCTTTAGATTGACGCTATTTGATAAATACCACATAAAATTTAGGTAGTCATTAAAGAACGTGTAAAGTTCTATTCTTGTTACTGAACATTGTCTTCATCACGAGAAGGGACCAAAGATTTTACTTTGAAAATGTTGAACCGGTCAACACAACTTTGTTTGAGCTCCTTGAACCTAGATCATGGAACATCCAAAATTCTAGGAAGAGTTACCGCCATGTTGACTTGTCCTCGGCCATAGTCCCATTCCCTCAGATGATTTCTCAATTTCCTCTCTAGTTAAGCCTTTTGTAAGCGGATCCGCTACATTATCCTTTGATCTTACATAATCAATAGTGATAATTCCACTAGAAAGTAGTTGCCTAACCGTGTTATGTCTTCGTCGTATATGACGAGACTTTCCGTTATACATAACGCTTCCTGCCCATCCTATTGCACCCTCACTATCGCAATGTATACAAATATGAGCCAAGGATTTTGGCCAGAACGGAATTTCTTCTAAGAAATTCCAAATAATATGAACTCATCTTGAAGTCACATCATATCATCACGTACCCAACGAGGAATTAAAAAAATCCGTCGATTCTCAACTAATACCGAGCGTTCATGTGCGCTTAGAATGCGTGGAAGGAATTCAAAGAGTTACACTTCAAGCCGAATCAATACCGCACGATAGGAATTCAAGAAGGTGAAATTTCCTAAAGGTTCTGGCGCCTCTCGAAGATAAGTACAGACGTCTCCGAACCGATCCACAAGACTCTACTAAACCCGCTCATGACTTGTGAGACCTATGTAACCTAGGTTGTGATACCAACTTGTCACGACCCAAAATTTAACCATGGTCGTGATGGCGCCTATCGTGTTACAAGGCAAGCCTATTCCCAATATATTACTACTAAATCAATTATAAGAATTTAATAAAATATTTTCAACATTTGAATTTCTCATAAACTAAATCAACTCTTTATATAATTAATATAAAAAACGGAAGCTAGCCCCAAATATCAGGGTGTCACTAAGTCATGAGCATCTAAAATTATAAACTAAGATATATAAACTGTTTAACTGTCCAAAAGAAGAAATGACAAAAGAAGTAACAAGGTCATGCAGATACTAGCAGCTACCTTGCAATCTCCAAAGATAGCCGGCCTGAACTCAACGACCACCGCGCTCTAACTCACCTGGATCTGCACATAAAGTGCAGGGTGTACTATGAGTACTATCACCTCAGTAGTAACAGAAATAACTAAGGAACAGAGCAGTAGTGACGAGCTAAGTAAAATAGTTCAATTATTTATTTTCAAAATTTAAAGATAAATAAGTAAATTTCATAACTCAGTAAATATCACAAAGAAATTTAACAGATAAATGCAGCAACAACAAAGGTAGATGCAACTTCACAACAATATCACTCAATCACTAATCACTCAATACTCAACACTCAACACTCAATACACTCAACACTCTGCGCTCACTAGGGGTGTGTACAGACTCCTGAGGGGCTCCCAAAGCCCAAGCGCTAAGCACGAACAATTCATGTGCTACCATATCAATACCTGGATCTGCACGGTCAACTCACGTGCTACGCAAACAACTCACGCGCTATGGTATCAATACCTGGACCCGCACGGTCAACTCACGCGCTACGCGGACAACTCACGCGCTATCGTATCAGTATCCTCACAACCTTCAGGCACTCGTCCTCACTCATTCATGTACCTCACTAGCCTCACAATCATCGATAAATAAGGAAACACACCGCACATCATGATATCTAACATAAAGGCAAATAAGTTCGACAACAAGTAAACACATGACCACAAATAAAAACCATTAGGCCCACAGCCTCACGGGACAGACCAAGTCTCAAACCCTCGCGGTGCAAACCCACACGCCCGTCAACTAGCATGGGTATCACCACCAAAGAATCATATAATATTACTTTCTCTGGGTTTATACCATCAAAGCCAGAGTTAAAACTGTTACTTACCTCAATCGCATAAAATGCTACTCCGAGATGCCCTCGTCTCTGGACTCAGTCTCCAAGAGCTCTGAATCTAACCGTAATCAAATTACTACTATCAACATAGCCGAAAGAATTGAATTCCACAATAAAAACTACAAAATATAAAAAATATTCAAAATCGGCTAAAATCCGGCCTCCGGGCCCATGTCTCGGAATAAGTAATAAATAATATAATCATCAATCTCGTTCTCTCCCAAGTCTAACCATATAATTTTATCAAAATTGGACTTCATTTGGTCCTTCAAATCCTTAGTTAAAGCTCTCCAAAACTCAAACACTAACTCCTTCAATTTCACTTTGAAATTACCAATCAAATTCCAAAAACGAATATGGATTCATTAAACATAACCAACATTGAGTAGATAATACTTACCCCAATCTATATGGTGAAAATCGCCTCCAAAATCACCCAAATCCGAGCTCTCCAACTCAAACTATGATCGAATGATCAAACCCTAATTTTATATATTTTTCTTCCAGCTATTCTTCCTCGTTTCTCGTGTCAAACGACCCCAAAACTCATATTTGATGCCTCCAATAGATTCCTTGTGAAATTCTAATCACGTTAGGCTATTGAATCACTCTATTTGACCGTATAATGAATGAGATATATAGGTTTTAATATTTGCAAATAGTGCAGATATTTAAATACGCTGCTAGTTGTAATTTCGTAATTAATATGAAAAATCTGGTAGCCTAATTCTCAGTAAAATGACCCTAAAATCCCCATACGATGTCCAAATTCAATAATTCTTTTTTTCTACGGTTCTGTAACAACGATACAGATCTAATGATTCAATTAAAAAAGAAATCGAAACTCATTTGTTCAATATGATATCATTTATACTTGAAGAAACGACGTCGAAACATAAGAAAAACGAGCACAACACAACCCAAACCTATCCAAAACTCACCCAGACCCTCGGAACCTCAACGAGTAATTCCAACAAGTCATATATCACTGCCTGAACTTAGTCGAACCTCCATAACACCCAAAATAATACCAAAACACCAAATCACCTCGAATTCAAGCATAAGAATTTCTAAACTTGCAACTTTTACCAATTTAAGCCTAATTCTACCATGAACCTTCAAATTATATTTCGTACAGACTCCTAAGTCTAAAATCACCTAACGAAGCTAATCAAATGATAAAAATTCAAATACTAATTCGTTTACTCATAAGTCAACTTTCGATTGACTTTTCTAACTGAGCTTTCTAACTAAGAGACTAAATGTTCATTTCACTCCAAAACTACTCCGAACCCAAATTTACCAACTCGATATAACTCAACACAGTTGAACAACACATAAATAAGCATATATGGGGTAAATGGGGCAATAACTCTCAAAACGACAGGTCGAGTCGTTACACAAACAATAAATATATGATTGAGAATGCTCTTAATGTAAACACATTTATCACATTCATTAATCTTAAAGCCATTTGACAATATTGTTTGGTCAAATTTCGCATGCCATTGCTTGAGTGCTTGTTTTAGTCCATAAAGGGACTTAACAAGTCGACACAACTTCTTTTCTTTTCCACAAACCACAAACCTTTCAGGTTGGTTCATGTAAATTTCTTCCTCTAGATCACCATTAAAGAATGCAATTTTTACATCCATTTGATGGATTTGAAGACCATACAAGGCCGTTAATGCTATCAGCATCCGAATGGATGTAATTCTTGTTACGGGCGAGTATGTGTCAAAATAGTCAAGACCTTCTCGCTGTCTAATCTTTGACAACAAGTCTTGCCTTGTATTTGTCAATAGTACTATCGTCTTTCATTTTCTTCTTGAAACCCCATTAGAACCCAATGTTTTGTTACCTGGAGGAAGATCAACCAATTCCCAGGTATGGTTGCTCAATATGGATTCTATTTCACTATTGACAGTTTCTTTCAAATATTGTGCTTATGAGGAAGACATTGCTTCCTTGAAGGTACGAGGCTCATTTTCAAACAGAAAAGTCAGAAAATCTGGACCGAATGAAGTAGATGTCCTTTGACGTTTACTTCTTCTCGAATTTTCCTCATTAGGCATACCATCTGTTATTTCCTCACGAGGTCGTTTTGACTTTTGGTAGGACACTTCACTTTTTGTTTATACGGATAAATAGTTTCAAAGAATTCAGCATTATCTGATTCTATTATCGTAATAACGTGAATCTCAGGATTTTCTGATTTATGAACCAGAAAATGATATGCCGTGCTATTGGTTACATATACAATAAATACACAATCAACCATTTTTGGATTAGGTTTAGGAACTTGTACCTTAGCTAGACACTCCTACACTTTGAAGTATTTCACGCTGCTCTTCCTTCCTTTCCACTTTTCATACGGAATGTACTATGTTTTACTATAAGGTACACGGTTGATAATTGGGTTAGCTGTAAGTATAGCTTCCCCCACAAAGTTATGTGGTAATCCAGAACTTATCAGCAATGCATTCATCATCTCCTTCAACGTTCGATTCTTTCTCTCTGCAATTCCATTAGATTGTGGAGAGTAAGGGGCAGTTGATTGGTGAATCATGCCATTTTCCAAACATATTTCTTCAAAAGGAGATTCATATTCTCCACCCCTATCACTTCTTATCATATTAATATTTTTGTTTAGTTGTGTTTCAACTTCGCTATTGTATTGCTTGAAAGAATCAATTGCCTCATCTTTATTATTAAGTAAATAAACATAGCAATATATCGTGCTATCGTCAATAAGAGTAATAAAATACATTTTCACCACGAGATGGTGTTGAATTCATGTTGCAAATATATATGTGAATTAAATCTAAAGCACTTGAATTACTTTCAACAGACTTATATGGATGCTTAGCATACTTTGATTCCACACATATTTGACATTTGGAATTAATGCAATCAAATTTTGGAAATACTTCTAAATTTATCATTTTTTCGCAATGTTTTGAAGCTTACATGACCTAAACGTGAATGCCATAAAGTGTTTGACTCAAGTAAGTAAGAAGAAACATTAACTTTATTGATAGTAACTGCTATTACATTTAGCTTAAAACGGCCCTCATTTAGGTAACCTTTTTCCTACATATACATTATTCTTACTTAGTATAACACTATTAGAAATAAAAATACACTTGAATCCATTCTTGACATGAAGTGAGGTAGACACAAGATTCTTGCAAATTTCAGGAACATGGAGAACTTGGTTAAGAGTCACTATTTTTCCCGATGTCATCTTTAACTCAATCTTGCCAACTCCTTCAATTTTGGCTGTAGACGAATTTCCCATGAAAATTGTCTCGCCGGGTCCTACAGGGGCATAAGTAGAAAATAACTCCTTATTATCACAAACATGGCGGGTAGCTCAAAAATCTATCCACCATTCTTTCGGATATCCTACCAAGTTGCATTCAGAAAACATAGCACATAAGTCCTCCATTTCTTCAATATTTTCAACAATGTTAGCTTGATTCTTTTTCTTCTTATCATTCTTTGGTGCACAACAATCCATGGCCTTATGCAAAGATTTTTCACAGTTGTGGCAAATACCTTTGAACTTTTTCTTGCCTGGGTAATTCTTTAGTCCAGAAGCCTTCTTTCTCTTCTTATTCTATGGCGCCTCCTCAACAATGTTTTCCCTTATTATTGTCGAGTTTCCACGTGACTTCTTTTTAGCATTTTTGTTGTCTTCTTCTATCCTCAAACGAACAATCAAGTCTTCTAGTGTCATTTCTTTCCGCTTGTGTTTAGGATAGTTCTTAAAATCTTTCCACAACGGAGGTATCTTCTCAATGAAAGCAGCAACTTGAAAGGCCTCATTAATGACCATACCTTCAATAACAAATTCATAATTAATAACAAGATAAATCTTATTAATAAAATTATTAATTCGGGCCATACCTTTAGCAAGGAGGTCATGCATAATGACTTGTAATTCTTCATCTTGAGTTATGACTGACCTAGTGTCAATCATCTTGAAATCCAAAATCCTTGCAACCACGAACTTCTTAAGTCCGGCATCCTCAATCTTGTACTTCTTCTCAAGCGCATTCCATACACTTCTGAAGTTTCCATGACACTATAGACATTGTACAAGCTATCTTCCAAATAACACAGAATGTAGTTTTTGCATAAGAAATCAAAATGTTTCCATGCTTCAGTTACAACACATCATTCACCATCTGGAGTGCCTTCTGCCAGGACCGGAGGATCCTCCTTGATGAAACGCTACAAACTCAATGTAGTAAAATAGAAGAGCATCTTCATTTGCCAACATTTGAAGTCAATACCAGAAAACTTTCCTAGTTTTTTCTGCTGGTGCCATAACATAAGCAGGATTTGAACGGTTTGACGAGGCAGTAACACTCGTAACAGTAGCACCCATTCCAGCTATATTTCCATTAGTTTGGTTTTTATTCGTCATGTTTCTGTAAAGTTGGAAACGAAACATAACGTTGTTAAATCAGTGAAGTTTTGATATCTTCAAACTGAACACAAAACCAAACATACACACGTAATAATGGTGAAGTTTATATATACTTCAAACCCGTAAATTTTTTATTTCGGTAAAGTTTTATATACTTTAAACCGGATAGAAAAATCATTGGAGTAGAATGCACAAAGGCTTTAGTCTCCAAAGTAGTGTACAAAATATAGATAATAGTTTAGTATATATTTCAACATAGAAACGTTAGTATTAAAATTCCTTAAGCTTGTCAACGCTACTATATTAAAACATAAAATTAGAAAACTGTTAGAAGAATAAACAACACTGGAAAACAGTAAAGAATAAAAAATTATTCCGAGTCCACAATTTGCTTGTGCGTGCTTAAGGAATTTTAACCCCCTCACACATTACCAAGGTAATAGATTAAATCCTCTCAGGATGAAACAGAATGACCTTCCTGCAACAGTGGCAATACAAACTACAGGATACCAACGAACTCAAAGAACGGAGCAAAATCACAATTACGAATTTTAGAGAGAGAGACTGCGAATTAGAATGCAATATTCAGAAGGAAGGAAGTTATGTTATTTTTCAATATGTTAAAAACGAAGTCATGCCTCAAAATTTATAGGCAATTATTGGAAGAGGTGTGTGTTTGTTCTGGAAAAGGTGTCTGTTTAGAAGTTTACGCGTCCTGCCGCGGTTACGCCAGGACCGCGACTAGCTATCCCTCAGAATAATCTGCAGTAGTGTTCTAGCGCATTCCTACCGCGGTCACGCAAGGACCGCGGTCAGAGTGGCCTCAAAATAATCTACAGCAGTGTTCTGGCGTGGTCCTACCGTCGTCACGCCCGGACAACGGCTAACTAACATATATTTATATAATAATCTTATCGATCATTTTACAAAGCTGAAGCCGAAGCCGATCCAAGCCGAGTGACGACGACGTCGTGAGGCTTCATTCTCTGCAACTCCTTTTAAAAGCTTTAAAAAGTGATTCTATTTATATACACACAAATGTAGTTCTCCCTCACCAATGAGAGACATAATTTAATACAAAAGCTCTCTTCATTCAAAGTTTTTATTTCCCTCCATTTTATTTCCCACCATTTCTAATTCGCACTCTTAAACTTTAAAGTCCAATACTTAAAGTCTTTGAAGTCTAATGCTTCTCAATACTTTATAGTTCAACATTAACTAATCTATTTGAACGTTTTAGTTATTTATCTGTTTACTCAGAAAAATAATGATTTATTATATGGTAAGTGGCGACGTAGATTAGAAAAGAAAAATAGGTATCATGATATTTTTTTTAAAAAAGTCAAGAGTTATCATTAAGGATAAAATAAGCATTTTTAAAAATTTGATTAAAGGGAAAAATGTCTGTTTATTACCAAAGTTATACATGAGAAAAATGACATTTTTTGTTTATAGTTTCGTTTGACAATGTAGAATACATTTATCACCAAACATCTCCCACTCACATTCCTATGAGATCTTGAACAAAGAATACTTAAATGAATTATTTATTTAATCTTGTCAATCTTCCAATTATGCTTGAGACTTGGCATTTGTTTTATTTTTGTATAACTAAATAAGAAAAAATAGTTCAATTGGTACATTAAACCATGTTCTTCAACGGTGAAAACTAAGCCTAAAGTATAAAGGTCTGTCAGGGAAATAGTATTTCTCAACTATCAATCCACATAACTATAATGCATATTTGACGCCAAAAGTCCAAAAAAAAAAAAAGAAAAATACTTTCACAAGAGTCAAGATAAGTTCCTTTTGAATAGGGGGTAAAAAAAGAGTGCTCTCATATGCCTCTAATGTCTTTTTGTTCTTTGTTTGGGGCTCACTCGCAAATAAAGATACGTTTTATGTCAAAGTGGCAAAGCAACATGGTATTTGCCGCATATTTCTTTTATACGTACTAGCTTGCACTTCTCAAATTAATGTATAATATATATATTTCATTGTATACATGAAGCAGGAGCAGAATGTTCCTCGGACTACCATGCTGCAGATCAAAATGTTCCTCCTCTTGCAACTTCAGTATGTTTGACAATTAACATTAGCTGCATGTTAATCGTGAAAAATCACCTAATTTATGACACGAATATCGATTATTTTACCAAAATGTGTACGTTATGGCTTAAGAATTATTCTAGTGGTGTTGTTTTAAAAGGAATACCAGATATATGCAAAATACAAGTATACAATGCGACTATAATAAATAATAACCGAAAGAATAGACGGAAGTCCTCGATAATAATACAGGGTATAGGTATAAGTTGACACAATTGCGATTTATAAGATGCATTTGGCCGTTGCGATTTGGTAATTGCAATTGTTCATTGCAGTTGCAGACTTACAAGACGCTTTGGCAAATTATTTATGAGTGGCCGAACTGATTCGTGAGTCACTTACGATATATGAGTCGCAACTAATAGTCTCATAAAATTTGTACCTATTAAATAACAGCAATTAGTTTTGAAAAAACACAAATTTTGGAAACTTTACAGCTTTAGTTTGTCGGCCCTAAAATAAAAACCTAGCTTGTAACTCAAGAAACACGTAATCATACGTACAATTCATACTAACATATAAGTAAAGCAATATCAGTACGTTACCAAAACGAAAACCAAAACCAGGTTATTACTTGCTATTGAGAGCAAGAGAAAAATTGATTCAATGGCGGCGATTGCCGATCATCCAATAATATGGACGAGCGGCAAAACCATCGGAAGAGGCAGTTTTGGTATCGTCACTTCAGCAACGACAACAGACTTCTCCATTGATATTCCGTTGACAATCGCAGTAAAATCTGCCCTGTGTTCGCGTTCAAAATCGTTATAGAAAGAGAGAGATTTACTACACGAGTTTCAAGATTGTGATCATGTTATATTATTGTCGGTACAAGACATCGAAAATAAAAAGAATAATAATAGTACTGCAATAAAATAATTTGAAAGCGGAAATACACCAACTGGCTTGAGTCGTGCTAGGCACTGTCCTAAGAAACTATTTCAGCAAGGTGAAATGTTGCCTAAGATTAAACAAGCCTACCCCTATTTTATTTATAGGATACAGAAATCAGCAAAATTAAATAATAAATCCAGCAGTTTAGAAGAGAAAGAGCAACTAATATCTTATGCCAATTAAAATATTATAGAAGAAAAAATTAGAATGAGAGGGACGTATATTTGCTAATGATTAGCCAATATTTGCTAATGATTAGCTTTTTTTGGTTTTTGATGATTGAAGAATGATGACTCAATCATGGCTATTTATAGGCCTAAGGAAAGCATTTTACATTGCCAAATATTTGATTGCACGAAAGAGGATTGCCATTTGTTTATGGCTTAGCCATTTGGCTCCATATCTTCATGCAAATTGCCACATGATGTGGTATTTCTAGCCACTTGGCTTAGTAGAGCTATTTGTCACACAATCTTCTAAACTAATGCCACATGTAAAAAATCTTTTGACGCATTACTAATAATTATTAATAATCCCCCACATCAAAAGACTTTTTTTTGTTTAGAAATACAGAGTAGGAAAGAGTAAGACTTGCTAGATTTACATGGTCCAAATGTAATAGGTTTGGTGTCTTCTGGACAATGAACTAAACTTAGACCAATAAAATTTAACTCACAGCTGGTAAAATACAATATTCTATGAACCAATAATTCTTATTGTAAGTAAGAGATTTTATCAATTACATTTTGACCCCCGATAATTTTGCTATTTAACGCGGTTTTGCGCCTAATAGGCCATGCGTGTGCTTGGTTATTCATGAGAGCTCTAGAGACCAGGCAAAAATCTCATAGGAGCATCCCACTCCACTCTCATATAGGTGAATTCATCAAGTGTATATTGCTTTTAAATACACCATCCATAAGGACTATGAATTTCATTAAGAGTTATAACTCAGCCTCTCAATTAGTAGCAATCAAGAACTCTTTTTAGTGCATCAGTGCCAATATTGACTTGTTATTACCCATATGAACATACTTCATGGGATCTTCAATCACATAGGTTGGGTTACCATATCTGTTGACAACATGTCGTCCTTAACCCCATCTCTTTTGAAAATTAATTTTCTTTCCACGTGTTTAGTCAGAGGATCAGCCAAATTAACTTCTGACTTCACATAATCAATGAAAATTATTCCATCTCTCAGCAGCCGCTTTATGACATCATGTCTCAATTTCATGTATCTACTTTTATAATTATAAGATTTATTCTTTGCTATAGCTTTGGCCGCTTGGCAATCACAGTGATAAACACAGGAGGCAATACGTCATTTATTAAAGGGATATTAGCTAAGAAGTTTCTTAGCCGCTCAGCCTCAAAACCAGCTAACTCCAGAGCTATAAACTCTTATTTCATAGTCGATCTAGCAATGATCGCTTGTTTCGCTGATTTTCACGATATTGCACCACCACCCAAGGTGAATACATAACCACTTGTGGATTTTGTCTCATCTGAATTAGAGATCCAGTTTACATCACTGTACCCTTCTAAAATAGAAGGAAACTCACTATAGGATACCATAATTCATGGCTCTTCTCAAATATTTTATTAGTCTAGCTAATGCAGACCAATGATCTCCGTTGGGATTATGAGTATATCAACTCAGTCTACACACTGCATAGGCTATATTAGATCTTGCAAAATTCATTAAATGCATCAGATTTGAAATAATCTAAGCATATTTAGACTGAGCAAATGGGTCACCATTATTTTTTTTCAACTGAGATTTAGCATCAAAAGAAATGCTCACATATGTGACATTAAAATATTCAAACTTCTTTAGAAATCTCTCAATATAATGTTCTTGTGAAAATACTATGTCATTTTCACTCCTTATAACTTCCAACTCCCAATATCATATTTTCTTCACCCAGATCTTTCATATCAAACCAAAAATAATTCTATATTTTACATAATATTTAAACTTGTACCAAATATAAGCATGTCATCATCATATAGACATATTATCATATAATCATTATATACCACATTATCATATAATCATTATTGATTTATTTATTTATTTATTTATATTTATTTATGGTTCTTATGTTTAGGTAATTATTTATGCTATTTCTGCAGAATCTACTAATGTTCTTTTGTTGTTGTTTTTGTTTTTGTTGTTCCTTTCCTTCACTGAGCCGAGGGACGATTGGAAACAGCCTCTCTACCCTTTCGGGTAGGGGTAAGGCCCGTCTATATATTACCCTTCCCAGACCCCACCTTGTGGGACTATACTGGATAGTTGTTGTTGTTGTTGTTGTTGTTGTATACCACATTAGTAAAAACACATTTATCCACCTCAACTAAAGAAAAACCGTCTCTCAGTAAGACTTGTTCAAATTTCTCATACCACTGCTTAGGAGCTTGTTTAAGGCCATAAAGAGATTTAAAAAATTTACAAACTTTATTTTCTTGTCCAGGAATGACAGAGCCTTCAGGTTGAACAATATAAATCTCTTCTTCTAAATCACCATTTAGAAAAGCAGTTTTCACATCCATTTGGTAGATAAAAAGCTTATGGATTGAAGCTAAGGCAATTAAAATTCGAATATAAGAAATTCTAGTTACTGGTGCAAATGTATCAAAATAGTCCAGATTTTATTTTTGAGAAAATTCTTTTGCTATTAACCAAGAATTATATTTATCTAAAGATTCACAAGGATTAAATTTCTTTTTGAAAATCCATTTACAACCAATAGGTTTTGCACCAGGAGGTAAGTCAGTTAAAATTCATGTATTATTTTTATAACGGAATCAATTTCAACTTTTATTGTCTCTTTCCAATATTTAGCATATGAAGAAGGTATCGCTTCAAAATAATTTGATGGTTCATTATCGACAAGAAAAGTTTGAAAATTATTTTCATAAGAAAAATATTCTTTTTTAGGCTTTTTGCTCCTTCTCAGTTCCTCATTAGAGGTAATTTCATTATTTATTTCAACAGGTGTATGAGATTTTTTATCAGATAATGGGTAAATACATTTAAAGAACCCAACATCCTTTATCTCAATTATAGTATTGCAATCAAGCACATCACTTTTTAAACCAAGAAATTTATAGGTAGCACTATGTTCTGCATATCCAATTAGCATACAAATCAGCAGTTTTAGAACCTATTTTTCTCTTTTTAGGTTCAGACAAAAGAACTTTAGCAAATGCACCTCCACACTTTTAAATATTTCAAGTTAGGTTTATAATCCCTCCAAAATTCATTTGGAGTTTTCCAGGTCTTCTATGTGGTATTATATTTTATAAGTAACATACGGATAATGTAGTTTCACCCCACAAATTATCAGGAGCATTAGAACTAACAAAAATAGAGTTCATCATTTCTTTTAGTATTTTATTTTTCCTTTCGGCTACTCCATTTCACTCAAATGAATAATGCGGAGTTACTTCATGAATAATTCATTCTTTTACACAAAAATCATTCAAAGATCAATATTATCCACCTCTATCTGATCTAATTCTCTTGATTTTCCTACTAAGTTGATTTTCAACCTCAATTTTATAAGAAATAAAAGAATTAAATGCACCATCTTTATTTCTAAGCAAATACAACTTAGTATATCTAGAAATTTATCAATAAAAGTTACATAATATCTTTTACCACCTCTAGTCATTATCGCTTAAATCAGTGTGAAAATCAAGGATAACAATTCAGTTTCTCAATTTACAGAAAAATAAGTCTTTCTATTACTTTTAGCTTCAACATATATTTCACGCTTGTTAATATTATTTGAATCTAAACCAAATAATCCTAGTGACTGCATTTTATTATGTACGTGATTTTAACATGTTCTAGTCTAGCATGCCATAAAGAAATAGACTCAACCATATAAGCAGAAGAATATTTATTTTTGTTGTTAGTATCAGATATATTAAGCACAAATAAACAATAGTTACAATATCTATTGTCCACAAAAATATCATTTTTTATCAATACGACCTCATTATTTTTAAATGAAAGCTTAACTCTAACTTTTTCTAATAGCCCCGCGGAAACTAAATTGGTTTGGATATTAGAAACATGCAATACATCATTTAATGCTAGAGTTTTACCAGATGTGAGTTTGAGATTTTTCCTTTTCCAAGAACATGAGTTGTTCTTGAGTCACCAAGATAAATAGTTTCTTAGATTGTTGGTAAAAGACACCGAAATAACAACAATAATAATAATACTGCAATAAAATAATTTGTGAGCGGAAATACACCAACTGGCTTGAGTCGTGCTAGGCACTGTCCTAAGAAACTATTTCAGCAATATGAAATATTTTCCCAGGATTAAACAAACCTACCTCTATTTTATTTAGAGGATACATAAATCAACAAAATTAAATAATAAATCCAGCAATTTGAAAGAGAAAGAGCAACTAATATCTTATGCCTAATAAAATATTATAGAAGAATTAATTAGAAGGAGAGGGACGTATATGAGAGAAAGAAGAAAGAAGAATTTCTTCTTTGCTAATGATTAGCTTTTTTGGGTGTTTGATGATTGAATAATGATGGCCTAATCATGGCTATTTAATGGCCTAAGGAAAGCGTCTTACCATGCCAAATATTTGATTGCATGAAAGAGGATTGTCATTTGTTTATGGCTTAGCCATTTGGCTACATATCTTCATGCAAAGTACCACATGGTGTGGTATTCCTAGTCACTTGGCTTAGTGGAGCCATTTGTCACACAATCTTCTAAACCAATGCCAGGTGTAAAAAAATCTTTTGACACATTACCAATAATTATCAACAGTTAGTCGATGTTTAGGAGCTGATGTTACTAAAGAAGATGAGAAGATATTGTACAACATGTTGCTCGAGTACACGTCTGGTGGAAGTCTAGCTGATCGGATTGGTTAAAATTCAAGGCAGGGATTGCAAGATCTTGAAACAGTAAGCGAAATTGATTTTATTGGGGCTTAGTCACATTCATGGAAGAGGTTTCGTTCACCGTGACATTAAACCAGATAACATTCTTCTGGTTGGTATAGAGAAAGTTGCCAAGAATGCTGATTTCGGGTCCGCGAAGAAGGTTGGAGGAGTAAAGAGCCAGAAAAGAAAGCACGGACTCAAAGGAACACCTATATACATGGCGCCAGAATCAGTTATTAATAACGATATTTGGGATTTCGGATGCACTGTCTTTGAGATGGTTATAGGGAAGACTGTGAGACTGCAGTGAAGGTGACAACGTTATTTATCTATTGTGCAAAATTGGAATGGGATCACCGGATTTGCAGAACAAAAGATTGTCAAAAGTGGCTGAAGATTTTTTGAGAAAGTGTCTTGTTATGGAGCCGAGATCGCCATGGACTGCTGATATGCTATTAAAGCATACATTTCTTTCTTCTGATGATCATAATGTTATTGTTCGTGAGCAGACAAGGAAAAAGGAGCTCAATCCACTTGTTTATTCGGTATCTGTGCCGGTGAAAGTGATACTTTGATTGGCCATTTCTGCAATAGTAGAAGAAATAAAGTTGTTCAATTGCAGATCCAACAAAAGAAGAAAACTACTAGAAGGATGTGGATTATCAATTTTGATTAGAATGAGTACACAAATGTGAAGAATATACTAATGTAGAGAGGAAGCCTGTTAGAATATACTAATCTATAGTATTGGACAATCTGTACAAAAAAGCAAATTTTTGCATGAGTACATTTTTATTTCAACATATCTTGCAGATTTAATATATGTCGTATTCTTCTTTCTATGATCATGATATATAGAATCAATCTATTAACTAGAAAGAGAGGCTCTTTAAACAGTGGCTACATTCTGTTTTAATGTATGCATAGTTATGGAATAAAAGAATATATCAGAGTAAGAACAAAAAACATAACAAGCCTCCTATTTGTATCTAAAATTAAACATAATATTTGCTAAAGGGCAGGCATGCTCGACTAAAAGAAGAGCAAAGCTTCTTCACTTTTGGCACAGACGCGGACTCTGTGATCTCTAGATTGCCGATGTTCCTTTTCTTCCGCCTTTTAAGATATGCTATCTCTATGATTTGATCCTTCACTATAGAACTTTCTATCCAAAAAATTCATCCCATCATACCAGTTATTACAAACTAAAGCTGCTGCCAAAGTTAACCATCGTAGTTGAATTGATGAAATAGGTGAAACCTCAGCAGCTCTGTTTAAGTAGGTGAGTGTATAAAATACAATGTTATGAATACTCAAAAGGACCAACAATCATAACGTGGCAGCAAGCGATTTATAATATCACAATCGGATTGGATATGTATTGTGGTTTGAAATTTTGATTCTCGGATTGGAGAATGCAAATCAAATAATCTCGAACTGAAACGGATTTTTAAATTTGGTTTCAAAATAATCATTTGTATATTTTGGATTTTCGATTTTAAGCCTATATAATTAAGGCGAGATGTTTCTTCTTCTTACAAAATTGAATACTCAAATAAAATATTTGTGTTAAATTGCCTAAAATATTTATCATTTTCATTGCAATAATTCAAATATAGTATTTGTTCTTAATAGGGGTTTAGACAAGAGGGGTTGCTATGATGGTAAGCAACCCCCACTTCCAACCGAGAGGTTGTGAGTTCGAGTCTCCTCAAGAGCAAGGTGGGAAGTTCTTGAAGGGAAGGATGTCGGGGGTCCATTTGGAAACAGCCTCTCTACCCAAGGGTAGGGGTAAGGTCTACGTACATACTACCCTCCGACCCCACTAAGTAGGATTATACTGGGTTGTTATATATTGTATATATATTTGTTCTTAATAGGTATACCCAAGGAAAAAATTGGTCATTTATTGTGACAAGAGGGAGTAGTAATAGTAAGACCATATTCAAATAAAAAGAACTATGGCATTAATTTAATAATTAATATTAAATATATGAGATAATTCTAATGAATGGGGTATTGGCAATTATAATAGTGCATATGAATAATCGACTAAATATAAAGTATATTAAAAAATGTGAAGTACCAAATCTAACATCCATTCCAAAATTCAAAATTTTTTAAAATTTAATCCTTAATCCAAAGATTTAAACCAAAAATCAAATTTTGGTCTGGATTTTAGGCTTGCCCAAATAAATTACTCGTCAGGTCCACTGATTTAAGCTGTGTGAAAATTATGTTACCCTTCCAACTGTTGGACCTCAAGTTAGTTTGGGCCAGCCTAGTAACAGAGAGCGGCCTAATTGTTTATGACAGTCCCAGTGTAAATATTTTTTTATATATAAAGTTAGGAACTTTACAAGTGTGTACATTTTTTTAAATGATTTTCATTACATCATGTTGATCAGATTTTTCTCTCTATTAATTCTTCATATCGCATCTGAAAGTTAGGGTTTGTTTTTTTTCAAATTTCTACAAATTGATCTCATTTCCAGATGTTAACACGGTATCGGAGCACAGAGCTCGATAAATTATAACATTACTGTTCGTCCGATAGTAACCTTAGGGTCGAATTCTCCACATTCTGTTTTTCGGTGAAGGTTGCATCGGAGCTCCAATTTTTGTTTTTCACGGTGAATTTCGCTTGGATCTCTTCTTCTTTGTGCTGCTGAGGGATTTGGTAATGTTATTCCTCTCTACTTGGTTGATCATGATTAATTGTTACTAGCTTTCAAAATTTTTCTAAAAAACCCTAAAAGTTTCAATAATTACGATGAGTACTACTAGCAGTATTTCGAATACAAGTACATCATCCACCGCTTCTACTGTGGAACCTTCGCACCCACTATATTTGTATCTGCCCGATTCTCTTGGAACTGTTATTGTTGTTACTACATTCAATGGCTTAGGTTACGGGAGTTGGCGTAGAGGAATGTTGGTAGGCCTCTCATGTAAGAACAAGCTAGGATTGACTAATAGCATGATTCCTAAACCTAGTGTAGATTCTCCTTTGTATGAGCCTTGGTGCAGATGTAATGATATGGTGACTGCTTGGATTTTGAATAGTTTGGACATGGAAATTAAAGAGAGTGTTATGTACATAAAATCATCTGAAAAATTATTGAAGGAAATAGAGCAGCATTATGAAGAGCCAAATGGGAGTAAAATGTTTCAAATACGCAAGGAAATCTCTTCCATCTCTCAAGGATCTTCCAACATAGCTTCTTATTTCAATAGAATAAAGAAACTCCGGGATGAGCTAGCATTCCATCCTATCCTCATTGTTTCTTCATATCGCAACTGAAAGTTAGGGTTTATTTTTTCCAAATTTCTACAAATTGATCTTATTTTTAGATGTTAACATGGTATCAAAGCCACAAACTTGAGCACATGCAACATTTCTCTTTAGTCTGATTCCAAAACCATGTGGGTAACCATGTAATTTATAACACTTCTCATTGGAATGCCTAGACTTTTTACAATATTACAAATTATGCTAGAATTAAATTTCCTAAAAGGATCAAAGCTGATTCCCAAGTGGCAGGGCATCCTCAGATGGCAGGCCATTCTGAGAATTCCAGAACAAATGATTCTAAAGTGGTTCAGATTGATGTTGGAAGCCATATGTTGACGAAGGAGCAATATGACCAACTCATTTCTCTTGTCCAACAATCCAAAATCTCCTCTGCTACTTAAGAATTTGCTACAGGGTCTGCTAATTTTGCAGGTATGATAATCTCTACTACTACTAGTTCTGATGATATTCTTGCTTGCAATATCTCTAATATAGAGAGTAGTATTTGGATTATGGACTCTGGTGCTATTAATCATATGACACCCTATAAATCAGTTCTTAGAGACATCAAATCTCTAATTTTTTTACCTTGTAACTCTTCCTAATGGTTATAACGTTAAGTGAATTGTACTGGAACACTTTCTTTATTCTCTGATATTTCTCTTCCTAATGTACTTTTTGTTTCTTCCTTTCGTAATAATCTAATTTCTTTGTCTGAATTGTTATTATACCTAACTAGTTATGCACTGTTCACACCTACTTCTTATATCTTGTTGCAGGGCCCTTTTCTGAAGAAGTCACTGGTTTTGGTAGACTTCAGAAAGGGATATATCTTCTACATTTAAATACATTTTTCTCCCATTGATTCATGTGATTCAGCATTTGTAAATACCATAACTTCCATCCTTGATTATTCTAATAAGAGCAGTTCTGATTTCAATGTTCGGTCCACTTCATTACCTGATAATACTGTTCATACTGTACTTCTACATTGTCTCTTAATCATATTTGGCATTTAGGGTTGGATATGTACCTTTTTATAAAATGAAAAATATCCCATTTCTATCTGATAAACTACCTATGAAACAGTCCTTCCTACTATCTATTTGTCTCATGGCTAGACAACAACGCCTACCATTTCCTGAAAGCACCATTCACTTTTCTACTCCATTTCAGCTAGTTCAGATTTATCTTTGGGGACCCTATCACGCTCAAACCTATAATGGATATAACTATTTCATTACTTTTGTAGATAATTTTACCAGGGCAACATGGACTCATTTATTATCATCCAGAGCAAATGATCTTACTATACTAAATTTTTTGTCCTTATGATTCAAGCCCAATTTGATTGCGCTGTTAAAGTCATTATGTCTGATAATGCTTTTGAATTAGGTTCTAGTTCTGAGGGAATTTATTTCTTTTCTTCTCAAGGGATTCTTCACCAAAATTCTAATCCATACACATATCAGCAAAATGGTGTTGTCGAAAGAAAACAAAAACATTTATTAGAAACAACAAGGGCTCATCTTTTCCAATCTAAATTGCCTGTCAAGTATTGGGATGAATGTGTTTTAGCTGCTACATATCCAATAAACAGATTTCCTTCCCTATTGCTATAACATAATTCACCTTTTCAGCTATTGTATGGTATTTCTCCTTCTTTCATTCATCTCAGAACATTTAGATGCTTAGCCTTTGCTACGATGCCCAAAGCTTATACAGACAAATTTAAATCTAGAACCATCTCTTCTGTTTTTCTTGGTTATAGTCCTGGGAAGAAAGCCTACAGACTTTCGAATCTTTCTTCCTTATTCATCTTTCATTCTAGAGATGTAGTTTTTCATGAACATATTTTCCATTCTCTATTTCATCTTCATCTTTTTCTTCTCACCTATTTCCCCCTTCTTTCTCTACTTCCCCAGTTTCTCCTCCTCATGTAGTTCATCCTGATTCTACTCCCTCTTCAGCCTCTTTTCCTTTTTCGTCTTCGTCTGCTTCCACTTATCCTCTAAAAAGGTCACATAGAACACATCAAACTCCTGTTATTTTGAAGGATTACGTAAGCACCAGTGCTTCTAAGTCTGACCCCTCCTCTTAATCTAATGAGGCTTGTTTGCTAGAACCTCAGTTGTATCATCAAGCTGTAGGCCATCCTGCTTGGCAGGATGCCATGTTGAAAGAGTTTCAAGCCTCAGAACCTAATAACACTTGAGAGATAGTTCCTCTTCCTCCTAGGAAGAAGGCCATCCTTTATAAGTAGGTATATAAGATTAAACAGAAGGCTGATGGTCAGTTAACAGGTACAAGGCTCAATTAGTCATTAGAGGGGACAATTCACATGAGGGTATTGATTTTACTGAAACTTTTTCACTTGTGGTCAAATTAACAACAATCAGATGTCTATTATCTGTAGCTATTAAAAGGAATTGGATTGTTTTTCAGTTAGATGTAAATAATGTCTTTTTACATGGGGACTTAGATGAAGAGGTGTTCATGAGGATTCCTCAAGGTCTTTCTGTCCAATCTGTTTCCTCTTCCTCCACTCCTTAGCTTGCAGGGTGAACAAGTCCCTTTATGGACCTAGGCAAGTTGTACGCTAAGTTGTCTTCAGCATTGCAATCTAGAGGTTTTCATGCTAGCATGAATGATTGCTCTTTATTTACTAAATTGTTTGATGGTTCTTTAACTGTCGCTTCTGTGTATGTTGATGATATTCTTGTTGCTAGAGATAATTTGTCTGAGATTACCACCCTTAAGCAATTTCAGGATGATGAATTCAAGATCAAAGATCTCGGCGAGCTTCATTATTTTCATGGACTGGAGATCACTGGGCAGTCTACTGGTTTCATGGTTTGTCAACACAAGATTATGGATCTCCTATCTGAGTTCCATTGTCTCTTCAGTGGTGGCTCCTCTTGACCCTCATGTTAAATTGTTTGCTGAACTTGGTGACCTTCTACCTGATCCATCTCTTTACAGGAGGCTTTTAGGTAAGCTGAATTATCTTCAGCACACTAGGCCTATTTGACCTTTACAGTCCAACATTTAAGCCAGTTCATATATGCCCCTAGAGTTCCCCATTTGAATGCTGCCTTACATGTATTGAGATATTTGTCTGGTACTAGCACTTTGGGGTTATTATTTTCTGCTAGTTCTTCATTTTCTCTCCAAGGTCATTGTGACTTTGATTGGGCGAGTTGTGCTGACTCGAGAAGGTCAATTAGTGATTTTATCCTGTTTCTTGGTGGTTGTCCTATCTCTTGGAAGTCTAAGAAACAGCCTACCATTGCTTTGTCTTCTACTGAAGCCGAGAATAGGGCCTTGAGGTTGCTTGTTGCTGATATTACTTGGATTCTACGGTTGCTTTTTGAGCTTAAGGTTTCTTTTCTCACCCCTGTGGACGTGTATTGTGACAATCAGGCAACTGTACATATTGCTAGAAACCAGTATTTCATGAGCGCACCAAGCATATCGAGGTGGACTGCGATTTTGTGCGCAGTGCTTTGACTTCTGGTTTTATTCAGCTGCATTCCATCTCCACCTCATCACAGTTGGCTGACATTTTTACCAAGTCTTTGCTAGGTGCTCAGCTCTTTGTATCCAAGCTTTGAATGACATCCCCTTCCAGCTTCCGGGGGGGGGGGGGGGGGGGTTGGACCTCAAGTTAGTTTGGGCCAACCTAGTAATAGAGACCGGCCCAGTTATTTATGACCCGTCCCAGTGTAAATATATTTTTGGATATATAGTTAGGAACTCTACACGTGTGCACATTTTTTTTATATTTTTCAATACATCAATAAAGTTGATCAGATTTTTCTCTTTACTGTTTCTTCATATCGCATTTGAAAGTTAGGGTTTATTTTTTCCAAATTTCTACAAATTGATCTCATTTTCCGATGTTAACACAACCTTTGTGTGATAAAACAAATTCCTTCTCAATTTTTAAGCTATAGACACCCCCACCCCCTCCCCTTCCTATTCTAAGATATTTACTGAATTTGTCCTTGTAGTACCAATTCTCACCCTATCCCCTTCCCCAACCCTCCCACCCTTTTATTTTTTTATTGAAGTATTTTAACCTTCAGTGCTTAACCTATAATGCAAATTATACCTATATCTTATTTCTAAATTGTGACTTTGAATTTGTTCAAAGTACAAACAAAAAACTACTTTCATGGATTCTGCTATAAAATCTACTACAATTATTAGATATTTATTATTTTAGTGTTACGATACTAAGTATTAAAGTTGCCCCCTCTTTTATAAAATTGTAGATATGCAAATATTTATTGTCAATAATGGAATTACTGATATGAGCAACTTTATTACATATTAGGATTATATTTAAGTTGCTCGAAGTTCTTTTGTTATTCTAAGTATTAACTAATTGTATATTTTAATGAGTTGACCACAAAAGTTTCTCATATCTCTAAAAAACCTCCATGTAGGAAACTCTTCTCCTTCTCACTATAAATTTAGAGTAAGAAAGCTACCAAACCAATCAACAAACAGGCGAACGAATCAAGATCACATATGACAAAAGAAGAAATCGACCAATTGACTCGAAGCAATCACAAACCAAATTTAGACAACTCAACCAATATGCCGGCTACATCGGAAAATGTATGTTTTCAAGACAAGCTCTTCTTCAAGCCTAGCACCATGCATGCTGATTTTGAAGCTCATCTATTTAGCAAAATAATCCTAGATGATGAAACAGAAAATCTCACCAATCACCCTTACTTCATTCTCTTTATTAAAACTGATAAAATTAGGCTATGCCGTCCTTGGAACCAAGCCCTTATTATCAAACAAGGAAAAATGGCATATCTTGTCCTTAAAGTGAAGCTAGAACAACTGTGGCAGTTATTGGAACCATTGACACTAATCGATTTAACTTTTGAATACTATCTAGTACAAATCTCAAATTTAGACAACTACAACTAAATCCTGAGAACATAGTTTATTAGATCCCAATACCTTACTATTAGACAATGGGAACTCAAATTCAACCCGGCCAATGCAGATATTAACATATCAACCACTTGGATTTGCCTAAAAGAATAATCAAATGAATATTATGACTTAGAATACTCCAAAAAATAGCAAATCATATAGGCAAGATACTAAAGAATGACATATGCACAGTTCAAACTACTAGAGATTGTTATGCTCGTCTTTGCATTCTAGCGCCAATTTATAAACCCCTACTAAAAAATGTGCTTCTAGGAACATATTTGCAACAATTCATTATGAAGATCCCACTTCAATATGTATTAACTGTGAATGTCTAGGGCATACAAGTTTAAAGTGTCCAATTGGCAAATCTAATACACCTAAAACTACTACCAACGCAACCACACAAACAAGTATCTCAACTAATACACACTTAAATTCTCATGATCAATAAAAACAGTGTCATACTCCAAAACCTCTCAAAAATCTTCATCCCAAAACTACCAAAACTACACTAACCCTCCAAAAAGTGATCCCAATAAAGACAAAAATTTCAACCATAGCCAAGAAGGGACCCATGCTCCTAATACCATACACAATATCAATATCATGTTGGAAGAGGATTGCTATTAATATTTGGAGGGAGGCTTTTAGGCTAAGGGAATTTTGGAAGAGTAGAAAGATTTTGGAGAAGAGAAACTTTTATTACTCAAACTTGTTTTTTGATTCTTTTGGCTTGATATGTTGTGTGTTGTGTGTTATTCAAATGCCAAATGCCATCCCATATTTATAGGGGAGGCTTGCTAAGCTCTAGAGTGTCTAGAGAGTTCTACCATTTCTTAGCTATGTACATGTGCTAGAATTCTATGGAGAATTCTAGAGAGTCTAGAGAGTTCTATTACTTTCTAGCTAGGTACATGTGCTAGAATTCTATGGAGAATTCTAGAGTATTTCCAAGCTCAAATGGACTAGAGTTCTCTAGAACATTCCGGAATCTAGAGTTGCCTAGAATGTTCCGGAATTGGGATATTTATTTTTCATAATTTCTTAAGCCCAAATAATTATGACAAAATCAAGTTTATTTTATTTTCAACACCCCCCCTTAAACTTGATTTGTCATTCCAAGCAGACTTCTTAACTTGATGAAGTCCTCTTGCTTGAGTGGCTTGGTGAAGATATCCGCAACTTGGTCTTTGGACTTCACGTACTCTACTTGTACATCCTTTCTTGTGATGCACTCTCTTATGTAGTGATAGCGTGTGTCAATATGCTTGCTTCGATCATGGAACACCGGATTTTTCGCCAACAAAACGTCGACTTATTATCCACGCATATTGTAGTTGGATCTTCTTGTGGCCATCCCAGCTCCTTTAGCAAACTTCGCATCCAGATTGCATGACATACACAGGAGGTAGCGGCAACGTACTCAGCTTCACATGTGGATAGAGTGACAATTGGTTGTTTCTTGGACATCCAAGTGAAGGCGGTGTCTCCCATGAAGAACACGAAGCCCATGGTACTTTTTCTATCATCAATGTCTCCGGCCCAATCGCTATTGCTATAACCAACCATCTTATAATCATTAGAAGTTGAATAGAACAAGCCAAAGTTGATTGTACCTTTGAGGTAGCGGAGAATTCTTCTTGCAGCCTTCAAGTGTGTAGTAGTTGGATTCTCCATGTAGCGACTTATGAGGCCGGTGGCGTAGAGAATGTCGGGTCTCGTGCAAGTCAAATATCATAAGCTCCCAACTAAGCTCTTGAACATCGTCGTGTCCACTTTCTCAGCTTCATCATGCTTCGACAACTTGATCCCGCACTCCACCGGTGTGTTGACTGGGTTGCAATCATCCATCTTGAACTTCTTTAGGATCTCCTTCGCATAACCCTCCTGTGAGATGAAAATTCCATCCTCAAGTTGTTTGACTTCAATGCCAAGATAGTACGCCATAAGCCCAATGTCGGTCATCTCGAACTCTTTAGCCATCGCTTGCTTGAACTCATCGATCATCCTTTGGTTATTTCCTGCAAAGATTAAATCATCCACGTACAAGCAAACGATCAAGATATCTCCATCTTTCATCTTGGCATAGAGCGCATGCTCATGTGGGCATTTGGCGAAGTCATTTTCTTGCAAGTACTTGTCGATCCTACTGTTCCACGCCCTTGGTGCTTGCTTTAGTCCATATAACGCTTTCTTCAATCTTAAGACTTTGTCTTCCTGCGTCTTCACCTCATAGCCTATAGGTTGTCGGATGTAAACTTCTTCCTCAAGGACTCCATTCAAGAACGCCGACTTTACATCCATTTGGTGTATCTTCCATTTATTTTGAGCTGCCATAGAAATGATTAGTCTTACAGTTTCTAAACGGGCTACAGGGGCAAATACCTTGTCATAGTCGATGCCGGCTCTTTGACTGTATCCTTTTGCAACAAGCCTCGCCTTGTATCTTTCGATTTCTCCCTTGCAGTTTTTCTTTGCCTTGTACACCCACTTGACGTCGATCGCCTTTTTCCCTTTTGGAAGTGAAGTCAGCTCCCAGGTGTCGTTCTTTTCGATGGACTGGATCTCCTCATCCATTGCATCTCGCCATTTGTTACTTTGTACGGCTTCTTCAAAGGTAACTGGTTCACAATCATCAAATAGACAAAGAAGAGTTAGGTCCTCTAACCTTTCAGTGTCTTCATAAATGTCTTCCAAACTCCTTGAGCGTTCCTCGCTCCTTTCATTCAGAAACGATGGTGATGAGTCTTCTTGAACTGCTGTTGGCGAGGTAGGTGGAGTAGTTAGCTCTTGCTGGGCATCCTCTGCTGTAGATCTTTGTTCTTCTTCTTCGGTTGGAATTATGGAATTAAAGTCCTCGTGAGAACCAAAATTCCATTCTCCTTCTTCATCAAACTCCACGTCCCGACTTATCACAAGCTTGTTAGTATCTGGATTATATAATTTGTAGCCTTTGGAGTTGGAATCATACCCGATAAAGATGAACGCCTTACTTTTGTCATCGAGCTTGCTCCGTGTCTCGTCAGGTACATTTGCGTATGCTTTGCTTCCAAAGACTCTTAGATGGGAGATTCCTGGCTTCCTTCCACTCCAAGCTTCTTGTGGTGTCTTTCCCCACACGCTCCTTGTTGGTGATCGGTTGAGTAGGTAGACTGCACACGCTACTGCTTCGGCCTAGAATTCCTTTGGTAGCTTCTTGCTCTTTAGCATACTCCGCGCCATGTCTAGAATTGTCCGGTTCTTCCTTTCCGCCACTCCATTTTGTTGGGGGGACCTTGGTACCGTTAGTGGACGCCTTATTCCATGCTCCTCGCAAAAACTCTGGAACTCTCTAGAAGTGAACTCGCCTCCACGGTCGGATCTCATGGCCTTTATGCATAGTCCACTTTCTTTCTCCACTGCCGCTTTGAATTTCTTGAATACTTCAAATGCCTCCGATTTTTGCTTCAAGAAATACACCCATGTCTTCCTAGAAAAATCATCAATAAATAGAAGGAAATAGTTGCTTTTACCGAGGGAGCTTGGCTTGATCGGACCACATATGTCGATATGTATGAGCTCCAATGGCTTTTGGGCTCTCGAGCTTGACTCCTTTGGAAAACTCTTCCGAAATTGCTTTCCGAGTAGGCATCCTTCGCATAATTGATCGGGGTGTCTAATGGATGGTATTCCTCGCACCATGTCCTTTTTGGATAGTAGCTCCAAGCCTCCAAAATTCAAGTGCCCAAATCGAAGATGCCAAAGCCAAGATACATCTTTGTAGCAAGCTTTAAGACACTTTGCAACATCATTTTGAATGTTCAACAAGAACATTCTATTTTTGGACATTGGCACCTTAGTGATTAAATTATTTTTATTCTCTTATGGAAAGACTATGATCTTTCATGTGAATGTCATAGCCCTTCTCTAAGAGTTGCCCCAAACTCAATATATTATTTTTCATGTTGGGCACATAGTAGACATTTGAGATAAATTGGTGATTTCCATTCTTCAAGCGGATTAGGATGTTACCTTTGCCTTTCACTGGTATTTTGGATTCATCACCAAAAGAAACATTACCACTCACCGATTCGTCGAGCTCCACAAACATGCTCCTCTTTCCACACATATGGTTGCTCGCCCCGGTGTCAAGGTACCAAGTGTTGTCTTGTCTCCCTTCTTCTCCTTTGTATGCTAGAAGTAGGGTCACGTCTTTTTGGCCCTTATCCTCCACAAGGTTGGCGGTCTCTTCGACTTTGATTTGAGACCCTCTACATTGTGAAGCATAGTGTCCATATTTTTGACAAGAATAACATTTGATTTGAGATTTATCGTACCTTGCACCTTGGTTGCCTCTCCCACGACTTGGGTATTCTCTTCTTTCTTCATTGATGTTGAAACCTCCTCGTCCACGTCCATGGCCTCGACCTCGTCCACGACCACGACCTCTTCCATATTGACCTCGTCCATTTCCGATATTTTCTTCCTTATCTTTTATTTGCATCTTGAATAATTGCTCCACTATATCTTGTTTTTCTTATGTTTTTCTTCATATGCTTGTAAGGATCCCATTAATTGATCAATTGACATCTCCTCCAAATTTTTAGTTTCTTCAATTGTTATGACAATATGCTCGAATTTGAAAGTTAATGACCGGAGTATCTTCTCAATAATTCTAACATCTTCCAATTTTTCACCATTTCTTTTCATTTGATTTGAAACCACCAAAACTCTTGAAAAATAGTCGGAAATGGACTCCCCTTCTTTCATATGTAAAGACTCAAATTCTCCTCTTAAAGTTTGGAGACGTACCTTCTTTACTTGCTCGGCACCTTTGCAAGACGTTTGCAGTTTCTCCCACGCTTCCTTAGCAGTGGTTGCACTTGAGATCTTCTCGAACCCATCATCATCCAATGCTTGGTAGATGAGGTAGAGAGCTTTCTTGTCTCTCTTTCTTGAATCCTTCACACCATCCTTTTGAGTTTGGGATAATGTATATTCATCTAGGGGCTCATTGTAGCCTTTCTCTACAATATCCCAAACATCATGTGCACCTAGGAGAGCCTTCATCTTGATACTCCAATTATCATAGTTGCTCTTGTTGAGCATAGGAACTTGGAAGGATGCAACACCATTTGCCATGAATTTAGAAATTTTTTTGGTTAGAATCTTGTGGCTCTGATACCACTTTGTTGGAAGAGGATTGCTATTAATATTTGGAGGGAGGCTTTTAGGCTAAGGGAATTTTGGACGAGTAGAAAGATTTTGGAGAAGAGAAACTTTTATTACTCAAACTTGTTTTTGATTCTTTTGGCTTGATATGTTGTGTGTTATTCAAATGCCAAATGCCATCGCATATTTATAGGGGAGGCTTGCCAAGCTCTAGAGTGTCTAGAGAGTTCTACCATTTCCTAGCTATGTACATGTGCTAGAATTCTATGGAGAATTCTAGAGAGTCTAGAGAGTTTTATTACTTTCTAGCTAGGTACATGTGCTAGAATTCTATGGAGAATTCTAGAGTATTTCCAAGCTCAAATGGACTAGAGTTCTCTAGAACATTCCGCAATCTAGAGTTGCCTAGAATGTTCCGGAATTGGGCTATTTATTTTTCATAATTTCTTAATCCCAAATAATTATAACAAAATCAAGTTTATTTTATTTTCAACATATCACTCACAATATCATAACCCTAACCAATATATTTTTCTATACAAACCCTAAAAGAAATTCGGACCTCTACAACAATCTTACCTCTACCATTAGCCCCCCTCTCCCCATAATTACACCTCCCACCACGCATGCCCTAGGCTCCACTTTCCCCCTCCTCCTCCCCCCCCCCCCCCCAACACACACATAGCAATCATAGCTACATGCAAAACCATGTATCCTTCTCATGTCTATTGACAATGCTATCATAGAACAGGAAGTGACACATTCTTTACAAGACCAAAAAGGAAAATTGGTAACATGATCTTAAAAATTGAACTTGAGAAAACTTTCGACCGCTTAGAATGGTCGTTCATCCATTTTTCATTACAACAATCAAACTTTCCACCACACTTAACCAAACTAATTATGTCTTGTGTCTCAACTTCTTCTATCTCTATACTAGTCAACGAAAAACCTATCCACTACTTTCAACCAACTACGGTCATTATACATGGAGATCCTCTAAGCCCTTATATCTTTATTATCTTCATGGAATCCTTCTCACATCTCATTGACCATGGTTGTAGATGCCCTAAAATGGATGCCAGTTAAAATATATCGTAAAGGAACCCTTCTTTCACACTTACTCTTTGCGGACGATCTAAGTTTATTTGATCAAGCTACTGAAAAAAATGTGCACACAATTATTAATATCTTTAACACTCTACACCAACAATCGAGCCAATGCATCAACTTTACGAAATAAAAAATTCTCTTCTAAGCCAATGTACCAAATGACACTAAGAACACAATCTCCTCACTCCTTAATATAGCAACCACTACTGACTTTGCAGGTACCTAGGGCTACCAATAACTAACACCGCCCCATCTTCCACCGATTACCAATATCTCGTGACCAATTAAACCGTAAACTAGTTGGTTCATAAAAACGTATTATTTGCTGGACGAACGACCCTAATCACTTCTGTTATAAATACTATTCCCATATATGCTATGCAAGTAAATCCTCTCCCATCCAAGATTCTTCGACATATTGATCATATTCAAAGAAATTTCCCTGGGGCCCATCCTCAGTTAAACCAAAGATCCATTATACTAACTGGAACAAAGTTATTACACCAAAAATCTATGAAGACCTGGGAATCTATAAAATATATCAGAAATTATGTCCCTTCTCACACGCCTAATTTGGAGATACTATAACAATTATAATACACATAAGGCAAATACTACCTCAAAAACCAACCACAAACACAACAACCTCCCCCCAAAACTCCACCTCCTAAACAAAAACTGGGCTTCAAAATGCATGGTAAAAGTATACCCTTGGGCTAGGTTGGAATAGTGGTATCCAAATCCAACTTTGGGTAGGCTACTGGCTACCACCACACTCCAGCTACGCCGACTTATTTATGGACCACTCCAACAGCATGAAGATAACCTTCTACTCAGTAGCATCATACAAAATGGATCATGAAACCTCACACCACTTTCTTTTGACCTCCCACATTCCCTTCTTACCCGTATTAATAACACCTTGCTCACAAACTCAAGCAACTATAAGAACTAATTCTTTTGGCACCCCACACCTAAAGTTGCCTTCTCTACCGCTACTACATACAACCAAATAATAACACCTCCACACAAATAGAAACTTCCTTCACAAATCACATGGATACGCAAGATACCTTCTACCAAAAAATTAAACACTTTTTGCGGCTCATGCTACAAGCCAATCTATCGACCCTATCATTCCTCTCTAAATGCAAAATCACTACGAATGCTGCTTGCCCATTGTGCAGACAAGCAACTGAGGATATAGATCACATTTTTCTCCATTGTACCTATACATCATACATATGGCAGCCTTTTCATACACCAACTCCACCACAACTCACACAAAATTGGGTTAAACAGTTATGCATACCCCCATGATAACCACACAAGCACTACTACACCCATCATATCTTGGTGCCATTCGTTTTCTGGGACATATGGATCAACTGTAACCACAATGTATTTAACCACATTCATATACCCATTAATACCCGTACCATCTACAACCAACCATCCCTATTCTACCATCCAACAACCACATACAAACAACAACATATACCAACTAATCATACTATGGTTAAATGGCACCCCACCCCAAGGATACTATAAGTTAAATATATAAGGGGCCTATAATAATCAATCCCATAAGGGAGGAGCAGCAGGAGTTTTTCGCAATGAATCAGGTGAATCACTACAAAAAAGAAACGGCTTTAGCTACGAACATCTCCACCAAAATACTCACACATTCTTTTTGAATGCAGGACTATGATCAAGGATCTCCAGGTGACCATGATACACCATATATTCAAAGAGGGTAATGGAGTGGAAGACGCTTTAACCAAGTATGGGAAAGAAAAAATGGATCAACAATCAAATGATATTTTGTGTTTTGAAAATCCACCAACTTTTATCTTGCCACATTTATATTTTGATGTAACTGGAAGTGGGACATACCGTACGTCCAGTTCAAACTTATGTATCTTAATTATGTTTAAATGAAATCCTTCTTAGCAAAAAGCTAATATGTTTGAATGTTTTAGTTATTTACCTATTTACTCAGAAAACAAAGTCTGATTTATTATATAATGAGTTACAACGTAAATTAGAAAAGAAAAAAAGGTATCATGATATTAAAAAAAATAATTGAGGGTTATCATTAACGATAAAATAAGCATTTTTAAAAATTTTATTGAAGGAAGAAAATGTATGTATATCACCGAAGTTTTTTTCTATTTTTCTATTTTTTTTTTTTTGTAACCATTGTCAAATGACCATTAACTATAAAAAAACCCATTACAAATAAAGAGCACATTCTTCCTACATCACAAATTTGGTCTCCAACAAAAACAAGAAATAGCTACAATGTACTCTAATTACATAGGATATGTTGTACTAAATTCCAATATCTATGTGCTCCACGTGAATTCCTGGTAACCTGTATTCTTTCTATGATCTCCTGTTTTATTTGTTGTACTACATCCTCTTTATGTACGGTTATGCCTCTGAATGTCTTCAGTTTCTTCACACCATGTGTGGTAAATCACAGCCCCATTGATAACATGTTGCAATTATTTCTTATAGACCTTCCAACTGTTTCCTGTTAATACTATGCAACGACTGTGAGATATTTATCGCTGGTATCTTGATGTCTATCTATTGATTCATCTCTTGCCTTAGAGTTGTGATCCTTGCACACTCCATAAATAAGTGGATGTTAATTTCAGTCATGTGAGCATTGCATAAGCAACATATGCTACTCCATTGGGACTTGCAACTTGAGTAATCTCTCTTTTGAGCCTCCTATGCACTGCCAACCACACTATTGATGTCCGTATCAGATTAGCTATCTTCAGCTTAGGATGTTCACTAATGATAGCAAGATAACTATTGATAATAGAGTAGTCACCACTTCTAGTAAGCTTATAATTATCTTGCTCACACCAGCTCTGCATTTGATTTTCAGACCGTTAATCTTTCTCCAGTACCAACTACTATCTGCGTGGGGTTGATGGTTCCCTACATTTGTTTCTGTTCTCATGTACACCCCATGTATGATGTACCCACTCCATTCATAAGGCTTCTTTACATTTAATCAGCTGACATAACAACATACCCACTGATGCTATATCCAATTCCCGCAACCCTTAACATTCAATCCTCTTAGCTTCATAGGATAACAAATGTTTTCCCAAGCAACCAAGGATAATTTCTTTTTCTCTCTGAGCTGACCCATAGATGATTCCTGCATATCCCGTCAACCTCCCCGAGTATACTTGATGTACTACGAACACTGTGCTCTAGAAGCTATGGATGAAAACTAACATTGCATTAATAATTTGCAGTCTGCTAGCATATGATAGAAACTTTGAGTAGGTGACTGATCCTTTGAGTGATTTTCTCTACTAACATACGATAGTCAAGATTATTCCATTTCTTTGGGGAGAGGGGAAGTCCAAGGTACCATATGGGAAGAGTATCTAGCACAAAACCAATTTTTTCAAGGAACTTCTTCTTAGTATTATCGTCCACACCAGCCTTAAAGTACTAGATTTGTCCATATTTGCTTTCAACCCTGCTACTGCTAAAGTGATTTATTGCCTCTATAACCCTAATAATTGAGCTTTCATTTTCTTTACAAAATATCATCAGATCATCAAAAAATATTAGATAAATCAGCGTCAGTATTTTGCACATTGGATGATATATAAAATTAGGAAGTCTTCTAATTATCTTCAGCATCCTTTATCCATAACAAGTACAAATAGAAGAAGAGATATAGAATCACCCTTCCTAAACCCTCTCTTCCCTACAAAATTTCCACTACTTTTTCCAATGACTTTAACTGAAAATATTGTAGTAGATACACACAGCATAGTCCACTGAGTAAAACTTGTCTGGGAACTCAAAGCCCCTCAGATCTTCTTCTAAGAACTCCCAACTCACCATGTCATAGGCCTTCGTGACATAAATCTTCATAAGACAACTTGGACTAGTTATGCTATTATAATGTCTTAGAATGTCATGGCAGATTAAGATATTGCCTTTAGTCTCTTTTGCATAGCAATTTTGAAATGCACTTGTAAAGTGCATTACAACATGATATTGGTCTGTATTAGCTAGAAAAGTTTGGATTTTTCATCACTAGAATAAGAGCTATGACTATTGAGTTGAGTTGCTTGAGTAACTTTCCATTGTGAAAAACTTCTACCCTACCTCTGTGATCTCGTGCCCCACTATAGGCTAAGCAGCCTTATTGAAACCACTCCCACAACTATCTGGTTCTGGGATCTTGTTACTATCAATATGGAACACTGCCTCTTTGACTTCCTTATCCACATCTGGCCTTAGCCACTCCACCTGTTGAGGAGTTGACAAAGTGGAGCCATTTTTAAGAATGCTAGTAAAAGCTTGCACTCTAGAGGTAACTTCCTTCCTAATAGTTCAGAATAGTAATCCACAAACAAGTTTGCAATAGCCCCTGGATCAGTTTGCCATGTGGCTGCATCGTCCATAAGTTGTATTGTGGTTTCTTTCAACTTCATATGATTTATAATTGAGTAGAAATATCGTGTGTTATCATCTCCTATCTTAATCTACGTAGATTTACTTCTTTGTTGTAGATACATTTCTGTCCAATGTGAAGACTGTTTGAACTTTTGGAAACCCAAGAATTCAGTCTGTTCAACCTTTTTATTTGAGGGATCACTTTGAAGTATCAACTGACTTTGCTTAAGCAACTTCCTATCTTCTTCTGCCTCACTCATAATATCACGATTATAGTGTGACTTGAGAAACTTCAGCTTCTTCTTAAATAGTTTCAACTTCTTCACTACTTGATATATTTTGCTGCCCTCAATACTGTTAGCCACTCTTCTCTTACTGTAGTATAAAATTGTGAATGTTGAACCTATATATTACGTAATTAAAATGATTTTTTAAACTTACTTCTTTCCTTTGTTAGTGATACTTTTGCAGGACATTGGTCGCTGATTCCTTACAACAACAACAACAACAACTACCCAGTATTGTCTCACAAAGTGTGGTCTGGGGAGGGTAATGTGTAGACGAGCCTTACCCCTTCCCGAAAGGGCAGAAAGACTTTTTCCAATCAACCCTCGGTCGTTGATTCCTTCTTGGAGAAATATGGCCCGACATGCTGGAATTACATCTAGCCACTCCCCATTTATGAACACCCAATCAATCTTTGAGAATATTCTTTGTTCTTCATGTTTGCCATTCCAAGTGTACCTATTGCCTTGTGCCGGTAACTCCAGTAAGCCACATTTTTCTACAAAGTTGTGGACATCTTTCACTTCTTCCAAGGTCATAGGGTTTCCTCCTATTATGTCTTCTGCTAGGATTGAGTTAAAATCCCCTAAAAACCATCCAAGGCCTTGTATATCCCCATAGTTCCTTCCCCTCTTCTTAGTATTTAATGCATAGACATAACACAATTGAAATGTCATTTAAAGGGGAATGTGATGAACTTCATACTTGATTACTAGAGGTGAAATACTCATGGGAATGACCTTGTAGTAATCAGGTCTCCAAGTAATCCAAATTCTACCATTATAATGGTAGTACTCAAGGTTTATAAGGTACTGCATCCCACAAACATGTTATTTACTAGCTTCTCAATTCTGCCGCTTTTTATTTTGGTTTCTAGTAGACCAACCAACCCCACTCGTTCCTCATTGCAAAGGATTTTAACCTCCTTTTGCTTATTAGGGACATTAATCCCTTAATGTTTCAACTTAACACATTAACTATCTCCAGGGGGATGATTGTTTTGGCCTCCCTTATTTATGCTACTCCCTCTCTTTTCTGTAATGTTGACCTCTTTACTATGCAGGACTTGAAAAGAATTTGAATTCTCAACTTGTTATTGCTACTTTCGTTGTGGTTTCCCCACTTTCAATGGGGTCTGCCAGCTAGTAATATTCTCTTTCTTTTGCTTCCTTGATTGTCTCCCTACCAATTGCTCTCTATTACCGTCAGTTCTTGTAGTTGTTTCCTCCTTTCTTTGTTCAGAGTTCACCGGAATTTGTTCCTTTCCCTTATTATCTTTGGGTTTTGTTTGCGCCACATTGTTCATCTCCTTATGTTGTTCTGCATTTTCCATTGCCAGTTTCTTCTTGAACCTACACACTTCCTCTGCATGCCCATATTTAGAGATATTACTGCACAGAATTGGCTTTCAGTCATAGTTGACTTTGTGCTATTAACTTGCTTCTTTCATTCCTGAAGAGAACTACATCCGACAGTTTTGCATTCATTCCTACCTCAATTAGCAACCTTAAAAAATACAATCCATTCCTCTTATCTATATTTTGGTCCATCATAATAGATTGCCCCACTGAGCTGTCTATCTTGCTCAAACCTTTCTTATTCCAATAATTGAAGTCCAGTCCAGGAAACTTAATCCAAATTGGAACTGTTAGCAATACCTCTTTGGTGAATTCCAATTCAGGTGTCCAAGCCTTTACAATGAATGGTTTATTATCAAAGTGCTAAATACCATCCCGAATCACCTCTTGCTTCCTTACCTCTTTCTCAAATCGTACCACCATCACTCCATTTTTGGTATAGCAATACTGTCGACGCCATATTTCCTCCACAAACATTTGATGTACCCATGTATTACTGTGAATAGGGGATGCACCCTAACACATAACATACTACTTCTTTTCCCTAGTAATCCATTTCAGAACTAATATCATCCAATTCAACTTCTACTATTGTGGACTCACCATGTGTTTTAGGTGCTACATATTCGAATTTATAACCAGCAGTTGAAATTTTTTCTATGTCAAGGTCATCCCAAATTGATCCTTGCTTCTTGTGAGTTTCCAGCTCCTCTTCAACCTTATCGCCCATGTGTTTTTGCCGCTGCTCGTCGGTGCAACTTGATCCGTGCTTGGTGAAGCTTGTAACACTTTAGACCATACTCGTTGTGCTTCGATCTACTAAGATGTTTTTGTTACACTACGTAGGCTTATTATTTCTTGGGTTTTGGACTTAACAGAGTTTTCCTTGCTAATTCTTCACTATCATTGCTTGATTTATGCCCTCGCTGAGAAATTTCATACGGTGTGGATGTTTCCTTGTCCATTAGAGCCTTTTGGAATGGGATGCGAGCTCTCTTGACCATGGTCGGTGCAGGTTAAGCTAACATGCACCAAAGTTATAGATGAGAAAAAGACATATTTTTTGTTTATAGTTTCTTTTGACAATGTAGAATACTTTTATCTTCAAACATCTCCCACTCACAATCCTACGAAAGCTAGAACAAAGAATACTTAAATGAATTATTTGTTTCATCTCGTCAATCTTCCAATTTATGTTTGAGATATGAACCAAATTGTTTTATTTTTGCATAACCAAATGAGAGAAAAATTCAATTGGTATATAAACTATGTCCTTCAACAGTGAAAAATAAGAGGCCTAACATTTAAAGGTCTGCTCGGGAGATAGAATTTCACAATTATCAATCGACATAAATATGATGTATACTTCATAAAGTTTTTGGCGCCACCAAAATCCCCCCCTCCTTCCCCCCAACCCCCCCCCCCCCCCAAAAAAAAAATGATGCCTTTCATAAGAGTCATAGTAATTCCCTTCTGAATAGGGAACAACAAAAGTGCTCTCCTATGCCTATAGTCTTTTTAACCTTTGTTTGGGCTCCCTAGAAACAAAGGTATTCACATCGCACATTCCATGTCAAAATGGCAATGCAACATGGTATGCACAAGATATTTCTTCTGTACTAGCTTACACTTCTCAGATTACAATATATTTTTCATTGTATACCAAAGAGGATGAACACACATGACGTCGGAGTAAAATGGAAGTTTCTCTACCTCAGTCTGCCATGTTTTAAGTCTAAATGCTCCTCCTCTTGCACATTAAACATGTTTTACAATTAACATTAATTTTCAAGTCAATTGTGATATATGTGACAATTGCGATTTATAAGTTACATTCGAAACTACAATTTATAAGCTGCATTTGGTAATAACGATTCAAATTTGTCAATTGATATTTATTAGTCGCATTTGGTAATTACTGTTAAAATTATAAAGTGTAACTTTTGGAAAATTATAGAATAGTGTAGAATATTATAGAAGTTAGGAGATATTTGTAAGAGATATTTCTAGATTAGTGTAGGTGATAAAAATATCTAGATATTTTGTAAGAAAAGTGTGGAGTATTCTAGAAGACGAATCTCCACCGTAGGATTATATAGATCATGACCGTCAATTGAGGAGGTGGAAAGCCTATATATACCCACCCCCTCCTCCACATTCGTATCATCCAAAAAAATCCAAGTCTTCTTGAGTTAATAAAGTATTCTCCAAGTTATTCAAGTAAGTCTTCCACTTTCTTAGTTCTAGTATTTTTGGAGCTATATTTTCTTCTTCGTTCTTCTTCAGTTGTGGTTGTGAATCTTGGGCTAGTGAAGCATAATTCACTACTCTAAGGAAGCAATTTCCGGAATTTGGGAAGTTGTTTTTCTTCACATGGTATCAGAGCTACAAGGGTGTTAGCTTGGAATCTTGTCAAGTCACTCTTGGTGAAGAAGTTCGTTGGCGTTCCAAAAATGGATTCAAGTGGAAGAGTTGTCGGCCTTGGAATTGAGGTGCTTAATCAATCCAATTACAAGGTATGGAAGTCTTGCATAGAATCTTATCTTCTTGGAGAAGATTTATGAGAGGTTGTTGGTGGAGACAACAAGGTTGCCCCTACACCCACGGATACTAATGCTGATGCCGTAAAGAAGTGGAGGACTTCAAACGCAAAGGCGGAATTCGTGTTGAAGAGATCAATCTTTCACGATCTATTTGATCACATTGCTGAGTGTAAGTCTGCATCTCAAATTTGGGATACTCTAAATGCATTGCTTAACAAGAAGAACGTTGCTCGGCTGCAATACTTAGAGAATGAGTTGGCACGAACTACTCAAGGTGAGCTCTCAATCTCCGAATTTTTCTTAAAAATTAAAAATATTTGTTCGAAAATTTCTGCTTTGATCCGGAGGAACCTATTTCGGAGGCTCGAATGAAAAGGAATATTATTCGAGGATTAAACAAAGAATATATTCCTTTTGTCACTTCTATTCAGGGGTGGGCTAATCAACCCTCCCTTGTTGAGCTTGAGAATCTTCTCTCTTCTCAAGAGTCTCTAGCAAAACAAATGGCTGGAGTCTCCTTATCCTTTCAAGGTGACGCCTTATTCTCTGGAAAGAAGAAAGTCTATAGACCAGAGAAGAAGAATGAAAGAGAGAGAAGAAAAGATGAATGGGGAGAGCCACCAAAGAGTGCCAACGGGAAAAGAAGCACTATTCAATGCTATCGGTGTAACTTGCCTGGACACATCAAGAAGAATTGTAAGGTGAAGCTAAAGGGAGGAAATGTTGCTGATAAAGCAGAACAAACCGAAGAGAATTGGGGTTGTTGCTTCTCAACGGAAACTACCTCGGTAAATGCTTACACTAGCATCAACTTCAAGGATGACTGGATCGTGGATTCTGGTTGCGGTCATCACCTTACCGCAGATGACTCAAAGTTCACATCTCTTCAGAAACATGAAGGTAACGAAGCTATTCTCACCGTGGATAATACCGTTTATTCGGTAGAAAAGGAGGGTACAATCATTCTCAACAATGGCGGAGATCCTATCACTATGAAGAGTGTGTATCATGTACTTGGGATGAGGAAGAATCTTTTCTCGGTGGCTAACGCTGTGGATGCTGGGCACTATGTTACGTTCGAGCCAAATGGAGTGAAGTTCTTCCGAAATATCACTAAGGTGGAAGGAGATGTCGTCCACACCGGTAAGCGAGTTAAAGATTTATTTGTTTTTTCAGCATCTACATCTTATGTTGACAAGATGAGCATGAATGATAATGCATCACTTTGGCAGGGTAGACTGGGGCACCTTAATATGGATAAGTTAAAAGTCATGGTAAACAAAAATTTGGTTGATAGTTTGCCTCATATTACTACTTTTGGTAGTAGAACATTATGCGAAGGGAGTCAATATGGTAAGGCGCATCGTCTTCCATTTGATAGATCCCAAACAAGATATGAGGCACCACTAGAACTCATTCACAGTGATGTGATGGGTCCTACACGTACACCTACCTCTTCTGGTTATCGCTATATGGTGGTATTTGTTGATGATTACACACGATATACTTGGGTATTTTTCGTGGTGCAAAAATCTGAAGTATTTTCCAGATTTTTGGAGTTCAAGGAGAAGGTCGAAGGTGAGTTTCAGAGGAAGATAAACGGCTGAGGACTGATAATGGGGGAGAATATACTTCCCGGGAGTTTAATCAATTATGCTCGAGGCAGGGAATACGAAGGCAGCTCACATGTGCAGACACTTCTCAGCAAAATGGCATTGCAGAGAGGAAGATTCGACATCTTACTGAGACATGTAAGAGCTGTTTATATGCTAAACATTTGCCCAAAGTTCTTTGGGCCGAAGGTATGGCTTGTGCGGCATATGTGATTAATCGGGTACCACTCAGTCCGATTAATATGAAGTCCCCGTACGAAATGCTCTACAACGAGAAGCCAAATGTGAAAGACTTTAAGGTCTTTGGATCAATCTGCTACGTCCACATTCCAGATTCACAAAGAACTAAACTAGATGCTAAGGCAAGGAAGTGCATCTTAATCGGTTATAATGAAAGGAAGAAAGGCTGGAAATGCATGGATCCCGAGACAGGCAAGTGTAAAGTATCTCGGGATGTAGTATTTGATGAAATATCTTCCTACTACAGTCCCGGTGGTGTTCCTGGAGATGCTCCTTCACCAGCTATAGAACATGAAGAGATGCCCGTAAGTTTTCCGATGACTTCTTCAGCTCCTTGCTCCAATATTTCATCATCGCCATCATCACCAATGACGTATAATAGTACGTCATCTTCAGAAGCAAGAGATTCTGGTGATAGGGGGAGCAAGGTTGCTTCTTGCGTGGATGAACAAAGGGAAAATATCAACCTGGAGGAGACAAATGGTGAAAGAACAACTCGATATGGAAGGCAAGTCATCAAACCTATTCGCTATCGAGATGGCAACATGGTAAGCATCTATCATTGCTTCAGTGCCGGTCCTATTTATGAAAATGAGCCTTCTTCATATAATAAAGCAAAAGGTGTTATGGAATGGGAAGAAGCTATGAATGAGGAGATGCACGCACTTGTGAAAAATGAAACTTAGGATCTTGTGCCAAAGCCCAAGGATGTGAAGCCGGTATCTTGCAAGTGGGTGTATAAACTAAAGAAGAAGGCAGATGGGAGCATTGATAGATATAAAGCAAGTCTGGTTGCACGAGGATTCTCTCAAGTATATGGAGAAGACTATGAGGAGACTTTTAGCCCAGTGGCGAAGATGACATCAGTTCGAGTTGTGATCTCCTTGGCGGCATCACTTGGGTGGAAGCTATGTCAGCTTGACGTGAAGAATGCTTTCCTGTATGGCGAGATTGATAAGGAGATCTACATGGAACAACCTTTGGGCTACATTTCTCCTACTCATCCAGATTGTGTATGCAAGCTGAAGAAAGCGCTTTATGGACTCAAGCAAGCTCCCAGAGCGTGGTACGAAAAGATTGCTGAATACTTGCAATTTTGTGGCTATCTTGCATCAGACTCAGATTCTAGCATGTTCGTGAAGAAGCAAGGTACGCTCCACATGATTGTGCTACTATATGTGGATGATATGATTATTACAGGTAATAACGAACAGGAGGTTGCAAAACTGCGAGCTGAACTCTCGATCAGATTTGAAATGAAAGACTTGGGAGAGCTTAGTCACTTTCTTTGTTTGGAAGTGAAATATGTGAAAGATGGAATATTTATTTCACAAGAAAGCTATGTGAGGAAGCTTGTGGACAGGTTTGGAATAAACACAAGTAAGCATTGCTCTACTCCTCTTGAGCCTAACATAAAAATTAGGCGTGATGAAGGAAAGCTTTTACCAGATCCACGTCCTTATCGGGCTCTTGTTGGTAGCTTGATCTACTTGACTATTACAAGGCCAGACATTTCATTTTCTGTTGGACTTGTTAGTCGCTATATGCAAGAGCCACGGAAACCTCACTTTGAAGCGGCGAAGCGCATATAGAAATACGTGAACTCAACATATGACATGGGACTTCTTTACAAGAAAGGAGCTGATTTTTCACTACTTGGGTTCACTGATGCTGATCTAGGAGGTGACTTAGATGATAGAAGATCAACTTCCGGTTATGTATTCTCCTGTGGTTCAGCATGTGTTTCTTGGTGCAGCAAAAAGCAAGAGTCGGTCTCGCTCTCTACTACTGAAGCGGAATACAAGGCTTCTACTCTTGTTGCTCAGGAATGCACGTGGCTTCGTCGGCTTGTTGGGGATGTATTCTCACCAATTCATAAGCCTACAAAACTTCTTGGTGACAATCAAAGCGCAATAAAGTTGGCTACTAATCCGGTGTGTCACGCAAGAACAAAACATATTGAGATTGCGCATCATTTCATCCGAGAGAAGGTTCTAGATGGTACCATTGAAGCATTGGAGGTTCGGAGTAATGATAATGTTGCAGACATCTTTACAAAGTCTCTTTCCAAAGGACCATTCGAGGATCTCCGTGGCGAGCTTGGACTTGTCACCAAAAGTTCACTTTAAGGGGGAGTGTTAAAATTATAAAGTGTAACTTTTGGAAAATTATAGAATAGTGTAGAATATTATAGTAGTTAGGAGATATTTGTAAGAGATATTTCTAGATTAGTGGAGGTGATAAAAATATCTAGATATTTTGTAAGAAAAGTGTGGAGTATTCTAGAAGACGAATCTCCACCGTAGGATTAAATAGATCATGACCGTCCATTGAGGAGGTGGAAAGCCTATATATACCCACCCCCTCCTCCACATTTGTATCATCCAAAAAAATCCAAGTCTTCTTGAGTTAATAAAGTATTCTCCAAGTTATTCAAGTAAGTCTTCCACTTTCTTAGTTCTAGTATATTTGGAGCTATATTTTCTTCTTCGTGCTTCTTCAATTGTGGTTGTGAGTCTAGGGCTAGTGAAGCATAATTCACTACTCTAAGGAAGCAATTTCCGGAATTTGGGGGAGTTGTTTTTCTTCACAATTACATGCATAAGCACCCAATTGCGATATACAATCCATTTAAGTATTAAGTCAAGTTCATTTTATGCGTGGGATTACTTAATCGCGATATTAGTTATGCGGTGACGCACTACTTCTAGTTAAATACGCCTTGGTATTAGGGCCCACTAGATGGACCAGAGCATCCTGGAGTACCGAGGTAGCGATGAACCCATATGGAACTTGAGTTGGGCCTGCTGGAACTGTCCGGGCCGGAACCTCATCATCAAACTCTACCTGAGGCCCGGCCATTGGTGCTACTACTCTAGGCTGAGCTCTGTCCCTGCCTCGGCCTCTAGCACTGCCTCGTCCTCTATCCCTCCCAGGAGCTGCCGCTGGGGCCTCGGGCTGCTGATCAGCTGATGAAGTGGTATGTGTTTTCCTCATCTGCGAAAGAACAAAGTAAAAGTTCAATTAGCATTTAGAAATCAAACCGCACGACATAGACGAATAAAAGTGAAAATGTTCCTATCTCTGTAGCCTCTACAGAGTTATCAAGCCGCACGACATACCCTATTTACTTTATCCTTTAACAATTTATGAGTTATCATAAGAAAATCAGCGGCATAAATGCAGCAAAGAAAAATATAACAAATTATCTTAATTCAAATACGAAATCCATAATAAAACTACCCCTTAGGACTGGTGTCACAGTTTCACGGACTATCCATACATACTACAAATAATGTTTCGAAAATAGATAAAATAGAAAAGAAGCAGGATAGAATGGGATGCAAAGGCTTGCGGATGCCTGTAGGACTACCTGAGGTCTCCACTTAACTGAAGGCAGCAACCTTGAACTATTGTCCGTATGGTCCAATATCGGTATCTTCAAGAAAAATACAAAGTGTAGTATCAGTACAACCGACCCCATGTACTGGTAAATGCCGACCATAACCTCGATTAAGTAGTGACGAGGCTACGACACAACCAGTATCATGAACCTTTGAAGTTAACAATATCTAACAAAATAACAATAATAGAAGTGATAATTTATAGGAAAGGGAAACTTGCGATGGGGGATACTAGAATAAGGAAACATAGAAATAACGGAAACGAAATAATTAAGGCACTTGAACCAATAACAACAAATAATCCATCAATAGAAAACAAATGCGCGACATCATCCTTCGTATTTTTATTCTCAATCCTCATCATAAAATCAATAATGAAAATATGCATGACATCAACATTCAAGCTTAATCACTGTTCCTCACTATGTGAATAATAGGAATGTGCACGGCATCACCCTTCGTGCTTTATCTTTCTTTTTCACTATATGCATCAATATAAATGTAAATATGCATGGCATCAACCTTCGTGTTTTATCACTCTTTCCTCACCATATGCATAAGTATGAATGTGTACGGCATCATCCTTCGTACTTTATCACTCTTGCCTCACCCAAACAGTAGAAATAATAACATCCCGACAAGGGAATCAACAATGAAAACAAATAAATCCCGACAGGGGAATCAGCTATAACCAATCTCGTTCCAACAGTTATCTTCACAAAATGAATCTCAACTTGAGCTCATACTCAACAATGTGCAAATACCAAGAAAATATCATAAGTCTTGTTCAATAGGGATAATCTTAAATTTAAGCATGGATAGTGCATAATAAGGATCACAACACTCAAAATATAAGACTCACGGCCATGCTTGAAACTAATGTATAGATACTCGTTACCACACGTTATACACAACACTAATATGTAGAAAATAAGACATAACACTTATTTTCTCAAGCTAAGTATAGGCCAAATACTAACCTCGGTTCCACAGCCAAATTTGAAGCCTCAAATATCGCTTTCCCTTTAGATTTCACGTCCAATTCACTTGTGTCTAGTTATAATTAATTTAATAACATCAATATTTTCTGAAGAATTCAAACCCAATTGCTTAATTATTGGTTTCCCCACATTTTTCCCCAATAGTCAAAAATCGACACCGTGCCCACTTAGTCAAAACCTGAAGTTCGGACCAAAACCCAAGTACCCATTCAACCTCGGGCTTGGATATGCAATTGGTTTTGGATCCAACCTTAATTTGAAATTCCCAAAATTGGAAATTCCCAAATTTCACCCAAAAACACCCAATTTCCCATGAAAATCCCTAGATTTTGTAGTAAAAATTGCCTACGGAAGCTTAGAGTTTGAAAATTTAGAAGAATGAGTTGAAATCCCGTTTAAAACTCTTTTTGAATAGTCGAAGTTATCGTATTTGCGATCAGGGGTTCGCTTTGCGAGCCCCGTAAATGCGAACATTACATCGAAATTGCAAAGATTACATAGGCTTGCTATTAAAGCAAATGTGAACAAATTGTTCACAATTGCGACTTGTTGTTATCGCAAATGCAATGATGTACTTCCCAATTGCGAAGATCCTCTGCTCAGCCTTTTTATTGCAAATGCGATGGTCGCATTTGCGAGCCAAGCTTTGCAATTGCAAAGCCTGCAGACGTGCAAAACACCAACAATTTTCTTAAGTTTAAAACACTCTGTGACTTATCCAAAAACTCACCTGAGCCCTCGGGGCTCCAAACCAAACATGCACTCAAGTCTAAAAACATCATATGGATTTGCTCGTGCGATCAAATTGCCAAATAACATCTTAAACAATGAATTTAGCATCAAAATTAATGAAATTCTCAACAACACCTAACGTTACTATTTTCACAACCGAGGGTCGTATTTATATAAAATCAACTCGGATTCTTACCAAACTTCACAAATTCGACTTAAATATTATTTTATACCTGTACCAGACTCCGAAACAAAAATATGGGTTTGATACCTTCAAGAAAACACACCATTTCATTTCCAAAAGTCTATTTTTTCCAGTGAATAATTTTCTTTAAAAATTCTTTTCTCGGGCTGAGAACCTCGGAATTCAAGTCCGAGCATACGCTCGAGTCCCATATTTTCCTACGAACCCTCCGAGACCGTCAAATCATTGGTCTAGGCTTGTTTACCCAAAATGTTGACTAAAGTCAACTTAATTCAATTTTAAAGGCATCGTTTAACATTTTCTCCATTTTTCACCTATAGGCTTCCGGAAGTGCACGGACTGCGCACACAAATCGAGGAAAAATAAAATCAGGTCTTGAAGGCTTCAGAACCCCAAATTTGATTTTAAAATACGAGATGACCTTTTGAGTCATCACAGAGCAGCTGGAGGTTTATCTAGAGACCACATAGTTAGACGGATTATTAACTTTATCAAATATATTCCACACATAGATGTATTACAAGCAGAGCTCTTTGAAATTTTCTATGCTCTACAAATTGCAATCACTCGACATTTACGTCCACTAATCGTTGAAATGGATTCACATGTATTGATCCGTCTCATTGAGACATATAATCCCAAACACTCACACTTATTGTATGTATGCTGGTGGATGCTACATGATCCACAAGTCCAACACATTGACTACGTATATCGGGAGGGTAATAGTGTGGATGGTGCTCTAGCAAAATATGGCAATCAATGACACAACTCAATCCTCAAGATGTTCAAGTTTTTGACACCCTTCCAACTTTTATTTACACACTTTTAGATTTTGATGTAACTGGAACTAATTATGCGTTCTGTTCCAAACCTTGTATATTGTATATTCTAATATTAATGAAGTTCTTCGTTCTAGCAAAACAAAGAATTCAATATCCAGTCCGAAATTCAATACTTTCTAAAATTTAATTTGTAATCCAAAAATTCAGAAAATGGATTTTGGTTTGGATTTTAGTCTGCCCAAATATGTTGCTCATCAGATCTATCGATTTAAGCTGTGTAAAAATTATGTTACCCCTCCAACTTTGTGTGCATTCCTTCTAAATTTTTTAGCTATAGAAGGAAGACATTTGAGGCCAACTTTAAGTGTCTGTTTTGCCTTCTTTTAACCTTGAGTACTTAACCTATAATGCAAATTATACCTATATCTTCTAAATTGTGACTTTGAATTTATTCAAAGTGCAAACAAAAAACTTCTTTTATGATTTTTCTATAAAATCTACAAAACAGACACTTATTTAAATGTTACGATAATTAGTATTAATGTTGCCCCTTCATTTTTTTTAAAAAAACTTTTTTGTATATATATTTTTGAATTTTTATTGTCATTAATGGAATTACTTATATGAGCAACTTTATTACATATTAGAATTATTTTTAATTTGCTCGAAGTTCTTTAGTTATTCTAAGTATTAACTATTATATTTGAATGTTTTAGTTATTTACCTTTTTACGCAGAAAACAAAAGTATGATTAATTGTATGGGGTGCGACTATGAAAAGAAAAAAAGGTATCATGCTATTAAAAAAAAAAAAGTCGAGGGTTACATTAAGGATAAAATCGGTGATTTTAAAGTTTTGATTGAAGAAAGAAAATGTATGTTTATCACCAAAGTTTTTTTTTTCTGGTAACCATTGTCAATTACCATTAACTCAAAAATAACTCATTATAAATAAAGAGCACCGCCTTTCTGCATCATAAATTTGGCCTCTAGCAAAAACAAGAAATTGCTACAATGTACTCTAATTGTTAAAGTATAATATTTAATTTGTAATTTGTATTAGCTAGAAGTCTCTAGATATATGTGTATAATATCAAAGCATGGTTTTCTCTAGAATACTAGAGACCATGTTTGGAAAAATATCTATATAAGTAAAATATCAAAAGTCTAGAATAATGTAAAGCTTGAAAAATATCTCATGTATGTGGAAAAATCTAGAACTATCCAACAAGTCTATAAATAGCCATGTAATCCATCATTTGTATTGGATTAACAAGAAGCATTCAAAGTTATTCCCATAATATTTTCCTACTCTAACAATCTAATATCTTCTTCCATACACTTCACCCCAACAAATTTGGTATCAGAGCCTGGTTAGCTTTGTGTCTCAACACTAGTTCTTCAACATGGCAATATCATCACCATCCGTGTTTAACTATTCATAGAATCTTGTCCCCATTTTGATGGAGATAACGATGATTATTGGAGCCTCCAAATGAAGACTCTTTTTATTTCTCAAGATCTTTGGGAGCTTGTACAAGATGGCTATGATGGACCCGATGACTTGGCTACGCTTGCAACATGGACGGCGTCCAAGCAAAAGGAGTTCAAGGAAAACAAGAAAAAGGATGCAAAGGCACTTCTCTTTATTCAACAAGGGGTAAGTAAAACTATCTTCCCTCGTATTATGGCAGCCACAAGTTCAAAACATGCTTGGGATATTCTTCAAACGGAATTTCAAGGCTCCTCTAAGGTAATCTCTATCAAACTTCAATCTTTATGGAGAGAATTTGATAATATATCAATGAAGAATGATGAATCAATGAAGGTATTTTTTGATTGAGTTACCGCACTAGTTAATCAAATAAAAAGTTATGGAGATGAAACTAAAGAGAAGAAAATTGTTGAAAAAATATTACGTAGTCTTCCTGCAAAATGGGATCATGTTGTTGCTGCGATTGAAGAGTCTAAAGATTTATCCTCTTTAAGTTTTCATGAACTAATGGCTTCTTTGGAGACACACGAGCTTTGAATGAACAAATTTTCAATTCAAGAGGTGGAGCAGGCATTTCAATCAAAGGTTACTCTTTCAATTGAAAAGGCTGGAGAATCGGAGAAGGGAGATCAAAAGAATAAATTCCAGAAAAATCGCAACTTTCAACAAAGGAAGTTTGGAAATAAAAATCAAGGCCCAAAAGGAAGGTTTGTTAAAAATAATTTCTCAAAGGGTATGTGTTCCTCCCAATGTCGTATTTGTGGGAAATTAAATCACAATACACAAGATTGTAGATGTAAATGCAAAAGGTGTAAAAATGCTAATCACTTCCAAAGAGATTGTTGGTATAATAAACCTGACGTAGCTAACTTTACGGAAGCAGATAATCTATTCTATTCATGTTTTAATGTTGATTCGGATGCAAAGGATATCTGGTATTTGGATAGTGGTTGTAGTAACCATATGAGAGGGAACAAGAATAGCTTCGTCAAGTTAAACGAAGACATAGATTCTCAAGTATAGCTTGGAGATGGAAAAATTCATAACGTTACAGGTAAGGGAGTGATAGCTGTAAAAACCACAGCAGGTAAGATCAAGTTTATTTCTGATGTTCTGTATGTTCCGGGCCTTACACAATATTTATTTAGTGTGGGACAATTGTTGCAAAAAGGATATAGAGTAAATTTTATCAAAGATGAAAGTATAATTAGTGAAGAAAAGAGCAATCAAGTAGTGACCAAAATTAAAATGTCTCAGAATAAAGTTTTTCCACTTAACCTGCCCATGGAGACTCTTGCACTAAAATCAGATGTTGAAAATGATCAATCTCTACTATGGCATCTAAGATTTGGTCACTTGAATTATAGAAGTCTTGATTTACTCAAAAAGAAAAACATGGTGAATGGGCTCCCACACATAAATAAGAAAGAAAAAATTTGTGAAGGTTGTATATATGGGAAAATGCATAGATTACCTTTCACAAAAACATCATGGAGAGCTAGACGCCCTTTAGAATTGGTGCATGCTGACGTATGTGGCACAACTAAGACTCCATCATTAAATGATATAAGATATTTCTTACTTTTTGTGGATGACTATTCTAGAATGATGTGGGTTTATTTTCTAAAAGAAAAGTCTGAAGTTTTCTCAAAATTTGTTGAGTTTAAAGCTTTTGTGGAAAAGCAAAGTGATCAAAGGTTAAAGATACTGCGGACTGACAGAGGAGGAGAATTTGTTTCAAAAGAATTCAATGAATATTGCAAGGCCGATGGAATAAAGAAAGAATTGACTGTGAGATATATTCCTCAAAAAAACGGGGTTGCGGAACGGAGAAACCGCTCCATAGTAGAGATGGCACGAAGTATGTTATAAGGTAAGCATCTTCCTAACAAATTTTGGGCTGAAGCGGTCTCTACAACGGTCTACATCTTAAATGGTTCACCCACAAAAGCTGTTCCTAACAAGATCCCCTACAAGGTATGGCATCAAAGAAAAGCAAATGTAGATTTCTTCAAAGTATTTGGATGTATTGCCTATGCTCATGTTCTAGTGCAGACCAAAAATGAAAAACTTGATGAGAAACGTGAAAAATACATTTTTATTGGCTATAGTAATGAATCCAAAGCCTACATACTCTTTGATCCTAATACTAACAGGATAGTGATTTCAAGAGATGTCATTTTCGATGAAGCATTATCATGGAAATAGGAGGAAAGTCAAGATGCGACTCCAAAAATCCTTGAAGAAGAAGATAAAGAATCTTCTACAAATGAAGGACCAAACATGGAGGAATCTTCGGATACAGACTCACCACCAAGAAAGGTACGTTCTTTACGAGATATTTATGATTCATATGATGTGGCCTTTTTCTCTTGTGAACCAGAGAAATTCGAAGAGGCTATAAAAGATGAAGGTTGGCAAAAAGCCATAGACGAAGAAATCTCTATGATTAAGAAGAACAAAACATAGGAGTTGGTGGATCTTCCACAAAATAAGGAGGTAATTGGTCTTAAATGGGATTAAAAGAGCAAGTACAACGAAGACGGCACGATTCATAAGCTAAAAGCTCGGCTAGTTGCAAAAGGCTATTCACAGCAACCGGGCATTGATTTCAATGAAACATTTTCCTATGTTGCTCGAATGGAAACGGTTAGAACTATGTTAGCACTTGCTGCTCAATTAAAATTGAAGGTGTATCAACTAGATATCAAATCCGCGTTTTTGAACGGAGATCTCAAAAAAGAAATGTACGTCGAGCAACCCTAAGGCTATATTGTCAAAGGGCAAGAAAGAAAAGTGTATCGTCTTCGTAAGTCTCCATATGGACTCAAGCAGGCGCCTCGAGCATGGTATAGCAAGATTGATAGTCACTTTCGCAAACACAGTTTGAACTAAGTCCAAGTGAGCCATCTTTATATCTCAAGAAGCAAGGTGCAGATTTTCTTATTATTTGCCTTTATGTCGATGAACTTATTTATTGTGGTACGAATATAAAGTTGGTAGAAGAATTCAAAAAGGCAATGATGCAAGAATTTGAGATGACAGATTTAGGCCTCATGAGATATTTTCTTGGCATCCAAGTAAAACAACGTGAAGGAGAAATATTTATAAGCCAAGAAAAATATTGTGACGATTTATTAATGAAATTTCATATGACAAATAGTAAACTAGTGGCTACACCAGCTGCTTTAAATGAGAAGTTATCTCGCAACGATGAGACACAAAAGGTGGATCCATCAATGTACAGAAGACTGATTGGATCATTGATTTATCTCACAAACACTAGACCCGATATAATATATGCGGTAAGCGTGCTATCTAGATTTATGAGCAATCCAAGCAAGCTACACTACGCATCAGCAAAGAGTTCTTAGATATTTGAAAGACACAAAGACGTTTGGAATAAAATATGCTGTAGAGGAAAACAATTCTCTTGTTGGCTACACCGATAGTGATTGGGCAGGATGCGTTGATAATCGTAGAAGCACTTCGGGATACGTCTTTGATTTGGGATAAAAAATAATCTCTTGGTCATCAAAGAAACAACAAACCGTGGCATTATCTTCAGCGGAAGCAGAGTATATCTCAGCTGCTAATGCGGCATGTGTAGCAGTGTGGCTTAGAAGAATACTCCTTAACTTGGAGCAAGGACAAGATGGTCATACAACAATTTATTGTGACAACATGTCGGCAATTGCTATGACAAAGAATTCTGTGTTTCACGCAAGAAGCAAGCATATAGAAATTCGTCACCACTACATCAGAGAATTGGTTGAAGACGGAGAGATTGAGCTGAAGTTTATCAACACCAATGAGCAGCTGGCGGACATCTTCACAAAAGCACTTCCAGTGAACAAATTTACTCACTTCAGAGATAAGTTACAAATTACAAATTAAGAGGGGGTGTTAAAGTATAATATGTAATTTGTAATTTGTATTAGCTAGAAGTCTCTAGATATATGTGTATATTATCAAAGCATATACTAGAGAACATGTTTGGAAAAATATCTATATAAGTAAAATATCTAGAGTCTAGAATAATGTAGAGCTTGATAAATATCTCATGTATGTGGAAAAATCTAGAACTATCCAACAAGTCTATAAATAGCCATGTAATCCATCATTTGTATTGGATTAACAAGAAGCATTCAAAGTTATTCCCATAACATTTTCCTACTCTAACAATCTAATATCTTCTTCCATACACTTCACCCCAACACTATTTACATAGGATTTGTTGTACTAAATTCCTATATCTACGTGCTTTATGTGAATTCCTGGTAACATGTATTTTTTCTATGATCCCCTACTTTATCTGTTGTACTACACCCTCTTTACGTACAGTAATGCCTCTAAATATATTCCAGTTTCTTGCACACTATGTGCAGAATCATAGCCCCACTGATAGCAGTTGTCAATTCTTTCTTATGGATTCTTGTTAATACTATTCAAGGATTGTGTATTCACTGTTGGTATCTTGATGTCTCTCTATTGATTCATCTCTTTCCTCACCGTGCACACTCCATAAATAATTGGATGTTAATTTCAATCATATGAGCATTACATAGAGACTTGCAACTTAAGTAATGAGCAGCCTCCCATGTACTGCCAACCACACTATAAACCTTTTCTTAGGTTGAGCTGTTGAGGTCCATATCAGATTAGCTATCTTCAGCTTAGGATGTTCACCAATGATAGCAAGATAACTACTAGTAACAGAGTAGTCACCACTTCTAGCAAGCTTATAATTATCTTGTTCATACTAGCTCTGCATTTTGATTTCAGACCATTAATCTTCCTCCAATACCAACTACTATCTGTCAGGGCTGATGGTTCTATACATTTGTTTCTGTTCTCATGTATACCCCATGTACCCACTTTACTCATAAGACTTCTTTACATTTAATTAACGACTTACCCATTGATGCCATATTCCAATTCCCACAATGCATACCATTCAATCCTCCTAACTTCTTAGGATAACATATCTTTTCCCAAGCAACCAAGGATATTCTCGGTATATCCTGTCAACCTCCTTGAGTATACTTGATGTAGTATGAACACTGTGCTCCAGAATCTATGGATGGAAAACAAATAATTTGCAGTCTGCTAGCATATGATAGAAGCCTCGAATAGGTGACTCTGATCCTTTGAGTGATTTTCTCTACCAACATAAGATTGTCAAGCTAATTCCATTTCTTTGGGGAGAGGGGAAGTCCAAGCTGCCTTTGGGAAGAGTATCTAGCACAAAACCAGTTTTTTCAAGCAACATCTTCTTAGTATTATTATCCACATCAGTCATAAAAATACTAGATTTGTCAATATTTGCTTTCAACCCTACTAACTGAGCTTTCATTTCCTTTACAAAAGATCATTAGATCATCAGCAAACTGATCCAAGGGGATATTATAATTGAGTAGAAATATCGTGTGTTATCATCTCCTATCTTAATCTACGTAGATATACTTTGTGTTGTAGATACATTTCGACCAAATGTGAAGACTGTTTGAACTTCTAATAACCCAAGAATTCAGCCTGTTGAACCTCTTTATTTGAGAGATCCCTTTGAAGTTTCAACTGACTTCGCTTAAGCAACTTCCTATCTTCTTTTGCTTCTCTCACAATATCATGAGAATACTTCGACATCAGATCCTTCAGCTTCAACTTAAGTAGTTTCAAATTCTCACTACTTAATACATTTTGCAGCTCACAATACTGTCAGCCCACTCTTCTCATACTATTGTATTATATTGTGGATGTTGAACCCATATGTTACAGAATTGAAATGATTTTTTGAACTTACTTCTTTCCTTTACCAGTGATAATTTTGCAGGACAGTGATCACTGATTCTTTCTGGGAGAAATATGGTCCGACATGCTGACATTTTATCTAGCCACTCCCCATCTATGAACACCCACCCAATCAATCTTTGAGAATATCCTTTGTTCTTCATGCTTGTCACTCCAAGTGTACCTATTGCCTTGTGCTGATAATTCCAATAAACCACATTCTGTTAAAGTATAATATGTAATTTGTAATTTGTATTAGCTAGAAGTCACTAGATATATAAGTATAATATCAAATCATGGAGTTCTCTAGAATACTAGAGAACATGTTTGGAAAAAATATCTATATAAGTAAAATATCTAGAGTCTAGAATAATGTAGAGCTTGAGAAATATTTCATGTATGTGGAAAAATCTAGAACTATCCAACAAGTCTATAAATAGCCATGTAATCCATCATTTGTAATGGATTAAGAAGAAGCATTCAAAGTTATTCCCAAAACATTTTCCTACTCTAACAATCTAATATCTTCTTCCATACACTTCACCCCAACAATTTGGTATCAGAGCATGGTTAGCGTTGTGTCTCAACACTAGTTCTTCAACATGGCAACATCATCACCATCCGTGTTCAACTATTCACAGAATCGTGTCCCCATTTTTGATGGAGATAACTATGATTATTGGAGCCTCCAAATGAAGACTCTTTTTATTTCTAAGGATCTTTGGGAGCTTGTACAAGATGGCTATGATGGACCCGATGACTTGGCTATGCTTGCAACATGGACGGTGTCGAAGCAAAAGGAGTTCAAGGAAAACAAGAAGAAGGATGCAAAGGCACTTCTCTTTATTCAACAAGGGGTAAGTAAAATTATCTTTCCTCGTATTATGGCTGCCACAAGTTCAAAACAGGCTTTGCGATATTCTTCAAAAGGAATTTCAAGGCTCCTCTAAGGTAATCTCTATCAAACTTCAATCTTTATGGAAAGAATTTGATAATATATCAATGAAGAATGATGAATCAATGAAGGTATTTTTTCGATAGAGTTACCGCACTAGTTAATCAAATTAAAAGTTATGGAGATGAAATTAAAGAGACGAAAATTGTTGAAAAAATATTACGTAGTCTTCCTGCAAAATGGGATCATGTTGTTGCTGCGATTGAAGAGTCTAAAGATTTATCCTCTTTAAGTTTTCATGAACTAATGGCTTCTTTGGAGACACACGAGCTTAGAATGAACAGATTTTCAATTCAAGAGGTGGAGCAGGCATTTCAATCAAAGGTTACTCTTTCAAATGAAAAGGCTGGAGAATCGCAGAAGGGAGATCAAAAGAATAAATTCCAGCAAAATCGCAACTTTCAACAAGGAAGTTTGGAAATAAAAATCAAGGCCCAAAAGGAAGGTTTATTAAAAATAATTTCTCAAAAGGTACGTCTTCCTCCCAATGTCGTATTTGTGGGAAATCAAATCACAATACGCAAGATTGTAGATTTAAATGCAAAAGGTGTAAAAATTTTAATCACTCCCAAAGAGATTGTTGGTATAATAAACCTGACGAAGCTAACTTTACGGAAGAAGATAATCTATTCTATTCATGTTTTAATGTTGATTCGGATGAGAAAGATATTTGGTATTTGGATAGTGGTTGTAGTAACCATATGACAGGGAACAAGAATAGCTTCGTCAAGTTAAACGAAGACATAGATTCTCAAGTAAAGCTTGGAGATGGAAAAATTCATAAGGTTGCAGGTAAGGGAGTGATAGCTGTAAAAACCATGGGAGGTAAGATCAAGTTTATTTCTGATGTTCTGTATGTTCCGGGCCTTACACAAAATTTATTTAGTGTGGGATAATTGTTGCAAAAAGGATATAGAGTAAATTTTATCAAAGATGAAAGTATAATTATTGAAGAAAAGAGCAATCAAGTAGTGACCAATATTAAAATGTCTCAGAATAAAGTTTTTCCACTTAACCTGCCTATGGAGACTCTTGCACTAAAATCAGATGTTGAAAATGATTAATCTCTACTATGGCATCTAAGATTTTGTCACTTGAATAATAGAAGTCTTGATTTACTCAAAAAGAAAAACATGGTGAATGGGCTCCCACACATAAATAAGAAAGGTAAAATTTGTGAAGGTTGTATATACGGGAAAATGCATAGATTACCCTTCACAAAAACATCATGGAGAGCTAGACGCCCTTTAGAATTGGTGCATGCTGACGTATGTGGCCCAACTAAGACTGCATCATTAAATGATAAAAGATATTTCTTACTTTTTGTGGATGATTATTCTAAAATGATGTGGGTTTATTTTCTAAAAGAAAAGTCTGATGTTTTCTCAAAAATTGTTGAGTTTAAAGCTTCTGTGGAAAAGCAAAGTGATCAAAGGTTAAAGATACTGCTGACTGACAGAGGAGGAGAATTTGTTTAAAAAGAATTCAATGAATATTGCAAGGCCGAAGGAATAAAGAAAGAATTGACTGTGAGATATACTCCTCAACAAAACGGGGTTGCAGAACGGAGAAATCGCTCCATAGTAGAGATGGCACGGAGTATGTTAAAAGGTAAGCATCTTCTTAATAAATTTTGGGCTGAAGCGGTCTCTACTACGGTCTACATCTTAAATCGTTAACCCACAAAAGCTGTTCCTAACAAGACCCCCTACGAGGTATGGCATCAAAGAAAAGCAAATGTAGATTTCTTCAAAGTATTTGGATGTATTGCCTATGCTCATGTTCCAGTGTATACCAAAAATGAAAAATTTGATGAGAAAGGTGAAAACTACATTTTTATTGGCTATAGTAATGAATCCAAAGCCTACAGACTCTTTGATCCTAATACTAACAGGCTGGTGATTTCAAGAGATGTCATTTTCAATGAAGCAGCATCATGGAAATGGGAGGAAAGTCAAGATGCGACTCCAATAATCCTTGAAAAAGAAGATAAAGAATCTCCTACAAATGAAGGATCAAGCATGGAGGAATCTTCGGATATCGACTAACCACCAAGAAAGGTACTATCTTTACGACATATTTATGATTCATGTGATGTGGCATTTTTCTCTTGTGAACCAGAGAAATTCGAAGAGGCTTTAAAAGATGAAGGTTCGCAAAAAGCCATGGACGAAGAGATCTCTATGATTAAGAAGAATATAACATAGGAGTTGGTGGATCCTCCACAAAATAAGGAGGTCATTGGTCTTAAATGGGTTTATAAGACCAAGTACAACGAAGACGACACGATTCATAAGCTAAAAGCTCGGCTAGTTGCAAAAGGCTATTCACAGCAACCGGGCATTGATTTCAATGAAACATTTTTCCCTGTTGCCCGAATGGAGACGGTTTGAAATGTGTTAGCTCTTGCTGCTTAATTAAAATTGAAGGTGTATCAACTAGATGTTAAATCTGCATTTTTGAACGGAGATCTCAAAGAAGAAGTGTACGTTGAGCAACCACAAGGCTATATTGTCAAAGGGCAAGAAACAAAAGTGTATCTTCTTCGTAAGGCTCTATATGGACTCAAGCAGGCGCCTCGAGCATGGAATAGCAAGATTGATAGTCACTTTCGCAAACACGATTTTGAACGAAGTCCAAGTGAGCCATCTGTATATCTCAAGAAGCAAGGTGCAGATTTTCTTATTATTTGCCTTTATGTTGATGATCTTATTTATTGTGGCATGAATATAAAGTTGGTAGAAGAATTCAAGAAGGCAATGATGCACGAATTTGAGATGACAAATTTAGGCCTCTATGAGATATTTTCTTGGCATCCAAGTAAAACAACGTGAAGGAGAAATATTTATAAGCCAAGAAAATATTGTGACGATTTATTAAAGAAATTTCATATGACAAACGGTAAAACAGTTGCTACACCAGCTGCTTTGAATGAGAAGTTATCTCTCAACGATGAGGCATAAAAGGTGGATCCATCAATGTACAGAAGACTGATTGGATCATTAATTTATCTCACAAACACTAGACCCGATATAATATATGTGGTAAGCGTGCCATCTAGATTTATGAGCAATCCAAGCAAGCTACACTACGCATCAACAAAAAGAGTTCTTAGATATTTGAAAGACACAAAGACGTTTGGAATAAAATATGCTGCAGAGGAAAACAATTCTCTTGTTGGCTACACCGACAGTGATTGGGCAGGATGCGTTGATGATCATAGAAGCACTTCGAGATACATCTTTTCTTTGGGATCAAAAATAATCTCTTGGTCATCAAAGAAACAACAAACCGTGGCATTATCTTCAGCGGAAGCAGAGTACATCTCAGCTGCTAATGCGGCATGTGAAGCAGTGTGGCTTAGAAGAATACTCCTTAACTTGGAGCAAGGACAAGATGGTCATACAACAATTTATTGTGACAACATGTCGGCAACTGCTATGACAAAGAATCCTGTGTTTCACGCAAGAAGCAAGCATATAGAAATTCGTCACCACTTCATCAGAGAATTGGTTGGAGACGGAGAGATTGAGCTGAAGTTTATCAACACCAATGAGCAGCTGGCGGACATCTTCACAAAAGCACTTCCAGTGGACCAATTGACTCACATCAGAGATAAGTTACAAATTACAAATTAACAGGGGGTGTTAAAGTATAATATGTAATTTGTAATTTGTATTAGCTAGAAGTCTCTTGATATATGAGTATAATATCAAATCATGGAGCTCTCTAGAATACTAGAGAACATGTTTGGAAAAATATCTATATAAGTAAAATATCTAGAGTCTAGAATAATGTAGAGCTTGAGAAATATCTCATGTATGTGGAAAAATCTAGAACTATCCAACAAGTCTATAAATAGCCATGTAATTCATCATTTGTAATGGATTAAGAAGAAGCATTCAAAGTTATTCCCATAACATTTTCCTACTCTAACAATCTAATATCTTCTTCCATACACTTCACCCCAACACATTCTACTACACAGTTTTAGAAATCTTTCGCTTCTGCCCAGGTCACAGGGTTTCCTCCTATTATGTCTTCTACTTTAAGGATTGAGTTAAAATTCCTAAAAGCATCCAAGGACTTGTACATCCTCAGCTATGAGACATTAGCGTATCCCATTGCTCCTTCATGTCTTCTTTAATATTTACTGTATAGACATAACACAATTCAAATATCATTTGAAGAGGAATGTGGTGAAATTCACACTTGATTACTTGAGCTGACATACTCATAGGAATGAACTTGTAGTAATCAGGTCTCCAAATCCAAATTCTACCATTATAATGGTACGCAGCGTTTTAAGGTACTTCTATCCCACAAACATGTTATTTGCTAACTTCTTAATTCTGTTACTTTTTATTTTGGTTTTTAATATACAGACCAACCCCACTCATTCCTCATTGCAAAGGAGTGTAACCTCTTTTTTCTTATTAGGTTATCTCATACCATTCCAACTTAACATATTAACCATCGCCGGGGGTGATTGTGTTGGCATACCCTATTTATGCTACTCCCTCCCTTTTCTATTATGTTGGCCTCTTTACTGCGCAGGACATGAAAAGAATTTGAATTCTCAACTTGTTTTTGTTGTGGTTTTCCTTCTTTCAGTTGGGTTTTCTAACTTGTAATATCTCCTTGCTTTTGCTTCCTTGATTGTCTCCCCACCATTTACTCTCTATTACCATCAGTTGTGATACTTGTTTCGTCTTTCTTTTATTTAGAGTTCACCGAAATTTGTTCCTTGCCCTTAATATCTTTAGGTTTTGTTTGTGCCACATTGTTCATCTCCTTATATTGTTCGCACTTGCCATTGTCAGTTTCTTCTTGATCCTACACACTTCCTCTTCATGTTCATATTGAGAACAATGACTGCACAATTGCCTTCCAGTCATAACTTACTTTTTGTTTGATTAACTTGCTTCTTTTTTTCCTGAAGAGAACTACATCTAGCAATTTTGCATTCATTCCTACCTTAACTAGCAACTTTGCGAAATTCTATTCATTCATCTTTTCTATATTTTGGTCCACCATAATAGGTTTCCCCACTAAGCTGCCCATCTTTCTCAAATCCTTCTTATACCAATATTCGTCGAGGAAACTTAATCCAAATTGAACGGTTAGCAATTCCTCTTTAGTGAATTTCAATTCAGGTGTCCAAGCATTTACAATGGTTTATTATCAAAGTGGTAAATACTAGCTGAATCAACTCTTCTTCCTTACCTCTATCTAAAATCGAACCACTATCACTCCATTTTTTAGTATAATCCCACTTAGTGGGGTCTGGAGTGGTAGTGTGTACGCAGACCTTACCCCTACCCTTAGGTAGAGAGGCTGTTTCCAAATAGACCCCCGGCATCTTTCCCTCCAAGAACTTCCCACCTTGCCCTTGGGGAGACTCGAACTCACAACCTCTCGACTGAAAGTGGGGGTTGTTTGCCATCAGAGTAACCCCTCTTATCTAGATGCACCAAAGTTACAGATGAGAAAAATACATATTTTTTGTTTATAGTTTCTTTTGACTATGTAGAATACTTTTATCACCGAGCATCTTCCACTCACATTCCTATGTGTAGGCATATGAACTTTATAAGAATTAAATCCATAAAATAGTTGGGACTGTATTTTAAATACAAGATATATTAGTTCAAATAAATCTATTGAGCTAAGATAGTTGGATTAATTATAAGTCCAACATATGTGGAATAAATAAATAAGTCTTAATCCATAAGACTATTCCATATAATTGGACTAAAGTGATGATCCCACTTTGTTAAGCCCATGATGACATCTTCCTAGAGGCCTAGTTTGATGCCACGTGTCAAATGACGTGGCACCAAGTCAAACAAAAGAACCAATAGGATCATACCATGTGTCAAAAGGACAAGGCATGCCAAGTCACTCTAAAAGGCCAATGAAATCGCGCCACATGTGAAAGTGACATGTTCTTGCCAATTAAATGCGGACATGTCATACTTCAATTTGATTGGTCGGAAGGAGTTTGTTCTTATCACAACTCCTCCCTTCCACAACTATGAATATGGGTCTTCATAACCCAGAAAAGAGACCAGAAGTTATAACAAGAAGCAAGAAAGAACTCGCAGATCTAACCCTGCAAATTTCTCAACAAGTTTCAAGCTTCATGCAATAAAGTTCAAGTTCAAGAAATCAAGTTCAAACCCAAGAACGAATGAAGATCAAGTTCAAGCAATCAAACTCAAGAACAAGATCATCGTTTGTGGAAACAAATATAGATTCAAGATCAAACTCAAAGACCCTTGAATTTATTTACTATTGCAAAGAAGATAGAGGATTCATAGAGATTGTAACACTCAAATATTTGAAATAAAAATACTACGATTGTTGCAATATTTTTTATCGTGATTTTATTCTCTTGAACCAAATTTATTGTCTACAAATTCTGGCACGCCCACTGGGACAATCTCTACCTCTCATCTCAACTTTTCAATCACCAAAGTTCAAGAACATTGGAATGACTTCAAAGAAAATCAACTCCGTTTCAACTTCCACCAAGGCTGCTAACTCCAGGTTTTACACTAATGTGGAAAGCATCCTCGATAAGCTTCGGACCAGTTACGAGGAGCAAAGCAAGACTTTTAGGACAATAAGCATCCCAAGAGCCATCCGCATCAACCCTTGTTTTCGGTTCTTCATCCTCAAAAGGAGAAAGATCTTCCACAAACGCATCTGAATGAGGAAGCGATGTTGCTGAAAAGATCAAGAAACACTGGATCTGTTTAAACTCTCTGGCTCCAAGCACTCTTCTGTGAAGGAAGATGATGTTGCTTTAAGTGATCGATCCTCCCCACTTACACCACATAGCGTGAGCCAATCAAGGATCAATCTGTGTGAAAATCCATGCTACTTTCCGTCATCCACAACAATCATGCAAGCCATGGTGGCAAACACTTCATCCATGGAGGAGCAGTTGGCAAACTTGACGGAAGCAATCGCTGGCTTGACTAAATGCATGCAAAAACAAAAGGCTAGAATTGAAAAGCTAATAGACATGATGGAAATCTTGATGAAGGAAGAATCTACCATGCATCCGGCAAGCTCCCAGAAGTTCTAGAGAGTGATTGTCTCCCAAGACAAGCAGCATCCACTAAGGTTATCCATGTCTCATCTGAAGGGATGATTCCAATCGATCAACTGAAGGAGTTCATCGAAGGAACCATTAAGAACAAATATGAAGTTGCTGCAAAATCCTCCCTTACATATGCAAAGCCATACACTACAAAGGGTCGATATGTTGAAGATGTCTGTTGGCTATCAACCTCCGAAGTTTCAACAGTTTGTTGGTAAAGGTAACCGAAGAAACATGTTGCGCATTTCATGGAGACATGCAATAATGCTGGGACGTTTGGAGATTACCTCAAGTCTGTCCGCTCGCTAAAAGGAAATGCTTTTGACTAGTACACGGACTTCGAGGATGGATCTATCGACAGCTGGGATCAACTAGAGCAAGAATTCCTCACTCGCTTTTATAGCACAAGATGCACGATGAGTATGATAGAGCTTACAAATACTTGTCAACGAAAGGGGGAACCAGCCATCGACTTTATCAATTGTTGGAGGAATGCAAGCATCAACTGCAAAGATAGGCTTAGTGAAGTTTTAGGCATAGAGATGTTCATACAAGGCATGCACTGGGGATTGCGCTACATCTTGCAAGGTATCAAGCCTAGCACATTTGAAGAACTTGCAACTCGTGCCCATGACATGGAATTGAGCATGACCTTTACTGAAAATGAAAGGATGCCCATCTATGAACCTCGCAAATCAATTGACAAGCAAGAAGTTAGGAAGTGGGGAAAGTTCATACATAAGTCTGAAATCGAAGTAGCTATGAATGTCAATACGTCACCTATGAAGTTCATGACGAAGGTGAGTTAGAAACAGAGTATAAAATCCATTTCTTTTCAAGACAAGCCAAGTGGAAATGTGACTCTAAAATAGATGCAGGAGAAAGAGTACCCATTCCTGGATTTGGATGTGCCAGCCATTTTCGAAGAACTGCTCGAGTGAAATCTTATTGAGCTTCCGGAGATGAAGCGACCAAATGAAGCAGGGAAAACAAATTACCCAAATGAATGCAAATATCACTGACTTGTAAGCCACCCTCTGGAGAAGTGCTTTGTCTTCAACGATAAAGTCATGGACTTGTCTCGCGAAAAGAAGATCGTGCTTGAGGAGGAGAAATCAAGCATAAACCAAGTTTCTATCACCTTTGGCTCATTTAGTCCGGATGAATTATGTGGTTTTAAAGAAAGTACAGATGAATTACTGGAGAGCGACAAAGCTGAAGTCAACCAACTTGATGATGATGAAGGTTGGACGTTGGTGACTCGTCGTAGGCGCAACAAAATAAGCCCATGAAAAGAATCAATAGAACAACCAACAAGGAAGATGATGGTAAAATGACCAATAAAAAGGAATCCAGTTAGGCATTTGGAGAAAGCAAAACTGGAGACGCACCACCCTTAAAAGCCACAAAATCCGGTGACCTTGGAGGAGTTTTTATCAAGTTGGTTTCGCACGAAGAGTTCCTATAAGGGCATTGATGTCTCTTGTTGCCATGCTGACAAAGGAGAAGAAAGGAGTGATGACCAACCGTTGGATCCATATTCCGAAAAGTCCATCGAGTCCACTCCTCAAGAAGTTAATGCATGTGAGGAGAAGGTTACGTTCACGAATGACGATCTCTTACTAGGTAACACTCCTCATAACCGCCCACTATACCTGGTTGACTATATGCGCGATGAAAGGGTACACCGGATTTTGGTTGATGGACGATCCTTAGTGAACATTTTTCCAATCCATACTGTGAATGAACTTGGTATTCCCAAGAACGAACTCTCAGAAAGTTGTGTGATAATCCAAGGATTCAACCAAGGGGCAAAGAGCCATAGGCGCAATCAGTCTAGGAATCACTATTGAAGATATGCAATCAAGTGCATGGCTACATGTGATCTGTGAGCATATGATTTTTTCCTAGCCTAAATTTCTCCTATAAATTTGTTAAAATTAGGATTGTTTTTTTACTTGCGTGATATTTAGAATTTAATTGTATTAATTGTGTATTTGTTTGCATGTTGAGTGCATTTTGATTTAGAAAAAAACATTGAAAATATGTTTCATATAGGATTTAATTTGGTATCCTTGCATTAATTAGGAAAATTAGTCATTTTATAAAATAGAAAAATCACAAAAATAGTTTAGTTTGTATTTTTAACTTTTGGATTTGATTTTGAATTAGTGTTTCTTTTAAATTACTGATTTCTCGTATGTGCTAAATTAGTTTCTTAAGGTTAATTGAATTTTATAAACTAATTTAGATATATTTTTGTTTTAAATAAAAAAAGGAATTAAAAAGAGGTTGAAAAATAAAGAAAACGAAGGAATAAGACCACTCTTTTTTGGGCCACTAGTCACAACATTTGGTTAGCCCAGTTGAATTATTGCAAACCCAAACCATCAGCCAACCCAAAGCCCTGATCCGATCCAGCTTAGTTTGAAAATAAAACGATGTTATTTTACCGATAATTGATCTAGACCGTTGATCTCAGTAGATCAGATGGTCCGGAACTGGTTAGGGTTTAGAATAAACCTGTCCAAACACCCCCACCCCTCCAAACCGTCTCTCCAACACCCCTAACATCTCCGACGTAACGCCACCCATCTCTACTATGTTTCCGCCATTCATCGTCGCTCGGAAATCGTCTTTGCCGGCGGCGTAGCTCCAATGAACCCCAAAATTACACAATATCCCCTCCTAACCCTCCCCTTTCCAACCCCACCACCCGTTTCCCTCAAATGTCTCCCAGTCTCGTCGAATCTTCTTCCAAAGGAGCGACTGGTCCGCCGTCCACGACAGTGCCGGCTCCAATGGTTACCAAAAATATACCCCAAGCTCCTTTTTCCATCCTCGTCATAGATCTGACACTAGTTCTCCTCGAACACCACCCAATCATCTCAAATTGTTGTTCAAACGACGGCTGCTTCGCCGTCTATGGCGGTGCCGGTGCCGGTGCCCAAACAATCTCAAATCAACACTCAATGACCTTTAACTTCCCCTCATCCTAAATACGCGTCCCATTCCTTTCAAATAGCCCTAGGATTGGCCGAACATCACGCTAAAGATTTGACCTAATCAATGAATGGATAACTCAACACATTTTTCTGATCGAAAAAAATCTAAGTGTTCTGTTTCTTATATTGTTGATTGTTTGTTCATTTTATCTGATGCTAGTATAGGTGTTTCATTTCTTCACGATATGCTCCTTTCCTATTTCTTTGGTTTGACTGAAAAAATTGATAATTGTGTTAATTAAGACCAGTAGGCTTCATCTTGTGCTTTCAGTCTTAATTTGCTTTTGACTGTTTCCTGTTATTGTTTTTGTTTAATCTTTCTCTGATTTGGTTTATCCTGCTTACTACAATTTTTAGCTTAATTTTTTGGCATTTGTTTCATCAATTTCGATTTCCCAGTAGTTTCTTATTGTGTTACTAATTTGGCTCTTTAGTCCTTTTCTGGGATTGCTTTTCTAAATAATTTTGTTCTAATATTTGTTGATCTTGCTTACTCCAATTGTTAGCTTAATTTTTGGCATATAAATTTCATCGATTTTGATTTCCCAGTAGTTTCTCATGGTGTTACTAGTTTGGCTCATTAGTCCTTTTCTAGGTTTGTTTTTTTAAGTAGTTTTGTTCTAATATTGGTTGATCCTGCTTACTCCATTCGTTAGCTTAATTTTGGCATTTGTTTCCTCGATGTTGATTTCCCAGCAGTCTCTTATCCTGTTAATAGTTTGACTACTATTAGTTCTTTTTATAATAGTTGTATAGTGGTTCGAGTATAAACAATTCAATTAAGGAAAAGAGGGTCAGCTGATATGGTTTGGGTAATTTCAGGGTTGTTCAGGGGTAGTATAAGAATTGTGAGTTAGGGGATCTCTTATTAAACTGATTTCGAGGCCCCTGGAACATTCTAGGAGGGATCCCAATCAGATTTTCAAGACTCCAATGCAATGACTTGATTAACAAGTTAATAATTTAGGGACTAAGTGAATAAAATCTAAAAATATAATGGGGGACTAAAGGGCAAACACAAAATAAGAGGGTTGCTCTTAGCTTTGGCTATAAAAGGGCACCCTAATGTCTTTTATAAGGGGGTTCTGGCATATGAAAATCCTTGAAAACTTCCCAAGATTCCTGAATTCTGAAAAACTCATAAAAAATTTCCTAAAACTTTCAGGAAATCCTGAAAAGATGTTTAGAGTTTACAACTTCTCAAAGTGCTGCTTCATTAGATTGATCTTCTTCATAACTAATCCCAGTTCTCGACAATTAACTTTAAATGCTATCTTGAATCAGCTAGGAAAGACTTGAAACATGTGTGTTTGAGGTGTTAGGGTTCCATATGCTTGGGTGGACGCAATTATGAGTATATTGGGGTTATTTTTTAGGCTTTTGGGTTGGTTTGATGGTGTTATCTGCTCTAGAGTAATATCCTAATTTATCTGACAACTCCTCATACTCGAATATGGGAATTGATCTTGGTCTATTTGTTGCATTTACTGAAGATTTGTTGTTGCTACTGCTCTTGTTCTCTTGACTGCCTTCTCATAGGTGTTTCCCTTTGCTACATTCCAGGTATACATTCAAAAGCTGCTTGACGTAATTCTTTTGATTGAAATGGAAAGGAAGTAGTGTTTCCTGATTTATGCTTACTTGGAGTATGAAATGGCTATAGTTGGATAAGAGATAGTATATAACTGCCTATGTAGCTTAATTTATGTCTTTGGATTTGTGTATGTTAGATAGAGGACATTATGGGTCTACATATGTAATTCACTCTATTTTTTTTGGTTTGTATATAGACTGTATAAGGACTGTAAACTTACTCTCATTTCGTTATAATTGGTAATGGTGTAGGTGTCTAGTGTAGTACTAGGGTAAGTTAAGTCTACTGAGGGATTGAATTTTGCTAATCGTCGATAGGAGATCAGGAGTGTGGTGTTTGTTTGACTTTGGTAGCATTGGAATTTGGAGTCAAGTTTTTAATTATGAAAGTTCATATATATGCTTAGCTCAAATCCAAAAGCATTTCAATAATTAATTTCGTTTCAAAATCAGTAGTCATATGTCTAAGATTCAGGTTTTAATTAGGTGTTTCATATTAATTCCCTGAACTTTATAAATATTAGTTGAATAATTAACTGCATGTTTGAACGGATTAAACGCACATCTCTTTTGCCATAATCAAATTGGGACCTCGTTTGGATTGGATCCACTAAAGGATCAGGGCTCAACAGCTCGTCTATGATGAGCTGGGCCTCAACTTGACTAATGCACAACCCAATATGGTCTTAATTTGCTGAGGCTCACGAGTGGCTAGTCCAGTAAGGCTGGATAAAGGGTTCCTCCTCATTGGGCTCATTTCGAAGCCCAATGGTTTGAATTTGACGTTTAAGTTGTGAAATGTTCATTAATTGGGTTTTTTAGAGACAAATTTAGTAGAGAACCATAGTTTGCTTTAGAGATGCGCTTTTTAAGTAATAAATTGAGACGCGCTATGCCAAACAAAATAACAATTGCATGGCCCTCGCTTTATTTAATCTTGAATTGATCCTTAGATTCCGAAGCGTGCCATTTAGTAAATTCCATGGCCCTCGCAAAGTTGCAAACGTATAATTCAATTAGGCGCGTTAATTTAATAATTTACCTTTCCTAAATTCGGGTGCACATTTATGTGACTCAAGTCTAAATCTCAACAAATTTGGAATGTGTCAAAAACTACGGGTGCATTTATGTGATGTGGTTCGAGACATGTTTTAACGACGTTGCAATTCTCTTTAAAATAATAATAATAAAAGTAGTTAAAAGATTTAAAATGCACGTAGGTTCATAATTGTACAAAATCAGATAATTGTAAGCCAAGTATAACAGTTGAGCGACCGTGCTAGAACCACCGAACTCGAGAGTGTCTAACACCTTCTCCCGGATTAATAGAATTCCTTACTCGGATCTCTGGTTTGCGGACTGTACACAGAGTCATTCTTTCCTCGATTCGGGATTTAAACCGGTGACTTGGGACACCATAAATCTCTCACGTTGATACTCTGAAATTCTCTTAAATAATTGAATGTCGTTTTGATTGTCCTTTAATTGGAAAAACTCCCTTATATACGCCCTTCGCCGGGTTGTAGTGCCTAAAGGAGGTGTGACATGATCGACGCGAAGACTGCGTACAATGTTTTACTTGGTAGGCCTTGGATACATGAGAATAAAGTAGTTCCATCTACCTACCATCAATGTTTAAAATACTATGAAGATAAAGTCGAGAAGATGATAGTTGCTGATGATGAGCCATTCACCGAGGCTGAGTCATACTTCGCCAATGAAAAGCTCTACTTGAAGAACCACAATATGAAGTATCTGAAAGTTGATGATGGTATAAAAGCAAGAATAAAGAGTCTTCAACTAAAGGAGAAGAGGCGACTTCTGGTGAAGCCAAAGCTGCTAGTAAGGACATACAACCCAATGTGAATAAATCTTATGGAGGGAATATTACGTCTTATGGCAAGAAAGTAAGTCTGGAACTCCAATATGTCCCTAAAAGGAAGAAAGATGAAGGTGAATCATCTAATCACCAAGCTAACACGCTAAAAGAGTTAACTCTTCCGGTCAAACGAATTGAGGCAGTAAAGTCGTCTTCAATGCTGCTTGCAGAGTTTGTAGCCCAAAATCGTTTGCAAAATCTGGCACTCCCTACAAAGCAAATAGATGAAGGTTTTGATCCTAATGCTTACAAACTATTTGCAAAAGATGGATACTATCCCAATGAGCCATCAAAGTTAGGAAAGCTCCCACTTGAAGCTGCAACGAGGAAACTACGTGAAGGTCTAGGATACAAGCAACCGTCACCAGTGCACATCTCAATAAGGAGGGCGAGCAGCAACTATATCACTGAAGAAGATGAATCAGCCACTTCTAATAATCATTCTATCTTTGATCGACTTGGAAAATAATCTGTGAGAGCCTCCGTGTTTGAAATATTGGGTCCACTAAAGAAGGGGAACAAGTTCCGGAGAAATTTTCAAAGCATAAGAACACTCGCTTCATATAAAATCCAGGAGATCTCCAAGGATTTCCAAAGATTGGTTCCTTATAGAATGAGGCGACAAACAAAACTTGCGGTTTCCTGTAAAGAGGTACTGAAGGTGAAGCTATATATTGTGGTCTATACTAAGGAACTTTATGAAGACGAAGAAAGTGTGGGTTTTTCATATCATATTATTGTGCAAGTCGAGAATGGCATTCCATCTTCAATGGAAGATAATGCAAAATTGGAGCATTTCACCATGTAATCACACAACCTTCAATGATGGTGACCCTCAAGAAAATGAAGATGCGAAAGATGCTCCACCTGAACTTGAAGAAGGAGTGAAGATGGAAGTTGATGCCTTAAAAGAATTCAACCTTGGCATCGATGAACAACCAAGAACCACTTACCTAAGTGCTTTACTTGAAGCTGATGAGAAGAGCGCTTATATAGAGTTATTCAAAGAGTTCAGAGATGTCTTCGCTTGGAGTTAGAAAGAGATGCCTGGATTGGACCCGAAAGTAGCAGTCCATCACTTTGTAGACAAAAATAGTGCTCATCTGTTAAGCAAGATCAAAGGCGCTTTAGGCCAAACTTGGTTCCCCTAATTGAAACTGAAGTTAACAAACTCATTAAAGTTGTATTTATTCGGTAAGTTAAATACCCAACATGGGTATCAAGTATTATCCCTGTAAGGAAGAAGAATATCCAGATTCGAGTATGCGTTGACTTCATGGACCTCAATAATGCGTGTCCCAAAGATGAATTTCCGCTTCCTATTCCAGAGCAGATGATCAATGCTACTACTAGTTATGAGGCAATGTCTTTCATGGACGTTCATCAGGCTATTACAAAATTTGCATGGCACCAAAAGATGAAGAGCTTACTGCGTTCCACACTCCCAAGGGTATTTGTTGCTACAAGGTAATGATTTTTGGTTTGAACAATGCTGGTGATACTTACCAAAAGGCTATGATGAATATTTTTGACGATCTTCTCCACAAGAATGTCGAATGCTATGTTGACGACTTGGTGGTGAAATCAAGAGAGAAGGGCGACCACATGAAAGACATGAGGATGATATTTGAATTGCTCCAGAGGTACCTACTTGGGATGAATCCATTGAAATATGCCTATGGAGTTACTTCCGGAAAGTTCCTTGGTTTCATTGTCCAACATCGAGGGATCAAAATTGATCAAGCAAAAGTGGATGCCGTTTTGAAAATGCTTGAGCCTCGAGATATCCATGAATTAAAAAGCCTGCAAAGAAAGCTAGCATACTATAGAAGATTCATATCGAACCTGGCTGGGAGATGCCAACCATTTATTCGCCTCATGAAAAAAGGCGTTTCTTTCAAGTGGGACCAAGCTTGTAGCAATGCTTTCAAAAGTATCAAAATCTACTTGATGAAGCCTCCCGCTTTAGCAGCTCCTTACCGAGGAAGCCATTGATACTATACATTGCGGCGCAGGAAAGGTCTGTTTGGAGCATTATTGGCCCAAGAAAATAGTGAGGGGAAAGAAAACTCTCTTTACTAATTGAGCAGGATGATGACACCTAACGAGTTGAACTATTCGCCAATTGAAAAATTGTGTTTTGGCTCTAGTCTTCTTAATTCAAAAGTTGAAGCACTACTTTGAAGCTCATATTGTCCGTCTTGTTTCTAAAGCAAATCCCATCAAGTTCGTGATGTCAAAACCTGTTCTTAGTGATCGACTAGCGAGATGGTACCTCCAGTTTCAACAATTCGAGATTTTATACATCCCTCAAAAGGATATAAATGGACAAGCATTGGCAAACTTCTTGGCAGATCATCTGATACCTCAAGACTGCGAGCTAGCTGATGAACTACCTGATGAGGACGCAATGGTCATTGAAGTTCAACCTCCATGGAAGATGTACTTTGATGGTGCTGCGTATTGTGTGGGAGCCCGGGCTGGCGTTGTATTTATCACTCCCCAAATAGAAGTCTTGCTCTACTCCTTCACCTTGACACAACTTTGTTCTAACAATGTTGCTGAGTATCAAGCCTTAATATTTGGGCTTGAAATGGCCATTGATTTGAAGCAATTGCAATTGCAAGTCTTCGGTGACTCCCAGTTAGTGGTCAATTAGCTTTTGGGTAGTTATGAGGTCAAGAATCCTAAACTACGCCCATATCATGATTACGCTAAAACGTTTATAGGATGTCTCGGTGATGTGACTATTCAGCATGTGCCAAGGAAAGAAAATAAGAAGGCTGATGCTTTAGCTGCTCTAGCTTCATCATTAGCCCTGCCTGACCAAGCACAAGTTAGCGTCTGCCAAAAATGGGTAGTACCACCAAATGAGGTTGAAGGTGAAGAAAACGAACTCAAGCATCTTGTTGTTTTTCTGAAGTTAAGAAAGAAGAATGGCAGAACCCATCATCGACTACTTATGCTATGGGATACTGCCAGAAAATCTGAGGAGAAGGAATGAAATCCGTTATCGTGCATCTCTCTTCCTTTACTACAAAGATACCCTATAGAGAAGATCATTCGAGAGAGTACTCTTGCGATGCTTAGGGGAAGACGAAACACTCCAAGCTTTGCGAGAAGCGCATTTGGGGTATGTGGGTCACACCAGTATGGACCAAAGCTGCACTTCCATATAAAAAGGATGGGATATTATTGGCCAACGATGGTAAAAGATTGCTTGGACTACGCTCGAAGATGCAAGGCTTGTCAATTCCATGAGAATTTTATTCATCAACCTCCTGAAGTGTTGCACCTGGCTGTTGCTTCCTGGCCATTTGAGGCTTGGGGATTGGATGTTATTGGACCACTGCCAAAGTCCTCTGGTGGCCACCTATACATCTTGGGTGCAACTGACTAGTTCTCAAAATGGGCTGAAGCTGTTGCTCTTAAGGAAGTAAAGAAGGAAACTGTTGCAAGTTTCATCCGAGTGAACATTATTTATTTCTTTGGCATTCCTCGCTACATAATAAGGGATAATGGAAAGCCATTCGATAATAGAATTTTGGATATGATCTAGATATTGAAGTCTAGTTTTCTTGAAATCAAACAGTTTGCAATTTCGATATTTTTCCACCGAGATATGAATTTCTTTGGTGAGACTATGCAAATCTGAAATTTTCAACGTGGTGGAATCTAAAGTTGGTTCCAAGATATTATCTGGGGCGATTCTGAAGGTGTTTGATTCTGAGTTTTGGATATATTTTGTATATTCAAGACTAATTTTCTAAAAATCAAATGGTTCATGATTTCGACTCTCCCACGACAAGATATGAATCATTCGTTACAAGTGCGTAAAGTAGAAAATTATGCAACTAAGATAAATATCGGGTAATGTAAAACAAACGACAAGCAATCTTACCTAAGATGAAATAAATATCCACTAGGTCAACCTAATATAAAGATAAAAGTGGAGATAATGCTAACAGCCTAATCTAAACAAAATTTGTAGTTGATCAATTCATGACAGGTAGTCTTCAGGTTCTTCTTCCTATTCTTCTCCAAATTGGTCTACTCATCAACAGCCAACAATTTCACGTTGTCGTATGAAAAGATCCCAGTCTTGGTAGTTGAAATTTTTTCCTGAATCTCTTCAACCTCCTTTTGAGTCGCTTCTACAACACCTTTGAGGTTCTCCTTCTCTTGTTATAATGTCTGAAACTTCTTCACGACACTCTTCGATTTCTTTTCACTAGAGGAAACTATCTTGACTTTCTCACTTGCTTCAAGTTTGAATGATTCGAGACGCTCTATAGCTTTGGAAATCAGCTTTAGCTTCTCTTCTTCACTCGTCTTATCAGCCATATTGGATCGCTCTTGGTCATATGATGCGGCAATTCAAAAAGAGAATTCAGTAAATCTTCTAACGGAGAAACATCCAGAAAATTCGTCTTCTTCATATCCTCAAAAATCTCAATGATTTGCTCCCTATAAAATGAGAGCAATTCCGGACGGGTTTTGGAGAGCCTATTGCAAATATCCTCCCAAAGTCCCAAAGTGAATTCCTTCTTGCAATTGAAAACAATGCTTTTTCCTTCAAATATAGATACCGTTGTATTTGACATTGGTGAACGCGAGTTATCTCATTTGGAGTTTCTCTTTTTAGGGATTCATCATGAGGAAGAGATGACGCCTTTGACGATGAATTCGTTTTACATGTAGGCCTCCAATAGATTCATCACTCACTTGCGTCATTAGTCACATTGGGATACCATCGGATGCCCAATGGTGTTTAACTGCATAAAGAAAAGGCAAAGAAAATTATTATAAGTGAAGTTACTCCTTAGAAAAAAGTAAGGAACTCAGCGAGGTGATTGTATTACCTCTTTGTTACAAGCTGTATGTGTTCTTGAGGGACTATCAACACTTTGAACATCTACGATCTCTACTGGGTTAGGCCATTTCCTTTTGCAATTTTCATCTTCATTGGTACTCTGGCTTGTGTCTTGAGTAACACGCGTGTTAAATGGAAGAACTAGAGGGTGTTTCTCTATAGGTGTTGAAATGCACACCACTTCTTTCAGAGCTGCCTTTGAGGATTTAAGCTTCCATTTTAGGTTGCGTAACCACTTTTGGGATTCGAGTTTATATTCTTTTAACTTTTGAGAGCGTTTTTCCAACACCTTGATCTTCACTTCTTAAAAGAGCTGTAGACTTTAGCCCAACATTGTCTACCAAAGCTTGTATGTTATTCTCGAGAAACTTCCCATGCGCTTTCTCCCACCAAGACATATAATTAGTTGAGAAATGCTTCTCTATAGAATCTCCCACCGGGGGAAAAACCGTAGGTGACATAGACCGATACAATATGCAGATCCTCTATAATCTATTCCTTCATCTAGAGTGGCGCTACAAATATCATTCTTCAAAAAATTGGGAACGTTCTGGTAAAACCCAAATTTATGACCAAAATGATGCGGGCTATATGGCTCGATGATGAATGAGTTATCATGTCTCAAAGGGAGGTGATTAAAACGTAAGCTCATAAAGTAATTTGACTCTAATTCTTGAGGGGCATCAATATCCACTTAATAATAAAGATGAGAATTGGATAACATTGTTGGTGTCCAAACTATATCCTCCCCATTGTGGATGCGTTTTCTTGCATCCTTCTCGTCAAAGTACCTCGCAGCTCCCTCTCTAGAGTATGCCACAATCAAAAGGATAGACAGACCCTTAGCAAGTAGATAATGAGTTTTAAGGTAATATGCAAGCCATCCGTAAACATAATGGATGGGAAAACAAACTTCGACCTGATTAAGTTGTGAAGAACACGAAATCTTATTCAAACCATGATAAATACTTGCCAAACTTAGGATCGCAAGGCTTATCTTTCGTTCGCTTGCCATCATGCTTGCCATCTTAAAAGTCTTGGGACAAATGAAGTTCTCCGCCTTATTGGGAAATACAAAAGCACATAACAAAATTGATAAGAATGTTGCTATATATGTTTCATCTTTCTTGTCAGACCTCACTCTAAGCTTGGAGAACATAGCTTCTTGATCACTTGACCACCTAGTTGTCTCGGGGATAACCCCGTTAGGATTATGTGTTGATTTTAGGCGTACGGATTTATTTTCCTTTCGCGGTGGGGTATATTTAAATATTAAAGTTTTTTATACCAGAAATTTGTCCACTTGCTCAAGGAGAAATTTTTGTCAACACCCGTACCTTCCTTAAGGTGATGGAAAGCAGAAAATAAATACTCGCAATATCAATGGACGAATCTCATCTATTTTTCGCCTAAACTAATAAGTTTTCTTGTCTGAGGTACCACTTCTTCATACGGAGAACCGACGATAGGCAGACCTCCAAGGATATATAGGTCCCAAAGAGAGATAGATAGTTCCCCAGCTGACGTAAGAATCGTGTTCGTCTTGGGACACCAAGCCTCACAAAATGCTTGCAAAATGTTCGAGTTTCGATCATAAGTGAAAAGTGAGGCATAGACAGCATTATAAATCTTTGTTGTACTTAGGGTCTGTTGGCTTCCGCCAAGTACATCTTCATCCCATTCCCAATATCCTGGAATATGACGATACCCGCCCTTGATTGTTGTTGTGTTTCCCCAACATTCTTCGCCTTGAATTATGCGACACCCTAAGTTTTGAAGGGTGCTGGCAATGTTTACATGGCGATGGTTTGGTGCTTGGAGAGACCACATCTTGGAAAATGGATTAGAAGTAGACGTGTGCTCCAAGATCCAATTTTCTACATAGAGAGAGTACCTCAAAGAAGGCCATGGGGATAGATACCAGCCAGCTTGTGGGGTGTGAACCAAGAGCTTGGTTTGTTTTTGCCATCTTCAGTCTCGATTACTAGATATCTAAGTTTGGAGGAGGATGAGGTATAGTCTCTGAAATTTGCCATCTCTTTGGGCTACACAAAGATCTGAATGGATGAAATGGCCACTAATATTCGATCCACATTGGGAGTAATTTCTCCGATAGTCGGGCCGTTTGAGAGTAATCTCTCCGATAGTCAAGCAACATTCTGTTTCCTTTGAGAGTAATCTCACCGATATCGGGCCGTTTTGAGAGTAATCTCTCCGATCGTAAAGCCACATTCTGTGGCCGTTTTGAGAGTAATCTCTCCAATAGTCAAGCCACATTCTGTGGCCATTTTGAGAGTAATCTCTCCGATGGTCAAGCCACATTCTGTTGCCGTTTTGAGAGTAATCTCTCCGATAGTCAAGCTATATTCTGTGGCCATTTTCAGAGTAATCTCTCCAATTGTCAATCCACATTCTGTGAACATATAAGTGTTCCAATATTAAGGTGGACATATGAGTCCCTTTGCACCTTAAGTTGGCCTCATCGATAGTTTGGGCCACATTAAGAGTAATCTCTCCAAGAATCGCGTCATGAAAGTAATCCCCCCAATAGTTAGATAAAGATGAGTACTCATCCCTTCACACCCAAGATTGTCTTCTTCATGCGTGAATCATTTTGTTAAATAAGAACAAATCCTTCTTATTTGAACTATAAAAAAACAAGATAAGAGAAAAACAAGAATAAAAAAGAGATTACCTTCGCGTCAATACTTCCAAATCCGCGAATGTAGAATCAATATAACATGCAATTACTATGAATGAATGCCTACAATTGGAGAGAAAGAGTATTTATATAATTGTCGAAAGAGGACTGTTGCAAAATACTAACGATGTGGGATGAGAAATATAATCGGACTCCTTTTCGGAGTCGACTTGTTGACGTCGGCGAAGTGAGCAAATCCTTAATAGACTTGAATAGTTCCAAATTTGATTGAGATGCGTGGTTTGCCTTCAAGGCTTGAAGTAAGACAAACGTAAATTCGATTTTGAAATGGTTTATTAAAACTTGAAACAACACAGTGCTGTTACAATAATGACTAATGTTGCTTTTTCTTAACTAGAAAAGTTTGGTACCATTTTGAAGTCTTACATGGATACAAAAAAAGGTACCAAAAGTTATTATTAGACGTGGCAATAATTTGTGTTCTCCACGTCATCATTTGATGTACTGTAAGACGTTAGTTATTATCTATTTTGGCATATATAATGTGTACCCTATATCAAGTTAATACTTCACGCCTAGCCATTAAAGGTCGAATACCCCATTAAGTGTTGAAGTAGGGGTATTTGTAGGTATATGAACTTTATAAGAATTAAATTTATAAAATAATTGAGACTATATTTTAAATTCAAGATTATGAGTTCAAATAAATTTATTGAGCTAATATAGTTGGATTAATTATAAGTCCAATATATATGGATTAAATAAATAAATCTTAATCCATTGGGTTAGTCCATCTAATTGGGCTAAAGTGATGAGTCTACTTCATTAAGCCCATGATGAAATCTTCTCAGAGGCCTAGTTTGGTGCCACGTGTCAAATGATGTGGCACACCAAGTCAAATAAAAGAGCAAATAGGATCATGCAATGTGTCAAAATGACAAGGCATGCCAAGTCACACTAAAAGGCCAATGAAATTGTGCCACGTATGAAGGTGACATGTTCTGGCCAATAAATGCGGACATGTCATACTTCAATTTGATTGGTCGGAAGGAGTTTATTCTTATCACAACTGCTCCCTTCCACAACTATAAATAGGGGTCTTCATTACCCAGAAAAGAGACTGAAAGTTACAACAAGAAGCAAGAAAGACCTCATGGATCAAACGCTACAAATTTCTCCACAAGTTTCAAGCTTCAAGCAATAAAGTTCAAGTTCAAGTTCAAGAAATCAAGTTCAAACCCAAGAATGAATCAAGATCAATTTCAAGCAATCAAGCTCAAGCTCAAGCTCAAGAATAAGATCATCGTTCGTAGAAACAAATATAGATTAAAGATCAAACTCAAAGGCGCTTCAATTTATTTACTAAGATGAATTTTTTTATTGCCATAAAGACATAACATAGAGATCTCATCATTCATATTTTCAGGTACCTGTCTCTCCTGAGATTTTATGAAGTGTTATGTCATGTGATCTTCTAGATCACTTGCATCCATATTATGATCATTTTGATCCCTTGCTCATCTTCTTTATTAAGAAGTTTATTTGAAACGAATTTGTCTATACTCTTTAAGGGTAACATAGACTTTGTCCATATAGGACTTAATAGGAGCATTTGTAATCAGAATATAGTTACTTTCTTTTAGTCAACAAATACGTCTTTCTTAATAAACCCTCACCAGTCCAGATTGTAGCAAAAGGAATTTAGCTAGACTTGAACAATGCAATGATTCGACTATGGATGAACCCTCACCAGCTTCACCCTATGTCATTGAACCTAGGACTACATCCATTCCCATGGAGCGCCCATCAGGGTCCCAGCATCCAACGCATAACATATCCAACACAAACTTACCACTCTATCCGTCCCATGCAAGTCCTCCAACACTAACTTCGACTTTTCAAACTACCCTAGCTCAGCAAACCCCCAACAATCCAGCCAGAATCCAAGCCCCAACAGCAACACTCTCTTAACTCCGCTACCCTGAAAAGTCCCTCCTCCACCCCTATGGAACGCGAGTCAAGCACAGATGGAAGAGGAGGAATAAGATGAGGAAGATCCAACAGAAAAAATAGTGGAGCACGGGGTTGTTATGGTACCCAAAAACAATGGCATTCAAAGCAAGAAAAGAAAAAAGGTACATCTTAAGCTGCCTAGTGGATTTGAGGAAGTGCTCCATCTCAATCAGAAAAATGAACCCCCAAGATTGTACCAACATGTAGTGGTGTTAGTCCCGATAATGGTCACTCACTACTGGACACAACATGAAAGCACGAGGGACAACCAGAGTCCTACCAGTAGCCATAAAAGAGGAGCTTCAAACAAAAACATAAGCATGAACATGATCATTAGAAACTGTCGAGGCACAAGTAGCGTAGAATTTAGATGAGCTTTTAGAGCTATGTTGGACTATCATAGACCTATCATTGTGTCCTTGCTGGAAACAAAAATGAAGGACCACTATGTTTTGGTACAAGATTTCGGATACTCAAGCCTTATCCAGATGCCCACCAATGAAAACTCGGGTAGCATTGTGCTAATGTGGAACAATGGAGACACAACGTAGACCAAATTGGAGGAACGGATCAAATGATACATACCATGGTAAAGGTACAGAATTCAAGAAAAAGTTGGTTATGTCCTATTATTTATGCTAGTAACCTATCGGAAGAAAAATTAATTCTATGGAAAAATCTTAAAATAGTAGCTAATTACTATAAATGTCTGCGGCTAGTCGCGGGGGAATTCAATGAAGTCACTCGTTCCTCGAAAAAATTTGGAGGTTTACCTATAAACTATAATCGAGTCACACACTTCCTAGAGTGCATGAACCAATGTGGTCTTGTGGACTTAGGGTTTAAGGGCCCACAGTTTACCTGGACAAACAAAAGAAAGAATTGTAAAAACATAATTATGGAATGACTTGATAGATGCATTGCAAACACAGAATGGTTAGAACTATTTCAAGAAGCTAGCGTCAAATATCTAACCAGAGTCCACTCAGACCGTTTTCCACTAAAATTAGACCTATAAAAAAGCTTCCCTACTAATAGTAATATTTTTTGAATAGAATCTATGTGGTTATCTCACCCCACCTTTAGATCTTTGGTTGATAACTCATGGTCTGACCAACCAAATAAAACTAAAGCCATAGATAATTCCTGTTCCAAGGTAATGAATGAAACAAAAATACTTTTAATAACATTTTTAAATAGAAAAGAAAATTACTAGCTAGATTAAAAGGTATTTAGAACTCTCTAAACTATTCCCGCAACCAATTCCTAATAAACCTAGAAAATGAACTCCTACATGAGTATAGCATAGTACTCATGCAAGAGGAGGACTTCTAGAAGCTCAAATCCAGGGTTCAGTAGATCCAGGATGGAGACATCAACACAAAATTCTTCCACATTACCACAATACAAAGAAGAAGGAAAAGTAAAATTATTTATCTAAAAGATGAAGCAGGGAATTGGCTCCAAGATCAAAAACCCTTCAAAGACCTAATTATTAACTACTACCAAAACATCTATACTACGGGTCACAATCAATCCCTGCTCAATAATATCTACCTGTCCTATAATACTGAAATTAGTGACCAAGACTATCCATACCTAACTAGTATTCCCTCTATAGAAAAAATAAAAAGGGCGTTAGACTCTTTCAAACCCTACAAAGCTCCGGGCTGGATGGGCCTCATCCTTTCTTTTACCAGAAATACTGGAAGGGGACAAGCAATCATCTCATTAACTTCTTTCAATAATCACTCCAATCCAAAAACATGCTTAAGAGCATGAATAACACCTTAGTCTATCTAATACCCAAATGTTAAAATACTGAAACAATCTGATAGTTTTGACTTATAAGCCTTTGCAACATGGCTTATAAGGCCGTCACTAGGATAATTGCTAACCGCATTTAAACCTTCCTACCAAATCTCATTTACTCTACTCAAACTAGCTTTATCAACGGCAGAAGAGCTGCCGACAATGCCCTAGTCATAAATGAGGTACTAGACCACTTCAAAAAAATGAAAAGAAAAAAATCTAAAATGATAATCAAAATCGACCTGGAAAAAGCCTTTGACAAAACCGAATGGTCTTTTGTCAAATTCTCCCTCAACTCTCTTAACTTCCCTCCTAACCTCATCAAACTTATACTGTCTTGCATCTCTACCACTACCACGACTATTCTTATCAATGGCTCAAGAACAGAAATTTTTTGAACAATCTAGAGGTATTAGACAGGGGGGCCCTTTTCTCCGTATATATTTATCATATGTATGAAAATGATATTGAGGTTAATTGACCATGAAATAGATTGTTGTAGATAGACTACCATCAAATAGCTCCCAAAAGCCTAGAGCTTTCCCATCTATCTGTTGTAGACGATCTTATCCTCCTAGCTGAAGCCAACAAAAAAAGCTACAACTCAATTATAGACACTATTAACAAATTTTGCAATGCTTCTGGACAATTTATCAATTTTGGGAAATCAAAAATTATGTTCTCCAGGAATACCCCTACAGATTATTTAGACCATATTAGAAACTGCTTTTCAATGAGATATGCTAATAATTTTGGTAAGTACCTAGGTTTTTCTATGCCCAATGCCAATCCTACTAAAAACAACTTCCAATTTATCTTAGATAGGATGAATACTAGACTAAAAGGTTGGAAAACTAAGTTTCTTAATATGGCCAGTAGGTCAACCCTCATAAAAGCAACGCTATCCGCAATTTCGAACCACGTCATACAGATATATGATCTCCCCAAAACAACCCTCAACAAGATAGAATCTATCCTATGGGGTAGCATGGAGGAAAAAAAGAAATGCCACCCTGTTAAATGGAGCATAGTCACAATGCTTAAAAAGCAAGGGGGCTTGGATATTCCCAACATTGAAAAAATTCTTCTTTCAATGCGGCTTTAGCTTGGAGATATAGAAAAGAGAAAGAGGCTCTATAGGTCAAAAATATATCTAGTAAATATAACCATAGGAAAAGCATGAATATAGACCCTCATACTTGGAAGGCCATTAGGAAATTTTCTGTAATTTGCAATGTCAACACCAAATGCCTGGTAGGAAATGGCACATCTATTAACCTATGGCACGATAAATGGAAAAATCAATTAGGAGATCTTAAAGACTACATTCAGGGTCCCACTCCTGTTAATGAGCTAGACCTAAATCTCTCCTGCATTATTAAAAATGAAATATTTGACCTTAAAGTCTTGTCTTTCGAATTATTCCCATATATAGTTTCCAAGATAAATTGCACTTACATAAAACAAACTACGCCCACTACTGACTCTTGGGATTCAAAGGGTTACAACTGTTTCTTCATTAAGGTTTCTTACAAAGCAATCTCAGATTTTACATGCAATAAAAAAAGAATACTCTTGGATCTTGAAAATTAACTCCCTAAACAAATTAAAATATTTTTTTTGGACAATCAATTGGGACAGACTACCCACAAAGCATATGCTGGCCAAAAGCGGGATTTGCTATGACGACACCTATAGCACATGCAATATGGAGACTGAGAATTCACTAAACCATTCAATGCCAAGAGAGGGATAAGACAGGATGATCCAATGTCTCCATATCTATTTGTACTGGCTATGGAGTATTTGAACAGGAGCTTGGGATAACTACACAGAAATGGTAACTTCAATTTCCATCCAAAGTGGAGGAAGCTAAATTGTACCCATGTCTGTTTTGTTGATGACCTACTTATGTTCTGTCGAGCAGACATCATCTCCATTCAGATCTTACACCAAGCTTTTCTAAAGTTTTCTAAGGCTTTTGGTCTGGAAGCAAATGCAAGCAAGAGTGCCATCTACCTAGCAGGGGTACCACAGGAGGTTAGAACAGACTTGATAGAACTCTTGGGTTTCAGTGAAGGCAAACTTCCTATTAGATACCTAGGCATTCCCCTGGATTCTAAGAAACTCTCTATACATCAATATTTGCCTCTCATTGAGAGAATCACAGCCAGGGTCACCTGCTGGTCTGCAAAGTTATTATCCTATGCTGGTAGATGTCAGTTAATTAAGGCTGTCATCTTTGGCGTACAAGCCTATTGGTCACAGGTCTTCATCTTACCAAAGAAAGTATTAAAAGCTATAGACACAATCTGTAGGGCTTTCCTCTGGACAGGAGCTGCTAGTGTATCAAAGAGAGCCTTAGTGGCTAGGGATAGAGTATGCAGACCCCTAACTGCTGGAGGCCTAAATATACTGAATTTGACCATCTGGAATAAAGCAGAAATAACTAAACTACTTTGGGACCTTGCTAGGAAGAAGGACTGCCTATGGGTCCGATGGGTTCATTGCTACTACATCAAAAAAGCTGATATTGGCACAGTAAATGTACCCAAGCAAGTAGCATGGGTCATCAGGAAAATCATACAATGCAGAGATGATCTTATGGCAACCCAGCAGCTGCAAGGTTCCCTTGCTGACAGATTCAAGGCTGTATGTTGCCTCGACAAATTTCAAATCCAGAAAATGTATCAGTTAGCTCCCTAGGTTCGATGGAGTCAACTGGAGGAAGTTACTCTTAGTTCAAAATGTCCTGCCTCGACATAAATTTATTGCCTGGCTGGCAGCCCAAAGAAGATTACCTATTGTGGATAGATTGGCAAACTATGGTATTCAAATCCCTTCACTGTGTGTGTTTTGCAACCAATAGGTGGAAACTTTCCAGCACCTATATTTTGAATGTTGTGTTACTAAGAGTTTATGGTCTAGAATTTGTTGTTGGCTGGGCAGTTCGAGACAAATCCTTGACTGGGACAGTGAACTGGAATGGATATGCAGCAAAACTCGTAGTCGTGCATGGAGAAATGCTATCGCTGCTGCTGCTTTTGTACATGTCGTAGCTTTAATATGGCAGTCGAGGAACAAAATACGATTTCAGTACGTGGCATACGATGAAGATAGAACTAATAGAGAGATTGCATTACTTCTTCACATTCGTGGGAGACATGGTAGAAGCTGGCAGATCGGGCTACGACAACTTAACTGCTTTCCTTAACTAGTTTTCTGTCGTTACTCACTGGAACTCAAATACATATGATTTTTGCGCTTCTTTTGGTAATTACATAGACTTGAAGTGTAAATATAATTAGTAGCTGATTGTCCAATCAGCTACTAGTAGGAACAGTTGTCCATTTTTTGCTATATATGAATACCAAGCTTTAACTGAAAAAAAAAAATATGGAGACTGAGAACATAGAACATATCTTCTTTCATTGCAGCTACTCTAGATCCATCTAGGAACAATCCGATATTAACCATCCCTTCTCTCAGAACTCTTTAGGAAAAGATACCTTGTGCAATTGACTTAAAAAACAACTAATTTCAAGAAAATCCTTCAATAATCACCTATGTTGGCCAGATTTCTTCATGTTCCTCCTATGGCATATTTGGAGCTTTTGAAATAGGATTCTTTTCCAAGGAACTAAATCTCTTTTTACCATAAGCTAACCCGTTAGCAAAGCCACGGAATACTTTTACCTGGCAAAACATTTTAGCATAAAACCCCCCAAGAAAACTATCCTTGTAAAATGGGAGCCTCCCAACCCAAGTTTCTATAAACTAAATATCGACGGCTCATGTGTAGGAAACCTAGGAATGGGAGGAATAAGAGGTGTGTTTAGGGATGATAGTGGTCTGTGGATCTTAGATTTCAATATGAGAATCGACCATGCTATTAACATATATATGTAAATTCTGCCCCTACTTCATGGATTCAAACTAGCACTAACAGAAAAACTCCTCCCATTAGTAATAGAGACGGAATGTTTGAAACTAATAAATCTCCTAAAATCAAATAATTGTCTCTACCAATACTTGATTGATGATTGCAGGAACCTAATGCGGAAGGTGAATGATCCACAACTGAAGCATATTTTTAGAGAGGCTAATGGAGTTGCAGACTTGTTAGCTAAAAGTGGTTGTAGCTTGGATACTTTTTATATTTTGCCAAATTATACTAATCCGCATGTTTTTGTTGTTCATGTACTTAAAAGAGATTGTCTTGGCACCATGTACCTAGACTAGTCTCTAGTTGTAATAACCCTTAGCTTGTTGTTGTTTGAATAAATCTTTTATTACAAAATAAGAGCCGATAGGATCATGTCACAAGTCAAAATGACAAGGCATGACAAGGCCAATAAAAAGGTCAATGAAATCGTGATACGTCCTGGCCAATCAAATGCGGCTTTGTCATACTTTAGTTTGATTGGTCGGAAAGAGTTTATTATTATGATAACTCTTCTCTCCCACAATTATAAATAAGAGTCTTCATAACTCAGAAAAGACACCAGAAGTTAAAACAAGAAGTAAGAAAAAGCTTGGATTTAATATCATCCTTCATGGTAACAAATATAGACTCGAAATCAAGCTTAAAGACCCTTGTCTTTATGTATGGCTGAAAAGAAAAATCAGAGGAATCACAGAGATTTGTAACACTCAAATTATTTGCAATCAGATATACGATTGTTGCAATATTTTTCCGTCTTAATTAATTTCTTGATGCAAATTTGTTATTTTCACAAACCATTATAAATTTAATTAGGTATAATATTAATAAATCAAATACAAAAAATATTGAACCGGGAATATTTAAAACGGTAGCAAACCGGCCGTTGGCTAATACCCTTCTAACTCGCTGGATTTAAGGCAATATATTTGGCGTTGCGACAAAAAAGAGGAATCAGAAGTTTGTGTATCCAAATTGAGAATTTCTTTTTAACTACAGAAAAATAGTAAAAGCTTAAAATAGTATATAAAAGATTTAAGACCTCCTACTTAACTAAATTTATAAATATATAGCAGTCATGGAAAGTTTAATCATTCAATAAAACAAGAAAGAAAGAAAGAAAGTTCTTGGTTAATCCTCCTTTGAAGAATCTCACTTTCTCTCTTCATTTTCTAGATTCATTTCCAAAACCCATTAAACAGAAAAAAAAAATCATTAAAACCTTGGTTTAATCATCCAACAAAACAGAAACAAATTCTTTGTTAATCATTGTTTGGAATTCCTTTTCTCTCTCCATTTTCAAGATTACTTTAATCCCAATTCACAGCCAAAAACATCATTAAAACCTTGCACCATTCTTTCCATTGCAGCCAAGAAATATAAGGTATGTTTTCTCTTTTATCATTCATCCATGCAATAAATTTCCTTTCACATCATTCAATAGTATATGAAAATTTTACTGCATATTTATTTACCTTCCTCTTACAAGAGAAATTGATCACAAAAGACAAGAACTAATAACCCCTTCCTTAAACCCATATTATATGAAATTACATCAACATCATATTTTTAAGTAAACTTGTGCAACTTTCATTCAAAATTGAAGAATTTTAAATTTTCTTATTTCAATTTCCTGAGAAAGGGGAGCCTTAGAGTAAAAATAAGAGTTGTCGTCATAATAGAAAGGGATCATAGTTTAAGCTGTGAGAATATAATTTTTTTGTAGAAATATAAGGTAACGCTCTATATGGTCCGGTCCTTCAGACTTCGCCTCAAATTGTTTTAATGATGCTTAAGGGTGAAAAATAAAGATCTTCTATTCTATATTTAATTTTCACGTAGTTGCTTAGTACAAAAGAAAAGGACATTGGTTCATGCAATACTGATAGATTCCTCTAACCTAAGAAATGGAGTGGTGGATACTTAACCGAATGATAGGTAAAGTATGGGATGCTAGGAAATTAGCTTTGAAAATTGAATTAGTCCTATGACTCCCCTAGTATTATGTATAAGTATTCCAACAAACAGAAAAACTTGTACGCATTAGGTTCATAGAAGCTGGCCTTCTTTTGAATATTTTGGTTACGTTAATGTATGACAGTCTCTTCTAGAAATGTAAGGTAGGTATAGTCCACATTTTTTTTTCAGATCTCGTGCATAGCGGAAGCTTAGTACACCAGACTTCCCTTGAGGTATGACATGTACAATCCTCAGTGATTTGATATTAAAAACAAGGAATAACAACATTTATTTGTGCAAATGAATTCAATTTTCTTTTTCTCCTAAAATATCTTATGTTATATTTAGATACTTCAGGAGGACAACTGGCAAAAAGAAACAACCAAGAGAGAAAGAAAAAAGACATCATGAAAGGAGCTAAAACGGGAGCAATTATTACCTCAACAACAACAATCATGCCAATGTTGTTGTTCATGATCAATGTCTCAAATGTTGCACCAGGATTTCCCGAGATAAAGACTATTGTGGTAACAAACAACCACAGTAATTCCTAAGCATCCGATGTTTCTCCTTCGACGACGACGGCCAAGTTAGGCATCTGAATAAAATGGGAAATTTCAACATTAGTGTCAGAATCAGGAATTTTTTTCCTTCTTCTACCATGTACAATTGCTCCACAAACATGGGAACTTTCGTGGTGTTTCGATTCGACTACGAGTGTGTTAGTTATTCAACCCCCTGTGAATGGATGTTTGATGAGAACTACACATATCTCTATAATCCCAAGGATGAAGAGTGGGATATTCATGAATATAATCCTAATTACGAGTCTCTTAAAAGAGGTGGAGTCATCAAAGGATATTACGTTAACTAATTGAAACGATGTATATAGTCGGTGAAAGATTCAGATAATCGACTCTAACTTGCTAGCTTCAAATAATTAATGTTATAGCTAGGTGGTTAGATAAGTAGAATATTCAGTGTAAGGTTATTTTAGATAAGTAGCAAAAGTTGAGGTCTTTTTCACGATGGATTCTGTGAAATGGATGAAATGGCCGCTAATATTCGATCCTCATTGGGAGTAATTTCTCCGATAGTCGGGCCGTTTTGAGAGTATTCTCTCCGATAGTTGGGCCGTTTTAAGTGTAATCTCTCCGATAGTCAAGCCACGTTCTATTTCCATTTTGAGAGTAATCTCTCCGATAGTCGGGTCGTTTTGAGAATAATCTCTTCGATAGTCAAGCCACATTCTGTGGCCGTTTTGAGAGTAATCTCTCTGATAGTCAAGCCACATTCTGTGGCCATTTTGAGAGTAATCTCTCCGATAGTCAAGCCACATTCTGTGGCCGTTTTGAGAGTAATCTCTCTGATAGTCAAACTACATTCTGTGGCCATTTTGAGAGTAATCTCTCAGATTGTCAATCCACATTCTGTAGACATATAAGTGTTCCAATCTTAAGGTGGACATATGAGTCCCTTGACACCTTAAGTTGGCCTCACCGATAGTTTGGGCTATATTAAGAGTACTCTCTCCAAGAATCGCGTCATAAAAGTAATGCCCCCAATAGTCAGATAAAGATGAATACTCATCCCGTCACACCCCAAGATTGTCTTCTTCATGCGTGGATTATCTTGTTAAACAAGAACAAATCCTTCTTATTTGACCTATACAAAAAATAACAAGAGAAGAAAAGAACAAGAAAAAAAGAGATTACCTTCGCGTCAATGCTTCCAAATCCACAAAGCTAGACTCAATATAACATGAAATTACTATAAATGAATGCCTACAATTGGAGAGAAAGAGTATTTATATAAGTGTCGAAAAAGGACTGTTGCGAAATACTAAAGATGTGGGATGAGAATTATAATCGGACTCCTTTTCGGAGTCGACTTGTTGACGTCGGCGAAGTGAGCAAATCCTTAATAGACTTGAATAGTTCCAAATTTGATTGAGATGCGTGGTTTGCCTTCAAGGCTTGAAGTAAGACAAACGTAAATTCGATTTTGAAATGGTTTATTAAAACTTGAAACAACACAGTGCTGTTACAATAATGACTAGTGTTTTTTTTCTCTTAACTAGAAAAGTTTGGTACCATTTTGTAGTTTACATGGATACAAAAAAGGTACCAAAAGTTATTATTAGACGTGGCAATAATTTGTGTTCTCCACGTCATCATTTGATGTACTGTAAGATGTTAGTTATTATCTATTTTGGCATATATAATGTGTACCCTATATCAAGCTAATACTTCACGCCTAGCCATTAAAGGTCGAATACCCCGTTAAGTGCTGAAGTAGGGGATATTTTTAGGCATATGAACTTTATAAGAATTAAATTTGTAAAATAGTTGAGACTATATTTTAAATTCAAGATATATTAGTTTAAATAAATTTATTGAGCTAATATAGTTGAATTAATTGTAAGTCAAATATATATGGATTAAATAAACAAATCTTAATCCATTGGACTAGTCCATCTAATTGGGCTAAAATGATGAGTCCACTTCATTAAGCCCATGATGACATCTTCCTAGAGGCCTAGTATGGTGCCACGTGTCAAATGACGTGGCACGCCAAGGCAAACAAAAGAGCAAATAGGATCATGCCATGTATCAAAATGACAATGCATGCCAAGTCAGACTAAAAGGCCAATGAAATTGCGCCACGTATGCAAGTGACATGTTGTGGCCAATCAAATGCGGACATGCCATACTTCAATTTGATTGGTCGGAAGGAGTTTATTCTTATCACAACTGCTCCCTTCCACAACTATAAATAGGGGTCTTCATAACCAAGAAAAGAGACTGGAAGTTATAACAAGAAGCAAGAAAGAGCTCGTGGATCAAACGCTACAAATTTCTCCACAAGTTTCAAGCTTTAACCAATAAAGTTGAAGTTCAAGTTCAAGAAATCAAGTTCAAACCCAAGATGAATCAAGATCAAGTTCAAGCAATCAAGTTCAAGCTCAAGCTCAAGAACAAGATCATCGTTCGTGGAAACAAATATAGATCAAAGATCAAACTTAAAAGCACTTGAATTTATTTACTATTGGAAAGAAGAATCAGATGATTTATAGAGATTGTAACATTCAGAAATTCGAAATAAAAATACTACGATTGTTGCGATATTTTCAATCCTGATTTTATTCTCTTGAACCAAATTTATTGTCTGCAGAAAGCTAGAACAAAGAATACTTAAATGAATTATTTACTCATCTTGTCAATTTTCCAATTTATGCTTGAGACTTGACCTAAATTATTTTATTTTTACATAACCAAATGAGAGAAAAATTCAATTGTTACATAAACTATGTCCTTTAACGTTGAGAAAAGTGGTCTAAAATATAAAGGTCTGCTTGGGAAATAATATTTCTCAAGTATCAATCCACATGACAATGATGTATACTTGATAAAGCTTTTGACGCCACCAAAATCCTCCCCAAAAAAAGCCTTTGCCAAGAATCAAGGTAAATCCCTTCTAAATACGGGGAGAAAAAGAGTGCTCTCTTGTGCCTCTAATGTCTTTTGGTCCTTTATTTGGGGCTCCCTGGCAAACATGGTATTCACAGCATATTCCTTTTGTACTAGCTTACACTTCTCAAATTACAATATATTTTTCATTGTATACCAAAGAGGATGAACACAAATTAACATTAATTAACAGCTATTAGTCAGATTTCTTGGGAAAAAGTGATAAATAATTTGTTGCAAATTACAATAAGGAAAAAAACAAATTTTGGAAACTTTACAGCTTTAGAAACACGTAGCTTGTAACTCAAGAAACACGTATTAATAAACGTACAGTTCTTACTAATATATAAATAAAGCAATATAAGTAAGTTACCAAAACAAAAACAAAAACCAGGTTATCAATTACTATCTGAGTGCAAGAAAAACATTGATTCAATGGCGGCAATTACCGATCATCCAATAATTTGGACGAGAGGCAAAACCATCGGAAGAGGCAGTTTTGGTATCGTCACTTCAGCAACGACAAAAAACTTCTCCATTGATATTCCGTCGACAATCGTAGGAAAATCTGCCCTATTTTCGCGTTCAAAGTCGTTACAGAAAAAGAGAGAATTACTACTTGAGTTTCAAGATTATGATCATATTATTCGATGTTTTGGAGCTGATGTTACTGAAGAAGATGGGAAGATATTGTACAACATGTTTCTCGATTACGCGTTTGGTGGAAGTCTAGCTTATTGGATTCGTCAAAATTCAAGGCAAGGGTTGCGAGATCTTGAGGTAAAACAGTACGCCAAATCGATTTTATTGGGGCTTTGTCATATTCATGGAAGAGGTTTTGTTCACCGTGACATTAAACCGGATAATATTCTTGTTGTTGGTATGGAGAAAGTTGCCAAGATTGTCCATTTCGTGTCCGCGAAGAAGGTTGGAGGAATACAGAGTCAGAGAAGAAAGCACGGACTCAAAGGAACACCTATATACATGGCACCAGAATCAGTTCATGATAATGAGTACGGACCTGAAGCCCATATTTGGGCTTTCGGATGCACTGTCTTTGAGATGGTTACAGGGAAGACAGTGTCGGATTGCAGAGAAGCTGACAACGTTGTTTATCTATTGTGCAAAATTGGAATGGGATCACCGGATTTGCAGAACAAAAGATTGTCAAAAGTGGCTGAAGATTTTTTGAGAAAGTGTCTTGTTATGGAGCCGAGATCACGATGAACTGCTGATATGCTATTAAAGCATCCATTTCTTTCATCTGATGATCATAATGTTGTTGTTCGTGAGCAGACAAGGAAAAAGGAGCTCAACTCACTTTTATTTATTCGGTATCTGTGCCGGTAAAAGTGATTCTTTGATTGACCATTTTTGCAATAGTAGAAGAAACGAAGTTGTTCAATTGCAGATCCAACAAAAGAAGAAAACTACTAGAAGGATGCTGATTATCAATTTTGATTAGAATGAGTATATAAAATGTAAAGAATTATATAGAACTACGTTCGGGCTTGATCTCCATAGGAAATTTAGTAGGGCAGCCTGTGAGGAAAAAAAGAGATCAGATGCAGCTCCTTGTATTAAACAAAAACAATTTTGTGTTTATATTTTCTCTAGTATTGAACAATATGTACAAAGAGGCAGATTTTTGCATGTAATTTTAGTTAACAGTCATGAGTACATTCTCATTTCCACATATGCAGATTTATATATTGCATTTTGTCTTTCTTAGATCATGATATGTAGAATTCAATCTGTTCACTAGAAAGAGAGGCTCTTTTGTAAGTAGATATATTTTTGCTAACAGTGAGTATATTCTGTGTAAAACATGACATAATTCTTTCTTCTACTGACAAAAGATTAATTAGGTTTCAATATTATTTAGTCTTTATTGATCATTTTACTAAGCGTGTTATGTATGGCCATATCCAATGAAAAAGAAGTCTGAGATTTCTCAAATATCTCCAAGATTTAAAGCCTTAGTTGAAAATATTTCAACAAGACAATTTATCCATTTGAAAGAATTTTTTTTTCTAACGGAATCTCTTACTTTCTTACTCCATCGTACACACTTCTTAGTATTAGAATATATTGTGTGTATCTTTTTATTTTTGGTAGAATATTCTTTCATTATTGTACAGTCCTATAGTTGGTAGGATTTGATTTCTTTCATTATTGTACAGTCCTATAGTTGCTAGGATTTGATACCTCTCTGTACTCTATATATACTTGTGTGAGCAATACAAGAAAATCACTTCTCCCAAAACTCTCTACATGGTATCATACGCCAGTGGCTTATCGCCAAAGAAATCCTAATTCTTCCCTACCCGCGCCGCCGCCGCCTGTGCACTAATCGACAACCCGCCGCCGTCGACCTTCTCGGTCCACCTCCTCTCTCCGGCGTCTTGTCGCGCCACCACTGCACTAATCAGCAACCCTCTCTCTCTCGACGTCGATCAGCGCCTCCTCTGCCTCGCGCTTCATGGCCGCTACGACATCTAACAATCTTCTCCAGCCGATTGACATCAATGCATCGACTCAGATCCCACTTAAATTGGATTCCACTAACTACCTGGCGTGGAAATTCCAATTCCGAACCCTTCTTACGGGTTACGACCTCCTCGTCTTCTTGGACGGATCGAAGCCGTGCCCACCAGCCACTATCGTTCACAAGGAGGTAACTTTCCCCAATCCAGCATATCCTTACTGGATTCGCCAGGACAATCTTATTCTCAGTGCCATCATCTCGTTGATGACACCGACGATCATCTCCTTTATTGCCGCTGCGGCAACCTCTAAAGAGGCCTGGGACATCCTCGCGCGCACATACGGCACTGCTTCTCGTGGTCGTATCATGGCTCTCAAACAGCAGCTCCATAATCCGGTAAAAGGTTCTAAATCTGTTACTGATTTTATGCATGGTATTCGTGTGATTGTGGATGAATTATCTCTCCTGGGTGTTACTGTTGATTCTGAGGATCTTGTCATTAAGGTTCTAAATGGTCTTGATGATCCGTATATGGGGCTCTCTCATGCTATCCAAGCCCGTGAATCTCCAATATTTTTTGATAAATTACATGACAAGCTGTTAAGCATGGAGGCTCAGATTACTGCTCGTGCGCCGGCCACCTCCGCCGCATCTGATTTGGCTCCATCGGCTGCCTTCGTCGCCGGAAAGCAGTCCAGCCTGTAGAAAATCACTCTATCTATGATATGTGCGCTTTGGTTGTATGAGCATGATTTTCAGGTATAGGTTTTGATAAATGACAAACAATGAAGTCAAGTGTCAAACAACGATATTATATGACAAACATCAAGATTAAATGGCGAGAAGCATATTAATGACGGAATTGCATAGACAAACCAAAGACGAGCTCAAATGTTCAAGACCGAAGACCAAAGGCATAGCTCGTTAGGTAGAACCAATGTAAGAGCAACGTTTAAGTTATCTCGTCTTTTGGCTCAACATAGGTCATCATAAATATGCATAAAATATTTTATTAAATCATATTTATCATAAACATATTTTAAATACTTCAAACAAAATGATGTTAAAGTTTTCATTTTAACCAAAATGGTTTTTGAAGTAAGTTTTCAATTCTGCCCCCAAATAATCGATTATCCAAAAAGCCATAATCGATTATCTGTGAGCCGTTGCAAAGTGTTTAAACACTACCTCCATATAATCGATTATGCAGTATGAAATAATCGATTATCTGGCTGAAAATCAGCATTCTGATTTTCGGAACGTTACACACATAATCGATTATGCAGGATGAAATAATCGATTATTTGTGAGCAGAATCTGATTCTGATTTTGTAACATTAAAAATAATCGATTATCCCAATGCATATAATCGATTATGTGGGCACAAAATCAGCATAATTAATTGTCAATTAAGCAACGGTCATACACTATTCTTTTGAGCTGATTTTAAACACACAACACCTCCCAATATTGATATACATATTGACATTATTTGAGCATCATTTTAGAGCTTTTGTTGAGCCATTTGAGAGACAACTTTGAGTTGTTCATAGAGCTTATTTGTATCTCTTTATCTACTCTTTTGTGAGAGTTCTTATTGTAAGAAGAGAAAGGTGTTTGAGAAGAACATATCTTCTCATTGATTGACGGGTTTGCTAAGTACCCTAAGTCTTAGTGGTTGAAGTCTTGAGGAGCGGTATCCTCGAGCAAAGTGAAGTCTTGTAGAGTGTACATCTACGAGCAATTGTAACGGTTTGTTAGGCACCCGTAAGCTTAACGAAGTTAGTGGAATCTCGAGAGAGTCTCTCGGGGACTGAACTAGCCACAGGTTGTGGTGAACCAGGATAAATTCGGTGCGTTCTTTCCTTGTTATTTCTATTACCGAATTTATTTTATTCCTGCAATTTTAATTCCGCAATAATTATTAAGATTCTTGTGCTGCACTATTCACTCCCCCCCCCCCCCCTCTAGTGACGGGCATATATCCTAACAATTGGTATCAGAGCCTAACTCTCTGAAAGCCTTAACCGTTTGAGAGAACGATATACAATTTTTTGTTGAGAATGTTGAATGCAGGAATGATAAGCGAAGGACACTCTACCACTTGCCCTCCACTATTTGACGGAATAAATTACACATATTGGAAAGAGCGGATGAGAATCTTCATCAAATCAGACAATTTTCATTTGTGGCAAATCATCAAAAACGGTGAACCAATGCCGACAAAGAAAGTTGGAAAAACCACGGTTCCAAAGGAGGAAGATGAATATGATGCTGAGGACATCAAGAAAGTTGAAAATAATGCAAGGGCCATCTACATATTATATTGTGCGGTGAATCCGGATGACTATCGGAAAATCTCTTGCCGCACAACCGCCAAGGAGATGTGGGATAAACTCGAGATCACTTATGAAGGTACGCCTCAAGTCCGAGAATCTAAAGTTGATTTTCTAACACATAAATATGAGATCTTTAAAATGGAGAAGGAACCCATTGGTATTATGTTCGAACGATTTTTAAGAATCGTCAACGATCTCCATGCTCTCGGAAAAGTTTACACGAACAAAGATCTTGTTCGAAAAGTCCTACGGAGTCTCACTCCCGAATGGCGTTCCAAAGCCAATGCCATCCAAGAGTCGATAGGATTCACGGATATCACAATTGATGAACTAAGAGGTAACCTCGAAACTTATGAAAGCACAATTCTTAATCCTTGTCTTAGAAGTAATTCGAATTTTGCCTTCAAAGCCTCATCCTCTAAAAGAGAAGAGGTAAGTGACTCGGATAGCGATGATGATAATATTTCCAATGATATAATTGAAAAGTTTTATAAGTTTATGAAGAAGGAAATAAAGATGGAAGAACCAAGTCCTTCATGCCAAAATTGTGGAAAACTTGGCCACACCAAATCACATTGTCCAAAAACCAAGGACAAGAAAAAGAAGAAACATCATTGGCGCGTGACATGGGATTCGGACAGCTCGGGCGATGAAACTGCCGCATTATGCTTCATGGCCGACAAAGAAGAAGAGGTAAGTATTTCGAACTCTTACTCATTTGAAGAAATACAAAATGCCTATGATGAATTATATGGTGAATTTGTTAAAGCTTCCAAAATTATAAAAGAATTGAAGAAAACACTTTCTTTGCAAGAAAAAGATTTTGAGAAAACACTTTCTTTGCAAGAAAAAGATTTTGAAAAACAACCTTCTTTGAAAGATACAGATTTTGAAAAATTGACTTGTGATAATAAATTTTTGGAAAATGACAATGTTGATCTTAGAAATAAAATCAAGGAATTGAATGAAGCCTCTTCAATTGATCAATGTTCCAATTGTTCTTCTTGTAGTTCTTTGAAAATAGAGAACATAGAACTTAGGAACGCACTAGAAAAACGTAGTGTTGATATTCCTAAAATTGAAGGTACTAAAAAGGATGAAAGTAATGAGGTTGGACCATCTAGAAAGAATTCTAGGAACCTCACTAATGAGTCTAAGATTAATTGTTTTAGACCACCTAGAAACAACTCTAGGATTTTTGTTAATGAGTCTAGAATGAATAATTTTAGACCACCTAGACACAATTCTAGAAATTTTATAAATGAGTCTAGAATGAATAATTTTAGACCACCTAGAAATGACTCTAGGAATTTCAACGCTTCTAGGAATAACAAATTTAGATCACCTAGAACGCATTTGGCTCAACCTAGACATATGCACAATCCTAATGTTATATGTCATTATTGTAACCGGGTAGGACACATTGCACCCGTATGTTTTGCTAAACATAGAGATTTTTGTGTTGATTATGATTATTATTATCCTAACCCCCAAGGACCCAAAAGAAGTTGGGTACCGAAAACCTATTTTTAGGTACTTTTGCAGGTGTGCTTGAAGACTACAATATTGTAGTAGATGCACCAAGCACGAAACCTTAATGCATCGAGGGGGAACGTCGGTTAGTTATCGCATTTTTGATAAAAACGTAATAGTTGATATGTGCTAACAATTGATATTAATTATTGAGTCATGATTCGATAAGCTTTATTTTGAATAACAATTGGTATCATCTAGTTTTATATTAAATGATTGATTTATGATTTGATGAATATTTTTAGTTTAAATAACAGTTGGTATATTTGCGAAAAATGACCGTTATTATGGCTAGTATGCTTTTACTAACATTTGGTATTATTTGATGTTAATATGATCTTGTTTCTAACAATTGGTATCGCCAATAGTTTAAATAACAATTGGTATATTCTTTTTGCTAATTCCAAAAGGGGGAAGAATTTAGGCGATATGCATGCTTTAATTGAGGGGGAATATTCAATTAAAAAAGGGAATTATATTGAATTGTTTATATTGAATTGTTTGCATAAAATTGTATGTTGAGATATAGCATGAATTTAGGGGGAATTCAATATGCATATCTCTTGTTGTTTGTCATTATCAAAAAGGGGGAAATTGTAGAAAATCACTCTATCTATGATATGTGCGCTTTGGTTGCATGAGCATGATTTTCAGGTATAGGTTTTGATGAATGACAAACAATGAAGTCAAGTGTCAAACAACGATATTATATGACAAACAATCAAGATTAAATGGCGAGAAGCATATTAATGACGGAATTGCATAGACAAGCCAAAGACGAGCTCAAATATTCAAGACGAAGACCAAAGGCGTAGCTCGTTAGGTAGAACCAATGTAAGAGCAACGTTTAAGTTATCTCGTCTTTTGGCTCAACATAGGTCATCATAAATATGCATAAAATATTTTATTAAATCATATTTATCATAAACATATTTTAAATACTTCAAACAAAATGATGTTAAAGTTTTCATTTTAACCAAAATGGTTTTTGAAGTAAGTTTTCAATTCTGCCCCCAAATAATCGATTATCCAAAAAGCCATAATCGATTATCTGTGAGCCGTTGCGAAGTGTTTAAACACTGCCTCCATATAATCGATTATGCAGTATGAGATAATCGATTATCTGGCTGAAAATCAGCATTCTGATTTTCGGAACGTTACACACATAATCGATTATGCAGGATGAAATAATCGATTATTTGTGAGCAGAATCTGATTCTGATTTTGTAACGTTACAAATAATCGATTATCCCAATGTATATAATCGATTATGTGGGCACAAAATCAGCATAATTAATTGTCAATTAAGCAACGGTCATACACCATTTTTCACCTATAAAAAGAGGTCTTTTGAGCTGATTTTAAACACACAACACCTCCCAATATTGATATACATATTGACATTATTTGAGCATCATTTTAGAGCTTTTGTTGAGCCATTTGAGAGACAACTTTGAGTTGTTCATAGAGCTTATTTGTATCTCTTTATCTACTCTTTTGAGAGAGTTCTTATTGTAAGAAGAGAAAGGTGTTTGAGAAGAACATATCTTCTCATTGATTGACGGGTTTGCTAAGTACCCTAAGTCTTAGTGGTTGAAGTCTTGAGGAGCGGTATCCTCGAGCAAAGTGAAGTCTTGTAGAGTGTACATCTACGAGCAATTGTAACGGTTTGTTAGGCACTCGTAAGCTTAACGAAGTTAGTGGAATCTCGAGAGAGTGTCTCGGGGACTGGACTAGCCACAGGTTGTGGTGAACAAGGATAAATTCGGTGCGTTCTTTCCTTGTTATTTTAATTACCGAATTTATTTTATTCCTGCAATTTTAATTCCGCAATAATTATTAAGATTCTTGTGCCGCACTATTCACCCCCCCCTCTAGTGATGGGCATAAATCCTAACACAACCGTATCCGCTTCGGTGGCCGCGGGCACGGCCGTGGCGGTCGTGGTTTATCCTCCGGCCGCAGTGGTTACTCCAACAATGGCCAATCTCGCAGATACAATGGGAAGTGCCAGCTCTGCAGTGAATTTGGCCACTCGTCGCGCCTCTGTCCGTCCTATCCTATTTTCAGCGCAAATCAGCCCCCTTACGGTGGACCACTACCGCGACCAGCATACGCTGCGTCATCTTATCCGGCTGCTCACACAGCCCATCACTCTCCATCTGATTGGATCCTGGACTCTGGTGCCACTGATCACATATCCAATGATCTTGCCAACATGTCTCTTCACAGTCCTTACACTGGTTTCGATGATGTGGTTATTGGTAATGGTGAAGGTTTAAAAATTACACATACTGACCAACTTTTCAGTTTTTCATCTCTTTTATTGCCTGGGGCTCTCTGTGTTCCATATATTCGTAAAAATTTGATCTCTGTTGCTCAATTATGTCGTCACACTAATGTTAATGTTGTTTTTCTGATACTGATTTTCAGGTGAAGGATCGTCGCACGTGGGCAACACTCGTCAGCGGCCCACGTAGGAATGACACCTACTACTGGCCGGTGGCTTCGTGTCTACCGTCCGCCCTCACGACACAAAAGCTCCCTGCGTCATTGTGGAATTCTTGGTTTGGTCATCCGTCAGCTAAAATCCTACGTCATTTAGTCTCTTCTAGCAATATAGCGTCCAGTTGTGTGTCTGATTTTGCTTGTGTCTCTTGCAAGCTTCATAAGTGTCATAAGTTACCTTTCTCTGAGTCAAGTTTATCTTCTACTGCTCCACTGGAGCTTATTTTTTCTGATGTATGGACCTCTCCAATTATCTCTAATGAAGGATTTAATTATTATGTCATTTTTGTTGATCATTTTTCTAAGTACGTTTGGTTTTTCCCTTTACGCCGTAAATCTGATGTCTTACAAGCCTTCCCCACTTTTAAGTCCATTGTCGAAAAATACTTCTCTACTAAAATCATTACTCTGTATACTGATAATGGGGGTGAATTCCTAGCTATACGCTCTTTTCTTGCCTCCCATGGAATCTCACATCTCACTTCACCTCCTCATACACCTCAACACAATGGCTATGTTGAACGCCGTCACAGTCATATTGTCGATACTGGTTTCACTCTCCTTCATTATGCCTCTGTCCCTCTCATTTACTGGCCTTATGCCTTTGCCACAGCAGTCTATCTCATTAATCGTCTTCCCAAGACAAATCTCTCGATGCTCTTCTCCTATGAGTCTCTCTTCCATAGGCGCCCCAACCTTGCCAAACTGCGTGTCTTCGGCTATCAATGCTTCCCTTGGCTTCGGCCCTACAACTCACACAAACTGGAACCCAGATCTCGTGACTGTGTCCTCTTCGGCTACTCATCTACTCAAAGCGCATATCTATGCTTTGATCCCTCAATGTCTAAAATCTTCGTCTCGCATCATGTCACCTTCCATGAAGATATCTTCCTGTTCTCCAAATTGTCTAACCCCGAGTCTCCCCCCGTACCCATTCAGGTCACCTTAGAAGTCCTTCCGCTGCCTCCGCCAGTACCTGCCACCGCTCCCACTAGCGATCCTTCACCGGACGCATTGCCGGCGCCAACGCCCTAGCCACCAGTGCCTCTTACGGCACCACCAGCGGCCCCCGCCGCCGCTACACCCACTATGCTGCCACCTTCATCCTCTTAGGGTGGTCATCACATGCAAACTCGCAGCAAAAATAACATCTTTACGCCCAACAAGAAGTTTGGTATGACTGCTCTATCCTCTCCAGCTGTAACAGAACCTAAGACTTTGTCTAGTGCTATGTCTGATGAGCGCTGGCGCGCTGCTATGTCATTGGAGTTTGATGCTCTGCTACGGAATGGCACCTGGGATCTTGTTCCACCTGATTCTTCACAGAATGTTGTGGGTTGCAAGTGGGTTTATCGTATCAAACGAAAGCCTGACGGTAATGTGGATAAGTTCAAAGCCCGACTTGTTGCGATAGGCTTTCATCAGCGACCAAGTGTCGACTTCCAGGAGACTTTCAGTCTGGTTATTAAGCCGGCAACTGTGCTTTTGGTTCTCAGTCTAGCTGTATCCAAGGGCTGGCCTCTTCGTCAAATGGATGTGAACAATGCCTTTCTCCACGGGAGGCTTACAGAGGATGTCTGTATGGCACAACCACCGGGTTTTGTTGACAAAGCCTATCCATCTTATGTCTGTAAGTTACAGAAAGCTATTTATGGCCTCAAACAGGCACCCCGGGCATGGTACAGTGAGCTCTGCCAATGCCTTTTGGCCATGGGTTTCGTCAACACTGCCTCTGACACTTCGCTCTTCGTCTTTTAGCATTTTGGTATTACAGCCTATTTTTTGGTATATGTTGATGATCTCATATTGACTGGTAACGACTCTGCCTTCTTGAACCATGTGACTGACTCTCTTGGGACTAAATTTTCTCTTAAAGAAATGGGTGATCTAAGCTACTTTCTTGGTGTTGAGGTTCTGCGCAGCTCCAAGGGGTGTTTTCTTTCTCAGCGTGAGTATGTTGTTGATCTTTTGACTCGTCATAATATGCTGGAATCCAACCATGTTCAGACGCCAACAGCGGCGTCCACCCGCCTTCATCTGGCCGACGGCTCGGCTCCTGCCGACGCATCCGCCTATCGACAGGCCCTTGGGGGCCTCCAGTATCTCTCCTTCACTCGTCCTGATATCTCCTTTGCTGTGAATAAACTCTCACAGTTCATGAACGCTCCTACTGTCACTCATTGGGGTGCAGCTAAGCGCCTCTTCCGGTATCTGAATGGGACGCGTGACTTCGGAGTCTGGCTGCGTCCTTCATCTGCTGTACCTCTGCATTGTTTCTCTGATGCTGATTGGGGTGGAAACTGTGATGACCGCTCCTGAACTGGTGCCTATGTTGTCTTTCTGGGGCCTAATCCTATTTCCTGGAGCACCAAAAAGCAGCGTTCCATTGTACGATCTTCTACTGAGGCTGAATATCGTGCCATTGCTTCTGCTGCCGCTGAAGTCCGTTGGCTTCATTCACTGCTGCGCAAGCTTCATGTCCCTCTTCCGGCTGCTCCTGTGATTTATAGCGACAACATTGGCGCCACTTACCTCTGTGCCAACCCTGTGTTTCATTCGCGCATGAAACACATCTCCATTGATTATCCCTTTGTTCGTCAATTGGTTCAGAATGGGTCTCTTCGTGTTGCTCATGTATCCTCTGCTGATCAGCTTGGTGATGCTCTCACCAAGTACTTATCTCGTCGTCGGCTTCTTCTGCTAATGTCCAAGATTGGCATGTCCTCCGGCCCTCCATCTTGAGGGGGCGTATTAGAATATATTGTATGTATCTTTTTATTATTGGTAGAATATTCTTTCATTATTGTACAGTCCTATTGTTGGTAGGATTTGATTTCTTTCATTATTGTACAGTTCTACAGTTGGTAGGATTTGATACTTCTCTATACTCTATATATACTTGTGTGAGCAATACAAGAAAATTACTTCTCCCAAAACTCTCTACACTTAGCATGATGGCATCGCGAAAAGAAGCCATAGACATATTCTTGAAACTGGTATTACGCGCTTCTTTATAATGTCAATTTACCTCTCTCATTTTGGTCATCTGCTTTCAAAACTGCCGTTTATTTAATCAATCATCCTCCTACACCTTTTGCTCAATTATGATTCACCATATTTTAGAATTTAATTTGGCGAGTCTCCCAATTATGATAAATTACGTGTGTTTGATTGTCTTTATTATCCATCGTTGCGTCCTTGTTCTAACAACAAACTAGAACCTCGTTCTACTCCAGGCATGTTACTCCAAAAATCAAAGTGCCTACAAATGTTTTGATCCTAAAACACACAGAATTTATACTTCTCGCCATGTCAATTTGATTGAGCAAGTTTTTCCATTCTCTGTTCCATCTCCCATGAGCCAATTCCAACCGAAGAAACTTTCAGCACTTGATTTCCACGACTACTGGTCTGGCAGTATCCTCTTTGGCTACACAATCAGGTTCCAGTACTGGTGGTTCTCTGCCCATGGCATCTTCTGATGATATTTCCTCATCATCTGATACATTTGGGTTTTACTACGTCTAACCCGATCCACCTGTTTGCTACTCCTAATTACAGGATTCATTACCTGCCTATATCCAGAGGTGGACCCATGTGTATGGGTGAGGGTCACTCGATGCTGTAAAAATCGGCCAAAATCAGGTATATATGTATATATCTTTAAAATGGTTGAATAAAGCAGTTGGCACCCTGAATATTAAAAGCCTTTAGGGGGCACTAGTTGAACTAAATAATATGTCCCATCGCGTAAAAATTCTAGGTCTACCTCTGCCTATAACGTATAATCTAAGTGTTCCCATGTCGCCTTTCTTTGACCAGCCATCAGCATCTACATCAACCAATGCATCAAGAGCAAGTAGTTAACATCCTGTTAGAAAAAAGAAGATGATCAAGTCCAGCCCCTTGTATTAAACAAAAACAATTTTGTGTTGGTTCTATTTACAATTGAACAATTTGTACCAAGAGGCTTTTTACCAAGTAAATTTGGCTAGCAATTGTAGTATATTCTTTCTAATGTATTGTAGAGTCATGTTCTATTTATTTTCTTGTTTCATGTTAGAATCAATTACAAGTTCACTGAGAAATCTCAAACAAGTTTCATATGCTTTGGCAACAATATTCATTCTGTAAAATTGTCAAAAAGAATGTCATATTTTTACATTTTACCTAATAAATTTGTATTTGAAAAAAAACAATAGTAGGAGAGTTTGGGAGCAACTGTAAAGTTATTTCTGTGTGACCCCCACCATGCAGGCAGCCACGGGTCATAACACACTCTTCGCACAACAAATCCACTTTGAAGTTGACTTATTCGCTTGGCCAATCGTCGGAATGTGTACGAGATACTTTCTTCTATATGTCGCATAACCCGACCATGAAATCCAGAAGACAACTTATGGCTTTGATACCATATAAAGAATAGCAGAAGAAAAATATTATTCGGAGACCTTCTGCTAGCCCAAGATCGTTAACTAAGATTGGAGGATTCAACTAAAGTTTAAGAAGCTTGAAAAGAGAAGAGAGATTTTTAAAAGGAGAACTTTGTGATTGAAGAAGACCTTCTTGAATTTGGCTTGATTACAAATGAACAAGACCCCCTCCCCCCATTTATACTTGCCTATGGGTGATTCTAGATATGATTCTAGATAATGTACAAGGAAGATTCTAGAAAACATTATCTTCTAACCACACTATAGAATCAGATACGGATCCAGGATTTAAACTTTATGGATTCAACTTTTAAAAGTTTTAACATTGAACTCATTATTTTCTTAAAGTTATAGGTTTAAATCTATTATTTTTGTAATTTTTATGAATTTTTACACATAAAATTTCTACTCTGTATCGGAAGTTATGGGTTCAATTGAACCTGCAGGAACCATATTGCATCCGCCTGTCTAGAATATCTAGATGAGTCTATTACATAACCTCATCTTCCCACAATATTCTAGACATCTTGATGTGTCTACAAGATGAATATCAAGGATACTGCACTAGGATATTCTAGAGAATCTATGTTTTCCAAGAAATTAACATTATTTTTCTCATAGCAATCTCATCAATGAGCGTAGATTAATAGCCAAGTCTACCTTTTTGTGTTTGTCAATTTGTATCACATTCTTCAGGTATAGTTTTCTTTGATCACATATCGATTGTTGATCCATCATTTCTCCCCCTTTAGAGTTAAGGCATGATTCTGAGAAAAAAAAATTTCTCTAGTGAACATGCATTAGGGTAGGCTGTCTACATCATATCAATATCTTGGGTTGTTGCTCTTCCTCGAAAAAAATAGTAGAAGGGGGCTTTTGGAGCAATGGCAAAGTTGTTTCTGTGTGACCTATAGGTCACTTGGATCGAGCCATGGAAAAAACCAGTAATGCATGCACTAAAGTAGGTTGTCTACATCATATCTCTTGGGTGCGGCCCTTTTCTAAACATTGCATGAATGCGAAATACCTTGTACTTCGGACTGCCTTATTTTGAAATAAAACAATACATTTGCATTAATCAACTTCTCCTCCATGATCTCTTTCTTTCTTCTTCTTTTTCTGTTGTTGCTAAATTGTTAGGTTTATGTACGTCCTGACAAGTGGTTGGTTAATACCTTCCTAAATCGCTAGGATTATGGGCACAATAATATTTGGTATTGCGATAAAAAAAAAGAGGAATCAGAAGTTTGTGTATCTAAATGGAGATATTCTTTTATTCTTTTTAAAGGCATATAAATAGTAAAAGCTTTAGAATAGTATACAAGATTTAGGACCTCCTACAAGAACTCTGTCCCTCTTGTTTATCTTTTTAAATAAATATATAGCAGTCATGGAAAGGTTTAATCATTCAAAAAAAAAAACAGAAGAAAAAGAAAAATTCTAGTTAAATCTCATTTTCTCTCTTCATTTTCAAGATTCATTTCCAAAATCCATTACATTGAAAAGCATCATTAAAACCTTAGTTTAATCATTTCAACAATACAGATAAAAAGTTAATCCTTGTTTAAAAATCTCCCTCTCTCTCCATTTACAAGATTTCTTTTCCAAACCCCAATTGACGCCCAAAAACATTATATTGCACCATTTTCTCATTACCAAATGAAACTCAGCTTAATTTGAAAGAATTGATATTCAGAACTAAAATTCTCTCCATTTGCATCCAAAATATCTAAGGTATATTTTCTCTTTGACATTCATCTAGCAATAAAATTCTTTTCAAATAATTTCGGCGAGTGCCTAATTTTCTTTTTCACCAAAAATATTAATCGCTAAGCAATATTTTTTTTATTGATGTACCTGAATAAGGTTGACTAAAGGTCATTCAATAATCTTTGAAATTTTTGTTGAATCATTACTTGAAATAATGTATCTTAGTTACCTCCCTCTAATATGAGGAATCCTTAAAACCTCATTTATACAATTACATATCTACATCATTATATTCTTGAAGAGATATTTGCAATTATGTACAATTTTTGTTGCCCCAGGGGAGCTTTGACGTAACTAGTAAAGTTACTGTCATGTGATCAGAAGGTCAAGCTATGGAAAAATTTCTTGCAGAAATATAGGATAAAATTGCGTACAATAGATTCTTGTGGTCCGGCACTTTTTCCACCCCAGGCATATATAACTGGAGCATAATGTACTGGGCTATCGTTTTATGTATAATTCCTATTGTCCATTGGAAATCGACAAATTTTTTTCTATATATTTTGTCTAAAAAAGAGTTGGGTCTTTTTTTCTCCTATTTTTCTATTTTGATATTTCAGGAGGAAAACAGGAAAATAAAAAAACAAAAGAGAAGGAACACAATGAAAGGAGCTATAGCTACTCTCGCCTCCATAATAATGACGATAGCAATGTTATTTTTCATGGTCAATTTCTCAAATGTTGCAGCAGGATTTCCCGAGATAAAGACTGTTGTGGTAACAAACAACCACAGTAATTACCTAAGCATCCGATGTTTCTCCTTTGACGACGACGGCCAAGTTAGGCATCTGAATAAAATGGGCAGCTTCAACATTAGTGTCAAAATCAGGAAATTCTTCCCTTCTTCCACCATGTACAATTGCTCCACAAACATGGGAACTTTCGTGGCGTTTCGATTCGATTACGAGTGTGTTAGTTATTCAACCCCTTGTGAATGGATGTTTGATGAGAACTACACATATCTCTATAATCCCAAGGATGAAGAGTGGGATATTCATGAATATAATCCTAATTACGAGTCTCTTAAAAGAGGTGGAGTCATCAAAGGATATTACGTTAACTAAATGAAACGATGTATATAGTCGGTGAAAAATTTAGATAATCGACTCTAACTTGCTAGCTTCAAATAATTAATGTTACAGCTAGGTGGTTAGATAAGTAGAATATTCAGTGTAAGGTTATTTTATATAAGTAGCAAAAGTTGAGGTCCTTTTACGATGGATTCTGTGATAGGAATTTAATTTAGAATGAAGTAAAGCTTCGTAACCAGCTTCGCTTCCTCCTCATTTACTAATGGGGTGGCTTGATAAGCAAGTTATGTGAAGGATTACATATAGGTGTTCGTAACAAGCATCGGAAGACAATAACAATCCTAGGTATATTTTTCATATTTAAGATTAACTTACATATCAAAGATCGGATCTAAGACGTACCTGGTGAAGAGAGTCTCGTTTCAAAATTCTTCGATAGTGCAAAGACTCTATGCGTATTCACACCGAGACCAATCCTTGTTATCAACTCTTTGATCAATGAAACCGGTGAACAAATTGAACGAAGAATATTGTGTTGAAATTTTTCTCAAAAATCTCAACTCAAATTAGAAGAACAAGAAACACTTTTCTTGTAATTGTATTTTCTCTCTTGGCTTTGTATTGCACTCTCACTTTCACACAGTAGGTTTTCTTCTCAAGAAAAATAAAAACTAAAAAGCTTTGCAAATTTTCTCCATCACCCTTTATATAGCATCACCTACAAACCCTTTTCCTATTTGGTTGGGGTAATAATTTACTTAGGGTAAAAATTTAATTCCAAAAATGAACATATGGAAAATTTGCATGGAAAAACCGAATTTTCCTTTCTCTGTTAACGAAAATTTGTGGACCTTTTGATTTTTGGAATTTCCACAAATTCCAATACAAAATTGGATTATAATATATAAACTTATATATTAATTTAATATTTCCTATTGAAAATATTAATACCATTCCAAATAGGATAAAACTTCAATTAATAATCCAATTCAAAATTGGATTTATTAACAAGTCTTTATTAATATTATATTTTATATATATTTATTATATAAAATAATATTAATTATACATATCACATATATTTCAACCAAGAGATATTATTTAATTTCTATTCCAAATAGAAACTTTAATTTATTCACAATATTAATTATAATTTTTGTGCTAACAAAGAATATAATAATATTTCAGTTGGACTAATAACTAAATTTATTTGACTAATTAAATTCTTTAATTTAATTATCAAATAATAAGTTAATTAATCATTTAACAAAGATCAGAACACTCGTTAGTGTGCGACCCCATAGGTTCAATACTAAATCGTCAGTAAATTAATCATATCAATATACTAATCAAGGGTGGCGTCTAGCAACACTCCTTAACGACCGGATAGCATGAAGTATACAATTTACTCTCAAGAACCAGTAGAAGAATAATGTAGTAATTCCGTCTGTCTTTATAGCTCTGGATCACCCTAGGATATGGTTCAAATGTCAAATCCTAATTGGCGATCAACTATGTGTTCACGTCAAATATAATCGACCATTGAATGACCCAAGAAACTCATTTCTTCTTACATTCAATTGCCCTGGCCAAGGTCTTAGTTTAGTCGTTTATAATTCATGACAACATGGAGGTTAAACTCATTACCAAGAGTTGACAAATTCCGTCTTGATCAATCACTAATTCTACAAGTATTTAATCGTACACAATATCCTTTCAACTACCGCCCTAGGGCCATAGGTGTCTAGTATCAAAGCACTATAAATGACTTGTCAATTACTATGACGATCTCAAGTCAAAGAAAACGGTTACATCACATTCTTCAAGAAGATATCCTATTGACAATTATGGTAATTCTAACCATTAGGAATTATCCAATGAGTCGGTTCAATGATCATATCTCTATATGCATCATCTATCTATGTGATTTAGTTAATGAGATCAACTAATCTTTATCCGATAAAGACGATCACATAAATATTGATCTAACCAGATTACTAATGTCCAAATTAATAATCCTACGATCAAGAACAAATTTAGATTAAATTGTATAAGACTTTGCTCTCATTATCATGATCTCTATCACGATGACAAATCTCAAAATTTAATCAAGGACCTTATTAAATTAATCAAATAATTAATAATAATAATAAAAGAATATCAAATGCCATATATTTTATATCAAATGACATTCACAAAAATATGTTCAAGTTATCAAATATGATATTGGATCTAGGGCATATCTACTATATCCCTAACATTATGTTCACTAGCACTAGAGCCAATCGCTCTTGTACTTCATCCCCAATTTTCACTTGTGCTTGTCAAACTCCTTTGCGCCAAGGGCTTTAGTGAATGGGTGTGCAGCATTTTCCTTTCCTTCAACCTTTTGAATCTCGACGTCTCCACGTTCAATGATCTCTCTTATCAAGTGATACCTTCGCAAAACGTGCTTGGACTTTTGGTGTGATCTTGGTTCTTTTGCTTGAGCAATGGCTCCAGTATTGTCACACAACAATGGAACCGCACCTTCCATTGAAGGAACCACACCAAGTTCAGTTAAGAACTTTTTCATCCATACAACTTCCTTAGCAGCTTAACTAGCTGCTATATATTCTGCTTCGGTCATTGAATCAGCTACTGTAGCTTGTTTGGAACTTTTCGAACTCACTGCACCACCATTTAAGGTGAATACATAACCAGAAATAGATTTGCTATCATCCCTATCTGAAGAGAAACTTGCATCAGTATAACCTTCAAGTTTCAACTCAGAATCCCCATAGATGAGGAATTGGTCTTTAGTCCTTCTTAAGTACTTAAGAATGGTCTTCACCACCTTCCAATGTTCCTCACCAGGATTTTCCTGATATCGGCTAGTCACTCCAAGTGCATAAGCCACATCAGGACGTGTACATGTCATGGTATACATGATAGCTCCCACTGCACTAGCGTATAGGATCCTACTCATGCGTTCTCTCTCTTCAGGTGTTTTAGGACAATCCTCCCTACTGAGAGAAATTCCAGTGCCTATCGGTAGATAGCCTCTTTTGGAATTATCCATGTTATACCTCTTTAAGATAGTATCAATGTACAAATACTGGGAAAGTCCAAGCAGCTTTCTAGATCTATCTCTATAGATCTTTATTCCTAATATATAAGGTGCTTCTCCCAAGTCTTTCATGGAAAACTGTTCAGTTAACCAAATCTTGGTATTTTACAATGCCGGTACGTCATTCCCTATGAGCAATATATCATCAATATACAACACTAAAAATATAATTGTGCTCCCACTAACCTTTTTGTACACACAAGGTTCTTCTTCGCATCTAACAAAATTGAACTTTTCAATTGTTTTGTTAAATCGAATATTCCAACTTCGCGAAGCTTGCTTTAATCCATAAATACATCTTTGTATCTTTTAAATTTTATATGATCAGAAGAAGATGTGAACCTTCAGGTTGTGTCATGTACACATCCTCTTCCAGCTCACCATTAAGGAAAGCTGTTTTCACATCCATTTACCATATTTCATAATCATAGTATGTTGCTATAGTAAGCAAAATCCGAATATATTTGAGCATTGCCACGGGAGAGAAAGTCTCATCATAGTTGACTCCTTCTTTCTAACGATATCCCTTGGCAACAAGACGTGCTTTGTAGGTCTCCACCTTTTCGTCTGCTCCAATCTTTTTCTTAAAAACCCATTTACAACCTATAGGTTTTATATCCTTTAAAGGTTCAACTAAAGTCCATACTTTATTTTCCTTCATGGATTCCATTTCGGATTCCATGGCCTTTTGCCACTTCTCATAATCAGAACTTTGTATAGCCTCTTCATAGGTCTTAGGGTCATCATCATTATGATCAACCTCATTTGATGAATCATCTTGTACCAATAAATTTAATCTAGTTGGTACATGACGCTCTTGTGTAGACCTTCGAAGAGGTACTTGTACAACCTGTTCACCTTGTGTTGGATTTCGTTGTTGCTCAATTTGGTTTGGAACTGGTTCACTAACCTGTTCTTGAACTTCATTTAGTTCTTGAACTTCAACCGTTGAAGATGGCAATTTCCTTGGCAACCTCAAAACATCCTATAAAGGTTCTTCAACCTTGGTCTCATGATCTTTATATTGTGTTGATTCATTAGTTTCTTAATCTTCATCAAGTTCTATTTCTCCATTATAATCTCCTTCCAAAAGAAATTCCCTTTCCAAAAAGGTTGCTCCTGTAGCCACAAACACTTTATGGTCAGAAGGGTGATAGAAATAATATCCCCTTGTTTCCTTGGGATACCCAATGAACCTACACTTATCAAATCTTGAGTCAATTTTATCAGACTGTAGTCTCTTAACATAAGCTGGACAACCCCAAATCTTAATATTTTTAAGGTTAGGCTTACATCCTTTCCATATATCATATGGTGTTGTAGAGACTGACTTAGTGGAAACTTTATTAAGTAAGTATGTTGTTGCATCCAAAGCATATCGCCATAAATTTATTGGAAGATCAGTGAACCCCATCATAGATCTCACCATATCTAATAAGGTTCTATTTCTCCTTTCAGACACACAATTGTGTTGTGGTGTTCCTGGAGGTGTCCACTGTGAGAGAATCTCATTCTCTTTGAGATATCTGGTAAAATCTTCACTAAGATTTTCTCCACATCTATCATACCTTAGTACTTTAATTATTTTACCAGTCTGCTTCTCAACTTCACTGCGGAAGCTTTTGAACATTTCAAAGGATTCAGACTTGTGTTTCATAAGATATACAAATCCATATCTTGACATATCATCAGTGAAGGTGATGAAGTAAGAATATCCATCTCTAGCTTGAATTTTCATGGGCCCACAAACATCTGTATGAATTAGTCCCAATAATTCAGAAGCTCTTTCTCCACTTCCAGTAAATGGAGATTTGGTCATTTTTCCTTTGAGACAAGATTCACAAGTTGGATATGATTCAAAAGCATACTTGTTAAGGTACCGTTCCTTGTACAACTTGTTAATTCGTTTCTCTCCAATATGATCAAGCCTACAATGCCAAAAGTATGTTTGATTTACATAATCATCTATTTTCCTTTTAAGACTTGAAACATGCATAATCGAATTAGAATTCACACTAGGTAAGACATAAACATCATGTTGGAGATAGCCATTCACATATAAATTATCACTATAATAAATAGAGCAAATACCATTGCTTATATTAATGCGAAAACCACATTTGTCTAACATAGAAGCTGAAATTATGTTCGAAACAAATTTAGGAACGTAATAACAATCATCCAACATAAGTACTTTGCCTGTAGGCATTATTAAAGAAATTGATCCTACAACTACAGCAGCAACTTTTGCACCATTTCCAACTTGTAGACTAATTTCTCCTTTCTTTAGCCTCCTACTTATCTTGAACCCTTGCAACATATTGCAGATGTTATAACCACTACCAGTATCTAATACCCACAGTGAAGAATTAGTAGTAGCTAAGGAAACCTTGAAAACATTTTTCATTAATGTCTCACCTTGTTTCTTGTCCTTTAGAGTTGCAAGATACTCCTTGCAAAATTCTTTTCAATTATTTATGATAAACCTTGTTGCTTTGAACATCATTCTCTGGAGGGATTATCTTTGCAGGCTTATCAATCACAAGCTTTTCATTCATGAGAACAATTCTCAAATTTCTATACCAGTCATCAAAGTTTGGTCCTACCAATTTGTTGGTCTCAATTATTTCACACAATGATATAACAGACATATTGAGAAATCTAAAATATAGAAAAGAAAAAGCAGTAATATAAGAACATATTTGCATATATCATAAAGACATGGACTTTTATCTAAATGATATTTTCACTAATTATTTAAACTATTTACCCTCATTATAGTATAAGAAATCTTTATTTCTTTTAGTGGAGTAAAGGAATCTTTTAAAAATACGTATGAGCCCCTTGGAAATCAAGTCGTTTCTCACATATATTTTAAAGGTAGGTACTCTTACCAATTGTATCCCCATATAATTTCTTTAAAAATCTCTATGTCAAATAGTCCCCTGGTAGTCAGGTCGATCCTATTGGCATAGTTGAGTTCAACCATCATGATAGCAAAGAACTTATTAAATTTTATTCTCCCCCGGGTAGTCCAGGCGTCTAGTGTAAAATTGAATAATTCTTTCAATCCATACATCTAATGCAATAAATAATTTTAATATATTCTCGAACTATAAGTCTTCTGGTAGTCAGGCCGCTCCTTATAAACAAGAAATAAGTAAAATTAATTACCTTGATGGATAGCTCTATAATAAAATATCTTATATTTTATTATTTAAGAACTCAAATTTTAGTAAGAGGGAATTGTTACAAAAAGAAATTTTTTTTTAATAACACGAAGATCAAATCTTTTATAGCATGTGAATTTAGTTCAAGTTGTCTACATGCTTAGTCCTAAATTAATTTACATCATATGTAATAAATAATTCTAAATTATGTAATGGACAAGCACATGGCATAAAACACAATTCAACATCCTCTAACATATTTATCTTATATATCACATAAAAAGAATTCATGCTAGAATATTATTATTAATTAACATCTCATTAACTAATAACAATTAAAATAACAGTAGAGTCATGTAACCTATTATAGATTCCCATTGTAGCTAATACAAAATTTCAAATTAAAGTTATGAACGATCTCAATAGTTATATGAATGCATATTTTATCCACAATAAAATAATATCATCATTCAAACGATTTAACTATTGCACAAGGCACATCTATTATGGATTGAACTCTTCAATATAATATTAAAATATTTCGTAAATAAATTTTAGACACAATAAACCACGGCTCTGATACCACTGAAAGATTGCATATAGGTGTTCGTAACACGCAGCGGAAGACAATAACAATCCTAGGTATATTTTTCATGTTTAAGATTTACTTACTTGTCAAAGATTGGAACTAAGACGTACCTGGTGAAGAGAGTCTCGTTTCAAAATTCTTCGATAGTGTGAAGACTCTATACGTATCCATACCGAGACCGATCCTTGCTATCAACTCTTTGATCAATGAAACCCGCGAACAAATTGAACGAAGAATATTGTGTTGAAATTTTTCTCAAAAATCTCAACTCAAATTAGAAGAACAAGAAACACTTTTCTTGTAATTGTATTTTCTCTCTTGGCTTTATATTGCACTCTCACTTTCACAAAGTAGGTTTTCTTCTCAAGAAAAATAAAAACTAAAAAACTTTACAAATTTTCTCCATCACCCTTTATATAGCATCACCTACAAACCCTTTTCCTATTTGGTTGAGATAATAATTTACTTAGGGTAAACATTTAATTCCAAAAATAAACTTATGAAAAATTTGCATGGAAAAACCGAATTTTCCTTTTTTCGTTAAAATTTATGGACCTTTTGATTTTTGGACTTTCCATAAATTCCAATACCAAATTGGATTATAATATATAAAATTTTATATTAATTTAATATTTTCCTACTGAAAAATATTTAATCACATTCCAAATAGGATAAAACTTCAATTAATATTTCAATTCAAAATTAGATTTATTAACAAGTCTTTATTAATATTATATTTTATATACATCTATTATATAAAATAATATTAATTATATGTATCACATATATTTCAACCAAGAGATATTATTTAATTTCTATTCCAAATAGAAACTTCAATTTATTCACAATATTAATTATAATCTTTGTGCTAGCAAAGAATATAATAATATTTCATTTGGACTAATAACTACATTTATTTGACTAATTAAATTCTTTAATTTAATTATCAAATAACAAGTTAATTAATCCTTTAGCAAAGATCAGAATACTCGTTAGTGTGCGACCCCATAGGTTCAATACTAAGCCGGTAGTAAATTAATCATATCAATATACTAATCAAGGATGGCGTCTAGCAACACTCCTTAACGACTGGATAGCATGAATTATACAATTTACTCTCAAGAACCAGTAGAAGAATAATGTAGTAATTCCTTCTGTCCTTATAGCTCTGGATCACCCTAGGATATGGTTCAAATGTCAAATCCTAATAAGCGATCAACTATGTGTTCACATCAAATATAATCGACCATTGAATGACCCAAGAAACTCATTTCTTCTTTAATTCGATTGCCCTGGCCAAGGTCTTAGTTTGGTCGTTTATAATTCATGATAACGTGGAGCTTAAACTCATTACCAAGAGTTAACAGATTCCGTCTTGATCAATCACTAATTCTACAAGTATTTAATCGTACCCAATATTCTTTCAACTACCGCCCTAGGGCCATAGTTGTCTAGTATCAAAGCACAATAAATGACTTGTCAATTACTATGACGATCTCAAGTCAAAGGAAACAGTTACATCACATTCTTCAGTAAAATATCCTATTGACAATTATGGTAATTCTAACAATTAGGAATTATCCAATGAGTCGGTTCAGTGATCATATCTCTATATGCATCATCTGTCTATGTGATTTAGTTAATGAGATCAACTAATCTTTATCCGATAAAGACGATCAAATAAATATTGATCTAACCGGATTACTAATGTCCAAATTAATAATCCTACGATCAAGAACAAATTTAGATTAAATTGTAAAAGACTTTGCTCTCATTATCATGATCTCTATCACGATGACAAATCTCAAAATTTAATCAAGGACCTTATCAAATTAATCAAACAATTAATAATAATGATAAATGAATATCAAATGCCATATATTTTATATCAAATGACATTCACAAAAATATGTTCAAGTTATCAAATATGATATTGGATCTATGGCATATCTACTATATCCCTAACATTATGTTCACTAGAGATCTCATGTTCAGTATATACTAGTTATATCTGAAAAATGTACTTGTCAAGTTACAAATTGTTGAATTTAAATAATTTGCATTATTTAAGTGTACTTTTCAACAATATTATAGTAGTTTTCAGGTATTAAAAAAAAAACTAAAGAAAATACTCATGTATTAGATGAGAATGATTTCGCACTATTTTACTTTGTTTTCGTTTCCTCAATTAGAACGTAAACATTTGTTAGTGAATGCATGTATAAAGTGAATCATTCATTAGAATTAACAAATAACTTTCAAAACAAAATGTTTCTATCATCAATATCTCCCACCCATATATATTGGCGCAGCCAAAAATTCTAATAAAAGTATGTATAAGGTTAAAATTGGGCTTGCCCTTTTTGTATGATTAATTGAGACCGAGGCGTGACAGGCCAAGGTTTGATCCTGTTTCATACCAGACTGCGACACGAAGTTAGATTGCCAAACTCGTGACTCAAGGATCAATAGAGATCGAGACCGAGCGGGAAAGAGTTCGAGCAAGATCGAAGAAAGCATGCCGAGCCAAATAACGGAAAGCCAAAAGGATGACGGTGGAAATCCCGACACGTATCAAGAAGAAGCTTATTAATTAGCTAATTATGGAATTTGTTACTGTATTTAGAATGTATCAAAGGTAGGACTCTCCTGCTATGCAAAGGGAGTCTGATCACTTGTAAAAGGCATCATATTCACGCTACACAAAGCAATAAACTACATTTCTCTTAAGCTTTCAATACTCTATTGTTGTTCATATTTTCAAGTAGAATACTTGTTTGGTTCGAGGAAGACCTAGCTCGAGGGTTAAAGCTATATATTTATTTCGGTTTGCTTTTATTTCTATTTGCAGTCAGTTTTAATATCAATTTATATATTTTCTCAGTTTGTGACAACTTACAAGTAAAATCACGTGTCCTTAAAACCACGTATATTCAATTGTTATCCGTTTTAGGGTAAACAGTTGGCATTCACCATGGGGCTAAGGATAATGGTGATTTCCTGGTAATCACTTTTATAACACACACTATAATATACTTGTTCTTGTAAGTATCTTTGATTCTAGGATCAGCATATCAAACTCTCAAGAAACACCCACATACACAGACAATGGCCTTGGTTTCCATGGCGATAACGACAAAATAGGCTCCCCAGGGAATGGAGTGCCTCCAGTTGACCTTGATGGTGTCCTGGTCATAGACTCAATCGAGGTTAGTTCCCATGTTGCCATTAATGCCAATTTGATCGTCGGCCCTGAAAGTATCGTCCACAGAGACGTTCGACCAGCTGATCAAAATGCACAAGGAGGGGAAGAAGGCGGGATCAGCCTTCAAGTGATATTCGAAATGTTGCGGAGTCAACAAGCTGCAATAGCACAACTCCAAAATCGGAAACATACCAAGCAGGATCGAGCTCGACCCATCATATGAAATTTTTTGTAGGGTCGAATCGGCACCAAATAGATCAAATGGAGGTGAATTAGGGACAGATACCGCAATCATGAAGATGCTCGAAGAACTAACCAAACGAGTTGTGTCGGAGGAGAAGAAAATTTAAGCAATTAAAAAAAGGTTTAAACCTATAATTCCAGGGTTGATAAAATTTCGGGGGCACCGCCGTTGTTGAAGGGTTTGGATTCTGATGTTTGGCATATTTTTATATGTTTTGATGTTACTGTACCCATGTTTGAATCACTTTTTGTTGCTATTTAGTGTTAATAATGCCCAACAAGCTTTAATTACTGGTTTAATGACTAATGGAGTTGTTTGTGATGATTTAGGGTTTTTGAAGTGCAAAAATATGAAGAAAAGGTGCTCCAACTAGAGGAGAAGAGGTTAGATGCGTCGCATCCAGCCTTGGAAAGAAAATACTTGGTACACCCCTTAGTAGTGAAGTCAACCCATAGCATCCGCATCTAGGAAAAGCTGAGATGGAGGAACAAAGGGTGGATGCGAAGCATCCACCTTAGCATGCAAAGCTGAGAAGCGGAGGACGAGGTGCATGCGAAGCATCCACCCCAACATCAATCCCTGAAGCTGATTCAGACTAGGATTATGAGTACTTTGGCCCACGACTTTTGTACGCAATATATAGGCCAAAAACATCCCTTTTAGGTCATTTAACATACATCTAACATACTTTTGAGGGAATTTGACCTAGGGAGAGCACAGAGCTGCGGAGGCTGGGTTTCAGTTTTCTTCCACCAAACTTTGTTATTTTTATATTTCTTTGTATGATTTATTTTTTGGCTACCATGTCTATGTGGAGCTAACCTTCATGTTCTAGGGTTGTAATTCATTCATGACTATTGTTATTCGGATATTAATTTTAATTTCTTAGTTTATTATATTGGTTTATTTAAACTTAATTATTTGATAATTTGATCATCAATTGAATACTATCTACGAATTTATAGTTGAACTCGAAAGTGGAATTTTAGATTGTATATAGGATTGAGTAGAGTAAGTTCTTGAACCTGGGCATCGGGGGACGGATTCGCGGTTAGGATAGACATAGACCTAGGTGTTAGGTTAGCTTGAATAGGCGAGTAAGAACTCGTTCTTATGAGCAATATTAACCCTATCAACTGATAAACTAGATAAATTAGTTAGTCAACTGAATAGAAGAATACAATATGATTGTTAGATAGCCCATAATCGTAGATCGTTTTCATAATATTGATAACATAAAAATGCGCTCTTCCTCTGTTAAAAGTTCATTATTTGTTTTTATTTATTTTAATTAGTTTAGATAAAATACTTCTAGGTTTAACTCTTTTATAGATAATTAGGATAGTCTAATTACGTTAGTAGTTAATCACAAGTTCTGGTGGGTTCGACATCCGAATTTTAGTCACTTTACTACTTGACGATCGCCTATACTTGCGTGTTCGTTTGGCCACAACAAGTTTTTGGCGCCACTGCCAGGTACTTAGAAATTAACTATTCTACCAGATGAGATTTTTACTTTTTGTCTACTCAAATTTTTTATTTTTTTTATTTTTATCTTAGTTCATTTTATTATCTTTATTGATATGTTATTTTGGAATGATAATTGGTCGAACATTGGTTATTCTTATTATGGTGATCCTTGTCCGTATTATGGGGATCACACTTGTCGAAAAATTGTGAATCTCAATCATATGGATGGAGTTTTTGTAATGTGTGTGGTTGTTAAGGTGGTCATTGGGTTGGTTGTCCCAATTCTTATTATCCTTCTTAGAGCTCTTATTATAATATTTCTAATTATGTTTACGAGTTTTATAGGGGTGATGAAGTGTAGGATATGAAACATGATGCATATATTAGGGATATATTGAGGCAAGTACAGAGAAACATGATAAACTCAAAAAAGATATGAAAAGAATGAGGGAAGCAATCACAAAAATGAAGGCCAATATGGAATAACTAAATGAAGAGAGGGAGTACCAGCAAGAGGAAAATTTTGAAGAAGTAGATGAAGTGAGTCAATCTTGGATAGAGGAACAAGCTCAACTAATAAAATCTCAAGAGTTTCTCCGTGATGGTCTTTCAAATATGACAAAAAAACTAATAGAAGTAAGAACTGAGTTCAGACAAGAGAAACTAATGTGGCTCATATATCCATGTCTTGTAGGCTCAATTGTATAAAAGGTTGAGGCGTCTGATGCCCTACAATCAATTTTTATGGATACTGGCCAGCTTGTGGAGCAAAAAGAGGTATTCCAACTATTCAACTAAAATATTATTAATGATGCCAAGGTTGACGAAGAGTGCGAAATTGAGGATGTCAAAATAATGCAATTTTGGAGTTTGAGTGTATTGGACCTTATTCTAAATAATTTTCAACATTGTATTTGGTTGGTGACATGGAAATTGATCCATTCGAGCATATGGAGAATTCAATAGATGAGGAATAAAGTATTTATATTCTGAAATTTGCCACACCAAGGAGACAAAATGATATTCCTCACTTAAAGGCCAAGAAGTGCAAGATGTGACACCTATTACTTAGTTTCTTTATTTTTACACAACCGCCTCAGGAACGTGATACAAAAGTTGATGCAAAAGTGGGGGCGCATTTATATCCTCAAAGTGGAACGAAAAGTGATGAAAGTGCTGGCGTCGTGCTGCGACGTTAAATCAAGCACTTGTTGTGAGGTAACCCAATTCTATTTTTTTTCTTTTGTTTTTATTTTATTTTATTGTATATCTTTTTTTGTAGTATTATTTTTGTATTTTACAGTATCATGAAGTCAAAGCCAATAGTCATATGCAAAAGCGAGCATGTGATTGAAACTAAATGTGAGGTACCCGCACAAGGGATCATACCTGAGAGAAGTATGAGTATCCCATGAGCTGCTAATTGTTTGAACTTTGGCCGACCAGGGAGTTTCTTTTACTCTCTTGTTATTTTCAGTGTGCATTGAGGACATTGCACCATTTTAAATGTGGGATGAGGAGATTGTCTGGGTGATTTTCTATGCTATGTTAGCTTAGTTATAGTACACATTCTTAGTGTATTAATTTTTGTTTACAAAAAAAATCGAAAAATTTAGACTTTTCCCGACGATGAATTTTGTTGAAAGCTTTCTTGAGGGATTAAGGTCCAATAATAAAATAAAAAAGGGTAAAAAATAGAAAATTTCAAAATTGTGTATTTTTTTTAGGTAGCGATAATCTCCTGTGATTTTCGTTGTGCATCGGTACTTTTCCAGAGGATGTAATTTGAACCGGATAGTAGGTTTTTTTATTTTTTTAGAGTAGATTAGGACTTTAGGAAATAAAAGAAGGAAGGGTGATGAAATTAGGTTCCTTTGACTTGTTTGATAGTAGTATATTTAAGTTTTGGCATGTGGAGTATATTTCCAATGTTTTGAAATTATTCATGATACCTTGACGAAATTGGATAGCATGTTCTATGGCATCTATATATTGTTTACTTGACTTATATTCACTTTGTTCTTAATTCTTAATATCTTGTGGCTCCGTGAATACTTTCATTATTAGAGAGTCATATTGGGAACATCCATAGTGAGTCATGTGCCATGTGTGATGATGTTTTTGTGTAGTCTATGTATTATACTTGTATCTAGAACTTGCCCAATATGTGAGTTGAAGCAAAATTTTAGGTGATGCTCGATTTAAGAAATGGTTTTAGGCTTTTTTAGTCTTTTTGAGCTTAAATGCTCATCACAAATAAAATTTATCCCTAGTTAATACTATTGAGCCTATATACTTTTATTTGGCACCCACATTACAAGCTCGTACTCTTTTTATTCTCAGTTGATATTGTTTTCATCTTTTTACCTCTTAAAGCACTTGGATTGTGAGATGAGCACTAGAAGAAGTAAGAAAGAACTAAGTGTGGGGTAGCTTTTTAGTGGGACCAATAAAAGGAAGAAAGGGGCACTTGTTTTGTAAAATAATACACCACAAGTAGAAATTGGAAAAAAAATAGTTGGAAAAAAAGAAGAAGAAAAAAAATCTGGAAAAAAAAGGAAAAATAGAGATGAATAAATTGTTGTCTTATTCTTGCTAATAGGTATGGATCAAAGTAGTGCTTAAAGAAGAAGAGAATATTTTTGGGGATAATATTGTTTGTGAAAGTAAAGTGCATTGATGAATTTGCGTTTAACGTTGATTATGTGATGTGTTAAAGTGCTTATGAGGGTTAGTCACTATTCCTATATATATCATACCCGTCCCTTAGCCCACACTACCACCACAAAAGAAAGTCCTAATATTTTAGATCGAATGGGCCTACATTAGTAGAGATTTACATTATGGGCAAGCCTATGGTACCAAGTGCATGCATATGACTTCTTTGTGAGAGTGAGCGGGGTTTCTTTAAAATATGAGTCCTTCAAATATATTTGAGTATTTGATTCGAATGTGTGGACTCGTATTATTCTTATTGCTTTTTTATGAGGGCACATGGTTTCACGAGGGATAGGTAACATTATTAGACTTCTCTCGATGTTAAATATTCAAGCCATGAGTACATTGTGATATTGAGTCGGTTTTTGAAATATGGCATAAGTTAAAGGTAAATGTGTGTTGAATGCATATGCTAGAACATAATTGCTGCTATCAACCATGGTCATAGGCGTGGTGTGCTTTGAAAGATAAGAGCTTAGTTTTATTTTGTATATTATAACAATGGTTTGTTCGAGAACGAACAAATATTTAAGCGTGGTGTAGTGATGTGGGCATATTTCTATATGTTTTATGTTCCTTTACCCATCTTTTAATCACTTTTTGTTGATATTTAGCATTAAAAATGCCCAACATGCTTTAATAATTGGTTTTATGAATAATGAAGTTGTTTGTGATGATTTAGGATGTTTGGAGTTCAAAAATATGAAGAAAAGCTGCTCCAACTAGAGGAGAAAAGGTTGGATGCGTCACATCAAACCATGGAAAGAAGATACTTGATGCGACCCTTAGCAGTGAAGTCAGCCCATAGCATCCGCACCTGGGCAAAGTTGAGATGGCGAAACAAAGGGTGGATACAAAGCATCCACCTTAGCATGCGAAGCTGAGAAGTGGAGGACGAGATGGATGCGAAGCATCCACCCCAGCATCAATGCCTGAAGCTGATTCGGGGTAGGATTAGGAGAACTTTGGCCCACGACTTTTGTACGCAATATATAGGCCAAAAACATCCCTTTTAGGTCATCTAACATACATCTAACATACTTTTGAAGGGAATTCATTCTAGGGAGAGCACAGAGCTGCTGTGGAGGCCGGGTTTCATCTTTCTTCCACCAAAATTTATAATTTTTATGTTTATTTGTATGATTTATTATATGGCTACCATGTCTATGTGGAGCTAAACTTCACATTCTAGGATTGTAGTTCTTTCATTAATGTTTTTATTCAGATATTGATTTTTATTTTTTAGTTTATCATATTGGTTTACTTATTCAATCTTGCACTTATAATTTGATTGCTTGATCATCAATTGAATACTATCTATGAATCTAGAGCTGAACTCGAAAGTGGGAATTCTAGATTGCATATAAGATTGAGTAGAGCAAGTTCTTGAACCTGGGCATCATGGGACAGATACATGGTTAGGAAAGACATATACCTAATTGGGCTCCTTTTCTATATGATTAATCGAGACCTGGGTGTGGCAGGCCAAGGTTTGACCACGTGTCCTACCGGACTATGACACGAAGTGTGCCAAGCTCGTCACTCAGGGATCGATCGATATTGAGACCGAGACCGAGCAGGATAGGGTTTGAGCAAGATCCAGGGAAGCCTGCCGAGCCACATTACGGAAAGCCAAAATATCCGCAATCAGGCAAGGATTATGGTGGAAATCTCGGTACATATCAAGAAAGACCGATTAATTAGCTAATCATGGGATTTTTTACTTTATTTAGAATAGTATCAAAGGTAGAATTCCCCTACTATATATATAGGGGGTCTTATCACTTGTAAAAGGCATCATATTCACGCTACACAAAGCAATATACTACCTTTCTCTTAAGCATTCAATGCTTTGTTGCTCTGTTTATATTTTCTAGCAGAATATTCGTTTGGTTCGAGGGAGACCTAGCTCGAGGGCCAAAGTTATACGTTTATTTCGGTTTGCTTTTATTTCTATTTGCTGTCAGTTTCAATATCAATTTATATATTTTTTCAATTTGTATCAAGTAAAATCATGTATCTTTAAAGCGACGTATAAATTTAATTGATATCTATTTTTAGGGTAAATAAAGTGGTTTAAAAGATATATACTGTAATGTCAAATTTGAGATTCTAAGATGTAATCGAACACAATTTTTGGGCTACTTTTACAATGTAAACTTCACTTATGTAAAAGGGGTTTAACCGTCTATAAATATTCAAAAATAACATTTGCCCTATTTAATTTGCACAATGTAATTGCGATGGAGATTCAACTTAACCCCTTCAATACACTTAGCTCCGCTATTGCAGTCACACCATCACCTAGGCAATATTTCTTGCAACTTTTCGTGCTTGCTGGCTTTTCATGGCCAGGGACAGAGCTTGATAGGCAGAAGGGGGTTCATCCCCTTTTGTCCGAAAATTATATTGTATTTAAAAATTATATTATATATATAAAGTTAAAACTTTTTTTTTATGTACATATCTTAGAAGTTGAATTTAGAAGGGAAGTATTAGCGTAACTGGTAAATTTGTTGTCATGTCACCAAGAGGTCACGAGTTTAAGCCGTAGAATAGCCTCTTCAGATATGCAAGGTAAACTTGCGTACAATAGACCTATGTGGTCTAGCCTTTTCTTAGACCCTGCGCATACCGGAAGTTTAGTGCACCAACTGCCCTTATATTAGATATTAAATTTTCTTAACTTTTTCACGTATTTATTTAACGAAAATTCTAATTCCGCCACCGCACATTATTGTAGTAGATTTTAGAAAGCGCGAACAGATGAAACATCACAAGAAACCAAAATTCTATTGCTTTCCAACTCTGGTGGTACTCCTGAATCCAAACTGGTCTCAAATTTTAGTCACTAAGCAAAAATTATTTTTTCTCCATCAAAATAGAAAAAAAAAACTCGCCTCCATCATATCTTCCTTATTGTTTGCTAAATTACTAGGTTTATCTATGTACTGGCAGTTGGTTTAGGGGTGTGCATAATTTTATATATACTAAAATGGCGAATTGAAATAATAATAAAAATATTATTTGGTATTTTGATATTCAGTTTGAATTTTAAAAAGAATTAAATATTTAGTACAATATTTTGTATTTAAAAGAAGTTAAAATAGGTGCACGTTAGCATAACGTACGCCAAGCTCGTAGAAATGGCGAAAGGCGGAAATAGCGGCAGAGGTCGACCTCGGAAGATACCGATACAAACCTTTGAAAAGCTGAACCAACTGATTTTGGAGAAGAAGGTTACTAACGTTGTGCAGAATCTCTCTGTACAAAACCTAGACTACAGAAAAGCATATGAGAAAGCTGCAAATGTAGTGATAGTACGGCAAGATGCAATGGTTGGTACGGATGACACGAATCCGGAAACTCCGAGTGCAACAGTTGTCGAAGTGGCTATAAATCCTCCGATTCCAGCATATCCAGATCCATCGAAGGAGATGACCATGCAACCAGCAACGGTGGTAGAGGTAAACCCAGAGACTAGCAGAAACACCGTAATGGAGCCTAAGAAGAGCTGGACAACCCTATTCCAGAAGAATCGATTTGCGACCCATGAAATGGCCCTTGACTACATACCTACTGTTATGATTGATGGGCGACCTATAGTACAGCTGAATAAATCGGAGGTGGAAGAGGAAGAGGCAAAATGGAAGTGTGCCTTAGTTGTATACATCTTAGGAGACGGGCCTGGCTTCAATGCAATGAAGAGATTCATCAATCATCACTAGTCGCATGTCCCAGAGCTATATTTGTTCTACCATGAAGAAGGATACTACATAGTGAAATTTAAAACAATTTCTGACGCCAAAGAGATACTATGTGCAGGGCCTTACTCAATAGCTAATAGGCCTATGATACTTAAGCAATGGACACCTGACTTCGACTTTTCAGAAGAGTTCCCGAGTGATATTCCATTATGGGTAAAGTTTCCGAAACTTCCAATGTCCTGCTGGGGTATGAGATCTCTAAGCAGAATTGCTAGCGTATTAGGTTAATCAATATTTGCAGATGAATGTACCGCCAGACAGAAAAGGAATTCCTACACTAGAATGCTTATAGAGGTGACTGTCACTAAAGAACTACCAAAAGAGATATGGGTTATGGATCCAAATGGGAAAAAGTTCCTACAAGAGGTGGTGTATGAGTGGAAGCCCTCCTATTGTTATAAATTCCAAACAATAGGACACAACTGTGCAGTGCAGACAAAGTAAAACACAAAACAGTACACACAGGTGTGGAAGCCAAAGGTAGTCCAGGAATGGAGAACTAAGGGCCATGTGCAAAATGTGCCAATACAGAAACAGTTACAAGTGCAGCATAATGAACCAAAGGGAGTCCCTACTGAAACCAAGATAGTCCAGAGCCAGATGGTCGACAAAGGAAGCCAAAAAGATAAAGGGAAGCAACCTCAGAGCCCAGTTTTCAACATCACTAATTTCCCACCTTTGTCCCCCATCACTGTCAGTAATAGGTTTGAGGTAGTTTCTGGTAGTGAAGAAGACCCTCCAGGGGAGAAAGGGGGATCAACTTCTCAACCATGAAGTAGTTATTTTGGAATATAAGAGGTGTATTAAATGATACAAGCAAAAAGAAGTTCGGGAGTATATTAGGAAAAATAAAATTAGCCTAGTTGGATTAGTAGAAACTAAGGTACAACAAATGCATGCTAGTAGAATTGCTAACCTACTAGCACCAGGATGGGGCATCCTGAAAAACCATGTCTCTGGTGAAAAGGAAAGAGTGTGGATTCTATGGAACCCAAAAGTGTTTGAAGTCACTAGTATTCTATAGGAAAATCAATTGATACATAGCAAGGTTAGAAGCAGGACAGAGGACTTCACATGCTTCCTCACTGTGGTGTATGGCTTCAATGGATTGGAGCAAAGAAGATCATTATGGAGCAGCTTCCAAACACTGTCATCAGGGATACAAGATCCATGGGTAGTAGCTGGAGATTTTAATGCTATCTTATGTGAGAAAGATAGGCAGTCTTGCAAACCTGTAAGACTCCCTGAAACCCAAGACTTCAGTAAATGTATTCAACAAGCTGGATTGTCAGAACTGCATTGCAGGGGTGAATACTACACCTGGACAAATAAGCAGACTGGAGTGGACAGAGTATGCAGCAGACTGGATAGGGTATGTGGTAACTATGGATGGATGATCAAGTGGAGCCAAGTGGTAACTGAATATCATCTACCTCTAATCTCAGATCATAATCCCATGATAGTGACCTTGACATCATCTTCCTGGAATGGGAAAAAACCTTTCAAGTTCTTTAACGTATGGGCTGATCATGAAGACTTTCATCAGATTGTGGCAAGCGTTTGGCATACTGGCAATTCAGGCACTATGAAAGCCATATGGTCTAAACTCAAAGCTCTGAAAAGTCCTCTGAAAGACCTAAATATTAAGGAGTTCAAGACTATCTCACAGAGAATAGACCTTAACAGACAGGAACTGGGGACAATACAAAATCAGATGACAAAGGCATACTCTGATGTCTTGCAGCAGAAGGAGAAAGAGCTCGTGCTGAAACTGGAAAAATGGTCAATGATTGAGGAAAGTGTTCTGCAGTAGAAGGCCAGAGCAAACTGGATACAGCTAGGAGATTCCAACACTAAATATTTCTCTGCAATCATGAAGGAGAGAACTCAACACAACCAGATTACTGAACTTACAAATGGGTACCAAAATCACTACAGCTGAAGATATCAAAAAGGAGATCATTGGATTCTATAAGGCTCTGATGGGAAATTTTGTATCCACCCTTCTAGCTATAAAACAAATGTATATGGCAAATTGACCTAAACTAATACAACAACAAAGAAGAGATCTATGTTCTTATGTAACTTATATGGAAATTGTGGAGAGTCTCAAAGCTATTGGAGATGACAAAGCACCAGGGATAGATGGTTACAATGCTGTTTTTTTCAAAAAGAGCTAGAGAATCATTGGCAGGCAGGTTACCAGTGGCAACAAGCAGTTTTTCTCCTCAACCAAGATGTACAAACCCATCAACTGTGCCACTATCACCCTAATTCCTAAAGTGTCCAAACCAACCACAGTCAAAGAGTATAGGCCAATTGCTTGCTGCTCTGTCCTCTATAAAATGATCTAAAGAATACTGGCCAATAGGATGCAGAAGGTGATGGAAAGCATTATCAGTGAGGCCCAAGCAGGGTTTATTCCAGGCAGAAAGATAACAGACAATATCATTCTGGCACATGAACTGGTCAAAAGATATACCATACAACAAGTGTCACCTAGATGCATGATTAAAATTGACCTCCAGAAAGCCTATGAATCAGTAGAATAGACATTCTTACAGCAGGTTATGGAGCAGATTGGTTTCCCCATCAAATTCACCAAATGGATAATGGAATGCATCTCAACAGTGAGCTTCTCTGTGCTAGTCAATGGAGAGGCAACTGAACCCTTTCCTGCTGCTAGGGGACCCTATTTCCCCCTTCCTATTTGCTCTGGTCATGGAGTACTTGAGCAGATCATGCAACTCACTAAAGGGAAATCCAGAATATCATTTCCACCCTAGATGTAAAAAACTAGGTATTACTCACATGTGTTTTGCAGATGATTTGCTGCTGTTTGCCAAATGTGACACTACCTCTGTCATAGCCTTATCCAGATGCTTCTCTCAATTCTCTGAAGCATCTGGTTTACAAGCTAACCTGAACAAGAGCGTTGTTTACTTTGGTGTTGTTGCACTGGATGTTCAGAAACAGATTATCGACCACCTTGGCTATGAGCAAGGTGAGTTACCATTCAAGTACCTAGGTGTCCCCCTATCCACCAAGAAGATCACATTGCTCCAATGGCAACCTCTGGTGGAGAGGATCACTGCCAGGATCACCTCATGGACTGCCAAGACATTGTCTTAAACTAGGAGAATCCAACTGGTCCAATCTGTCATTTTTTATATCCAAGCTTACTTGGCACAACTGTTCATATTCCCTGTTAAAGTCCTGAAGATGATAGAAGCCATTTGTAGGAGCTTCATTTGGTCTGGGTTGAACTCTATCACTAGGAAAGCATATATCTCCTGGGACAGAATCTGTACCCCAAAATCAGCAGGAGGGATAAATCTTACTAATCTCAAGCTCTGGAATAAAGTTGCCATAGCAAAGACATGCTGGGATCTAGCTCATAAAAAGGACAAAATGTGGATAAGGTGGATCACTGTATACTACATCAAAAACAAACTTATTGAAACCATGCCACTTCCTGCACTGGCAAGCTGGATGGTCAGAAAGATCATCCAGTCTAGAGAAGTTTTGCTGAGGTTCCAACACCGGAAGGAGCAGGTCTGCTCAGTTAGACAACTATACCATTTACAGCTTAAAGACCTGCCGAGAGTCCCATGGAAGAATTTGATCATACATAACTATGCAAGACCAAAGGCAACATTTAATCTATGGCTGTTCTTACAAGATAGATTACCAACAAAAGATAGATTGCACGGATGGGGAATAAGTGTTGCTCAACACTGTATCTTATGTCAAAACCATCCAGAGACCAGAGATCACTTTCTACTATCCTGCCCAGTCACTATTGAACTATGGGAGAAAATAATGCACTAGCTATAGGAGGCCTATCCTTACCTTACTGTCTGGAACCAGCAACTACAGTGGCTCATAAGTAAAGCCTAGGGTAGAACATGTCGAGAAGCCATCTTCAAAATGGTAGTATCTGAGTTTGCATAAACTATCTCGCTGGAAAGGAACTCAAGAATCTTCAACAACACATTTCGTCGTAATGAAGCCCTTTTGAGAGACATAGTATACACTTGTAATGTTAGAGGTACCCCTCGAATTAGAAACCACTTACAACACATTCAAATCTAGTATTGTTAGGTAGTTAGGACATTAGATATAGTTAAATTGTTATATTAGAGATGGTCAGCTGAGTTAAAGCTAGACTATGGTTTTGTAATGTTCTTTCATTGGTGACTAATGAAATTTTAATTAACAAAAAAGAAGTTAAAATATCAATATCGTACCGAAACACATACTAGCTTACAATCTTTGAAACATAGGTAGTCCTTTCCTCATGCCAATTGCTTGATGAATACCAAAAGGAATACTGCGATTATGAGAAATTAAAATTAAAACTTTAAATTTTTTATGAAATAATAAAAGAAGAAGAAGAATAATATTGCAGAGAAAGTAGGGGGAGAGAATTTTTATTGATATGTGATCAATTACAATGGAATAGAACCCTGGGAGAAAGTGACTTAGCCACCAAGTAACAAACCCCTCTCCAAAATATAGACATTCACCTTAAATAGAATTTTATTTATAATACTCCCCCTTAAATATCTATTCAACAGATAATGTGCCTCGTTAAAACCTTAGCTAAAATAAAACTCAATGGGGAAAAATTCTAGAAAAGGAAAAAGACTACAAATATCTAACAAAATACCTTTTTGATTGCCTCATTAAAAACCTTGCAAGGAAAACCCAGTGAGACAAAACCTTGTAAGGGAAAAAGAGTGCAACGTGCATTAACTCCCCCTGATGACAGCATCAATTCACATCTTTAAGCATTTGCACTCAAATCTTGTGCACCATCTTCAAAAGATCATTGGTAGAGATTTGATGAACAAATCAGTCATATTAACTTGAACAAATTTATTTCACCTTGAAATCATCATCGCTAATAGATGTATTGTCTTCATATGATCTTATTGAATCATCAGTTCAGTATCTTCACATAAATATGAAAACTCTTGCTATTATATTATCATTCCCATAATAATAGTAAAGTATATTTATATAGCACTGAGAAAGTGGTACTTCAAGATAAAGAATTGTATATGCTTCAAGCAACTTAAATCCTTCGTGGATTGTTTAGATGCATATTAAGTTTTCATGTCATGCAAGACATATAAGATAAATAAAAGTGATAGCACACATCATTATCTTTATACTTTTAAGTGTTTGAACTATAGGTCCAAAACTACTTGTCTTTCATATGAAATAAAATTCCACTTGAATTGTTTCTCCAGACTTAAGATCCTCATATATATTGGTGATATAATCATTATCGTCGACAAACATTTTATGTCGGTTCCAACCACCTTATTTTCATAAAGACATAACATAGAGATCTCATCATTCGTATTTTTAGGTACATGTCTCTCCTTAGATTTTATGAAGTGTTATGTCATGTGATCTTCTAGATCGCTTGCATCCTTATTATGATCATTTTGATCACTTGCTCATCTTCTTTATTAAGAAGTTTATTTGAAACCAATTTGTCTATATGCTTTAAGGGTACCATAGACTTTGTCCTTATAGTACTTAATAGGAGAATTAGTAATGAGAATATAGTTACTTTCTTTTAGTCAACAAATGCATCTTTCTTAATAAACCCTCACTAGTTCAGATTGTAGCGGAAGAAATTTAGCTAGACTTAAACAATGCAATGATTCGACTATGGATGAACCCTCACCACCTTCACCCTATGTCATTGAACCTAGGACTACATCCATTCCCATGGAGCCCCCATCAGGGTCCCAGCATCCAACGCATAACATATCCAACCCAAATTTACCACTATATCCGTCCATGAAAGTCCTCCAACCCTAACTCCAACTTTTCAAACTACCCTAGCTCAGCAAACCCCCATTAATCCAGCCAGAATCCAAGCCCCAACAGCAGCACTCTCTTAACTCAGAATAGTCCCTCCTCCACCCCTACAGAACTCGAGTCAAGAACAGATAAAAGAGGATGAATAAGAGGAGGAAGTTCCAACAGAAAGAATAGTGGAGCACGGGGTTGTTATGGTACCCAAAAACAATGGCATTCCAAGCAAGAAAAGAAAAAAGGTACATCTTAAGCTGCCTAGTGTATTTGAGTAAGTGCTCTATCTCAATCAGGAAAATGAACCCCCAGGATTGTACCAACATGTAGTGGTGTTAGTTCCGACAATGTTCTCTCACTACTGGACACAACATGGAAGCACGAGGGACAACCAGAGTCCTACCAGTAGCCATAAAAGAGGAGCTTCAAACAGAAACATAAGCATGAACATGATCATTTGAAACTGTCAAGGCACAAGTAGCATAGAATTTAGACGAGCTTTTAGAGCTATGTTGGACTATCATATACCTAGCATTGTGGCCTTGATGGAAACAAAAATGGAGGACCACTATGTTTTGGTACAAGATTTTGAGCCTTATCCAAATGCCCACCAATGAAAACTCGGGTAGCATTGTGCTCATGTGGAACAATGGAGACACAATGTAGACCAAATTGGAGGAACGGATCAAGTGATACATACCATGGTAAAGGTACAGAATTCAAGAAAAAGTTGGTTATGTTCTATTATTTATGCTAGTAAGCTATTGGAAGAAAAATTAATTCTATGGAAAAATCTTAAAATAGTAGCTAATAACTATAAATGTATGTGGCTAGTCGCGAGAGACTTCAATGAAGTCACCGGTGCCTCGAAAAAATTTGGAGGTTTACCTATAAACTATAATCGAGTCTCACACTTCCTAGATTGCATAACCAATGTGGCCTTGTGGACTTAGGGTTTAAGGGCCCAAAGTTTACCTGGATAAACAAAAGAAAGAATTGTAAAAACATAATAATGGAATGACTTGATAGATGCATTGCAAAAACAGAATGGTTAGAATTATTTCAAGAAGCTAGCGTCAAATATCTAACCAGAGTCCACTCAGACCATTGTCCAATAAAATTAGACCTATACAAAAGCTTCCCTACTAATAGTAATATTTTTTGAATAGAATCTATGTGGTTATCTCACTCCACCTTTAGATCTTTGGTTGATAACTCACGGTCTGACCAACCAAATAAAACTAAAGCCATGGACAATTTCTGTTCCAAAGTAATGAATGAAACAAAAATACTTTTAATAACATTTTTAAATAGAAGAGAAAATTACTAGCTAGATTAAAAGGTATTTAGAACTCTCTAAATTATTCCCACAACCAATTCCTCATAAACCTGGAAAATGAACTCCTACATGAGTATAACATAGTACTCATGAAAGGGGAGGACTTCTAGAAGCTCAAATCTAGGGTTCAGTAGATCCAGGATGAGACATCAACACTAAATTCTTCCACATTACCACAATACAAAGAAGAAGGAAAAGTAAAATTATCTGTCTAAAAGATGAAGCAGGGAATTGGCTCCAAGATCAAAAACTCATCAAAGACCTAATTATTAACTACTACCAAAACATCTATGCTACGGGTCACAATCAATCCCTGTTCAATAATATCTGCCTGCCCTACAATACTGAAATTAGTGACCAATACTATCCATACCTAACTAGTATTCCCTCTATAGAAGAAATAAAAAGTGCGTTAGACTCCTTCAAACCCTACAAAGCTCCGGGCTGGATAGGCTTCATCCTTTCTTTTACTAGAAATACTGGAAGGAGACAAGCAATCATCTCATTAACTTCTTCCAATAATCATTCCAATCCAAAAACATGCTTAAGAGAATGAATAACACCTTAGTCTATCTAATACCCAAATGTTAAAATACTGAAGCAATCAGGTAGTTTAGACTTATAAGCCTTTGCAACATGGCTTATAAGGCCGTCACTAGGATATTGCTAACCTTCCTACCAAATCTCATTTACTCTACTCAAACTAGCTTTATCAACGGTAGAAGAGCTGCTGACAATGCCCTAGTTATAAATAAGGTACTAGACCACTTCAAAAAAATGAAAAGAAAAAAAATCTAAAATGATAATTAAAATCGGCCTGGAAAAAGCCTTTGACAAAATCGAATGGTCTTTTGTCAAAGTCTCCCTCAACTCTCTTAACTTCCCTCCTGACCTCATCGAACTTATACAGTCTTGCATCTCCACCACCACCATGACTATTCTTATCAATGGCTCAAGAATAGAATTTTTTGAACAATCTAGAGGTATTAGACATGGGGGCCCCTTTTCTCCGTATATATTTATCATATGTATGAAAATGCTATTGAGGTTAATTTACCATGAAATAGATTGTTGTAGATGGACTCCCATCAAAATAGCTCCCAAAAGCCTGGAGCTTTCCCATCTAACTTTTGTAGACGATCTTATCCTCCTAGCTGAAGCCAACAAAAAAAGCTACAACTCAGTAATAGACATTATTAACAAAATTTGCAATACTTCTGGAAATTCTATCAATTTTGGGAAATCAAAAATTTCTCCCGGAATACCCCTACATATTATTTAGACCATCTTCGAAACTGCTTTTCAATGAGATATACTAATAATTTTGGTAAGTACCTAGGTGTTTCTATGCCCAATGCCAATCCTACCAAAAAAGACTTCCAATTTATCTTAGATAGGATGATACTAGACTAAAAGGTTGGAAAACTAAATTTCTTAATATGGCCAGTAGGTCAACCCTCATAAAAGCAACCCTAGCCGCAATTTCGAACCACGTCATGCAGATATATGATCTCCCTAAAACAACCCTCAACAAGATAGAATCTACCCTATGGGGTAGCATGGAGGAAAAAAAGAAATGCCACCCTGTTAAATGGAGCATAGTCACAATGCCTAAAAATCAAGGGGGCTTGGATATTCCCAACATTGAAAAAAATCATCTTTCAAAGCGGCTTTAGCTTGGAGATATAGAAAAGAGAAAGAGGCTCTATAGGTCAAAACTATATCTAGTAAATATAACCATAGGAAAAGCAAGAATATAAACGCTCATACTTGGAAGGTCATTAGGAAATGTTCTGTAATTTGCAATGCCAACACCAAATGCCTGGTAGGAAATGGCACATCCATCAACCTATAGCACGATAAATGGATAAATCAATTAGGAGCTCTTAGAGACTACATTCAGGGTCCCACTCCTGTTAAGCAGCTAGACCTATATCTCTCCTACGTTATTAAAAATGAAATATTTGACCTTTGAGACTTGTCTTTCGAATTATTCCCATATATAGTTTCCAAGATAAATTGCACTTACATAAAACAAACTACGCCCACTACTGACTCATATACTTGGGATTCAAAGGGTTACACCTGTTTCTTCGTTAAGGTTTCTTACAAAGCAATCTCAGAATTTACATGCAATAAAAAAGACAACTATTGGATCTTGAAAATTAACTCCATAAACAAATTAATATATTTTTTTGGACAATCATTTGGGACAGACTACCCACAAAGCATATGCTGGCCGAAAGAGGGATTTGCAATGACGACGCCTATAGCATATGCAATAGGGAGATTGAGAACATAGAACATATCTTCTTCCATTGCAGCTACTCTAGATCCATCTAGGAACAATCCGATACTAACCATCCCTTCTCTTATAACTCTTTATGAAAAGATACCTTGTGCAATTGGCTTAAAAAACAAGTAATTTCAAGGAAATCCTTCAACAATCACCTATGTTGGTCAGATTTCCTCTCATTCCTCCTATGGCATATCTAGAGCTTCAGGAAGAAGATTCTTTCCCAAGGAACTAAATCTCTTTTTACCATAAGCTAACCCATTAGCAAAGCCATGGAATACTTTTACCTGGCAAAACATTTTAGCATAGAAACCCCCAAGAAAACTATCTTTGTAAAATGGGAGCCTCCCAACCCAAGTTTCTATAAACTAAATATAGATGGCTCATGTGTAGGAAACCTAGGAAAGGGAGGAATAAGAGGGGTGTTTAGGTATGATAGTGGTCCGTGGATCTTAGATTTCAATATGAGAATCGACCATGCTATTAACATATATATGGAAATTCTGCCCCTACTTTATGGAGTCAAACTAGCACTAACAGAAAAACTCCTCCCATTAGTAATAGAGACAGAATGTTTGAAACTAATAAATCTCCTAAAATCTAATAATTGTCTCTACCAAAACTTGACTGACGATTGCAGGAACGTATTGCGGAAGGTGAATGATCCACAACTGAAACATGTTTTTAGAGAGGCTAATGGAGTTGCGGACTTGTTAGCTAAAAGTGGTTGTAGCTTGGATACTTTTTATATTTTGCAAAATTATACTATTCCGTATGTTTTTGTTGTTCATGTACTTAAAAGAGACCGTCTTGGCACCATGTACCTAGACTGATCTCTAGTTATAATAACTATTAGCTTGTTGTTGTTTGAATAAATCATTTATTACAAAGAAAGAGCCAATAGGATCATGGTACATGTCAAAATGACAAGGCATGACAAGGCTAATTAAAAGCTCAATGAAATCGTGATACGTCCTGGACAATCAAATGCGGCTTTGTCATACTTTAATTTGATTGGTCGGAAAGAGTTTATTATTATGATAACTCTTCTCTCCCACAATTATGAATAGGAGTCTTCATAACTCAGAAAAGACACCAGAAGTTTAAACAAGAAGTAAGAAAAAGCTTGTGGATCAAGAACGAAGAACAAATTAAAATTCAAGGAGTACGAATTCAAATTAAAGTTCGTGCTAATTGGATTTAATATCATCATTCATGGTAACAAATATAGACTCGAAATCAAGCTTAAAGACTCTTGTCTTTATGTATGGCTGAAAAGAAAAATCAGAGGAATCACAAAGATTATAACACTTAAATTATTTGAAATCAGATATTACGTTCGTTGCAATATTTTTCTGTCTTAATTAATTTCTTGATACAAATTTATTATTTTCACAAACCATTATAAATTTAATTAGGTATAATATTAATAAATCAAATACAAAAAATATGGAATATTTAAAACGGTACCAAACCGGCCGTTGGCTAATATCCTTCTAACTCGCTGGATTTAAGGCAATATATTTGGCGTTGCGACAAAAAAGAGGAATCAGAAGTTTGTGTATCCAAATTGAGAATTTCTTTTTAACTACAGAAAAATAGTAAAAGCTTAAAATAGTATATATGTTATAAACTAAAGTAAACACAAGAACAATTATGCAAGAACAATAGCAATAGAGAGAAGAGTAGAGAGAGTTCTTCTTATTGAGTTGAGAGGGGTGAATTACAATGGTAGAGAGCACCTCTATTTATAGGGAGGAGGAAGATCTTGCTACCAATAATAGGACTCTAAAATCTCTCTAATTAAATACATTAAAGACATTCACCTTAAATAGAAGTGTAAGAATCTTCTATTTCATAACACTCCCCCTTGAATGTCTATTCAATGATGTGCCTCGTTAAAACCTTAAAACAAAACCCAATGGGAAAAATTAAAGTAAGGAAAGAGTACACATGTTTGAATATGCGCCTATTGGTTGCCTCGTTAAAAACCTTGCAAGGAAAACCCATTTGGGACAAAACCTTGTAAGGGAAAAAGAGTGCAACGCGCATTATATCCTTGAGCATTTGCATTCCAATCTTGTGCATCATCTTCAAATCGATCTTTGGTAGACGTTTGATAAATAAATCAACCATATTGACTTGAATAAATATTCCGCACCTTGAAATCATCATTCTTGATAGATATGAACATCTTCATATGATGTCGTGGAATAACTCTTCAATATCTCCATAGATGCATTCTCAATGCCATCATGCTTATAGTTATAGCAAGATACATATGTACACAAATTGTACTTAGGATGTGGTACTTCAGGACCAAGAATTGCATATGCTTCAAGCAACTTAAATCTTTCAAGTTAAGTCATGTAAGTCACATAATAGACTTTAGCTGCATATCAAAGTTTCATGTCATGCTAAACAAATAAGGTATCGAAAATTGATTATACATACCTTTGACTTTATAGTTTCAAGCATATGAACTACAGGTTCAAACCTGCATGTCTTTCATATGGAATCAATTCTTCTTGAATTGTATCTCTTCCATTTAGTTGCTTTCTTTGAGTCAGCAAATGCGTATAGCATGCTTTGCAATATGTTGCAATTGCATTTCCCTTTTTTATGAACTACAGGTTCATATCATGATATTCGGGGATATACATATACAAATGAAAATTCATCCCATGTAACACTTTCTCAAGTGTTTATCATGTCTCCCCCTCATGTTAGTAAAACTAACATGTTTCCTCAACTTTGGAAAATCATCTTTGTGCATTATGTCAATATACACAGCACCTTAATAATAAGATGAAATTATTTGGTTCCTGACCCTGAACCACTTGTGAGGGGAGAATATACTCTCGTATACAACTTATATCAAACTGATATATATATAACTTAGTTCTCATAAGAAACAGTTTAGCTATTAAGTGGAAGCACTCAATAATTATCTTGCTAAACCAACTTTAATATAAACCAACTTATCAAGATGAACTGTCTTGAGTAGAGAATCTGGAAACTATGCTCGAAGTTAGATTACTGAGCGATTTACCTCGCAAGCACTGCCAGGCTGCGGGTTAATAACAATGGCGCATGTAACCATATCATAGATGCATCATATGTGGTATACATGGCAGGTGAATGGGCCCATATTCACCTTTGATATTTCCAGAATTTAGGGGCTTCAACCCGAACTCTTTAGTTGGTCAGTTCATTAATGAGAACAAGTGATACAAGAGAATTCGTAAAGAACTTTCTAGTTCTTTGATATTCACCTATGTGAATTTGCACATCATACTTAAAATGAGATGGCTAACATGAATGCCAACTGAATAAATTATCAATATTGGTAAACTTCAAATTTACACCATGACATGTGCACTTATCAATAAACTTCGGGTTTATTATGACATGGGTTTTATACCAATAGATATCCACTTTATTGTGGCATTCTTTCGTTTGTGTAGTACAAACTGGAGAACAAAGCGGGTAGCTTTTCATATACAAATTACCCCGCTACAAGTTGTAGTAATAGGAGAATCAAAGCCTTCCTTTATTATAGTCTCAATATAATCAATCGCTTTCGCGTGTACTTTGGAAACTGAATAAGTTTCTTTGAGACTTACTACAGCACAATACTCAATTGTGTTTCTCCAACATAGTAATAATTGGCTCTTCGAGAGCTCTCAATTAATTTTGTACTACCACAGACTGAGGTTCGAGATCCTCACATTCTTGCATTCCGTATTTTCAAGAGTCTCAGGCTCAATAGATTCTTCGTGAATCTCGGAATTAATCAAATCATGAGCGTCCTCATGTGATTCTTTCATAGTGTCATTTAGATCGTTCTTTTTCCTCTTTCTAGGATTTCGATCTTTGGAACCTAATGGTCTGCCACGCTTCTGGCGTGCATTTGACTCATTGGATATGACACTAGATATTTGTCCAATAGGGACTTCAATACGGATCAGAACATTTTCCGCGTGAATGTGGGATTTCGTTATCCTCTTCAATTGCGTAAATGCGTCAGACATTTGATTTGCTATTCTTTGCAAATGGATAGTCTTTTGTACCTCTTTCTTTCAAATAGAGGTATGAGGATCAAGATGAGATAATGATACATTTTTCCACAAAATTTCCCATTTGGTTTCACCGACTTCTCCCCCTAATTTTGGGAAAAGTGTCTCATCAAATTGACAGTCTGCAAATAGTGCAGTGAACAAATCTCCTGTCAATGTTTCGAGGTAGCGAATAATGGAGGACGATTCATACTCAACATATATTCCTAACCTTCTTTGCAAACCCATTTTGGTGCGGGATGGCGGTGCTACAGGCACCTATACTGCGCATCCAAAGCTTCTTAAATGGGATATATTGGGTTCATGACCCAAAACCAATTGCAATAGGGAATATTTGAGATAATTCGTCAGTTAGAGACGAACTAGCATTGCTGCATGCGAAATGGCGTGACCCCAAACCGAAGTGGGCAGCCGACAAACTAAAATGCTGCATGCAAAATGGCATGAACCCAAACCAAAGTGGGCAGCCGACGAACTAGCATTGCTGCATGCAAAATGGCGTGAACCCAAACCGAAATGGGCAGCCTCGTTTTCATGAAGAATTCAAGATTATTCTCATCTATTGTCTCAATATGATATCTTTAAAACTCAACAAGTTCCTTTTAGACTTGGAGGAGAACATTGCATTCTCTAAGATAGATTCTCAAAACTCAACAAGTTCCTTTTAAACTTGGAGGAGAACGTTTTGATTGATATCATTAAAACTCAACAAGTTCTTCTTAGACTTGGAGGAGAACATTTCTCAATGATTAACGTCATGCCTTTGGGCAGAGTTACATTTGCTCTTCCGGAGCCTTCAATCAATTTACTTCCCATGGTTTGGCATACAAAAGGAATACACAAACATATGAATAAATAAGTTCAATTCGTTTGTGTCACATAATATTTTCAAAATCTGCAGCTAACAGTTGACTAACGAAATCAGATATGTTATCCATAATTGATTACTTTGCAGTTTAAAAATTCTCAGCGTTTTTCATAAGACAATCGATTATTAAACACACACAATCGATTGTTTGAACATAGACAATCGATTGTTAAACACACACAATCGATTATTTGTTATTTTTGAAACTTGATTCACTGTCTTAAGACAATCGATTGTTAGACAAAGACAATCGATTGTGGATGATTTTTGAAAAATTCCAGACCTCACTGTTTCAAGACAATCGATTGTTAGACAAAGACAATCGATTGTGGATGATTTTTGAAAATTTCCATACCTCACTGTTTCAAGACAATCGATTGTTAGTCAACGACAATCGATTGTGGATGATTTTTGAAAATTTCCAGACCTCACTGTTTCAAGACAATCGATTGTTAGTCAACGACAATCGATTGTTGATCAATTGTTTTTCAACTTTAATGCGACAATAGTTGATAATCGACTAGTTTTTCAGGCTAGTCGATTACCCCCACTGGAAAATAAAAGTTTTATTGATATTTGAGCATATTGAAGATATTCTAAAGAACTACTGCTAACATTGCATCATGAACTAACTAATACGAGCTAATACTAATGACTATTAGTTTATTCACTAACTAATACAAATAAGTAGAACAAAATCAAATAACTCCATCTTCTTTCATCACGGATCCATCGCCGATTAGGTGGTCTATTTTCCCCTCGGGTTGCTTAAAGAAGTCTGCCACATTCAAGTTGTCGTCAGAGACAAAATTCGTTATGGGGCGTTTACTCTTTCGAGATGCTTGGTAAAGGTCAACCATACGGCAATCCTTTGACCAATGCCCGTTTCCACCGCAACGATAATATATAGTTTCTGAACCATTTTCCTTAGGATCTTCATGACCCCGTTTCTGCTTTCGGTGGTTATCTCTCTTCGGGGGGTGACGGACTTCATTGGAATTTCTTCCTTGTCTACGTCCCTGGCTATGACCCCGTTTACGACCATGACCATGGTCCTTTTCATGTTTGGCATAATGAGAGTGCACCTTATCTGCTTCAGGCAGTGGTGTAGACCCAGTGGGTCGATTTTCATGATTTCTCATGAGCAGGTCATTATTTCGCTCAGCCACTAGTAGAAGAAAAATCAGTTCAGAGTACTTCGTTAAGCCTTTCTCTCTGTACTGTTGTTGCAGTACTATATTGGAGGCATGAAACGTTGTAAACGTTTTCTCAAGCATATCATAATCGGAGATATTATCCCCGCATAGCTTCAATTTGGAAGTAATTCTGAACATAGCAGAATTATATTCAGAAACGGACTTAAAGTCCTGGAGCCTCAGATGAGCCCAATCATATCGTGCTTGTGGCAGAGTGACCAACTTCAGGTTGTCATATCTCTCCTTTAAGCCGTTCCACAAGACGAGTGGATCCTTGACGGTGAGATATTCAATCTTCAAACCTTCATCAAGGTGGTGGCGCAAGAAAATCAAGGCCTTCGCACATTCTTGGGTGGATGCACTATTTCTGTATTTAATGGCGTCTCCAAGACCCATAGCATCTAAGTGGATTTCATCATCCAACACCCATGTCATATAGTTCTTGCCCGAAATTTCGAGGGCAACGAACTTTCTTTTCATATGACACAATTACATCAAGAGCGTGTTCATACTTACGGGCTCTATTACAATTATCACATTCACTTCAGGGAATGGATCAAAATCATGTGCTTTACACAAGCTGCTACCACATTCTCTAAAGGGAATGGAGCAAATTCAATTGGACGGAATTCTTTGTCACGTCCACATTCATTGATACCTTCATGGTAATTAGTCTTCTTTCAGACTTATCATATACTGCTTCCACATTCTCTAAAGGAAATGGAGCAAATTCAATGGGACGGAATTCTTTGTCACGTCCACAATCATACATGAATTTAATCATGGCAGGACATAGAGATTTTACCACTTCGTGTGGTTATAATTTCTCACAAACTCCATTAGAGTTATAATCAAACTTTGTATATCAAATTTATAGAATTCCAAGAATTTGAAAAGGAAAAGTAAATTACTTACCTTTAAGGTATACCAAATATATTTTCAATATTTTCTTCCTTTCTTCCTTTCCTTTCTTTCTTTCCTTTTTCCACGTTTTTCTTTTCGTTCCCTTTCTGTTCTTTTCTTTCTTTCTTCATTCTTTCTTTGAAGCAAAACCCTACACAAACAAAAGTTAAGACAATTGAAAATTTCAATTGGTTAGAGGCTCGTGCTGATAACGTGTTATAAACTAAAGTAAAGACAAGAACAATTATGCAAGAACAATAGCAATAGAGAGAAGAGTAGAGAGAGTTCTTCTTATTGAGTTGAGAGGGGTGAATTACAATGGTAGAGAGCACCTCTATTTATAGGGAGGAGGAAGATCTTGCTACCAATAATAGGACTCTAAAATCTCTCTAATTAAATACATTAAAGACATTCACCTTAAATAGAAGTGTAAGAATCTTCTATTTCATAACAATATAAAAGATTTAGGACCTCCTACTTAACTAAATTTATAAATATATAGCAGTCATGGAAAGTTTAATCATTCAATAAAACAAGAAAGAAAGAAAGAAAGTTCTTGGTTAATCCTCCTTTGAAGAATCTCACTTTCTCTCTTCATTTTCAAGATTCATTTCCAAAACCCATTAAACAGAAAAAAAAAATCATTAAAACCTTGGTTTAATCATCCAACAAAACAGAAACAAATTCTTAGTTAATCATTGTTTGGAATTCTTTTTCTCTCTCCATTTTCAAGATTACTTTAACCCCAATTCACAGCCAAACAACAACAACAACCCAGAATAATTCCACTTAGTGGGGTCTGGGGAAGGTAGTATATACGCAGACTTTACCCCTACCCTTGGATGGAGAGACTGTTTCCAAATAGACCCCCGGCATCCTTCCCTTCAAGAACTTCCCACCTTGCTCAAGATTACTTACACCATTCTTTCCGTTGCAGCCAAGAATATAAGGTATGTTTTCTCTTTTATCATTCATCCATGCAATAAATTTCCTTTCACATCATTCAATAGTCTATGAAGATTTTACTGCATATTGATTTACCTTCCTCTTACAAGAGGAATTGATCACAAAAGACAAGAACTAATAACCCCTTCCTTAACCCATATTATATGAAATTACATCAACATCATTTTTTAAGGTAAACTTGTGCAACTTTCGTTCAAAATTGAAGAATTTTATATTTGCTTATTTGAATTTCCTCAGAAAGGGGAGCCTTAGAGTAAAAAATAAAAGTTGTCGCCATATGAGAAAGGGATCATAGTTTAAGTTGTGAGAATATAAATTTTTTTGTAAAAATATAAGGTAAGGCTCTATATGGTCCGATCCTTCAGACTTCGCCTCAAATTGTTTTAATGATGCTTAAGGGTGAAGAATAAAGATCTTCTATTCTATATTTAACTTTCACGTAGTTGCTTAATACAAAACGACCTAGGATAATAAGCTCGTGAGCTTGGTCTTACTTCACCGTCGAGAAAGGAAAGAAGACTTCCATCTCCAAGTTTAACTCAGACGTAGCTCTCTTCTTTTTTTTTGGGGTGTGAAGCAGTGTCAAACCAAAATACCCAACAAGCATTAGCTCTCCCTGAAAAGGAGGTGATCCAGCCGCACCTTCCAGTATGGCTACCTTGTTACGACTTCACTCCAGTCACTAGCCCTGCCTTCGACATCCCCCTCCTTACCGTTAAGGTAACGAGGTTCAGGCAATACTGGTAGATTCCTCTAACCTAAAAAATGGAGTGGTGGATACTTAACCGAATAATAGGTAAAGTATGGGATGCTAGGAAATTAGCTTTGGAAATTGAATTAGTCCTATGACTCCCCTAGTATTATGTATAAGTATTTCAACAAACAGAAAAACTTGTACGCATTAGGTTCATAGAAGCTGGCCTTCTTTGGAATATTTTGGTTACGTTAATGTATGACAGTCTCTTCTAAAAATGTAAGGTATGTATAGTCCACATTTTTTTCAGATCTCGTACATAGCGAAAGCTTAGTACACCAAACTGCCCCTTAATGTATGACATGTTCAATCCTTAGTGATTTGATATTAAAAACAAGGAATAACAACATTTATTTGTGCAAATGAATTTAATTTTCTTTTTCTCCTAAAATATTCTTCTTTTATATTTAGATACTTCAGGAGGACAACTGGCAAAAAGAAACAACCCAGAGAGAAAGAAAAAACACATCATGAAAGGAGCTAAAATGGGAGCGATTATCACCTCAACAACAACAATCATGCCAATGTTATTTTTCATGGTCAATGTCTCAAATGTTGCAGCAGGATTTCCCGAGATAAAGACTTTTGTGGTAACAAACAACCACAGTAATTACCTAAGCATCCGATGTTTCTCCTTCGACGACGACGACCAAGTTAGGCATCTGAATAAAATGGGCAGCTTCAACATTAGTGTCAAAATCAGGAAATTCTTCCCTTCTTCCACCATGTACAATTGCTCCACAAACATGGGAACTTTCGTGGCGTTTTGATTCGACTATGAGTGTGTTAGTTATTCAACCCCTTGTGAATGGATGTTTGATGAGAACTATACATATCTCTATAATCCCAAGGATGAAGAGTGGGCTATTCATGAATATAATCCTAATTATGAATCTCTTAAAAGAGGAGGAGTCATCAAAGAATATCATGTTAATTAATATAATACCTAAAAAACAGACGAGGTTAGATGGAACTACATAAATAAGGAAGATTCACATAATCGACTTCAACTTGCTTCGATCGTCAGAAAACTTCACAAATCCAGGACTAAAGAATGTACCTAGAGAATATCTTATAGGAAAACAAAAAAGTGTTGGTAATGACATGCTTGTGAGACAAGTGTAAAATATTTAGGTGTAAGATTTTAGACAGGTTGTTGAAGCTGAGGTCACTTTCACGGTGTCATCCCGTGATAGGAAATTCAACATGGGACACTGTACAGCTTCGCTTCCTCCTCGATGACTACTCCAGTGGGTAATTTGGTAATTAAGCGAGCTAGGTTATGGTAATAGTTGTATCCTAACAACATGTATGCATCAAGTTATATATATATATATATATATATATATATATATATATATTGTTATCTCATTAATAAAAAATTTTGGAGAAAAAACTCAAGAAAATAATAAAAATATAATAAGAACATTAGAATTAGTAGAGGTTGGACATATCAAACAAAGAAAGACTTTAGAAAAATTAGAACAAAATTTAGACTTTATAAAATCACAACAACTAGAAATAGACAGAAAAATACAAATTTTAAATAACAAATTTAATATAGAAAAAATACCTACTAAAAACGAAATAGAAAAGTTAATTAAGACTATTACACAAAAGCCTAAAGAATTAGAAATACAAACAACTAAATTAGTAGAAAAAATAACTGAACAAGTAGAAGTATTAAAAGGAGAGATAAGCGCACTTAAAGAAAAAATAGACACTATAAAAGAAATCGCTCTTTCATGAGTGATATACCAATAGAACTAGATCCAATATATGAAGAAGTGTTAAAATTAACAGCAAAAATTGAACCAAATCCAGAAGGACTAAGTAATTATACTCCTCAAAGTAAAGCTGATCAAATAATACTAAAGCAAAATAATACATTAATAATCTTATTATTAGAAGTTAATAGAAAACTAGATAAAATTATTAAGGAAAAAGAAATTAAGACTGAAATTCCAAAGGTACACGATTTAATAGAACAATTAAAAAGAGTTGAAATAACACCACAAAAAGAAAAAATAAAAGTAAGAAAACCACAAAAATGGACCTTTTTCCAAGTGGGTCAAGAAGAACAAACCAAGAAAGATCAAGAATAAGTTTTTCAGAAAATAGAATAGGAAATAATATGTTAGCTAGAATTCTAACTAGAAAAAGACAAGAGGAAGATCAAAAACTAGAAGAAATAATAGATATAGATAAGGATATACAAATTTTTCAGCAAAACCAATTAAGATTATTAGATCCAAAAATATTATATAATACAGGATATTTTTCCACTAGTTCTCAATTATATAGACATTATAGAGAAGAACAATTGTCAGCTATAGGAAGTAAAGTAGAAACATTAAACTTAATCAATCCAGAATCAGTAAAACAAATAAAAAATTATAAAAGAAATTTAATGCATATGGGATTAATAGTAATTGGATTAAAAGGATTAACAAGAAAGAATTTAGGAACTAAAGTATTGATAATAGTATATGATGATAGATGGTCAGATCAGAAGAAATCTATAATAGGTTTAACAGAAGTAGATATGACAAATAACGGAAGAATATTTTATATTAGCCCAGATTTTATGATAAATCTAGCAGAATTTGGAAAAAATATAAAAATAGGAATACAGACTAAAGGGTATGAAGAAATGAATAATGGAAATAATCTATTAATATGTGTAGGTTTTATAGGAAAAATGGCAACAAATAGCAATACAAAATTTAAAATTAAGGTAGATGATGTAGTTGAAGTAATGGGAAATAAAGGTATAAAATTATTAAAACCTATTAAAATAGACCCAGAAGAATATGCAGGATTAGAATGGAATTTAGAAGATTTTTCAAAACAAAAAATATTTAAACCAGAATCTCATTTAATGTATACAAATTCTAAAGGAGAAACATCAATTAGGTTTACTGATTATAATTACTCTACTCATAAAGATATAGATGATGAAGATGAAAATAATGTTGAAGAAACTGAATGTATGAATGTTGAAATAATACATGAAGAATTTGAAGTAGACATAGCATTAGAAGAAGCAAGAAAATTAGTTAGAGAAAATAAGAATAAGACTTTCCAATGTAAAGGATGTAAACTAGGAAAATTAACCTTAAGAGATGTAGAAGAACATTTTAAGAAATGTGAATTAAGAACAGATAATTTAGGATATAGAAAAGAATATAGCATACAAGAAAAATCAGATAAATTTGACCAAATCTTTGAAGAAATACAAGATAGCTATGAAACAGAAACGGATTCAGTAATTAGCTTAAAAGAATTAATGGAATCAGTTAGTTCTAGCCCAAGTCCATTTCAAAGAACAACATACCAAAGTACAGTAGATACTAGTACAGGAAATGTACCTAGGAGAAGAGTATACAGAATAGACCAAGAAACAGAAATAGAAAATGTAAGACCATCAGGAAAAAAGATGCCAATAGAAGAACCTATAAGATTACAAGAAGGGGGAAGTAAAGGTAAAATATTAAATATAGCAGCCCATGATCCACAAATGTGGAACTCAGTAATAGACCTATGGAAAGGAATAGTGGTAGCAGACTTTATAAAAACTTATAATGATACAGATGCAGAAACAATGTATAAATATATGGAAACCTTTTTAGGAGAATCAACAAAGGGTTTATGGGAAGCCTATAAATCAGAATTTCCTCAAGATTTTCAAAATTTAATAGCAAAGGGTGCAAATCCTTATAATTTTACAAATAAAATACATAGTTTGATTACAGGGGAAGATCCAAATAGTGGATTAGTAGTGTTACAAAAGAATGCTTTAATAAAATTAGAACAATTAAGTATAAGTAGTTGGTTCCATATAAAGAAGTTTTTAAATGATTATTTTTATTATTGTACTATTAGTGGAAATGCTTTTGATCAAGAATTAGGTAAAAAATTATTCAACAAATTACCAGGAGTATTAGGAAGAGAAATAGAAGAACGATGGTATAAACGAGAAGGCGTAATACAAAACCCAAATACAAAATGGTCTATAGGGCATAAAGTACAACATATTATGGAAATATTACAAGAAAAATGTACAAACTTACAAATACAAAAACAACTAAAATAGAACAATATGAGTTTCTGTAAATCAACCGTATATACAACTCAAAGTTATGATAAAAATGAATACAAAAAGAAGAAATACAAAAGATATAAACCCCAATACAATAAAGAATACAATAGAAAAAATTATTATCTTAGAAAGTCATCAGCTAGAAAGCCCTATTTAAATAGAAATAGGCATGTTAGAAAATATAGAACAGATAGAAATTATAAAAATAAACTAGAATGTTTTACTTGTGGTAGTGTAGAACATTTAGCTAACACCTGTCCAAAAAGAATTAATAATAAAACAAGAAATTCACACTTAATAGAAGATTTTCAAGAAACTTTAATAAATGTAGACGAATATATGTCAGATAACGAGAGTATATATTCTATAGTAAGTGTAGGTGTAGACGAAACTCAAATAGAAACATCAGAATCAGAAGAAGAAGAATTAATAAATGAAATAGGATTAGAGAAATTAGACTTAGAAGAAAATAACTTTGTAAATATATCAGAAGAATGTACTCATGAGTTTGAAATTAATAAAGGGTTAGATAGCAACCAGTGTTTTAAATGTAAATGGTATCCTAGTAGAAATAAAAGAGCTAAATGTAAATTATGTTATTTAGAAGGATGTATTTTATGTATACAAAAAGATTTTGAAATAAAAATAAATAAAGAAGAAATTTATCAAGAGACAACTAATTCTGTTATAAATTTAAGAATAATTACATTAGAAAATAGAATAAATGAATTAGAAAAAAGAATACAAAAAATAGAAAAAGGGAAAGAAAAATTAGAAGATATAAGAAATGAAGAAGAAAGAGAATTGATGAGTATAGAAAATTATGATACCTTAATATGTAACGAAGATAAAAAATTATCTACGATAAAAATTTTAGCAAGAATTAAAATAGAAGATTATGAAATAGAAACATTAGCTCTAGTAGACTCAGGATGCACGAGATGTATAATAAATAAAAGGATAGTTCCACCTAATTTAATAAAAATATTAGATAAGCCAGTAGCAGCCATGCAAATGGATGGAACTCATAATATTTATAAACATTATATAGATAAATCACAGATTAGTTTTGTAAATACATGTTTAGATTTTTACAATCCTAGTTATAAGGTAGATAAAATTTGGGTAAGAGACTTAAATATAAATGTTGATTTTGTGTTAGGTTTAAGTTTTATGTTACATAATAATGGTAGTTGTTTAATTAGTAGAGATGGAGTAATATTCTTTAAAAATATTACACAAACACCAGTACAAACAATAGAAGCCACAACTAGGATAAGGACAAGATTAAATGAAAATCAGATAGACTTGCAAGAAAATGAGAAAGAATGTTGTAAAGAATGTAAAGACAGTAAAACATGTTGTAGAACTAAAGAAGAAACAAAAAATCTAATATTAGAAGAAAATGAAGATAAAGATATAATAGAAAAAGATTATACACTAATAGATATTGAAACAGAATTATACAATTTTAAAACAGGATTACAAAGAATAGGAATAATAAAGAACGAAAAAGATCTAGAAAATATAATAAAAATTTTAGATGAGATAGAAATAATAGGAGAAAAACCATTAAAACACTGGGAAAATAATAAAGTAATGTGTAAAAACCCAGAATATATAATTAAAACGGCTTCAATGGAAGCTACAAATGAAGACCTTAATGACTTTAAAACTCAAATTAAAGAACTTATGGATTTATGTGTAATAAGGAGATCTACTTCTAAACATAGATCAGCAGCTTTTATGGTTAGAAATCACAGTGAAATGGTAAGAGGTAAAGCGAGAATGGTAATAAATTATAAGAGATTTAATGATAACACTAGAACAGATGGATATAAACTACCTGATAAAACAGAATTAATAAATAGAATACAAGGTAAAAGATATTTAGTAAATTTGATTGTAAATCAGGATATTGGCAAGTAAAAATGCATGAAGATAGTATAGAATAGACAGCATTTACTTGTCCAGAAGGGCATTTCGAATGGTTAGTCATGCCGTTTGGATTAAAAACAGCTCCACCAATTTTTCAGAGAAAAATGGATAACATATTTGGAGAATATAAAAGATTTGTCTTAGTATATGTAGATGATATATTAGTATTTAGTAAAGATATTAAAGAACATTTAGGACATTTACAAACAGTATTTAGATTATTTGTAGATAATGGAATAATTATTAGTAAAAAGAAAATAGAATTATGTAAAAGTTATATAAACTTTTTAGGAGTAGTTTTAGGAGAAGGAAAAATTAAGTTACAACCACATATAGCTAAAAAAGCTTTAGAACTGCCAGACAAACTAGACAATATTAAAGAATTACAAAAGTTTCTAGGAATAGTAAATTATGCAAGAAATTTTATAAAAGACTTAGGAAAAATAGCAGGACCTTTATATGCTAAGACAGGATCTACGGGGCAAAAACATTTTAATACAGAAGATATTAAATTAGTACAAAAGATTAAAGAAAAAATAAAAAATATTCCTGATTTAACTATGCCATTAGAAACTGATTATTTAATTATAGAAACAGATGGAAGTTTTGAAGGATGGGGAGCAGTTTTAAAAGCAAAACCGAATAAATATAGTGATAAAAATACAGAAAAAATATGTGCATGCCAAAGTGGAAAATATAAAGAAAAAGGAAATATGAGTAGTATAGATGCAGAAATTTTAGCTGTAATATACGGATTAAATAGTTTCAGATTATACATATTAAACAAACAAGAAGTAACAATTAGAACTGATTGTGAAGCCATTGTTAAGTTCCGCCAAAAGATAAATTCAAAAAATAGTAGTAGAAGAAGATGGTTGAATTTTATTGATACAATATCAATATATAATTTAGTCTTTGAACATATTAAAGGAAAAGATAATAATTTAGCAGATACTTTAAGTAGGTTAAAAATTATTGTTAATTAACAAAAATATCTTATATGTACAGAATGAGACCAACAGTTTCAAAGACTGAAGACAAGGGAAAAGGCGTTCAAGCCTCACCCTCAGACAGATACTCTCAGACAGTATTAGGTAATCTTCATTTTAAGCCACGGACTATCACAGAACAAAATAATTTAGAAAGAATAAATTTTGGAAAGCATAATTTAATATTTTTCCCACCATCAAATATTTCATTTAGAGTTTTACCAGAATGTGTTATAGATAGACCCCAAAGATGCTTAATTGATAATTTATGGATAGCATATAATAAGAAAGACACTAAATATGTTATAGCTGCTCTTAACGCTTTAGGACAATATTTTACAGACAAAAATCAAGAGAAGAAGTTTAAATACTATGTAGTTATACACGGTAAGACAAATGGTATTTTTCAAACATGGATAGAAGTATTAGACTCTATTAAAGACATACAAAAACAACTTTTTAAAGGTTTTAATGATTTTACTGAAGCTCTAGACTATGCAAGAGGAATACTAGGACCAAATTACTATATCTCCCCAGCACTCAGACAAAACCCAGAAAAAATCCAATACAAAATCCAAAAAGACACAGACAAAATAATATTTTGTGACCATTGCTCATCCATGACTGAAGCTTTCAGAAGGTTGAACCAAAAGAATGAAAGCTTGGAGAAAGAAAAAGTCAGACTTATGGAGCATGTAAAAGTTTTAGAACAAAAGATGCAGATGTTAGCACAATCTCAGACTCAAGTTGTTTTGCAACAAGATACGAGTTTTCCATCTCAAGAAAAAATGGATGAGAAGGGTGTGCGTTCCCCAATGAATGCAGAAAAATCCACCGTATCGGATGGTGATACAGCTAGTCCGGTTCAAACGGTGACCGGTAAAGACAAATCAAATCCGTTTATGGCTGTCATTTTGCCAAAAAGTGAAGACGAAGGATCATCATCAAGAAGAAGATTGCCCAGAACATTAACACATGGAGACATATTAAAGAAAAAGAGTATAAGTGTTAAAAAGAAAAAAAATGAAAAAACAGAAGATGTAATTAAACAGACATTAGAAAATTTCTTCCAGCAAAAAGAAAAACAAGACAAACATATGATTAAAAATCCTAGTCCTAGTCCCAGTCCAGAGAGATCAAGATCTAGTCCAGTAAGGTCTCAAAGCTCAGGAAGAGATGATAATAAGACAATCTAAATTATTAAGATGCTCAAGATCCATACGAAGATTATGATTCAGGAATGAGTTTTGATTCAATAGCACTCCATAATTTAGACACATAAAAATAATTCGGAAATATTGAATCAAGAAGGAGACAGAAGAACAATAATGGAAGAGACAATAAGTGGGGCCAGATGTAACGGAAAAAGAACAATAATGGAGAACAATAATGGAGGAGACAATGGGTAGAGATTTCGCCAAGGATTATGGATTTGGACAAAGAGGACAGATTATACCCAAAGACTCCGATTATGAATTTTTTTATGGAATTTTCTGTTCCTTGGATTTACAAATGGACCATTGAATTAGGGAAAGATTCAGATGAAGTACCTTGTTTATTTAGAAGACATTATACAAAATTTTGGCCTAAACTAATCTCAAAAGGATCTGATGGAAAGATGGTTGGGCAAGAGCTATTGGATACTATTAAGACTACAATTACCAAATATGACAAAGAAATCCCAGATGATGCAGAAATGGAAGAAAGTCATTTTAGAAAAATTACTAAAAAGATTCAAATAAAGAAAGGAGGAACATTATCTAAAGAAGAGCTAATTGCAGCTTACATGGAGCAGATTAAAAAAGATATTCAGAAGCAAATTACTGATGATGATGTTTTAATGGGGGATAATTTTGAAGATTCTCAAAGTGTAAATAGTATAACTTCAGAAGATTTACCGGATCTACTCAAGAAGGCTGAAGAAGAGATTTTGAAAATCAAAAAAGCCACTTAAGTTTCTAGAAGAGGCTATTATGTAATTTTATTCAGTTTACTGTAGGATTATTGACTTTTATGTCGGTTACTGTGCACTTTTACTGTGCACAATATTTTCTATAAATAAGGTAGATTTCATTTAGAGGAGGTAGGTTTTTCGGAACTCTTCTCTCTCTTTCTAAGATTTTCCTCTCCCTTCTCTCTAAAATTTCCTTTTGTAATACTACTTGTAATAGTTATTGTGAATAAATAAATCAAGAAGTTCTGGTAATCAGGTACTTTCTATTTCTTTAGTTATATTATATTTTCTAATTATTTGTTTATTTGCCCAATGATGGGCTAAATTCATAAGTGTTAAATAATAACTGATATAGCTTAATTATGATCGGAAAAGGTAATGACTCTTAATGAATAGCTTGCCTTGAAGGGGTAAAGGTTGTGGTATGGGTGTTAGTTTAAATAATTTTATAGCAAACTAAGCTTAAATCATGGCGTTGGTAAGCCCTAAGAGGGGTGTTCCCGGCATGGTTAGTGAGGGATTATATCGGGTATAAACCTTGTGATTCCGTTGGTAAGTCCGGTATGGCTGGTTAAATCGCCTATGGATGTTCCCGGTCGGGTTTATAACGAATAGTTCTGTGGTTTGCATAAAACAAATTAAACTATATAAATCCCATACTTCCTAAAAGGTCCTACAGCCCTAAAAAGGTCCTGCTTAAAGTTTGTTAAAGTTTGGTATCAGAGCCATGGAAGATCATATTTAGGTTATGAAAGTTATTATTTAACACTTAACTTTTTGAGTTCTTATGTCTTGGTTTAATAAACCAAAATTTATTAAAAATATGATTAAGGAACAAGTAGATTTTCCTGTCCAACAAGATTTATTAAATACTTGGGTGATTCCTAAAGTAAATATAGAGGCTATTTATAAATTGGGAATTTTTGAAAAATTTGCTGGAAAAACTACTGTGAAAACTACAGAATTAAGTTTTACTATGGACAAAGATAGTGGAGTTTTCCATCTATTATCTCAAAATGACATAGATTATTACAAATCTAAAGATTTCAATTATTTACATATTGGTTTAGTTCAAGTTGCTTTTAAGCCATTAACATTGAAAGGCTTACCTGAAAGTTTTGTTGCTGCATTACGAGATGGTAGAAATTTAAATTGGAAAAATTCTTTGATTGGTTCTATATAATCAACCTTGGCTTATGGTGCAATTTATTTTAATGCTTATCCGAATTTAAATATTGCTCTAACTGATGTGAATATATTACAATCATTAATTTTGAATATTAAGATTAATGGATATGATTATTTACCCGGAACAGAAGTTATGTGTATTTGTACTAGAATTGTTTATAGACCTCTTTATACTTTATCTCCTAGATGTAAAATTGCTGAACAAAATCATGAGACTGTTTTGTTTGAAAATTATTTTTCTAAATCAAAAATTATTACTCGTAGATTAATTAAGTGGGAAGAAATAAATTTTCCTACTGAATGGATTATTGAAGAAGCTGCAGTACCTCGTGAGATTACTAGTGAGGAGATTTCTGATATCAGACAAAGTAAAGATGGTAGTGTAACTTTGAGTTTTAAAACCCACGATATCCCAAGACTAACAGATTCCTCTTCAAGATTAACCCGATCTGTATCTTCTTATATTTCTCCAGTAGATTATATTGTAGATATTCCATCAAGGGCTTCAACTTCTCAAATTAGAGATACAAATTTTGATAAAATTATTTTAGATAATAATAATATTGCTAAAGGTGAAGATCGTTTAAGTGATCCTACAGATTCTGACATGAATTTTCCAACTGGTTTACATGGATAGTAAAAAATTGATTTTAGTCCAGGTTCTCTGGCACGAAAAAAGATTTCTTTAGAATTTTATAGTCCGAAATGGGAAGAATTTAGGAATTGGTTTTTCTCTTCATTTAATAAAGATGAGACAGAGTATTTTTCTAAAGAATTTTACAAAGAGTTAGAAGGAAATAATATTTCATTGCCATTTGTCCCATGGTTCATGATTAAATATGTGGGATATCATTTGTCAGTCATTGAACATGAGTATCATTTGTCTAATGGTGATATAATGATTTCTTCTTTACCTCCAACTCGGTCTTTTGGTATCAATAGAGAGGGTAAAACTATTAATTTTACTGCTTTTGCAAAATTATTTGAAAACAAAGTTGCTGTAACTACTTGTGAACATGTCAATTTGATTCTTAAACAGCAGAATTATGCTAATTATTATTTGAATGTATTAGGAGAGCATGTCATGGCATTGCATAAGAATTTAGACAATTATTTAAAACAGACACAGATTTTACAAGAAAAAATAGAAGCTTTTCATAAACCAAAACAAGAATTAAAAATTGTCAAAAATACTTTACAACCTCCTCCGGAAATAAAAAGTTTCAAAACTGATTCTACTGAAGAAATTGAACAGCTTTTAAAAGAGAAACTAAAGAATATTGTTTTTGATTCCAATATTACTGGAATTGATTTACAGCCTCAACCTGTTTTATCTACAAAACAAGAAAATTTTATTACTCAGAATGTTTCAGAAAATGATTTTGTTAATAAAATCAATACAAAATGGGCTGATAAGCCTATTCAAAGGATGTTTTATTACAATAGACCAACTCCGATGGATGTTTTAAATGAAGAAAGAGATCAGATTTTTAATAATAGTTACAGTAGCAAGGAAATTTATGAATGGAATATTGATGGTTTTAATGATAAACAAATTTTTACTACTGTGCATAGAATGTTGATGTATAATACTATTTGTAAGATTAATAAAAATCAAGATCGTGATATTGCTGCTATGATTGTTGCTGGTTTCACTGGCCAACTTAAAGGTTGGTGGGATAATTTTTTAAATCAAGAACAAAAGAATACTATTATGAATACTACTAGTGTTATTAAAATTGAAGGGCAATTAGCCTATCAGACTACTGATCAAACAAGTACTTCTCAAGTACAACAAAATGCTGTTTATACTTTGATTACTACTATGGTTGAACATTTTTGTGGTAGATGGGCTGATGAAGCAGAAACTATTAGAACAACATTACAAAATTTACGTTGTAGACAACTATCTGATTTTAGATGGTATAAAGATGTATTCTTAAGTCGTGTTATGGAATTGCATGATTGCAGTCATGAGCATTGGAAGTCTAAATTTATTGATGGTTTACCTTCGATTTTTGCGGAAAGAGTGAGAAAACATTTACGTGGTCCGCATAATAAAATTCCTTATGATTCCTTGACTTATGGGAAAATTATTAGTGTTTGTACTCAAGAAGGTTTAGCTGTTTGTAATGATATAAAGATGAATTATCATATCAAAAAGAATAGATTGAATGAAAGGAAGCAATTAGGAGAATTTTGTGATCAATTTGCTTTTGATATTCCTGGTTCATCAAAAAAGAAAAAGAAGTTTTCTAAATTTTCTAAAGATGACAAGAAAAGAAAGTATAAGAAAAAGTTTACTTCTCGTGATAAGTCCTCTTGGGATAAGAAAGAAAAGAAAGTTTACAAAAAGAAGGGTAAGAAAGATTATAAAAGAAGGATTAGATGTCATAAATGTGGTAAATTTGGGCATTATGCGAATGAGTGCAAAACTCAGGAAAAGATTAAGAGTTTGGATCTGGATGAAAAAATAAAAGATTCTTTGTGTAAGATTTTATTAAATTCTGATTCTGATTCTAATTCTGAAATATCTGATTATTCTTCTACTGATTATAGTTTGGATGATTTAAGAATTCTTCATAATGAAGAATTATATTCTGATTCTGATAGATCTTCTTCAGAAGATATTTGTGATTGCAAGAAAGATGATAGTCTATATGATTTAATTTCAAATTTTCAGGATTTGAATGTGAATATGATTAATGATGAAAAAATTATGAAGATTTTAAAGAAAATAGATGATAAAGATTTAAGAAATAAAATTCTGGATACAATTTTAAATGATGATTTTGATATTGACAACCAAAACAATATATCTTCTAATACCCCTATCTTGAAGCAACCTGATTATTATTCAACTGCCGAGTTAAAAAGGATTTTGGTCCAAAGAAATTTTCCAGAAAAAGAAACTACTATTTCTGATTTAAAACAAGAACTTGTTATTTTAAAAGAAGAAATTATTTATTTGAAAAATCAGTCAAAAATTCATGATAGAAGAATTTCTAGCCTAGAAGATAATAGGACTTTTGATTTACATTTACAAGCAAACAAGGTTGAGAATTCTAAAGCAAATGAAACTGAGATTTCTGAGACTGAGATTTCTAAAAATAATAATACTGAGAAAATTAGCCAAGATCATACAAAAGATTCTTTTTTGACAAATATCTTCAGTGAAGATAGAAATGAATTTTTACAAAAAATGAGTATTATTACATCTCAAAAGTTTTATACTAAAATTACTTTACAAATTGATTACAATTTTAGAAAGGAATTCATTGCCTTATTTGACAGTGGAGCAGATGTAAATTGTGTTCAGGAAGGACTTATACCTTCAAGATATTTTCATAAAACAACTCATTGTTTAAGATCTGCTAATGGTAGTCAAATGAAATTGAATTATAAATTACCAAAAGCTTTTTTATGTAACAATGGTATTTGTTTACCTCAAAGTTTTATGATTGTGGAAGATATTTCTTGTCCAATTATTTTAGGGGTCCCATTCATGCATGCGATATTTCCTTTGAAAAGGTGGGATCATACTAAAATAATAGGAACTTATAATGATAAAGATTTTCAATTAGATTTTATCACTAAACCATTTACTAAGTCTATAAATCAAATTGTTGAAAAATTAATTTTAAAAAATCAACAAGTCAATTTTATAAAACAAGAAATTTCTTTATTAGAAATAGATATTTTACTAAAAAATCCAAAATTACAAAGAAAAGTGAATTTATTAAAAAACCAGTTTATTGCTAATATTTGTAATGATCATCCCAGTGCTTTTTGCGATAGAAAAAAGCATGTGGTGACATTACCTTATGAAGATTGTTTTGATGAGAATAATATTCCTACTAAGGCAAGACCTTGTCAAATGAATTCTGCATATTTGGATTTGTGTAAAAAAGAGATTGATAATTTATTGAAAAAGAATTTGATTAGACAATCTAGTTCTGCTTGGTCATGTACTGCTTTTTATGTTAATAAACATGCAGAACAAGAAAGAGGTGTACCTAGATTAGTTATTAATTATAAACCTCTTAATAAAGTTTTGAAATGGATTAGGTATCCTATCCCTAATAAAAAAGATTTATTGAATAGGTTACATGATGCAATCATTTTTTCTAAATTTGATTTAAAATCGGGATATTGGCAAATTCAGATTGCGGAACAAGACAGATATAAAACTGCTTTTAATGTTCCAATAGGACAATTTGAATGGAATGTTATGCCTTTTGGATTGAAGAATGCGCCTTCAGAATTTCAAAAGATTATGAATAATATATTTATTCCTTTTACAGATTTCATTATTGTTTACATAGATGATATTTTAGTATTTTCCAAAAATATTGAATTACATTTCAAACATTTAGAATTATTTCAAAAAATAGTTATTCAAAATGGATTAGTTATTTCTAAACCAAAAATGTGTCTTTTTCAAAGTAATATTAGATTTCTTGGTCATAATATTGGAAAAGGAACAATTACGCCTATTAATAGGACGATTGAATTCGGATCAAAATTTCCTGATATTATTACTAATAAGACTCAATTACAAAGATTTTTGGGTAGTTTAAATTATATTTCTCCGTTCATAAAAGACTTATCAAAAGATACTGCTATTTTATATGAAAGGCTAAAAAAGAACCCTCCTGCTTGGAATGATTCTCACACTGATGCTGTTAAGAAAATAAAATCCAAAATAAAAGAACTCCCTTGTTTAACTTTGGCTAACCCAAATTGGGAAAAAACTGTTGAAACTGATGCTTCAGATATTGGATATGCGGGTATTTTGACTCAATTTTCTCCTGTTGAAAAAAGAGATTATGTTATACAATTTTATTCAGGAAAATGGAATGATAGTCAAAGAAATTATGCAACAGTAGCAAAAGAGATTTTAGCTATTGTAAAGAGTGTTTTAAAATTTCAGACGGATTTATATAATCAGAAATTTGTAATTAAAACAGATTGTCAAGCTGCTAAGTTCTTATTTAATAAGGATTTTAAGCACAATGTTTCTAAACAGATGTTTGCTAGATGGCAAGCATTATTGGCTCCTTTTGATTTTGAAATTGTTTATAAAAAAGGAATTGATAACAGTTTACCAGATTTTCTTACCCGAGAATATCTTACTAATGATTAATTTTCAGTTTTGTAGGATGAGGCCAAATTGGCCAAGACCTTCCTCTGGAAGGGGAAGAGGAGCAAATCAGAATAGATTTCAGACCCTAGGGCATATTCCAGCCCAGACAAGATTTCTTGAAGAAGGATCATCTTCATCATCAAATATAAGACCTTCTTTTGCAGATTACCAGAAATATCTAGATTTTATTGCCAGCAATGCTGGAACTGCTGGGGGTAGCAATGCTACTATTCAACCCACCTCTATTGAGGATAATAAAGATTTTGAACCCCTTAATGAAGATTCTTATGCAGTTATAATTGGGAAAACTGACAATGAGATTTTTGATATAAATCCTATAAAAGAGATTATAATTTATGTTGATAACAAAGATTTTCAATGGAAACACAATCCTTGGATTGTTATGAAAAGGTATTTAAACAATGCATTATTTCCAATGCAAACTTACAAGAATAGATTGCACTATGAAATGATTTTAACATCTACTGGATCAGTAGAAATTTCTCATAACAATACTAGTAATTCTAATAAATCATATTTTTCTTTTTCCAAAATGATTATTAAGAAAATTATTTTACCAGATGAATGGGGACTAAGTACTTTAAAAGATTGCCAGTATATACATCCAATTCAAAAGATGTCAATTAATTATAATTATTGGGATTATGTGGAGGCATTTTCAAAGACTTTATTTTATGAAAATGATGATCATAAGCACTCTTGGTTTATAAAAATTTGTGCTCAAGTTTTTAAAAGTACCCAGTTTTTAAAACCTACCTCCTCTAAATCTGGGTACTTTTAAAAACTTGAGCACAAATTTTTATAAACCAAGAGTGCTTATGATCATCATTTTCATAAAATAAAGTCTTTGAAAATGCCTCCACATAATCCCAATAATTATAATTAATTGACATCTTTTGAATTGGATGTATATACTGGCAATCTTTTAAAGTACTTAGTCCCCATTCATCTGGTAAAATAATTTTCTTAATAATCATTTTGGAAAAAGAAAAATATGATTTATTAGAATTACTAGTATTGTTATGAGAAATTTCTACTGATCCAGTAGATGTTAAAATCATTTCATAGTGCAATCTATTCTTGTAAGTTTGCATTGGAAATAATGCATTGTTTAAATACCTTTTCATAACAATCCAAGGATTGTGTTTCCATTGAAAATCTTTGTTATCAACATAAATTATAATCTCTTTTATAGGATTTATATCAAAAATCTCATTGTCAGTTTTCCCAATTATAACTGCATAAGAATCTTCATTAAGGGGTTCAAAATCTTTATTATCCTCAATAGAGGTGGGTTGAATAGTAGCATTGCTACCCCCAGCAGTTCCAGCATTGCTGGCAATAAAATCTAGATATTTCTGGTAATCTGCAAAAGAAGGTCTTATATTTGATGATGAAGATGATCCTTCTTCAAGAAATCTTGTCTGGGCTGGAATATGCCCTAGGGTCTGAAATCTATTCTGATTTGCTCCTCTTCCCCTTCCAGAGGAAGGTCTTGGCCAATTTGGCCTCATCCTACAAAACTGAAAATTAATCATTAGTAAGATATTCTCGGGTAAGAAAATCTGGTAAACTGTTATCAATTCCTTTTTTATAAACAATTTCAAAATCAAAAGGAGCCAATAATGCTTGCCATCTAGCAAACATCTGTTTAGAAACATTGTGCTTAAAATCCTTATTAAATAAGAACTTAGCAGCTTGACAATCTGTTTTAATTACAAATTTCTGATTATATAAATCCGTCTGAAATTTTAAAACACTCTTTACAATAGCTAAAATCTCTTTTGCTACTGTTGCATAATTTCTTTGACTATCATTCCATTTTCCTGAATAAAATTGTATAACATAATCTCTTTTTTCAACAGGAGAAAATTGAGTCAAAATACCCGCATATCCAATATCTGAAGCATCAGTTTCAACAGTTTTTTCCCAATTTGGGTTAGCCAAAGTTAAACAAGGGAGTTCTTTTATTTTGGATTTTATTTTCTTAACAGCATCAGTGTGAGAATCATTCCAAGCAGGAGGGTTCTTTTTTAGCCTTTCATATAAAATAGCAGTATCTTTTGATAAGTCTTTTATGAACGGAGAAATATAATTTAAACTACCCAAAAATCTTTGTAATTGAGTCTTATTAGTAATAATATCAGGAAATTTTGATCCGAATTCAATCGTCCTATTAATAGGCGTAATTGTTCCTTTTCCAATATTATGACCAAGAAATCTAATATTACTTTGAAAAAGACACATTTTTGGTTTAGAAATAACTAATCCATTTTGAATAACTATTTTTTGAAATAATTCTAAATGTTTGAAATGTAATTCAATATTTTTGGAAAATACTAAAATATCATCTATGTAAACAATAATGAAATCTGTAAAAGGAATAAATATATTATTCATAATCTTTTGAAATTCTGAAGGCGCATTCTTCAATCCAAAAGGCATAACATTCCATTCAAATTGTCCTATTGGAACATTAAAAGCAGTTTTATATCTGTCTTGTTCCGCAATCTGAATTTGCCAATATCCCGATTTTAAATCAAATTTAGAAAAAATGATTGCATCATGTAACCTATTCAATAAATCTTTTTTATTAGGGATAGGATACCTAATCCATTTCAAAACTTTATTAAGAGGTTTATAATTAATAACTAATCTAGGTACACCTCTTTCTTGTTCTGCATGTTTATTAACATAAAAAGCAGTACATGACCAAGCAGAACTAGATTGTCTAATCAAATTCTTTTTCAATAAATTATCAATCTCTTTTTTACACAAATCCAAATATGCAGAATTCATTTGACAAGGTCTTGCCTTAGTAGGAATATTATTCTCATCAAAACAATCTTCATAAGGTAATGTCACCACATGCTTTTTTCTATCCCAAAAAGCACTGGGATGATCATTACAAATATTAGCAATAAACTGGTTTTTTAATAAATTCACTTTTCCTTGTAATTTTGGATTTTTTAGTAAAATAACTATTTCTAATAAAGAAATTTCTTGTTTTATAAAATTGACTTGTTGATTTTTTAAAATTAATTTTTCAACAATTTGATTTATAGACTTAGTAAATGGTTTAGTGATAAAATCTAATTGAAAATCTTTATCATTATAAGTTCCTATTATTTTAGTATGATCCCACCTTTTCAAAGGAAATATCGCATGCATGAATGGGACCCCTAAAATAATTGGACAAGAAATATCTTCCACAATCATAAAACTTTGAGGTAAACAAATACCATTGTTACATAAAAAAGCTTTTGGTAATTTATAATTCAATTTCATTTGACTACCATTAGCAGATCTTAAACAATGAGTTGTTTTATGAAAATATCTTGAAGGTATAAGTCCTTCCTGAACACAATTTACATCTGCTCCACTGTCAAATAAGGCAATGAATTCCTTTCTAAAATTGTAATCAATTTGTAAAGTAATTTTAGTATAAAACTTTTGAGATGTAATAATACTCATTTTTTGTAAAAATTCATTTCTATCTTCACTGAAGATATTTGTCAAAAAAGAATCTTTTGTATGATCTTGGCTAATTTTCTCAGTATTATTATTTTTAGAAATCTCAGTCTCAGAAATCTCAGTTTCATTTGCTTTAGAATTCTCAACCTTGTTTGCTTGTAAATGTAAATCAAAAGTCCTATTATCTTCTAGGCTAGAAATTCTTCTATCATGAATTTTTGACTGATTTTTCAAATAAATAATTTCTTCTTTTAAAATAACAAGTTCTTGTTTTAAATCAGAAATAGTAGTTTCTTTTTCTGGAAAATTTCTTTGGACCAAAATCCTTTTTAACTCGGCAGTTGAATAATAATCAGGTTGCTTCAAGATAGGGGTATTAGAAGATATATTGTTTTGGTTGTCAATATCAAAATCATCATTTAAAATTGTATCCAGAATTTTATTTCTTAAATCTTTATCATCTATTTTCTTTAAAATCTTCATAATTTTTTCATCATTAATCATATTCACATTCAAATCCTGAAAATTTGAAATTAAATCATATAGACTATCATCTTTCTTGCAATCACAAATATCTTCTGAAGAAGATCTATCAGAATCAGAATATAATTCTTCATTATGAAGAATTCTTAAATCATCCAAACTATAATCAGTAGAAGAATAATCAGATATTTCAGAATTAGAATCAGAATCAGAATTTAATAAAATCTTACACAAAGAATCTTTTATTTTTTCATCCAGATCCAAACTCTTAATCTTTTCCTGAGTTTTGCACTCATTCGCATAATGCCCAAATTTACCACATTTATGACATCTAATCCTTCTTTTATAATCTTTCTTACCCTTCTTTTTGTAAACTTTCTTTTCTTTCTTATCCCAAGAGGACTTATCACGAGAAGTAAACTTTTTCTTATACTTTCTTTTCTTGTCATCTTTAGAAAATTTAGAAAACTTCTTTTTCTTTTTTGATGAACCAGGAATATCAAAAGCAAATTGATCACAAAATTCTCCTAATTGCTTCCTTTCATTCAATCTATTCTTTTTGATATGATAATTCATCTTTATATCATTACAAACAGCTAAACCTTCTTGAGTACAAACACTAATAATTTTCCCATAAGTCAAGGAATCATAAGGAATTTTATTATGCGGACCACGTAAATGTTTTCTCACTCTTTCCGCAAAAATCGAAGGTAAACCATCAATAAATTTAGACTTCCAATGCTCATGACTGCAATCATGCAATTCCATAACACGACTTAAGAATACATCTTTATACCATCTAAAATCAGATAGTTGTCTACAACGTAAATTTTGTAATGTTGTTCTAATAGTTTCTGCTTCATCAGCCCATCTACCACAAAAATGTTCAACCATAGTAGTAATCAAAGTATAAACAGCATTTTGTTGTACTTGAGAAGTACTTGTTTGATCAGTAGTCTGATAGGCTAATTGCCCTTCAATTTTAATAACACTAGTAGTATTCATAATAGTATTCTTTTGTTCTTGATTTAAAAAATTATCCCACCAACCTTTAAGTTGGCCAGTGAAACCAGCAACAATCATAGCAGCAATATCACGATCTTGATTTTTATTAATCTTACAAATAGTATTATACATCAACATTCTATGCACAGTAGTAAAAATTTGTTTATCATTAAAACCATCAATATTCCATTCATAAATTTCCTTGCTACTGTAACTATTATTAAAAATCTGATCTCTTTCTTCATTTAAAACATCCATCGGAGTTGGTCTATTGTAATAAAACATCCTTTGAATAGGCTTATCAGCCCATTTTGTATTGATTTTATTAACAAAATCATTTTCTGAAACATTCTGAGTAATAAAATTTTCTTGTTTTGTAGATAAAACAGGTTGAGGCTGTAAATCAATTCCAGTAATATTGAAATCAAAAACAATATTCTTTAGTTTCTCTTTTAAAAGCTGTTCAATTTCTTCAGTAGAATCAGTTTTGAAACTTTTTATTTCCGGAGGAGGTTGTAAAGTATTTTTGACAATTTTTAATTCTTGTTTTGGTTTATGAAAAGCTTCTATTTTTTCTTGTAAAATCTGTGTCTGTTTTTAAATAATTGTCTAAATTCTTATGCAATGCCATGACATGCTCTCCTAATACATTCAAATAATAATTAGCATAATTCTGCTGTTTAAGAATCAAATTGACATGTTCACAAGTAGTTACAGCAACTTTGTTTTCAAATAATTTTGCAAAAGCAGTAAAATTAATAGTTTTACCCTCTCTATTGATATCAAAAGACTGAGTTGGAGGTAAAGAAGAAATCATTATATCACCATTAGACAAATGATACTCATGTTCAATGACTGACAAATGATATCCCACATATTTAATCATGAACCATGGGACAAATGGCAATGAAATATTATTTCCTTCTAACTCTTTGTAAAATTCTTTAGAAAAATACTCTGTCTCATCTTTATTAAATGAAGAGAAAAACCAATTCCTAAATTCTTCCCATTTCGGACTATAAAATTCTAAAGAAATCTTTTTTCGTGCCAGAGAACCTGGACTAAAATCAATTTTTTTACTATCCATGTAAACCAGTTGGAAAATTCATGTCAGAATCTGTAGGATCACTTAAACGATCTTCACCTTTAGCAATATTATTATTATCTAAAATAATTTTATCAAAATTTGTATCTCTAATTTGAGAAGTTGAAGCCCTTGATGGAATATCTACAATATAATCTACTGGAGAAATATAAGAAGATACAGATCGGGTTAATCTTGAAGAGGAATCTGTTAGTCTTGGGATATCGTGGGTTTTAAAACTCAAAGTTACACTACCATCTTTACTTTGTCTGATATCAGAAATCTCCTCACTAGTAATCTCACGAGGTACATCAGCTTCTTCAATAATCCATTCAGTAGGAAAATTTATTTCTTCCCACTTAATTAATCTACGAGTAATAATTTTTGATTTAGAAAAATTATTTTCAAACAAAACAGTCTCATGATTTTGTTCAGCAATTTTACATCTAGGAGATAAAGTATAAAGAGGTCTATAAACAATTCTAGTACAAATACACATAACTTCTGTTCCGGGTAAATAATCATATCCATTAATCTTAATATTCAAAATTAATGATTGTAATATATTCACATCAGTTAGAGCAATATTTAAATTCGGATAAGCATTAAAATAAATTGCACCATAAGCCAAGGTAGATTGTATAGAACCAATCAAAGAATTTTTCCAATTTAAATTTCTACCATCTCGTAATGCAGCAACAAAACTTTCAGGTAAGCCTTTCAATGTTAATGGCTTAAAAGCAACTTGAACTAAACCAATATGTAAATAATTGAAATCTTTAGATTTGTAATAATCTATGTCATTTTGAGATAATAGATGGAAAACTCCACTATCTTTGTCCATAGTAAAACTTAATTCTGTAGTTTTCACAGTAGTTTTTCCAGCAAATTTTTCAAAAGTTCCCAATTTATAAATAGCCTCTATATTTACTTTAGGAATCACCCAAGTATTTAATAAATCTTGTTGGACAGGAAAATCTACTTGTTCCTTAATCATATTTTTAATAAATTTTGGTTTATTAAACCAAGACATAAGAACTCAAAAAGTTAAGTGCACAATATTTTCTATAAATAAGGTAGATACATATATATATATATATATATGTATATATATATATATAGAGAGAGAGAGAGAGAGAAAATTTAAGTAGTTTTAATGATATACGGATTAATTCGATAAAAGCGATAAATTGCATTAAATTAGACATATGAAGGTATAGTAAATTCAAACCACGTGAAGAGGATGATTTCAGCCTTAGCGAAATTTCCACCTTCGATTCGGAGTAACTATGGATAGCACTAATGAACAAAAATAAGAACTTTTGATAATACTAGTATATTACCTGTACGTGTGTTACAATGTCCCTAATAAATTATCAGACTTCTCCCCCTATATAGTAGGAAAATCTTACTCTAGGTACAATTTTATAAAAGGTAAAAAATTTGTTGTCTAACTGATTGTCGGTTCTTCATCGATACGTGCTGAGTCCACGTTGTGATATCCGACCGGTCGACAATTTTCTTCGAAGTGTTTTGGGGTTTGAACCAATCTCGAATCATTATCCCAATATTCTCAAAGGCGGGCTTCATGCCCTCGGACTCTGAATTGATAAGACCCTTGCCTCGATTCTGGTCCTTCGTCATTATGTCTCGAGCTCAATTTATCCTATCCGAGACCGAGTGTATTATGATCCCGGTTTTACCTATATACATATAATATTTCTCGAAGAGTACGTGAGCTCCTCAATTCCTTCTTCAATACGACGTGACATAAACAACAAAAAAACTCAAAATCTCTCGTCAGCCATGTCATTATGATCTCAAATGCGTGTCAATTTTGGTTGGCTATCCGGACGCAAAAAATCGAGGAAACCCGTGTAAATATCCCCTCCTTCATTCATTTTTACTTTACGTCCAAACTTCTACCCTCGTATCCTTAGGATTTCATTACTCTTTATCATACTCTAGCATCTTTTCATTCATCAATCAAGGCTCCTCAATACATTGCAAAATTTGTACTCATTCTCTACTCAAGCTAACATATCTGAGCTTTCAACTCTCAACCTTTCTTTATCTTTTTCAAATTATTCCAGATAACAATGGCCAAACCTCTAAATTTATTCCCAAATAAAAATACTCCTTCTTCTTCACAATCGAACACTGAGGTCGAGGAGACCGCCCTTGATGTGGTTGTCCTCGAGAGGTCTGCTTTGGGCGCAGCCGCTGATGAATCGGCAGAAGAGCCCCCATTGAAAATGTTTGTCCCTAGGGGGTGTTTGGTTAATGAAAACTTCAAGGTCAAGAAGACATCTTCGGTTCAAGGCCGATGCGAGGTGGTCATGGTACATCTACTCTATTACTGAGGTTGTTCTTCGTACAGTTCGAAGAATGGCGGCTTGACGGATAAGGATGTCGTGATTCACGGGCCCAATGATGTTATCACTACACATGTTGAGAGAGATCTAAGTGTTTACACTAATCTTTTTATGTTAGGCCCGATAGACCTGGTCATCTTTGTAGATATGTAATTTTTGACCCACACATTGAAGTTGCATTTAATAGTCCTACTATTTTTAGGATATTTATTTGAGCTTATTTAGGATTTCACTTTATTATTAATTTTAATTCTACTTTTAGGCATAAAAATTGAAAAATACAAAAAAAGAATTATACTTTTATTTTCTATTTAATTCAATATTCGGTATTTTTAGAAAGATGTATCACTTTTAACCTAATTTTATTCTAATATATCCTTGAAAATATCTAAAATATTTTTATCTTTAATTTTTAGTTTTATTTTAAATATAGTAGTTTATTAAAATCAATTAGGAGTTATAATTATTTTATATAAGTATGTTATATCACTTTAGAAGTAAACTAAAAATTTTAGCTCTTAGCTCAATTTGTAGATTTTTAGCGCCTTATTCAAACTTAGGCCCAAAAATTAACAATCCACTCCCATATCCACTAACCCAATACCCGTGACCCGCCTGCCTGCCCACCCAATTCCCTCCCTAAATCCTAGCCATTTGTCCCATTTAATTCAATGCCCCTATCCTCCAACCTCACCATATAAAAACCTAGTTATAATATCTCTCCAAAAAAACTCTAAACCTAATTCCTATCTCCACACGCCCCTCCCCCCTCCTCTTCTATTCACTTCTGCCCACTTCTCTCACTGACCAAACTTGCCGGAAAATTCACCAAAGCCGACGAGTTCGCTCAGCCGAGTCCCATGGTCCCCCTATCATCTTCTCCTTCTTCCACGTCATCTCTTTCGTACTAAATCTCATGATTCCTTAAACTGATTCACGCGCTCTCTTCGTTCTTTTTGTTTTTGTTGGGAGAAATTAGGACCCTTGAATAAATCTTGGAAGAATGGGAACCGTTGGATGAAGATTTTGGTTTAAAATTTCCATTTTTCCAATTTTTGTTTGTGAAAGGGGATTATCGGAATTTATTTGGTGGCCCCACACGTTACTTGGTGACGAAGAAGAAGATCGAGAGGGAGCTATATATTTTTGGGGGTTCTCCGGAGAGAGAAGGGGATTGGAGGAGGAAATTAGGGTTTGTGAGTTCTTCTTCTCTATTCTTAAATTTTTTTCCAAAAAATACAAAAATAAATTAGTTTCTTCTCATCCTTAAATCTCATTTTAGATTTTAGGTCGTAAAAAAAAAGATAAAAAGTGAGAAGCATTTTCGAGACAGAGGATTGGGGAAATTTTCAGACAAATTTTTTGATTTTTGTGGTTTATTCGAGATTTTGAGCTTAGGTCAAATTTTCCAGAAAAGATAAAAAGGAGATACTCTGTTCCCCTTTCTCTACTTTCATTCCAGATTTTGGCTCTAATATGGACTTTGATTGAGGTTGGTTTAAGTTCTTCGGAGTTGAAGTTCGTTTGCTGTTCGGGTTCCTGTTCTTCTTCTTGTTTTTTTTGCGATTCACTCCAGTTCCTCATCGCTGGACTTTCTTGTTCTCGCTTCTAGAATTAATTGAAATTCTGAACATCCAGGTTCATTTCTATTCTATTTCTCTTGTTTGATCTTGCCTATTGTGAATTAAAACTGATTGGAAGTCATTTAAGATTTCTGGGGTTTAGACATTTGATGATGTTGACTATTAGTATCCAAGTAACAAAGGCTATCTCCCAAAAAAACAATCATGTGCTATAGTTATTTGGTATATTGTTGAAGAATTTGTAATTTAAATCGAAAAAATTTGACTTATCTACTGATTTAGTTTTTGAGACGAATCTGATTTTAACCACCTTATAGTTGAGTTAGTGTTCCAATTAAGTAGGCAGAATGATCCAAAGGTGAAACTGCCAGTACGTCCTTAGTTTTAGCTTTACAGTAGTTTTAAAAGCTTTAATACTGTGTTTGGATGCTTGGAATGCCTATGTGGTTCGAGTCATGATTTAAAGCTCTTTTATAAATGAATAATTTGTAAAGAGTTAAAAGGATTAGGAAGTCTCGTTAATTATATTAAGAGTTTGCATGAGTTAAATAGCATTATTTTATTGGAATTCTCTGTTGCAATTCTCATTTGCATTATGTGCTTTCATTATTTGAATGCCTACGCTGCTTACTCGTTCGTGGAACGGAAATGGCCAGTTAAAAGGAAGTGAGTTTGAAGTTAACTTTTATCTCTTTGGTTTTATTTATTTTACCTTTATTATATTGTCCGTTAGGAGCATGCGTATGCTGATCACACTTGGATAAGCAAGCTTTTGGATTTTGTTTGTTTCGAGGTAAGAGGTCATTCCTTTTGTTAAATTTAGTTGTGGAATGCCCTGAAAGATTTGTATATTTTTATTCCGGAAAATGCCTCATAGTATTCTGTATTTGGAAATCGATAGTAGAATTCAGTATTTTTGTTTTATTCTCCTTTTATTAGGTGGGGACGACCTCAAGGCTCTTTTTGATTGTTTATTTTCTTTTGCGAGCTTTTACCTCAATTAGAATATCCTTAAAAGCCAACTAGATCGAGTATGCAACTGTACTAGTTACCGGACTTGGGGAGTGCCGAACACTTTCTTTCCAAGTTAAATGAATCCATTGCCTAAAATCTTTGGTGCAGATTTAGTTTTGGAGTCCAAAGTGTTTTAAAAGGAAAATTTATTTTTTTAAAACGGTGACCTGGCACACCGAAATCAATGTTAGGTGGTGACTCTGAGAAAATCCTTTTGAACACAATTTTGCCACTTTTTAATTTAGAACGTGTGTTTGATATTTACTAAATCTTTTTATTTATTTAAGAGAGTTAGTACAATTGTCAAAAAAATGGGTGTGACAATCTTAAACTTTTGCAGGAGGTACGATGTGTGCCTCGCCCTTCATTATGGAGGATCATGATCCTCTTCCGGTTCTTTGTGAATAAAATTGATTCATGCACATTCACCATCGATCATCAGCTCTGCTTATACATTCCTCGAGTCTTTCGGGAGGGACAGATAAAGCTTGTACACCAGGCCAGCAAAGCCTCATCCTCAAGCATCGACGAGGACCGAGATCTGGGTTTGCAAGGACGCTTTGTCTGGGTGAGGACCGCCAACCTGATACCTTCAGAGAGGAGGTCGTTTCCCAAGAAGTGAAACATATCATGTAAGTGTAACTTCCTCTTAAACATCAATTTTGTATTTTTTCTTCTTTTTCCTTATCGGTGTTTGATGTGGTGCAACCCTTGCTTGAGTTCTAAAAGCCATACCTCGGCTCAAGGAGTGGATCGGAGACATTTATTTGCAAATTCCTTATGTCGAGCGTTTGTGGCACAAGCTCTCCAATGGCCGCTGGGAGGTCCGATCTCACAGTAAGATCTTTCTCTTTGAATAAATAGTTCTAGACGATCTTTTTCAGCACTTACATCCTCGTTGACTCTTTTATTTTTGCAAGCTTACCTATGACCATCGAGCTTAGACCCTTGGTAGGGGCGAGGACCAGCCTGCTGATCCCTTTATTTCGAGGAAACCCGGAGCCACATCAAGAGAAAAGAAAAGGAGGAGGGCCCTGAGGGCCCCGAGTTCCTCAACAAAAATAACAAAACTCACCCACTATAATCCCACAAGTAGGGTTTGGGGAGAGTAGGATATATGCAGCCTTACCCCTATCCTGAAAGGGTAGAGAAATTGTTTCTGATAGACCTTTGGCTAAAAAAGATGAGAGAAGCCCCGATAGCAAGTAATAGCAAGACAAATAATTAGAAAACTAAATCAAAGATAGCAATAGAGAATATGAAAGGGGTATCGATAGCATGTAATAGCAAGATAACATATTTAGAAACTAAATCAAAGGTAGTAAACAAGAATATGAACAAAGTACTACTAGCATACTATGGAATTACCGATGGCAAGTAACAATGGAATGAGAGATGTGAATATAGAAAAGGAAGGAAAAAAAAGGATACCGTACTAGAGCTAATACTATCGAATAAAAGAAGACAAAAGGAAATGCACGACTACTTACTAACCTTCTATCCTAATCTTCAATCTCCACACCATTATATCTAGGTTCATGTCCTAAGTTAGTTCAAGGTGCACCATGCTCTGCCTGATTACCTATCCTCAAGGCTTTTTAGGCCTACCTCTATCCCTCCTTGAACCTCCCTAGCAAAACCTCTCACATCTCCTAACAGGGGCACCTGTGCTTCTCCTCTTAACATTCCCGAACCATCTCGACCTTGCCTCACGCATCTTTGCCTCCACAGGTGCCAATCCCACCTTATACCGAATAACTTCGTTCCTAATTCTATCCTACCTAGTATGACCGTATATCTATCTCAACATCTTCATTTTCACTTCTTTCATCTACTAGACATGGGAGTTTTTGACTGGCCAATACTCTGTCCCATATAACATAGTCGGTCTAACCACTACCTTGTAGAACTTATCCTAAAGTCTCAACTACATATTCTTGTCACAAATGACACCGTAAGCGAGCCTCCCTGCTCCGATACAGTGTATGACATACTCATCTATCTCCCTATCCTTTGGAATTATAGATCCTAGATACTTGAAACTCTTTCTCTCTCTCTCTCTCCCCCCCCCCTAGAAATGACTTGTGTATCGAGTCCCACATCCCTATCCGCCTCTTGGGTAAAACAGCTGAACTTGCACTCCAAGTATTCTGTCTTGGTCCTGCTCAACTTAAAACCCTTAGACTCCAAGGTATGTCTGCAGACCTCCAGCCTCTCTTTACTGCCACCTCGCGTCTCGTCGATCAGGACTATGTCATTCGCAAATGCACCAAGGCACCTCCCCTTGAATGTGACGCGTCAAAGAATCCATCGTCATGGAAAACAAAAATCGGCTAGGTGTTGATCCCTGATGCCATCCCATCTCAACCGAAAAGTATTCAGAGTCTGCTCTTGTTGTCCTAACTCGTGTCTTAGCTCTATCATACATGTCCCAATTCACTCTAATATACGGCACATGCACTCCTCTAGCCTCCAAACATCTCCATAGAACCTCTCTCAGGACTTTGTATTAGGCTTTCTCCAAGTTAATGAGCACCACATGTAAATCCTTCTTCATCGCCCTATACTGCTTCACCAATCTCCTCACAATGTGAATGGCCTCAGTAGTCGACCGTCCCGTTATGAGACCAAAGTGGTTCTCAGAAATAGACACACACGTCCTCAATATTGACACCCAAATTCAACCTCATATTTCTCATATAGTATAAACACTCTCGGAACATCATTATTTGGTTTATAAAATCTATACAAGCATTTTCTGCAATTTTTCATAGTTTTTAAAGCTTTAAAATTAATTTTCTTGCATTTAAATTACTTGAATATTCATTAATTACTCATTCGAATTATTTTTTGATGACTTAATTACCTAAATCATTATTTTCACCCATAATACGTGTTTCAAAGATTGTTACTTCATTTTATATAATTACATTAGTATTTTTAAGCTGTTTGCACAATCTTGCAATGATAACTTATATTTTACAATTTTATTGCATTTATCATTTTATTCAAGATCAAAATAATATCATACATTTTTATAATGTTCTATTATTTTTTAAAAGTATTAATTTGTATAAATAGTATTTTATAGTTTATTTAATCGTTTTTGTTAACTTTTAGTCTTAATTTCCTATTTTAAAATCTGGCTCAAATTTGGGATTAATTTCAGACCATTTAAGGTCCAAATGAGCCATTGGCCCAATAACCTCAACAGCCCAAGCGAGCCAATAATCGTACCCAGTCCAAAACCTGACCCAGCTTGTTTTAAATCCCACTCGTTGATCAAAAGTGATCAACGGCTCACAACACTCCATACCCTTTCCTTATATGCCTCACCAAACCCTAGTCTCAATTTGCCTTCAGCAGTCGCTTCTAAACACTGCTCCCTTCTTCAAAAACCCTTTGGCCTTCTCAATCTTCTCTGAATCCGTTTCAATCATGGATTCCTTCTATAATTTTCTTACCTTTTATCTGTTACTTTAATATTATTTGTGGGGTTGTGGTTCTACTTAGCATTGCCCTATTTTTGGCAAATATCAATCTCTGAATCAAGGAAGATCAGCTTCACTCTTCCATATTTGGATGATTTTTCCTCTATATACATATATGGGAATATTATACGGGTCCAATTCAGTGAAATCTTTCGATTATTTTGGTTCTTCATCATGAACTACGGTTTACCTAATTTTTCTCCTAATTTGATTGATATTGCATGTTATTATTTCTTTATTTATGTTTGATTTTATGGTGTTTCTTTGTTCCTTTTCTCTAGTTCCACTACAATATATATCCTTCCCCTTTTCCCCTTTGAAAAAACTTTTAACAACTAGATTCACTAGAAATCAAAGCTATTATTCTCATTCTCTTGTTCTATACTTTGACTCTTGGCTGGCTGAAAGCCAAGGCTATCGAAATTTGACTTTTCTACTTTTCTTAGTGCGAGTACTGCTCGGGGTTCATTTGAAGACCTTGGGAACTCTGACGCACTAAGATTCTAGACTCTATTGCTCTTTGTTGACACTCAGAATACTGTGGAGTTTGTTCTTTCTTGTTGTATGTTTATTAAACTGATAACTGGTAAGTCTCTTGGCTTTTACAATTCTATTCTTCTGTGTTTATGTCTTTTATATTTAAACCTTTGGAATTTCATGATGTTATGTGTTTCTTAGCTGTCTCTATGTGCAACCTTCTCAGAGTTGAACTTGTTTTATGATTTTAGCTTTTTAGCAATTGATTTTAGTTAAAATTTCCAATTCTATGATATGTTATTTTTACATACTTTACTTGAACAATTTGAACTCTCTTAAGCTCGTATGTTAGTATCTGAGTATTTACCTTTACTGCCTGCCATGAGTGGTTGTATCGACCCGACCAGTTGTTTTGAGAATTTACGCCCTGATCCCCTATTAACGGTTTTCCTCGTGTTTATTTCTGCTATTGTGGGCTTCTCAGAAGATTCTTATTGAGTTTTGGAATATTTTGGGACACTTAGTCCCTAATTGAGAGCTTAAGCTTAGAATTTAGACCGTAGTCGGAGTAGTATAAAATGTCCTAGAAATGGAATTTCGTTAATTCCGTTAACTTTGTTGGGTGATTTTGGGCTTAGAGCCGTGTTTGGATTATGCTTTGAAGGTCCGTAGCTTATTTAGGCTTAAAATGCAAAAAAGTTGAATTTTTGAAGTTTTCGAATCGCTTGTGAAATTTTAATATCGGAGTCGGAATCTTATTTTGAAAGTTGGAATAACTCCGAATTATTGAATGTGACTTGTGTGCAAAATTTGGAGTTAATCGGACTTGGTTTGGTTGGTTTTGTCATCGGTTGTAGAATTCTTGAGATTTAAAGTTCATTAGGCTTGGATTGCAGGGTGATCGTGGTTTTAGCATTGTCTAATGTGATTTGAGTGTTGGAATAAGTTTTTAGGATATTTTAGGATTGGTTGGCATGTTTGGTTTAGGTCTCGAGGGCCTCGGGTGAGTTTCAAATGCTTAACGGAAGTTGATTTTAACTTAGGCAATTGCTGAAGTTGCTAAACATGTTGGCTTCGCACCTGCGGAATTTGGACCGCAGGTGCCGCGACACAGAAGTGGATTGGGAACTGCAGATGCGGTCTAAGGCACAAGTGAAGCTGGTCACAGATACAACCTAAAGACCGGAGAAGCAAAACCACATATACGAGTAAAGGGTCGCAGGTGCAGAATTTTGCCATTTAATGAAAGTCCGTAGGTGCGGAGTAGGAGCTGCAAGTGCAGTAGACCCCTCGCAGAAGTGGAAATCACTGGGAAAAATATGAAAATCGAGGGTTTGAGTTTATAACTTTAAAAAATGAAATTGTAGCTCGGAGGAAGGCGATTCTATGGGGATTTTTAAGAGAATATCAGTGGATAATGATTCCTAACCCCTTTTTGATTGTATTTGATTAATCTTGCTTAAATTCATCGTTTTAAATTTTGGATTTGGTGAAAAATTAGGAAAATTTGAGAAAAGTTCTTAGGTCGAATTTGAGAAAATTTGATATAAGAGGGGTTGCTCTGATGGTAAGCAATCCCCACTTCCAACCGAGAGGTTGTGAGTTCGAGTCTCCCCTAGAGCAAGGTGGGAAATTCTTGGAGGGAAGGATCCTGGGGGGTTTATTTGGAAACAGTCTCTCTACCCCAGGGTAGGGGTAAGGTCTGCGTACACACTACCCTCCGCAGACCCCACTAAGTGGGATTATACTGGTTTGTTGTTGTTTTCTTAGGCCGAATTTTGGGATTTTGATCGAGATTTTTGCATCGGATTTGAGTGATTTTGGTATGGTTAGACTCCTGAGTAAATGGGTGTTCATAATTTGTAATGTTTACCCGATTTCGACACGAGGGCATGGGAAGGATTTTTGGACATTTTTCCTCTTTCTTGCCTTAGCTTCGATTCCTTTAGCTAAACTCGGTTGTAGTTATATTTACATTATGAAATTAATTTGATTTGATTTGGGCCACTCGAAAAGTTGGATACTTGTGGCAAGAACGTGATTTCGGATTGAATTGAGCTTGGTTCGAGGTAAGTGACTTGCCTAACCTTGTGTGGGGGAACACTCCTTAGGATTTTTGTATTGTTATTATATGACATATTGTGTACGTGAAGTGACGAGTGTACATGTGCTAATTGCTGAAAACCCCAATTTTCATTAAATTAATAATCTGTCGTTCCTTTTAATTGAGCATTACTTGTATTTGAAACCTACTGTTTATCATGCTTAAGCGACTTAGTTATTTTATCTGTTTAACTGCTTACTTGGTTTCTGTGCATCATGTTAGGAGTAGGAATTCATGTTCCTTGGTACGAACTTGAATATGACCGTAGATTTCTTTCTTGAGACTGTTGTGTGTTTATTTTGGGACTACAGGATGGTATCACGAGAGATCCCCCTGCATGTTTACTTTGGGACTATAGATCGGTATTCCTGGAGATCCTCCTGCACATTTATATTTGGGACTACGGACGGCATCTCGAGAGATTCTCCTGTACTGGATATTTATATTTAGAACTACAGGACGGTATCCCGGGAGATCCTTTTGTACTAGATATTTATATATGGGACTACGGGATGGTATACGGGGAGATCCCCAGTACTGGATATTTATTTTGGGATTATCGATCAGTATTGCGGGAGATCCCCCTACTGTTATTACTACTTACTGGGTTATTTTCTTTCTGAGATTTCATGTTACTTGACTGTTAGCATTGTTAATTATATTGTCACGCCTACACTATTTTTCCTTATTATATAATTATATAACCAATAGGGCCCTGACCTTCCTTGTCCCTACTCGACCGAGGTTAGACTCGGAACTTACTAGGTACCGCTGTGATGTACTCATGCCCTTTCCTGCACATGTTTTTCGTCTGCAGATCCCGATTCTCCTCCTCAACCGTTCTATCAGTGAGGCGGGCGATTTTGGAGACTTCGAGGTCACCACGTCCGCAGACCTAGAAGTCCTTCTCTATTCTGCCATTTAGCTTTAGTTGTTCAGACATTTTGGAGTTAGATCACTGTGTTATTTTTTCTAGATTGTGATTTCATAAGATTCTAGGCTTTGGGAGTATCTTTGTTCAATTTTTATGTGAGCGGTATTGTATATGCGGAATGTTAAACCTTTTTATTATGTTATTCGTTTTGTAATTTATTTTCCCTTTTATCGAAATAGTTAGGCTTACCTAGTCGTAGCCACTAGGTATCATCACGACAGTTCACAGAGGGAGAACTTGGTTTGTGATAGTGGTTCCCCTACTTTGTTCTGAAATCTTACAATAACTAGCTCGTACTTAGAGTGTACTCTGATCTATATTGAGATCTTCACTCTAGCTATGACCTGTTACCATGCTATTTTGTCATTCACCATGACTTTTGTCTTATTGAAAAGTTTGTATGTCTACTTTTGATATTGTGAGGGATACTTAACATAATTTTAACCCCTAGGCTTTAAATAATTTAAGTTAGTGCTTTGTTTTAGACTTATTTGGCATGGTGCACCTTTGTATGTTAGTCTTGTAATCTCACAAAACCTGATTCCCCTACTTTCTTCAAAATGTTTTCTGTCCAATCTGCTAAGTGTTTGTACTTGTGATATCAACCACTATTTTGAGTTTTGTTGTTTATCTTCCCTTGTATGTTCTTTGTTTAATCACCCTTATTATGTCTACTTCTAAAATAGAAGTGAACCTCTTCGAATTCTATCATTTGATTTCTTTGTCGTGAGTGAATTTGAAATCAAAATTTTAAACCTCTATCTTCTATTCTCTCGCAGATGGTCTGGACACGCGCTACCAAAGATGACCAGACACCCGTACCCCCAACTAGAGCTTTCAAAGGTCGGGGTGGGGTAGAGGCTGAGAAAGCACACGTGGTGCAGCCAGAGCGCCCGCATGAGCTGCTATGGAGGAGTCACCAACTGCTCCAACCGGAGCCTAGGCACGTGATACGTCTACTACTGATACGTCGACATCTGTTGACAGTTCATGAGTTTGTACACCACTCTAGCTCAGGCAGGGTTGCTTCCCCTTGATGCAATCACATCTCAGGCCAAGGGGAGGAGCATAGACTCCTGCCACTCGCACTCTTGAGCAGCGAGTGTAGGTCGATCAGGTCCTAGAGATTATATCGATACCGCCTGTAGTCCAGTGCAGCCCGAGGATAAGGAAGTAGCTTCAGAGAAGGAGCAGAGGAGATTTGAGAGGTTCAAGAATTACCAGCCTCTTGCATTCAGTGGTCTAGCATCGGAGGATGCTCAGGGATTTTTGGAGTTTTGCCATCATATCCTCTGCACTCTGGGTATATTAGGGTCGAGTGTATTTCCTTCACTGCCTTCTAGCTTTGAGGGGCGGCCTATCAGTGGTGACGTACTTTTGAGTTGGAAAGTCCAACTGAGGCAGCTTCTCTTACACGTCTCAGTTTTCAGATATGTTCTTGAGAGAGTATGTCTCTTAGTGCCTTAAGGACGCGTGGCATGTCGAGTTTTAGCATTTGCACTAGGGTTCTATGACTGTATCGAAATACGCTATTCGTTTCAATGACTTGGGTAGGCATGCACCATCCTTCGTTTCTACGGTTTGCGAGAGAGTTTGCCGGTTTATTGAGGGGCTTATTCCCAGCTTCATATCTAGCATGGCATTAGAGTTACAGATGGATGTTTCTTATCAGTAGGTGGTGAGAATTGTTAGGCAAGTAGAAGGCGTGCATGCTCGGGATAGAGAGGAGAGAGAGGCCAAGAGGTCACGAGAGTTGGCCCATTATTCTGATGAATGTTCCCAAGCTGCAGTTCGTCATGGTAGGTGTTATGTGAGTTTCCCCATTCATCCAGCTCTTCTAGCATCCAGTGGTATTCCAGCTCCTCCTAGACCTTAAGAGTCTTATTATACACCTCTAGAATCTAGTGCGCCTCCTGCACGGGGTGCTTTCAGTGGTCAGTCCAACAGACCTGGCCCGAGCCAGTCACAGCCACCATGTCCTCTTAAAGCTTGTTTTGAGCGTCATATGGTGAGGGATTGCCATAGACTTATGAGGGACCCACCTCCAAAGACTTCTCCCCTACAGCATGCTCCGCAGAGTTCCCAGGATATGATTGCAGCACCAGTTGCAACTCCACCCGCCCAGCCAGCTAGAGGTAGAGGTCGCCCTGGAGGAGGACAAGAAAGATATTATGCTCCTCCTCCCTGTACTGAGGTTGTTGCCTACGATTCAACCATCACATGTATTGTTCCGGTCTGTCATAGAGATGCATTGATTCTATTCGATCAAGGCTCCATATTTTCTTATGTATCCTCTTATTTTCCCCGAATTTAGGGAAGTTTTAGGATTCTTCGAGTTCCCTAATTTATGTTTCTACTCCTCTGGGGGATTCTCTTGTTGTAGACTGCATTTATCGATTGTGTTTGATTGCTCTTGCTGGTTTTGAGACCAAAGCCGATTTGTCATTGCTCAACATGGTAGATTTTGATGTTATATTGGGCATGGACCGGTTGCCGCCCTATTATGCTATTCTTTATTGTCAAGCCAAAATTGTGGCGTGTCTCTAGCTTATGTAGGTGTTTTCATCATTGATACCCCAACAGTTGATTCAGTCCCCCAGTAGTACAGGATTTCTCTAGCAAGTCACTCCAAGCCCTTCTTACCCACGCTCTTCCAGAATTCTACTAGAATCTCGTCCGGCCCAGTCGCTCTAAACATACTAATCTTGCGCATAGATATTGCGGGATCGCCTTCATTCACAAGGTGAATGTTCGATGAAGCCCGAATGATGAAGGAGTGATCCAATGAGGGGGTCCATAGAGGGGATGATCCCCTACAATGCTTCTTTGATGGTGTAGACTCAACCGTCCCGGAAGAGTTTACCAGGTTGGGTGACTTAGAAGTGCCGAGGAAAAATCCATCTTCGAAGGTGGACAAGCCGAAATCGAGCTCGAGGCTGATCAACCGGTTCCACGCTCTAAGCACGGATCTCGATCAGAAGTGGTCAATGTTATCACGCCCTGGAGGATGCTCGAGCTCTTTTGGCCTTTGTCAGGGTAGCTAGCTACCTCTGATGCCTAAAAACCAAATAATACCAAGCAAAACTGGACGAGGTGAATGCATGATGCTTGTTCAACGAAGCACAACAAGCGCTAAATCGAGTAAGGTGTAACCAAACTCTTTTATTTTTCAAATTAAGTTCTTGATGATTGTAATGCCTCTTCTCATATTTGCAGGCCTCTTTTCTCCATCATGAAACCTTTCTTCAGTACCAGTATGAGCTGAGCCAACTTGTGGTCAAGGTCAAAGAGCCTATTGAGAAGAGGGATGTGCATAAGCTTCTCAGTGAGCAATATGAAGGAGAAGTCAAGAACCTTCGAGCCAATTTGGAAGTGGCTTAGAAAGAACATGCCAACTTGGTGGAATAGGTAAAATATTTTGAAGTTAGCAATGACGAGCTAGAGACAGTGAGTAACGGTCAGAATTCACAGGTTCAGCATAAGGTTGATCGAGTCGACCAGTCACGAGCTGAGATGAATGAAGTCAAATCCATGGTTGAGGAGTGGAAGGGCAAAGTTTCTAAATTACCTTTGGAAAAAAAGAGCGTCCGGGAGTAGCTGGCCTTGGTGGAGGCCCAACTTCAAGCGTTAAGGGAGAAATCTGAGGCCCAATCCCAAAATATCGAAGACCTCCAATCTCAATTGGGATTGACTGTTGCCAAATAAGATACCCTTGCCAAGGAGCTAAAAGCAGCCAAGTCAGTGCCGAAAATAACCAAGGTTGATGCCGAAGAATGGTTGCACAGTACAAATCTAATGTTGAGGCATCCCGGGACCGCCTAAAAGCCATTGTTGAATACGTGATGTGACGGTCGCGAAGGGTGGCTCTCGAAGAAGTTCATGGTTGGGGTTTTGACTTATTGGCCGAGATTGAGAATACTAATAGGCTCAAGGTCGAAGCCAAGAAGCTAGCATATCCTGAAGACGAGGAAGACTCCGAGGGTTCTAGCGGATTCGAGGGCGAAAAAGACCCCAATGGCCTAGGTGATGAGGCGGGCTCCGGCGAAAACCAGGCTTCTTAGGTGCTTTTAGATTTTGTTGTTTTTGTACTTTTGTAATTTTTTAGGCGATATATATACATACTAGTCTCTTTTTCCCTTCGACAGTTTTCAAGATTATTTCTTTTTGCTTTTTTCTTTACGATTGCAAAATTTCGAATGCTCCATACGTAATAAATAGGTCTTGTTTGGAGGTTCAAATAAGGCTCGTTCTCAATGTAACTTTGCTTAAGACTCGTGGGGTCTTGGTATGACCGGAAGCTTTTCCCGAAATGCTTACTTAGAAATTTTTAATCTACAATTTTGTCGAGGGTATCCTTTGAACCAGTTGAGAAATTTTGAATTCTGAAGGACTTGTGTTTTGGTTACAGATCTCGAACGTCTTCGAGCAATTCTAAGACGATCATATCCATTTAAGTTAGGGTGTTACTTAATGGGCTTAGTACCCCGGGCTTTGATACTCTAGCCATCATGGCTTGCCCAGGAGAACAATCCTTGAATGGGGATGGTTGTAGCCTTTAATGTTGGGGCAATTCCTAATAGGTTATGTTCCCCCATGCTTCGACAGCCCGAACTATCCAAGCTTTCCTTGGATGATAGTCCCCCAAGTAAGGGTGATCTCTTAGATTCGGATAGAGGTGTCCCTTGGGCTCGATGTCTTTAAGGAATAGAATGTAGAAGTTTTTAAGAGACAAAATGTTTATCTCCAAGGTAGAAACTTTCTTTTATTTCTGTACACAACATACAACATAGCAAATGTGTACAAGCTTCGTGTTATGGCTTGAGTGGTCTATATGGGCGTGATTCGTATAATCGTTTTGCCCTACAATAAATATTATCCATCGAGCCCAAACTGTTCAAGCATAGAGTTTCTTTTGTAGCTAAAGTCGCTATCCGAGAATGACAGCCCCCAATATTTAAGGCGGGTCATAGAGAGGGATCAGATAGTGTTGATGTGATCCTTGACTCCGGTTCATAGCTGGTCTTAAATTATAAGTTAGCACGATTGACTATTGCGTCATTAAAACCCTTACGAGAAAACCCATTTGGGACAAAACTGGTTCAAGGGAAAAAGAGATCAATGTGTAATTTCAGGCCCAAAGGTTGTATTATTCTTTGACGATTACCTGCAAGTGTAAGTCCAATCTATAATATATGTAAAGAAAATAAATGAATGGGGTCGTACCTTATCAATATTATTGTTCTAAGTGGGGTACGTTGAAGTTGTTTGGTTGTCGCTCATCGTTCATTGCTTCGAGTTATTATAATCATTTGCTAGTGATCTCGATAATTCGATATGGACCTTCCCAATTCGGTCCCAGCTTCCCTTCATTCAGTTTACGGGTATTTAGTGTCACATTCCTCAATACCACGTCCCTGACATTGAAATGTCGGAGGTTGGCTCTTCATTGTAATTCCTCTCGATTTGTTAATTTTTGGGTGGCAAATCAGATGAGGGTGGCCTCGTGCCTTTTGTCTAACAGTTACAGGCTCGTACTCAAGGACTCGTCATTTGAATCTTCGATCACATATCGAAACCTGAGACTTGGTTGTCCTACTTTGACCGGTATTAGAGCTTGGCCACCATAGACTAACAAGAACAGGTCATACAATATGCCCATAGGAGGTCAAGAAAAATTTCCTTCCATTTTCCTTTGGCGCCAGTCAACCACGTTTTGAGGTTTTGGAGTATGGTTTTGTTCGTGGACTCCGCTTACCCATTCCCATTAGGGTGATAAGGTGTTGATATGGTCGTTTTGATCTTATGGTCCTCGAAAATCTTTCTCACTTTGCTGCTGATGAGCTGCTTCTCATTGTCGCATACGCTTTCGGCAGCATTCTTTACCGACATATTATGTGGTCCCAAATGAAATTAGTAACTTCCTTATCTCTAACTTTCTCAAATTCTTGGAATTCCACCCATTTAGAAAAATAGTCAGCCATAAGTAATATAAATTGAGCCTTATCGGGTGTCCACGGTAGGGGCAACAATGTCCATTCCCCATTTCATGAATAGATAGGGTGACAAGATCGAATACAACAGCTCCCTTGGCTGATGTTTCATCAGAGCGTGCCTCTGTCACCCATTGCATTTTCTCATGAACTCTTTTGCATCATTTTCCATGTCGACCCAGTAGTAGCCGGCTCTTATTCGCTTCCGAACCAACGATACGGTGCTTGAATGATTTCCACAGGTTCCTTTGTGGACCTCCCTTAACACATACTCGGTAGCTCCCAATCCTAGACATATGGCGAGTGGGCCATCGAATATTTCCTGAATAAGTACCATCTTCGGACAAGTTCCCCTTCATATGTAGAGCTATCGATTTTTGAAGATCTGAAATTAATTTTTCGGTCTTTAGGTGATCTACATATTTGTTTCTCAAGTCCCGGGTAAAACTTGTCGAGTTTATCTCGGCATGGCCTTCTTCTATTACCAATTTCATGAGTCATATGACCATTCCCGAGTTGTATTCATCATCTTCGACCAATGATCCTTACTTACTAAGAGTGTCGGCCTTGATGTTTTGACCCTGAAGTACATGTTACGAAATCTGTTCCTTGAACCGTTGTACCATCACCTATAGCTTATTCAGGTACCTTTGCATTTGTTCCTCTTAGACTTCGAAAATTATTGACTTGTTTCACCACGAGGAGGGAATCACACTTAGCTTCGATCACCGCGTCCCCCAGGCTTTTAGCAAGTTCAAGACCTGCAATCATGGCCTTTTACTCGGCCTCGTTGTTAGGAAATTTTATAGTTCTAATAGATTTTGTAACAATATTACCCGTCGATGGCTTTAATATGATGCCAAGTCCGAACCACTTTGCATTCGACGCACCATCCAATATGAGGGTCCAGATTACGGAGAAGGTCCTTGAGTTCAACAACTTTTTCTCGACCTCGGGTACTAGGTCCGGTGTGAAGTTGGCTACGAAGTCCGCCAGAATTTGAGATCTGATTGCAATTCGGGGTCAATATTTGATAACGTACCCTTTATTTCCACGTCCCATTTAGCCAATCGTCTTGACAGCACGAGCTTAAGCATTATGTTCCTTAACATGTAAGTAGTTATGATACATATGGGATGCCATTGGAAATACGATTTTAACTTCCTAGAGGCGCTTAGTAAAGAATGCACCAATTTATCTAGATGAGGATATCTAGCTTCGGCCTCGCCTATAGTCCTGCTAACATAGTAGATAGGAAATTACGTACCTTCCTCTACGGGACCAGGACTCCACTTACTGCTTTCTCGGATACCACCAAGTACAGGTACAACTGTTTATCTGCCTTCGAAGTATGAAGCAAAGGCAAGGCTCTAAAGATAGCGCTTGGGTTCTTCTAAAGCTTGTTAACACTCTGGGTTCCATGAGAAATTATTCATCTTCAATAACGAGAAGAACTGATGGCTCTTGTCGAAGGACCATGAAATAAATCAGCCACACACGGCTATGGGCTCGATTAACCTTTGAATGTCCTTGACAATGTCCACCACGATAATGTCCTTTTTAGCCTTGATTTTATCGGGGTTGATCCCAATTCCCCAGCAAGACACCATGAACCCGAGGAACTTCCCGAACTCGACTCTGAACTTGCATTTCTCTAGGTTTAGCTTCATATTATATTTCTTCGGTTTGTTGAAGGTTTCTTGCAAATATTTCAAATGGTCCTCTACTCGCAGGGACTTAACTAACGTATCGTCAATGTAAACCTCTATTGATTTTCCTATTTATCCTTTGAACATATGATTTACTAGGCGTTGGTAAGTGGCATTTTAGTGATGAAGTATATTTTTTCCTGGTTGCCCAGGTCCATCCGAATTTGGTTGTACCTAGAGTAGGCATCGTGAAAGATGAGGATCTCGTGGCCGATCGTCGCATTGATCTTGCAATCGATGTTTAGAAGAGGGAATGAGTCCTTGGAGCATGTCTTATTCGAGTCTTTGTAGTTTACACACATTATTAATTTATTTCCATTTAAAGAGAATACTCACCGACGGACCTTATTTTAAGGAGTTTATATACCCCGTCTTCGATGAATGCATGCTCTACTTCTGACTAAGGCCTCCTTTTTTGTTTGATCACGTGGAACTTCGAGTGTAGGCTCATCTTATAAGTAGTTATCTCTGGTAGAATCCCGATCATGTCAAGGTGGGACCAAGCGAAACAATCTATGTTAGCTATAAGAAATTTAATGAGTTTTTTCCTGATCTCGGGGATTAACCCCATGCCCAGGTATACCTTATGATCGAGAAGGTACTCGATCAATATGTGCTCCAGTTTTTTGGCCATTGATTAGTGGAGTTGGAATCATGGGGGGTTATGAAATACCTAGGAACTATGTAAACGTCGTCCTCAACTGTCCCCTACTTCTATGATTGGGTTGGGGCCTATGTCGGTAATTTTATTTGGCTTCTTCCTTGGTGACTAAACCCAGATCCTTTGGTGTTGAAATTGCAGATATCGAGACCACCTCTTCGACCACTAAAATCTCATTTGCGGCTAGTTGTCCTCCGTAAATTGCTTTAATCCCTCCTGGCATTGGGAATTTCAAAAACCGGTACAGTATTATGGGAGTTGCCTCATGTTGTGAAGTTATAGCCTCCCAAATAGAGCATCGTATCTCATATTTCCTTTGATCACGTTGAACTTGGTTTCTTGAATAGTCATGCCGGTGTTCACCGGTAATGTTTTCTCCCCTTTAGTGGTCTATATGCCATGTTGAATCCGTTTAGAACTCGGATTGCATGCATGATTTGGTTTTGTTCTGCTGTACGACCCTTGATTTGATGATATTGGCCGAGCTACCTGGATAAATTAACACGTGCTTAAATCGCAATTTATTTATGAGTACATACATTACCAGTGGATCATTGTGGAGCTACACAATACGTTTAGTGTCCCTATCATTGAGAGACTGGGTTCCTTCTTCCACATAATCTCGAGTCTATTTTTCCTGTGTGATGGATACTTTGGTACGCTTTTAACATCCGCCCCTGGGGGACATCAAACACATCGATGACCATTATAAGCATGTATTGAGGTTCTTCCTTCTTGATCTATTTACTAGAATCTCTATTCCTGAAATGGTTTTTTGATCGATCGCTCATAAACTCTCAAAGATGTCAGTTGTTAAACAATGGGGATACTTCCTCTCTCAATTGTCGGCACTCTTCTATTATGTGGTCGTGAGTGCCATGATATTTACACATTAGGTTGGGATCCCTTTAGGGTAGATGTCTTTGATGGGTCTAATGGCAGGTATGATGGCAGCAACATCAGCCTTGACGTTTTACTTCGATAAATTCGGCACATTCTTAGGCCCGATGAGCCTATCAAAATTGTTTTTGCTCATGAGTGCTCAGTGATTTGACCTCGATTTCTTCTCCTTTCACTTATTATAGGGTTTTGCCCAGACCAATAGCCTATTTGGTCTCCGTTATGTGGTTGATACCAATCCCTGTTTGCTCTTGGTTCACGATCAATGTCTCTCTTGACTCTGTCGATAGCTCTGATGGGATAAACAGACCTGGAAGGGGCTCCAAGTATATCATCTTCGACCCTAATTTTTGAGTAATACCGGTTATGTACGTCGGCCTAAGTCACAGTTGTATATTCTATTAAATGTTGCTTCAACTGCTGTTAAACCAACGAGCTTCGAACTTTGAGTCCTTAGATGAAGGCCTAAACAGCCCAATCGTTCGCAACTGGAGGCAGGTCTATCTATTCCATTTGGAACCGGGTCACGAATTCTCTAAGAATATTATTATCTCTCAGTTTCACTTTGAAAGGGTTTAACTTCCTGGTCTCGACCTTGATGGCCCCGGTGTGTCCTTTCATGAAGGAGTCTAGAAGCATAGCAAACGAGTCAATAGAATTAGGGGATAGGTTGTGATACCGTGTCATATGTCCCTTTGACAAAGTTTTCCCAAACCTCTTCAAAAATTCTTCAGTAGTACGGGCTCTATCTCATCATCCTCCAAGTGTTCCCTTTGATGGCGTACATATAGGAAGTCACATGCTCATTTGGGTCAATTGTCCCGTAGTACTTAGGAATCTCGGGCATGCAGAACTTCTTTGGGATTGGCTCCGAAGCTGCTCTTGGGGGAAAATGTTTTTGAAGAAACTTCTTTGAACCCAGGCTCTTCAATGTCGGTGGTACTCTTGGGATTTGGTCGACCCTAGAATTGTAGGTTTCTACCTTTTTGTCATTGGCTTTAATTTCTTTTCTCCCGATTCTACCTGTTTTGTTAGCTCCTCGAGCATCTTTATGATCTTGGGGTTAGTCCCGAATTTAGCTTCACCTGGCCTCTCCGTGACCGATTCATTTAGACGGGTGATTTTTTGGGACGGCCCGGGCTCAGTCCTGCTGGGGGCGCGATACTAGTTCTGCAGCTGGCTATCGCTTCTTGTTTGTCTTGTTACATTCCAAAGATCACCCGCAAGTTGAACCTATCACCTTTACCGTCGTGTGTATTTTGGGAAATCATTCGGACCCCCCCCCCCTCTCGCCCGATGCTGATTTCGGGATCAGTAGGAAAGTTTGCATTAATGGCCACATGTGAGTTAGCATAGATCGGGTCCACGGGTGGAACTCCATTGCGATCGACAGGGGCACCTTGTTACCGGGTACTATGTTGTTTCTCTCTTCATAGTGACCGGACTCATCATCCACGTTCAGAGGGGCAGATTGGGAGTATGGCATTTAACCTTTTTCTTTAAATTAAAGTCACTCCAAAGAACAAGTGTAAAATAGGGTGTGTCACAGAAATTTTTATCAAATTGTCGGCATTATACTTAGCTCCACGGTGGGCCCTAAGTGTTTATCCTCAAAATTGGATAGCAATTAAATTTGTAAGTGGTTTTATGGATATACTGATTAATTGAATACAAATGTTAAATTACGTTAAATTAGATAGATAAAGGTGTATTAAATTCAAATCGTGCGAGGAGAATGATTCCAACCTTAGCGAAATGTCCACCCTCGATCCGGTATCACGACGACTAGCACTGATGAACAAAATAAGAGCTTTCGATAACCAAAACAATAGTGTATTGCCTTAGTATGTGTGTTACAATATCCTCAATGAATTATCAGACTTCCTATTTATATAGTAGGGAATCCTACTCTACGTACAATTCCATAAAAGATAAAAAATCTCCTGTTTAACTGATTTTGGTTCTTTATTGATATGTGCTGAGATCCATGTCATGATATTCGTTCGGTCGCGAATATTACGGCATTATATTGGTCGTACTTGATTGTCTGACAATGTTCTTCGAAGCCTTTCAGGGTTTGGACCGATTCCCGAATTATGACCCCAATATTCTAGAGTGGAGGCATCATGCCCCCGGACTCTTACTCGATGCATCACTTGGCTCGATTCCGATCTTTCGTCATCATCTCTCGAACTCGATTTATTTTATTGAAGATCGTGATGTACTATGAGCCCGATAGTATATAACCAAATATCTGCGAGAGCTAGAACAGAGAATACTTTCATGAATTTTAGTACTTAAGAGTTGTCTTTCAAGTTGTACTAAAGACTTTGCACAATTTGTTGTCTATACATAGCTAAATGTGAAAGGAGGGAAACATATTATATATACTTGAATACATGAAAGAAATAAGAATTTCTCTTCTCTTTATTTTTATATTTTTATTTATTTTTTATTTTATATTATTATTTTGAGCTAAGTTTCTTAACATATTATCCGCACGAATTGCTCACAAAATTTGAACATGAAGCAGATGAGCCTCTATTTATTTTTGTTATGTCGCCACTAGATTCCTCAAGGCAATCCAGTTTCATTCCCAGATAAAATACAAAGCTAACACATTTTATGGTAAGTTATGGTGATAAGTACAGTTAGTAAAAGATTATGAAATTGTTGAGCCATTAACACACCTTAGGCTTCTTTTGCCGTTGACATTGTTGACGCCGTTTTTCATACTATGATTACTTTTCTTCAAATCTATGGGTCAAATAGATGGCCGGATATAATCTTTCAATAGGTTATTATTATTTTACAATATTAGTTGTGTATTATGTGAAATCACAAAGGTAAATTTCGTAACAAGTAACTTACACATATTTATGCAGACAAAGGGATAAATTTTTGTGACAATGCATGTTTATTATTTCATATTTAATTAACATGAAATTTAAAAAGATACTCGGTGTTTATGAGCATTATCAATGTATACAATTATCCTTGGAATATGTGAAGACTAGAATTTACTAAACAACATAAGGAATTTTCTTTGCTACCTAATCACACATTTAGATAACATATTATAAGATGGTCTGACTAAACTCTTGTCACGATCCGAATTTTCCATCTTCAGTATTTATGATAGTGTATAATTGTGAAAGCTAGGCTAGCCGAGTATTATAAATTCATTCCTCTTTTATTCAGTATGTTCAATATAATAAGTGGTCAAATAGCGGAATAGTTAAATAACCAGAAATGCGGAAGACGAAAACTTAATAGCTTAACCAAACATTATTACATGAATCTAAAATACAACACTACTCAGAATTTGGTGTCACAAAGTCACGGACCATCTACAAATCCTACAAATAAAGTTTAAATATAAATACATGAATCTCTCTCTGGACAAGTAAAAACATAAGAAGATGATAGAAGGGGACGCTAGGGCCTGCGGATGTAGGCAAGACTACCTCGGGTCGCATGACTGGACTGAAGACAGCACCCCCACTGCGGTCGAAAAGATGTCGCATCGGGATCTACACACAGTACACAGTGTAATATTAGCACAACTGACCCTTTGTGATGGTAAGTTCCTAGCAACCTCGGCAAAGTAGTAACGAGGCTAGGACCATACTACTAAATAAACCTGTGCAGTTATATTATATACAGCGAAAAATAAAAGCAGATATTTACATTAACCAATGGAAGGGGGAAAAATACTGCGGGGAATATCAAGTAATAACTGAATACCAAAAGAGGAATGTAAATAAACCAAAATTCAATTGCAAATAAGGATAAGGAAAACAAATACAACATTCTATTTTATTTCTTCCTTGTTGCAGGCATGTAACCCAGTCTTATTTCATGTATCTCGTTGCAGGCGTGCAACCTGCTCCCATTTTATGTATCTTGTTGCAGGCGTGCAACCCGCTCCCTTTTCATGTATCTCGTTGCAGGCGTGCAACCCGATCCCAATTCATATATCTCGTTGAGGGAGTTCAACCCTCTCCCATTTCATATATATCATGTTGGAGGCATGAAACCCGCTCACATTTCATATATGACCGTGGCGCTCAATCCTATTTACAAGTCAACATCAATCACAGAAGAATCTTGGCAAGGGAACAAGAGTATAATAACAACGTCCCTGCAAGAGAGACAATATCGTAAACAATAACATCACGGCAAGGGAGACAATATCATAAATAATAATATTCTGACAAGGGAGAAATATCATAAACAATAATATCTAGGCAAGGGAACCAACAATAGAAATCAACATATTAGGCATGAACAAATTATGAGAAAGTCACGACAATTACGATACAAGACTCAGGGGCATGCTTCATATTAGCAGATCTCTGATGTCGCAATTGCGATCAAGGTTCGCAATTGCGAACCTTTAAGAAACCTGCTTTCTACGCATTTGTGAACCCTGAGGATTCATTCTCTTCGCATTTGCGATGCTGCTATCGCATTTGCGATATCGCAATTGCGATTAATACATCGCATTTGCGACCAAGACAGCCCAGGCCATAGTTTGTTTTTGCGACACTAAGTTCGCATTTGCAAGCCAGGCTTCGCAAATGCGAAGCCTTCAGACCTGCAATACAACAGAAGTTTCCTAAGTCTAAATTTCACTCTATTGCCTATCCAAACTCACCCGAGCCCTCGGGGCTTAAAACGAAACATGCACGCAAGTCCAAAAGATATCATATTGACTTGCTTGTGTGATCAAGTCATCAAAATAACATCAATAACTATGAATTTAACATCAAAAATCAAAGAAAATCTCATGAAGTTTTAAGTTCGAATTTTAACAACCGAAGGTCCGATTCACGTCATTTCAAGTCCGTTTCATACCAAATTTTACATGCTCGATTTAAACACCATATAAGATTTGTATTGGGCTGCGGAACAAAAATACGGGCCCGATACCATCCATTTCATTTATATTAAAATTTCCAAAAATTCTAGAATTTATAGTTAAACAATTTTCTTCAAAAATTTATTTCTCGGGCTTGAGACCTCGGAATTAAATTCTGGGCATACGCCCACATCCCATATTTTCCTACGGACCCTCCGGGACCATCAAATCACGGGTCCGAGTCCGTTTACCGAAATTTTTAACCGAAGTCATCTTAAATTTATTTTAAAAGCAAAATTCGTCATTTTTTATAAATTTTTACATAATGGCTTTCCGATACGCCTAGACTATGCACGCAACTCGAGGTGAGACAAAAAAGAAGTTTTAAGGCCTCGAAACATAGAATATATTTCTAATATAAGTGATGACCTTTTGGGTCATCACATTCTCCACATATAAAACAATTGTTCGTCCTCGAACAGACATAAGAAGGAAATACTTGAGTCGGAGAGAAGATAGGGATAACGGCCCCGCATATCGGACTCGGACTACCAGGTTAATTCCTCAACAAGCTGACGTCTCCACTGAACACGAATAGAATGGAAGCTCTTCAGATACTGTTGAAGTCTAACACATGGGATGGATCACCGTAATACCTCCAAAACATCGACACATAAAACACAGGATGCACGACTGATTAACTCAGCGACAACGCAAGTCTATAAGCTACCTCTCCCACTCGATCAAGAATCTCAAGCGGGCCAATGAACCTAGGGCTAAGCTTTCCCTTATTTTCAAATCTCATCACGCCCTTCATAGGTGATACCCGAAGCAACACCTGCCTGCTGACCATGAATGCCACATCACGAACCTCACAATCGATATACCTCTTTTTCCTGGACTGAGTTGTACGAAGCCTATCCTGACCTTTATCAAGGCATCGTGCACAAGATCCGTATCCAACAACCGAACCTCCCCCAGCTCAAACCACCCGAGTGGCTACCGATACCGCCACCATATAAAGCCTCATAAGTAGCCATCTGAATGCTCAACTAGTAACTATTGTTGTAGGCAAACTCCTCTAAAGGCAAAAACCGATCCCACAAGCCTCCAAAGTCAATAACACAAGCTCGGAGCATATCCACCAAAATTTGAATAGTACGCTCGAACTGCCCGTCTATCTGAGGATGAAATATTATGCTCAACTCGACCCGTGTGCCCAACTCATGCTAGACTACCATCCAGAAATGCGATGTAAATTACGTACCTTGATCAGAAATGATAGACACAGGCACACCATGAAGACGAACAATATCCCGGATATAGATCTCAGCTAACCTCTCGGAATAATAGGAGACTGCCACAGAAATGAAATGCGCTGACTTGGTCAGCCTATGAACAATAATCCACACTACATCGAACTTTCTCTGAGTCGGTGGAAGTCCACAAGAAATCCCATAGTGATACGCTCCCACTTCCACTCTGGAAGCTCAATCCTCTAAGACAAACCACTAGGTCTCTAAGGCTCGTACTTTACTTGTTGACAATTCAGACACCGAGCCACATACATAACAATATCCTTCTTCATCCTCCTCCACCAATAATCTTGTTGCAAATCCGGATACATCTTAGCGGTACCCGGATGAATAGAGTATCGGGAACTATGGGTCTCCTCTAGAATTAACTCTCAAAGCCCATCCACATTAGGCATACAAACACGACCCTGAATCCTCAAAACTCCATCATCTCCCAATGTTACCTGCTTGGCACCACCATGTTGCACTGTGTCCTTTGGGATACACAAATAGGGATCATCATACTACTGATCTCGAATACGGTCCAATAATGAAGAACGAGCGACTGTGCAAGATAACACACCGCTGAGCTCAGAGACATTCAACCATACAAACTAATTGGCCAAAGCCTGAACATCTAAAGCAAGTGGTCTCTCACTGACCGGAATATACGCAAGATTGCCCATACTGACTGACTTCCTACTCAAAGTTTGGGCTACCACATTAGTCTTCCCCGGATGATATAAGATGGTGATATCATAGTCTTTCATTAACTTCAACCACCTCTTCTGGCTCAAGTTTAACCTTTTTTTGCTTGAACAAATATTAGAAACACTTGTGATCCGTGAACACCTCACATGACACACCATATATGTAGTGCCTCAAAATCTTCAGTGCGTAAACAATGGCTGCTAACTCCAAATCATGAACTGGATAATTCTTCTCACTACTCTTCAACTGTCGCGAAGTAGAAGCAATGACCTTGCCATCCTGCATAAATATTGCACCAAGTCTAATACGAGATGCGTCAAAATAAACTGTATATGGCCCTGAACATGTGGGCAAAACAACATCGGCATCGTAGTCAAAGCTATCTTGAGCTTCTGAAAGCTCTCCTCAGAGCCGTCCGATCATCTGAATTGGGCACCCTTCTGGATCAACCGGGTCATAGGGGATTCTACAGATGAAAACCCATCCAAAGACCGACGGTAATAGCCTGCCAAATCCAAGAAACTTTGGATCTCTATAGCTGATGTGAGTCTAGGCTAGTCCTTGACTACCTCTATCTTCTTTAAATCTACCTGAATACCATCTGCTGATACAACATAACCCAAGAAAGCAACTGATCCCAACCAAAACTCACACTTTGAAAACTTAGCATACAACTGACTATCTCTCAAAGTCTAAAGAACAACTCTCAGATGTTGTTCATGCTCCTCCCAACTGCGATAAATCAAAATATCATCAATGAAAACTATCACAAACGAATCCAAGGAAGGCTTGAACACTTGGTTCATCAAATCTATAAAAGTTGTTGGGGTGTTTTTCAACCCAAGTGACATCACCAAGAACTCATATTGCCCATACCGAGTGCGGAAAGTCGTCTTAGGGACATCAAATACCCTAATCGTCAACTGATGGTAGCCATATCTCAGGTCAATCTTCGAAAATACCTTGGCATCCTTAAGTTGATTAAACAAATCATTAATCCTCGGTAATGGATACTTATTCTTGATTGTAACCTTGTTCAATTTTCGGTAATCTATACACATTCTCATTGATCTGTCCTTCTTCTTAATAAACAACATTGGCGCACCCCAGGGAAAGAAACTAGGTCTAATAAATCCTTTATCAAGCAAGTCTTACAACTGCTCCTTCAATTCTTTCGGCTCAGTTGGGTCCATACAATACGGCGAAATAGAAATGGGCTGAGTGCCCGAAGCCAAATCAGTGTAGAAGTCAATATCCCTATAGGGTGGCATACCTGGCAACTCTGAAGGAAAAACCTCAGGAAACTCACGAACAACAGTCACAGAATCCACCAGAGAAACCTCAACACTAGAATCACGAACATATGCCAAATAGGCCAAACACCCCTGCTCGACCACACGTCGAGCCTTCATATATGAGATCACACTACGGGTAGAATGACCAGGAATCCCTCTCCACTCTAAACGAGACAACCCCGGCAAGTCTAAGGTTATAGTTTTGGCATGACATTCCAAGATAGCGTGGTAAGGTGATAACCAATCCATCCCCAATATGACATCAAAATCAACCATATCTAAAACTACAAATCTACACGAGTCTCAAAACCCCCAATCACAACTATACATGAACGATGGACACGATCTACCACAATAAAATCGCCCACCGGTGTAGGCACATATACAGGAGCACTCAAGGAATCATTAAGCATGACCAGATACGGTGCAAAATAAGATGACACATAGGAGTATATAGATTTTGGATCAAATAGAGCTAAAACATCTCTATACAAACCAGAACAGTACATGTAATAACTACATCGGAATCCTTAGCCTCAAGCATGGCTGGAAGAGCATAACATAGGGAATGGGCCCCACCACCCTAAACTGCATCTCTGGGATGTCATGTTGCTTGCTGGTTGTGAGCACGTGATTTTTGTCATACATGAAAATAACTCCTAAAAAATAAACCAAAAATAATTTTCATTAATTTTAGGAATTTTTATTTATTTATTTAAATTTCATGCATTTTTAACATTTTTAAATCATAGGAAATTTTTTAAAATTGTCATTTTACATATTTATCTTTTAGTCTTCAGAAATTAATATTTTTACTTAGTTTAAGTTAATTAGTTGTTTTAATAAATAAAAAATTTTAATTTCTACAAAAAATAGTTTAGTTTAGGTTTTTAAATTAATTAAAGAAAAGAAAAGGAAAAAATAAATAAAATAAAATAGGAAAAAATATTTGATTTTGTTTATTCAAAATTGGGTCAATTCTTAAATTGACCCCAATTAATTAACCCAATACTGTCTAACCCAAGCCCAATTTACATAAGCAAATATTCATTACCCTTTACCTTATCCCTACGTATAAAAAGGCACTTTAGAAAACCAAAAAAGGAGATCCGGAGACCCTTAGGGAAATAGAATAAAGGGTCGAATCTCAGGAGCTCCATCTTCTTCTTTTTTCTTCATTTGTTCTCGAAACCAGGCATCGATATCCCTTGAATTTTAGTAGAAGAACGGGTTTCCCACCTTTCTGCTAAAAGAAAATCAGTTTCCATCTCGCTCCAGCTTTCACCCTCAACACTGTCCAGCTAGTTCGCCGGAAACGAGCCTCACAACCTCGGGTTTAGAGAAAAAAAGTTTCAAAAATTGGAAACTAAAGCTTCAACATGGATTAGGAGAATTTTTGGTTTAGCTGGGTTTTGGATTGCCTTGTTTCTGCTGCTATTACTCCCCGTTGCTAGCTGAACTTCAACTCGTCTAGCCGTTATTTTTTTGGTTTTGCTGAAATTTAAGGTACGAGCCAACTTTAATTAATGTAATCTCCATTCAATTTATAGAAACTATGAATTTGAACATACATTTTGTTACTATAAGTGTGAATTTGTCTCTTCTTTCTCATTCAATTCATGTGACTATTATTGTTGTTGAGCCATGAAGTATTTGATGCGAGTATTAGTAAACATGGATTAAAATTAGACTTTACCGATTTTGTAGTTGAGAAACTTTGGTGAATGTTATTTCTGGAAATTGTAAACGACAACGACGTTATGTATTTGATTATTCTTTGAAATCTCAAATCAAGAAAGAAGACTAATTTTATGTGGGTGTATTTAAAGTTTTTTTTTTGGCAATCCACTGGGCAGAGCTTAGGGTTAATTTTTTATTAAGAAAATGAAATTCAAAATTACAACATAATAACTTGCTTGTGCCAAATAAGCCATGATCATCACAGTGTTTATAACATACACTGTAATGATATTACATATGAGAATATTACGATGGGAAAATAAAATTATGATCAAACGACTAAGGAATTGTCCTTTTTCCAACTTTGTGATGTAATCAATATGGAGTATATTGATTTCATCCACAAATTTTCTAAAAAGGCCTTCACTATTCATGCTTTGTTTTTTGTTCTACTGCACTTTGTAAAAGTAGTTTGGTTGGCCTGTTTTTATTTTGCAACTCTCATTGGGAGCTTCCTTTTGTTTGCATCTTCAACCATTCTGTCATCCCAGCTTCTATCCCTTTGATGACACTTTTTATTTGTTTTACTGTGCGTTGGTGACAAATCTCCTATTCTTGCAGCATGTTTCCGGCATTGCATTAAGGTATCCTCTTCCTCCCCTTCTTCATATATGTGTCTTCCTTCTATTTCATTCTGGATTTGCTTCGAGGAGATTATCAGTGCAGAGGATACTTGCTCGTCTACTTGTGAAAATTCTACTAATTTTCTATCCTCACCAGGGGCAGTTCATTGGAGGTTGACTATTGTGGAAGACTCTAATCTCATTTTGTCCAGATGATGGCAGAACTATTTTGTTTCCACCATATGATGTTTCACCCGAAGATTTAGTTACATTTTGTGTTGTTTCTTTTTGGTCGATCTTTCCTGTTATTACCCTTGAAATACCTGCTGTTGAATTATTTTTTGGAATGTAATCTGGAGCGCTGTGGTTCAATTTACTTGCAACAGCTTTCATTTTTACATTCCAACTTAAATTTGCAGCTTTCCTTTGCAATTTAGGCTCATTTTGCTCCTCATTGTCTTCTCCTGAAGAATTGTAATCATCTTCTTGGCCTTCTTTTACAGATGAGTCACCATCTGAATCTTCGTCCCAGCTCTCGACATCATCAAATTGGCATTGGTCCCAGAGTTTCGATTTAATTGCCAAATCTCTCATGTTAGCAAGAGCTACTTGTTTGTTCTTAGCATTGAAGCTTAAAAATTCCACACACTCATTGACATCTTCGTCGACATATGTTATTGGAATGGGAGGATAGCTTGAAACCTTATGAATCATTCCTTCGTACACTTGTCCTTTATCTTTACTGTGATTTGCACGCATGACCAATGAGTTTGAGCTTGTTGTTGTATTTGTAACTTGTTTAAGTACATCAATTTTCTGAATTTCATTTCTGTTCTGTGTCGCTGACTGATTGTTCTTTGTTTTCTGTTGTCCAGCTGCGTATAAATGTGTTGTTGAACCATCTCTTCCTTTTGACTCTGTTGAGGAGAGTTCTGCATAAAGACTTCATTTGCTGGATTTGTTGTTTTTTTAATCATATCCTCTTTCTGTTTTTCTGTTACTAGCTTACGATTTATGTCCTCTGGAGAAGTAACTTGTGCATTGTCATCATCCAAAGGTTTAGCTCCATCTGAAACACTTTGCAATGTGACTTCCATATTTGGCTTAACACTGCCTGCAGGCATCGTTTCATGGTGCAATAAACTGTTGGAACTTATGGATCCCTCTGTAACAACTGCTCCCATACCATCTACTGTTTGAATTGTATGCTCATTATGCATGACATGTAGCTCTTCTGCTGGAAATGGTTGAACCTTATTCCAGATTTGTTGTTCTTTGAACATTGCACTTGAATTGCTTTCCTTAGCAACTGAAGTTTGAACCGACAGAGTAGAGTTCAGAGAAATGTGCTGTTGATCAACCAGAACCTCTTCCTGTTTTTTTTTCATTGACATTTGCATTTCCAGTAACCAAACTTGACTGTTCCTTTTTAGTGGTATCAAAACAAGATGTCACAGTTTGTTTCTCCATAGGTTCAGCAGTTTCAGCAGGTAAAACATTTGAGTCTGTATTGTAATTTAAGGAAACAGAATCCTCTCTCAACTGTTGGCCAGAGCTTTTCTCATTGTCACCTGCTAACACATGAGATTCGGCAATAGAATCCAAATGTGGTACCAGTTTGTCTGACTGGCCATTTTGATCTAATGAATGACTAGAAAGTGCTGCAGTTGTGGTATGATCTTTGCAGTACAAACCAATGCCAGCACTATCATTTATTGAGACATCTGCAAGAATTTGCCCTGCTGACTTCTTTACAAGATCAGAAGATAAATCAGATTTTTCATTATCTCCTATTATTATATTAGATAATCCCTTGCGTCTCCTTGCAATTTGACAATATCATCCTGTTTCTGTCTGACCAGTTTGTAATCTGCTGCCTCCTCTGGTCCAGCTTTTTTGTTTTTTAAATCTACAAGATTTTTCGTCGTGGCCTTGATGTTTGCAATATGCACAATACTTAGGAAGGTTGTCGTAGACAATTTGCTGCTGGATCTCGACAGTTTTTCCATTTCCAGAATCTAAAATATGCAAAGTGATCTTATTAGGAAGCTTACCTAATAGATCCACAATAACCTTGACTCTTGCAGCGCTAGGTCTCGTTCTTTCTTGCGTCGCCTTGTCAACCGCAAGAGGTTTTCCAACTGCTGATGCTATTGACATTAGTGACTTCTTAGCGAATAAATTTGGTGGCAAGCCTGGGAGAGAGATCCATATAACTGCCATCGATGTCTCCTCCTTCGGATTGAATCCGAATGACCATGGAAATGTTCTAACAAAGTATTCATCGCCTTTGGATTTAATATATCTAGTCGACTTTGAAAGGAAGTGAACATAATCACTGTAGAGACCAAATCTGACCAAGAGGTGTCGAAATTCCAACTGCCCGACATTACAACAACCTTTAACATCAAATTGCGATATGTCGGGTCTGCCATAGGAAAAGTTTAGCACCACTGCTTGGTGTAAACCTTCTTCTCTGGTGAAAGAATTAACATCTTCCATTGTGAATTGAATTATAGGATGTTCATGATCTAAATTAATTGAGCATAGCTCAATTTTCATTGGAGCAGTCTGTTTATATTCAGTAACTGCAGCATAAGATGGATGCGATCCTTCTTTAATGTCTGATGCGAGTTTCTTAATAATCTCTCCCAGCCAAAAGCTGGGGAGAGATCTGCGCAGCCATGGCTGCCAAACTGACATGAAATCTTCAAGATACTAACGATGCGACAGAAGTTCGTCCATAGATCTGGACAAACGAGAATATAATTTTGGCGCTATAGAATTCAAAAGTAAGATCTTGAAAAAATGGTTATTGATTTTGATATGAAAACAATTGATGAAAGATCGCAATGAATTTAATTTTTCACTGTCGGAATCAGAGAATTATTTTGATGAATAGTGTCGAAAGCACTATTCAATCTTCTTCTTTTTAGAGAGAAGGCAGAGTAAATAAATAATAGAGTTGGGTGTATTTAAAGTTGATGCACTTCTCTCACCTCTATAGGATTGTGAAGTTGATTATTTTGACCTGCGTCAGCTGACCAATATGACTCAATGTGCTCCTGCCTCTACCTTTTATTGTTTAAGGGTCCTAATGTCACGATATTCAATGTTCATAAAGCTACTGGATTTCTTTTTCTTTGTTCGTGGTATACTATTTGTTTGTAGTGTTTCATCTTCAATTTATTGCCTTTAAGTTTCTGTTCTAGGAAGTTGGTGCCACAATATGTTCTTAAATGCTTTGACAGTTCCATATAATAAAAAATAAAAATTAATATAATTTCCATAATTCCAACTTCCATAAACCATGACCTTTAGACGGTCCCAAAACTGAACTCAATGAACAATTCTTGAACATATATAGTTTGCAGTAGTTAAATACAATTCCTTTAAAGAGAAAATAAATTAAGGTGTATTATGCCAATTAAATTCCTAAACCTATTGTACTCACAAAGCTAGCTAGCTTTTATAGAAAAGCCGAGGTGTGCCATTTTCAGTATATAACCCAAGACCATCATTTAAATAACTTTAACTCTTTAGAAATCGAGGCGTGCTATTAGCAATTTTTTATAACCCTCGCAAAGTTGAAAGTATGTAGTTTCTTTAGGCGCGCTATTTCAATAATTACCTTCCTAAACTCGGGTGTGCAATTGAAGTGACTCAAATCCAAATCTTAACAACATTAAATAAAATGTGTTTCGGACTGCGGGTGCATTTCATGTGGCATGGTCCAAAGACGTGTTTTAAATGACATAGAAATCTTCCTTACAATAATTAAAAGCGGTTAATTAATTAAAATCTACCATAGGCCTAAACATTTTTAAAATCAGATAATTAGGCCAATAATAACAGTTGAGCGACTGTGCTAGAACGACAGAACTCAGGAATGCCTAACACCTTCTCCCGGGTTAGCAGAATTCCTTACCTGGATTTCTGTGTTCGCGGATTGTAAAACAGACACAATTTTTTCCTCGATTCGGGATTTAAACTGGTGACTTGGGACAACATAAATTATCCCAAGTGGTGACTCTAATATTTTTTAGTAAAATAATCTCGTTTCGATTGTCACTTAAGTTGGAAAACCCCCTTATATACACCCTTCCGAAGGTGTAGACAAAAAGGAGGTGTGACACTGGCCTCGATCTCTTGCGGCCTGAGGTCCACCTCTAATACCTCTACCTCCACCTGTAGCTGGCTGAGCGAGCTGTGGAACACTATGTGCCTGAACTATGGCACAGGAACCCTGATGTTGAGAGTTGCATGATGCTCGAGGGCAAAATCTAGCAATATGCCCCATATTGCCACAAGTATAACAAGCCCTCGGTTGCTGAGACTGCTGACGCTGACGACCTGAATGACCACCCCGAAAAATCTAAAGCGGCAGCATATTGATAGAAGTTGGCGATGCACTATAGGACTGCTGATCGAAATACTGCATATGAGAACCACGACCACCAGAAGCACCGTAAGAAACCTGAAATGCTGACTGAAAAGGCCTAGGAGGATGGGCTCTACTATATGATCCCTGACTCCAGGCGAGGCACCACTGAATCTTCCTAAATGACGAAGCCTCTTGTTAGACCCCTGACAACCCTCCCCCCCCCCCTTATTGCGATAGAATCATCTCAACCCCCTAGCTACATTGGCCTCATCCTGAAAGGAAATCTTGCTCCCCGTCTCTTGAGCCATCTGAAGCCGAATAGGCTGAACGAGTCCCTCAATGAACCTTCTCTCTCTCTCTCTCTCTCAATGGGAAGTATAAGAAAAGCATAAGAGTCCAGGTTAATAAATCTGGTCTCGTACTGAATGACAATCATAGAACCATACTGGAGATGCTCAAACTGCCTCTGATATTACTCCCTCTGAGTGATAGGAAGAAACTACTCCATAAATAGCTGAGAGAACCGATCCCAAGTCAAAGCTGGTGACCCAGCTAGTCTAACCAAACAATAATCTCTTCACCAAGTCTTGGCAGATCCAGATAGTCGAAAAGCAGCAAAGTCGACCACATTGGTCTCCACTATTCTCATATTCCTGAGACCATCATGACAGTTATCGAAATAATCTTGGGGATCCTCAAAGATGTACCACCAAAAATAGTAGTAGAAAGCTTGGTGAACTTGTCCAATCTCCACAAGGCATTTGAAGATGTAGTTGATCAATCACCAGTCTGAGCTGTCGCTCGACTGAAGAAGCGGTACGTGGTCTCGCCATCTCGAAAGAACAGAGTGAAAGTTTAATTAACACTAAGCAATAAAGTCGCACGATAGGAAAGAATATATGTGAAATTTTTCCTAACTCTGTAGCCTCTGGGGATAAATATAGACGTCTATGTACTGATCCCTCAGACTATACTAAGCTTGTCCATAAATTGCGAGACCTAAACAACCTATAGCTCTAATACCAACTTGTCACGAGCCGAATATTCCACCCTCAGGAGTCATGATGGAACTTACTCATAAAAGTTAGGCGAGCCGAGTATTATAAATTCATTACCCTTTTTATTAATCATGTTCAACAGTATAATATAATAAGTGATCAAACAGTGGAATAGCTAAAATAACCGGAAATGTGGAAGACGAAAACTTAACAGCATAAAACATTGTTACATGAATATGAAATATAACACTACCTAGAATTTGGTGTCACAAAGTCACGAACCATCTACAAATACTACAAATAAAGTCTGAATAGAAACAAATATGTCTCTGAACAAGTAAAAACAGAAGAAGATAATAGAAGGAGACGTCAGGGCCTACAGACGTCTGCAGGACTACCTCGGGTCACCTGAATGGACTGAAGACATGTAACGACCTCGATTTCTCACCCTCGAAAGTTGTGATGGCACCTACTAATGGGAGCTTGGCAAGCCAAACTTTAATCACTCTTTTATTATAATATACTCCTTTTTAACAATTATCAAAAATAGCATGATGCAACGAAAATAAATAAACAAATAAGCAGAATTCTTTAATTAAAGGAACTGATAAAAATGCAAAAATCCAACATAATCCTCTACCCAAGACTGGTGTCACAATACTCACGAACTACTAAGAGCGCTAAATACAATCTTCTAAATGAAAATAAAACTATTTGTCTCGAATACAATGAGATAACATACTGAAATAAGGATAGAGGAGACGTCAGACCTGTGAACGCCTGTAGGGCTACCTTGGTGTCTTGTTGGACTGAAGGTTGGCTCCTAATCTAATACTGTTAATCAAATGTTGCCCCGACATCTGGATCTGTGCAAAAGAGCATAGAGTGTAGTATCAGCACAACCGACCACATGTGCTGATAAGTGCCTAGTCTAACCCCGACAAAGTAGTGACAAGGCTAGACTGAACTACAATGTAATCCTGTGTAGTTACGTAATATATATTGCAGAAAAATAAACAAGCAATGAGCAGTTATAAGGGATGGGGTACATGCTTTGGGGAACAATATCAACCTAATAGAAACCTAATAGATATATGCAAGAACAGTACCGCATCTACAACAATTCAATAACAGTACCGTCGCAGTAGGCAACCCGATCCCTTATCAATTAACTCTATTACGGCATGCAACCTCATCCATACACATATAGCTATTGCGACGTGCAACCTAATCGAATATAATATCTGTTGCGGTATGCAACCTGATCCAATATAATATCTGTTGCGGCGTATAACTCGGTCCAATATAACATCTAAATATACAACTTACATTGATTATGACTACAGTCCCGGCAAGGTATTTACCATAATATATACTATCCCGGCAAGGGAATTCAATAGTACAAGTATATACGTCCCGGCAAGGCAAAATATCCACAAAACAACAAAACGTCCCGGCAGAGGAATAAACTAATAACTCTTTTTCTTTCTTTCATTTTCATCTCAAAGTTCACGTTATCACGTGAGCCAGTGCTCCAAATATTTAGTTATTCATGTACCTTCACAACCTGTATTTCAACTCGAGCCAATACTCCTCGGAGTTTAAAGTTCAAAATTTCTTTCACATGCTCTTTACAGCATATAGAAATCCTCAATTAAGCATGGAAGTTACAACAAAGATCAAAATATTCGCAATATAACGACTCACGGTCATGTTAGACGCTAATGTATAGATACTCGTTACCATGCCTATACATCGTACTCGACAATTAGCAAGTAGCAGTTAAGACTCAACCCTCAAGCTAAGGTTAGACCAAACACATACCTCAATTCCTTGAATTCAACTCAAGCCTCAATTATAGCTTTACCCCTTAGTTCCACCACCAATCCGCTCGAATCTAGTCATACGTTACTTAATCACATTAACAAATGCTAAATGAATCAACCCCAATGCATGAAAATAAGTTTTACAAGGTTTTACCTCAAAATATCTAATATGCCCCCGATACAACGTGGTCAAAACTTGAGGTTCATACCAAAACCCGGTTACTTATTCCCCACAAATCCAAATAAATAATTTGTTTTGAAATCAGACCTCTAGTTGAGGTCCAACTCCTCAATTTTTGAAAACCTAGGTTCTATCCAAAACCGCCAAATTTTTCCATGAAAATCTTTGATTTGAAGTTTAAATCATGTTAAAAGATGTTAAGAAGTGAAGAAAATGAGTTAGAAATCACTTACTATTCGTATTGGAAAAGAAAAGTTGTTTGGAAAATCGCCTCTTATGTTTGGGGGTTTTGGAAAGTGTAAAATAACTGAAATTCACGTGTATTTATACCCCTCTGAAGTTCCATGTGCAGACTGCGCAAAAAGGATCGTGGCTGCACAAGCTTTCTGAAGACCTGCAGGTCATTGCCCAGTGCGGACCGCACCAAGCCAACCGCAGCCGTGCAGCACCCACCGCGGACCGCACGACGGCTACCGCGGCCGCACGCGATTTCTGGCGGGCCATGCAAGAGGGTTCAGAGACCTGTCAATTTCATGAACCTGCAACATCTGATCTTTTTAAGCCTAAGGCATCTCGGAACCTACTCGAAGCTCACCCGAGCCCTCAAAATCTAATCCAAGTATACAAACAACCTCAAAAATATCTTACGAATATATTCATGTGATACCAATATAACATCATGAACATAGAACTGAACCTCAAAATCAATGCAATTTCTCAAATCCCCCTTTTAAGCAAAAATTTCCCAATTAGGGTCCAGATCACGTCAAACGACATCCCTTTTTAACAAAACTTTACAAGAGTGATTCAAAATATATATGAGACTTGTACCGGGCGCCGGAACCAAAAACACGAGCCCGATACTACTACTTTCAAATTAGATTTCACTTTAATTCTCTTTGAATATTTCAGAAAAATAATTTCACTTAAAAATTCCTATCTCAGGCCCGGGACCTCAGAATTCGATTCCAGGTATACGCTCAAGTCCCATATTTTTCTACGGACCCTCCAGGGCCATCAAATCACGAGTCCGGGTCGGTTTACCCAACAACTTGACCGAAGTCAATTTTATTCATTTTAAATATCAGCACTTAGCATTTTTTACAATCATATTCATTCTTTTCGGCTACGCGCCCGGACTGTGCACGCAAATCAAGGCAACCCTAATGAGGGTCATCACATTCTTCACCTCTAAAACAGTTGTTCGTCCTCGAACGGACAGAAGAAGGAAATACCTGAGTCGGGGAAAATATAGGGATAACGGCTCCGCATGTCGGACTTGGACTCCCAGGTCGATGCCTCAGGAGGCTGACCTCTCCACAAAAAACGGACAGAAGGGAAACTCTTTGATCTCAAGTGACGAACCTGTCGGTCCAGAATAACTACCGACTCTTCCTCATAAGACAAGTCTTTTTCCAACCGGACAGTGCTGAAATCTAACACGTGAGCTAGATCGCCGTGATACCTCCGAGCCATGGACATATGAAAAACCAGAAGTACAACTGATACGCTTGGCAGCAATGCAAGTCTATAAGCCACCTCTCCCATTTGGTCAAGAATCTCAAACAGGCCAATGAACCTAGGGCTAAGCTTTCCCTTTTTCCCAAATCTCATCACACCCTTCATAAATGACACTCGGAGCAATACTCACTTACCAACCATGAAAGCCACATCTCGAACCTTACGATCTGCATAGCTCTTTTTCCTGGACTGAGATGTATGAAGCCTATCCTGAATGATCATGGCCTTGTCCAAAGCCTCCTGAACCAAATCTATACCCAACAACCGAGCCTCTATCGGCTCAATCCGTTGAATCGGAGATCGACACCGCCTACCATATAAAGTCTCATAAGGAGCCATCTGAATACTCGACTAGTAGTTGCTGTTGTAGGCAAAAATGGATCACATGAACCTACAAAGTCAACAACACAAGCTCGGAGCATATCCTCCAATATCTAAATAGTCCGCTCGGACTGTCTGTTTGTCTGGGCATGAAATGATGTACTCAACTCCACATGGGTGCCTAAATTTCGTTGAACTGCTCTCCAAAAAATGTGAGAAAAATTGCATACCCCGATCTAAAATGATAGATATGGGCACACCATGGAGGCAAACAATCTCCCGAATATAGATCTGAGCTGACCTCTCAGAAGAATAGGAGACTGCCATAGGAATGAAATGCGCTGACTTGGTCAGTCTATCAACAATGACCCAAACTGCATCGAACTTCTTCCGAGTCCATAGTGATCCGCTCCCACTTCCACTTGGGAAGCTCAATCCTCTGAAGTAAACCACTGGGACTCTAATGCTCGTACTTAACCTGCTGATAATTCAACCAACTAGCCACATATGCTACTATATCCTTCTTCATTCTATGCACAAATAATGTTGCGGCAAATCCTAATACATCTTCAAGGTGCTCAGATAAATAGAGTATCGGGAACTATAGGCCTCCTCTAAAATCAACTCTCGAAGCCCATCCACATTGGGAACACAAAATCGCCCCTGCAATCTCAAGACACCATCGACATCTAATGTAACCTGCTTGGCACCTCCTCGCTGCACCGTGTCTTTTAGAACACACAAGTGTTGATCATCAAACTGCCGATCAAGGATACGCTCCAATAATGAAGAGTGAGCGACCATACAAGCTAGCACCCAACTAGGCTCGAAAATATCAAACCTCACAAATCGATTATCCAAAGCCTGAACATCCCAATCAAGCGGCCTCTGATTGATCGATATATAAGCAAGACTGTTCATGCTGGCTGACTTCCTATTCAAAGCATCGACCATCATATTGGCCCTCCCCGGGAGATATAAGATAGTAACATCATAATCCTTCAACAACTCCAACTACCTTCTCTGCCTCAAATTCAACTCTTTCTGCTTGAACAGATACTGAAAACTCTTGTGATCAGTGTACACCTGACATTCCAAGCCGTATAGATAATGTCTCCAGATCGTTAATGCATGAACAATGGCTGCCAACTCTTGATCATAAACTGGATAATTCTTCTCGTGAATCTACAACTGCCTCGAAGCATAGGCAATGACCTTGCCATCCTGCATCAACACTACACCAAGCCCAATGGGAAGCATCATAAGAAACTATATAAGGCCTTGAACCCATGGGCAAAACCAACACAAGTGCCGTAGTCATAGCTGTCTTAAGCTTCTGAAAGCTCGCCTTACACTCATCTGACCATCTAAATTGGGCACCATTCTGTGTCAATCTGGTCATCGGGGATGCAATAGATTAAAACCCCTCCACGAACCGCTGATAGTAGCCTGCCAACCCTAAGAAACTCTGAATCTTTGTAGCTGATGCTGGTCTAGGCCAGCTCTTGACTACCTCAATCTTCTTTGGGTCTACCTGAATACCCTCTGCTGATACAACATGACCCAGAAATGCAACTGAACTTAACCAGAATGCACACAGTGAGAACTTAGCATATAACTGACTATCCTTCAGAGTCTGGAGAACCACTCTAAGGTGCTGCTCGTGCTCCTCTTGGCTGCGGGAATATATTAATATATTATCAATAAACACTATCACGAATAAATCCAAATAAGGCCTGAACACTCGGTTCATCAAGTCCATGAAAGTTGCTAGGGCATTTGTCAACCCGAATGACATAACCAAGAACTCATAATACCGTACCGAGTGCGGAAAGCTGTCTTAGGGACATCGGATGCCTAATCCTCAACTGATGGTAGCCAGAATGCAAGTCAATCTTGGAAAATACCCTGGCCTCCTGAAGCTGATCGAACAAATCATCAATCCTCGGCAGTGGATACTTATTCTTGATCGTCGCCTTGTTCAGTTGCTGGTAATCAATACACATTCTCATTGGCCCATCCTTCTTTTGGACAAATAATACTGGCGCATCCTAAGGTGAGACACTGGGTCTAATGAAACCCTTCTCAAGTAAATCCTGCAACTGTTCCTTTAGTTCCTTCAACTCCGGCAGGGCCATACGATATGGCGGGATAGAAATAGGCTGAGTGCCCATAACTAGATCAATGCAGAAATCAATATCCCTGTCAGGTGGCATACCCAACAGGTTTGAAGGAAAAACATCAGGGAACTCAGAAACAATGGGCACAGAATCAATAGAGGGAACCTCGGCACTAAAATCCCGGCCATAAGCCAAATAAGCCAAACACCCCTTCTCGACCATACGCCGAGCCTTCACATACGATATAACACTACGGGTAGAATGACCTGGAGTCCCTTTACACCCTAAACGAGGCATACCCGGTAAAGCTAAGTTCACAATCTTGGCATGGCAGTCCAAGACAGTGTGATAAGGTGATAACTAGTCCATCCTCAATATAATGTCGAAATCAATCATATCTAAAAGCAACAAATATACACAGTCTCAAGACCCCCAATCACCACAACATAAGAACGATGGACTCGCTCAACCACAATGGAGTCACCCACTGGTGTAGACATATAAACAGGATACCCAATGCATCACTAGCCATGATCAAGCATGGGGAAAAATAACATGACACATACGAATACCTAGAACCCTGATCAAACAACACTAAAGCATCTCTATCGCATACCAGAATTGTACCTTTAATAATCGCATCTGAAGCCTCTGCCTCGGGCTAGGCCTGAAGAGTATAACACCGGGCTTGAGCCCCACCACTATGATCTACCTCTCTAGGACGGCCCGCTGCTGGCTGGCCTCCACCTCTGGCAGTATGAGCTCCACCTCTATGGCCTCTACCCCCGCCTCTAGCTGGCTAGGTGATCTGTGGGACATCTTGTGCCTGAATCATATGGCGAGGACCCTGTTGCTGCGATTGAGTACCCCTCAACCTCGGACAAGCCCTCCTTATGTGACCGTACTCACCAAACTCATAACATCCACTCAAATGTTGTGGCTAAGAAAACTGAGGCAGGCCCTAGCGACTCGAATGACCACCTCGGAAGCTCTGAAGCGGCAGTGCAACGATAGGAGCTGATGGTGCACTGAAGGAATGCTGATCAGAATACGGCCCACAAAAACCACGATCACCTGATGCACCATGGGAAACCTCGAGCGCTGACTGGAAGGGCATAGGAGGATGACCTCTATCATACAAATCTCTGCCTCTAGATGAGGCACCACTAAATTGACCTGACTGATGGGGTCTCTTATCTACCTTATAACCATCCCCTGTGAAAAAACCATCTCAATCCTCAAGGCTACATTGGCCGCCTCCTGAAAAGATATCTTGCTTCGAGCCTCTCTAGCCATCTGGAGACGAATTGGCTGAATGATTCAATTAATAGACCGTCTCACTCTCTCTCTCTCTGTGGGGAGTATAACAATAGCATGGCGTTCCAACTCAATAAACCCGGTCTCGTATTGGGTGACTGTCATTGATCCCTAATAGAGACGCTCGAACTGTTTGCGATAGGCCTCTCGCTGGGTAACAGGAAGAAACTTCTCCAGAAATATATGCGTGAACTGCTCCCAGGTCAAGGCTGGAGATCATGCAGGTCTAGCTAAATAATAATCCCTCCACCAAGTCTTGGCAGGTCCAGACAACCGAAATATAGCGAAATCAATGCTATTGGTCTCTACAATACCCATGTTCCGAAGAACCTCGTGGCAGCTTTCCAAATAATCCTAAGGATCATCAGTCGATGCACCGCTGAAGGTAGTAGTGAAAAGCTTGGTGAACCTATCCAACCTCTATAAAGTATCGGCAGACATAGCTGGTCCATCACTAACCTGGGCTACCACACCTGACTAAGCTACTCCAACTGGATGGACTGCTGGAGTCTGAATCTGGGGAGCTACCTGCTCCGGAGTACGAGTAGCAGGAGTCTGGGCACCTCCTCCATCCTGAGAGACGGATGGTGCTACTGGAAGCAAACCTGCTCGGGTGACACTCTCCATTAGACCTGCCAATTGGACTAGAGCATCCTGAAGAACGAAGGTGGCAATGAACCCCTCTAGGACCTCAGCTGGACCTATCGGAACTGCTGGAGCTGGAACCGGAACCTCCTCGTCAAAATCAGCCTGAAGCTCTGCCACTAGTGATGCTACTCGAGGCTGAGCTCTACCCCTACCTCGGCCTCGCCCTCTGCCCCTAGTGGGAGCTGCCTGGGGCTTGGACTGCTGATCATAAGATGAGGAAGCACATGTTCTCGCCATCTACGATAGAATAGAGTAGAATTTCAATTAGCATTGAGAAACCAATCCGCACGACAAGAAAGAACATATGTGAAATTTTCCTAACTTTGTAGCCTCTGGGGTATAAATACAGATGTCTCTGTACCGATCCCTCAAACTCTACCAAGTTTGTCCGTGAGTTGTGAGACTTATGCAACCTAGAGCATTGATACCAACTTGTCAAGACCCGAATTTCACATCCTTGGGAGTCGTGATGGCGCCTACTAATAGGAGCTAGGCAAGCCAAACTTTAATCACTTTTTCATTACAATATACTTCGTTTTAACAATTATCAAAAATAGCACGATGCAACAGAAATAAATATACAAATAAGCGGAAGTCTTTAATTAAAGAAACTGATAAAAATGTGGAAATCCAACATAATCCTCTACCCAAGACTGGTGTCATAATACTCACAAACTACTAAGAGTGCTAAATACAATCGTTTGAAAGAAAATAAAATTGTTTGTCTTGAGTACAATGAGAAAACAGACTGAAATAAAGGATATAGGAGACGTCGGGCCTGCGGACACCTGCAGGGCTACCTCGGTCTCTCGCTGGACTGAAGGATGGGTCCCAATCTAATACTGCTGCTCAAATGTTGCACCGGCACCTGGACCTATGCAAAAGAGCACAAAGTGTAGCATCAGCACAACCATCCCATGTGCTGGTAAGTGCCTAGTCTAACCTCGACAAATTAGTGATATGGCTAGACCGAACTACCATGTAAACATGTGCATTTACGTAATATATATTGCAAAAAAATAAACAGGCAATGAGCAGTTATAAGGGAGGGTGTACATGCTTCGGGGAACAATATCAACTTAATAGAAACGCAATAGATATATGAAAGAACAGTACCGCTTCTACAATAATTAAATAACACTATGCTTGTGGCGCGCAACTCAAACAATCTGATCCATGCACATATAGTTGTTTTAGCGTGCAACCCGATCTAATATATTATCTTTTGCGGCATGCAACCCGATAAAATATAATATCTGTTGCGGCGAGCAACCCGATCCAATATAATATCTGTTGCGGCGTGCAACCCGATCCCTTATCAATTAACTCTGTTGCGGCATGCAATCTGATTCATACACATATATTTGTTTCACCGTGAAACCCGATCCAATATAATATCTTTTGCGGCATCCAACCCGATCCAATATAATATCTGTTGTGGCACGCAACCCAGTCCAATATAACATCAAAATATACAACTTACATTGATCATGAAAATAGTCCTGGTAAGGGATTTACCATAATTTATACTATCCCAGCAAAGGAATTCATCAATACAAGTATATACGTCCCGGCAAAGAAGAATATCCACTAAACAACCAAATGTCCCGGCAAAGGAATAAACCAATAACTCGTTTTCTTTCTTTCATTTTCATCTCATGGTTCACATTATCACGTGAGCCAGTGCTCCAAAGATTTAGTTATTTCATGTACCTTCACAACCTGTATTTCAACTCGAGTCAATGCTCCTCAGAGTTTAAAGTTCGCAATTCCTTTCACATGCTCTTTACATCGTATAGAAATCCTCAATTAAGCATGGAAGTTACAAAAGATCAAAATATTCGCAATATAACAACTCACTGTAATGCTAGATACCAATGTATAGATACTCGTCACCATGTCAATATATTGTACTCGACAATTAGCAAGTAGAAATTAAGACTCAACACATATTCCCTCAAGCTAAGGTTAGGCTAGACACTTACCACAATGCCTTGAATTCAACTCAAGCCTCAATTATAGCTTTACCCCTTGGTTCCACCACCAATCCGCTCGAATCTAGTCATAAGTTACTTAATCACATAAACAAATGCTAAATGAATCAACCCCAATTCATGAAAATAAGTTTTACAAGGTTTTAACCTAAAAGGTCAAAAATGCCCCTGGTCCACGTGGTCGAAACTCAACGTTCGGACCAAAACCCGGTTATCCATTCCTTCACGTATCCAAATATATGATGTGTTTTGAAATCGGACCTCTAATTAAGGTCCAACTCCTCAATTTTTTAAAACCTAGGTTCTACCCAAAACCCCCCAATTTTCCAGGGAAATCTTGATTTGAAGTTGAAATCATGTTAAAAGATGTTAAGGAGTGAAGAAAATGAGCTAGAAATCACTTACCATTCGTTTTTTAGAAGAAGCGTTGTTTGGAAAATCGCCTTTTATGTTTTGGGGTTCTAAAAAGTGTAAAATAACTGAAATTCACGTGTATTTATACCCCTTTGAAGTTCCCTGTGCGGACTGCACAAAAAGGATCGCAGAATCATTGCCCAATGCGGACCGCACCAAGACGACCGCAGCCGCGCAGCACCCACTGTGGACCGCGTAAAGGCGACCGCGGCCGCACGTGATTTCTGCGAACCGTGCAAGAGGGTTCAAAGACCTCTCAATTTCCTGAACCTGCAATATCTGATCTTTTTAAGCCTAAGGCATATCAGAACCTACTCGAAGCTCATCCGAGCCCTCAAAACTGTAATCCAAGTATACACACAACCTCAAAAACATCTTACGAACTCAAAACTTTAATCCAAGTATACACACAACCTCAAAAAAAACATCTTACGAACATATTCGTGTGATCAATCACCAATATAACATCATGAACATGGAATTGAACCTCGAGATCAATGAAATTTCTCAAATCCCCCTTTTAAGCATAAATTTCCGAATTAGGGTCTAGATCGCATCTAACAACGTTCGTTTTTAACCAAACTTTACAGGAGTGATTCAAAACATATATGAGACTTATACTGGGCGCCGGAACCAAATATGAGGGCCCGACCATTACTTTCAAATTAGATTTCACTTTAATTCTCTTTAAACATTTCAGAAAAATAATTTCACTTAAAAATTCATATATCGGGCATGGGACCTCGGAATTCGGTTTCGAGCATATTCCCAAGTCCCATATTTTCCTACGTTCCATGGCCGTCAAATCACAGGTCCGGGTCTGTTTATCTAACATGTTGACCAAAGTCAATTTTATTCATTTTAAATATCAATACTTAGCATTTTTTTTACAGAATTTCATATTTAAGCTTTTCGGCTACGCGCCCAGACTGCGCACGTAAATTGAGGCAACCCTAATAAGGTTTTCAAGGCCTCGAAGACACAAAATACGATTAAATACAGGTGATGACCCTTTGGATCGTCACAAGGCAGCACCCCTATTGCGGTCCAAAAGCTATAACCTCACTGAAGTACTGACGAGGCTAGGACTAGACTACCAAATAATTTTGTGCAGTTAAATTATATACAGCGGAAAAATAAAAGCAGATATTTATAGTTAATGATGGGAGGGGAAAAACATGCTACGGAGAATATGAGATAACAACCAAATACCAAAAGAAGAATGTAGAGAAACCAAAATTCAATTGCTAACAAGGATAAGAAAAACAAACACAATATTCACTTTCCTTTCTTCCTTGCTGCAAGCGTGCAACCCGATCATATTTCATATATCACATTGCAGGTGTGAAACCCACTCCTATTTCATGTATCTCGTTTCAATCACAAAAGCATCCCAGCAAGGGAGCAAGAGTACAATAATAACATCCTAGCAAGGGAGACAATATTGTAAACAATAACAGTCCGACAAGGGAGATATCATAACAATAACTTCCCGGCAGGGGGATAATACCACAAATAATAACATTCCCGTAAGGGAGACAATATCATAAACAATAACATCTCGGCAAGGGAGACAATATCATAAATAATAAACCCCTGGTAAGGGAACCAACAATGGTAATCAACATATTAGGCATGAATAAATCACAATGGAGTCACGACAATTGCAATACAAGACTTAGGGGTATTCTTACTATGACGTATAGATACTCGTCATCATGCCTATACGTCGTACTCCAGAATTAACACAGAGAGAATAAGACACAACTCCTAATCCCTCAAGCTAAGGTTTGACCAAACACTTACCTTGATGCTATGAACGAAATTTAAGCCTGAACTACCACTTTACCTCTTAATTCCACCACCAAATTCGCTCGTACCTAGTCACAAGTTACGTAAGTATATCAATAAATGTTAAATGGATCAATTCTAATAGGTTTTTTAAAGTTTTTCTCAAAAAGTCAAAAATCGACCTCGGGCCCACATGGTCAAAACCCAAGGTTCGAACCAAAACTCGATTACCCATTCACCCACGAACATTTATTTTAAAATCAAACCTTAAATCGAGTTCAAACTCCCCCAAATTCAAAAACCCTAAGTTCTATCCAAAGCACCTAATTTCCCCAGGGAAAACCCTTGATTTTGGGTTGAAATCAATGCAAAAAGATGATAAGGATTAAAGAAAACGAGTTAGAAATGACTTACAATCTATTTGGAAGAGTAGTTGTCTTTGAAAAACCACCCAAAGGTGTTTAGGTTTTGAAAAGGTTGTAAAAATAGTTGAAATCCTGTCTGAAATTCATTTTAGTATGTCTCTGATGTCACAATTGCGACTAGGGTTCCAATTGCGAACCCCTAAGAAACATGCTTTCTTCGCATTTGCGAACCCATTTAGGATTCCTGTTCTCTTTGCATTTGCGATGCTGTTGTCGTATTTGAGATATCGCAATTGCAATAAATACATCGCATTTGCGACCAAGGCATCCTAGGACATTGTTCGCATTTGCTATACTAAGTTCGCATTTGCGAGCTCGCACTTGCTAGCAGGCTTCGCAAGCGAAGGTTGCAGAGCTACAATACAACAAAAGTTTTCTAAGTCTAAATTTCACTCCGTTGCCTATCCAAAACTCACCTGAACCCTCGGGGCTCCAAACCAAATATGGCGTAAGTCCAAAAACATCATATGGACTTGCTTGTGTGGCAAGTCGTCAAAATAACTTTAATAACTATGAATTTAGCATCAAAGTCAAAGAAAACTCTCATGAACTTTTAAGTTTAAATTTTAATAACCGAAGGTCCGATTAACGTCATTTCAAGTCCGTTACTTACCAAATTTTACAGGCACAACTTAATCACTATATAAGATATATACTGTGCTCGGGAACCAAAATACAGGCCTGATACTATCCATTCAATTATATTCAAATTTCCAAAAAGAATTTTCAGTTTAATAATTTTCTTCAAAAATTCATTTCTTGGGCTTAGGATCTTGGAATTTGAATGTGAAAATGGATTCATTTGTTTCATTTGCATACATGTGGTACGCCAAAAAAAAATTCATGCCTTATAAAATTTATTAAACGGAAAATTAAACAAGCAAGATTTTGCTTATGATGATTTTGACTACGACAATTATTACGATATGATTTTCTCTGTGAATAAAATATTCACCATACGGATGGTGTGACAAAACGTCTTGTAGTACTATATCAATTAAGAGTTCTGAAAGAGCTAATTTATTACTATTCGGATGAATTCAATTGGCCATGACATTAATATTATAGTAAGTCTGAAAAGAAACTTTATGAGTTTCAATTGTATTAGCCAAAGTGGCTAGCATATTGAGATTATAAATGAAAGGAAGATTGAATGTTTTCATATTACTATAGTCATACCGGGTAAATATAAAAGGTTACCCAACTTTTCTTCTATTTGTACTACACAAGTATAAGCATGATGATAGAATCGCATGCCACAAGTAAACTAGAGGTATACTAAAATAAATATTAGTTGGCGTGACCGGTTGATCATCCCGATTCAATTATGATGTAAAAATTAATTGAGAATTCACATTGGCATATGTTTAAGATATAGAAGATTCTTCAATAACTCTCTTGTGTTGCTTATTCTCATAATATACCAGTTAAGGTTGGGATTGAATCCCTTAATTTGTGGAACGAATAAAATGTGATATGTATGGACCCAATCACTTGGGTTGTGGACCGTTTAATATTATACAATTTTAATAGATGCATATAATGTATGATCATATGTGCGTTAGTTATCAACTTGCAGCTTGGCTTTTGCAACGCTGCTTGCTCAAATTATTAGAGCACGGTTTCAGAATATACATTTATCTTGATAGTGTTGATTTAAATCCAAGTTGATTTAGCAAAAATTGTATGCCTCTAGTTATCGCTAAACAACAGGTTATAAGAACAAAACTCTCAAATAGAAATTTGGTATGAGGTATGTTATTTAATATATACTGGCACTTGTATGCATCTAGCCAATAATTTATGATAAATTCTTCCTATCAAAATTTGTTCAGGATCGGGAACCAAATAATTTCCATCTAGAAATATGAATGTACGATAATATATAATTATCTCACCACAATTCACAAAGATGTATTCCCAAAGAAGGTCGAGAAATGCACTGGTGATCCCAATATTATGGGGAGAAAATAGGCAGATAAAAAAGTAATATGTGGAATGAATTATTATGAGTACATCTAGATCCTCAGACAAGAAAATGTAAATTTGAAGTTGAACTGATAATTCATTTGTAAAATATTACCAGGAGCATTTGCTGACCCAAGCTAAATATTATATTTCAGCTACAAATGCTCCAAATAAAATAAATTTCATGATGGATAGAGTCTATGGCACGCATAAAATGTAATAGACTAATCGGGTTCCAAAGATAAAACTCGTTGATGAAGGAGAGGAGCAAATGATCAAGATGGTCATAATAAAGAGACAAGTGCTCTATAAGAGCACCACAACATAGCACTTCATAAGACCTCATGGGTGAGTCTCAGGTACCTGAAAATAATGAGATAAAGAGATCTCAATAAGTCATGTCTTTGTTGAGTTATAATAGAACTTATGAAATGATCGTCGACGATATTGTTGATATAATGTAGCGCTCAATAATATTAGTATTGACAATGATCTTAAGCTCAAATCTGCTATAAAATTTGGACAGATAAATGATTGGTCAAATGAGAAGTACGCAGTGAAAATTGAGAAAAATATGAAGTTGGACGAATAGTCCCAAAACCTGAAAGTATAAAGGCAGTAGAGTGACACAAGATTTTTTGTAAATTTCCTTATTTTAATTATATGGAAACATATTCTCTTGTGGTGGATGCAATTGCTTTCAGATTTTAGTCTGGCAATACATGAAAAATTTGATATGCGTAAAAATCATTGAAGGATTCAAATTGTTATGACTCATATTAAGGTTCCCAAGAAATTTATTAAATATAGCTTCAGCAAATCCTTATGTGTATTAAAGTAATTATGGCATACATGATTTATTTTTGTGTTTATTGTCATTGGTGAACTAATGTATCTTTCTAGAACCATGAGTATAATAATATGCTAGGGGAATATAGTATTATTCTTATGTGGAGATATTAGAAAACAATTAATATTATATTGCAAAAAGAATTCTGGATATAGATTTATTTATTTTAACAAAAATTATCAAGGTTTTGTTGATTATGCAAATGCATGGCTGAAATTCGTTCTTTAAGGATCTATTTGCATGTAAGGGTTCTATGATATAATGATATTCTACAAAGGTTGTCGATAATTGATTCAAGTCATGCCAAGATATTAGCAACTTATAAAGTAAGTGACTCAACACACAACAAATATGTGACTTATCTTTGAAAAAGAAGACTTTAATAATATTGAAGATAATGTTGCTTGCTATTGGAAGAAGGATATATTGAAGGCAACAAAATAAAGTACATTTCACTAAAGGTCTCTTCAGACATGATCTTTGATAGATTAGTGATATAGATATTCAATAAGTTATTTAATTGATAATTTGGTGCAGATGTTCAATGAATCATTACCAATCCTAGCATTTGAGAAGCTGGTATACGTGATTGGAATGCGTCATTTCCAAAAAGTAAGTTGTTTTTTTCCTGGGGAGGGGGGTAAGATGCGCGTTGCACTCTTTTTTTAGATGAGGTTTTATTCCACTGAGTTTTCCTACCAAGGTTTTTAATGAGGCAGCAAACAATACATATTACAAGATATGTGTACTCTTTTTCCTTCACTAAGATTTTTTTCCTACACAATTTTTTTAGTAAGGATTTAATAAAGCACATTATCTATGAACATCCAAGGGGAGTGTTATAAAATATTAAATTATGATGGATGTCCATAACCACCAAAAAATAATACCTACTATTCTTCTTCATTATCTCCATAATTCTCATTACTCCAATACTTATGGTTATAACTCGCATGCTTCCATAACACCCCCCCCCCCCCCCCCCCCCCCATGATCTTCTTTTATAATCTTATATGCTTAATGTCATGTTTATAGCATTCTTTTGTATACCTATATGTAACACTGTAAATAGACGATGAGAAATATATTGTATACACTTGAATATATGGAAGAAATAAGTACATCTCCTCTCTTTTTCTTTACATTCTTATTTATTTTTTTATTTATATTGTAAGTTTAGGTAAAGTTTTTTACTAAGTTTTTAAAGAGCTAGAAAATAAATTAACCTCGTCCAAACACTGTAAATCATGTCGGTCAACGATGGCAGATAGCCTCAAAATGAGAGGTCTGGTCCAGAAATAATCATTCGAAATTTTCAATCAACCTGACAATCATATCTGCTTGACCTAAGTCTTGGCACTACCAATTTGAGATCTCATCCCTCAGAGCGGGTTTTTCGTCAGTTTGGCATGCCGCAGCCTATACCGACTCCGCCTGAATGGCATCCTTTACATTATGAGAGGGATGATTGGTCCAGGGTGGACGACATTTACTGACTGCTTAATGCTCAGTTGGCTATTTGGGACATGCGAGGGGACTTGATCCCACCTCCGCAGCACTTTCCTTTAGAAGGTCATATGGCATGGTACCACACTGTTTCCCAACTTTTTATCGGGAACCCTGTTCATATGGCAGAACGTCGGTACGTCTCATACGCCGGGAGACACGAGGCTCTGGTATGTTTTTTGTTATAATTAACTATATACATGTAATTTCATGACAAATACGTAGTTTGCATTCTTTACTTTTGCGGAGGCGATTGGATTGCATACCATCTATCATATGGAGCACCAGATGTAGAGTTATGTCCATGATCCTGTGGTCATGCAGGAGTATGACCGCCGATTCATGGATGTGGCTACCCAAACACTGCAGCGAGCCCGATCGGATCAACGTTTGGCACACGAGGCTGATTATATTAACCCAACCACGTACCAGCGAGGTCGTGGTATCCCACGAGGTGGTGGTGCCCGACGACCTGGTGGTGTTGGACGACGTGGTCGTGGGCGGAGAAAAGGTGGTGTTCAGCAGGGGGACGATGAGGCTCCTACTGATGATGTTGATGCTGATATGGCAGGTGGCCTGCATGAGACCGACATGCCGTCTTACAACGATGGAATTTTTTACACTCCAGTGTCATCACAAGTGACCCCATCGGATCAATTATTGATCACATGCTTGGATCTTCAAGGAGCGGATTGGCGTAAATATTTCCCTGGCCCGTCTACCACTTATGAGGATCGACAGACTCGAGATTTATATAGTGGGCGCCGACTGAGTTATGTCACCTCATCACATGCGAAGGTATGAGTTTATTAGTATTAAATTTGAATTTGTTTTAACTATAAATTATTTATTTTGTTTAATTTTATTAATTTCCTTTTTCAGGCTTCATGTGATGCTGCGACAAATGACTACATTCAGGATCCAGACACGATTATGGTAAGATAATATAAATTGTTATGAATTGTTATGTAGTTTTCTAAACTAAGTTTTATATTATTATGTAGCCTTCTACTGGACCTGCCAGCACCACCGATACATGTCATCCTGAGCCGCATCCGATTATAAGAAGACGACTTGATGATGATGATCCTGATAGCGTACCCGGGTGGGAGGTAATGCGCCTCAAGCCGATGACTACATTGAGACACAACACATGCGGGACACATTGAGTCGGCCTTCCTTTTTTTTATTTGTTGTAAATAATATTTTTGTATACATTAATAACATATTTAATCGAATATGTCCATTACTTTTTTTTAGTTCTCCGTTCGTTTTATTATTTCGTATAACAACACAAGCACTTAAATTTAACTTTCACTTCAATTAATATAAAATTTAGTACAACAAAGAAGGAAAACATTACTATAGCACAAACAAAAACATAACAGGCCAACAACAACAACAACAACAACAACAACAACAAGTACCCAGTATACTCCCACCAGGTGGGGTCTTGGGAGGGTAATATGTAGACAAGCCTTACCCCTACCCGAAAGGGCAGAGAGGCTATTTCCAATCGACCCCCGGCAACATAATAAAAATACATGAAATATGAAAAATATACTAAACACATACATGCTAGTGTTTAGTCCCGGTTGCCATTTATTCTCTGCTCCAACCACTTAAATCCTTCTTTCATTTGTTCTATTTCTTCTTCTATCTCTTTTAGTTTCGCCTTCACCTCCGCAAGTTCCCGTTTATATATTTTCGTTCCTTTCGTGCTTCACATTCCATTCTGCTCTCCATTTTTTATCTCTCACCTCCTTCAGTTTCTCTCTCATTTCTGTAATAATTCTATCGTTGTCTCTTTGTATTCCCAGTTGGCATAACCACATATTATGAAGAGAGTGCAATTGTTCTCTATAGCATTCCTGATAACATGGTTCATCAACCCATTCATCAAATTCACACATAGGTTCGCCAGGAACCTTAGAGAATTGGTTCATACAGTACCAATAGCGGCGTCCAACATCACGACCTTCCCAACAATTTTGTATCAAGCATGATTTTCCACAATAGCACATTGGTGGACGAAAAGGTTGAGCCATTTGTGAAATATTTGCTTTTAGTAAAAAAAAATCTTTCTTTTAATGAAATATTTGCTTTTAGTAAATTTTGAGCACACAAAATGACTACAATGAGCCCGTTATTTATAGACGAGACAACACAGACATAGCGTCGTATGTAATGACGCTATATTTTGCGTATTAAATATCACGAAGTTGATGAGACAACTTTACGTCAGCTGCTTAGCTTTTTCAGTTCCACAAGACAACACAAGCGTCGTATTTAATGACGCTATATTTTGCGTATTAAATAACATGATGTTGACAAGATAACTTTACGTCAGCTGGTAAGCTTTTTCAGTTCGACAAGACAACACAGACATAGCGTCATATTTAATGGCGCTATATTTTGCGTATTAAATATCACGATACTGACGGGACAACTTCACGTCAGCTGGTCAGCTTTTTCAATTCGACAAGACAACACTGATATAGCGTCATATTTAATAGAGCTATATTTTGCGTATTAAATATCACGAAGTTGACAGGACAACTTTATGTCAGCTGGTCAGCTTTTTCAATTCAACAAGACAACACTTACAAAATAATTATACTGATAATTATATTAAATTATTATTTAAATAGGTAAAATGAGAAAGTACAAATCATAATTAACAAACAAGGAATTTTTATTTCATAAATCTTGCAACATATACATAAAAACTACTTAGTACAACATTAACTCATGGATAGTTAGGTACAATAGAAGAACACCTGCCCCCAGCTTGATTATTTTTGCCACCCAAAGGACATTTTCTACAGTCGTGTCCTGTTTGCGAGCATATACCACATTTGCGCGCATATACGGTATCACTAACATCTATTTGGTTCCGTATACGCGTTCGCTTCTGCACCTGTCTTTTACTCAAATTAACTTGTTACACACCATTTTAAATGGTTCTGGAGGCCAATAATGCTCAGCACCAACTGGCTGCAACTGACCACTATATGTGTTTGAGTACTTGAAAACACTATGTCGTTGATCAATATAGTTGGTATCCGTATAACCAACACGTTGAAAACACTTGATGGCATGTGAGCAAGGCATGTGGTAGATTGACTATTTCCGCAAGAGCATAACATTGTAGATTCATTTACAGTATGAACATTGTTACCCCGATTATTATGGATAGCGGTGCGAACTTCAAAAATACCGCTTTCGTTATCATATTGCAAAAAGGGATGCCAATGTGCACGCCGTCTGTAATTCACAAGTCTCCGCATAAGCACCGGCATAAATTCAACACCCATTTCCATCAATTCTGTTGCAGCTGCAGACCATTGAACAAACCTCTCTGCCATCTGCTTGAATGACATCCGCACCATGGCTGTGACAGGAAATCCTCTTGCCGACTTCAATAACCCGTTGAAGGACTCTAACACGTTTGTAGTAAGAATTCCCCATCGTCTCCCACCATCTGCATGCAACGTCGACTTTTCAGGGTCATGTCACATTAACCAACGATACGCTGCCTCGTCTTCTTGCCTGATAGAATCCATATACCTCTGGAATTTATGTCGGTCAACGAGTTATGTCCTTTCCTATTCGCTTGAAACATACTCGTTGTTGCCTTCGTACTTTATGGCTTATGGATATTATTAAAGTAACTTTTAAAAAGCGCAAAAATAGAATATGTTGTAGGAGACTAAGAGCCCGTTTGGACTGATTAAAAAATAGTTTTTAAGTACAAGTGCTTAAAAGTAAATTTTAAGTGCTGGAGTTACTTTTATAAATAAGCAGTTATGTATTTGGATAAAAGTGCTGGAGCTGAAAAAATCTATTAAAATGTATGGTAAGCACTTTTTCTATCAAAATTACTGAAATATCCTTAAAGCTGCTAACACTATAAAGAAGCTTATTACTATAATATTTTAACTGATCACCTAAGATAATTTAACAACTCTTATTTTTCACTTCTTTCAATCATATAAATCTATTATTTATTTCTTGAAATTTCAAGCTTACTTGGAAAAAATATGAAATGACTATCACATTTTATTATCCTATCTCTTATTTGAACTATGTAAAATTCTTAATATTTAGGACTATTTTTCCTTCTATTTAGGTTTAGGAGTCCTATTTCCTAACAAACTGATTTATTCATTTTAGGTATTGTTCATTAATAATGCTTTTATCGACTTACTGTCAACATTCAATTTTTACACCTTTTTTTTCAAATCTTAAGTGATAATTATGTTTTCTTGAGTTTACATAATTTATTGTCAAAAATCACAAAAGGAAATGTTTTTTGAAGAATTTTGAAAGAAAAAGTGTGAACATTTTTAATATGTTTTGAACACATTTCTATTAAATTTTATTTCAAAGAAAACAAAAAACCTTTTTGATTTTGATCCTTTACATATTTTGAACAAACAGATTTTTATTTCTTATTAAAAGTTAAGAAACTGAAATTAACACAAATATTAGATAGTTGAACTATTGTTATGCCAATGACTTTAAAATTCGAATAATAAAATACCATTAACTAAAAGGGAAAAAAGAAATTACCAATGTATGTAAAGGTTTGACTTGGATACTATAATTATTTCAAAAGTTTGTGAATGACATTTTTGGAATAATGAATATTATTAGGGACAAGAGGGTAAAATACTTGGTCAAAGATAGTTTGGCTTTTAAGCTGAAAAAAAAAGTTGGGATCAACTAACTCGTGACTTTTGGCTTTTTTAACTTCTTTTAAGCTTTTATTTTTTGCCAAACACTCCCAAAATGTAAAAATGACTTAAAAGCTGGCTTTTAAGCCAATCCAAACAAGCTCTAAGTGGGTGTTTGGACATAAGAACTCTAAAATGCCAAAACAAGATAAAAATAATCAAGTGAAAATAATATTTGAAAGTTAAAATTATATTTGAACATAAATATAGTTTTCGGTTATTTTTAAATTTTGTGAGCGATTTGAGTGTAAATTTAAAAAATAGTTTTTAAAAGTTTTTAAAATTTTCAGAAATTTACAAAATATATCTTCAAGCTAAAATTAAAAAGTTTATGAACAAAAGCAATAGTGAAATTTTTTTGGAAAAAAGGGAAAATTTTCTTATGTCCAAACGGGCTGTAATTTTAATCGTTTTTCTCCTCTGGTGATCTTAAATTTAAACTCGAAATACTATAATTCGTTTATTATTGCAGTATTAACTTGAATGCCATATAGAAACTCATAAACGTCAAACTCTAAATCCGCCTCCAAATACTCTTCTATAAATCGCTAGGATTATGGCGGTATATTTGGTGATGCGACAAAAAAGAGGAATCAGATATTTTGAATTTACGATTCTAAATTAAGATATTCTTTATTTCATTAGGCTCAAAAATAGTAAAAGCTTTAAAATAGTAAAATATTTAGAATTTCCTACAAGAACTCTATCTCTCTTGTTTTTTTTCTTCTTTTATATAAATATGCAGAAGTAAAAGGTTTAATCATTCAATTTAGAAACATCTCTCTTTCTCTCTCCATTTTTAGGATTGATAAATATTTCTCCTAAAATAATCTTCTTTTACATTTTGATATTTCAGGAGGAAAACAGGAAAAAGATAAAGAATACGTACCATGAAAGGAGCAATAGTAATAGCCACTGTCACCTCAACGACAACAATCATGACAATTTTGTTGTTCTTGGTGATCGATGTCTCAACTGTCGCAGCAGGATTTCCAGACACAAAGACTGTTGTAGTAACCAACAACCACACAAATTACCTAAGCATCCGATGCTTCTCCTTCGACGACGATGGTGAAGTTAGGCATCTTAATAAAATGGGAAGTTTCAACATCAGTGTCGAAATCAGGAAATTCTTCCCTTCTTCCACCATGTACAATTGCTCCACAAACATGGGAACTTTCGTCGCCTTTCGATCCGACTACGAATGCATTAGTTATTCAACACCTTGTGAATGGAGGTTTGATGAGGAGTTCTCATATCTCTACAATCCCAAGGAGGAAGAGTGGGTTATTCATGAATATAATCCCAACTATGAGTCTCTTAAAAGAGGAGGAGTCATCAAAGGGTATTACGTTAACTAACATTACAGAAACATACAAGCTTAAATGGAACAACATAGACAGTGAAGAACCAGATAGTCGACTCCAACTTGTTTCGACCACAAGAAAGCTTCACAAAATCCACGACTAAAGAATGTACCTAGAGAATGTCTTAAGATAGGGTAGGGAGAAAATTAAAGTTGGTTATGACATGTAAGATAACTAGAATATTTAGTGAAAGGTTGTAGAAGAGTGTAGCTGAAGCTGAGGAAAGGAAGCTATGGCATAACCGGTAAAGTTGTTGCCATGTGACAAGGATGTCACTGGTTCGAGCCGTGTAAATAGCCTCTTGCAGAAATGCAGGATAAGGCCGCGTACGATACTCTTGTGGTCCGACCCTTCCCTGAACCCCGTGCATAGCGGGAGTTTATTGCACCGGGCTACACTTTTTTGTAGCTGGAGCAGAGGTCTCTTTAGGAATTCAACTTCGGACACTGCAAAGCTTCGTCGATAGCTTCGCTTCCTCATAAGCGAGCTATGTTTAATATGTAATAGTTGTATCCTATCGTGTATTCATCAAGTGATAAATAAACTTATCGTTTAATCTACGTTTTGGTAGCCACATACAGATTTCGTACAAAGGCTTAACCAAGATGTGGCAATTAATTGATACCACAAGCCGATTTGGGACTCCCTTTTCATCAGTCATTGTTAGGAATGCCTTCTAAAACCATTAATATAATTGTGAAAAAGGAGCAAAGAAGTACCACAATGTCAACATCTCGTTGGAGTATGTGGTTATATCTCGGCCTCCCTTCTTGTTGTGTCATAGTAGTGTTTTGAGTTCAAAGATTTAAGATGAATAAGGCCAACTAGGCACAGAAGTGAATACAAACTTAAGCTTTCTACCACTTCTTTGGTGCAGTGAAACACGTGTTTTATCTTCGTCTAGATAACAGAAATATTGTCTTTCCATGTTCTGATTCCTTCCAATGACTCAACTTAGGACAATTCTTCCTTTAAACTTGCAGCAATCTCTATAGGCCAGCTCTGTAACATGTCTTAGTATTACCAGCGCATAACTCACAAGTTACTACCAGAGGATTTCTAACTTAGTATTTGGATCACAGTGCATTTGTTATGGTTGTTCTCAAGAGAATTCATCAGCAGGTTGCGCATCAGAAAAATACTCTTCCAATTTAGAGAGCAACATAATCTCATTGAGCATTCCATATATTGCCTGAGATTGGGGGTGTGAGTCATCAGCAACCACAAATTCGTAAAAATTACCATCGACCTCTATCAAACTATATCCTGGATTTTTCTTGACGCCTTTAGCTCTCATCAAAGTTCTGACCATTCTAACATCAGCCCATTTCCTCTCATCTGCGCACAAACTTGCAAGAAGCACATAAATACCACTATCTTGAGGATCTAATTCTATAAGTTTCTCCGCAGCGAACTTGGCCACCTCAACATTTCCGTGCATCTGACAACCATTAAGCAGAGCACCCCAAACAGCTTTATCGGGTTCCATTGGCATTTGTTTTATAAGATTATAAGCTTCTTTCAGATGCCCAGATCTACTCAGTAAATCAACCATGCAAGCGTAGTGTATCACCTCGGCCAACAATCCATTTAATCCCATGCTCCTAAAGTATTCCCAGCCTTGATTGACCAATCCACCATGAGCGCATGCCGATAAAACACCCACAAATGTGATGCTATCGGGCTTGAATCCTGTACATTTCATTTGTTCGAAAAGAGCGAGGGCCTTCTCAGCGAGCCCATGAGAAGCACATCCTACGATTACTGAATTCCAAGAGACCAAATCTCTTTCTGGCATTTCATGAAAGACCTCTCGAGCAACATCCATGCTTCCACATTTGCCGTACATGTCTATCAATGCGTTTGCCAAGATCACACTGTATTTAACCCGTTTTTGCTTAATATAGTAATCATGAATTCGTCGAGCAAAATCCAAAGAACCAGATTGAGCACAAGCAGAGAGCACAGAAACCAAAGTGCTCTCTATGGGAACCAAACCTTGTTTCTCCATTTCATGAAAGAGTTCAAGGGCCTCCCAAGGTCTATTATTTTGCGAGTAGCATGCAATCATCGAAGTCCAAGAAACTATATTTCTCTCAGGCATATCACTAAAACACTTTTTTGCCATGTCTACCTCCCCATTTTTGGCATAGCCGTGGATCATACTTGTCCAAGAAAAGACATCCTTTATTTCCATCTTATCAAAAATCTCTTTAGCCATAGGCAAACAATCACACTTCACATACATATCCAATACAGCATTCATCAAATTAAGACTGCATTTCACACCTGTTTTCTCCACAAGCTCATGAACCGATTTCCCCAAACTCAAATCCCCCTTCAACGAACACGCAGAAAACACTGTTATCATCGTAACATCATTAAACTCAACACCATTTGAACACATCAACTCAAACAACCCCAATGCCTCATCAACCATATTCCTCTTCACATACCCATCAATCAAGCTAGTCCAGGTAACCACATCCCTCACAGAACTTTCATCAAACAACTTATGTGCATCGGCAATTTTCCCACTCTCTCCATAAAAATGAATCAAACCATTCCTCACAATCAAATCATTCAAGAACCCAACTTTCCAAGTCCTACAATGAACTGAATCCCCCACCCCTTCCAAAACCCTACACACTTTCAACACATAAACATAACTCCTCTTATCCATTTCAACACTTTCCCGTACCATTCTCCTAAAAATCCGAAAACCCAATTCAAAGAACTGATTTTTAACATAACCTCTAATCATAGTATTCCAAATATACACATTGGGATCATTAATTTCATAAAATAAAGCATTTGCATAGTGTATATCACCATTAACATCCAAAGCACAAAAGGATATGAGTCTACTGATTGGGAAAATGTGAGAAATTATGCCAGTGTGTATCATTTTGGCTTGAATTTGCTTTAATTGTGACATTGAATTGCAATATTCTATGAGGATAAGAATTGGGTGGGTGATTACAAGATTTGGGTTTTGGTTTGAATTCCATTTTGGTTGTGAGGAAAATAATAGCTTGTGAAAATGAGGGAAAGAGTGGATTTTTTTTATGAATGCAAAGTGTGGGAATTTCATATGAAGAAAGAAAGAGGTGAGTGTGGTTCATTGGTTCTACAACTGTTCTTTTATGAGAGCGCAGCAAACTGTTTTTGGCTGGTCAAATTTTTAGTAGTCAAGAACTAAATGTGTACCTTTTTAGCATAGTTGAAGGTGTACCTTTTTAGCATAGTTGAAGGACTTGAGGGACTATTTCGGGCTTATTCTCATAGCATTTTATCACATTAGGGTTCGTTTGGGAGGAGGAACGAGGGATAATTAATTTCGGAATTAAATTTAGAAAAGTTTATTTCATGTTTGATTAGGATAAAATAGCGGTATAATTAATAAAGGGTAAAATTATCCCGAAATTGTAGTATTTTCTTATCTATATGGAATGATAGAATAACTATTCTCGGGAAAATAATTTTGGGATAACTTTTTTCCAACCAAACAACCTTATGTATCACATTGGAATGATAGCATATTGATATTCACCTTACTGTAATTGAAGTGGTAACTAACCGATGTAAAAATCAATACATATTTATATTAGGGTTGTTCAAAATCAAATTGTAAACATTATTCGGACAGTAAAAATAACTTATCGGTATGAAATTGTCGGATTAACAATTAATAAACGAATTAAAATTATACAATTAACAGTTTTTTGTTCGAGGGAGATTAATTCAATTTCCTTACCAAATAAACTTTTGAGTGTTAACCCGTTAAGAATTATTATATTTATATTATTATCCATTATGAACCAACTTCTAATGATAACTGAAGCAAAATTATATCATGAATTTATGTTAAGTGAATTTTTATTATTAGACAAGGATCTCCAATTTGTATTTTAGCTTACTTATTATAAAAGAATTAAAGAAGAAGAAGAAACTACAGTTAACGATGAGAGCTTCAGTAGCATGGTGACGTTTTTTAACATTTTAAGTTTCTGCAATCATGCGCTCACCTGAAGAACAAGGGAATATTTTTAAAATTTTTAATTTTTATAATCAGGTATCCACCAGTAGAATAAGGGAATATTGTTCAAAAATTAAAGTTTTGGTAATTAGGCACCCACCTGTAGAACAAGGGAATATTTTTCAATATTTTAAGATTTCGCGATCAGACGCCCACCTGGAGAACAAGGGAATATTTTTAAAAATTTGAGTTTTTGTAATTAGGCGCCCACCAGTAGAACAAGGGAATATTATCAAAATTTTGAGCTTTTGTAATCAGGTGCCCACCTGAAGAATAAGGGAATACTTTTCAAAATTTCAAGTTTTGTAATAAGGCGCTCACCTGTAAAATAAGAGAATATTTTTAAAAATTTCAAGTTTTAGCAATCAGGCGCCCACCTGTAGAACAAGGAAATATTTGTCAAAAATTTTAAGTTTTAGCAATCAGGCACCCACCTGTAGAACAAGGGAATATTTGTCAAAAATTTTAAGTTTTAGCAATCAGGCACCCCCTTGTAGAATAAGGGAATATTTGTCAAAAAATTTATGTTTTAGTAATCAGGCGACCACCTCTAAAACAAGGGAATATTTTTCAAAATTTTAAGTTTTAGTAATCAGGCGCCCACGTGCAAAACAAGGGAATATTTTTCAAAATTTTAAGTTTCAGTAATCAGGCGTCCACATGTAGAACAAGGGAATATTATCAAAATTTAAGTTTTGGTAGTCAGGCGCCCACCTGTAGAATAAGGGAATATTTTTCAAAATTTCAAGTTTTAGTAATCAGGCGTCCACCTGTAGAACAAGGGCATATTTTTCAAAATTCATGTCTTGGTAATCAGGTGTCCACCTAGAGAACAAGGGAATATTTTTCAAATTTTAAGTTTTGGTAATCAGGCGCCACCTGTAGTGTTGAAACATGTTCTCAAGGCACTATACTAAAACGTGTGTTCATATTTGTAGGTTTTGATGAATGACAAACTATGCGCAATGGACATATGACGAGGTCCAAGCACAAGCGCGCAATTGATATATAACGAGATTCAAGCACAAGACCAAGATCAAGCAAAGATATAAAGTTATACATGAGTCGTTCTTTAATTGTGATCTTGATCCGATAACTTGACTCAAGACTTGGCTTCTCTCGTAAAAACATTTTTATCAAAATCATGCATATTTAATTTAAAGCAAAATGATTTTAAATCATGCATATTTACTTTAGTCAAAATGATTTTTAAACATGCCTCTAAAATCTGGACTAAGATAATCGATTATGTACTTATGATAATCGATTATGTTAAGTCAGCTGCATGACAATCGATTGTGAACTTATGACAATCGATTGTGTTAAGGCAGTGTGCATCAGATTTTTCAAATCTGCATGACAATCGATTGTGTGTGAGACAGTGTACATCAAAGTTTTTCAAAGCTACAAAATAATCGATTGTGAACTTATGACAATCGATTGTGTTGAGGCAGTGTCTATCAGACATTTACAAAGTCATAAAATAATCGATTGTGTACCTTTGACAATCGAGTGCACTAAGGCAGTGTCTAATTGATTTTTCAAAGACTGATATATAATCGATTGTTCTCATAGCATAATCGATTGTGTAATTGACCGTTGCCAAAATAATTTTCAAAAACCGTCAGGTAATCGATTATAGATTTCTAATAATCGATTGTTTTAAATAAAATCTGAAAAAGATTTTTTGAACGTTGCCAAGTAATCGATTGTAGATTTCTGACAATCGATTGTTGTAAGTAAAATCTGGAAATGATTTTTTGAACGTTGCCAAGTAATCGATTGTAGATTTCGTACAATCGATTGTTTTAAGTAAAATCTGGAAATGATTTTTTGAACGTTGCCAGTAATCGATTATTGATCTTAGATAATCGATTGTTAAGCGTAAAATCTGGGAATGATTTTTGGAACGATTGGTAAACAATCGATTGTGGCATTTTGACAATCGATTGTCACTGAGTAAAATCAGCAATTCTTAATTGGCAATTAGGCAACAGTAATGCATAGTTTTGCAACTATAAATACAGCTTCAAATCAGTCTTCTAAACACAACAACTTATCATATTATTGCTATAGCTTGCATACTCTATTGTTCATCACTTTCTATTCATTACATAAGTTTTGAGAGCCAAAATTCTTGACGAAAGTTGTTGCGTTCTTGAGCGTATCTGTTTACTCATATCTACTCTATTAAGAGAGTCTTGTTTAAGTGAGTGCTAAGTGTTTTATACACTTGAAGGGAAGTGTTAGTCCCTTGTATTGTAAGAAGGAACTTGTGTTTCATTTGGTTGAAGTCTTAGAGTGTTGTATCTTCGAGCAAAGGTTGTTGAGGCTTGTGTCCTCAGTTTGTAAAGGTTTGTTGAGCACCCGTAAGCTTAACGGTGTTAGTGGAAATCTCGAGAGAGTCTCTCGGGGACTGGACTAGCCACGGGTTGTGGTGAACCAGGATACATCGGTGCGTTCGTTCTTATTTATTTACTTATCGCACTTATTTCTTTCCTGCAATTTTTAAATTTCGCAAGTTTACGCTAATTTTTACTATAACGCTATACACCCCCTCTAGCGTTAAGCGTATTTTCTAACAATTGGTATCAGAGCCCAACTCTCTGAAGACTTAACCGTTTGAGAGAAACAATCCATGGCTTCTACTCGTGATTCTTTTGCAGGAATAGGTGAAGGACAATGCTCCACCCGACCACCACTATTTGACGGTACAAACTATAAGTACTGGAAGGAGAGGATGAGAATATTTGTTCAATCAAATAGTTTTCATCTTTGGAAGGTTATAATGAAGGGAGAACAAATTCCAACCAAAAAGGTTGAAAATAAAGATGTTCCAAAGTCCGAAGATGAATACGATGCGGATGATATCCGAAAGGTGCAAAACAACGCTAAAGCCATTAATTTATTATATTGTGCTGTAAATGCTGATGATTACAGGAAAATATCATGTTGCACAACAGCGAAGCAAATGTGGGACAAGTTGGAAATTACGTACGAAGGTACGGACCAGGTAAGGGAAGCTAAAATTGATTTCCTAACCCATGCATATGAATTGTTTCACATGAAGGAAGGCGAAAAGGTCGATGAGATGTTCGAACGATTTTCAAAAATCGTTAATGATTTACATGCTCTTAAGAAGACCTTCACGGATAAGGAACTTGTCCGAAAAATTCTCCGAAGTCTCACTCCGGCATGGCGATCCAAGGCCGACGCGATTCAAGAATCCATTGGCGTTTCAAATGTCACCATCGACGGATTAAGAGGTAATCTTAAAACTTATGAATCTACTATACTTAACCCTCTTGTTGATGATCAAAAGAAACAAAAGATCGCTCTCAAGGCAAGCACAAGTCAACCTCAAAATGATGAGGATGGAGACAACGAGTTCGGACTCGTTATTAAGAGATTTCAAAAGTTCATGCAAAAGAGTATGAACGAAAGGGCAAAAAGCAAGGAGATCAAATAAAGTGCTATGAATGCGGAGAAACCGGGCACATTAAATGAAATTGCCCAAATGCCAAAAAGGAGAAGAAACCCTTCAAGAAACAACGAGCATACATATCTTGGGGAGGCGACTCTGGTGACGAGTCGAGTGAGGAAGAAGAAGACGAAGCCGCAAATCTTTGTCTCATGGCTCACGAAAACAATCAAGAAGAGGTATGTCAAATTTCTTCCAAAAATTTCTATTCTCTTGAGGAAATGCAATATGCTTTTGATGAGTTGTATAGTGAATTTATTAAATCTTCCAAAACTGTTAAAAGCATAAAAGAAAATACTTCTTTAAAAGAAAAAGATTTTGAAAAACAACGCTCTTTGAAAGAAAAGGATTTGGAAAACTGATTTTGGAAAATGAGAAGTTGAAAGAAGAAAACAAATTTTTCGGCAAGAGAAGCGCCGGCAAACCCGAGAGCTCTAGTAAAAATTGTACTTCTTGCATGCATCTCAAAAATGAGGTAGAAAGACTTAAGGGCACCCTAGATAAGTTTAATTCTTCTCATAAAAATTTGAATGAAGTTCTTGTTAATTTGAAGTCGACCAAGCATGGCATAGGCTTTGAGAATGAGCCTAAAGAAAAGGTTGAAGCCAACCCCCAACAACCTAAGGCTCAATCTAGGATTAATAAATCAAACGCTCATCCTAGATATAACAAACCTAGAAATGGCTTTCAACAATCGCAACCTAGAAATAATCATTCTAGAAATAATGCATACTCTAGGCCAAACACTAGAAAAATTTTGAACTTGTAGAACACCTAGAAATGGCTTTCAACCTAGAAACAACTATCCTAGAAATGTTGTATATCCTAGAAAAAATAGTAGGAGAAATGATTTTCATGAATTGCACACTAGTAATATTGTCAAGAATAGAGTAAATGAATTTCGCCCGTCCAATTACTATCAACATAGACGAATGCATAATCCTAATGTTGTTTGTCATTATTGTAGACGAATTGGACATATTGCTCCTGCTTGTTTTACACGACATAGACATAACACTCAATCACATCACTATGATTTGCCTAACCCCCAAGGACCCAAAATGGCATGGGTACCTAAAACTCATTAATCTATTTTGTAGGTGTGTTTGAAGGGGTCAAGTGTACTTTGGTACCTTGATAGTGGATGCTCCAAGCACATGACTGGAGACGAATCCATGTTCCTTCAACTAGGACACAAGGAATGAGGAAGCGTTATTTTTGGTGATAACAACAAAGGAAAAATTATCGGCATTGGATCGGTCGGTAAGGATGACTCCTCTTCCATTAAGCATATATTGCTAGTTAATGGTCTAAAACATAATCTCTTGAGCATAAGTCAATTATGTGATAAGGGAAATCTTGTTTTATTTGATTCAAATGAATGCTTAGTTTTTTGCCGTAGCGATTTTAAAATTATTCTTCGTGGATTTAGAATGGATAATATCTATATGGTTGATCTCGAAAATTCTTCATCTGAATATGTAGATTGTCTTATGAGCAAAGAAGATGATACGTGGTTATGGCACCGTAGAGTAGCTCACATCAACATGCATCTTTTGAACAAATTGGTTTCACAAAATTTAGTTATTGGTCTTCCAAACTTGAAATTTGAAAAAGACTCTATTTGTGATTCTTGTCAAAAAGGGAAGCAAACAAAAGCATCTTTTAAATCGAAAAATATTGTTTCAACTACTAGACCTTTGCAATTACTTCACATGGACTTATTTGGACCATCTCGCATTGAAAGTCTTGGTAGAAATCGTTATGCTTTTGTTATTGTTGATGATTATTCTAGATTTACATGGACTCTATTTCTTGCTCATAAAAGTGAAGCTTTTCATAAGCAAATATTTTCTTAAACGTGTTCAAAACGAAAAGGACACAACCGTCACTTCAATAAGAAGTGATCATGGGGGAGAGTTTGATCACAATCTCTTTGCGGACTTTTGTGACGAACTCGGTATCGAGCACACCTTCTCCGCTCCACGAACACCACAACAAAATGGGGTGGTAGAAAGGAAAAATAGGTGTCTCGAAGAGATGGCTAGAACCATGCTCGATGAGGCTAAGATTCCCAAACATTTTTGGGCGGATGCCGTGAGTACCGCATGCTACGTTCTAAATAGAGTAGTCATAAGGCCAATACTCATGAAAACCCCTTATGAACTCTACAAGGGAAGGAAACCAAATATCTCCCATTTTAGAGTATCCGGTTGTAAATGCTTTATTCATAACAATGTAAAAGATCAATTGGGAAATTTTGATGCCAATTTCGATGAAGGAATTTTTATTGGTTATTCCTCACGTAGCAAAGCATATAGGGTATTCAATAATAGAACCGGAACTGTGGAGGAATCCCCTCATATTGTGTTTTCCGAAAATAATGCTCGCTTGGCGAGAAAGGATTCTGATTTTGATCTTGCATGTATTTTAAACTCACTAAGTCTTCAAGACAAAGTACAAGAGGAAACTCCGAAGGGAACTCAAGATGAAATCTTGGATCAATTATCGGAGGAAGAGCCACAATTGGAAAAAGAAACGAAACTACCTAACGCATGGAGGACAATCAAAGACCATCCTCTCGAACAGGTAATTGGCAACATTGAACAACAGGTAAGTACCCGAAACTCTCTTAAGAACACCTTAGGACATACTGCTTTTGTTTCTCAAATTGAACCCACAACCATCTCCGAAGCAATTGGGGATGAATTTTGGACCTTGGCAATGCAAGAGGAGCTTAACCAATTCAAACGGAATGACATTTGGGATTTGGTGCCAAGACCCGAAAATCATACCATAATTGGTACGAAATGGGTTTTTCAAAACAAATTAGATGAAAATGGTATAATCACTAGAAACAAAGCTAGGCTTGTAGCAAAAGGCTATAATCAAGAAGAGGGTATTGACTATGAAGAAACATATGCCCCCGTAGCAAGGTTAGAAGCCATTCATTTATTGCTTGCTTTTGCCTCTTCTATGAATTTCAATTTATATCAAATGGATGTGAAAAGTGCTTTCTTAAATGGTTTTATTCAAGAAGAAGTTTATGTTGCTCAACCCCCGGGTTTTGAAGATTTTAAAACCCGATCATGTTTTCAAACTCAAGAAAGCCCTTTATGGCCTTAAACAAGCTCCCCGAGCTTGGTATGAAAGATTGAGCAAATTTCTTTTGGAAAATGATTTCATTAGGGGGAAAGTTGACACCATCCTTTTTATTAAGCATAGAAACAATGATATTTTATTAGTTTAAATCTATGTGGATGATATTATCTTTGGTGCTACTAACAATGCTTTGTGCAAGGAATTTTCTGATCTGATGACAAGCGAATTTGAGATGTCTATGATGGGTGAGCTAACATTCTTTTTGGGGCTGCAAGTAAAGTAAATGAAAGAAGGAACTTTCATTTGTCAAGCTAAATATTGCAAAGAATTGCTGAAACGATTTGAAATGACCAACGCAAAAGCAATGGCCACTCCCATGAGCACATCCGATCATCTAGACAAAATGAGAAAGGTAAGGAAGTCGACACCAAAAAGTATCGAGGTATGATTGGATCTCTCCTTTATCTTACTGCTAGTAGACCGGACATCATGTTTAGCGTGTGCTTATGCGTTCGTTATCAATCGTGTCCGAAGGAGTCTCACCTAATTGCGGTGAAACGGATATTGAAGTATCTTGTTGGTACTGTAAATGTGGGTCTATGGTACCTCAAAGGTTCTTCATGCCAACTTGTTGGCTATTCCGATTCCGATTTTGCTGGATGCAAATTGGACCGCAAGAGCACTAGTGGCACTTGCCATTTGCTCAGTAGCTCTCTCATTTCTTGGTTTAGCAAGAAACAAGTAAGTGTTGCGTTGTCCACAACCGAGGCTGAATATGTAGCCGCGGGGAGTTGTTGCGCTCAAATCCTTTGGATGAAACAACAACTCTTGGACTATGGCCTAAGTCTTGATCATATCCCTCTTAGATGTGATAATACTAGCGCCATATGGTTGACGAAGAACCCCGTTCTTCATTCAAGAACAAAACACATTGAAATTAGGCATCATTTTATAAGAGATCACGTTCTCAAGGGTGATGTCGAAATTGAATTTGTTGAAACCAAAGATCAATTGGCCGACATCTTTACAAAACCCTTAGAGAAAGAGTCCTTCTTCCGAATTCGTAGTGAACTCGGGATTCTTGACTCCACGTTGATCTAAGTCATGCATTTCATTTTCCCTTTCTCATGATTTCTAACTTGAGCGTCGGAGACGTCTAACGAATTTTTGCAGGTATCACCCTAAAGGCAGGGGGAATTATAAAGATTGATGCAGAATAATCGATTTCTCCTAAGGATAATCGATTTCTCTTTAGTATATAATCGATTATCAAGTATCAATAATCGATTATGTTGGTATTATTTGCTTTATTATGTATTTTACTTTTTCCATTTTTTGCTAATGTCAAAAGGGGGAAGAATAAAGGGATATGCACTAATTTTTTATTGGCATAAATTGAGGGGGAATTCATATGTTAAGGGGGAACTAAATGCACATCTAGAGACTTGTTGCATATTGTTGCATATCTTTACTTGTCTTGAATCGTCATTATGAATTATCAAATATGCATATCCCGACTAAAGTTTGCCAATATCAAAAAGGGGGAAATTGTTGAAACACGTTCTCAAGGCACTATACTAAATCGTGTGTTCATATTTGTAGGTTTTGATGAATGACAAACTATGCGCAATGGACATATGACGAGGTCCAAGCACAAGCGCGCAATTGATATATAACGAGATTCAAGCACAAGACCAAGATCAAGCAAAGATATAAAGTTATACATGAGTCGTTCTTTAATTGTGATCTTGATCCGATAACTTGACTCAAGACTTGGCTTCTCTCGTAAAAATATTTTTATCAAAATCATGCATATTTAATTTGAAGCAAAATAATTTTAAATTTTGCATATTTACTTTAGTCAAAATGATTTTTAAACATGCCTCTAAAATCTGGACTAAGATAATCGATTATGTACTTATGATAATCGATTATGTTAAGTCAGCTGCATGACAATCGATTGTGAACTTATGACAATCGATTGTATTAAGGCAGTGTGCATCAGATTTTTCAAATCTGCATGACAATCGATTGTGAACCTTATGACAATCGATTGTGTTGAGGCAGTGTACATCAAAGTTTTTCAAAGCTACAAAATAATCGATTGTGAACTTATGACAATCGATTGTGTTGAGGCAGTGTCTATCAGACATTTTCAAAGTCATAAAATAATCGATTGTGTACCTTTGACAATCGAGTGCATTAAGGCAGTGTCTAATTGATTTTTCAAAGACTGATATATAATCGATTATTCTCATAGCATAATCGATTGTGTAATTGACCGTTGCCAAAATATTTTCAAAAACCGTCAGGTAATCGATTATAGATTTCTAATAATCGATTGTTTTAAATAAAATCTGAAAAAGATTTTTTGAACGTTGCCAAGTAATCGATTGTAGATTTCTGACAATCGATTGTTGTATTAAAATCTGGAAATGATTTTTTGAACGTTGCCAAGTAATCGATTGTAGATTTCTGACAATCGATTGTTTTAAGTAAAATCTGGAAATGATTTTTTGAACGTTGCCAATAATCGATTATTGATCTTAGATAATCGATTGTTTAGCGTAAAATCTGGGAATAATTTTTGGAACGATTGGCAAACAATCGATTGTGGCATTTTGACAATCGATTGTCACTGAGTAAAATCAGCAACTCTTAATTGGCAATTAGGCAACGGTAATGCACGATTTTGCAACTATAAATACAGCGTCAAATCAGTCTTCTAAATACAACAACTGATCATATTATTGCTATAGCTTGCATACTCTATTGTTCATCACTTTATATTCATTACATAAGTTTTGAGAGCCAAAATTCTTGACGAAAGTTGTTGCGTTCTTGAGCGTATCTGTTTACTCATATCTACTCTATTAAGAGAGTCTTGTTTAAGTGAGTGCTAAGTGTTTTATACACTTGAAGGGAAGTGTTAGTCCCTTGTATTGTAAGAAGGAACTTGTGTTTCCTTTGGTTGAAGTCTTGGAGTGTTGTATGTTCGAGCAAAGGTTGTTGAGGCTTGTGTCCTCAGTTAGTAAAGGTTTGTTGAGCACCCGTAAGCTTAACAGTGTTAGTGGAAATCTCGAGAGAGTCTCTCGGGGACTGGACTAGCCACGGGTTATGGTGAACCAGGATACATCGGTGCGTTCGTTCTTATTTATTTACTTATCGCACTTATTTCTTTTCTGCAATTTTTAAATTCCGCAAGTTTACGCTAATTTTTATTATAACGCTATTCACCCCCCCTCTAGCGTTAAGCGTATTTTCTAACATGTAGAATAAGGGAATATTTTTCAAAATTCATGTTTTGTAATAAGGCAATCACCTGTAGAACAAGGGAATATTTTTTAAGTGTTACGTTTTGATAATCACGCACTCACCTAGAGAACAAGGGAATATAATTCGAGTTCAGCAATCAGGCATCCACACGGAGAAAGGGAAAACATCTCAGATTACAATTCAAGTCAGCAACAAGAGAAGCTCATGGCAAGAACGCAAGTCAACAGTCCGAGGTAATCAACAAAAGTTAGTCGCAATTAAAATAAAGAAGAAAAAGGAAGGCAAGCAGGAAGTCAATCCAAATAAAAGCAGATGAAAGATGTGAATTTCTGAAAGCATGGTTGAGGTAGCAAGCGATACATGTCCGGTCCTAATTAAGAAGTGGTGAAGAAGAACAAGCTAGTGCATGCACATAACAAGCGTCAAGGTTGAAATCTAAAGTCGGAATGAAGAACCACTTAAGACTCAAGATCAAGCTTCAGAAGACTCATAGATATGAATCTTGAACTCGTAGTTGACAGGTTTAGCTTGTCTTTTTCATTCTTTTGATTTTGATGTAATAACAAGACCACAAACCGGAACCTCGGCGGAACAGAACATCGACCGGATCTTCGTCTCGGCATACTCCTTCATATCCTCACTCCTGAACTACACTGACATGATTCCTCCTGAGCCGAGGATATGCAGACAACCTATAAAGCAGGGTGCGGTCAAAGCTTTTAGAAATGCTTCCCATGGAGTAGTCAAACACGTAAAAATCACTCATATTTGCTCACTTATCTTTGCACGAAAACTCTTCGTGTTCCCGCGCAAAGAGGGGCAGCTGTGAGCACGTGATTTTTGCCCTACATGAAAATAACTCCTAAAAATAGACCAAAATAATTTTTTATTAAATTTAGGAATTTTTCTTTATTTAGTTGCATTTCATACATTTTAATATTTTTTTAAAAATATCATAGAAAGGCCATAAAAAGTGTCATATTTTTAATTTTATGCCACCTTAAGTTCATTTTTCATTTAGGAATTAATTACATTGAGTTAATTGTATTATTAATCAAAAATCATAAAAAATAATTATTTTTACATAGTTAGGTAATTAGCTTAATTTTACAATTTGAATTGATTTAATTTAGTTTTTTTTAATTAATTAAAACAAAAACAAAAAAAAGAAGAAAATTGAAAAGCAAATTAGAAATTGGGTCATGTTATAAGTGAGCTCAAATTCTTCAATACATATTCTTCATTTAAACCCAACTCAAATTAACCCCTACCAACTCAAACCGGGTCGACCCAACCCAACCCAAGACCCAAATCAATTCCCTAACCTAAAAACCTATACGCCTAGACAATACAATACAATACAATACAATACAATACAATACAATACAATACGGAGATACACGAAAAAACACACGCAGAGAGGCCTAGAACGAAAGGCTGCGCAATAAAAACAGAACCACCCCCACATCGTCTTCTTCTGGATATAACTTAGAGCAGCCATAAAAAAAGAAGCTGCAGCTTCCCCTTCAGAAAACCAACAGATCCTTTCTCCAAAAGCACACATACACAGTCACGATACGAAACCTGGAACACTTCTAAAACATAGCAGTACCATACCCGATCTCACCCGGCTAAAGCACATCAAAGAAAACACAAAAAGAGATCTAAAAAGGGCGGACCAAGGAGACGAGTGCAGCGATGTCGTATAAGGAAATTCGAAGTTTTATTTTGGATTTAAATCCTACGGATTTTCATTCCATAGTTTCTCTTGCTCTTCTGCTTTCGATCCTAAAAGCCATGGAAATTCGATGGAGCTTTGACTGAGGTTTGATATGCCGCTGATTCGAAGGCTGTCGTTGGTGGTGAAGTTCGCGGTTTTTGCTTATTTTAGCTGTTGATTTCACTCGGATTAGAGTGAGAACTGGGTACTCGATAATTCTTCTATCAATATTAAGGAAATCTCCATTTAAACAGGTTCTTCTCCTCGCTATTTCACTTCTTCAATTTTCTGTTTGTGAATTTAGGCACCCAAGAGCTTGGTTAAGATAGAGTTTTGTTTATATGTGTATATGTGGTGACTCTCAAGACCTCTTGGCCTCCCTCTCCTTTCTATTCCTAGCATGCATACCCTCAATCCTCCTAGAAATGCTCACCACCTGCTGATAAGGAATATCCATCTCCAACTCACGATCCATGCTAGACCTGATGCTAGGAATAAGCCCCTCAATAAACCGACGAACCCTCTTGCGGACAGTAGAAACCAAGTCTGGTGCATGCCTAGCCAAGCGAATATAACGGACAGCATACTCTGAGACAGTCACAGCACCCTGGAACAAATGCTCAAACTCGGCACACCATGCATCTGTGTGGCTCTGAGGAACAAACTCTCTCAAAAATAAGTCTGAAAACTAAGTCCAAGCAAGCGAAGTAGCCTCAACCGGACTGTCTAACTCATAGGTACGCCACCACTCATAAGCGGCTCCTCAAAGCTGGAAATTAGTGAATAAAACCTCGCTCGATCCTTATATACCCATAGTACGAAGGATACAGTAGCTCTCTTCCAGAAATATCAAGGCATCCTCTGATTCTAACCCACTGAATACCGGAGAATCATACTTCTTGAACCTCTCAAGTCTCCGTTGCTCATCCTCTGTAGCAGCTCCCATGTCCTCAGGGTGAACTGTACTGCAAGAAGCATAGGAATAATATCTAGGACCTGATCAACATGCAATTCCTTCTCAGGAGTGCGGGCGATGGGAGTTTGGGCTCCTCCCCCGACCTGGGATGTTGCTGCAGTAAGGGGAAGCAACCTTTCCTTAGCCAAAGTGGTGTATATGCTTATAAACTATGCTAGAGTCTCCTGAAGTGTAGAAGTAGGTGTGTCAGGTGCCTGGACTCCGACTGGCACTGCTGGTGGCTCCTTGGTGGCAGCTTGCACAGGTGCTCTAGCTGTACCACGTGCGTATCATCGGCCTTTACCCCGGCTCTAGCTTCTGATGGCTACAGTAGGGGGTGCGGGTGCTTAATCATCTCGAGTAGCACATGTCCTCACCATCTGTGAAAGAATAGAAGATAGAAGAATTGTGATGTCAAAATATCGCATGAGGAAATCAAATGATGTGGAAATTTTTCCTAACAATTACATAGCATCTTATAGATAAGTACAGACATCTCCGTATCGATCAACAAGACTCTAATAAACCGACTTGTGATCTGTGACTCCTATGAATCTAGAGCTATGATACCAACTTTCCACAATCCCGATTCTACCTCCGCATACAATCGTGGCGACACCTAGTCTCTATGACTAGGTAAGCCTAAATTACGGACGAAAACCAAACTTGCGGAAATAAAACAATTTTAAAAAAAATTAAAGAAATAATAGTGTTTAATGTGCCACTCGGCATACATCATGTATATATATAAGTCTGCAAAAAACCAATATCTGAATCCAAGACCCGGAATCCCACGAATCACAATCGAAGATAAAAGCCACATAGCTCTAACTCCGAAATATCTAACAAATAGAAAAGTACAAAAGGGATAAATACAAAAGCATGAATAGAAAAGGACTCCTTGGTCTACGGATGCGGAAAATGTACCTCGGAATCTCTAAGCAGTCACCTCCTTCAAGGACGGTAAGCCTGATCAAGCGGTGCTCAGTAAGTGTCAAGCCTCACCTCGGTCGGGTAGTGACGAGGAAGCTCAGGGCCCTATTGAGGTTAATAAATAATAAAATGATCGGATATGATAACAATATAATTGAGAATCTACACTAAGAGTCTATACAGGATAAATAGGAGTACAATAACGGAAATCGAATATAAAGACAATCACAAGGAAATACCAGTCAGTACAAGGATAATAACCGGTGATCTCTTGATATTCCGGGGATCTCTTGGTATCCTCAATGTATACACTTCAAATCTCTTAGTATCTCAAGGATATCTTGGTATCCTCAATATATATGCCAAGGATCTCTTGGTATCCCCGAGAATCTCTTGGTATCCTCAATATACGTTCAAGAGATGTCGTGGTATCCCATACCTTAGTCCAAATCATAATTCCGTACAGGGGATCTCTCGAGATGTCGTCCGGTAGTCCCAAATTAAAATACACAGCACCAACACAAGAATATTTAAATTAAATGCCAACTTCGTACAAGTAAACAGTTAAATTCTAGCCTAACATGCTTCACGTAATGCAACTAAGGCACTTAAAGTAAATAGGCAATTAAGTCAACTAAGCATACTTTTCTAACTAACAACATGCTAAGTTTGCAAGTAGAATAAAATAAGGAAGAAATTAACTCAATTAAAACACTTAAAATAAAACTGTATTTCTCAACAATGCTCAAGTACACGCTCGTCACCTCATGTACAAGGTATTTCAATTATCAAACATCATATCCTAAGGGGAAGGTCCCCCACACAAGGTTAGACAAGCCACTTACCTCGAACCAGCTCAAAATCAACCCAATACCACGTCTTTGCCACGAGTACTCAACTCCAATAACCCAAATCTATTCAATTCAACTGCATAACTTAAATAACACTTCAAGTAACTGTATCTACAATTAAAGTCTAAGCTAATATGCAAAATTATGAAAAATAACCAAAATGCCCCCATGCTCATGTTTCATAATCGGGTGAAATTTATATTTTCAGAAACCTTGTACTCTCACGAGTCTATTCAAAATAAGAACACTGAAATCGGGGTTCAAATGACCCCTCAAATCCTCATTTAATGGCTTCTTTAACTCAAGCCTTAATTACCCCATTTTCCCAAATTTCTCATCACTAATTAGGTCTTTAATCACAAAAAATGAGTTATGAAGTCAAGGACGTAACCTCCAAGAGATTCCACTTTGTTTTCCTCAGAAATCTCTCTCAAAAGCTTCAAACCCATATGAAAATGGTGAAAGAATCCCTCAAATTCCCGAAGGCAACTATTTATATGTTCTGACCACCAATTTCTGCATTTGCGGCCCAGGGACCGCATTTGCGGTTCTGCTTCTGCGAAGACTTAGTCGCGTCTGGGACTTCCATTAAATGACCACCGCATCTACGATTACCCTTTCGCAATTGCGCCACCGCTTCTACGGTATTCCTTCCGTATCTACGGAACCTGAAGAAAAGGTGAAAATCCTCTTCTGCAGTCTCCTTAGTTGCTTCTGCGGTGCCACATCTGCGATCCCCAAACCGCAGATACGAAAATACCAGAAGCAGCAAAAATACAATAGTTGCTACGTTTTCTCAACTCCCCGTTAACCATCTGAAATCACCCCGAGGCCCCCGGGACCTCAACTAAAGGCATCAACATTTCCAAAAACCTTATTCAAACTTGTGCCAATCTTCAAAACACTTCAAACAGCATCGAAACAACCAAAACACATCAAATTCAAGCCTAAGTTTCTAAAATTTTCTTAAATTCCGCTTTTGATAAAAGAAAACACAACCAAATCACCTCTGAACGACCTGAAATTTTGCACATACATTCCAAATGACATAACAGAACTATTGTAACTCTCCGAATTCTATTCCGACTACCAGATCAAAATCGCACTATCGAGCCGGAAACTTCAAAAATTCAACTTTCGCATTTCAAGCCTAAATTAGCTACGGACTTCCAAAACACAAACCGAGCACACTCATAAGCCCAAAATCACCTACCGCAGCTAAGGAACCATCAAATTTGCATTCAGAGACTGTCTTTATACTATTCCGATTACGGTCAACTTTCCAACACCTAAGCTCCCATTTAGGGACTAAGTGTCTCAAAACTCTCAGAAACTTAAAACCGAACATTTCGGTAAATTAAATAGCAGAAATAAACTTGGGGAAGCAGTTAGTAGGAGATCGAGGTGTTAATTCTTAAGATGACCGACCGGGTCGTCACAATTTTTAACTTTTTGCATTGTATAATTTATATAATTGTCATCCGTTTTTTTATTTCCTACATTATATAATTTATAAAAAATAATTACTCTCTTTTATTTACAATTTTTTAAATAGATTGAGTTTGATTGATATTAATAAAATTACTAATCCGAGCATTTTTTATTATATTTCTTTTTAATTAATTTCACTATTGAATGTTATTAAACTTATATGCTCGACAGTGACTTTTCACTTCTTTAGTTTCGAAAAAGTTTCTTTAATTTGTCTATAAGTAAGTCGATGACGTAAATTAAAATAAAAAAATTATTATTATATTAAAGTATGAAATTAAGAGATAAAAATTATAAAGGGTAAAGATATTTTAAGAAGTCACTTTTAATATGAGGAGCAGTATAAACTGTTCAAAGTTGAAGGATCAATTAGATTTTTAAAGCAAACTTGGGGGATGCAAATGATTTCATCCTTACGCAATAGATGATAGGATTTATTGTTTATTTTTCTCGGTCGAGATTTATATACTGATTAAATATAATTAATACATACTATATATAATTATAAGTATACTGTTATAAATACACTTCTATTTAAGGTGAATGTCTTTAATTAGAGAGATTCTAGAGTTCTATTCTTGGTAGCTAAATCATCCTCCTCCCTATAAATAGAGGTGCCCTCTACCATTGTAAATAACTCCTAACATTCTCTAAGTATCAATAAGAAGAACTCTCTTTACTCTTCTCTCTATTTGCTCTTGTTCTTGAGTTATTGTTCTTGTTCTTATATTATTTCATAACACGTTATCAGCACGAGACTCTACCGTCTCAAGAACCATTCTCGAAAAATCTAAGGTATTTCCCTCTTCCTAATTTAATTTTCGATTATGTCTGACATTACGAAAAGAAAGTTCGTTGCCCTTGAAATTTCGGGCAAGAACTATACATGGGTGTTGGATGCTGAAATCCACTTAGATGCTATGGGTCTCGGAGACACCATCAAAGATAGAGAAAAAGCATCCACCCAAGAATGTGCGAAGGCCTTGATTTTCTTGCGCCATCACCTTGATGAAGGTTTGAAGATTGAATATCTCACCGTCAAGGATCCACTCATCTTGTGGAACGACTTAAAGGAGAGATATGACAACCTGAAGTTGGTCACTCTACCACAAGCACGATATGATTGGGCTCATCTGAGGCTCCAGGACTTTAAGTCCGTTTCTGAATATAATTCTGCAATGTTCAGAATCACTTCTAAATTGAAGCTATGCGGGGATAATATCTCCGATTATGATATGCTTGAGAAAACGTTTACAACGTTTCATGCCTCCATACTACTGCAACAACAGTACAGAGAGAAAGGCTTTACAAAGTACTCTGAACTGATTTCTCTTCTACTAGTGGCTGAGCGAAATAATGACCTGCTCATGAGAAATCATGAAAATCGACCCACCGGGTCTACACCACTGCCTGAAGCAGATAAGGTGCACTCTCATTATGCCAAACATGAAAAGGACCATGGTCATGGTCGTAAACGGGGTCATAACCAGGGACGTAGACAAGGAAGAAATTCCAATGAAGTCCGTCAACCCCCAAGGAGAGATAACCGCCGAAAGCAGAAACGGGGTCATGAAGATCCTAAGGCAAATGGTTCAGAAACTATATGTTATCGTTGCGGTGGGAAAGGGCACTGGTCAAAGACTTGCCGTATACCAAGACACTTGGTTGACCTTTATCAAGCATCTCGAAAGAGAAAAGGCCCTGAAACAAACTTTGTCTATGACGACGATGAGGACATCACCCACCTGGATGTGGCAGACTTCTTTGAGCAACCCGAGGGGAAAATAGACCACCTAATCGACGATGGGTCCGTGATGAAAGAAGATGGAGTTATTTGATTTTATTCTACTTATTTGTATTAGTTAGTGAATAAACTAATAGTCATTAGTATTAGCTCGTATTAGTTAGTTCATGATGTAATGTTAGCAGTAGTTCTTTAGAATATCTTCAATATGCTCAAATATCAATAATATTTTTATTTTCAGAAGGGGTAATCGACTAGCCTGAAAAACTAGTCGATTATCTATTATTTTTGCATTAAAGCTGAAAAATAATTGATCAACAATCGATTGTCTTTGTCTAACAATCGATTGTCGTTGAGACAGTGTAATCTGGAATTTTTCAAAAATCATCCACAATCGATTGTCTTTGTCTAACAATCGATTGTCGTTAAGACAGTGTAATCTGGAATTTTTCAAAATAGCCCACAATCGATTGTCTATGCATAACAATTGATTGTCTTAAAACAGTGTGCTCTGGAATTTTTCAAAATAGCCAACAATCGATTGTCTTAAAACAGTGCTCTGGAATTTTTCAAAATAGCCAACAATCGATTGTCTATACTTACCAATCGATTGTCTTAAAACAGTGTGCTCTGAAAATTTTCAAAATAGCCAACAATCGATTGTCTATGCATAACAATCGATTGTCTTAAGAAAGTGTGATCTGAAGTTTTTCAAAATAGCAAATAATCGATTATGCGTGTTTAACAATCGATTGTCAATGTTCAACAATCGATTGTTCGTGTTTAACAATCGATTGTTTGAAGAAAACGTTTAAACTGAAATTTTCAAACTGCAAAGTAATGGATAACATATTTGATTTTGTTAGTCAACTGTTAGCAGAAGATTTTGAAAATATTATGTGACACAAACGAATTGAACTTGTTTATTCTTATGTTCGTTTATCTCTTTTGTATGTCAAACTATGGGATAGCAAATATGGATATCTCACAAAGCGAACTTGGATCAACGTCCAACTGTAAAAGTATTTGCCTAGTTGATTCATGTACTACACATACAATACTCAAAGAAAGGAAGTATTTCTCTCAACTAATAATGTGTAAGGCAAACGTTACTACAATATCTGGAAGTAGTAAATTGATTGAAGGCTCCGGAAGAGCAATTGTAACTCTGCCCAAAGGCACGACGTTAATCAAAGAGAATGCAATGTTCTCCTCCAAGTCTAAGAGAAACTTGTTGAGTTTTAAAGATGTACGCCGGAATGGCTATCATATTGAGACAATGGATGAAGATAATCTTGAATATCTCGTCATCACAAAGAATGTCTCCGGCCAAAAGAGGGTTATTGAGAAATTCCCGTCTTTATCTTGTGGCCTGTATTGGACAAGAATTAGTGCAATTGAGGCACATTCAACAGTAAACCAAAGGGTTACTGATTCCAATACCTTTGTACTTTGGCATGATCGACTGGGACACCCAGGATCGGTCATGATGAGACGGATTATAGAAAGCTCATATGGGCATCCGTTAAAGAATCTCAAAATTCTTTCGAATAATGAATATCCTTGCACTTCGTGTTATCAAGGCAAGTTGATTATCAGGCCATCACCAACAAAGGTTGGGACTGAGTCACCCACGTTTCTGGAACGTATACAAGGGGACATTTGTGGACCTATTCACCCACCTAGTGGGTCGTTTAGGTATTTCATGGTCTTGATAGACGCATCCTGTAGATGGTCTCATGTGTGCCTGTTGTCATCACGCAACCTTGCGTTTGCGAAATTAATGGCACAAATAATTCGACTACGAGCACAATTTCCAGATAATCCAATCAAGTCCATTAGACTGGATAATGCTGCTGAGTTTACATCCCAAGCATTTAATGATTATTGCTTATCAATCGGGATAAAAGTTGAACATTCTGTAGCTCATGTTCACACTCAAAACGGTCTTGCAGAATCGTTAATTAAACGCCTGCAGTTGATTGCAAGGCCATTACTTATGAGAACGAGGCTGCCCACTTCGGTATGGGGTCACGCCATCTTACATGCAGCAATGCTAATTCGTCTCAGACCGACGAATTACCACAAGTATTCCCCGTTGCAATTGGTTTTGGGTCATGAACCCAATATATCCCATTTAAGAATTTTTGGATGCGCAGTATATGTGCCTATAGCACCACCATCCCGCACCAAAATGGGTTCGCTAAGAAGGTTAGGAATATATGTTGGGTTTGAATCGCCCTCCATCATTCGCTACCTCGAAACATTGACAGGCGACTTGTTTACTGCACGTTTTGCAGACTGTCGATTTGATGAGACACTTTTCCCAAAATTAGGGGGAGAAGTTGGTGAAACCAAACGGGAAATTTTGTGGAAAAATGCATCATTATCTCATCTTGATCCACATACCTCTATTTGTGAAAGAGAGGTACAAAAGATTATCCATTTGCAAAGAATAGCAAATCAAATGCCTGACGCATTTACGGACTTGAAAAGGATAACGAAATCCCACATTCCCGCGGAAAATGTTCCAATCCGTATTGATGTCCCTGTTGGACAATCATCTAGTGTCATATCCAATGAGTCAAATGCATGCCTGAAGCGTGGCAGACCATTAGGTTCCAAAGATCGAAATCCTAGAAAGAGGAAAAAGAACGATCAAAATGACACCACGAAAGAATCTCATGATTTAACAAATTCTGAGACTCATGAAGAATCCATTGAGCCCGAGACTCTGGAAAATACGGAACTATCCCTAAATCCAATTAATATTGAGGCAAATATTAATCGAGTGGATATTGTGGTGGATAATGCCTTTGCTTATAATGTAGCATCTAGCATTATGCAAGAATGTGAGGATCTCGAACCTCAATCTGTTGAAGAATGTCGAAAAAGACATGATTGGCCAAAGTGGCAAGAAGCAATTCAATCAGAATTGAATTCGCTGGCAAAACGTGAAGTTTTTGGCCCTATAGTTGAAACACCTAATGGTGTTAAGCCTGTCGGCTATAAATGGGTCTTTGTACGCAAAAGAAATGAGAAAAACGAGGTACAAAGATATAAGGCACGCCTTGTTGCACAAGGTTTTTCTCAAAGGCCTGGTGTCGATTATGAAGAGACATATTCGCCTGTAATGGATGCGATAACCTTACGTTATCTCATAAGTTTTGCTGTCCATGAAAAGCTTGACATGCACTTAATGGATGTGGTTACTGCCTATCTTTATGGCTCACTTGATAATGAGATATATATGAAAATTCCCGATGGACTCAAGATGCCAAACGCGCATAATTCAAAATCTCGGGAAATGTTCTCAATTAAATTGCAAAGATCCTTGTATGGTCTAAAGCAATCTGGACGAATGTGGTATAATCGTCTTAGTGAGTACTTGTTAAAAGAAGGCTATATAAATGACGCCATTTGCCCGTGTGTTTTTATAAAGAAAACAACATCGGAATTTGTTGTACTTGCCGTATATGTTGATGACATAAACCTTATTGGAACCCCTATAGAACTCCAAAAGGCTATTGATTATCTAAAGGATGAATTCGAGATGAAAGATCTCGGAAAGACTAAACTATGTCTTGGTTTGCAAATTGAATATTTGGCAAACGGAATTTTTGTTCATCAATCTACCTATACAGAAAAGGTACTGAAACGGTTTTACATGGATGAAGCACATCCTTTAAGTACACCGATGGTTGTTCGATCACTTGATGTGAACAAAGATCCATTCCGACCACAAGAAAGGAATGAAGAGCTACTTGGTCCTGAAGTACCATATCTTAGCGCAATTGGCGCACTAATGTATCTTGCAAATACTACAAGACCTAACATATCCTTTTCAGTTAATGTCTTAGCAAGATTTAGCTCGGCTCCTACGAGGAGACATTGGAATGGGGTCAAACACATATTGCGGTACCTAAAGGGAACTACCGATATGGGCTTATTTTATGGCAAGAATTGCAGCCCGGATCTTGTTGGTTATGCTGATGCTTGATATTTGTCCGACCCACACAAGGCTCGGTCTCAAACGGGTTATGTGTTTACCTGTGGAGAAACCGCCATATCTTGGCGATCGACTAAGCAATCAATTGTGGCTACTTCATCTAATCATGCCGAGATAATTGCTATTCATGAAGCAAGTCGCGAGTGTGTGTGGTTAAGGTCGATAATACATCATATCCAAGACAAATGTGGTTTGAAGTGTGATAAACTACCCACAACTTTGTATGAAGACAATGCAGCATGTATAGCTCAATTGAAGGGAGGGTTCATAAAAGGAGATAGAACGAAGCATATTTCACCAAAGTTATTCTTCACACATGATCTTCAAAAGAATGGTGATATCAATGTTCAACAGATTCGTTCAAGCGACAATATGGCTGATTTGTTCACAAAATCTCTACCAAAGTCAACCTTCAAGAAGCTAGTTCACAAGATCGGAATGCGAAGACTTAAGGACATAAATTGATGTTCTTATCAGGGGGAGTTTAAGGCGCGTTGCACTCTTTTTCCCTTACAAGGTTTTGTCCCACCGGGTTTTCCTTGCAAGGTTTTTAACGAGGCAACCAATAGGCGCATATTCAAACATGTGTACTCTTTTTCCTTACTTTAATTTTTCCCATTGGGTTTTGTTTTAAGGTTTTAACGAGGCACATCATTGAATAGACATTCAAGGGGGAGTGTTATAAATACACTTCTATTTAAGGTGAATGTCTTTAATTAGAGAGATTCTAGAGTTCTATTCTTGGTAGCTAAATCATCCTCCTCCCTATAAATAGAGGTGCCCTCTACCATTGTAAATAACTCCTAACATTCTCTAAGTATCAATAAGAAGAACTCTCTTTACTCTTCTCTCTATTTGCTCTTGTTCTTGAGTTATTGTTCTTGTTCTTATATTATTTCATAACATATACTATATATTCAACAACTATTTTTAAGTGGTTGGACGTATGATTATTTGAGTTAATTCTTTTTATTTTTTGGTCAAATCCAACTACTTGACGTATTGGCCAAGTTACTTAAATGACAATATTTTTCTTTTTTGAAAAGCCTTTTACAATAAGCCCCCCACCCACCCCACGACCTTTTTACACTAAGCCTTTTACAATAAGGGATTTTTACATATACATCTCATCTACCAAACCTTTCTACCATAAATGTGCCATGTTTGTTAATTACCATCATATCTCATGGTTTTGTTACATAATATATACCAAACAATATATTTGCTGATTTTACATCCTAAATTAACACTAGACAATTAATGCTAAATCTCTCCTTAATAAATTGACAATTACCAAACGGTGAAACAGCCATATTTCCGTCTGGCTTAAATTTGGAAATGACAATCAGTTTTTAAGAGATAATTAATGTTTGATTTACTACAAATTAATGCCAAAACATATAAGGTAAATGCTCCAAATATATCCTCTAAATATATCTAGTAAATAAACAGCTTCAAATGTCGTTTGTTCTTTGACAAAAATAGTTCGAAATTCGTCTACAGTCATTCCTATTCTACAGTCATTCTACCAAAGAGAAATTCTTCAAAACTGAAAAGAAATTCGTCATTCTACAGTCATTATTTGACAAACCTGTTTGGAAGTTGACATCAAACATTCCTCCATTCAAAAACAGTGTGTATCTTGTTATTCAGTGATATTTTTTTTTATATTTCGTAGTTCTTCCGTGACTGGCAGTAAGGAGATTATACAATGTCAAAAATTCCGATAATGCTTAAGTTTAATGGTTATTGGGATAACTATGGCAGTTTCAGAGATTTTGAAGTTGACGCCATTTTGGTTGATGAAACTGCAAGCTACGGAATTCTCCAGTCTACAATTGCAGAACAATTATCTATTGATACATCTGATAAAGTTGTAGAAATAAAATACATTGTGAATGATAATTGTCCTCCGTTGCAGATTAGAAACGATATGGGCGTTCATGTATATATGGAAATGAAAAAAGAGAATAAAAACTTAGGTTCGTATCCGTTATGTATTAGCATAAGTGATTTCAATATGGAATTGGCAATCACCAATGAACGCCCCATCACTATAGGTAAGATTACATCTGTTACCGAATTTGAAGAATTTTGTGTTCTCTAATCAACTAGAATTTGACGCCAATTATCTGTAATGAATATACAATGTGAATGTATTGTCTGCAGGTTCTTCAGGATCATTAAGATTATTAGAAATTCCATCTTCACCAGCTATTGAGGAATATCAAAGCGAAATAATCATTGAATCTTCTCAAACATGTATTGAAGAAGGTCAAGTGTACCAGGACAAGAAGACGATTGTTGCTGCAATGAAGAATTATGCAGTTATGCAGAAGTTCCAGTTCAGAGTTAAAAGATCAAGTTGTAGAAGGTTTGTTGTTAGTTTTTCATTTTAAAAACTAAAGTATTATTTTTATTTTACAGTTGTATACATTTGTAGTTATTGTATTCATTTGCATTTAAATTTGTAGTTAAATGTGATCAATTGTAGTTCATTGTAGTCAATTGTAGTTGCTTGTAGTCAAATGAACATACAGAAAAACAGTGTGTTTTTAGTTTGTAGTTGATTGTAGTTAAATGTAGTCAATTGTAGTTCATTGTAGTCAATTGTAGTTGTTTGTAGTCAAATGTACATACAGAAAAACAGTGTGTTTTTAGTTTGTAGTTGATTGTAGTTAAATGTAGTCAATTGTAGTTCATTGTAGTCAATTGTAGTTCATTGTAGTTTAATGTAGTTACATAAAAACAGTTTGTTTTTAGTTTGTAGTTAGTTGTAGTTAAATGTAGTCAATTGTAGTTCATTGTAGTATTTACTAACAACGATTGAAATTTTGATTTTTTTGTAGCTACTGGATTGTATGTGTTGCGGAGAACTGCAAATGGCACTTCAAGGCAACATCTATTAATGATTCCTCACTGTTCAAGATAAGAAGTTTTAGCCGACAACACACATGTTGCCGAATGGTCGAAACATTCATAAAGCGCAAGTGTACTGCAACAGTAGTTGGTAGCATTGTTGTTCCAAAGTTTTGTGATCCTAAGACTGTTTACACGCCAAAGGACATACAAACTGACATGTTATCTGAACATGGAGTAAACCTAAGCTACATGCAAGCATGGAGAGCAAAGGAAAAAGCATTACGTTTTCTGCGTGGGAATACGTGTGACTCGTACAACAGATTACCAAAATATTTTTATATTCTTGAGAAGAATTATCCAGGTTCTGTTGTTAAATTGAAGAAGGCAGCGGATGATTGCTTTTTGTATGCATTTGTTGCTCTTTCTACATCAATAAATGGTTGGCAACATTGTAGGCCGGTAGTAGTGGTTGATGGGACATTCTTAAAATCATCATACAGGGGTATTATGCTGACAGCAAGCACCATGGATGCAGCAGGTAACAGATGTAATAATGTTGTAGTTACAATGTAGTTAAATTGCCTAAATTGTCAATATATATTTGTATTTAATAGTTAATCTCAAATTATGTTTACAAATTGTAGGTTCTATTTTTCTCTTGGCATATGCTGTTGTTGATTCTGAGAATGACGCGTCTTGGAGGTGGTTCTTTGCACAATTCAAGGAGGCATATGGTGAAAGACCTTCTATGTGTGTTGTCTCAGACAGGCACGAGAGTATATCGAAGGCAACATCTGCAGTCTACCCTGGAATGGCGCACTACTTTTGCATGTGGCATATATGGACAAATATAAGGTCAAAATTCAAGAAGGCACATTTACAAATACATGAATTGTATTTTGCTACAGCGAGGTCATATACTCTGGATGATTTCAATGAAAGAATGATGAAGATTCAGGAGGTAGACCCACGTGTTTCGTCTTACCTACATGATATTGGCTATCATAGATGGTCAAGAGTACATGCAACGGCAAATAGAACTTTTACTATGACATCAAACATTGCAGAGTCGTTGAACGCTGTTACAAAAGAGGCAAGAGAGCTGCCAATATTTGATCTATTGGAGTATATGAGGACTATTATAGAACGTTGGACAAAAGACAAGTTATTGAAGGCAAAGGGTACTTTCACATTTCTTGGGCAGAAATTCAACAAAGAATTGGAAAATAACAATACTTTATCCCAGAAACTAAAGGTAATATATTATTGTTTGGTGCATGAAAAAAAAATAGTAGATGAAAATGTTTTTTCCAGAGACTTTTAAAAATGTAGACGATTGTAGTTATATGTAGTTAATGTTTTATGTCGTTTATTCGTAGCTGTTTTTTAATGTACTGATTGTTGCTAACATATTGACACCTTATTATTTTACTTTTGATCTTGATTTGTAGGTGAGAGCTTCAACTGATCATATACACACTGTGTTAGATGGCGTGAAGAGGTACATTGTATGTTTAGAAAATAAGAAATGTAGTTGTGGACAATTCCAACTTGATGAACTTCCATGTGCACATGCTTTGGCATCATTAAGGCATAGGAATGAAAGGCCGGACAACTATTGCTCACCGTATTACACAACTAAGAGCCTACTACTTACATATGAATTGCCAGTTAATCCTCTTCCTGATGAAGCAAAATGGGATGTTCCACAACATATTTTGGATGATGTAATGAAGCCACCAGCTGGAGATAAAAGGCAGCCAGGAAGACCTCACAAGGAAAGATATAAGAAATTTGATGAAATAAACTCAAAGAAGTACAAGGTGTCATGTGGCAATTGTGGAGGTGAAGGGCATAACAAAAGAAGTTGCAAGAATGCGCCGAAAAAGGCATGAATACAATGTAGCTACAATAGTTATTCAAAATAAATGGTAGTTATCCGGGATTATCGGAATTTAATGTATAACTGTAATACGTTTTTGACTATAATAAAGAAGTTTCCCTGAGTAATGTAAACTGTTTGCATATTGTTGTTATAATGTACTTTAATTGATTTCTAAATGTGATATCGACATAATAGACAAAGACAGATTGTTGTATATAAAGATAAAACATTGTAGTTCATTTTCAAGAAATCTAAGTAAGAAACATCATCATGTTTATCTGAAAACATATATTGTGCAAATGTACTGCAACAGTTAATGTAGCAGTGTTCTTGCATTAAAAAATTATGTAAGTAATTGTAGTTATATGCATAATAAATGTGTAGTTATATGTAATTGTATGTAATTGTAGTCACTACATTAATATGAAGTGGCTCGCTGTATTTTTCAATCGGATTATAAGTTGGAACCTAAAACTTGCCTGGTTTATGGTTCATATATAGAGATCTGGAGGCTTTATGTGCTGCAACCAGTCTAGTTGACAGTTGTTGCAAGAGGTACTGTGCATTCTCATTTTATCATGACATTCAATTGTAGCACAAGTTTATTTTTTTGTTCATTACAACAAAATGACTACATTTACAATACATATTGCCTGGAGGAGAAGAGTGAGCATGATATAGAATTGTAGATAATTGTAATGAACTTCAATAATGTTATCATTATCAATAGAGTTAACATCTGTATTGAGGCAATTCTAAATCTGTATTCAGACCTGTAAGAACACCTTGTATTCCAATCCAAGAAGCTGTATAATGCAAGCACTGGCAGAACATACAGTGCAACTAAATGAACAGATGAATCTCAGAAATATGGCAAACAGAAATGCAAACTTAATGTTATTTTTCCAAAGCAATTGTTCAGTACACCCAAACTCACACATTTCTTCAATAACTACTAAATTGTTCAGTATCCATTGTGGGTTACAATCAAAGTTCATTACAACAGTAGACACTATTTCCTCTTTCGTTCCAATTTAGTTCTCTCATTTTTTGGCGGTGGACCCCTCCTCCTTGCAAGCCTGCCTGTAACCTCGCTCTCACTGATTGAACCATCGTTTAGCTTCTTTGTGGCGTAGTCCCACAACAGAGCTCCATATCTTTTACGGTGTTTGTTAATATCATTAAGATCCTCCTTTGGTATGCACAAATCACCATTGCTAATATATTCAGCAAATGCAGCCACAAATACACCGCAATCCCTGGAGATTATGAGTAATTTTTTAATTTAATATCAATAAACAAGTAAATTTGTATTAAACATATAGAAAGGGAGTTTAGTTTTCTTACAGTGAGCCTTCCTTTTGTTGTGGAATCTCGGCAACCATCCATTGTATGTCTAGAGGGTCCGTAACTGGCTTCTCTACGTATGACTTTGTAGTCTTGAAGTCAATGTCCTTTCGTTTACCGTAGAAACCAGTGCATGACAAATAAAGAGGGATAATTGTTGAAAATTTTTCGGCCAAAGCATTTACTGTTTTGTTACGCTTTGCCCTCACCAATGAATCATACACATACAGTTGCCGATCTTTTATGTCAAACACTAACAACAACCAATGGAAGTTCTCTACAAGGTTAACAGGCATTAACACATAATCCACAAGATCCCATGCTACATTTGCAAGGATTCGATAGCCCATAATGTATTCTCCAATATCGTCATCGGCTTTTACAACAGAATTCCTTTGATTAATTGGAGCAGCAGAGAACTTATCATAGATACTTTCAACTTTTGTCTTGAACAAACAGTCTGTTGTTGTAAATCTACAGTTGTTGTTGGGGCCATATTTCCCCTTCTTTCTCAAATAGTACATTAAAACATCGATGTGCTGAAAAAATTAAAAGTTGCATTTATTCAACAGTGTTCAATAAACATACTGCATTTTAATACAAATGTAGTTAAATGTGTTGAATTGATTTTAAATGTATATAAAGCATACTGCAGTTTAATGCAATTTTTAGTTAAACTAAATGTCTTCAATTGTAGTTATTTGAAGTCAATTAGAAATACAGTTGCATATACCAATACATTCTTAAAGATGTAACAGATGATTGTAGTTAAATGTAGTTGTATTCAATTAACTACAAAAGTAAAAGTTGCATTTATTCAGACATGTGTTCAATAAACATACTTCAGTTTAATGCAATTGTAGTTAAATGTGGTGAATTGATTTTAAATGTAGTTAAAGCATAATGTAGTTTAATGCATTTTGTAGTTAATGCAAATGTCTTCAATTGTAGATTACTGTAGTGTTCGATAACTACATAACAGAGAGCCAGCTATCAGATTAAGACAAAACTGCAATGATAATCCATATACTTACTGTACAATTTATGAGCTGTCCGGGGTGAGCAAGGGCGTAGAACCATTCCTTCTTATCTATTTTTTCGCAACCCAAATCCAACAAAGGATTGAGATGGTTATCCTTCATGGAATAGAAGTTCTTCCTCCTGTAATAATAATATAATTAAACAAACTACTAAAAAAAATGTAGACACTAATAAAGTCTAAATTCAATAGAAAGCAAAGTAAAACAAATACATACAACATAATACATTTAAGCACCATACCTCCTGGAGGATTTGTCAGTTCGTTGGTATAACCAGGTAGTAAAACTATCTATTACATGAGGATCAACATCTTCACCAATTGGACTTGTGAATGGGTGTTTTATGTAAAAAAATTTTGGCCCAAAAGACGTGCTGCCTTCAGTACTGTAGAGTGGCGTGAATGGCGATCGTGCATGTTTTCCAGGTAACCTTGTTCTTCCTTGATGAAGAGGGGTTGAATCTACCTGAATTGGGTCACCATACATGACGATTTGGGATAGGTTTTCTGGAATTTCAAAATCCTCCAGTGTCACGCCTTTATTTTCAGTTCCTCCACCCATCACTCCAATCTCCTCTTCATTTTCAATGCGTTCTTCTACAATTTCAGTCACAGTTACACCATGAATTGGTGACTGTGGAACATTGTCTTGTTGTACAAATGGTTGAGGAGAAGAAGGAGCTGAACATGTAAATTTATTTTTTATTAGCAATTCAAGATGGAAGTATATATGTATGTATGAATTATCTTGATACCTGTTATACTGGGGCCTGCACAGACTTTAGGACCAAAATTGAACTGAAAGTCTTTGTTTTTCTCTGCTTCATTATGTTCGTTATATCTTTTTGAACTAGCAGCAAACTACATTGTGAGATGAATGTTTTAGTATGAGAATACATTATCATAAATATTATATAGTTTTAGTTACAAATAACAGTGAGCCAGTTAAGTCATATAAAGTTCAAGTATGTATAGTGAAACAGTGAGCAAACTACATTTTCCAAATAACAAATACACAATATTTAATTCATTTCAATTATGTATACACAATATTTATTTCAATTCTGCAATCTGTAGTTACTGCATTGTAGTTTTTGAAATCTATAGTCAATTGTAGCCGGAAGGAACTACATTTGGGTAACACTTGTTCAATATAAACATTTAAAATAGCATAGAACAGTAAAGAAAACAGGAAGAATTCAAAATACAAATGCCTATAAATGACTGCAATTAACTATATACAGTTGTATACATTTGTAGTTATTGTATTCATTTGCATTTAAATTTGTAGTTAAATGTAGTCAATTGTAGTTCATTGTAGTCAATTGTAGTTGTTTGTAGTCAAATGTACATACAGAAAAACAGTGTGTTTTTAGTTTGTAGTTGATTGTAGTTAAATGTAGTCAATTGTAGTTAAATGTAGTCAATTAACTATATATAGTGCTACTTAGGCTAACTAAGTCATATGTAGTACCTGACTATGTATCAGAACATTGAGCCAGCTAGAAAAAACAAAATACATCTAAACAACTACAAAATAACAGCTACATAATTGTAGTTCAATAATGTACAGTAATGGAAACAGTATTTTTAGTGTACTCAATTGTATTGAAATGTATTGTTCAGGAACTACAATTTATGTAACAGGAAACTACATTTTGATAGTATTGTTTTAGTGTTAGAATAGATTATCATAACTATTATTGTTGTTAGGATACATATAGGTAAATTATTACCTTGGACTCATCCAATTCCTTTCTATTGTTGACAGCATTCACTAATCTTTCCAAAGATTGATCTATGAACTCTCGAAGTTTGGAGAGTTCATCAAAAACATCATTCCTCAGCTGATCTAACTTTCCAGCAACCTAAAAATTAAATATGTATGTGAGAATATTCGATTTGTTACACTAAAATAAAAAGAAACTACAATGACGAAGGGATGACTTCAAATGGTACTAAACAATGACTAAACAACTGTAAATTATAACAGTACCTGCTCAATCTTTTGTTCCAACTTTCTCATCTGGCTTCTTACAGATTCCGTATCATTTGAAGATTTAGCCTCTTCGTGTTGACCTTTAGGAGAAGCACCAGATGGGACTTTTGAAGGTTGAGTAACCTCTTCATCTTCATAATTAAGGGTTGCTGGGAGGTTGAGCGCTCCAATCTCGGCCCCGGATGCAACCAAGTTTGAGAACTGAAAGAAGTATGAAGACAGTGAAGTAAATTTGAAAGAAATTGAAAATGTCACGTAGTTACTATAGTAGTTATTGAAGATTTACACAAAGGTTAACAAGAATACCTTGAGCCACTCAGGCTTGATGAATTTTTCTTCAAAAACATTCAACCAAATCTGTCCTTTTGTTGCCGACCATCTTAAAATGCGGGGAATGGAGTCAGAGCACCGTATAGCAAGCTCGGTGCTGACAGAAGAACAGCACTCGTACAGCCACACTTGTAAGGCTAACGAGCACCCCCGCAAAAGATAAGAATGGACTTTTGGACTTAGACGATGTCTGACAGACTCAAGAACTTGCTTAAAAGATTTGGTACCCCATGGGTACGATTCGAAATGACCACTCTCTATAAGAAAAAAAGTAAATTTGTCTATCAAACAAACATTGTCCTTATCGGAAGGACAAACAAAGAATTCCAACAAATATAAGACACACAACTGTACAGCATCCAAATCATTTGTCCAGGATTTGGATGTCACTACACTTCTCAAAAGAGTTTTCTCTACCCGAGATTTGTTAGGGAAGTATTTAGTCATTAAATGACTAACATAACTAGAATTGTAACCATGATCGGATAAACCATCGACACAGTTAAACCCAGTTATCAAACAAAAATCCCTCAAAGTAAAAAACAATTTTTGCCCATTTAAAAGAACAGAAAAATAGTCGGCACTAGACTTTGATAATTCATACTTCATTAGAAGATGAATAGATTGGTTCTGCATGCATATAGGGGGCATATCTAGTAAATATCCAAAACAGGTGTTCTTGAAAGCACATAATTGTGTTGGGGATAATAAAGACTTTATCTGGGATGGTATCGTTGCATCGCACAAGCTATGGAACCGTATCACACCATAATCAACATTATGTTGTGCATAGTAAGGTCCATTCTGCAAAAAAAGTACATTAATGGTCGTTAGAATGAAGCTAGACTTCAGCATTACAATATATAATGTAACAAATCATATAACTACCTTTTAAACACACCAAATACATGTTTAACTACAAAAAATAAAAGTTGCATTAAGTAGATACTGCAGTTTAATGCAATTATTAGTTAAAGTAAATGTCTTCAATTGTAGTTATTTGAAGTCAATTAGAAATACTGCAGTTTAATGCAACAGACTGTATTAAAACAACAGACTGTATTAGCATAAGTGATTTGTGTATAACAACTACAACATACACAATGAAATAACTGTGTATAACAACTACAACGTACACAGTGAAATACATTCAACTACAACAAACTACAATTAACACTACATTAAAATACAATTAACTACAAAAAGTAAAAGTTGCATTAAGTAGATACTGCAGTTTAATGCAATTATTAGTTAAACTAAATGTCTTCAATTGTAGTTATTTGAAGTCAATTAGAAATACTGCAGTTTAATGCAACAGACTGTATTAAAACAACAGACTGTATTAGCATAAGTGATTTGTGTATAATAACTACAACATACACAATGAAATAACGGTGTATAACAACTACAACGTACACAGTGAAATACATTCAACTACAACAAACTACAATTAACACTACATTAAAATACAAAAACAAACATTTGACTACAAATTTTTTCCAACACTATATTCTGCCGTAAATTTACACATTATCTCCGAAAAGTAACAATTAACTACAATTTGTATAAGCAACCTTAACATGCAATATTACATTAATTTTATACAAAAAAACAATTAGACGACAAAGAATGAATTTATTTCTAACTTTTTCCAATAACATAAAAAACGACAAAACATTGTAGATATAAAAATAGTTGTTTACCTTAACAGAAACTTGTTGTTGAACCAATTTTGTGGGTTTTTTAGAGGGTTTCACCTTTTTTTGCTTTGAGGGTGAATGTGAAACCTTCTCTATTTTTGTTTTTTGAACTTTTGGCGAATCGTCCACAAAATCATCATCATCCGCCATCAAGGATTTCCCCTTTCGCTTCCGTTGTTTGTCGGCTTCAATTTCAACACCGGTTGCATCAACCTCATGCAAGTGCTTTGTTCGATTTTCAACTCGTATTTGTCTCGGTGATGTAGTAACACTTTCTTGTCCACTTGCATTGACGGATTGTTGTATTTTTACTGGAGATTTAGGTGTTAAAACACCTAAATCAAAAGATGGAATCTCGCCTATTTTTTGACGTTTGGGGGTATTCTGTTTTTTCACCATTTTTGAGGATGGAAGTGTTTTTTAGCAGTGAAAATGTATTTTTTTTGAAGAAATTTTAAGATTTTTGGCGAGATACTGTTGCTAATGGAGAAGAAGACAATGCGGGAGAAGAAGACAATGGGGAGAAGAAGACAATGAGAGAGAAGTGAAAAGAATAGAAAGAGAAAAACCGGCGGTGTATACAATTTTTGTGAAAGTACGCGGGGGGGGGTGTATTTTTTATGGAAAAGTATAAAAATTAAAATAAAAAACGTGTGGTTAATGGGGAAAGAGAATATGGCAATATTAATTTTTTCCACAAATAAATCCTCTAATTAATGATTGGTAATTAATACTTAAAATGGTATATATATTGAAATATGGTATACTAAATTGTAATAAATACTAACCTTAAACATGAGTGGTAGAAAGGTTTGGTATATGGGATGTATAGGTAAAAATCCCTTACAATAATTTATTGGCCCCTCTTGTTTGGACCCTTAACCAACAATTTTATCCCAGCCCAATAATACTAAGTCCTCGTACTATTGCCTAGCAAGCAACCACAATCTCTTAATTGAATAAGCTGTCAAGTGGCAACTTTAAATAATTTGTTTATTTTAAAAATTATTTTTAATTAAAATAATTCTTAAAAAATATTTTAAAATTATAATAATTTGCATTTGGCCAAATTATTTGAGCAGCATGCTTTTGTTAGTGTTAGAAAAGGAGTTTGTGCTTGATCCATCCTTCCAAAAATACTTCTTATTATACGTGTCAAATTACTAAAAAGATATGTACAAATTTATTGAGAAATGAAGATTTTTTGTGTTGGAGATATATAATTAAATCGATAATAAAATATTTTAAGTGTCTGACTATCTTATTTAATAAAAACTTAAGCTGTTAGAAAAAATATTTTATTTACTGACTTAATTATATCTTTTTAATAGTCCTCTACATGCAGGCTTGAATTTTTTATGAGCCAACCACATAAAAGTTTTTTTTTTAATAATGAATGATAGTGCCAAAGTTTTTTGAATTTAGCTTCTTTTGTTTTGTTTTACTTATTGCCGAAGGTTCTATAAATCATAACTATGTTGAACTTGCAGCAATGATAAATCTTTTTCGATTATTTTTCTTGGATAAAGGAGATTTACCTCGAGGTATCAAGACATATTTATCCACTTTGTTTATTTCTTACTTTTGTTACAATACTTTATTTGGATTTGACTTTTATATGGCACGCCTCAATTAAAAAAGCAAGCCATATTTATTTTTGCATGTTTAGAGGTAAAAAAAGCATATAAAAAAACTATCTAAAGCAAAGATAGATCCAAAATTTATATTTTAGGTTCAATTTTTAAGATATTATTATTGAACTCATTATATTTTTAAAGTTATGGTTTATATATACTATTTTATTAATTTTAAGGAATTTTTATATATAAATATTTGCTTCGCGAAGAAAATTATGGGTTCAATTAAACCCGTAGTCATTCTTCTACATCCACCTCTAGTGAACATTCAAAAAGATTATTTTTTTCAATTTAAGTTCAACTTTGATTTGACAAACTAATTTTAATATGTTCATTTGTTAGAAAAAAGTTTTGAATTTTTTATTCAAATTTGTCAAGTTGATTAAATGGTGGCGGTATTGGACTCACAAGAAGTCATTATACTAAATATATAACATATCTATATACTGGTTTAGTTGTGGGAAGGAAAGTGATGTTCTAAAATTCCAGTTATACATCTGTCATACTTGTTTCTTGCTCTTTTAGCCAATATATAGCTAAAATTTATTGGGGTCTTTTCCTTTTTATATAATATATGAAACTTTATTATTAAATATATACATAGTTTTTAATTTATCTTTCATATTCATTTTTTTTTACAATTATTATATCATTCATTAAATACTAATTATTAGTAGTTAAATCTTCCTAATTAAGTGCGCAACAAGTCAGGAACAGAATATTCTAAATGATTTAGCAACCTTTAGATCAAATTTGAAACGGAAATATCTTCAATTCAAAATCAAGTTACATAGACTTTCTTTTGCAAAAACTCTATTCTTCGATATTTTTCTTTAAGCCACTAATCAAAAAAAGGCAAAATCGTCAATAAATTCGAATCAAATTATAGAAATCAGTTCTGCAAAAGCTCAGTTCATCGACTTTCCTCAATCCACTTATCAAAAAAGCGACAAAATATTCAACAAATTCAAGTTAAATTGTAGAAATCAATTCTGTCAATACTCTGTCCTTTTTTTTCTTAATCCAAAAAATAAAAAAAAAACGACAAAATATTGAAGAATACCTCAGTAACGACACGCAATCATATTTAAAATCCCAAATCATGCTATAATTAAATGAGAATTGGGATAGATATGACAGATTTAGAGATTTTCAAGTTGATGACATTGTGCTCGATGAGGATACAAGTTATAGTATGTTAATTTCTACAATTGCATAATAATTAATGATTGATACTTCGAAAAAAATTGTAGAAATCAAATAACATTGTGAATAAGAATTGTCCTCCAATGGAGATTAGCAACGATATGGGAGTTTGTGCGTACATGGAGACAAAAAGGGAGAATAAAAACTTAGGATCGTATCCATTATTTATAAATATACGAGATATCAATATGGCTTTGACTATTACCAATGAAAACACAAGTGCAGGTTTGTTATGTTCCAAATTCTATGGAAGTCTGATTTTACGGTAATATATATAAAATTCCTATATTTATCTACAAATAAACTACACATCAATTTTAGGATGTATAAAGCAATATTAGTTTCATGATTATCTACAAAATTACTACATTTACAGTACAATTAAACTACAATATATGTTAAAAAAATATTGACTACGAAAATTTTCTCTTCATCTATAAATTTTCTACAAAAATTCTACAAATATACTATAAATCAGTTTAAGTATGTATAAAAGCAGTATTATTTGTAAGGGTATCTATATAATTACTACATTTAAACTACAATCAAACTACAATCTATGTGGAAAAAAAGATTGACTACAAAAAAAAATTTCATCTACAATTTATCTATAAAACAACAACAACTACCCAGTATACTCCCACCAGGTGGGGTCTGGGTCAATTTATCTATAAAAGTTTTACAAAATTTATTTATCTTTATTTTCATGCAGGTTCGTCTGGATTATAACTTTTTGGGTGTGTTTTTTAATGTTTCTTCATTTTTGAGTTTTTCGAACAAGGAGATACCTTTGCTTTCTTTCCTGTTCGAAGATTATGGACCTTTTCTCCAAAGTCGTCGTCTACCAAAATCTCTTTTCCTTTTTGTTTGACTTGCTTGCCTGGTGTAGAAGTTTCTCCAGCATCTGCATCATGTTATTGTTTGGTTCTCATCTCGGCTCTAATTTGTTGGGGAGAAAAACTATGAGTAGTCTCTGCAATTGCATGTGGAGATTCGCCATGCTTTTTTGGGGATTTTGGTGATAACACACCCAAATCAAATGAGGGTATACCAGCTACTTCTTATTTTTTAGGAATTTGTTTCGAAGTTTTGTTGTTCTTCATTAATGAACTTCAACTGGAGTAAAATGGGGAACCAACTTTGTTAAAAGGTTTCTTCAATTTTCTATGAATTTAGAGGAGAATTTGGTTTTAGAAGATGAAAAATGGTAAAAAGAATGTGGGTGTGGGTAAAATGCGGGTGGGATTGAGGGGCTAGAAGAGAGAAACGTGGGATGAGTGGGGATACTGGGATATACTGATTCATTTAATTAAGGAGTAAAAAACGTATAATTAATTATACCCTTAATTAATTATGATATAGAATTAGTAATTTGGTATACTAAGTATAATTAAGTTAAATCTTAAACATTAAGGATAATAAGATTTTCTATGTGGCATAGGAATATAAAAATTCTAATTTTATTCTAAAGTATATTAAGTACTCGTTAAGGTCAATTTATTATTGTAGGTCCAATTTTTTTTAGCTACTGTGTTCGGGTTAGCTCGCACATATCTCGATTAATCCTACGAAAAATTTATTACCACACACTTGTATCAGCACCGGATGGCTCTATCTATCAAATCCTGGATAAATATGAAGAAATTACTTAGTAATTTTTACCTTCGCCAAAATTTAAACTTAAATTTTATAATTCGTAACATATTTTATTGACCACTAAACGACATCATATAATAGTTTAAAGGATGCCGAGTGGTTGTTAAAGCCAAATTACAAAGTGTCTATAAACTAAATAGAATTACATAGGATATCAGCACCACTAAAAGGTGCAATGAAAAAGTGCTAGAGTGATAATTCCCACAACAAAAGTGGAAGTCAAATCGAAGAAATATAGTAAGATATATACATCAGATTATGGCAAGAGTCAATTTCACGTATGATTATTGGATTTTATTCGTACTTTAATAATAAATCACAAAATTGCTTTATGAATTGTTCAGCTAGGGTCATACTAATTAGTAAAATAGATACATCAAATGCCATGAAGGTTAATTTCACGTATAATCATTAAAATTTACTCAATATAACAATGTAATCACAAAACTGTGCGCTTTTTTCATATTTATGTAATCGAAATGTTTAATTTGTGAATTATTCAGAAAATACAAAGGATTAGAAGGTTAAATTTTTATGCCATGTTGTGAGCATATTTCAGGGTTAAATTATGCTAGGCTATATGCTATATAATGGTTTTAGAGGAGCTCAAATGATAGTTTAAGTTAAATTGCAAGTGCCTATGAACTAAATAGGTAAAAATTTACATCCAGCAGCCAGTCTTAGGATCAATTTATGAAATATAACCAGCATTTCAATGTAATGAGAAGTAGTTAGTTTTTAGTTATAAAGACTTTTCTGCCCTTATCTTCTTCAAATGAGAACGGCAGGGACCCGCTTCTTTATCTTCCATCTTTTCGAACTTTAAGTGAGCGTTTGGAGATAAGAACTGTAAAATTTCGAAAAAGTAAAAAAAAAATAAAAAAAAATTCAAGTGAAACTAGTATTTGAAAATTAGAGTTATGTTTGGATATGTATATAATTTTGAGTTATTTTTGAAGTTTTGTGAGTGAAAATAAAAATAATTTTTTGGAGATTTTTAAATTTTCGAAAAATTTCTAAATTTATTTTCAAGTGAAAATTGAAAATTTTATGACCAAACACTGATTCAGAAAAAAGGTAAAAATTTTTAGAAAAAATGAAAAAAATTCTTACATCCAAACGTGTCTAAGAATTCAAACTTCTATAAGTGAAACTCCAGACTACTATCCTAGAGTCTGGATTTCAGCTCTAATAATAATTCATAACATATTACTTGCTATGTCGGCACAATATATGTCATTTAGTTCTAGAAATTTTCCAAATTCAACCCGAGTGATTTATCGTTACTCGTTACTTTTTTTTATTAAACAGTCATCATTGATCATTGATGTGCAAAAAGTTATAGTTTGAGTTTGGCACCTCAAACTTTGTACATGATCATTGAAATGCTACTAATCTTCTATATCTTAGTTAAAGGATAACAAAAATAGAGTACGCTCAAGGCGGATCATAGATGATATTAGATAGTTTTGTATGCTTAATTCTAAAGGTAGGTAAGCCCCATTTGTCCATATTTACTAGGCCCTTTATATGGCTAGGGAGATTAGGGAAAAGGTTGAAGATCATGTATTCCTCAATTCTGTAATTCAGAATTGCTAAACTATCAGCAGGTCTGTTGGCTTCTCTGAAGCAGTGATTGTTGTTAAAGATGTGATCTTCAATCATTTTCTGGATCTCTTTAATTTGCTTGCTGATGTTCCATGTTGGCTTCCACTCCCTTTTTGACACACTTGAGTATTAGGAGCGTCAGACTATCTTATAGCCATCTTTAGATCTCTGTCCGCACGCCATTTCAGTCTAAAGAGAAGTGCTTCTGCTTCTGTATAGTTGCTAGTGCCTTCTCCTAGAGGGATGGAGTATGCCATGATGAACTTTCCTTCTTGATTTCTAATAATTCCCCCCCCCCCCCCTCCACATTGCCCGTTAGAGCAACTTCCATCACTGTTCAGCTTGATTATTTGCGCAGGTGGTCTGAGCCATTGCACTGTGATACTGCTTGTCTGTTGGATGTATGCATCACAAGTTGCCTATAAGCTGCTCCAGTTGTCTCCAATATGTACTCTAGTAAACTGCTTCTTGACCATCTACAAAATAAAAGAAGTGATATTAGAACAGGTTCTACATTGAAGGTTTAGTCCCTTCATATTTGTTGCCACATCTTGATCTCCAAAGTTCCCAACAAATGATAGGTGGGAGGTTTTTGGTGATGTATCTCGAGATTAGATTGGGTGATTTGTGATTCCACTAGGTTAGAAGGGTCATGTTCAAGTTATTGAAATTCCAACCAATACCCAATGGCCCCGCAAAATTCCTCTATATCTTCCTTGCACGTTCACCTTCACAGAATATGTGTTTAGTGTCTTCCAGATCAATTTGACTATTGGTAGAATTACAGCAAGAGCATTAGGGAATAGAGCAATTCCATGCCTGCTACACTCTTATATGTGTAGAGTTTGTTATCATCTGCTCTCCATAGGAGGAAAGACATCTTGAAAGGAATATCCTTAGTCCATGAGTTCGTGTAGAGAGGATTGTGGTCTACTTTAGGACAGTTAGCCTTCATGTAAAAACTTTTGTAACCCACTCTACTAGTAAGATTGTTCAATATTTATGAAACAATTTCAGCATTTAGAATAAAGAGAGAGGGAGAGAGAGGGTCTCCCTGCCTTAAGTCCTTATCAGAGTGAAAGAAGCCATTTCTTCTTTCGTTAACCAACACAGAGTATTAATTATTGGAGATGTATTCATGAATAATCTCGATTCATTGGTCACTGTACCCCATCTTCTAGAACTTTTGTGAGGAAACTCCGTGAGACTCAATCATATGCTTTGGTCATATCAAGTTTCAGGACAACACTGCCTCCTCTACTTGGTTTGTTGATGTCGCCGATGATATCTTGTGCAAGGAGTATGTTTTCTAAAATTGATCTCCCTTTAATGAAGCCAGATTGGTTCGTGGAGATAATTCTGAGAATAATGTTAGAGAGCTTGTCAGTGAGAATTTTAGAAATGATTTTGGAAGACACATTACAAAGCTGATAGGCCTAAGGTCAGAGAAACTTTGGGGGTGATCCACTTTAGGAATCATGGCAATACAAGTGAGAGTGTAGAATTTGGTAAGGGTTGAGTCACTAAATACAACTTTAACAACATTATGTACATCCTCAACTATGATATCCCAACATTTATGGTAGAACATCCCACTGAGGCCATCGGGTCCTGGAGAGCTATTGACATTAATGGATAATATAGTTCTTGGAAAGTGGGGATGGCACTTATTCTAATGTTATCTTCTTCTATAATACATCTTCCAATGCAGTCCAGGGCCCTAACGTTTGAGTTGCTAGGGCCTTAGGAGAAAAGGTTCTTGTAAAAGTTCACAGCTCCCTCAACTATAGACTCACAATCTTCAAGCCAATTGCCCTCACCATCTTGGATCCTTCTAATTGTCAGTTTTCTCCTTTTTTTTCTTTTATAGCCGCATGGAAGTAAGCACTATTGGCATCGGCCTCATTAAAACCATTTGATTCTAGCTTTTTGACTCAAAATACAGTCATGAATCTTTAGGTATCTCATAAACTCAGCTTTATTCTTTGACTGTTCACTTTTATTCTCCGAAGTGTTGTTAGTCATACAGATCTCTTTCAGATCCCTAATTATGCTTTTCAATCTCTTAGGTTCTTCATAGATATCTCCAAAGGTATCCCTAGACCAAGTGCTAAGGGCCTTAGTAGTGTTCTTGATCTTCTACTGAAGGATATATAGGGGGTTATCATGGATGTAGATGTTCCAGCTGGCCTAAACTTTCTGTTTAAAATTAGGGTGCTCCATCAAGAAGTTGAGGAACTTGAAGTATCTGGTTACTTGGGTATCTTCATGGTGAAGCTTAACCAGGAGAGGCGCATGATCTGAGCAAAATCTAGTAGGTTAGTTACAACAGTGTTGTGGAGTCCATCAAACCAAACTGAATTGTAAACCAATCTGTCAAGTATCTTCTATATTATGAGGGGTGGATCCCTGTTATCACACCAAGTCACTTTAGCACTAGTATAGCATGCATATTGCAGGCCATAATCATTGAGACATTATACAAAATCAATGCTCTCCTATAATCTATGGGGTCTGCCTCTCCATTTTTCCTCTCTGTTTGTAATCACATTAAAGTCACCTATGACTCCCCATGGTTCTTAAATTGTAGAAGCTAAGTTCCTTAAGTCGGATCAAAGCTCCCTTCTCAATTCTTCAAAGCATTTAGCATACACAATCGTTAAAAGAAAGGAGAGGTAGTTATTGTGTTCAGCTTTAATATGAACATGTTGTTCTTTGTCTTGAAGGATAGTAATATTGATGTCATTGGTCCAGAAGATCCAAACCTTGTTGGAGCAATTAAAGTAGGCTTTCTCCCTTCCTAAGTTTCTCTTGAATTTCTCTATCTTACTACTATCTACCATGGGTTCTTGTAGACAAATGAAAGGGAGTTGACATTGAAGTTTTAAAGTTTGGAGTCTTTCAAGAGATCGTTTCGACCCTATACCTATGATGTTCCACAATATAATACTAATCATGAGAGGTTCAAGGGTGGGGGGAGCTTTGGCCTGGTATTGAGGAGTCAATCGACTCATCTCTAAAAATGTTGCTACCTCCCATGTTGTCCTGGTTTCTTGGAGACAGGTTGTTGTTGATAATGAACTTTGTCTACTCTTTGACTTGCAACCCTAGCTCCTCCTCAGATTAGGATTTACTGATATTTCCCTTTATCACTATATCATCTCATAGTGACTTTTCAACTTTGACTTCAATGCATTCTTTGAATAGTTTCTGATTGAAGTTGTCACCATGGACTATCTCCATATCCTGCACTAGATTCACAGGGACATTATACAGATCTTCCATTAAGTCTGGGGGTTTAGCTTTTGGTTTTTGCTGATCATTCCCCTCTTGTTCCTTCGGAGTATCCTGGTCATGTGCCTTGCTGGTTAGGTTAGGCATTTTTTCAGTAATGTTATCAATATTCTGAGTTAGCAGGAAGTTGATATAGATCCCTTGGTGAGCACTCTTCTCCCCATTAGTAGCTTCCTCCTTAGTGGTTCTCACGTTTTCCTTAAATTTTTGTTTTCTCGAAGTCAGTCTTTTACGATTGCTTGCATCATTTCTGTTTGAATATTTCTTATTGCCTTGTGTTTGTTGATCATTGCCCTCTAGGTAGGTCAGGTGGTCATTTCTATTTTTTCGGACTCTAAGGTTGTGGTGATGTACTACATTTTTGTTCTACTTTCTTTCCCTTGCTTTGTTGTCTTGTTCTCTATCCTATCTGGAGTTACATCCGAAGATGAAGGTGGAGTCTTCTTCAAGTTTGTTTTCTCACTGTTCTCTTCATGTAAATTAGTTTTCCTCAATTGTACCCTATTTCTTTTTCCACAATATTATTGAATATATTGTGATTCAGCTGCAAGTTGCTATTTTGATTTGTGTCTTGAGTTTCCCCATAGTTATTGTATGCTCTCTGATGAAGCAGTCTCCTTAGTGTTGTTTTTTCCTTTTCCGTTTATTTTGTCCACTTGTTTCCATCCCTCCCCTAATGTTGCTGGGGTAAACTTGGTCTCTTGTTTGTTGTTCATGTTTGTGTCAATTTCCATTTGGTGGCTTCTCCAGATGGTATTGACCATACTATCTGTGGCCATCATATGGATATTGACAATTGCTTTATTGCTCCGATTGTTGTTGTGACTCACCCTTTGTTGGTCGCTCATTGCTTCATCATTTCTCTCCTTAGGTTGATTGTCCACTTGAGCAGTTTCGGGGACCTTTTGACAGTCCTCAATTGTGTGGCCTTGAATTCTGCAGTGAGAGCAATAAAAAGGGGACTGTTTCATATTCAATTTTTTGACTGAATGTTTTTAGAATACCTTCTGGGTTCTGAACGGTCACTTGAACATCTGTGATCAGAGGTTTCAGGAGATCGATCTCAATTCTCATTTTAGTTGTCGTTGGTCTTGTTTTTCTCTGAGTAGCTTTATCCATGACAATAGGAGTTCCAACAGGCCCAACAATCCTACATAACACCACCCACTTGTAGTAGTGCCATGGAAGATCGAGAAGGTCTATCCAGACTAGAGCCAAGGATGTATTCTTGTTTGGTTTGAAATTGGGGGTCTATCTCTGAATTTTCATGGAGTGGTCTTCGCTAAGCTGAATTTAGTTGTACGATGCTATCAATTTGTAATCTTCCTCATTCTCAGCATCAATAAAGACATTCTTTGCATCTTTTGCCCCAATTTTCTCTTGACCTTTCATCAGCATAATTATGGCGAAATCTGCCCTAATCTTGCCGATTTGGGGGCGATTTCAGTCAAAATATCCTATGAGAGTCCATTTGCATGTCTTAGCTAGAAGGTCATGTTCCTCCTTCGTGAAAGTGACTAATGATTTCCCATTGATGATTTCGTGCTTTCTATGTGGAAGTCTTATTTTTCCTTTGTTATAGGATTAGGTCATTAGCCCTAGGGCTCCTCTATAGGAAATTTGGTCTTTATTGCTGGGATTTTGCCCCAAAATCATCTGATGTGTAGTTTGGGTGTAATTTCTTTGAGGGTTTGGGGTAAGAGATGGGAATTCTATGGTGTCTGGTGGGTCTGGAAGTTTGTGGGGGCTCATTCCTGGTAGAGGAGCTAAGTAACTCATGGCTGAGTCCCGCTTGAATTAGCTGTTTTCGGCGAAAATTCACCGTTAGCTAGGAGAGAGAAATGGGAGAAGAGAGAAGTTAGAGAGATCAAAATAATATTTATTGCTTTCCATGATTCGTTACTCTTATATAGTAATTAATATATGTGGATACAATGAACAGTTTATTCCCCATCTCAGGAAAATTAGAATTAGGCTACATTTGTAATTTCTAGATCGACCATTAATGACTGTGGTGATACTATCTCTCTATCCTTAACCAAAGTCTCGGTTTCGAATCTTAAGAATGAAAAAAAATGATAGGAAGCGCTTTCCATGGACCTTGCGCGAAGTGAATCTCAATTATCAAAGAGACAATGTAGATATCAAACACAGGATAGAAACAAACAAAAAAAAGGGACAATTTGTAGTACCAGAAAAGAAAGAGAAATAAAGGAACAACATTCTTATTGATTGATAATAGTCCATAATCAAGTATCTCACTTTTTAGACAGATACAACAAATTCAGCAGCACCATTAATACCATTCTCATGATGATGATTACGTACCATTTTCCCCTTTTGATCATGAGAAATTATAATATCAAGATTGTAAAGCACAGTGACCAAACTAATAGAACACAAGAAAACCAACACAGGTCCAAATATCCAAAGTACTAGTGTTAATGCAGCATAGAACAACCTATTCCCCACTGCGTTCAAAATGAAGCTCTTTTCAAGTAATTCAGAGATGTATTCAATGCTCACTATTCCAAAAATATCTGTTGGGCAATTGATTAGGAAATTCACTTGGTTTATGAACCTAATCGAAATGGAGTAACAAAAGAATGAGAAGAGGAAAATTAGCAAAAGTGACACATATTTTAGTGCCACCATAAATTCTCCATGACCCCCATAAACAGCGTCGTTTAAGGGTTTTTTAACACTATAAGTGCTGCTTATTACTGCAGCTAGGCCAGAACAAAGTAGGATTGATATTGTGGCCATTAGAGTTGATCCCATTATTGTGTTTCTGAATGTTTGAACTGCCAATATGTTTTTCTTGTCATTGTCCTGCAAAACCAGAGTTTAAGTTATATGTACTGATTGTATAAAACATATTTACGTAATCACGTTACTTATTATAAGATAATTAATTTGACTTCTACGCATTAAAGGGTAGTTGGGTGCATTAGACATCCTGCATTATTTATGGTCCGGAAAAGGGCCACACTTCAAGGGGCCGGGTCTGATGTAGACAGTCTACTCTAATACAATTATTAGTAGGCGACGCAAACCCACGATCTATAGGTCACACGGAGACAACTTTACCATTGCTCCAAATTTTTCCTTCTTAATTTCTATACATTAACAGAGTAAAAGAATTTTTACAATATTAAATTGACTAAAGGATAATTATAGGTAAAACCAGATCTCTTTATAACAAATATTCTCCATAACAACACTTCATTATAATCATCAATTTTTTTTAAAAGTAATGTTTTATATTATATTATAACATATATTTTTTTATAATAATACTTTACTATAACAATCAAAACAAACGAAAATGTGTTATAGAGAAGTAGTGTGATTGTATTCGTCCATAGAAGTATGTACGATTAATAAGTAGAGAATAGGTCATGTTACTTGCTACAACATATCAACATGACCTAACTAGCTAGAAGATAAAACATAGGGATGTAGCTACTCCTTTGTTTATAAGTTCGGCCGAATCTAATAGTTTTTATATAGACTTTATATCTATCTTGTAAAATTCATAGAATATGTATAAATTATTGGTTTTGAATCCAAGTAATTTTAAAAAATTAGAATCTTGAATACATAAATTTCAAATTTTGAATTCACTTATGATAAAACATGTTACTTGCTATAACACGTCGTTAGTTCTTCTTTTGTTAAGAGAGACCAAAAAGGGGAAATTGGGTTAGTGAGGAGAAAACGACTGCTTAATTACTATGTAAAACTCTTTATGCATGCATGTGGTTGTTTATCTTAAAATTGCCAAATACATGAAAGAGTACTACAGAATTTCATCTTTTTTCATCTATTTATAGTATTAGAGAGACGTTATGGTTTTATCATGTAACAACCCTAACAAATTAAACCCTCTTTCCCCTAAAAGGGAATTAAAAACATAAGCAGAAAATTTAATTTTCTTTCCCTTTCCTTTTTTTTCCTTCTCTCTCACTTCCATTTAAGATAGTACGTTCGTACCCTTTTTTATATACATTCAACTTTTCGTAAAGTAGGTGGAAAATGATTTTGAAAGGGCACATAACCATTTGAGAAACAAATGTTGTCTCCTTATTGCATTCAAATGCTATTAGGCTAAATGCAAAATGGCCACTAATGAAGCTATAGTCCACTACAAATCAACTTTTCACTTGATGACAAGGGAGGAACTATATATGGTTCAATCGAATTTTTTTGTCCAAAATTTATATGGTAAAAATAGGATTAAACAACTATATTTGACATATTGGTGGCTCAAAAATTGATAGGTAGCCAGATATAAATAGAGGGTGTAACATTTTTATATATTTTTTTGAATTCCCTTGTTAACACGCCTGACTCACCATGCATGCATCCCCCTCTACCCAAACGGAAGAAAAGCTCGAAACAAAGAAAATAAAAGCCCAAGATGCTCGAGAGAAAAAAGAAAGAAGAAGAAAACCATGCTAAAAGATCTTAACTATGATCTTGTAGATGAGCAAAAATAAAACAAACTTGACTATTCCGTTTTGAATAGTCAAGATGCAAGAGCACTCGTCTGAATTCACTAACTTTAAATTATGATTTCATCTATATAACTTGATACATCTTCAGAAAAACTTCTGAACATCAAGGACCAAACCTTATGAAACACTAAAACACCAATTCTACACAACCAACTTAATTAAAGAGATTGGAAAGAAACAAAACAAACAGACAAAAGAATTGAAGAAGAAAAAGAATTAAGGAGTAATTATATATACCTTCATAATGGCAGAAACCCATAAACGTCTTCCATTAGCATTGGTTCCAATAATAGTATCAAAAGGTTGAGTTTTCACCTTATGCCATAACCAAATATGGTATCCCACACATATCATAAACCCTAATGGAACTAATATTACATCCAAATAACACTTCCTCCATTCCATTTTTCGTTTTAAACTCTGTTTGTTTCTGTGTGTGTATGTGTTGTTCCCCCTTCTGATAATGGAGGAGGACTTATAAGTTTCACCTTTCTACTTCAATTGGGTTATGTGCTAGCAAGTAGCAAGATATATATATATATATAGGTACATATAGTTTAAGTTCTATATATGTCCACTCCACTAGTGGTAATGTAAAATATAATTAAATGCATTGTCTTATATATAATTTAATCTTACATAAATGTACATGGGATTAAGTTTTATATATGCACTGATGGAGATAATATTTACATAATCATGTCACTTATAAAATAGTCATAGGCAGGTTAAGCCAGGATTTAAAATTTAACTTGCCACTGAATTCATATATAGTTGTTAAGTATTGTGCTCATAACTATATATTTAATAAATTTTATAATACAAATACAAAATCTAACTAAAAACATGATCTAATAAAAAGCTATCGGGTTCGTCTAACCTCGTACCTAATATTGCAGATATAAAAAAAGGTAGATTTCTACTTCATATTACATTTGAGTATCCATACAAAAGCACATTACACATACGTATTCCTTTTGCAGTTCCATTTTTTGTCCTCGTCAATTTCGCAGCCTCATTGTTAAATCCTTATTAAAATGTAATGAAATGTAACTTTACCTACTAAACTTTGTACCTACTTATTCTCATTTTCGTTAAATACATATTAAACCTAAACAACATTTTAGTTAATTAGGATAGCTTTCAAGATTAAAGGAAATCTTATTTAGTTTGATAAAACTTCAAATTTCTTTTGGTTTGACATATTCATACAATTGAATCCACACTTAAAAGAAGATTACAAGTTCGGGACTCAAACGAAATAGAAAGTTTCGGCATATTAAAATTTCGGGAAGTTCGTAGTGAAAATCCAAAATAGTATAAAAACAAATGATTGAATGATACAAGAAATCATGTAGTCATTATTATTGATCATGAGTGATAATAAAATTATTAAATCATAGTAGTAATTACCCATCTAGCTAAATAGTAAATAATTCTTGACTGCTGACTATTTTAGGCAATGGGTAGTCCTAAAATAGTAAATAGTAATGTTGGATTGTTTGTTGCTATTATTATATATATCTAAGAGCAGGAATTCAATGTATCGATACAAAATTTATTGTTAAATTTATGCCGCAACTAAATAGTTCCATTTATTTCCACTACTTCTGTCTCCTTATTTTCATCTAACTCGATGGTGGTATTCTTTTTCTTTTAGTTTTTTATTTTCGTCAGGCGTTCGATATTGTATACACAGATTAGTTTGGATTCGAGTTATATAATACTCATTAAAAGGGAAGGGGGAGCCCTCTCTATCATAATTTTTTTTTTAATTTTCAAAGCTTGAACTCGAGATCTTTGATTAAAAGTGAAGAGGTCACAATCCTTGATGATAATATAAATAATATAATAGTTGTATTTCTCCCCCATAACTTTGTTTTCACGGTTTAGATTGCTTTTATTTTTGTTCAATATTGGTTATTATAAAATATTGAATTGCACTCTCAACATTCTATACGAGCCTTCGCTTATCAATTAACTTATCTTTATATTATAATATACATGCAATTTCTAGTTTGTGGTTTGGATGTTGAACAGTATATAAAAGAAATACCAATATAGAAAGCAAAGAAACCAACTATTTTTAGAGACCTAATTTGCTTAGCAATGAACTCCACTAGAAAGGCCAAAAGATATTAAAATAATCTTCACTAAACCAATAAATATAAGAGATTTCCCTTTTAGGAGAGTATATTCTATGAAACCATAGAATATATATTGCGAGACGAAACTAAAGTCTTAAGAGGCAACACACTTGTACGCCACTATTAACCTTACTATATAATAACGTGTAAGGGTCTTATTGGCCATTCGAGTTATTAAAGTTTGTTATTTTATATTCACACATTATATATGTGAACAATGTTTATACATACGTGTACGCTTTACATCTTATTTGGATGGTTGTTACTTATTGTATTGAATCGTGTTGTTATTATTTTAATTATTTTAATTGTTATTTAAATTTTATTATATCTTATTATTAAATTCGTTGTTATGTAATGATGAAATGTGCTATTTTATATAACGATCGATTTGGTGTGATCGCATCGTTACTTTATCTTTTTCTCTCAATCTCACCCTTCATTATTATTAAATTATTTTATTTTATCATTTACCCTACCTTTTAATATATCGTATTCTTTATAATATTGCAAATTTATTCATCATATTACTAGTGCATGATACCATGAAACGACGGCAAAATGATACAATCCATCCAAATATTGTATTCATCAATCGATACAGTACATTACAATACAGTACGATACGATATATTATGAAACGATGTGTAACAACCATCCAAACAAGCTGTTAAATTTATATATACAATTTGGTGTAATTAAGAAAAAAATATATTATCAATATAATTTAACATATGATTAACATATTGGTTTCCACTTTAACCATGTAATTAGTTGTCACGATCCCAATTGGCCCTCCGTGAACATGTCATGGTGGCACCTAGTTCCTAAGACTAGGTAAGCCCAACGATGCAGAAAAATAACATAGCTTGCAGAATAATTAATCAAAACTAAACAACTACAAGAAACTGTATATAAAGGCCTCTCGTCATATCCAACTCAAAATGCAGAAATTTACAGTATTATCCCAAAATCCGGAAACTTACGGAAACAAAAGCTAACGAATAGTAATACATGGCTCTAACTCCAGAACATCTAAAGCAAAAGTATAAAAGAAGTCTAAATACTACAGATAGAGTAAAGAAGGAGACTCCTTAGTCTGCGGAAGCTGCAAAAGTACCTCAAAGTCTTTGTAGCTCTCCTGGTCTCAAGGATAGTGTACTTGAGATGAAGTACCTGGATCTGCATATGAAAAACACGCACAGAAGAGGCAAGAGTACACCATAGTGGTACTCAGTTAGCGTTAAGCCTAACCTCGGTTAGGTAGTGACGAGGAAAGGTTCGGGCCCTACTGAGATACAACATAATAAACAATAAGATGAGGCAATAACAGTATAGATTAAGTGTACAGCGAGAATTTAAACAAGATAAATACGGAAACCATAATGAAAGCAGAAAAACAGCACAATGCTAGTAAATACTACTTACTACAGGAACCACAACCGGGGATCTCTTGGTATCCCGAGGGTCCGTTGGTATCCTCAAATCTTACAAATTTCATGTGCCAGGGATCTCTTGGTATCCTGAGGATCTCTTGGTATCCTCAAATATTTGAATTTCATGTGCCAGGGATCTCTTGCTGTCCTCAAATCTTACAATTTAATGTGCCAGGGATCTTTTGGTATCCTGAGGATCTCTTGGTATCCTCAAATCTTGCAATTTCATGTGCCAGGGGTCTCTTGGTATCCCGAGGATCTCTTGGTATCCTCAAATCTTACAAGGTCATGTGCCAGGGATCTCTTGGTATCTCGCACCCTCAGTACAGAACATATCAAGTGTAGGGGGATCTCCCGGGAGGCCAACCTGTAGTCCCAATTCAAAAACATACAACAACAACCCAAACATTAGGAAAAATACTAACTCAGGACAAGAAATAGAAAAATACTAGCCAAACATACTACACGTAGTACAAACAAGACAATTTAAGCACTTAGGCAAGTAAATCAATAAACATGTTTCTCTAAACTAGCGTAGAATAAACTTACAATTTAGAATGAATAGATATGCAAGAAAACTAAATTTAAATACTTCAAATAAAACCAAATTTCCAACAATTTGCTCAAGTACGTGCTTGTCACCTCACGTACGAGGCATTCAATTATCAAACATCATATCCGAAGGGGAAAGACCCCAACACAAGGTTAGACAAGTCACTTACCTCAAACCGGCTCCAAATTAAACTTGAAACCACACTTTTGCCACGAGTATCCGACTCCAAATGTCCCGAATCTATTCATTTCTATGACATCTCGTAAATAACATCTCAAGAAAATAATTCTACTTTTTAATTTAAGGATAAGACACAATTTTTTGTAAAATAACCATAATGCCCCTCAGGTCAACGTTGTCAAAACCCGAGGTTTGAACCAACATTCGATTACCCATTCCCCCTTAAAATCCCTAATATTTTTGAAAAACCTAGGTTCTACCCAAAATACCCAAATTTCCCCCTTAAAATCCTTGACTTAAGTTGAAATCATATTAAAAAATGCTAAGGAGTGAAGCAAATAAGTTAGAAATCACTCACCAATCATTTTGAAGAAGAAGAATCGTTTAGAAAATCGCCCCTTATGTTTTAGCTTTTTTGAAAGGTGAAAAATAACTGAAATTCCCGTGTATTTATACCCTTTGAAGTCCCCAGCGCAGACCGCGACCACGCTGACCTACCTGAAGACCTGCAAATATTAGCCCTTGCGTGGACCGTGCAAAGCAGACCTCGGCTGCACAGGACCCACTACGTACCGCACAAAGGCGACCGTGGCCGCGCTGGCCCCTCCGCAGCCGTACACGTTTTCACGCGCACCGCGCTAGAGGGATAAGAGTCTGCAACATTTTTCTGAATCTGCAACACCTGGTATTTTACATCAAACGCATTCCGGGACCTTCTCAAAACTCACCCGAGCCCTCGGGGCTCCAAACCAAATATGCACACAACCTCAAAAACATCCTACGAACTTACTCACCCGATCAAATTGCCAAAATAAGCTCATATACATCGAATCAAGCCTAAAAAATCATGATTTCCTCCAAATTTTCATAAAATATCAAATTTCCATTTTAAGTCCAAAAAATGTCAAACGACGTTCGTTTTCAACCAAACTTTACAAAAAGCGCTTAAACCATATATAAGACTTGTACCGGGCACCAGAACCAAAATACGGGCCCGATATCATAATCTTTTAGTCAAACTTCATTTCTAATTTCCTTAATTATTTCCAAAAAATAATTTCACACAAAAATTCATTTCTTGGGCGTGGGACCTTGGTATTCGATTCCGGGCATATGCCCAAGTCCCTTATTTTCCTACGGACCCTACGGGACCGTCAAATCACGAATCCAAGTCCGCTTACCCCAAATGTTGACCGAAGTCAAATTTGTTCAATTTAATATCAAAATTTAGCATTTTCTCACAGAATTCATATCTAAATTTTCCGACTACAGGCTCGGACTGCGCACGCAAATCGAAGCAACCTCAGATAAGATTTTCAAGGCCTCCAAAGTTTATTATAGGTAAGAAATCATGTGATGACCCCTTTTGGGTCGTCACATCCTCCACCATTAAAATAATTGTTCGTCCTCGAATGGATAAAAGAAAGAAGTACCTGAGTCACAAAAAAGATGAGGATAACAACTCCGCATATCAGACTCGGACTCCTAGGTCGATGCCTCGGGAGGCTGACCTCTCTATTGGACCCGAACAGAAGGAAATCTCTTGGACCTCAACTGACGAACCTGCCTGTCTATGATAGCTACCAGCTCCTCCTCATAGGACAAGTCCTTGTCCAACTAGATAGTGCTGAAATCTAACACGTGGGATGGATCGCCGTGATACCTTCGGAGCATGGATACATGGGAAGCTGGATGCACGGTTGATAGGCTAGGCGACAATGCGAGTCTATAAGCCACCTCTCCTACTTGATCAAGAATCTCAAACGGACCAATGTACCTAGGGTTAAGCTTGCCCTTCTTCCCAAATCTCATCACGCCCTTCATAGGCGATATTCGGAGCAATACCCGCTTACTAACCATAAATGCTACATATCAAGCCTTGCGATATGCATAAATGTTCTGCCTAGAGTGAGTTGAACGATGCCTATCCTGAATGATCTTGGCCTTGTCCAAGGCCTCCTGAACCAAATCTGTACCTAGCAACCGAGCCTCCCCCGACTTAAAACATCCAACCGGAGATCGACACCTTCTAGCATATAAGGCCTCAGAAGGAGCCATATGGATGCTCGACTGGTCACTGTTCTTGTAGGCAAACTCCGCTAAGGGAAAGAACTGATCCCAAGACCCTCCAAACTCAATCACACACGCACGGAGCATATCCTCAAGAATCTGAATAGTGTCTCGGACTGTCCGTCTATCTGGTGGTTAAAATCTGTCTGAAATAATAGAAACTGGAATACCATGCAGACAGATGATCTCCCATATATAAATCCATGCCAACCGCTCCGAATAATAAGTGGTACACACAGGAATGAAATAAGCAGACTTGGTCAGCCGATCCATAATAACCCAAATGGCATCAAACTTCTTCGGGTCCATGGGAGACCAGCTATAATATCCATGGTGATCCTCTCCCATTTCCACTCCGGAGTCTCTATCTGGTGGAGCAATCCACCCGGTCTCTAATGCTCATACTTCACCTATTGACAGTTGAGACATCTGGCTACATATCCAACTATATCCTTCTTCATCCGCCTCCACCAGTAGTGCTGCCTCAAGTCCTGATACATCTTCGCGGCACTCGGATGGATAGAATACCATGAACTATGGGCCTCAGCTAGAATCAATTCCCGTAGCCCATCAACATTGGGCATTCAAACACGGACCTGCATCCTCAACACCCCGTCATCTCCAATGGTCACATCTCTGGCGTCACCACGCTGAACCTTGTCCTTAAGGACAAGAAAATGGGGGTCATCATACTGCCGCTCCCTAATACAATAAAATAAGGAAGATCGGGAAACCACACAAGCTAGAACCCGATTGGGCTTCGAAAGATTCAATCTCATAAACTGACTGGCTAAGGCCTGAACATCCATTGCCATAGGCTTCTCAAAGCTGGTAAATATGCCAAACTCCCCAAACACTCCGCCCGTCGACTCAAGGCATCCACTACTATGTTGGCCTTGCCCCGGTGATACAGAATAGTAATATCATAATCTTTCAGCAACTCTAACTACCTCCTCTGGCGCAGATTTAGATCTTTTTGCTTGAAAAAGAGCTGCAAACTTTGATGGTCAGTATAGATCTCACAAGGAACATCGTACAAATAGTGATGCCAGATCTTCAAGGCATGAACAATAGAAGCTAACTCAAGGTCGTGGACAGGGTAGTTCTTCTCATGTATCTTCAACTGTCTGGAAGCGTAGGCAATCACCCTACTGTCCTGCATCAACACCGCTCTAAGGCCAACTCTCAAGACATCATAGTAGACAGTATAAGACCCCAAATCGGTAGGCAATATCAAAATTAGGGCCGTAGTCAAAGCTGTCTTGAGTTTCTGAAAGCTTGCGTCACACTCTTCTGTCCACTGAAATGGGGCACCCTTCTGGGTCAATCTAGTCATAGGGGCTGCAATCAATGAAAACCCCTCCACAAATCGACGCTAGTAGCCCGCCAAACCAAGGAAACTACGGATCTTTGTAGCTGAGGATGGCTTGGGACAACTCTGCGTGGCCCCTATTTTTATCGGGTCAACCCGAATACCCTCGCTCGAAATCACGTGGCCTAAGAATGCCATTGAATCCAACAAAAACTCACATTTTGAGAACTTCACATATAACTTCTTCTCTCTCAGGATCTGAAGCACGGTCCTCAGATGCTACTCATGATCTTCCCGACTTCGGGAATACACCAGAATATCATCAATAAAAACAATAACGAATGAGTTGAGATATGGCCTGAACACACTGTGCATGAAATGCATAAAAGTTGCTGAGCATTGGTCAGCCCAAATGACATAACAAGGAACTCATAATGACCATACCGAGTCCTAAAGGCGGTTTGCGGGATGTCTGGCTCCCGAATCTTCAACTGATGGTAACCTAAGCGGAAGTCAATCTTAGAAAACACATGTGCGCCTTGAAACTGGTCAAATAGATAATCAATACGAGGCAAAGGATAACGGTTCTTCACTGTATCCTTGTTCAACTGGCGATAACCAATGCACATACGCATAGAACCATCATTCTTCTTTACAAACAAAATAGGAGCACCCTACAGTGAAACACTGGGTCGAATAAAACCCTTATCAAGAAATTCATGCAAGTGATCCTTCAATTCCTTCAACTCTGGGGGAGCCATACGATACGGAGGAATGGAGATGGGCTGAGTGCTCGGCAATAGTTCAATGCCAAAATCTATGTCTCTATCGGGTGGCTTTCCCGGAAGGTCAGCTGGACACAGATCGAGATAATCCTGTACCATTGGAACTAAATCAACAGAAGGGGTATCAGCATTAACATCTCTCACAAAAGCTAAATACGCAACACAAACCTTCTCAACCATACGCTTGCTTTAAGAAAAGAGATAACTCTACTGGGAGTGCGATCCAAAGTACCACTCCACTCAACACGCGGAATATCTGGCTTAACCAGCGTCACATTCTTGGTGGGAAAATCAAGAATAGAAAAATGGGGCAACAACTATTCCATGCCAAAAATAATGTCAAAATCAACCATACCGAGTAACAAAAAATTCGCTCTGGTCTCAAAACCACGAATAGTAACTAAACATGACCGATAGATGCGGTCCACAACAAAAGAATCTCCCACAGGAGTAGAAACATAAACGGGGGAACTCAAAGAATCCCGAGGCACACCCAAATGCAAAGCAAAGCAAGAAGACACAGTAGAGCCCAGATCGAATAGAACCGATGCCTCTTTGTGACAAACTAGTATAATACCTGTGATAAAAAAATCAAAGGCAACAGCCTTGGCACGAGCGAGAAGGGCATAATATCTGGCCTGGCCTCCCTATCAAGGGCGATTTCTACCTCCCTGGCCTACACGTCTAGCTGGCTGAGTGAGTGAGGCAGCTACTAGAGCTGTGATCATGGACTGAGAACTCTGCTGAGCACATTGTGACAGAGAAGGCTGTGGGGGTGCACTCCTCCCAAGTCTAGGCAATCCCTTACCACATAGCAGGTGTCACCACACTCAAATTAAGCTCTGGGAGGGCACGGTGGTTGTGACTGACTAGGATTAGGTTTGTTGGACTGAACCCTGGAAACACCGCGCGCAGGAGGCGCGCTATAAATAGGAGGTACATAGTAAGGCTCATGAGGTATAGGCAAAGCTGGAGCACTATTGGCTGCTGGAAGAGCTGAATGAATGGGGTGGCCCACAAAACCCCTACCATGTCGACCTGCTGCTAGGGTACGGGCACCAGAGTAGTGGCCCGACTCTTGAGACCTATTGGCCTCTATCTCGACTCGCTCCCTGGTGAGCATACTCTCGATCCTCCTAGGAATGCTCATTACCTGTTGATAAGGAATGTCCATCTCGAACTCTCAAGCCATTCTAGATCTAATGGGTGGGATAAGACCCTCGATGAACCTGTGAACTCTCTCCCGGACTGTAGCAACCAAGGCCGTTACATGCTTGGCTAATCTGGTATAATATATAGCATACTCTGAAACGGTCATAGTACCCTAGCGCAAATGCTCAAACTTTGCGCGCCATGCGTCCCTAAGACTGTGGGGAACAAAGTTTCTCATAAACATATCTAATAACTAGGTCCAAGTCAGTGAAGCAGCCTCGACTGGACTGCCTATCTCATAAGTGCGCCACCAATCATAGGCGGCTCCCGAAAGCTGAACAGCAATAAAGGAAACCCCGCTAGACTCTACTATGCCCATAGTGCAAAGAATACGGTGGCACTCCTCTAGAAATCCCAAGCAACGTCTGATGCTAATCCACTAAACACTGGTAAATCATACTTTTTGAACCTCTCAAGTCTCCTTTGCTCATCCTCTGGAGCAGCTGACCCGCCCTTAGGTTGAACTGCACTACAGGTGTGCGCGAATAATCTCGGGAGCCTGCTCAACCTGCACTCGCTGCTCAGGAGTGCGGACGACAGCAGTCTGTACTCCTCCCCTGACCTGGGATGTAACTGCAGCAATGGGAAATAACCCTACTTGAGCCAAGGTGGTGTACATACTCATGAACTGAGCAAAATTCTCCTAGATAGCTGGAGTAGTAGTGGCAGTAGTAGGCGTGCCTGGTGCCTGGGCTCCGGCTGGATTTGCTGGTGGTGACTCGGCGGCAGCTCGTGCAAGTGCTCTGGCTGCACCACATGTGTGGCCTCGAACATTACCCCGATCCCGGCCTCTGACGGCTGCAGCAGGGTGCGCGGGTTCTTGATCATCCCGAGTAGTGCGTGTCCTCACCATCTGTAAGAGAATGGAAGGCAGAAGTTTAGAATTTTTATGATGTCAAAATATCGCACGACAAGGAAATCAAATGAAGTGGGAACTTTTCCTAACAGTTACATGGCCTTTCGTAGATAAGTACAGACGTGTCCGTACCGATCAGCGAGATTCTAATAAACCGGCCTGTGTCCCGTGACTCCTATGAACCTAGAGCTCTGATACCATCTTGTCATGACCCCAAATTTCCCTTCGTGCACATGTCGTAATGGCAACTAGTTCCTAAAACTAGGTAAGCCTAACAATGCCGAAAAATAACATAGCTTGCGGAATAATTAATTAAAACTAAATAACGATAAGAAACTGTATATAAAGGCCGCTCGACATATGCAACCAAAAATGCGGAAATTTACAATATCATCCCAAAACCCAGAAACTCACTGGAACTAAGGCTGTATCCGGTTCCGGTTCTGGGTCTATTTGGGTCTGCGGTTCCGGTTCTGGCGGTTCCGGTTGTGGCGGTTCTGGAGGTTCCGGTTCTGGCGGTTCTGGTTCTGGCTGTTCCGGAGCCGGAACCGCTACCATACGGTTCCGGTTCTGGCGGTTCCCAGCGGTTCTGAAATTTTTTTTTTAAATCAATATCTTGTATAGGAGTCATTAGTATATTGTAGAATATATTTTATTTGGTGTACTATGTTATTAGTACAGTATATATTGTGTTTGGTAATTAGTATATGTTGTGTATAAGTAGTATATATTTTGTATATAAGTAGTATATATTGTATTTAAGTAGTATATATTGTATATAAGTAGTGTATATTGTGTTGTAGTTAGTAATTAGTATAAATTATATATAAGTAGTATATATTGATAAAAGAATGTTGTCGTTAGTATATTGTGTTGTATGTTATATATTGTATGTTATATAGATATTCAAGGATTGATATAGAAGTAAAGACAAAGAAATATTGAGACAACAGATATTCAAGGATATGATAAAGAGCATATTTATTGACCAAAATGGCATATCTTTCTTAGTCTTCCTTCCCCCAATGGAAAAAAAACTAAAAGAAGACATGCCAATGTACAAGTTACATCATAATTTATGCATTATTCCCTGAACATGACTTAACTCAGTTATCCCCTGTGGTGAACGCTTCTTCTTGTTCCTTGGGGTTAATTCTATTGACAGTTGCACCCACATCATCGGCCACTTCAGTTTTTTCGACATCTTTTGGAGTTCCTGGAGCCGAGCCATATGCTTCTTCCCTGTCCGAGCCATATGCTTCTTCCTTGTCCTGTGTGTCTCCATTGATTTCTCAAACAAAGCCCCTACAATAATAATGCAATAAAATCCAGATAACAAAAAAGGTCTTTTAACTTTTCAGTCATGTTATATCACTCACAATAATAGACAAATACATATACTGAGCCATGTCGAATACAATGTCAAGGTCCATCAAAAGATAAGTTACTAAGAATTCAAATTGTTCAGGTATTAGAGAATTGAATTACAGCAGATGTCAGATCCTGTAGATAATGTACTGGACTTACCTTAAACGTTGATGCCATAAGTAGATCTTGAAGCTTAGGGACTATATCGTACGATACAATGTTGAACACACCATCAAGGTGAACGGACTTCTTAGTGTTTGAAGGCACTACTTTAAATCCTGCCTTATTTGAACCACCCCATTGAGATAAAACCACCTGTTCCATTGCACCTTTTTCCAAGCCATCAGCATGGTGTTGCAAAGATGGTGTGACGTTGTCCTTTGTACCTTCTTTCTCCAAAATCTCTAGAGATGTTCCCTCCACCAATTTATTACCAGGAAAGAATTCAACTTTCGATTTTATGTTGAGATTGTCATCAACCGGGGGAGGGGTAGTATTTTGGCCACTACTTTCACCGGTTTTAGCTTTTTCTTTACCGAACATATTTTTCAACGAAAATGCCATAATAATTAGCACGTAAGTGTTGAAACGAGTTTACCGGATTGACGAACAACTTCTTGAAAATTGAAAATCGTTGAAATTGAACACTTGAAAACTTCAATTCATCAACTTCACAATGTTTCACGAATTTGCAACAATAAATTAAGCACTTGCACTAGAAAGATTGAAAGAGAGATTGAGAGAGATTGAGAGATATTGATGAATTGGTGAATAAAAATGAAAGAATGAGGGGGTATTTATAGTTGATAAATGGGAAATAGTGTAATTATATAAAGTTTGGGGTTAAATTAAAGTTTGGGGGCCAAATGACTATTTTTTAACTTCCAAACGACTAGTTTTGAAAAAGAGCCGTTTGGAAATTATTTTTTAAATTTTTTTTTAAATTACCGTTACAGAACCGTTTGGAACCGCCAGAATCGGTCCGGTTCCGGTTCCGGTTCCGGCGGTTCCAACGGGTAGAACCGCCCGCCACGGTTCCCGAGAACCGCCGGAACCAGAACCGCCGGAACCGGGCCGCCGGAACCGCCAAAACCGCCATGGCCGCGGTTCCGAACCGCCAGATTTGCAGCCTTAACTGGAACACAAGCTAATGAATAGTAATACATGGCTCTAACTCCAGAACATCTAAAGCAAAAGTACGGAAGAAGTCTAAATACTACAAATAGAGTAAAGAAGGAGACTCCATAGTCTGCGGATGCTGAAAAAGTACCTCAAAGTCTCTGTAGCTCTCCTGGCCTCAAGGATAGTGTACCTGAGATGAAGTACCTTGATCTGCACATGAAAAACATGCACAGAAGAGGCATGAGTACACCACAGTTGTACTCAGTAAGTGTTAAGCCTAACCTCAGTTGGGTAGTGACGAGGAAAGGTCCGGGCCCTACTGAGATACTACATAATAAACAATAAGATGAGGAAATAATGGTATAGATTAAGTGTACAGCGTGAATCTATACAAGATAAATACGGAAACCGTAATGGAAAGAAGAAAAATAGGACAATGCTAGTAAATACTACTTACAACAGGAACCACAACCGGGGATCTCTTGGTATCCCGAAGATCTGTTTGTATCCTCAAATCTTAAAAAATTTCATATGCTAGGGATATCTTGGTTTCCCGAGGATCTCTTGGTATCCTCAAATCTTAAAATTTCATGTGCCAGGGATCTCTTGGTATCCCGGGGATCTCATGGTATCCCGGGGATCTTTTGGTAATCTTCAAATCTTATAATTTCATGTGCCAGGAATCTCTTGGTATCCCAAGGATCTCTTGGTATCCTCAAATCTTGCAATTTCACGTGCCAAGGATCTCTTGGTATCCCGATGATCTTTTGGTATCCTCAAATCATACAAGATCATGTGCCAAGGATCTCTTGGTATCCCGCACCCTCAGTCCAGAACACATCAAGTGCACGGGGATCTGCCGGGAGGCCAACCCATAGTCCCAATATAAAAACATAAAATAGCAACCCAAACATTAGGAAAAATACTAACTCGGGACAAGAAATAGAAAAATACTAGCCAAACATACTACACGGAGTACAAACAAGACAGTTTAAGCACTTAGGCAAGTAAATCAATGGACATGGTTCTCTAAACTAGCATAGAATAAACTTACAATTCAAAATGAACAGGTAAGCAAGAAAACTCAATTAAATACTTCAAGTAAAAATACATTTCCAACAATTTTGCTCAAGTATGCGCTCGTCACCTCATGTATGAGGCATTCAATTACTAAACATCATATCCTAAGGGGAAAGTCTCCACACAAGGTTAGACAAGCCACTTACCTCAAATCGGCTCCAAATTCAACTTGAAACCACACTTTTTCCACAAGTATCCGACCCCATATGGCCCGGATCTATTCATTTCAATTACATCTCGTAAATAACATCTCAATCAACTAATTCTGCTTTTTGATTTAATGCTAAGACGAAAATTTAGGTAAAATAACCAAAATGCCCCTCATGACAATGTTTTCAAAACCCGAGGTTCGAACCAAAATTTGGTTACCTATTTCCCCATGAATCCAAATATATGATTCGATTTGAAATGGGACCTCAAATTAAGGTCCAAATCCCCAATATTTTTGAAAAAACCTAGATTCTACCCAAAATACGCAAATATCCCCATTAAAATACTTGACTTAAGTTGAAAACATGTTAAATGATGCTAAGAAGTAAAGAAAATAAGTTATAAATCACTTACCAATCATTTTGAAGAAGAAGAATCGTTTGGGAAATCGCCCCTTCTATTTTGTGTTTTTTAAAAAGTGAAAAATAACTAAAATTCTCGTGTATTTATACCCTCTAAAGTTCCCAGCGCGGACCGCGCAAAAAGGACCACGGCCACGCTGACTTACCTGAAGACCAACAGATCTTAGCCTCTGCGCGGATCGCGCAAAGCCGACCGCAGCCATACATCAGCCATCGCGGATCGCGCAAAGGCGACCGCGGCCATACTAGCCCCTCCGCGGCGCACGCGTTTTCGTGCGGTCCACGCCAGAGGGTTCAAAGTTTGCAACATTTTTCTGAACCTGCAACACCTGGTATTTTACATCTAAATCATCTCGGGACATACACAAAACTCACCCGAGTCCTCGGGGCTTCAAACCAAATATGCACACAACCTCAAAATCATCCTACAGATGTACCCGCGCGATCAAATCGCCAGAATAACATCATATACATCGAATCAAGCCTCAAAACTCATGATTTCCTTCAAATTTTCATAAAACATCCAATTTCTATTTTAAGTCTGAAACACATCAAACGACGTCCGTTTTCAACCAAACTTTACAGAAAGCGATTAAACCAAATATAAGACTTGTACCGGGCACCAAAATCAAAATACGAGCCCGATACCATAATATTTTAATCAAATTTTATTTCTAATTTTCTTAGTTATTTCCAAAAAATAATTTCACACAAAAAATCATTTCTTGGGCTTGGGACCTCGGTATTCGATTCTTGGCGTATGCCCAAGTCCCATATTTTCCTACGGATCCTCCGGGACTATCAAATCACGGGTCCCGATCCGTTTACTCTAAATATTGACCGAACTGACATTTATTCAATTTAATATCAAAATTTAGTATTTTTCTCACATAATTCATATCTAAGTTTTTCAGCTACGCGCCCGGACGGCCTATGCAAATAGTGGCAAACCCAAATAAGGTTTTCAAGGCCTCAAAATTACAAATAAGTAAAAAAATAAGTGATGACCCTCCTTTGGATCGTTACATTAGTTAATGATCCATATCAGATGAGCAAGATACACAAAAAAAAATTAGGGCTTGTCCCTCGTTATTCTGTTGATCTTTCAAAATAGTTTGACACTGCGAAAGAGACCGTAATCGTTGCTGAGTATAAATATATTGTGATAAGTGCCGTAATTTAATGCCAATCTGTAGATAGCCTACAAAAGAAGACTATAACAAAGCTATATTAAAAATTTATCTGTAATTGTCTCATAAATCATTTAATTCAGTAATACTTTTATACGTCATTATATTGAACTTTAAGTTATATGCCAACACTCTCAATAACCCTAGTTGTATATAGAACTTTAGTTATACTTTTATATTTTTGATTATGTTTTATTAGGTCAACATGTAACTATGCAATAATGCTGTGTTACGACCTAAATTTCTCTCTGTTGGGCATTGTAATGGCACCTACTCTTAGGGACTAGGTAAATTTAATATTAATTGAACAATAAAAGTATTTAAATAACACCTAAAAATCGAAATAAAAATCTCTTTAAGATTTACAATCCCAAAACCGGTAGTACAAGTCATAAGCTCTACAGAGTGCTTGCTAGAATACCTCTAAATACAACTGTTCAGAAATAAGATAAATAGTGTAAGCAACAAAAATTTAAAGATGACTCTGAAGCCTGCAACGCAGCAAGAAATTTAACTTGAATCTCTACAGCAACGATCCGCACAGCTACTAACGATCAAATGTCTGGATCTGCACAAAAATGTGCAGCAATATAGTATAAGTACACCACAGCGGTACCCATTAAGTATCAAGACTAACCTCGATGGAGTAGTGACAAAGAATAGTCAAGCTGCCTACTGGACTAAATAAACTGAACGAATATAAGTGTAGGAACATCAAGGTACGATATCTATACAATAACTATACATAATGATAATGGCAATAATAAGATAATTGCAATAAGAGAGTAAAATATCAACTAATAGCATATCACCAAAATAATGATACAGTAGAACGAGTGGAACATAGTTTGAAATCCGGTGGACACAGATAGAGGAGAGGCAAGTAACAACTCAACAAATACGACCGTTTTCACACCAGGCTCCAGCCAATAACCATTTACGAGGTACCGAACCTCGGAATATTCACATTTTCACGGGTCTCAATTCTGGAACCCTATACACTTGGCATCATGTGCCCTCTTTACCAACTTATTACTTAACAATATCAAGGTTCCATCCTTCTTAGCCAATAAGAGTGATTAACTACGTGGATGCTTGTGCGAGTGTCCTATCATAATTCATGCCAGCTAGCAAGTATAGAAAAGGAATGGAAACCTCATAGAATATTCTCCATCAATTTTCCACGAAATAGAACCTACACAGGTAAGTACACCACTACACAAGCATCAACAACAAAAACACCGCTAGGCCATCACGAATCATCACAAATCAAATCCCTGACACAACCTAACCAATAATAAAGCAAGTGATCCCCTTGTCTCACTACACATATAATAAAATATTACCACCTTGTCTCGCCACATGCGCAACCCACACATATATATCTCGCCTTGTCACGCCACATGTGCAAATATCAACAGTAAAAATAGCACGGCAGAAACCACGTGCAGCCCAATAACACTCGCACAGCAAAAATCTCATGCATCATACTAACAATCGTGTGGCATAAACCTCATGCATCACAACGACAAGTACAACAACAACAATGACAATAAGTACAAGAGTATGGAAAGTAAATCAACTCAAGAACTTTCGATCACAAAGAAACGGTAAATCTAGTTCACAAGGAATCGCCACAATATAGAATACAATCTGTAATAAGGATAGCCCAAAAAGGAAAAAAATTATATGTAACAAAAATCCAACAATATGCAGTTCAAAAACAAGGGAATTAATACGAGTCACATAATTTCAAATAAGGACCTGCCAACTAAGGTATAGCATATCTAAACTTTTTTTAACGTAGGGAAGTTACAAAGAAGATACAACAAATTCAATTAAGGATAAGCAACAAAAAGATACGCATAACCTCAGTTAAGACTAAACAATTACGAGTACGTCAGGTGCTATCTTGATGAAAAATGCAACATGGTCCGACAAGAAACCAAATGTTAGGCAAATTCCAATGAGAACAGCCAAACAAAAGCAGGCTACTACAATTTCGTCATCAAACTCCAATCGTTCAAAAAATAAAAGATGATTCTTCAATACTTATTGAACAAGTTAGAGGAGAATGAAATAGAAATACATCTTCAAGAGTATACAAGATTGGGAAAAAGGGACAACAATTAACTGTGTACTACATATTATTCTACCACTTTGTTAATATCCTGATTTGTAATCTCATCACAGAGTATGTTATAAACTTTGTGATGATCATAAAATACTTAGTCGTGTCAAGTTCTTATTTTATGCATTCTTGTTTATAAGTAAGGTTGCCAAGCCTCAATAGGATTAGCACGGTAAGGTTAGCCCGGTTTGTGTTTAACAATACCAGTGCTAATGTCCCCCTTATTTGTACTTTTCCTAAGTGTTTGTAATTTTCTTTCAGTTTTCAATAAAAATCTAGCACTAGGCGCTTGCCTAGTGTATTAAAAAAAAAGACTAAACAATTGCAGGATGAGATAATAATAATTTCAAATAAAGATAAGTAGTAATGAAAAGATAGCATGACAGTAGAAGAGGTAAAAATCTTCAATTAAGTCAAATAAGAGTTAAATAGGCAATTAGGGTGAATTATAAAATAATTAATTCCAATTAAAACATGTATATGTGAAACTAGTAAATAGGAAAATCAATCATATTAAGAGCAACTTCATACTCGGTGAATATAAGAACCCTAAAAGGCCAACTCCAACTTTTCACAATTAAGTCAAAGCACACACTCGTCACCTTGCGTACACGGACTACAACTCGCATAGAAGACTCAAATCCTAAGTGGTAGTTCCCCTACACAAGGTTTGACAAGATACTTACCTAAAAAAAGACCTACCAATACTCTAAAATGAACTTCTCGGGTGAGATGACCTCCAGATGACACAAATTTAGTCAAAATAACTTTAAATCATAAATAAAACTCATAAGAAACTATTTCGGATCATAAAGCCTCAATATTTAACAAAGTACAAAAATCACCCCAGAAGTCGACCCCCGTGCCCGTACCTAGGAACCCAACAAATTTCACAAAATCGGAATACCCATTACGATACGAGTTCAACTATACTAAATATATCAAATTTTGATACCATTTGGTCATTCAAATCATCATTTTTTATTTTTGAAAGTTTTCTTCAAAATTTCAATTTTTTCTCAACCTAAAACACTAATAAAATAATAAAATTAAAGACAAAATCATGGAATATAATAAATTCTAGGTGAAGAACACCTACCCAATCGATTATCTTGAAAACCCTACAAAGAAGCTCCCAAAATCGAAGTCTAAATCTCAAAATATAGAGAAAATGGTGAAACCCTCGAATATAAACTCTCTACCCAGGACTTCCGCATATACGGACAAATAAGCACATCTGCTTTATCGTATTTGTTGGCGGACGTGCATATCTGCGAACGTGACTTACCATACCTAGGACCGCTGCGGACAATATAGCCGCACCGCGGCATAGCGGAAGCGATGACAGGAGTGCTAAAGCAGACTCCTTCGCAGATGCGATCTCTCAACCATAGAAGCGGCCTTCGCATTTGAATGCTAGCATCCACAAAAGTAAACTAGCTCCCATGCCTCAACGATCGCAGAAGCGACCAGGCTCACGCAGAAGTGGAGCTGCATCTGCACTCCAGAGTGTTGCATGTGCGAAAACACCAGATCCGAACCTGTTCAAAACTATGAAAAACATCAGAAAACGCGCGCGGCCCCCGGGACCACGTTTATGCATACCAACAAGTTCCATACCCAAACAAGGACCCGCTCGAGGTCTCAAATCACAAAATACAACACCGACACTACGAATCACATTATGAATCGAACTTATGAACTTTCAAATCTTCCAACTTCTAAAAATCGTGCCAAAAACCTATCAAATCAACCCGGAACGATGCCAGTTTTGCAGACAAGTCCCAAATAACACTATGGAGTTTTTCCAACTATCGAAATTCCATTCCGAACCCGATATCACTAAATTCAACTATTGGTCAAACTTCTCCATCTTCCTGTCATGACCCAGATTTCCCAACCTTCGGGGATCGTTATAGCGCCTACTATTGCGAGCTAGGCAAACTAACCTATAACTATCTTTTTCAATTAACCAATTATGTCATTCACAGTTATCAATGACAATTTGAAGCCTCAAAATTTAAACAGATAAGCGGAAATATTAAATTCAAGAAAAACTAAATAGCAATGCGGAAGTTCAACATAGTCTCTACCCAAATTTTGGTGTCACATGACACACGAACTACTAAGATTTGCTAAATACAACGTATGAAAGGAAATGTAAACTGTTGTCTCGAAATACATGAGATACATACTGAAATCAAGATAAAGGAGATGTCGGGCCTGCGGACGCCTACAAAGCTTCCTCGGTGTCTCACTGGACTGAAGGCTCGCTCCCACACCACTGCTGCTGCTCAAAAGCTGCTCCTGTATCTGGACATAAGTGCATAGTGTAGCATCAATACAACCGACCCCATGTGCTAGTAAGTGTCTGGCCTAACCCTAGCGAAGTAGTGATGACACTAGGACTAGACTCCAGATAAGCATGTGTAGTTATATAATATATAGCAAAAGAAACAGCAGGAAATAAACAAGTGAAACTGGGGAGGGGAAACATGCTCTGGGGGATAGAAAAATGAACAAAATTCTCAAAACTGACAAAGAAGCCAACTAAAAAGCTGCTAACAAGAATAAGAATAGATAAAACAACTTTTACTTTAAATGCTCATCTCGTTGCAGGCGTGCAACCCAATCCTATTTCTCATTGTCTCGTGGTAGGCGTACCACCCACTCCAATTTCATCATAACTCGTGGTAGGTGTACCACCCGCTCCCATTGTAATCAATATCTTGTGGTAGGCGTACCACCCCATCTCGTTTCAATCAATATCTTGTGGTAGTCGTACCACCCAATCCCATTTCAATCAATATTGTGTCGTAGGCGTACCGCCCGATCCCATTTCAATCAATATCTTGTGGTAGGTGTACCACCTGCTCCCACTACTTCCAACACAATAAACAATATAATCCTGGCAAGGGAACAAGACAATGTAATTACTTCCCGGCAAGGAATACAATAACAACAATTCAAATGATCCGACGAGGGAGAGTCAGCTATAACTAATACTATTCATTTTCTTCTTGGCACAGTTAAAATCACTAGTCAGTATCTTGGATCATCAATTAAGGATTTCATAGAATCAATTAAGAATACACACCTATCAATTTAAGATCCATGGTCATGCTCGACACCAACATATGGATACTCGTCACCATGCCCATACGTCGTACACAACACAAACAAGTAGAAAATATGACTCAACTCCTCCTAATCCCTCAAGCTAGGGTTAGACCGAACACTTACCTCGATGCTTTGAACTCAACTCAAGACTCAATTATTGCTTTACCCTCTAATCCACCACAAATCCGCTCGAATCTAGTCACAAGTTACTTAATTACATTAATAAATACTAAATGAATCGATTTGAATGCATAATAATGAATTTTCCAAAGTTAAGTCCAAAAATGCCCCTGGGCCCACATGGTCAAAACCCGAGGTTCGAACCAAAACCTGGTTACCCATTCCCCCACGAATCCATTTCCATGATTTTCTTTGAAATCAGACCTCAAATAGAGGTCCAAATCTCCAATTTTAGAAAAGCCTAAGTTCTACCCGAAAATCCCCAATTTCACCAATGGAAATCCTTGATTTTAAGTTGAAAACATGTTAAATGATGTTAATGATTGAAAGAAATGAGTAAAAACCAACTTACAAATAATTTGTAAGAAATCTTATTCTTGGAAAATCGCCTAAGTGTGTTTGGGTTTTGAAAGAATGAAGAAAATGGTGAAAAATTTGACTAAATGTGAAAAATGTAGGTGTCAGATGTGGGAAATGCGAACTGCGGTTCGCAATTGCGAACCCTGACTTTGCAAGCTTGGAAATAGCAAAGACTAGATAGAATTTGTGAACTCAGAACAAAGTGAGAGAATTCACATTTGCGACCAATATATCGCATTTGCGAAAGTACCGGCTTCGCATTTGCAAGCCATATGGTCGCATTCGCGATCCCTGGCAAAAAGGAATACCTTAGCATTTGCGAAGAACTGCCTCGCATTTGAGAGAAGGGGAAGACCTGGGCAAGCTTCGCGATTGCAAGAAGCCATTCACATTTGCAAACCAGACTTCGCAAATATGAAGCCTGCAGGTATGAAATGCAACAACTAACTTTCAAAGTGCAAAAATGCACTCGTGGCCTATCCAAAACTCACCCGAGCCCTCGAGGCTCCCAACCAAACATACACACAACCTCAAAAACATCTTACGGACTTACTCGTGCGATCAAATCGCCAAAATAACATCATATGCATCGAATTAAGCCTCAAAACTCACGATTTCTTCCTAATTTTCATAAAACATCAAATTTCCATTTTAAGTCCAAAATGCTGCGAATGACGTCCGTTTTCAACCACACTTTACAGAAAGTGCTTAAACCAAATATATGACTTGTACTGGGCCCCAGAACCATAATACAATCCCGATACCATAATCTTCTAATCAAATTTCATTTCTCGGGCTTGGGACCTCGGAATTCGATTCCAGGCATACGCCCAAGTCCCATATTTTTATGGACCCTCCGGGACCATCAAATTACAGGTCCGTTTATCCAAAATCTTGACCAAAGTCAAATTTAATCATTTTAATATAAAAATTTAGTATTTTTCTCATAAAATTCATATTTAATATTTTTGGCTACACGCCCCAACTGCGCACGCAAATCGAGAAAAACCTAAATGAGGTTTTCAAGGTCTTAGAGACAAAATAAATAAAGAAACAGGTGATGACCCTTTGGGTCGTCACATTGTCCATCTCTAAAATAATCATTCATCCTCAAACAAACAAAAGAAAGAATTACCTGAGTCGGGAAAAAGATAGGGATAACGGTATCAGACTCGGACTCCCAGGTGGATGCCTCAGGAGACTGACCTCTCTACTGAACACGCATAGAAGGAAAATTTTTCGACCTCAACTGTCGAACCTGCCTGTTCAGAATAGCCACCAGCTCCTCCTCATAAGACAGATCCTTGTCCAACTGGACAGTGCTAAAATCAAACATGTGGGCTGGATCGCCGTGATACCTCTGAAGCATAGATACATGAAAAACTGGATGCATGGCTTATAAGCAAGGCGGCAACGCAAGTCTATAGACACCTCTCCCACTCGATCAAGAATCTTAATTGGACCAATGAACCTAGGGCTAAGCTTACTTTTCTTCCCGAACCTCATCACGCCCTTCATAGGCGACACTCGGAGTAATAGATGCTCGCCAACCATAAAAGCCACATCTCGAAAATTGCGGTATACATAGCTCTTCTACCCGGACTGAGTTGTACGAAGCCTATCCTGAATAATCTGAACCTTATCCAAGGCCTCCTGGACCAGATCCGTACCCAATAGCCGAGCCTCTCTCGGCTTGAACCATCAAACTGGAGACCGGCATCGCCTACCATACAACACCATATAAGGAGCCATTTGAATGTCGGACTAGTAGCTATTGTTGAAGGCAAACTCCGGTAAGGGAAAAAACCGGTCCCACGAGCCTCCAAAATCAACGACACAGGCTCGGAGCATATCCTCTAAGATCTAAATAGTCTGCTTGGTTGGGGATGAAATGTTGTACTCAACTCCACCTGAGTGCCCAACTCTCGTTGAACTGCTTTCTAGAAACGTGAGGTAAACTGCGTACCCCTTTCTGAAATGATAGATACCAGTACCCCATGAAGGCGAACAATCTCCTGAATATAGATCTCAGCTAACCTCTCGGATAATTAGGTGGTTGCAACAGGAATGAAATGCACTGACTTAGTCAGCCTATCAACAATTACCCAAACTACATCGAACTTCTTCTGGGTTAACAGATATCCAATAACGAAATCCATGGTAACCTTGTCCCACTTCCACTTGGGAAGTTCAGTCCTCTAAAACAATCCTCCAGGCCTCTGATGCTCATCATTAAACTGGTGACAGTTAAAACATTGAGCCACATACGCAACAATATCTTTCTTCATTCTATGCCACCAATATGTTGCCTCAGATCCTGATACATCTTCATGGCGCCCCGATGAATAGAATACTGGGAACTATGGGCTTCCGCTAGGATCAACCCTCAAATCCCATCAAATTAGGCATGCAAACTCGCCAATGCAATCTCAAAACACCATCATCACCTAAGGTCACCTGCTTGGAACCTTCACATTGCACCGTGTCTCTAAGGACACACAAATGGGGATCATCAAACTGCCGATCATGGATACTTTCCAATGATGAAGAACGAGCGACCGTGCAAGCTAATACTCGACTGGGCTCAAAAATATCCAACCTCACAAGTCGATTGGCCAAGGCCTAAACATCCAATGCAAGCGGTCTCTGGCCGACCGGAACATAAGCAAGACTACCCATGTAGGTTGACTCCTACTCAACTCATCAGCCACCATGTTGGCCTTCCCCTGGTGATACAAGATAGTAACATCATAATCTTTATACAACCCCAACCACCTCCTCTTCCTCAAATTCAACTCCTTTTGCTTGAACAATTACTAAAGGCTCTTATGATCAGTGCACACCTCACACGTCACACCGTATAGATAATGCCTCCAAATATTCAATGCATGAACAATGGTACCAACTCTAGATCATGAACCAGATAATTCTTCTCGTGAATCTTCAACTGCCTCGAAGCATAGGCAATGACTCTGCCATTCTGTATCAATAGAGTACCAAGCCCAATACGGAAAGCATCACAATAGACTATATAAGGTCCTAAACCAATGGGAAAAACCAACACCGGTTCCGTAGTTAGAGTTGTCTTGATCTTTTAAAAGCTCGGCTCACACTCTTCCGACCATCTGAACTGGGCACCCTTCTGGGTCAATCTAGTCATCGGGGCTGCAATAGATGAAAACCCCTCCACGAACTGTTGATAGTAGCCTGCCAACCCTAAGAAACTCCGAATCTCTGTAGCTGATGCTAGTCTTGGCCAATTCTTGACTGTCTTAATCTTCTTTGGGTCCAACTGAATACCCTCTGCTGATACAATATGACCCAGAAATGCAGCTGAGCTCAACCAAAATTCACACTTCAAGAACTTAGCATATAACTGACTATCCCTCAAAGTCTAAAGAACCACTCTGAGGTGCTTCATATGCTCCTCCTAGCTGCGGGAATATACCAATATATCATCAATGAACACTATCATGAATGAATCCAAATAAGGCCTGAACACTCGGTTCATCAAGTCCATGAAAGCTATTGGGGCATTTGCCAACCCGAATGGCATAACCAAGAACTCATAATGACTGTACCGAGTGCGGAAAGTTGTCTTTGGGAGATCGGATGCCCTAATCCTCAACTGATGGTAGATAGATCACAAGTCAATCTTAGAAAATACCCTCGCACCCTGAAGCTGATCGAATAAATCATCAATCCTCGGCAGTGGATACTTATTCTTGATCGTTACCTTGTTCAATTGCTTGTAATCAATACACATTCTCATTGACCCATCCTTCTTCTTGACGAACAACGCACCCCAAGGCAATACACTGAGTCTAATAAGAACCTTCTCCAACAAGTCCTGCAACTGATCCTTCAACGCTTTCAACTCAGGCAGGGCCATACGATATAGCGGGATAGAAATGGGCTGAGTGCCCGGGGCTACCTCAATGCAAAAGTCTATAGAGGGAACCTCAGAACTGGAATCCCGAAAATAAGCTAAATAAGCCAAACACCCCTTCTCGACCATACGTGGAGCCTTCACATACAATATAATACTGCGGGTAGAATGACCTGGGGTCCCTCTCCACTCTAAACGAAGCATACCTGGTAAAGCTAAGGTCACAGTCTTGGCATGGTAGTCCATGATAGCGTGATAGGGTGATAACCAGTCCATCCCTAATATGACATCAAAGTCGACCATGTATAAAAACAACAAATCAACATGGGTCTCAAGACCCCCAATCACTACAACACAGGAACGATTAACTCGGTCGACCACGATAGAATCACCCACCAATGTAGACACATAAACATGAATACTCAATGCATCACTAGGAATGACCAGGTACGGTGCAAAATAAGATGACATATACGAACCATGACCACCCGAAGTACCATGAGAAACCTGGAGCGCTGACTGGAAGGGCCTGGGAGGATGACTCTTATCATGCGAATCTCTCCCTCCAGATGAAGCACCACTGAATCGTCTGACTGACGGGGTCTCTTATCTTCCTCATGACAACTATCCAGGTAATCCTGGGGATCTAAGTAGGTGCACCACTAAATGAAGATGTGAAAAGCTAGGTGAACCTATCCAGTTTCCACAAAGCATCTGTGGACATAGGCACTCCCTCGCTGGTCTGAGCAACCACTCCCGGCTGAACTGCCATGGCTGGCTGAAACACTAGAATCTAAACCTGGGGAGCTACCTACTCTGGAGTACGAGTAGCAGGAGTCTGGGCCCATCCTCTAGCCTGGGCGACGTCTGGGGCTACAGGAAGCAACCCTTCTCGGGTGACACTCTCCTTAAGACCCACTAATCGGACTAGAGCATCCTCAAGAACGGGGGTGGCAATGAACCCCTCTGGGACCTGAGATGAGCCCATCAGAACTGCTGGAGCTAGGGCCAAAACCTTCTCGTCCAAGTCAACTTGAGACTCCGCCACTGGTGCTGCTGCTCGGGGCTGAGCTCTACCCAGACCTCGGCCTCTAACATGGCCTCGATCTCTCCCTCTACCCCTAGTGTGGGCTGCCTGGGGCTCGGACTACTGATTATAAGATGAGGAAGCGCGTGTTCTCTCCATATGCAAAAGAACATAGTAGAAAGACAATCATTATTTGAGAAACAGAACCGTATGGCAAGAAAGAACAGATGTAAAAATTTTCCAACTCTTTAGCCTCTTGGGAATAAATATAGATGTCTCTGTACCGATCCCTAAGGCTCTACCATGTTTGTTCGTGATTTGCAAGAACTATGTAACCTAGTGCTCTGATACCAACTTGTCACGACCCAATCCTTCCGGGATAGTGATGGCGCCTACTATTGAGAGCTAGGCAAGCCAATGACAATATGAAACATCAAAATTTAAACAGATAAACGAAAATCTTAAATTTAAGAAAAACTAAATATCAATACGGAAGTTCAACATAGTCTCTACCAAAAATCTAGTGTCACATGACTCACGAACTACTAAGATTCGCTAAATACAACGTTTGAAAGGAAATGTAAACTATTCTCTCGAAATACATGAGATACAGAGTAAAATAAAGATAGAGGAAACGCCGGGCCTGTGGACGCTTGCAAGGCTACCTCAGTGTCTCATTGGGCTGAAGGCTCGCTCCCAGACTAATGTTGCTTCTCAAAAGTTGTTCCGGAATCTGCACATAAGTACAGAGTGTAGCATCAACAAAACCGACCCTATGTGCTGGTAAGTGTCTGGCATAACCCTGACAAACTAGTTACGAGGTTAGGACCAGACTCCAGATAAATTTGTGCAGTTATATAATATATAGCGAAAGAAACAGTAGGAAATAAACAAGTGAAACTGGGGAGGGGAAACATGCTCCTGGGATAGCAAAATGAACAAAATTCCCAGAACTGACAAAGAAGCCAACCATAAAGCTGCTAACACGAATAAGAATAGATAAAACAACTTTCACTTTAAATGCTCATCTCGTTGCAGGCATGCCACCCGATCCTATTTCTAATTCTCTCGTGGTAGGCGTACCACCCGCTCTCATTTCATCATAACTCGTCGTAGGTGTACCACCCGCTCCCATTGCAATCAATATCTTGTGGTAGGCGTACCAACTGATCCCGTTTCAATCAATATCTTGTGGTAGGCATACCACCCGATCCTATTTCAATCAATATCTTGTCGTAGGACAATTAATATCTTGTGGTAGGCATACAACCTACTCCCATTACTTCAAACACAATACACAATACAATCCTGGCAAGGGAACAAGACAATGTAATAATGTCCTGTCAAGGAAAACAATAATAATAATTCAAACGTCCCGACGAGGGAGAGTCAGCTATAACTAATCCTATTCAATTTCTACTTGGCACAGTTAAAACCACTACTCAGTATCATGGATCATCAATCAAGTCTTTGATAGAATAAATTAAGAATAAAAAACTATCAATTTAAGACCCACGGTCATGCTCGACACTAATTTATGGATACTCGTCACCATACCCATAAGTCGTACACAACACAAACAAGTAGCAAATACGACTCAACTCCTAATCCCTCAAGCTAGGGTTAGACCGAATACTTACATCGATGCTTTGAACTCAACTCAAGCCTCAATTATAGCTTTAGCCCTTGATTCCACTATAAATTCGCTCGAATCTAGTCACAAGTTACTTAATTACATCAACAAACGCTAAATGAATCTATTTGAATGCATAAAAATAAGTTTTCCAAAGTTAAGTCAAAAAACGCCCCCGGCCCACGTGGTCAAAAACCAAAGTTCGCACCCGTTTTTTTTTTAAATCGGACCTCAAATTAAGGTCCAAATTCCTAATTTTAGAGAAACCTAAGTTCTACCCAAAATTCTCAATTTCAGCCATGGAAATCCTTGATTTTAAATTGAAAACATGTTAAATGATGTTAAAGATTGAAAGAAATGAGTAAAACCAACTTACAAATGATTTGGAAGAAATTTTGTTCTTGAAAATTCGCCTAAGTGTGTTTAGGTTTTGAAAGAATGAAGAACATAGTGAAAAATTCGACTAAGTACGAAAAATGCAGGTCTCAGATGTGGGAAATGCAAACTTGGGTTCGCAATTGCAAACCCCACTTGCAGGCTTGGGAATGGCGAAGACTAGATCGCATTTACGAACACAGAACAAATCGAGAGACTTCGCAGTTGCGACAAATATATCGCATTTGCGACCAATATATCACATTTGCGAAAGTTCCAACTTCGCATTTGCGAGCCATGTGGCCGCATTTGTGATCCCTGGCCAACAGGAGTACCTTCGCCATTTGCGAAGAAAATGCCTCGCATTTGCGAGAAGGGGCAGACCTGGGCTAATTTTGCAATTTCGAGAAACCATTCACATTTGCAAACTAGGCTTCGCAAATGTGAAGCATGCAGGTCAGAAATGCAACAGCTAACTTTCAAAGTCAAAAATGCATTCGTGGCCTATCCAAAACTCACATCGAGTCCTCGGGGCTCGCAACTAAACATACACACAACCTCAAAAATATCTTACGGACTTACTTGTGCGATCAAAACGCCAAAATAACATCACATGCATCGAATTAAGCCTCAAAACTCATGGTTTCTTTCAAATTTTCATAAAACATCAAATTTTGATTTTAAGTTCGAAACGCGTCAAACGACGTCCGTTTTCAACCATACTTTACAGAAAGTGCTTAAATCATATATAAGACTTGTACCGGGCGCCAGAACCAAAATACGAGCCCGATAACATAGTCTTCTAATTAAATTTCATTTTCAATTTTCATAATTATTTCCTGAAAATAATTTTACTCAAAAATTTATTTCTTGGGCTTGGGACCTCAGAATTTGATTCCGGGTATATGCTCCAGTCCTGTATTTTCCTATGGACCCTCCGGGACCGTCAAATCATGGTCCGGGTACATTTACCCAAAATGTTGAGTGAAGTCAAATTTAATCATTTTAATATCAAAATTTAGTATTTTTCTCACAGAATCATATTTAAGCTTTCCATCTATGCGTCCTGATTGTGCACGCAAATCCAGGCAACCTTAAATAAGGTTTTCAAGGCATCAAAGACACAGAATGAATAAAGAAATAGGTGATGACTCATTTGGGTCGTCACCAGGGGCGGAGTTATATGGTGGCAAGCGGTGTCACGGGACACCGCTTAGTCAAATTTTTTTACTATTTATATATATAAAAATAATAAGCAAAACAGAAATATAAGATAAAACCATTAAAAGTGACACCATTTGCAGCAAAACATCTTAGTAGTCTGGTGGTTGTTAACTTCAAGTATTATGTGAGAGGTATTGGGTTCGAACTCCCTTGGCTTCACAAAATATTTTTTGACTGTTACAGCCCTTTTACTAGAAATAGTGACACCACTTATGAAAAATCTTGCGTATGCCACTGATCGTCACACTTTCAAACTTTAACTTTTCCAATTTTCGGCGAAATGCTTCAAATTACCCGACGGACCTCCAAATCCAAATCCGGACGCGCGCGTAAGTCCAAAATCATAGGAAGCTGTTGACATCATCTAAAGTTCATTCCGGAGCCATTTACACAAATGTTAAGTTTCCGTTCAGCTCTAACCGCTTAAGCTTCCAAAACTAGAATCTTTCTCCTAATTTGACTCTGAATCATCCCATAACTGAATTCTATCACGCACATAAGTCGATATACTTAATATGAAGCCGCCTAAGATATTATACTGCCGACGGAACTTGGGTTCTAAAAACGATCGACTGGATCGATACATGATGATTCAGTTTTTTCAATGAAGACCAAAAGGCATAAAACCTGCTGCGCATTAAATTTGTTTTTAATTCGTGTTAAGATTAGCTTTTTTCCTTAATAGTAATATTATGAAAATCAGAAAAAAGACAAATTAAGAGTGCAATTTCAGTGCTTTCTGGTTGGCCACCTTCTTATCACTCCAATTCTGATCTCTCCGCTATTTTTCTGAGTTTATGTTTCATGTTCAGTGTACAAATATTTCACAATCAGGTATAATTATTAACAAGTAATTACAGATTAATTTATCAATAAAATACGTTAAAATTGGTAACTCTATCACAACCATGATAATTGATAATTTACTATCACAAACTAAAATAAAATTTGATTCTATCATCCATTAATGTATTTGATCTGAAGTATATATATAATATAAATACTTATACCATCAACATGTATGGATTCATTTACAACCACTAACTTATAATTTTAAATTTGTCTCTTGATAAACTAGACCTAGTCCAGGCCATAGGCTGATCAATAATTGGAGCTCTCTAGGGCTAATACCATGAAAAGGTTATAGAAAAGAATTGGGAGGCCTAGGTCTCTCGGACGCCAGAGTCAAAGAATTTGAATTTTATGAGTTTAAATTTTTAAAATAACAACTTTAAGTAGGCATATCAACATAAAAATATGAGATTTAGAAAAAATACTTTTTTAAGTTAAGTTGAAAAAAATATATATTTGAATATGCATTTCACTTGAGAAATATTACAGTATTTGTGACAGAAAAATATTGTTTTCTTGAAAATTTAATTATTAAAATTTGAAAACCATCTTCAAAATTTTTTGAACTCTTCAATTAAATATATAACCTGACACTTATTTGAAAAAAAATTATGCCCAAATGACTCCTAAGTATTAATAATTGGATTCAACATTCAACATTTATGCATATTTAATAAAAATATATAATTTAAGCTAAAGTTACTAAGTTCTATCAAATCCTATATTGAAACACTCTCCCTCCCCCTCCCTTAAGGCTTGAGATAAAAGTAGAGTACAACTGGTTTGTTATAAATAGAATTTTATTTAGAGTGAATGTCTATCTAGTAAAGAGTTTTACTTTGTGGCTAAGTCATTTTCTCCCTATAAAGAGAGGGGTCTTACCCCATCGTAAATCATCCCAAAATTTAATGAGAATATCCTCTCTCTCTCTCTCTCTCTCTCTCTCTCTCTCTCTCTCTCTCTCTCTCTCTCTCTCTCTCTCTCTCTCTCTCGCTCTACAATATTGTTCTTCTTCTTTTATTATTTTATAACACGTTATCAACAAGAGACTCTAACCAATTGAGTAGAAGCTCTGGGATTGAGTATAATGATTATCAATTATTACATGAACGTCCTTCATAATTAAATTATAGATTTAGGTACACATTTTAATGTATTTTTCTCTTTTATTTTATAATTTGATTATATACAAGCAAAGGCAACAAAGTTTGACTACAACTGTAATAGAGTTTGAAAGAATTATAACCACCCAAAGTGGTAAAATTTCTGTATATTGTCATGATTAATTCATGTATGATTGTGGGAAAAGAATTGAAAACCTGTCTCATTGAATTTGCTCCATTCTCATTCCCTTTAGAGAATGTGATAGCGGTATGTGATAACTCAGAAAGAAGACAAAATTATTACCACGAATATATCAATGGATGAGGATGTGACAAAGACGAAATTATCGTCATTATTTTAATTTTGAGAATAATAAGGATTCTCAAAATAATCCTTCACTCTGTGAAAGTAATAGTCGTCATCGATTTGACATTAGATTTTGTAAAGCACAAATAGATGATTATGATCTATTCATGGTGTGAATGTGACAACATGTGATATATGAATACATGATCATTCTTGAAAGAATATGAATGTGCTAGTGGTAAGGATTATACCACACTCACCTCTAAAAGGAGGTTTGAGATGATATAAGAAAATAATGTCATTATTATGGCATGAATGGTCATTGGTCACGTACCTATTGTATGCCAAAATATTTTGGCAATGTGATTATTAAAGGACAACAATAATACAAGAAACATAACTTGCATATAATTTTGGCCATGACCATAATGGTATAACTTTCTCGTTGAAAGCGATATATGACCATATGAATGTTGATGAATATGTGGTAGTACAAAATTAATTGAGAACTCTAAAAGAGCCAATTATCACTATTTTGGAGAAACACAATTGATTACCGATAAGGTATTGTGTCGTAGTAAGTCTTAAAGAAACTTATTCAATTTCTAAAGTATTCGCCAAAGCGGTTGGTTATATTGAGACAATAAATAAAGGAAAGATTTAATATCTTCTATTACTACAACTTGTAGCGGGATAATATGTATGTGAAAAGATACTTGCTTTATTTACCAGTTTGTACTACACAAATAAAAGAACACCACACTAAAATGGATATTTATTAATATAAAAACCCATATCATAATAAACCTGGAGTTTAATGATAATTGGACATGTCATGGTGTAAACCTGAACTTATCCATATTGATAATTTATTCAGTTGGCATAGTCAGTTTAGCCGTATCAATTTAAGCATGATGTGCAAAAATAATAGAGAATTCACATGGGTAAATATTAAAGAACTAGAAAGTTCTTTACGAATTCTCTTATATTGATTGTTCTCATTAATTAATTGACAAACTAAAGTTGGGATAATCTTATGAATTCATGAAATATCAAATGTGAATATGGGCTTATTCACCTGTCATGTATACCACATAAGATGCATCTATGAGATGGTTACATGGACGATTATTATTAACCCGCAACTAGGTATTTGCGAGGTAATTTGCTCAATAATTTAGTTAGAGCATAATTTCCAGATTTTCTATCCAATATATTTGATCTTGATAAGTTGGTTTACATCACAACTGGTTTAGCAAAATAATTTATTAAGTGCCTCCACTTAATAGCTAAAGTATTATTTATGGAAATAAAGTTACCCATATTAGTTTGATATAGGTATATACAAAAATATATTACATTCTTCCCTCACGAATGGTTCAGGGTCGGGAACCAAATAATTCCATCTTATTATTATTGATGTGCGGTGCATATTTTGAGTAATACCATAACGCACAAAGATCGATTTTCAAAGTTGAGGAAATAAGCTAGTTTTTCTAACATGAGGGACAGAAAGGATAAGTAGTTGAAAAAAAGTTGCATGGAATAAATTATTAATTGTATATCTAGATTCTCGAATACGATAATAATAACTTGAAGTTCATAAAAAGATAAATCATTTGCAATATATTGCAAAGCATGCCAACGCATTTTTTGACCCAAAGAAAGTTATTATATTCTCACTGAAAATGCTCATATTAAATCCTAGAAGGAAAAACTCTGTGGTAAGCTTAAAGCATATAGACAAATCGATTTCAAATAAAATTTCTTGATAAAGAAGGTGAGTAAATGATCATAATAAGGAGGCAAGTGATCTAGAAGATCACATGACATAACACTTCATAAAATCTAATGAGAATTCAGGTATCTAAATATTTCAATGAATGAAGAGATCTTTATATTATGTCTTTATGAAAAATAAGGAGGTTGGAACCGATATAAAATGTTTGTCGACGATATTGATTATAGCGCTAAATATATATATGAATATATTAAGTCAAATGAAATAATTCAAGTAGAATTGATTTCATATGAAAGACATCTTATTTTGGACCTACAATTCAAACACTTGAAAGTATAAAGTCAATGGTATGTGCAATTAGTTTTTGATGTTTTATTTGTCTAGCATTACATGAAAATTTGATATGCATCTAAAGTCTATTTATATGGTGTATTTGACTATACTTATATGACAATCCCCAAATAATTTAAATTGCTTGAAGAATATACAATTTTTTATCGTAAAGTATCACTTCCTAAGTGCAATTTGAGCACATATATATCTTGCTATAACTATAAGCATGGTAATGTGATAGCGTGAATTTTTAAAGGTGCAACATATTCATCGGATTTAATAAGGGTGATTTATTCACCAAATCTCTACCAATGTCAACCTTCACGAAGCTAGTGTACAAGAACGGGATGTGAAGGCTCAAGGATGTGAATTGATGCTCTAATCAGGGGGAATTGATGCGCATTGCACTCTTTTTCCATTACAAGGTTTTATCCCACTGGGTTTTCCTTGCAGGTTTTTGACGTGGTAACTAATAGGCACATTTCTAAACATGTGTACTCATTTTTCTTTTCTAGAATTTTTTTGGGTTTTCTTTTAGTTAAGGTTTTAACGAGGCATATTATTTATTGTGTAGACATTCAAGAGGGAGTATTATGAATAGAATTCTATGTAGAGTGTATGTCTCTCTTGTAAAGAGTATTACTTTGTGGCTAAGTCATTTTTCTCCTATAAATAGAGGGGTCTTACCCCATTGTAAATCATCCCTAAATTCAATAAGAATTTTCTCTCTCTATCGCTCTACAATATTGTTCTTCTTCTTTTATTGTTTTATAACATGATTCATTATTTTTGTTAAGGAATGTTTACATTCCTATACATTATATAAAATTATATTACCCGCCCTATTCATATTTTACTATAATTATAATTTTTATAGCCAATTATTATTTATGTATATTTTAAAGGAATTGATGATATTAATTACTGTCCTAAAATAACTCCACCGTATATTCTCACTCCTCCTACTTTTCTCTCTCTACATCCCACAACCCTCACCCCCGTATCTTGCACTCAACCATGATTTTCTCTTCATAAATCTCAGAAATCCTCCATTAATGCATATCCATCTCTTCTTCAAAAATCATACCAAAATTATACTCTTATTCAAAATTTCTACCTCCATTAACATCTTTAATAAGCTTGATTTTCAATGAAGAAGAAGGTATCTACGTAAAGCAAAGAAATTCTCTCTACGTCTCTCTTTATCTCTCAATCCCTAATTTCAATAATGTAAAGAAAAGGAAAAGAGAGCAACAATTCCACCATTGACAGCCAATAAAAAGGCTTTGATTTGAATTCGAATTTGGATTTTCAAAAACCAATTTTTGTTTGGATTGGGTGGTATTGCATACAATTGAAATATGGTTTGAAGTTTATATCTCAATTTGGAGGGTGTATTGGTGAAGATTAAACTTGATTTTGGCTGAATTTTTGATTGAAACTCGAAGAAGAAGAAGAATAAGAATGCGTGATATACATTATATTTACGTAATAGTAGTAAAATATTAGAAAATTTGTATTTTGTTGTGTGTGTATATATATATACATTACAAATAAGTTGTATAATATATAATTAGTTGTACGAAATTTATTTCACTATATATAAATCAGATATAAAATATACAAAAGACATATTGTATAAATTTTATATTTAAGTTATTGTTGTAGTTGTATTTAACTGGATAGAAATAATGTGTGAAAGTTGTAGATAAGTTGTATAATATATAATTAGTTGTATAAAATTTATTTTTACTATGTATATATCAGACACAAAATATACGAAAGACATAGTGTATAAAAATTATGTTTAAGTTGTATGATATTGTAATTGTATATAGGGTATAAATAATGTATGAAAATTATAGATAAGTTTTACAAGCCTATGACATAAGCTTTTGGAGTTTTTCAGTCTCTTTAAATTTAGATGATTTGTTATTCGAAATTCATCCACCAATATGATGGACCCAGGTTCATCTGTTTTGGATTTCTGCTTCGTCTAATTATGTCCAGATCTAATTCTATAATTGATGATGGTACTTCTCATCAAGGCAAGTCATGTTATACAGATTGCTGGACTAGTGGCATGAGTTCCTCTTCATATGGTGATAATTTTTTGGTTATAATGTGTCTGTTCCAATTTGTTTCCATAATTCTTTAATCTCCTTTTCTCCATTCTTCTATTGTTTCTTTGACTCAGCAAACCAATTAGTATAGTGCATCAGAAAACTGCACGTTTTTTGGTTAACCTTTTTAATTGGGCTAACCTTTCCCCCGTAAATAAATCAGATCACTTCCTACAATTTGTCCCTCTTTATCTTTATAAGTTTTTTATCTCTTCTTTTCGTAACTTTGCATCCCCTGAATGTTTAAATGAATTTCACTTTACGATTAGTATAGTGCATCAGAAAAATAAAGAAAGAGAAGAAGAGAAAAAAAGGTAAATGGTGTAACTAAATCCCTTAATTGAAGGCATTAATAATGGATTAGGAGCCTTTTAAGGTGGAATGTATATATTTTATAAATAAAACTTGTGTAGGTAGGATAATTTACTAAACATGAACATTTAGGGTACGTAATAAAGTTTTCAATAGTGTATAGGAATAAAAACAATTTATTTTTAAAACTTTTAAAAATTCAATGGTCGAATAGTTTCACGCACAAAATGCCCAGGAAAAAAGTGCTCCAGTTGCTTTTAGAAATTACAGAAGATATGTCAACGACATTCTATCTTTATCAAAAGAGAAATACTTCAATATTGAATGTGTTTATAATTTACTTTTAGCAATAATAAGAAAGAAGAAGAAGTTTCGTAGGAAAATCTGTCCAAAAATAATAACAAAAAAGCCAATAACAAAGAAAAAAGTTTCAAAATGTTTTTATTTAATTTTCTAATAGGCATCTTGAAAACGAGATGGGATTGCATTTTGACAAAATCGACTACATATGTATTTGATACGTATGGTATATTCCCAGGTAAAAATAGTGCTATCTGTTAGGTCAAAAGACTTTTTTTAAAAAATTAAGAAAACTAATAGATAATTGGAGAATATATTAAACTTTTTATGTGGTACAAAAGCATTTTCTTGCCCCTAAATGGGCTAATAGTCTATTCGGCCAAACCTTCTTTTTTGTTTTCAAATAAATTTATTTTAAATAGTTGGTATTTGGCAAAGCTATTAAGTAAAATAAATGTTTTGGAGGAAATCTTAAAAAATAGCTTCACCAAAAGTACTTTTAGAACATTAAACAAACACAAATTGCTGTTGTAATATTGTTAAAGTATTTTTTTTTAAATTAATTAACCAAACATAAAATTTTACTCCGTAAAATACTTTTAACAAGTACTTTTTGACAATATCAAGCTAATACAGATTACCAATTCTAATATTGTATAGTGTTCAAGGGATCCTAAAACAAACAAATAAAAAAATCCGATAGAATCTTACGGGTGGGATTTGGGGAGGGTAATGTACACATAAACCTTATTTTTAAGATCTTATGGAGATAGAAAACCTATATCTAATATACTCTTGGCTCAAGAGTAATAACATGAAGCAAGAATCAATTAATAACAACAACAAAGTAAAACGCAGCAAAAGCAAATGACGAACCCAAGATCAAGAAATACGAGAACGCAAAACTAGTGTCCGAGGAATTTTATTTCTTATAATTCTAAGAAGTTTAAATGGTTGGCTAAGAGTGGTACCCTATAAACTTTTTTCCAAAAGAGAAACATATAAAATGCAATTTTTTATTTATCTTAAAAGACTTAATGGCATACAACCAATACATTATGTCTAGATTTGAAAGTTTGTTGTTTCCTTAGTCACCCACCACAGCCAAAATTGTCCACAATGGGAACTTCTAATCTCACCACAATAGGACAGAATGTGCAGAAGGCCAAAGATTAGTTTTCTCCAATCATACTTTCTCCCAATAAATTATCAACCTCCACTGGAAATATTCATCTTAACATGAGAGATATGATCATTAAATTCAAACTGTGGAAAGATCAATGAAAATTTGACGATGACGAGGGCTGGGGAGAAGGGATGGCTGGTTATTCATCTTCACAAGATGACCAAGATTTTGACGACGACAGTGCAGGAGAAGACTTTGATGAGCAATTCAAGCCAAAATTACATAGGCAATCAGCGACAATCATTGGTCCTGCAAATATGAAACATGCAGCAAACACAAACAGCAACTTGAATCATAATGCTCCAGTATTTGTTCCATGAAATTCTACAAAGTCAGGTGAAACATATGATGCTATTCACAACGCAACATCAATGCCAACATCTGCCAAGAATCAGATTGTACCAATAAAATCAATCACAACTATAAAGGAGATGAAAATGTCGGATACAATGATGAAACCTTCCCATAAACTTCTGGATGCGATGGCAGAAAGACATATATATGAAGAAGGGGAGGAAGAGGATATATTAAAGCAATGCCGGGCAAATGCGTCAAGAAAAGGTGATATGTCGCCGATGCATAGTAAAACAAGTAAGAAGTCTCGCGAAAGGGATAGAAGTTGGGATGGCAGGATGTTTGAAGACTTAAACATAAGGAGACCTCCAATGAGAAATGCAAAACAAAAACATGTCACTCAAGCAATTATTACAAAGGCCAATCGATCGAGGAACAAAGCATGAACTTTGAAGTCATATTCAGAAAAATTGTAGACGAAGACATTAATCTACAAATTCAAATGTTCACAAAATTGGAGAAAAGAGAGCACCAAGATGTTTTCTTCAACTTTTTTATTTTCCATCTCATTTGCATTTTTCAATGTAATATCATTATTGAGCATGTTATAAGCTCGGGGAAGATTCTTGCTACTTCTTTCTTTTTAAATGCTTGTTAGTTCATAAGGCTTTTTTTGGCCTCAATAGGATTAATAAGGTAAGGTCTACGCCGGTTATTGTTATATGGGTAACAATACCGATGCTATCCCTCCTTATTTTATTTTTTCTATTTGTTGTAATTTTCTTTTTAACTTTACTAATAAAATCTAGCCCTAGACGATTGCTTAGTGGTTTGCCAAAAAAAAGATCTCACAAACCAAACAATATTTTCTTACTTTTTGAATGTACGTCCAATTTGTATTTTATGTCCACGTTTCTTAGTAGAATAAATAAAATGTAACTTGAAGTGACTTTTCTACATTTTAGTTTGTTCCAAAGCACTATAGAAACTCTCTTATTTTTTACGACCCATATCTTATTGCTCGGCAATCCGAACTTGCCAATAACCTGTCTTCAATCCATTTTGGTGAACATTATATCCACCCAACGATATTAAACTTTGTTTGATGCAAGTGTTCCAAGTAATTATTAACTCGTCCAACATATATCTGCTTGTGATAATTTAGTTGCCTAAGAATATTTAGCAAGTTAAAAATGATTATCTTGTCTTTTAATGAGGAATAGCACAATTTTGTAATGGCAATTCAAGTTTGCCACTTTTATACTCTATGATTTCCGAAATTTTTTATATCGTGTTCTTTTTCTTCCAATTTTCTGTGATTATGGGGACAGGAATTTTTTGACGCATTAGGTGTTGGGGCATATACTATTAACAATGCATTTGGATATAGTATATTCTAATAATTATTATGGTTAAAAGTCTAAGTGGGAGATTGTTGGGATATATACTATTAACCATGGGTTTGGTTTAGATATAATATTTATTATGAAATAATTGTTTATTCAGTTTTGATAAAGTTTTAAATATATCATATAATAGTCTGTGTCCTTTGCTTATATAGTAGATGATTTAGTGTATAGAGTTTAGCTTATACACGGAAGATTAAATCATCGGTTCTTATAAGTATAAAGTTTGAGTTCACAATGTAATGATAGAATTGGACAAACCATCAGAAATGATTGTAGCACAAGATTAAATATAATCTATCTTGATTATGGGAATAGTTTAATTCCAGCTTCTTGTGCTAGTACATTTTGTATGTATTGAACGGACCAGGTAGAGATAAGTATTTTATACTGACTTAATAAATAAACTCTCTAGCCATTAAATGTACCTGTACTCTTAATCTTGATATAATTATTATTAGATGTGTACAGTATTATTGTTTTGATTTATTAAAAGGCGATATTCTTTCGTGAGTCAATATGCCTGGTAAATTGGATAATAATAATATACATTGGCGAAGTAATAATTATTTGATGGAATTCATGTCTCGATTTAGAGATTGATGATACACCTTTATGAAAACTTATAAGTTGTCATGTAAATCCCGCCGGTGGATTTTGTATCCGACACATAAAATAAGTTAAGCGAAAGTCTAAAGGAAAAAATTAATAAATTAATTCGTCAGTAATTTAATATTTTTGATTAGTATCTGGGTCTTAACCTGGGGAGTTAAATAAGATTTAATGGATGAATTCCGAAATTAGATAAGGAGTGCAATTACGGATTTTTAGTGGAATAATTCGTAATTAATTATGGTCGATATTAATATCGAAATTAGAAATTAATTTCATAATTGGAGGCTTGTTAATTAAATTATGTGGTCCACACTATGCCTAAATAATAGGAAATAAAGGAATCATTTTTCTGGTGGAAGAGAAAACCCAACAAGTTTTGGAAAAGGGTCTTAACCCTTAAAACTTTTGCTATAAATACATAAGGTTTTCCATCTAGAGGGAGTAGTGCATGGTGGCTGAAATTTTCAGCCATGTTTCCAAGAAATTTCGCCCACACGAAATTGCTATTTTCGGTATTATTTGGGTAATGCAGGAGAAGACCATGGAGCATTCGAGGATCACGATTGTGCGGGTGATGGAGATTCCATTGAGAAATTATGAAACTGAAGGCTCACGTGGTAGAAGAGATATGTTCACGCTTCATGAGGTAACCCATGAAATCTCGTTCATGCTAGTTGTCTAGATTACATGTGATTTTGATATTGGGATTGCTTCCGCTGCTTATTATAATCTAGGTGCGCCATGAAAAGGCTATAGTGTGAAAATATTTCCCAATGGCCACTTTTCGGTCCTGTCTAAAAATAGTTAGTACTATAATATTTTGAAGTTTCACTTGTGAAAATGTCATGACTCAAATCCGCATCCAATCGTGATGGCGCCTCTCGTTGAGACAAGGCCAACCAACTAAACTCAATTCGTCTTTTCAAAAATAGTTAAACATAAATAAACAGCTTAAATATGAATTAAAATATTAATTAACGGAAAGGTAACCCAACGCAGACCTAATCGGGGTGTCGCAAGTCAAGAGCATCTAGAAGAATGTAAATCCTCTACAAGATCTAAAATATACAAAACCAGAATAATGAACAAAAGAGAGAAACATGGTGCTGTGAACGCTGGCAACCCTTACTCATATAACTTTACCTATGATTGGCCAAAACCCGCTACCGGGTGAATAGATACCTGCATCTGCATACGAGGTGCAAGGAGGAAAGTGAGTACTCCAACTCAGTGAGTAATAAAGGTAAATAACAACTGAGCGGCAAGAAATCACGTATGAAAAATCATCATGCTATATAGAAGCAGTGTAAACCCTTTTAGAAAAATAATGAAGCTATAAAATCTTTAGCGAAACACCTTAGCTCAGTTTAAAACCTCTTTTAAAATTGATATTTTTCAGCGGTTACGCAAACGAATGCAAAACAAATAGTGCATATAAGCACACAATTTCCGCCCCGCAACACAACACTCAGTTATCAAGGAATGCCAAAGTATCATATCTATATTGCAAGAAGTAGCACAAAATAACAGATAATAGCAGACAGATCAAACAGTATCGGTACCGCTGCGGCGTGCAGCCCGCTCTACACTCGTTGCGGCGTACAACACGATCCAGTTATTGTCGACAACGCTCACTGGGGGTGTGCGAACTCCGGGAGGGACCCCTTACGGCCCAACCGCAATATCAAGCCATCTCGTGGCATCAAGTCTAGGCCCTCGTCCTCATATTAGTATTAGTATAATACTGTTGCACCGTGCAGCCCGATCAAAACAATCCTCACACACAGGCCCTCGGCCTTACGCAGTCAAAATCACATAAGCCCCACGGGAAATAGTAAAACATGTGTCACACCTCCTTTTTTTACACTACACCTCGCGAATGGCGTAGAAAGGGAGTTTTTCCAATTGAAGGACAATCAAAATGGAATTTATTTATTAAAAGATTTAAGATTCGCCACTTGAAATAATTAATGGTGACCCAAGTCACCGGTTTAGAATCCCGGGTCGAGGAAAGGGTTGACTTTGTAACACGGTCTGCAAGATAGAAATCCAGGTAAGGAATTCTATTAATGTGGGAGAAGGTGTTAGGCATTCCCGAATTCCATAGTTCTAGAACGGTCGCTAAACTTTTATATTCGGCTTAATTATCTGATTTTAGTACATTTTGAACATATGTGTGAATGTTAACTCTTTTAATTTCTTTTATTTAATTTTAAGAAGATTGCAACGTTGTTAAAACGTATCTTGAGCCACGTCACATAAATGCACCTGTAGTTTGCAACGTATTTTGCCTAACGTTGAGATTTGGATTTGGGTCACATAAATGCACACCCGAATTTAGGATAGTAGGTTTTTAACTATCATGACTAAAGCAGTTACGCGTTTTCAGATTTGCGAGGCCCATGAAAGTTTGCTAAATGGAGCACCTCGATTCTAATTCCAAAGGATGTTTGAACTAAACCTTTGAGGGCCATAAACTATTTCATATTATCTAGTGTGGCTCACCCTCAACCCAATTAGTGGACTAAATGAGTTAATGCTAAATGTGGTTATGGGTTCCTAAGGGCCATTTATTTAACGACCAAGATCCACAAACGGACCTTCCAGGTGAAGTCCAAAACCAGTCCAGCTTAGCACGTCATGGGTGAAAATTAGAGCCCAAATCATGTTCAAATAAGCTACCAAGCTTGGGCTCAGAACTGAGCCCAAATGAAAACAAAATGAACGACAAACTTAACTCATGTCCCTAGTTCAAGTCCAGTTACCACCTGAATTTGATTTGTTGCATTTCATTCTTTTAAACTTAATAACAAAAAGGCATCAATAGTCAATAACCATGAATACAGCCTTGAACTTTTCTGGAAAGACAAACGCAATTATTGAAATTAAAGTTCCTGAACATAGGCAAACTAGTTAACATGTCACTAAAATCAGTAAACCAGGATCATTTTGCACATAAGTAAAAAAACTGAACAAGTGATGTATGAAGGCTAAGATCAATTCACACTCAAGAACCCTTACAAGGTTCAGGCCCAGAATTAGAAAAAGTTTAGACAAATTTGAGTCTACCAGCATAGAATACCAACTAAACCAATCAGAATCTCACAACATTTCATATCAATACAGCTCAATTACTAACGTACCCATAGCTCTAAATACCACTTAGCAAGCCATGAATAGACTGTTTCAAAAAGAACAGGAAACTAACCAAAAAAGTAAATTCAGAACAGTCCAATCATTTAATTACAACATGAGCAGTAAGATCTAAATGTTCTCCTTCTAACACCATATTTAACAAGTTCAGAATTCAACCATCTTGACAACATCAAAATTGATTCTCAATTGAACATATGTCATTAATAAAGAATAAGATACAGGGAATAGAAAATAAAAACAACTATTGACTAAAAGCCTAGTATCTTAGCATTAGAATCCCTGTTTTCATTTCTCAGCTTTCAATTGAATGTCACATTGTGTGAGTGTCAAAGATCAATACCTGGAAAAAAAACAAAGGAGAAGGTGAGGAATGGAGCATTAACAGCAGAGATGAATCCAGATTCAGCAATTTAGAACAGGGAACCAGCTCAAAACCCAACAAAATTGTAATATATCAAACAACTTGAACCAAAAACTTTCAGAAAAACCAATATTAATTCATACTTAATCTCAAATGAACCAGAAAATATTTCAGGACTTGAAAATTTCAATACTGAATAAAGAGATCAATGAAATAGCAGTAATTTGGCCGTCTAAAGTTTTTTTGATATTTAGCTCTCAAGTCTTGCCTTCAAAGGCAAGAATAGATGCCTTTATAGGTAAGGCAAATAGGGCAACCCTTAGGTTTTTATTTTTGCCATTCAACCCTTTTTCAACTCTTGTTTAGCTTAGGTATCCTTAAAATTTTGACTTGTTAACCAAGCTAACTACTAACAATCTGAAATTCAAATTAAAACCCCAATCCAAACTTCCCAGAAGCTTCCTATTTCTGTTACACCTGAGATTTCTTCGACCAAATACTTAAACTACCCTCCAATACCCTTTTTATTTACCCCCCGTGGAATCAAAACTAACATAGGCCAAGGGTGACCTAAAAATAAATTAAATACAGGCCCATTCCTAGACTAATGAGCTAGTAAAATCAGTCCAAACCTAAAGCTCTGAAGAAGATTTGAACAGACAGACCCATTTACTGATTTCAAAAAAAAGAAAAGGAATTTCTGAGAAGTCGGAAAATGATTTTAACTAATAAACAACTAGTTAACCTTATGCTAAAATAACGTTAATTAATTTATTAAATTGAAACGGCCTAATTAAAATAACTTGTGAGGCTAAACGCAAAGCAAAAACTAGAAATTCAAGCCTGTTCGCTAATAGAAATTAGAGAATATATCTTGAAATAAAAAATGAACAACAACACGAACACAAAATTTAATCTAGTTGAACACCTAAGTTCAAACTATTGCTTGAATTCAGAAGACTAACTAAAAAGAGGGGTATGAGATGAAGTAGACAAACACGGACAGAGATAAAAAAAGAAAGAAAGGAAGATTTAATCAAGACTCAGAAGAAGGGAAATACCTTCTACAATTTGAACCAAGTGGAAAGCAACTCGAATCTTCAAATCCTTGGATTCCTGGTCCAATCTAACATTAATTGCATGTTATCAAACAAGTAAAATCATTTTGGACGCAGAATCTCGATTTTGACTTTTGGGGCTCAACTTGCGATCTGAAATTCGAGAGCCTCGTTAGGATTCGATGGTAGTGGTTGGATATCTAGGATGAGGAGATCATGGCGGTCATTGGTGCTGATTTGGTAGGAAAAGGTGGTGGCTCCGCCGGAGACGGCAGAGAAATCAGTGGCGGCGCCCTAGGGTTTTTAAATTTCGACAGATTCCAGTGGGATTCAAGGGAAGATGATAGTGCCATGGGCATGAGGGGGGGATGAGGGTGTGGTGCTGTGAATTTGGTGGTCATTGAACGCCGGTTGCCGCAGTGGGGTGATTTTCGGCGGGCGGCAAGTGGTGGTCTCATGGTGGCGTTACATCTGGTCTCTAAGAGAGACGAGTGGGGGTGATGGGGATCGAAGTACAAGGGTACGAGGTTATTTGGACATTAATATGTGAAATGGGGAAATGAGGATGACCGTTGGATTGGGAGAGACCAATGGCTAAGATCGAAGGACGCTAAACGACGACATTTCATTTCTCTCTTTTTTTAATTTTAAAACAAATTATCTCACAATTCTCTTTCTTTTTTATTTCTTTTCAAAATTAAAATAAAACTTAAATGACAATTTACAAACGAACTAACTCCTAAGTATTATTAATTAGACCAAGTTAAAGGACAAACATACCCTAAATTCAAAACTACAACTAAAATAAACTATTTTTTTGAGACTTTTTGCATTTTATAAAAATTAATGACTAATTAATTCTTAACATGTGAAATTAACTCCTAAATGCATATTCCCATATTTTTGTGCTTTTTCATTAATTAACAAAAATAAAAATGCATAGAAAAATGCAACAATTAACAAAAAATGCCATGAAAATCCACATAATTGCAAATAAAAAGTTTTTTTTGAAACTATAGGAGTAATTCATACAGGGAAAAAATCACGTACTCACAGCTGCCCTCTTTGCTCGGAAACACGAAGAGCGCTTTTCGCCCTTTTGAATACTCCATGGGAAGCATTTTTGAAAAGCTTGACCGCACCCTGCTTCGGAGGCTGCCTACATATCCTTGGCTAAAAAGGAATCATGTCAGTGTAGTTCAGGAGTATTTGGTATATGGGACTACCATGAGCTGTGATCTCACTGTTGCTGCTATTGCTGTTACTGGTTGCTAGATTCCCTTATTACACCGTGTCAAAAGGAAAAGAAGCTAGACTAAGCTATGACCTATGGATTAGAAAAGAACCTATCTATGTCTTCAAACTTTCTTTCGATCCTTGTTGCCTTGTTGACTTGTATTTCTTCCTCAGAAACACCTAGTTGCCTAGTTGCTATGTTTTCCTTTCTCCAGGTGGATGCCTGATTGCTAAACTTGAATTATATTCCCCTGTTCTCCAGGTGGGCGCCTGATTTCCAAACTTGAACTGTATTCCCTTGTTCTCCAAGTGGACGCCTGATTGCCAAAAACTTGAATTGTATTCTCTTGTTCTCCAGGTGGATGCCTGATTACCATCCCTCAATCGCATTCCCTTGTTCTCCAGGTGGGCGCCTGATTTTCAAAACTTGAATTATATTCCCTTATTCTCCAAGTGGGCACTTGATTTCCAAAACTTGAACTATATTCCCTTGTTCTCCATGTGGGCGCCTGATTGCCAAAGACTTGACTTTTATTCCCTTGTTCTACAGGTGAGCGCTTGATTACCAAAACTTGATTTATATTCCCTTATTCTCCAGGTGGATGCCTGATTACCAAAACTTGAATTGTATTCCCTTGTTCTCCAGGTGGGCGCCTGATTACCAAAACATAAATTATATTCCCTTGTTCACTAGGGGGCGCCTGCTTACCAAAACATGAATTGTATTCCCTTGTTCTCTAGGTGGTTGCCTAATTACCAAGACTCTAATTGTATTCCCTTGTTCTCCAGGTGGGCGCCTGATTACCAAAAACTTGAATTGTATTCCCTTGTTCTCCAGGTGGGCGCTTGATTACCAAAAACTCGAATTATATCCCTTGTTCTCCAGGTGGGCGGCTGATTATCAAAACTTGAATTGTATTTCCTTATTCTCCGGGTGGGGGCCTGGTTACAAAAAATTTGAACTATATTCCCGTGTTCTCCAGGTGGGCGCCTGATTGCCAAAAACGTGAATAGTATTCCCTTGTTCTCCTAGTGGGTGTCTGATTACCAAAAACATGAATTGTATTCCCTTGTTCTCCAGGTGAGCGCCTGATTACCAAAAACTCGAACAGTATTCTCTTGTTCTCCAGGTGGGCGCTGATTACCAAAAACTTGAACTGTATTCCCTTGTTATCTAGGTGGGTGCTTGATTGCCAAAACTTGAGCTGTATTCCCTTGTTATCAGGTGGGTGTCTGATTGCCAAAACTTGAAATATATTCCCTTGTTATCCAGGTGGGCGCCTGATTGCCGAAACTTGAAATGTATTCCCTTGTTCTCCAGGTGGGCGCCTGATTGCCGAAAACTTGAATGATATTACCTTGTTATCCATGTGGGCGCCTGATTGCTAAAAACTTGAATTGTATTCTCCTGTTATCTAGGTGGGCGCCTGATTACCAAAACTTAAATTATATTCCCTTGTTATCCAGGTGGGCGCCTGATTGCCAAAACTTTAAATGTATTCCCTTGTTTTCCAAGTGAGTGCCTTATTACCAAAAACTCTAATCCATTCCCTCGTTTCGCCTGATTTCCAAAACTTGAAATATATTCCCTTGTTATCCAGGTGGGCGCCTGATTGCAAAAACTTTAAATTTATTCCCTTATTCTCCAGGAAGGTGCCTGATTTCAACAAATATAGACAAAACAAAGAAAAGTTTCTACCCAGTCTGATAGCTGGGTACAAATGTGAGTGTTAACTGAATCCTGTTACCAAATACTCTAAGAGTGTGAAAGTTAGATCCCATTTTCCCGGAGGGTTCTGACAATTCTTTAGCTCAACGGCAATTTAAAAGCTGAATATCTAGTTATCCAAGAAGACAATAAAGTTGCATCCCATTATCCAGGAAGGTCCTAACAATTCTTAACTAACAACAACTCTAAAACTAGGCTACGTTCTCTACAGTTATTGCTTCCACTATGTCTTGTTATTTAAGAAAATATTATGTATGCGTCCCATTATCCAGGAGGGTCCTGAGAAATCACAATCAAATCTTATCATGCTTTCCTATGACAGACCTTACGCTATTGTTTATAATGGAAATTTTAAAACTAAGTCTCATTATTCAGGAGGTCCTGACAAATCTTAATTAAATCCATTTTTTAAATCTAAGTTATATCTGCTGGGGACTAGTAATTAAAGCTACATCCCATTATTTAGGAGGGTCCTAAGAATTTCAAATTAAATCTCATTATCTAGGAGGGCCCTGAAAACTTTTAAAATTAAATCTTATTATCCAAGAGGGTCCTGACAATTCTTTTAATATTACATCCCATCTTGAAATGTGTGAACTTTGAGACCAACTTATACTCCTTTGGGGTTCATTTATATTTTGCTAATTATTTTCAAACTGGGTCCCATTCTCCAGGAGGTCCTGACAACTCCTACATGAATCCTATCTCTTGAACGAAATTGAAACCGACTTTTATTCTTCAGGGAACATTTATGCTAAATTATGCTACCCGCGGTTGTTTTGCATTTTGAACTAAGTTCCATTTTTCAGGAGGGTCCTGAAGTTCATGGTCATACCTGCTAGGTGCTTGCTTTTCCTATAAAGAACTTCTCCTAGACATCCGGAATTTCCTGCCCTTGTTTCAATCAAATAAAATCTTGTCAGTTTGAAATGTGGTGGTTAGCTTGCAGCATTTTTGCTGAAAATGGGTTCCCTACTGTCATGCTTCGTTGTGACCAACTTTCTCGAACTGACTATGAGCCGCCTGATTTGTTGGCTGACCCCTAAACCTTATGGTCTTAGATGAACCAAGTATTATGTACCTTGACGTTGTGCTACCTTCCTGACCCTCTTGCCAAAGTATTTGCGTCTTTCTTGAGATTATCGAATCATTTCACTGATAGAACTTTCAATTATTCTTCATATCTCATTTTTACCTCATGTTGCCTTTGGTCTATTCTAACCACAATGTGCTTTGCCATTTTGGAGCTGGTAATAAGCTTTGAAATTTATCTCCAAGTTGCTTAAAAAAAATTGACCTTGGAAACATCTTAGAAAAAGGGAAACTCGAAAGAAAATGAAATGTAATGACTCTGAGTTTTTTTTAGAACAAAAGAATTCAGAGTTGGGTGACTACTGAAGGGGGAAGAAAAAAGACTTATCTGTGGAGGAACAGCTAGTTCCAATGATCATGCCATGCACTTCGGCTTAGTCAACCTAGCCTGTCCAAACGATCGGCTTTCAGTTTCCATGCTTTGTTGTTGTGACCTTCCTTAACCCAATTTCATTAATCAAACCTTGACCTTTCTCATCCCGCGGTGTTTTGAACAGATTTTCACCAATGGACCTCTTTCAATTGTTCATTTTTCGCCTTGACTTCGCCTTAAGATGCCCGTGAGGGTTTTCACCAATAAGACTCTCTCATTTTGATTTTCTCTCAACTTCCGTCGACTTGTGGTGGCCGTGAGGGTTTTCACTAATAAGACTCTCTCATTTTCATCTTTTCTTGCTCGAACTAGAGATTTGCCCCGGGTATGAGTCACCTATTGTTGCTTGACTTGACATTCCTTAAGGACTTATCGGATGGTCTTTCTTTGGACCGTAATGCAGGCTTTTGGATATGGTTAGAAAGAAAGGGTATTAGGCTCAAAACAATCCAAATGGGTTCAAAATTACAACTTTCGGAATCAAATTTCTTACATCAACCACAACTTCTGCCACAGTTTCTTTCTTGGGGACTTCTTGATTTTATTTTAATGATACTGAACCGTGAGGCCGCCTACGTATCATTAAAAGGAATCAGGTCAAACGTAGTTCACGCGTGTTTGTTTTGTTTTTGTTGTGATTTTCTCTTTTCTCTTTCTTCTTTTCCTTAATCTTTCTTTTTGTTCCTTCCCTTTTATTTTGTTGTTTTGTTGTTTTTTTCTTTTCTTTTTCTTCTTTTTTTCCTTTTTGTTCTCTTTTTCATTCTTTCCTTTTCTTTTTCACTCTACTCACTTCTCACGCTTGCATTTCTAATTTTGCTACTGACTCCGAAAGAGGGGTATGAAAGAAAATAATTAAAGCTCGAAATGGTTAACAAGGGATAAAGTGTTTAGATAGCTCGAAATGGGGCAAACTTGCCCTTTGCCTCCTCCTAGTGAGGGATTATGCACTTTAATACCAACCGACCCACTTCAAACCTTCTTGGGCTCACCTTCTTGTTATACGCTCTAGCCATTCTCTGTTGATACAACTGGCTGTGACATACTGCTGCCAATCTTTTCTCATCAATCAGACTCAATTGCTCCAGGTGTGTTTTGACCCACTCGTCATCATCAATTTCTACATTGACGACAATCCGAAGGGATGGGATTTCGATTTATGCCGGTATTACTGATTTTGTGCCATACAATTACAAATATGGATTTGCCCTACTGGGGTGCGAAAAGTAGTACGATAGCCCAACAATGCGAAAGGTAGCTTCTCATGACATTGCCTTGACACTTACATAATTTTTCAAACTATCTTCTTTATGTTCTTGTTGGCTGCCTCAACTGCTCTATTCGCCTTGGGGCGGTATGGGATTGAATTGCGATGTGTAATTTTGAACTGCTGACATACCTCTTTTATTAAATGACTATTGATATTTGCTCTATTGTCAGTTATGACTATCTTCAAGATTCCGAACCGGCAAATAATATTTGAATACATAAAGTCGACACTCATCTTGATACATTCTCTGATGTCGTGAAACCAAGGCTTACCATCAAGCTCCTCTTCCATTGTATTACAGTAAGCATGTTGGTCATGGACTTGGATATGCACCGGGTCAACGTAAGCCTTATCTGGATGATGTAACATCGATGCCAAAGTAGCAAGGGCGTCAGCAACCTCATTGTGGATTATTGGGATATGCATGAACTCTACTGACCAGAATCGTTGACAAATGTCATGAAAACATTGCTGGTACTATTAGAGCTTCAAATCTCATGTTTCCTATTCCCCTTGAATCTGGTGTACTAGAAGGCTCGAGTCCCCCAACACCAAAACTTCTTAGACACCCATGTCTGCAGCTAACCTCAGACCCAAAATGCATGCCTCATACTCTACCATAGTGTTAGTGCAATAGAAGCACAACTGAGCCGTAACGGGGTAATGGTGCCCCATTTCAAATAGGAGTATTGCTCCTATCCCGATGCCTTTCATGTTGGCGGCCTCATCAAAGAATAGTTTCCATCCTAGCTTTTTTCCCTGTTCACCTTCATCAATATGCATCACCTCTTCATCCAAGAAATATGTCTATAAAGGTTTGTATTTTTGTCCACCGGGTTCTCAGCCAGATGATCAGCCAATGCATGCACTGTCATTGTAGTCCTAGTCACGTAAACAATGTCGAACTCGGTGAGCAGGATTTTCCACTTTGCAAGCCTCCCCGTGGGCATAGGCTTCTGGAAGATGTACTTTAAGGGGTCCAAGCGTGAGGTGAGGTAAGTAGTATGTGATGACATGTAGTGTTTCAACTTATATGCTACCCAAGTCAAGGCACAGCACGTCCTTTGAAGATGAGTATACATAACCTCACAAGTTGTAAATTTCTTGCTAAGGTAGTATATAGTCTGCTCCTTCCTCCCGGTGATATCGTGCTGGCCCAACACATATCCGAATGAGTTGTCCAAGACTGTCAAATATAAGATCAAACGCCTCCCTGGTTCCGGTGGGTTTGACAAGTATCCTTTTATTTTATCAAAAGCCTCCTGGAATTCCTCCATCCACTTGACCGCAACATCCTTTTTCAACAACTTAAACATAGGCTCAAAAGTTGTCGTGACCTGAGAAATAAATCTACTTATGTAATTCAATCTCCCTAACAGACTCATCACCTCTGTTTTGTTCTTCGGAGGCAGCAATTCTTGTATAGCTTTGATCTTTGATAGATCTAGCTCAATGCCTCGGCGATGGACTATGTATCCTAGTAACTTCCCTATGGCACACCAAATGAGCACTTTGTAGAATTGAGCTTGAGATTGTACCTGCGGAGCCTCTGGAAGAATTTTCTTAGATCTCTGACATGGTCGAACTGCTTCCTAGATTTCACAATTACATCATCCACAGAGACCTCAATCTCTTTATGTATCATATCATGGAATATGGTTGTCATTGCCCTCATATAGGTTTCGCCAGCATTCTTCAGACAAAAGGGCATGACCCTATAGCAATATGTTCCCTACGGTGTGATGAATGCCATCTTCTCTACTTTCTCCTCATCCATCAAAATCTGGTGATAGCTTGCGTAACAATCTACGAAAAAACTGATCTCATGTTTTGCACAATTGTCAATCATTATGTGGATGTTCGACAGTGGAAAGTTGTTCTCTGGACTCGTTTTGTTGAGGTCACGATAATCGACGCACACTCTGGTTTTACCATCCTTCTGTGGCACAAGCACGACATTGGCTAACCATGTGGGATATCGTGTGACTTGGATGACCTTTGCCTTAAACTGTTTGGTAACTTCCTCTTTGATCTTTACACTCACATCAGTTTTAAACTTCCTCAACTTTTGTTTGACAGGAGGGCAGACTGAGTCAGTGGGCAATTTGTGAACCACCAAGTCAGTGCTCAACCCTGGCATATCATCGTAAGACCATGCAAAAACATCTTTGTAATCAACAACACTTTGATTATTTCTTCACTAAGTTGCTGCTTAAGATGGACACTTATTTTTGTTTCTCTGATATTATCTGGGTCCCCTAGATTGACTGCTTCTGTGTCGCTTAAGTTTGGCTTGGGTTTTTCATCAAAGTGGCTTAACTCTTTACTAATTTCCTGAAATGCTTCTCATCGTATTTTGGTTTATCATCATATTCTATCTCTTGAAATATTACTTATGAATTAGACCGGCTTTCTAGACTTGGCCGAAGAGTCCTTATGCATGCCATATTATCGGAGCCAGCATAAAAATGACTATACAAGAAGGAAAAGAAAAGCAAAGAAAAATAAAAACTATCAGCACTGACGAAAAAGGAAATTACATTTCATTGAAATTGAAAGATGACAAGGTTTACACATCCAAACGGACATATGATAGACTCTGAATTACAACCCTGGAATAATCCCGAGAAATTGAAAGAAAAATCAAAGAAAACTACCAAAACTCCTTCCTGGTCTGGAGAGGAGTAGCTTCCCAATTGTTGATTTTTGCACAGGGCCCAACAAATTGCACATCTGCCTTGCTTTATCGCTCCCCAGCTTCCACCATATTCACATTTTCAAACAACTTTTCGAACCTTTCAAGCAATTCTTTATCTGGATCGACCATACGAATGGTACTTATCATTGTCGGGCACTTCTTAGTGCCAGGCTTCACAAATGATTTGAAGAGGCGTGGCACGGGCTTGGGGAGGACCCTGGCTTTCTGCTTCATTCTTCTAGACCTCTTTATTTCTGCAATTGAGGGCTTGAACCCCAAACCAAAAGTTTCTATGTTTTTGGGGAGAGATACCGGTTGTGCGATACCCTGAAATGACGCCCCCAATCCCTTTCCTGGAACAAACCCGCTCTTCAACATTTCAACAGCCACCATGACTGATACAACAGCTAACTTTGGTGTTGGAACACATTCCCCCTCTTGAACTTTTCTCACAGGTACCGTGTCATAATCTTGATACACCCATGCCCCTTGTCATCATCCGCCTCGATGAGTGGCACGATAGCATTACTATGAGCACACAGATAGTCCTCACCGTGCACAACTATTTCTTGTCGATCCCATTAAAATTTCACCATTTGATGCAAAGTAGAGAGGACTGCTTTAGCAGCATGGATCCAGGGTCGTCCCAATAGCTGGTTGTAGGAAACAGCCATATCTAGCACTTGGAATTCCATGGTAAAATCAACTGGTCTGATTTTCAGTTCGAACAATATGTCACCGACTGAATCTTTTCCTCTGCCATCACATGCAAAACTTCAGCATTCTACTAGACGGGCCTGAAGTGGCAAAGGCAATATGCTGAAGTTTTTTTGTCCTGGATATAATGCTGAAATTATTTAGTTTATTTATAAAAACTTCAGCACTAAGCTAGCTGAAGTTTTTTTGTCCTGGATTTATTAGTTTTGTCATAAAACTTTTTCAAAAACTTCAGCAGAAGATGCTGAAGTTATTTAGTTCATTTATAAAAACTTTAGCACTAAAATAGCTGATTTTTTTTATCCTGGATAAACTTTTTCAAAAACTTTAACAGAAGATGCTGAAGTTATTTAATTCATTTGTAAAAACTTCAGCACTAAATAAGCTGAAGTTTTTCTTCTCCAGAATAAGCTTTTTCTAAAATTTCAGCAAAAGATGCTGAAGCTATTTAGTTCATTTGTAAAAATTTCAGCACTATTTTTTTACTTTTCTTTTATAATTTCAAATTTTTGTTTTTGCAATTTTCTGCACCACTCATCCCCCCCCCCCCTCATAATTTTTTTAATAATTTCAGATTTCTTTTTTTATGCACACTGCCCCCTCCCTCCCCTCCCGGGGAATTTTTTTCATATATATTTTCAATTATAGTTTTTTCGTCATTCGATTTACAGATTCGAAATTTTACAAGAAGTTCAGAGGTTTATGTGTTTGGAAGTTTACGGGTTTGGAAATTATAAAGTTTACGGTTTGAAGGTTTAGCGGGTCGTAAGTTTATAAAATTTGTGGGTTCAAAAAGTTGTTGGTTGAAAGTTTATGGCTTTATGTTTATTGTATCTAAATTATTTATGAATATTCTTGAGAATTAATTTTTTTTAATTTGCGTAACAAACACCAGAAAATGAGTAAGATTACTATTTGTTTTCCAAGAAAACATTTTCTTCAGAAAATATTTTTCACGAAACACATTTTCTGCTATACCAAACACACCCTAACGCTTAAAGAAACATGCCCATCACATCTATTACATTCTTAGGCTAATTTCAACCCTGGATATGAGTACTTGAAAAAGGAAGTGAGTCAGGGAAGCTTTAGTTGTAAGGAAATTAAACAACTGACAATTAAATCAGCATATAGTTGCCATGAATACATGATTACTTAATAACCTATTTACACTTAACAATATATCATAGTATTTCTAACATGTTAAACCATACGTTCACCACCGGGACTTGTTTGAGTATAAAATCACACATGAACATAACATATATTCCAAACCACTTTAAAGCTGAAATGTCTTATGAAGAGATATATTACTGAAAATCTCTTGATAGTCCCAAATTATAACAGTCCATAGTTCAATTACAACCTATCTAATCCAAATGAAAAATAACAGTCCATTGCTCCATTGCAATATAACAACTTATCTAATCCAACTGAAAATAAGTAGATCACATTAAAGTAGATGATTAAGCATATAAGCATCAGGAAAGAAGTAAAAGAAAAACAATGCAGACTTGGTGTCATGCTTTAGGTTCTCATTGCATCTTCATTACGAAATTACAACCATCAAAGATCAAAGGCATGTACCTGGGGCTTAAAGGAAGCAAAATAAAAGTAATTTATCAGCAGAGAAACAGGAATCAACAGAGAAACAGCAGAGATGAACCTAGATTTAGCAACTTAAAATAAGGAAATCAGCTCAAAACCCAACAAAATTGTAGTATTCAATCAGCTTGAACCAAAAGCTTTTAGAGAAACCTGACATCCACCTATACTTAGCCTCAAACCAACCAGAAAGTATTTCAAATTTTGAATATTTTAAAAAGATTAGTCCAGAAATCAATGAAACGGTAATTTCGATAATTTCAAGCTTTAAAGTCTCTTAAAATCTCTCTTGAATCCTTTTTTCAGAATTTCCTCCCTCAAAATCTCTTAGCTTCTTATCCCTTTTTTTCAGAATGTTATCCCTTTTTTCCCTTGCCTTTTTTCAGAATTTTTAATCCTCTAAATCTTCCAGTTTTTTTTAGCTCTCAAAACTCTCTTTTTAAAAATTCCATTGCTCAAAAAAACCCTTGCCCTCTAAGGCAAGAACAGCTGCCTTTATAGGCAAGCAAACTAGAGCAACCCTTAAATTTTTATTTCATTTTAAGTCCTTTTAATTTTCAGATTTTGCTTACCAATCCTTAATGTCCTCACTTGTTATCCAAGTTACACCATCTAAAACCCTGAAACTTGAACTAAAAACCCCCACCTAGAAGCTTTTAGTGGCCTCTTATTTTAGTTATGCAGAGATTCTCTGCTTGTATTGTCCTAAGTACCCTTTTGAAACTACTAAAATAAATTAAATTACCTGCCTAGGTCAATTTGACCCAAGGCAAAATCCTTATTGGGCCTTTAAACCTTGGATTGACCCCTTTTTAATTGGGCTTTCAGACCAGCCTGCTTTAGGATTCAAGAAAATGGTCCAAATGATTTGAAACCAACAAGACTCTGAATTGAATGAACCCATTTTGATATTAAGGCACAACAAATGAATTAAACACAACTGATATCAAACCACACAATTCTAATGAAGGAGAAATTAACGGGCATAAAATTATTAAAAACAGAAAGAAATAAACAAATTAAAGATAAACTTGACGAACTAAACACTTGAACAAAATCATGTAATAAAAGGCAAAAAAACCAGAATAGCAAATTTCCGCGATCTAACATCCTCGGCTAATTTTAACTAGAACTGCCTTATTTATTTATCACATACAAAATTTGGTTCTTTGAGGCTGTTTTTGCAAAACAAATTGGGCCCGATGGGGGTTGCCTACGTATCTCACGCCCTATGAGAATCAAACCGGCGTAGTTCAGGCAATTCCAACATAATTAAAAACCAGCTTCTTTTTCATTTTTTTCTTTCGTTTTTTTATTTTTAAAAAACAGAATCCTTTTCTTGTTCTTTCAAAATTTTTGTAGAATTTCAGTATCGGTTTTTGAAATATATAATTACCTCCCTCATTCCCCACACTGCTATTTTCTTTGTCAGATTCTCCTCTCTTATTTTTAGAAGGCGGTCGGCATGCAAATTCGGGATAAATGCACAAGTAGCACGCAAGATGCATCAAGATGGTCTATTATTTGGGTGCACCTGTCCTAGGCGGACCCAACCCCTATGTTGAGTCCCCTAAGTCATATGCATGATGCAAATAAGCGTTTCTACTAGGGATGACGTTAAGTTATTATAGGTTCAAAACCTGGGTATATGTTCTAGACAGTGTACCCAAGCGGACAACTCGAGTCAAGGAGGGGGCTACGTACCGAGAACCAAAAGGTCATCCGGCTTTGCAACTTGTCCGAGCCTCTTTCTTATTTTAAGGTATGACACTAACAGAAGAGGGAGTCTCGACCAGCGAGCACATTCCCGAAGATGAGAAGAGAGGGGTTTAGCGGCAGTTTATATGCAGTTCAAATAATATCAAAGAGGCAAAAAAGCAACATTTAGCACATCAGGCCCAAACATGAAATAAAATCAGACATTTAAACAAAGTCAAATACAATAATTATTCTCAGCTGGAATTCTTGAACCCTGAACCAGAGATTCTGGGTTCTGTCCCCAACAGAGTCGCCAAAGCTTTGTCACCTCCTTTTTTTACACTACACCCCGCGAAAGGCGTAGAGAGGGTGTTTTTCCAATTAAAGGACAACCGAAGCGGGGTTTATTCATTTAAAGATTTTAGAGTCGCCACTTGGAATAATTAATAGTGTCCCAAGTCACCGGTTTAGAATCATGAGTCGAGGAAAGGGTTGACTCTGTAATACAATTTGCGCGCCAGAAATCCAGGTAAGGAATTTTGTCAATCCGAGAGAAAGTGTTAGGCATTTCCAAATTCTGTAGTTCTAGCACGGTCACTCAAGTGTTATATTCAGCTTAATTATCTGATTTTACTAAATTTTGAACCTATGCACAAATTTTAACTATTTAACCGCTTTTATTTAATTTTAAGAAGATTGCAACGTTGATAAAACGTGTCTTAAACCACGTCACATAAATGAACTCGTAGTTCACAACACATTTTACCTAACGTTGAGATTTGTATTTGGGTCACATAAATACGCACCCGAATTATGGAAAGTAGGTTTTTAATTGTCGTGCCTAAAGCAGTTACGCGTTTTCAAATTTGCGAGGGCCATGAAAGTTTGCTAAATGGCGCCCCTCGATTCTGATTTCAAAGGATGTTTGAACTAAACCTTTGAAGGTCATAAACTATTTCATATTATCTAGTGTGGCTTACCCTCAACCCAATTAGTGGACTAAATGAGTTAATGTTAAATGTGGTTATGGGTTCCTAAGCGCCATTTATTTAACAACCAAGATCCACAAATGGACCTTCCAGGTGAAGTCCAAAACCGGTCCAGCTGGGCATGTCATGGGTCAAAATTACAGCCCAAACCATGTTAAAGAAGCTACCAAGCTTGGGCTCAGAAATGAGCCCAAATAGAAACAAAACGAAAGAGAAACTTAATTCAGGTCCCTAGTTCGAGTCCAGGTCACCAACCAGAATTTCATTTGTTGCATTTCATTTTTTAAAACTTAATCAAAACGAAAAGGCATCAACAGTCAATAGCCGTGAATACGACTTTGAACTTTTCTGGAAAGACGACCGCAAATATTGAAATCAAAGTTCCTGAACATAGGTAAACTAGTGAACATGTCACTAAAATCGGTAAACCAGGATCTATTTGCACATATGTGAAAAAAAACTGAACAAGTAATGTATGAAGGCTAAGATCAATTCACACTCAAGAACCCCTACAAGGTTCAGGCCCAGAATTAGAAAACTTTTATACAAATTTCAGTCCACCAACATATATTAACAACTAAACCAATCACAATCTCACAGCATTTCATATCAATACAGCTCAATTACTAATGTACCCAAAGCTCTAAATACCACTTAGCAAGCCACGAACAGAACTGTTTCATACAGAACAGGAAATTAACCAAACAAAGTAAATTCAGGACAGTCCAATCATTTAATTACAACATGAGCAGTAAGATCTGAATGTTCTCTTTCTAACACCAGATTTAACAAGTTCAGAATTTAACCATCTTGACAACATCAAATCACATTCTCAATTGAACATATTTCATTCATGAAGAATAAGATACAGGGAATAGAAAATAAAAACAACTATTGACTAAAAGCCTGGTATCTAAGCATTATAATCCATGTTTTCATTTCTTAGCTTTCAATTGAATGTCACATTGTGTGAGTTTCAAAGATAGATACCTAGAGAAAAAAAAAGGAGAAGGTGAGGATTGCAGCAGTAACAGCAGAGATGAACCTACATTCAGCAATTTAGAACAGGGAACTTAGCTCAAAACCCAACAAAATTGTAATACTTCAAACAGCTTGAACCAAAAACTTTCAAAAAACCCAATATCAATTCATACTTAATCTCAAATGAACCAGAAAATATTTCAGGACTTGAAAATTTCAAAACTCAGTAAAGAATCAATGAAATAGTAGTAATTTGGCCGTCTGAAGTTTTATGGATATTTTAGCTCTCAAATGTTTCCTTCAAAGGCAAGAGTAGATGCTTTTATAGGCAAGGCAAGTAGGGCAACCCTTAGGTTTTGATTTTTGCCATTCAACCCTTTTTCAACTCTTGTTTTAGCTTAGGTATCCTTAAACTTTTGACTTATTAACCAAGCTAACTACTAACAATCTGAAATTTAAATTAAAACCCCTACCCAAACTTCCTAGAAGCTTCCTATTGTTGTTACACCTGAGCCTTCTTTGACAAAATACCTAAACTACCCTCCAATACCCTTGTTATTTACCTCTCCCCTGGGATCAAAACTAACATGGGTCAAGGGTGACCCAAAAATGAATTAAATCCAGGCCCATTCCTAGACTAGTGAGCTAGTAAAAACAATACAAACCAAAAGCTCTGAAGAAGATTTGAACATACGAACCCATTTTCTGATTTCAATAGAAACAAAAGGAATTTCTGGTATGTCCGAAAATGACTTTAACTAATAAACAACTAGTTAACCTTATGCTACCATAATGTTAATTAGGTTATTAAATTGAAACGACCTAATTGAAATAACTTGTGAGGCTAAACGAAAAGCAAAAATTAGAAATTCAATCATGTTCGCTAATAGAAATTAGAGAATAGATCTTGAAAAGAAAAAATGGACAACAACACGAACACAAAATTTAATCTAGTGGAACACCTAAGTTCAGAATATTGCTTGAATTCAAAATACTAACTAAAGAAAAGGGGTAAGAGATGAAGTAGAAAAACAAGGACAGAGAGAGAAAAAAAAAAGAAGATTTAATCAAGACTCAGAAGAAGGGAAATACCTTCTACAATTTGAACCAAGAGGAAAGCAACTCGAATCTTCAAATCCTTGGATTCCTGGTCCAATCTAACATTACTTGCATGTTCTCAAACAAGTAAAATCATTTTGGACGCAGAATCTCGATTTCGACTTTTAGGGCTCAACTTGTGATATGAAATTCAAAGAGCCTCGTTAGGATTCGAGTGTAGTGGTTTGGGTATCTGAGATGAGGAGATCATGGCGGTCACTTGGTGTTGATTTGGTAGGAAAAGGTGGTGGCGCCGCCGGACATGGCGGAGGAATTAGTGGCGGCGCCCTACGGTTTTGAAATTTCGACAGATTCCAGTGGGATTTAAGGGAAGATGATAGTGCCATGGGCATGAGGGGGAGATGAGGGTGTGGTGGTGTGAATTTGGTGGTCATTAAACGTCGGCCGCCGCCGTGGGGGGATTTTCGACGAGCGGAAGGCGTTGGTCTCATGGTGGCGTTACATCTGGTCTCTGAGGGAGACGAGTTGGGGTAGGGTGGGGGGTAAAAGTACAGGGGTATGAGAATATTTGGACATTAATATGTGAAATGGGGAAGTGAGGATGACCGTTGGATTGAGAGAGATCAACAGCTCTGATCGGAGGACGCTAAACGGCGTCGTTTTGATTAAAACAAAGGTGGACCGGGTAGATAACGAATTAGGCTGGGTTCTGGTGTAATTTTGGGCTAGTATTTTCTTGAAGAATCAGCCCAACATTTCATTTCTCTTTATTTATTTTAAAAAAAATTATCGCACAATTCTCTTTCTTTTTTCATCCATTTCAAAATTAAAATAAAACATAAATGAAAATTTACAAAACAATTAACTCCTAATTATTATTAAATAGACCAAATTAAAGGACAAACATACCCTAAATTCAAAATTAAAACTAAAGTAAACTATTTTTCTGAGACTTTTTCCATTTTATAAAGATTAATGACTACTCAATTCTTAACATGTGAAATTAACTTCTATATGCATATGCACATATTTTTGTGTTTTTCATTAATTAAACAAAAATAAAAATACGCAGACAAATGCAACAATTAACACAAATGCCACAAAAATCCACAAAATTGCAAATAAAAAGATTTTTTTTTAAACTATAGGAATAATTCATATAGGGAAAATATCACATGTTCACAGCTGCCCCTCTTTGCTCGGAACCACGAAGAGTTTTCGTGCAAAGATAAGTGAGCAGATACGAGCGATTTTTGCCCATTTGAACACTCCGTGAGAACATTTTTTAAAAGCTTGACCGCAACATGCTGCTCAGCCCAAAAATAGTATAGGAAAGATCATTTCAAGTGTCAAAGCGAAATAAACTTGGCTGAGTTTTGAAAAATCGTAGAAAATACATCACTAGTTCAAGAATAGAAATGAAGCAGTGAGGAAATATCAACAACCATCCCCGAAGAAAAGGGGTTCAAATAATTGGCACGAGCCCAAGTATGGAAATCAGCCCAACTTATGATGACAACAACTTAATTTCAGTTAAATACGCAGTAGATTAATCAATCGGGACGGACCAAGTCATAATCCCCAACGGTGCTCAACCCCACGCCCGCTATCTGGCATGCAAGTCACCTCAATATAGCACTATGATGTGAAAATCTGGGATTTCAAATCCTCAGAATATCATTTACAATCATTACTCAGCTTGAACAGGAAATATCTCTAGCTCGCGATGACTTTGCCCCTCGAATCGGCTTCCATGCATGTCGAATCTATCCATAAGTTAAGCGAACATATCACAATATGCTAAGGTAACATTACCCAATAGAAAAACAATCGAAAAATATCAAAATTCTCTAAATTAGCAAAACCCAAGCCCCGGGCCCACTTCTTGAAACTCAGAAATTCTCGCATCTTTATATTCCTTATCTTCCCACAAGTTCGTACATATCAAAAGTTCTCAAATCCGAGCTCAAATGACCCATCAAATCTCAATTTGAAATATCAAATCTCAAGCCCTGTTTTCTTCCATTTTTAGCTAAATTCCACCAATTTCTAGGTGGGTTTCTCAATAAAAATGAGTATTGAGATCAAAAATCTTACCTCCAATTGATTCCCCTCGAATCCTTCTTTAATCTCCACCAAGAAGCTCTCAAAATAATCAATCATGGAGGAAAAATGACCCAAAATCGTGGGTGAAATGAGATTATAACATACTGACCAGTCATTACCGCATCTGCGGTCAAAATACCGCATATACGGCTTCCGCATATGCGGTCAACATGCTAGCTTCTGCGGAATTCATTAAACCGGCCTAAGCCGCATCTTCGATTCTGCAAATGCTATCCAATTAGCCGTTTCTGCGATGCAGCTCGCCAACCTCCTTTTCGCTTTTGCGGTGCACCACTCGCATCTGCGGCGCCGCATCTGCAGTCCACCAACTGCAAATGCCAAAATACCATAAGCATTAATTCTTCAGCTGCAACAAAATTCCAACTTCTCCGAATACCATCCGAAATCATCTCAAGGCTCCTGGGACCTCAACCAAAGCACAAACATATCCCAAAACATCATCCAAACTTGTTCCAATCGTCAAAACACCTCAAACGAAACCAAAACCATCAAATTACATCAAATTCAAGCCTAAGTTCTTCTAAAACTTCTGAAACACGCATTCTATCAAAAATCCAACCCAACCACGTCTGAATAACCAGAAATTTTACACACACATCCCAAATCACTTAAAGAAGCTACAACAACTCACGAAATTCCATTCTGACCCTCGGATCAAAATCACCTATCAACCGAAATTCGCCAAAAATACTAACTTCGCCAATTCAAGCCTAATCCTATACCGGACCTCCAAAATCACATTCGATCACACTCCTAAGTCACAAATCATCTAACAAAGCTAACCAAATCATAAAACTTTGATCCGTGCTCATACACAAATAAGTCAACTCTCGGCCAAACCTTTCAAATTCAAAGCTTTCAACTGAAACTGTTCTTTCAAATTTTTCCTGAGAACCCAAAACTAACGATCTACATTTGTCATAATATCTAACATGGGGCAAGTCATGCCTGAGAATTGGCGATCAAAGTGCAAAAGCTCAAAACGACCGGTCGGGTCGTCACATCCTCCCCCACTTAAATGCACGTTCGTCCTCGAACGTACCCGGAGCTTTCTAAAAGCCAACCAATAACTGAATAACCTTACCATGCATATACCCTGGGGTGATCCCACGTCACCTATCTCATATTGGTCTAATAACACATTGTAACTAATATTTCACCATCCAATCTAGCCCATAAGCCATAGAACTACATTTCCCTTTCCGAAATCATACACAAGATCAGAACCTCATATATCTATTCAGAATAAGCCCGAACCAGCTGTAATAACCCGTACCTGCAATGTCAGGTGCAATTACATGATATACCACATAACTCAAAAACTCGAAACGATACTTCTACTCACAGTAGCTGCACACAACACTCGAATACCGGTAGAAAACCTCTCATCAACTAAGGTCTTATTCCACACTTCTATATACTACTAATGATAAATGAAACAAGCAATAAACCATAACTATCTCTCAGGTCAACCATTCATGAATTCACTTCCCTTTTGGCTAATACCATACCAGATTCCCGAGTCAAACCTCTATATTATCCTCCCAACAAGCTGAAAATCAAATTCGTTCATATTCATGAATTACCCAACCGGCCACCTCGAACCCAACACACCTCTCTGGTGACATGACACGTCAATACAGGCCTAAGTCGCAACTTGCATAATTCACGCACCAATAAGAAACGGTCTGAATATACTCACTCAAATCATGAAAATGACCCCAAACGAAAGAGTTGTACCTCAAACTGATTAGTACCATCACAACACAAGGCTAAGACCCAGTCTCACATCGTAGAAATATAATACATGAATCTACCCCGACAAATCATATCTCCACATAGCCTCGCTACAATGCGTGATCCTATCCAAACACTGCTACACATGAAACACCTCAAGTCACTATGATCAAAATCGACAGACACGCACAATTTGAGGTCTAAAGCCAAAGCGAATCATTACACCCACGGTGAAATAGGTAACATATGCCACACAACCCGATAAAACATAACCGATACGCCGTGCACTAAGCACGCTCAATTACTCTTCCCGCTTGAATTCTACTAAGAGACCCCAATTGAACCACACTGTATGTGCCTATAACCAACAAATCAAAACATCTCGTAACACAGGAGGGTAACTCATTGAATCTCTTATAATCTCAACATCGGTCGGATTAATACCTCCCTCAATAATGTCACTCAAGTTGGCTCTGATAGAACACTCACCCACATTGGCCTGCCAACGAACTCCTTATCATGGAAACCTGAAATCCGCTCCTTCCACCTTTATAACTCTGCCGGTGCCATATGATACGATGCAAGGCACCAAATCAATACCGAAATCAACAACCTTGCTTGGCGACCTTCCCAGCCGCAAGAAACACATCCGATGAGTCCCTCACCACCGGAACGGAATAAATATGATGGGCCTTACCACTGACACTCATCATAAGAGCCTAAAATAAGAAAGACAATTCCTTCCCAACCGTCCACTAGGTCTTGAAATATAGGACTCTCCCCAATAGGACATAATCTGTGGAACATCCCACTTAATTTGTGGTATTTCTAGCATAGCCAATCGTTCCATCTTATCGCAATAGCCCAATATAACACAACACGAAAACAACCAGCTTGAATCCCAGTATCACACCCAAGATCTAATATCCCCAGCAACAAAAGGCCTGCTCGGGCCTCCAAACCCCAATAGACTCTAAACAGTACGATGCACACGATCTACGACCATGACATAGCCTGGATATGATAACTCCCACTCTCCAATTCCATGTAGCACACAAATCAACATACCTGATCCCAGATTCCTCCAACCAAAAACATATCACACATCAAGTACCCATTCATTCCACGAAAGATATTCCAAAATTTCCCTATGCCACCAAGCAAACCCGAATACCACTAGTCGATCCAACAAGAAAATGATGCAATACTACCAAAGTATCATTAGTTTAATCACATTAACTTTCTCTAAGCATATACTATCATCAAATCACTTCTACTTAGAAATATCATTCCCTTAACCATCTGTCATTCCCTTAACCATCTGAGGCTACTTGTTGCCTAAGAGTCTTATGAACTTCCTTTCAGAGCTGAACTGTAACTCTACACACACGAATATCGATCCTCCACTACATACCGCCTATACCATACCATACCATCCTAGTATAAGATGAGAACTTCATCTCCCTTCCGAGCCACAAAACTCTACGTACTCAACTAGTCAAGAAATTTTCGTTGGTCCCCCTCCCATGATCCGCATGCCCATAGAAAATATACATCTCAAACTACGGTCACTATCAAGAACAATCCGAATTTCCATTTGCACAAATTAAACTACCAAGATTGATCCTTCTAAGTAGACCAAGATAAGCAAGCCATCAAAACCCAAGAGCATTGCGGTAAAATACCTGCAAGAACCCTTTACCTCGAACATATACAAATAATTAATCATATCCTTACCATACCGATTCGATCTACTATCAAGCTATTACATCTTTCTAATTTCCCTTCTGATTCACCTTCAACTGGATATTTCCTCTTGTTTTAGCACCACGAATCCTCAACCCAGGCTCACTACATGAGACCCAAGCATAAGACCACACTGTCTAAGACCCATAAGCCACTGAATACTCTCTCGAATATTCCCAGAAATACCATATTCAAGAACACGTTACTCTGAAGAGCTTCCTGCGAATCTAAATCTGTAACCTTTACTTTTATGATACCGATACAAATAAGCCCATAATTAACATAAAATACAACAAATCATGACCTCTTCCAATGAAGACATAGTCTCTAACCACATGCACAACTTTAAGATATCCGATTGTTCCCTGTAGAATCTCGAACACATTAGAACCTTCTCGAAAGTCATTCACTCTTATTCAAACTGTAAATTACCTGACCTAACGAACAGAACCACGCGTGCCTCATTGGCACTCTGACACGGAAAAATGAGATCCTCATCCCAATACAACCGAGCAACTTTTTGCTCTACGCACCGAGCATTCTTTGCCAACAACAACTCTAGACATTGTGTGATTCTTATACCCTATGAGGCATAATATAACCTTTGCCAATATTTTCCTTTCCTCGAGCCATAGCTAATAAACTCACAGGCCTCAAACTAGAACCAACATAGCACCTAACCATGCAATCAACTGCTCACAGCAGACTCCCCCACTTGGCTAGAAGCCATATATCCAGATACACTCAATATCTCATTGCATTTTTTACTTTATTGATAGTGAGATTAAACTCAAATCATTTATAAGTTTGTGAGAACACAGATCATCCAATACTGTAAATCTTCTACAAATCTCGCATTCATCCCCGCAATAGTTAAGTTCACTCTCTTAAGCAACCCAAAACTTCAAATTTCAACACATACCCTTCAACTACACATGAGATCTTCTAACGTACACATAAGGATCACACCACTTCCAAACACTTCACAGGAGATAACCCACCTATTTCGCCTCAATATAACATTTTCATATACCTTCCCCTGTCATACATATTACACAACCACTTAGTCTTCCTGAGTCTGAACTCATACCGCGTCATGAAATTACTCCACTCTCAACTGGAAACATGAAAATATTCTTCACGCGCCCATAACTCGGAGCTACACATACAATCACAATGGAAATCATGCACTTAATAGTTCATCTATCATCCAGCAAACCTTCCTTGTGACTTCCAAATCACATAGATACATCTCACAGTACTAATACACTCACCACATAACTACCCAGCCGTCACTTCTACTAATAGAGACAATACCAAACATATAAGTTTGAAACACTTACACACACAATCAGAACCTTAGTGCTCAAGCCATAGGAAAAGATCCGACCTCAAGTCCTCCAGACCGGCCCACTATAAACTCACAGAGAAAACATCTTGCCCCTCGATTCGGGAATCACAAGCCATCAAGGCACATCTAATTTTGAGCGCTCATGTGCGCATACGAACGAGTGGAAGGAAATTTCAAGAGTTACGTTTCAAGCCGAATCAAGGACGTACGATAAGAATTCAAAGAATGTGAAATTTTCCTGAAGGTTATGCAGCCTCCCGAGGATAAGTTCACGTCTCCGTACCGAACCATGAGACTCTACTAAACCTGATCATGACTCGTGAGACCAAATAACCTAGGCTCTCATACCAACTTGTCACGACCTAAACCCGGACCCGATCGTGATGACGCCTCTTGTGGAGACAAGGCAATCCAACTAAACCCAATTCGTCTTTTCCAAAATAGTTAAACATAAATAAACAGCTTAAATATGATTTAAAATATTAATTAACAGAAAGGCAACCCAACACAACCCTAATCGGGGTGTCACAAGTCACGAGCATTTATCAAAATGTAAATCCGCTACAAGGTCTAAAATATACAAAACTGGAATAATGAACAAAAGAGAGAAACATGGTGTTGTGAATGCTGGCAATCACCTTCTTACTCATATTACTCTACCTCTGATCGGCCAAAACCCGCAACCGGGTGAATGGATACCTGCATTTGCACACAAGGTGCGGGGAAGAAAGTGAGTACTCCAACTCAGTGAGTAATAAAGGTAAATAACAACTGATAGGTAAGAAATCACGTATGAAAAATCATCATGCTATATAGAAGCAGTGTAAACCCTTTTTAGAAAAACAGTGAAGCTATGAAATCTTTAGCTAAACACCTTAGCTCAGTTTGAAACCACTTTTAAAAATGACATTTTTCGGCGGTTACGCAAATGAATTCAAAACAAATAGTGCAGATAAGCACAAAATTTCTGCCCCGCGGCACAATACTTAGTTATCAAGGAATGCCAGAGTATCAGGTCAATATTGCAAAAAGTAGCACAAAACAACAAATAATAGTAGACACATCAAACGGTACCGATACCGCTGCGGCGTGTAACCCGCTCCACATATCGTTGTAGCGTACAACACGATCCATTTATCGTCGACAACTCATTAGGGGTGTGCAGACTCCAGGAGGGGCCCCTTACGACCCAAGTGCATTACCAAGCCATCTCGTGGCATCAAGTCTAGGCCCTCGGCCTTATATCAGTATCAGTATAATACTACTGCAGTGTGCATCCCGATCAAAATATATCCTCACAAAAAGGCCCTCGGCCTTACTCAGTCAAAATCACCTAAGCCCCACAGGCACTAGTAAAACATGCTGCTCAGCCCAAAAATAGTATCGGAAAGATCATTTCAAGTGTCAAAGCGAAATAAACTTGGTTGAGTTTTGAAAATAGTAGAAAATATATCACTGAGTTCAAGTATAGAATCGAAGCGGTGAGGAAATAACAACAACCATCCCCGAAGGGGTTCAAATAATTGGCATGAAACCCAAATATGGCAATTTCCCAACTTATGATGACAACAAGTAAGTTTCATTCAAATACGCAGTGAACTCATCAATTGGGACGGACCAAGTCACAATTTCCTATGGTGCTCTACCCCACGCCCGCTATCCGGCATGCAGGTCACCTTAATAAAGAACTATGATGTGCAAATCTAGGATTTCAAACCCTCAGAATATCATTTACAATCATTACTCACCTTGATTCTGTAAAATCTCTAGCTCGCAATGCCTTTGCCCCTCAAATAGGCTTCCACGCGCATCAAATCTATCCATAATAAGAAGGAACACATCAAAATATGATAAGGGAACATTTCCCAATCGAAAACAATCAAAAAGTATCAAAATTAGCAAAACTCGAGCCTCGGGCCCACTTCTCGAAACTCAGAAACTTTCACACCAATAGATTCCTTATCTTCCCACGAGTTCGAACATATCAAAAGTTCTCAAATCCGAGTTCAAGTGACCCATCAAATCCCAATTAACAATATCAAAACTCAAGCCCTAGTTTCTTCCATTTTTAGCTAATTTCCATGAATTTCTAGGTGGGTTTCACGATACAAATGAGTATTGAGATAAAAAAAACCTTACCTCCAATTGATTCCCCTTGAATCCCTATTTAATCTCCACCAAGAAGTTCTTAAAATGATCAACCGTGGAGGAAAAATGACCCAAAATCGCGGGTGAAATGAGATTATAACATACTGCCCAGCCATTACCGCATCTGCAGTCAAAATACAGCATATGTGGCTTCTGCATATGCGGTCAACATGCTCGCTTCGGCGAAATTCATTAAACCGGCCTAAGCCGCATCTGCGAGCATCTTCCACATCTGTGATTCCGCAGATGCGATCCAATTAGCGCTTTTGCGGTCCAGCTCGCCTACCTCTTTTTCGCTTCCGCGGTGCACCACTCGCATCTTCGGCGCCACATCTGCGGTCCACCAACCGCAAATGCGAAAATACCAGAAGCAAAAATTCTTAAGATGCAACAAAATTCCAACTTCTCAGAACACCATCCGAAATCACCCCGACGCCCCCGGAACCTCAACCAAATGCACAAACCCATCCCAAACATCATCCAAACTTGTTCCAATCGTCAAAACACCTCAAATGAAACCAAAACCATCAAACCACATCGAATTCAAGCATAAGTTCTTCTAAAACTTTTGAAACACGCATTCGATCAAAAACCCGACCAAACCATATCCGAATGACTTGAAATTATACACACACATCCCAAATCACTTAGCGAAGCTAGAAAACTCTCAAAAACCATTCCGACACACGGATCAAAATCCCACCTATCAATCGAAATCACTAAAATACTAACTTTGCCAATTCAAGGCTCATTCTACACCGGACCTCCAAAATCACTTCCGATCGCACTCCTAAGTCGAAAATCATCTAACGAAGCTAACCAAATAATAAAACTCCGATTTGAGCTCAAATACAAATAAGTAACTCTTGGTCAAACCTTTCAAATTCAAAGCTTTCAACTGAAACTGTTCTTTCAAATTCATTTCAAATTTTCTTGAGAACCCAAACCAACGATCTACATTTGTCATAATACCTAACACAAGGCAAGTCATGCCTAAGAACTGGCGATCAAATTGCAAAATCTCAAAACGACCGATCGGGTCATCACAAAGAGGTTAATTTTTAAAGACGTGTTAAAATGTGACTATTTGTGCATTTTACCTAGCTGTAGTGCAACGGCAAGACAACCTGTGAATGTAAAATTGAGCAAACTTCATTTGTAGCCACTAGGTCCAAGCTTATACCACCTGATAGCCACAAAATAACCCCTTACAAGTAATAGCCTCAAAATAATAACAAAGGCTAGCAACTGAAAAAGTTGAAAGTATACGCTCAATACAAACAAAAAGGAAAGCAATCATAATCAATTTTGTATCCTAAATTCACGCGTTCAGTATGGGATCTTCAACCTCCAAACACTATAAAAGTCGCCTTGTTATTCACATTGTGAAAAAATTCTAGGGTTTCTGAAGATTAACCCCCAGAAAGAGCTCCTAAACTTTCGAGCTGAAATTGAAAGTTTTTGCCCAATTGTTGCCTACAATCAGCTTAATAGAGGTGAGATTTCGTTCTTAAATTGTGAAATTAATACAAATTGAGAAAATCAACTAATTTATATGGAGATTGTGAATGTTGGAACTAGTGTTCCCACTTTGATTCTGATTTTACTTCAACACAGTGGTGAATGGGTAAGTGAAAGTAAATTTGTTAATTTCCTTGTTAATGGTGTGTTGATCAATTCGGAGTGTAGATATGATTATTTTGTTGATGAGATATACAAGCAATTGGGTAGAGATTCAATTACAAGTGCAATGGAGATAAAATATACAGTGAAGGATGGCTAAATAGCAATTCCAATATACAATGATATGAGTGTGTGCTTGTTTATGGAGATGAAAAAGAGAAACCTGAATGACACTGAATATCCATTATGCATAACATTGAAAACTGTGTATTCAAGTGTTGGATGCTCATATTCAAGTTTATACTTTGGTGGTAACTTACTCGCAACAACTTCAGCTGGAAACTTACTCGCAACAACTTTAGTTGGTTTAGAATGTCAGAACGTAAAAGAAGTATGCGGAACTCATATTTTTTAGATGACGGATAATCATGTAAAGGAAGACAAAATTGACATGTTGAAAGGAAATTTTATAATAAACAATCCACAACATGAAGAAATTGCAAAAGGTCAGTTATAGGGACAAAGATACACTCATTAGTGCAATGAAGCACTACGCAATACGAGAAAAATATCAGTTTATAATCGATAGATCATCTACTATAAGGTATGATTTCTATTTGTCTTCTCTATTATTTTATGTATACAGATCTGTATAAAAACTGTATAATTATTGTATAGTGAGATTGCACTTCTCTTAATTTTATGTATACAAATCTGTATAAAAAATGTATAATTATTTTATAGTGTAATTTTATGTATACAGATCTGTATAATTATGGTATAGTGATATTGCATATGTATATTGGTTGTTTATTTGAGGCATAAGTGCAAAAATCTGAAGAAATGCATTATCATAACACTATATTTTAAATAGTTATTGTCTTACATGCATGGATGAAAGTTGCAAATAGAGTCTTAGATCTTCAAGTCTACACAAATCAAATGTCTTCAAGGTTAGACAGTTCAATGATGCTCACACTTGCCCAGAGATGACTAGATTGTTTTCACAATGTCATGCTACTTCATCTGCCATTGAAAAAATGATTTGCAACAAATATGCCAACCCGAAAACAATATATACTCCAACAAACATCATTAATGACATGAAACAACAGTATGAGATTAATATGTGACATAAAAGCCTATAGAACAAAAGAAAAGGCGCTTGAACTACAACCAGGGATACCATGTGAATCTTATTGAAAACTGCTAGGTCACTTGTATATGATAAATATGACAAATCATGATTCTTTCACAGTGTTACATAAATCAGAGGACGGGCGCTTAATGTATGTTTTTGTTGCACTAAATGCATCAATCATAGGATGGAAATACTTTTACCATATTGTAGTGATTGATGGGACTTTCCATAAATCATCACACGGAGGAACAATGTTAACAACTAGCGCACAAGATGCGGCAGGTGAATATGTTGCAGTCTCGTATAATAGTTATATATGGTATAGATAATTCTTATCTCTGTATAACAAAAATAACGTATGGATGCTTTCTTATTTTCTTAACCAAGTAAAATTTTTCCACTAGCATACGCTAATGTAGATTCTGAAAATGATGCTTCCTGGGAATGGTTTTTTGAAATGTTTAGACAGGCTTTTGGGAAAAGGGAAAGGAGATGCATCGTATCGGATTGTAATTCAAGCATATTGAGGGGTGCTTTGATTGTGTATCCAGAGGTTGTTGGAAACACGTTCTCAATGCAATATACTAAAACGTGTGTTCTTTTGTATAGGTTTTGATGAATGACAAACGAAGCGAAAATTGATATATGACGAAGTTCAAGAAACAAGCGCACAATTGATATACAACGAGATTCAAGCTCAAGACAAAGTTATATAGTTTAATTGAGTTATTCTTAATTGTGATCTTGATCCTACAACTTGACTCGTAACATGGCTTCTCTCATAAAACTATTTTCCAAAATCATGCATATTTAAGTTAATGTCAAATGATTTTAAATCATGCATATTTACAGTAGTCAAAATAATTTTTAGACATGCCTTAAAAATCTGGACTAAGATAATCGATTATGTACTTATGATAATCGATTGTTTTAAGCCAAGACTGCATGACAAACGATTGTGAACTAATGACAATCGATTGTGAGTAAGACAGTGAGCATCAGGTTTTTCAAACCTGCATGACAATCGATTGTGAACTAATGACAATCGATTGTAACTGAGGCAGTGTCCATCAAAGTTTTTCAAAACTCAGAATAATCGATTATGAACTAATGGTAATCGATTATGTTGAGACAGTGTCTTCCAGTGATTTTCAAATTTGTTAAATAATCGATTGTTACATTGGACAATCGATTGTCAAAGAGACAGTGTCTAAAATATTTTTCAAAAACTGATAAGTAATCGATTGTTGACTTTGTGCAATCGATTGTGAAGCTGACCGTTGTCGTAAAGTGTTCAAATACCGTCAGGTAATCGATTATTGATTCTGTATAATCGATTGTTTTGATTAAAATCCGGAAAAGATTTTTTGAACGTTATTGGGTAATCGATTATTGATTTTGTATAATCGATTGTTTTGATTAAAATCCGGAATAGATTTTTTGAACGTTGCTGAGTAATCGATTGTTGATTCTGGACAATCGATTGTTTGTGGTAAAATCTGGAAAGGATTTTTTGAACGTTGCCAGTAATCGATTATGGATTGTAAGTAATCGATTATCAAGCGTAAAATCTGGGATTGATTTTTGATCTGACTGGCAGACAATCGATTGTTGGGGTTTGACAGTCGATTGTCAGTGAGTAAAATCAGCAACTCTTAATTGGCAATTAGGCAACGGTAATGCCAAGTTTTTCAACTATAAATACAACTTCATTTCAGTGTTTTAAACACAACAACATACAACAACTGATCATTACATTGCTATAAGCTTGCATACTTTTGTTTATCATTTTATATTCAATTTCATAAAGCTTTTGAGAGCCATATTCTTGTCCAAAGTTGTTGTGATCTAGAGCTTACTTCTTTTACTCATATCTACTCATTAAGGAGTATTGTGTTTGAGTGTTTAGTGTTTTATACACTTGTAAGAGAATTGTGATTCTCTTGTTGTAAGGAACTTGTGTTTCCTTGGTTGAAGTCTTGGAGTGTTGTATCTCCGATCAAAGGTGTTAAGGCTTGTGTCCTTAAGTTGTAAAGGTTTGTTGAGCACCCGTAAGCTTAACAAGTTAGTGGAAAATCTCCAGAGAGTCTCTCGGGGACTGGACTAGCCACGTGTTGTGGTGAACCAGAATATATCGGTGCGTTCTTTCCTTTTTGTTTATTTAACGCACTTATTTATTTCCTGCAAATTTTAATTTCCGCAAGTTTACGATAAATTTTATTATAACGCTATTCACCCCCCCCCCCTCTAGCGTTAAGCGTATTTTCAAACAATTGGTATCAGAGCCATACTCTCTGAAGACTTAACAGTTTGAGAGAACCATCCATGGCTTCTACTCGTGACTCTTTTGCAGGAATTGATGAAGGACAGTGCTCCACACGACCACCTCTATTCAACGGTACAAATTACACGTACTGGAAGGAGAGGATGAAGATCTTCGTTCAGTCCAACAGCTTTCACCTTTGGAAGGTGATAATGAAGGGAAACCAAATTCCAACAAAGAAGGTGGAAAACCAATGGGTTCCCAAGTCCGAGGATGAGTATGACGCGGATGACATCCGAAAGGTTCAAAATAATGCTAAAGCAATTAATTTATTATATCGTGCTGTTAATGCTGACGATTACAGGAAAATATCGTGTTGCACAACGGCAAAGGAGATGTGGGACAAGCTAGAAGTTACGTACGAAGGTACGGACCAGGTAAGGGAAGCAAAAATTGATTTCCTAACCCATTCTTATGAATTATTTCACATGAAGGAAGGTGAAAAGGTGGACGAAATGATTGAGCGATTTTCAATAATCGTAAATGACCTACATGCTCTCAAGAAAACATTCAAAGATAGAGAGCTCGTTCGAAAAATTCTTAGAAGTCTCACACCGGCATGGAGATCAAAGGCCGATGCAATTCAAGAATCCATTGGCGTTTCAAACGTCACCATCGACGCACTAAGAGGTAACCTTAAGACCTATGAATCTACTATTCTTAACCCTTTTGTTGATGATCAAAGGAGGCAAAGAATAGCTCTAAAGGCGAGCACAAGCCAACCGCAAATTGATGAGGAAGGAGACAACGAGTTTGGACTCGTTATCAAAAGATTTCAAAAGTTCATGCGCAAGGAGTATGAACGCAAGGGCAAAAAGCAAGGCGAACAAATCAAGTGCTATGAATGTGGTGAAATCGGGCACATCAAATCAAATTGCCCAAACATCAAAAAGGAGAAGAAACCTTTTAAAAAGCAACGTGCATACATTTCTTTGGGAGGCGACTCCGGAGATGAGTCAAGCGAAGGAGAAGAAGACGAAGCAGCAAATCTTTGCCTTATGGCACACGAAGACAACAAAGATGAGGTATGTCAAATTTCGTCTAAAAACTTCTTTACTATTGAAGAAATGCGAACTGCTTTTGATGAATTATATGCTGAGTTTATTAAGGCTTCAAAAACTGCTAAGGGCATAAAAGAAAATGCTTCATTAAAAGAAAAGGATTTACAAAAACAGCTTTCTTTGAAAGAAAAGGATTTAGAAAAACTTGTTTTAGAAAATGAAAAGCTAAAAGAGGAAAACAAGTTTTTTGGAAAAAGAAGCGCCGATAAGCCCGAAAGTTCTACTAAAAATTGTTATTCTTGCATCCATCTCAAAAATGAGGTAGATAGACTCAAAGGTACCTTAGATAAGTTTAATTCTTCCCACAAGAATTTGAATGAGGTCCTTGTAAATTTGAAATCAACCAAGCATGGCATAGGATTTAAGAATGAGGTTAAAGAAAAGGTTGAAGCCAAACCCCAACCACCTAAGGCTCAACCTAGGACTAATAAAACAAATGCTTATCCTAGAAATACCAATCCTAGAACCAATATGCATGCTAGACAAAATGTTGAACATTTTAGGAGACCTAGAAATGACTTACCACCTAGAAATAGTTACCCTAGAAATGATGCATATTTTAGGCCAAATGTTGAACCTTTGAGAAGACCTAGAAATGACCTTCAACCGAGAAACAATCACTCTAGAAATGCTGCCCATCCTAGAGCTCATAGTAGGAGAAATAATTCTCATGAAATGCGAAATAGTCATAGTGTTCAAAATAGAGTAAGAAATTTTCATTCGTCTAGTTACTATGAACCTAGAAGGATGCATAACCCAAATGTGACTTGTCATTATTGTAGACGTATTGGTTATATTGCTCCTGCATGCTTTACACGTCATAGACATATTACTCAATCGCATCATTATAATATGCCTAACCCCCAAGGACCCAAGATGGCATGGGTACCTAAAGAACATTAATTTGTTTTGTAGGTGTGCTTGAAGGGATCAAGTGTACTATGGTATCTTGATAGTGGATGCTCCAAGCATATGACGGGAGATGAATCCAAATTCCTTCAATTAGAGCACAAAGAAGGAGGAAGTGTTATCTTCGGTGATAACAATAAAGGAAAGATCATCGGCATCGGCTCGGTCAGTAAGGATGAAAAATCCTCTATTAAGCATATATTACTTGTTAAAGGATTAAAGCATAATCTCTTGAGCATAAGCCAATTGTGTGACAAGGGAAATCTTGCTTTATTTCATTCGGATGAATGCTTAGTGTTCAGACGTAGTGATTTCAAAATTATCCTCCGTGGTTTTAGAGTGGATAATATTTATATGGTTGATCTTGCTAATTCCTCACCCGATTATGTTGATTGTCTAATGAGTAAAGAGGATGATACTTGGCTATGGCATCGTAGAGTAGCACATATCAATATGCATCTTTTGAACAAATTGATTTCTCAAAACTTAGTTGTTGGCCTTCCCAATTTAAAATTTGAAAATGACTCTATTTGTGACTCATGTCAAAAGGGGAAGCAAACAAAAGCATCTTTCAGATCCAAAAACATTACTTCAACTTCTAGACCATTGCAATTGCTTCATATGGATTTATTTGGTCCTTCTCGCATTGAAAGTCTAGGAAGAAATAGATATGCTTTTGTGATTGTTGATGATTACTCGAGATTTACTTGGACTTTATTTCTTGCCAATAAAAGTGATGCTTTTCAAAATTTTAAATATTTTCTTAAGCGTGTTCAAAATGAGAAAGAAACAACCGTCACTTCAATTAGAAGTGATCATGGGGGAGAGTTTGATCACAATCTCTTTGCGGACTTTTGTGACGAACTCAGAATCGAGCATACCTTTTCCGCTCCACGTACACCACAACAAAATGGGGTGGTGGAAAGGAAAAATAGGTGTCTCGAAGAGATGGCTAGAACTATGCTCGACGAAGCTAAGATACCCAAACATTTTTGGGCGGACGCCGTGAGTACCGCTTGCTATGTTCTAAATAGAGTAGTAATTCGGCCGATACTCATGAAAACCCCCTATGAACTTTATAAGGGTAGAAAACCAAATATTTCCCATTTTAGAGTTTTTGGTTGCAAATGTTTTGTTCATAACAATGGCAAAGACGAATTGGGTAAATTTGATGCTAAGTCAGATGAAGGTATTTTCATTGGATATTCCTCACGTAGTAAAGCATATAGGGTCTTTAATAAAAGAACCCAAATTGTGGAGGAATCCCCTCATGTTGTATTTTCCGAAAATAATGCTCGCTTGGCGAGAAAGGATTCCGGTTTTGATCTTGCAGGTATCTTAGATAGCTTGAAAGACAAAATACAAGAGGAACCACCCAAGGAAAATAAAGATGAAACTGAGGAACAACCAACGGAAGAAGCTCCACAATTGGAAAAAGAAACAAAAGTGCCAAATGAGTGGAGGACGATCAAAGATCACCCTCTTGAACAGGTAATTGGCAACGTTGGAGACAAGGTAAGTACCCGAAACTCTCTCAAAAATACCTTAGAACATACTGCTTTTGTTTCTCAAATTGAACCCAAAACCATCTCAGAAGCAATTGGGGATGAATTTTGGACCTTGGCAATGCAAGAGGAGCTTAACCAATTCGAACGCAATAACGTTTGGGATTTGGTGCCAAGACCCGAAGGTCATACCATAATTGGTACGAAATGGGTTTTTCGCAATAAACTAGATGAAAATGGTATAATCACTAGAAACAAAGCTAGGCTTGTAGCAAAAGGATATAATCAAGAAGAGGGTATTGACTATGAGGAAACATATGCTACCGTAGCTAGATTAGAAGCTATTCGCTTATTGCTTGCATTTGCCTCTTCTATGAATTTCAATTTATATCAAATGGATATGAAAAGTGCTTTTCTAAACGATTTTATTCAAGAAGAAGTTTATGTTGAACAACCTCCCGGTTTTGAAGATTTTAAATCTCCCGATCATGTTTTCAAACTCAAAAAGGCTCTTTATGGTCTAAAACAAGCTCCCCGAGCTTGGTATGAAAGATTGAGTAAGTTTCTTTTGGAAAATGATTTCATAAGGGGAAAGTTGACACAACTCTCTTTGTTAAGCATAAAAACAATGATATTTTGTTAGTTCAAATATATGTAGATGATATTATATTTGGTGCTACTAACAATGATTTATGCAAGGAATTTTCCGATTTAATGACAAGCGAATTTGAGATGTCTATGATGGGTGAGTTAACATTCCTTTTGGGATTACAAGTAAAGCAAATGAAAGAAGGTACATTCATTTGTCAAACCAAATATTGCAAAGAATTGCTGAAACAATTTGAGATGAACAATGCAAAAGAAATGGCAACTCCCATGAGCACATCCGATCATCTAGACAAAGATGAGAAAGGTAAGGAAGTCGACACCAAAAAGTATCGAGGTATGATTGGCTCTCTTCTTTATCTTTCCGGACATCATGTTTAGCGTGTGCTTATGCGCTCGTTATCAATCGTGTCCGAAGGAGTCTCACCTTACTGCGGTAAAACGGATTTTAAGGTATCTTGTTGGTACTACAAATGTGGGTCTATGGTACCCCAAAGGCTCTTCATGCCAACTTGTTGGCTATTCCGATTCCGATTTTGCTGGATGCAAATTGGACCGCAAGAGCACTAGTGGCACTTGCCATTTGCTCGGTAGCTCTCTCGTTTCTTGGTTTAGCAAGAAACAAGTAAGTGTTGCGTTGTCCACAACCGAGGCTGAATATGTAGCCGCGGGGAGTTGTTGCGCTCAAATCCTATGGATGAAACAACAACTCTTGGACTATGGCCTAAGTCTTAATCATATCCCTCTTAGATGTGATAATACTAGTGCCATATGCTTGACGAAGAACCCCGTTCTTCATTCGCGAACGAAACACATTGAAATTAGACATCATTTTATTAGAGATCACGTTCTAAAAGGCGATGTCGAAATTGAATTTGTTGAAACCAAAAACCAATTGGCAGACATCTTTACAAAGCCTTTAGAGAAAGAGTCCCTCTTCCGAATTCGCAGTGAACTCGGGATCCTTGACTCCACGTTGATCTAAGTCATGCATTGCATTTTTTTTACATGATTTCTAACTTGAGCGTCGGAGACGTCTAATTCTTTTTTGCAGGTATCGCCCTAAAAGTAGGGGGAATTATAAAAGCATGACGCGCAAGAATCGAGTCTTCTTCAGAAAAATCTGTTTCCCTCATCTAATAATCGATTATCTCGTATCAATAATCGATTGTAATGTTATCATTTGAGCTATTATACTCTCTTTAAATAATCACACCTTCTTTCCAATAAATAAACAAGGTTTATTTCATCTTTGGCATCTTATTATTATTTTTGCAAATGGCAAAAGGGGGAAGATAACGGGTATGATGCACTCTCAAGTTATAAGCTTAAATTGAGGGGGAATTCTCAAATTGAGGGGGAACAAATTGCATACTTGTTGCATGTATATACTTGTCTTGAATCGTCATTATAAATTGCTTGTGTTGCATATCCCGCTTAATGTTTGTCATTATCAAAAAGGGGGAAATTGTAAAGAAGTAATAACTTAAACTAGTGTTGCCAAGTGAGAACGTGATCTCTTATGCACTCTCAAGTTATAAGCTTAAATTGAGGGGGAATTCTCAAATTGAGGGGGAACAAATTGCATACTTGTTGCATGTATATACTTGTCTTGAATCGTCATTATAAATTGCTTGTCTTGCATATCCCGCTTAATGTTTGCCATTATCAAAAAGGGGGAAATTTTTGGAAACACGTTCTCAATGCAATATACTAAAACATGTGTTCTTTTGTATAGGTTTTGATGAATGACAAACGAAGCGAAAATTGATGTATGACGAAGTTCAAGAAACAAGCGCACAATTGATATACAACGAGATTCAAGCTCAAGACAAAGTTTTATAGTTTAATTGAGTCATTCTTAATTGTGATCTTGATCCTACAACTTGACTCGTAACATGGCTTCTCTCATAAAACTATTTTCCAAAATCATGCATATTTAATTTAATGTCAAATGATTTTAAATCATGCATATTTACAGTAGTCAAAATAATTTTTAGACATGCCTTAAAAATCTGGACTAAGATAATCGATTATGTACTTATGATAATCGATTATTTTAAGCCAAGACTGCATGACAATCGATTGTGAACTAATGACAATCGATTGTGAGTAAGACAGTGAGCATCAGGTTTTTCAAACCTGCATGACAATCGATTGTGAACTAATGACAATCGATTGTAACTGAGGTAGTGTCCATCAAAGTTTTTCAAAACTCAGAATAATCGATTATGAACTAATGGTAATCGATTATGTTGAGACAGTGTCTTCCAGTGATTTTCAATAATAATCGATTGTTACATTGGACAATCGATTGTCAAAGAGACAGTGTCTAAAATGTTTTTCAAAAACTGATAAGTAATCGATTGTTGACTTTGTGCAATCGATTGTGAAGCTGACCGTTGTCGTAAAATTTTCAAATACCGTCAGGTAATCGATTATTGATTCTGTATAATCTATTGTTTTGATTAAAATCCGGAAAAGATTTTTTGAACGTTATTGGGTAATCGATTATTGATTTTGTATAATCGATTGTTTTGATTAAAATTCGGAAAAGATTTTTTGAACGTTGCTGAGTAATCAATTGTTGATTCTGGACAATCGATTGTTTGTGGTAAAATCTGGAAAGGATTTTTTGAACGTTGCCAGTAATCGATTATGGATTGTAAGTAATCGATTATCAAGCGTAAAATCTGGGATTGATTTTTGATCTGACTGGCAGACAATCGATTGTTGGGGTTTGACAATCGATTGTCAGTGAGTAAAATCAGCAACTCTTAATTGGCAATTAGGCAACGGTAATGCCAAGTTTTTCAACTATAAATACAGCTTCATTTCAGTGTTTTAAACACAACAACATACAACAACTGATCATTACATTGCTATAAGCTTGCATACTTTTGTTTATCATTTTATATTCAATTTCATAAAGCTTTTGAGAGCCATATTCTTGTCCAAAGTTGTTGTGATCTAGAGATTACTTCTTTTACTCATATCTACTCATTAAGGAGTATTGTGTTTGAGTGTTTAGTGTTTTATACACTTGTAAGAGAATTGTGATTCTCTTGTTGTAAGGAACTTGTGTTTCCTTGGTTGAAGTCTTGGAGTGTTGTATCTCCGAGCAAAGGTGTTAAGGCTTGTGTCCTTAAGTTGTAAAGGTTTGTTGAGCACCCGTAAGCTTAACAAGTTAGTGGAAAATCTCCAGAGAGTCTCTCGGGGACTGGACTAGCCACGTGTTGTGGTGAACCAGAATATATCGGTGCGTTCTTTCCTTTTTGATTATTTAACGCACTTATTTATTTCCTGCAAATTTTAATTTTCGCAAGTTTACGATAAATTTTATTATAACGCTATTCACCCCCCTCTAGCGTTAAGCGTATTTTCTAACAGAGGTATCTCACTGTGTATGCATCTTTCATCTTTGGAATAACATAAAGAAGCAGTTCAAGAAGAACCATGACCGGCTGAGGGAGTTATTTTTTGCAATGGCCAAAGCATACAAAATTGAAGATTTTAATTGCCTCATGCAAGATATGGAAAACATTGATAAGAGGGTAAGGGGTTACCTATTCCAAGTTGGTTATGAAAAATGGTCAATAGTGCATTCCATTGTTAATAGATCCATGGTGATGACTTCAAATATTGCCGAGTCACTTAATGCAAGGAACAGAGAGGCAAGAGAGCTACCAATCATGAGTTTACTAGATTACTTGATGAATTTAGTTATGTAATGGAATAATACAAATAGGATGACTGCAATAAGTACATTTAGTGGCGTAGGAAAAAAATATCATGAAGTACTGAACGAAAATAGCTATTTATGGCAAAAGATGACGGTAAATATTTTTTTATCATGTCTTGCTTCATATGCCGGAGTAACATACTTTGACAAAAATGCATTAATTCTTGTCATATCCATATTTTGGTTTTATTAATGATATCTATTTAAATTAAGGTGAGGCCTTCAACCGATTATATATATGTAGTAAGGGATGTTGAACAAAGGAGGAACATAGTCTGCGTGCAAAAAAGAGAATGCTCGTGCAAACGATTTCAAGTGGATGAGATTCCTTGTCCACATGCTATGACAGTATTGGACTACACACACATGGAAGCACCCAAATATTGTTCTATCTATTACACCAAGGAATACTTTAAGAAAACATATGAAGTGCCAGTTAATCCACTTCCAGATGAAATTGCATGGGACCTTCCAACATATGTGTTAGATAATGTGTTCCTACCACCAATAGTGAAGGGCAAACCTGGAAGACCGACGAAGTCGCAATACAAGGGACTTTATGAATATCTGTATACTGAAACTGTTACATGTGGACTGTGTGGAAAACAAGGACATAATAGAAGAACATGCAGGAATCCTCAAGGCAACTAGTAGATGTTGCTGCAGTGATTTAGTATTTTCTAATGGTTTTTCTTCTGAATATTAAAATTGAAAAAATTATGATATTTGCAATCAGATTTTTTATGATGTATGAATTAGGATGCTACGTTTTGTCATAATGAAAGTATTGGTGGAAGTTTTATTTCAAATACTATTATGGATGTCACTATACAAAAAATATACAAAATAGATGACAATGTACAAAAAGATTGTTACTATACAAAACTATACAAAATAGACTGCCATTATAACATTGATATGTAATATTTGGTCCTATACAAAAAAAACAAAATAAACTATAGCTATACAAAAAATATACAAAATAGATGTCATTATACAAAAACTATACAAAAAGAGAGATTACCAATTAAATATACAAAATAAAATTTGTATATTTTTATAATTTACATACAGTAGACAGTGACTATCCAAAAAAATATATAAATAGATATCACTATACAAAATAAATTTTCGCTATACAGTTAGCTGACCACAAAACATCATTCACAAAACTTCATGTTGCAACTTAGCAACACCAGCTAAATTTGCAAAATTTAGTAAAATTCAAAAGCTGTCGAAATAGATTAAACTGTATAAATTACTAAACTAAAACTATAGAAAAGTCAAAACTCAACAAAATCTAAAATTTTTAGAATTTTGCTATTAACTACAAAACTATACAAGAAGTCCCAATTAAAAGTAATATTCAATATTAGCATTTCAACATATTGTTCAAAGATATCCCAAAAGAAAGCATAAAACATAATATAAGTATGCAACTGTATCCAATTATAGACAATATCAGAACTAAACTACTTCCATCTTAAAACTACATGTGAATTTTCTGTTAAACTATCCCAAACTACTACAACTTGCCCTTCAACTTGCCTTTTTTTCTTGATATCCTTCAAAGTTTTGTCATCACCAACATCATTCAACTTGCTATTTTTCTTGATATCCTTCAAATTCTTGTCATCACAAACGGCATGCATCTTGCCCTTTTTCTTGTTATCCTTCAAAGAGGTTGTCATTAACAACTGATTGTGACTTGCTCTTTTTCTTGTTATCCTTTTTTGTCTGATCCTTCAACTACCAGTAGACTTACCATCACTAGTTACATGTCCTCTTTGTTTCTTCACTCCATAATCCCATAGAAATATACCAAATTGGTTTCGTGTCCCATCAATATCAATAGCTTTAGGAATATTGCTGCCTTGAATGATGTACTCAGCAAATGCAGCAACATAAACACCACAATCACTATATACAAGGTAGCACATAAAGATTGAATAAAAATTAGGATAATATCCAAATAGGACTTCATATACCAAAAATGAATAAGAATCAGAAATATTCAATAATAATTTACGTGTTATCTCGTGTTGGCAACCCATCAACAACTTGAATCTCAAAAGTATCATTGGCGGGGATTCTCATAGGATTCTCCTTTGTATCCCAAAAACCAAACGATGAAGGAAATATGGGAGCAACACTGTGTATGGCTCAACTGATCTCCAAACTGCACTATTCTGGCGCGCGCCACTCATGAAATCATATACTTAAATGTGCAGATCTTTGAATGACAATCTTGCCAATATCCAGTGCCACTTATCAGACATATTTATAGGGAAAAGGACTTCATCAACAGTAGACCAAGGAATATTACATCTTAAAAAATACCCCAAGTATATACTCCGCAATTCAAATCTATTTCAGTAATCAAATTCATGTCTCTATTTTTCTCCAAAAACTAATTGTACTAATTTGAAATCAAGTAGTTAAACCAACAATCAGTAGTTGTGAATCTCACTGGAACATCAACATTGCACTTCCATTTCTTTCTCAAATAGTAAAAAGTTACTTCAATGTGCTGAAATATGAAGAATATACACACACAGTTAGAAAATTACAATCTGAGAAAACTAAAAATGTATGTCACCAGTTTTTTTGTTCCGAATCCACTAGCCATTGTGCCTAAGGTTAGTTTTCATAAACATAAAATATAGTACAGCAAAAGTGGAGGGGGCCTGAACCTTACCTCTACACATAAATGAAAATGCGTTTGGTTAACCACATATGGCAACCAAATGTCATTTGATACCTATGGTGAATTGGACCTACAGTGTTGATCCTATTGTCTACTCAACATTGATAGGCAATTGGAATTACAAAATACAAAAGTAGGCCTAGGTCATCTATACAATAATGCACATGTGATCTTGATACTACTAAGGGGTGGGGTTGGAAAATGTTCTTCCATATACAACAATCTCTATTTCTAGCTAGAGAGTAAAGGTACCCTATATTGTTAGACAAAAACACAGTGATAATGAGGGGGTTTATCTTCAAACTTTCTTTGACATTGGAATCAAAGAAAGCAAGTTCGAAGGTATATGAAAAATGGATCCCAGAGGTTGGGCCAAAGAATTGTTGTTGCTGCTGTTGCTTGTGACATAAGAGAGGGAGCATTTTCCTGGGTGTTCTGCACCAAAGTTCCTGCCTTCTGCATGTTGTGATGTAGTTCTGAGACAAAAGGACTGCTGCTTCAATGACCCAATGGACTCCAGGAGGTGGTTGGTATGTAGAAGCATGAGACAGTGTGATGGAAGTGACTCCAGGAAGTTTTGTTGACAGGTCATTAAGTGGAAGGGAGGGATCCCAGATATGATGTTGAATGAACCATGGTTTATGCTGATTTGAGGGATCTTGAACAGTTTAAATATTTCTAGCAGAATGAGCTTCATAGAAGCTAATACCACTAGCTCGAAATACATAAACTGACCAATTGAATTTAAAGAACCTGCAAAATTAGCAACATGTTAGTGAAGGGGAGCTCAGCCCCCAGGTTCTGGTGTCAACTGGAGCTGAATCTAGGGACAGGGGAGCTTTAATGATCCTTGGTCTATGCACAGAAACTAACTGCAGGTGCTTGTGTTGACTGGTCAGTTGTATAGGTGCTCATAATGGTAACAAAGGAGTGGCTATGACTGATGGAACCCTAAATATAGGTAAGATGGGGACTGCATCACTGCTGGGAACATACAGGTTGGAGTATGTCTTTAAATTGAGAGTGATTTGGGTGAGAAGGGTGGAGAGGTTGGAAGATATGGATTGATGCAAATTGCAGGAACTGGAAAAGAATTTCCTGCATATTCCACATTTCCTATAGCTGCAGTTTCTTGTCTATACATTATTTGTTGCAGGTATGTGGTGACATTTCAGTGGAGGTGGTATCTAAGGGGCAATTACTTTGGTTCAACAAGGTTGAGCATCATCACTATCACTCCCAGGAATCCTACCAATTGATTGGCACATGTAGGGAATACACCTACAAGGCAGAAAACATGATTAGTAGTAATGTAAGTATTTGTACCTCCTTCCTTGGATCTATTTACTGTGAGATATTTCAGGTTGTGTGTATTGGTTGCTACTTCTACTCCTAGGTTCTTGTGGTTTCTAGGAGTATCAGTTGTGGGGCTGGGAGGTCTGTGAGTGATGGATTTGACAGAGTTGTGTCTTTGTTGTATGTGATGGAGGTTAACAGGTTCTATGAGTTTATGCGAGGTTGACTGATCTTTTCCTTCATAACCTGCATCAACCCATTGATGTGATTCCAGAAGGATGAGCAAGATGGCTAATACCATACCCTGAAGCACCACCATTGAGTTGGGTAGGTCATAGGAGAAGTTTACCTGAAAAAAATAGACAATGTTTGTAACAAAACTCCCAGTTACATTGTTCCATTGGGAGTTGTTGTTGATGTTGAATTTATTGAGATTTCTCATGGTTAATTTGGATGTTGGGACTGCTCCTTTATATATAACAGATTCAGAAATGACTGAGACTATGAAAGGAGCAGGTGTGGTGGGAAGATGACCCTGTTGGTCTTTTTGTGTTTGAAAAAGGGGGTGTTCTGTTGATCCAGGAGGATTTGTCCTCTTATGTGTGGTGGTAACTCAGACTGGCTATTGTAGTTTTTCAAAGAAGTGAGAGCATGGCTAAGTTTGGAGAGTGAGTCTGCAGGACAATTTGCTTCCCTAAAAACACGAGAATAGGTGATATCCTCACATTGTTGGCTCAATCATTTGATTTTCTATAGGAACATGCTAAGTGACCAGGGAGGTTCAAAGTTAGCTGTTAGCCACAGAATCAATATCTTGGAATCAGCTTCAAGATGCATTTTGTAGAAGCCATTCTCAGTACACCATTTGATGCCTAAGTATGCTACTTCTGTGTCTGCAAGGTTGTTGGTACCTTCTCCCAAAAGGCTAGCAATTGCATGGATAAATTGACCTTGTTCCCCTCTTATGATTATTCCTGCTCCAATTTTCCCAGGATTATACAGTGCACTACCGGCAAAATTTATCTTTACATAACCAGATCTTGGTTTAAGCTTGACCACTTGTTGGACATGAATGCGATGCTTAAGGTTTTTGGTAGAAGGGTAGATATCATACCAGTTTGGGGGGCATTCGTTTTGGTATAATTGGACCTCAGGAGTAAGAGGAAATCTGAGGTGATTGAGAAGAGGGTTCTTCTGATAGATGATGGCTTCCCCCCATATTTTGTTGCACACCTATTTTTCCACAAATTCCAACAAATTATGATTGGCATTGTGCCCAGTAGTAATTTTTTCACTGCATTATTCCTTGGCTGCAACCACCAGTTCATCAAAGTGATTCTTAGAGGTTGTATGGGAGCTTGGATTCCAATTGGAGCATTGAAAATTTTCCAGATGAATCTGGCAAAGTGGCATGTGCTAAAAATGTGTTTGATTGTTTCAGCATCAGGTTTTGAACAACATACACATATGTTAACACTGAGAGGTCCAAATCTAGCCACTATGTGATCAGTAGGTAACTTATTTCTAAGGGCTCTCCATAAAAATGATCATTTGAAAGGTTTGTGATTGCGCCAGATCATTTTATTAGTTAGGAGGACATGCCTCTTTTCTATGATAACTGATCAGGCAGAGGAGCATGAGAAAGCACCATAACTGGTTGGGTTCCAAATTGGTATGTCCATGAATTAGGGGTTATAGTGGATTTGGACTTGGAGGATTTGGGGGATCATGTGGGCTGGGGCTAATTGGTCCAATTTTTGAACATCCCATTGATCACCACATCAAAATTGAGCAACTGTGATTTTGCCAGGTCTGCCACCACTACTTCTGAATCTAGCTAGATGCCCAATTCCTAACCAGTTGTCCCACCAAAAGCTAGCATTGCCTGAATGTAATCTCCATTGAATGCAGTTCTCAGCTTCTTTTTTGTTTGCCATCAATCTTCTCCATGTTTGAGATTGCCCAAAATGTCATTTCTTGGATATGGGGTGAGATATTAGCAAGCAGGAAATCCCTCCATAAGGTGTGTTTTGTTCTGAACTACCACCATTGTCTGAACTCCATGGCTTTGCAAACATCCGCAATGAATCTCAATCCTATGCCACCTTCCTCCTTTGGATGTCATAATTTTTTCCGTGATGCCCAGTGGTACTTGTTCTTATCTTTGTACGTTCCCTAAAAGAAATTGGCTGCAAGTTTTTCAATTTGCTTAAGGACAGTCTTAGGGGATGAAACAGCAGACAAATGATGAATTGGAAGGGATTGAAAGACATGTTTGATCAGGGTAACTCTGCCCCATAGGATAATACTTTTTACCATGCCAACCTTTGATTCTACTCACAACCTTGGAGATCAATCCATTGAAATGAATAATCTTCTTTCTACCAGTGTATAAAGGACAACCCGGGTAGGTAATAGGAGAATCTTACCTCGTGAAGCCAGTTGCTTGTTGTATTCTTCTGTTGGTATGTTGAAAGACAAAGGGGGCAGTCATAAAGTGACTCTTGTTCTTGTTGATCTGCTGCCTAGAAGTCTGCTTATAATTATGCAGTATTTTCATGATTTTCATTAAAAAGGTCCTGCAACCAAAGGTAAAGATGATCACATCATCTGCAAAACTCAGATGTGTGATTTAGGGGCCTCTTTTCTCCATATAGAAACCATTGAAAAACTGATCATGGGACAAGTTGTTTAGCATCCTAGATAGAAGCTCAGCTCCCAAAATGAATAAAGAAGGAGACAAGGGATCTCCTTGCTTGAGGCCACTGGTAGAATGGAAGAATCCACACCTGGTACCATTAACAATCACAGAGTACCAGTTATTGGACATTGTTTTCCATGCCATGTCAATAATCTTCTCACTGAAACCCAATCTTCTCATCATGAGACAAGTGAAGGACCAGGAGACTCTTTTCATATGCCTTTGCCATATCCAATTTGATCACAACATTAGCACCTACATTGGGTTTTTTAATGCCCTGAACTATTTCCTATGCTAGCATGATGTTCTCATAGATGATCCTACCTTTTACAAAGCCAATTTGGTTAGGAGTGATGATTATAGGAAGAATAGGGACAATTCTGGAGCAGATGATTTTGGATATGATTTTATTGAGGAAATTGCTCAAGCTTATAGGTCTGAATTCTGACAGAGTGTTGGGGAATTCAACTTTAGGGAGAAGGACAAGACAAGCTTGAGTCATATATCTGGGCATAGAGTGACCACAAAAAAAGGTAGTCACCGCATTGAGCAGGTCATTTTTGATGATGTCCCAGCATTGCTGAAAATATTTGCCATTAAGGCCATCAAGACCAGCAGCGCTGCTTGGACTCATAGAAAAAATAATCTATTTGAGTTCATCCATAGTGGGATCTTTGTTGAGGTGGTCATTGTCTTCATCAATGACTAGGGAGGGGATACACGACAAAAGATTCTCCCTAATAACACCTCCAGGGTCAAAGAAAAGGTTCTGAAAGTGTTCCCAAGAAGCATCTCCAATAGCCTCAACACCAGTAACCCAATCCCCATCCTCATCTATAATTTTATTAATGTAGAGCTTTCTCCTTCTACCCTAATTAGACTATGGAAATGATTGGTGTTTTCATCCCTCTCTTTAAACCATTGAAGTTGTGTCTTTTGTTTTAAAATAGCTTCCTCAGTTTTCAGATGCTTAACGTATTGTGCAGTGAGTTCATGAACCAAAACTATGTAAGCTTCATTGTTGGTCAGGGCCCAGGTTTCCTTTGCCTTTCTCACTTTTTCTTCAAACTCCTTGGTTTTTTGAAAGATGTTCCCATACTCTTGCCTTTACCATTTGGACAATGCAGAACACTAGGCTTTGGTTTTCTGATGAAATATCCACATGGGATTACCAGAGAACTGTCTATCCCAAACTTCTTGGAGCAAAGGTAGGAAAGATTTATTTTCTATCCAACAATTCAGGAACTTGAAATATTTGATGGCATTATCAGGCCTGACAAGGAGCTCCATAAAAAGAACGGAGTGATCAGATCCTGTAGATGCCAAATGGGTGATGGTTGTAGAAGGATGGGCAGTGAGCCAGATGTCATTGACCAATCCTCTATCTAACCTCTTCCAAACAATTGAGCATGGACCTCTGCCATTATACCAAGTATACCTAGGTCCATAGAATCCCAAATCAGTGAGGCTACAGTCTTTAATTCCAAAATTTTGTTGATTTGGTAGGCAATTCCCCCTATTTTCTCTTGAGTTGATGCTATAACATTAAAATTACCAATGACACACCATGGGGTAGAGTTGGAAGTAACGTTGGCTCTTAGACAGTCCCATAGTGGTCTTCTCAAGGTAATCTTACATTTAGAATAAATGACAGTTATTCGGAATAGTTCATCAGCCTCAGAATGCCTCAACTTCACAGTAATTTGCTACTCTTCATGATCAATGATAGTACCAGAGAATTCTTGGTCCCAGAAAATTCAGATTTTGTTGTTGTTGTTTGAAGCTGAATGGTGCATGGACATTTGGATTTTATAGTAGTTGATGTGAGAAATATCCAGGAAAGGCTCCATGACAGCTATGAAGGAAATTTTGTGGAGTTTTTTTTAGAGTTTTTAATCTCTCAATGGCACCAGAGGGTCTAATATCTCTAACATTCCATAAGAGTGTATTAATCATTAAAACAAGGAGGGGTTTTTGGTTTTTGGTGGTGCAGTAGCATCCCCAGTTGTCTTACTTCTTGTGAGCCTTGGTGAGAGATTGTATGATCTTTGAGAAAGGCCATGAGAATCAATGGTTTCAGACTGCTGATATGCACCATTAACTGCATTTACAAGCATAATGTTGATCATCATCAAACTTATCACTAATTTCATTTTCTTCTTCCATCCCTCCACTCATTTCATCTTTTGAGTGGATTGATCTGTACTCATCAAACTCTGGAGAGTATTTGTTTGAGGGGCACTCTTCCAATGGAGCTTCAAGGATACTAGCCAAATCCTACTGAACCGGGGATTTGATTCTTGTATCTATGCTTTGGTCTTTAGGATTTATTAGAGGCTGAGATAGAGAGGGATTATTGAGGGGATCTTTGTATGCTTGGGATTTGGTATTTGAGGCAGGATCTGGGGTTCTTCTTAAAATGGATATTGGACTTTGAGGTGGGAAGTTTTCAGAGGCTCAGCTATGTTGATTCCAGAGTTTTGCCTTCTCATGGTTTGCCTTTTCTTTTTGCTTGGCTTATTTTTGGATTTAGGGGGCTGGATGGTGAAGTCTGAGATTGCCTTAGCTTTTCCTTTGGCTAAGATCCTTTTATCTGCATTGCTGAATCATAGGATCTTCATCAGAGCTAGGGGCCTCAAAATCTATACCCTCATGTGTTTGCTAGTTAGTGACAGTGTGAGATGCTGGGTAAGGGGTAGCAGGGGCTGAATGGTCAATCCTAGGGTCATCCAATTGTGAATTAGCACAGTCATACAGAGCATGAGGAAAACTCACCCCTTTGGGTCCCCATTCTGTCTATTTGTAGGGTTCTCTTAACAAATCTCCTTCCTCTAAAAGCTACATCAACATTAGAAATAGTGGGAACAGAGGGGTCAGGATGACTATGAGCAGCAGAATCAGCAAAGATATAAGCAGTGGGTAATGGGATTGGGATGATTCTGAGCCACAGAATCAGCACTCCTCTCCAGTTGAGCTGGAGGATTGGGAGAGGGCATACCTGGGTGGTGCATGTTCTGTTTTTCATTATTGTTTGGTATCTTCTGCTGTTGTTGCTTACCTGCCTGTTTTTGTATGTAGAATTGTTGTTTCTTGTTTTGGTTAGTGCCCTTAAAGTGCTTTTTCTTTTGTGTTTGCCACTCTTCTGCTGGTATTTCTTGAACTTCATTTTGGTGTTCCTCAACTTTTTGGTATTCTATTTCCTTTAACTTTCCATTCTAATCTTGTCATCTTTTTTTGGTTTTTCCTTGTTGGTTAGCATTTTGCTGATGATTGTTTGATTCTCCTTTTTCCATGGATTGCTTTTGGTTGTTAGGATGAGGATTAGCTGTTGCAGATGCTTCTTCCTCTTTCTTCCTTTGGTTTTCCATCTCTCTATGCTTAACTGGGCATGTCTATGCATAATGGCCTAGATGTCTGCAATGGATGTAGTATGATGGGATGTTATCATACTGCACCTCAAGCCATTGACCATCACCATTAACATCTTGGTGGTCATCATAACCTAACCAGACATGTGTTGGTCTGTCCTTAGTGAGATCAATTTGCATTTTGACCTTGACTACACTACCTCTAGTTTTTTGAAATGAGACTAAGTCAAAGAAGAGGGCTTTTCCAAAAAGGCACAGCAAAGGGGTGAGGATCTCCGTATAGCATAGGTGCCATGGTAGTTCAAGGATCATGACCCATAGAGGAACAATAGGAGAATCCTCATTGGGTTTGAAAATGGGATTCCAGACTTCAATATTCATCAGCTGGCCCTGAATATACATTTGTTGTTTGGACCAGATAGTTGAGTGATCATACTCATTGTCAATATATATGTATACTGTTCTTGCATTGAAGAGAGCAATTTTAACCCCACCCCCAGTTCAGTTTGGGAGATGAAAGTCTTTCTGATGACCTCCATCCTTGGCATGGTGTGCTGAAACTTACCTACTATAGTGAATTTGCATCTATCTACAAACTTAACCATAGAGTCTTCTTTCTTGAAAATAACAGCAGGCTTTCCTTGCTTTATAGTTATGACTGGGGTTGTGAATTAGATTGGTGCTTTTTCTGCTTCTTGTATAGCCCTCAACCTTGTAACATAGGATTGGGTAACAGTAAGGGGAGGAGGAGGTGTTATAGTTGTTTGTAGTTTAGCTCTATTGTTGGAGTTGTTAGGTTGTGGGTATTGGTATTGGAAGGGTTGGTTTGCACTACAGTTTCAGCATTTTTTACTGGAAGTTTTTGTGCTTTTTTTGGGTGATTTAGTCTATGAAAGTTAGAGGAAATCTTGATAGGGGATTTGGATTTACCAGTGATTGGTTTTGGAGGGTTTGAGAGGCTTGAGCAGCAGTAGAAGCAGGTTGTTGCATAGCCGAAGTTTCAACTGTTTGTACAATAATGCCTTTTGGAGAATGCAACTCTAAATTCTTTTGAGAATTGATTTCCTAGGGGATTTTAGAAGGTAAAGCACCAATTTGATCCCCCCATGGTATCACATAAGTGGTATTGGCATTAAGTCGAGCATCTGGTAAAACACTTATTGCAGAACAACTATTTTGAATATTCGACAAGGGTGGGCCATGTACAATTGGGTTTGACGGTTGACAATCATTTTCCTATCCCCTTGAGCAATTTGGCATTGGTTTTCAGTTGATTGATTCACCACAACACCTTACCCGGCCAACTGTGGGATTTCTGGGCTGTGAATAGGATCATGGTGATCCATTAGTGAATGGGAATGTGATAAAACTTGGCAGATATGTTCTTTAAGTAGTAAAGAAGGGTTTTCAATCACTGGAGTTGGACAAATTGGCCCAGAACTGGGAATGACATTTGGTCGAACACCTATGAATGAACATTGTACTGGGGAGGTATTTTTCAGATTCGAGAAGGTTGAGGCTTGAATAATTGGTTTTTAATGGGTACGAACACTCACCTGAGGTGCAGAAATAGATTGGCATTGGTCTTGGGTTCTAGTTATCCCCTAAGCACCATGCCCGGCCAGTTGGTGAATCTCTGAGCTTTGATCATGGAGATGATGGAAATTTTCTAGCCTGGATTGATCTGAACCTTTGCAAAATTGTTCTTTGGGAGTAGGTAATGAGCTATGAATGCTTGATTGGCTCTCAATTGGCCCAGAAATGGAGGAGGCATTTTGTTGAGCACCTGGAGAAGCCAGTCTGCCTGGAATCTTCGATTGCAAAATGGGATCTGTAGGTTGATACCCACATGAAATTGATGGGGGAATCTGTTCTCCTCACTCAATGGAGCATTTTTGTACCAAGCGTTTTTTATTTGACTGACTAGAACTCCCGTTCAGGCCACCTTGGTGACACCGGAGTTTTCAGTTGGTTGTTCCTGGCAATTCCCACAATGGAATTGGCTGATTTTTGTTGAGTAAGTGCAACTTGGGGTGGGTAACAATCTCCATGGAGTGGAATTCCATTTCTTTTATCCAAAATCGACCTGGGAAATTTCAGAAAATTCCAGGCGATTTTTGGTACAGTGATCTCATCACCTTTTTGAAGATCTGTAGTGATTGGGAGAAGATCTTGAGCTGATTCTTGGATGGTTGTGTGCGCAATGGGAAGACGTATTTTTTAGGTCTGGTCCGGTGGTTTTTGGCCGCCGGATGGCGGATCACTAGCCATTAAGGCCGGACAGTGACACTGTTCACTTTTGTCACCTGTACGGAGAGCGTTTTTGCTAATGGGGCCTTATATCACTAGTTTATATTTTACAGTTAAAGCGTTGACTTACTTAATCACACAAGGGTAGGCCGGCATATGAAAATGTGAAGGACTATTTTTTTTCTCCAATGTCATCAACTCCAAATTTAAAGGTTTTCTTTAGCTTATTGCTAGCATCTGTATAAACACCGTCTCTGATGAATCATAATAAAAAGATATGGTTCATAACACGAAAATAAAAAATTAAAAAAAAAATAAAAAACTTAGACATAAAACTTACGATGCATTAGTCCTTAAGCCTATATTGATTAAAGTGTTCCACTTACACAATATTTTGAAATCAACATGATTGTCAACATTTCCCTGAAAAGGATACGTAATAGCCAAGATGGGCTTCTTTGACTTAGTTGGCTTATTTTTAACAATTTGGATGGTGCCACCAAAGTCAAATGTGTTAATGAATGGTTACTTCATGACCCCTCCTGGTTTCCTTTCCCTAGGGTTTCTTTCAGGTGTGTCATGAACAACAACTATAGGACATTCCTGCATAGTAACAATATTTTTCTCCACTCCTAAACAATCACCATGTTCTTGATTGAAATACTTTTGGGTGATTGCAGTCATTTGAGCCTCAGCTTCACTACCCCAGGTATTGTCCTCACTAACTTCCTCACAACTATTTTTACCAAGTTGTACAGAATCATCCACCAAACTCCCCATATTAGCAGTATTTTTGTCACAAAACTGCTGGGTGATTGCAATGATATTAGGCTCGGCATCCTCAATCCAGGTTTCGTCATCACTAACTCCTTCACTACTTTTACCATCTTGTATAGAATCTTTCACCACACCCTCCATAACATCAACAGTTTGCTCTAGACTTACTTCATTGTCAATATTTTTTCTTATAACTTCTTCAATGCCAATATTTTTCTCCATAACTTCTTCACTACCAAAGCTATTCTCTGAAACTTTCTTATCATGATGGTCGTCATCTTTTTAATTACCCTGTTCAGAAAAAATATACAAAAAGTTGTAAAATTATAGTAAAAGGTGAAAATAAGAAATAAGCACAGTCATGAGAATACCTTTGAAGCATCGCGTTCACCTAGAGCTTTAAAAACTTTTTCGCATGAGAAAATCATTAAGTTCTCCAAAGATGAAACCTTGTCGATTACCTGAAAAAGGAAAAGTGAAATCGAATATCAAGACAAGGGGAGAAAAATAGTTAAGGTATGTATAAGTTCACTCGGACACACTAATGTGATAACAACAACAAAAAAGAGAACAACAACGAGGTGGACATAATAGACGTGAACAAAGAGAAGGGAAAGAGACCACCAGATTCTGCACATAAATTAAACAAAACAGAATTATACCTTCTTGATTTCACTTCTCAGAAGTTTCAGCTCTGCCTCGCTTGATTTCAAGTTACTGGGCTGTGGATCTGGATTCTCATTATTGATGGATTGTGATTTCGGCTTATTTTTGGAGTGCTTCTTAGCATTTGTTTTAACTTCAGCCACGACTCCAAATTCAAGATGAATATCATTTTAACCTTCATAAATCGGGACAAATTCATGCAATTGAGGCCTTCTTTGTTCATCATTTGTTGGGTAAATGTTCCCAAACACCAACTACAAATAAAATATAAAAGTTAGCAATCATGATTTTGTTTATAAAAAAAAAAGACAACTTATGTATCAGAAATGTATCAGAAATGCATAATTAATGTATCATAAATGTATCATAATGCATAATTCATGTATCAGAAAAGTGTAAGAAATGTATCATAAATGCATAATATATATTAGAAATATATAATTTATGTATCAGAAATGTATATTTTTTACCTGATCTTGACTTAAAACAAAAAACTCTTTCCTCAACCTCTTAAATGTCACCTTCTTCTTTACTTACCATTTAAGTATGCGTGGCACAAGATCTCCAATCCGGTAAGCGAGGTTTTTGCGAGTGTAGGGGCAGCATTCATAAAACCAGCATTGGAATGCCAAAGGCAAACCACCATATCGGTACATCTCTCTCCTCCTACGAACCTTATCCTTCATTGGCTCCAATGTAGCATTAAAAATCACTTTTCCCCAAGGTAAAGTCTCAATATCACCATATTCAACCAAAAGAAAATCATTCTTTGTTATCAAAATCATCATTCGTAATAGAAAATAGGAAACTGTGAATGAAATACAATACTGCAATCTGTAATGCATCCTCGTCAGATTTCCACGTCGTGTTTAAGAAACGGTTAGTTAATAATTTCTTAGACACTTTCTACATGCTTGGAAAGTACAATTCCATTAACCGACTCGACTGCACAGATTCATAATCCTTATTGGGGTCACCATTATACTTTAAACCTGTGATAATACAAAACTCTGCAAGTCCAAAGCGCAACTCGGTGTTATTCACTTTAATCCATAACTCATTATCTTTAGGTGACACTACTTCCCTAAATAATAGTGAATGGATAAGTTAGTTTTGTATAAAAAATTCGGGCAAGTCCAAAAAATAACCAAAACATGTTCTTCTAAACATCTCAGTCAGTTGATCATCTAAATTATCTTTCAAATGTTTCACTATAGTACAGTTCGTATGCACACTGATACGAGTACTATAACGATCACCCAAAGAAACATAGTAATCCCAAAGCTGCAAACAACACAAATATATATATATATATATATATATATATATATATATATATATATATATATATATATAAAAGCTTCATAACAATCACAATTACGCACTCTAAATATTAATTATACAATATGTGGGTAGATGATATACTTTATATACAAAAGTTGCACATTACTTATTGACTTGATACACATTTATATACAATATGAAAAAGAATGATACATTTTATATATAAATCTGGAACATAACTACTATGTTGGTTATCTCAAATTTATACATATTAAAATACTCTAACCGTACACAAGTCTAAGTTATATCATTAGAAAATACCTTCAAGTCAGATGAATTAGAACATTTTTGATCAGCATGAACTTTTTCTATTTTTTGATGGAACATCATCCCCATCACTTTTAGTCTTCCTTTTAGAACCTTTATCCTTATCCTTCACAATATCCTTTTCTATTATTTTAATCTTTTTTTTGAACTTGTGCCTTTTTCAACAACTACATGCTGAGCAGTATGTGACCTTGTTACTCTATCACTGGGAATCCCGCTATGAGAACGAGTCCTTCTATCAATAGGGGTTTTTTGCTTTCCTTCACTAGGGGTATTTTGCATTGATTCAGTGTGTGAACTCATTACTCTATCGCAGGGAGTCCCGCTATGAGAACGAGTCCTCTATCAACAGGGGTATTTTGCTTACATTCACTAAGGATATTTTGCTTTCCTTCACTAGAGGTATTTTGCATTGATTCAACAGATTTATGGGTTGCATGCCCCAAATCGCACCCAAATTCTAGTATATCTTTAAAAAAGTCATCACCATTCCTAATGAAATTAGGGTCATATTTCACTAATTGACCGGCTAATTTCAGAGTATTTGGAGATGCCTTCATCTTCCTTTTTTCTTCTTCATCAAACATTTCTTTTCCCGATTATAGAGATATGAACAAAAATCGAAAAACCTAGAGTCGACAATAAACAAAAATCGGAAAACCAACTGAAATTTTGATTTACATTGAAACCAAGAGTAAAAATGCAGAACGTGGGTTTGAGAAGAAAGGTGTTTAGCTCAAGCCGGGTTAACTGAACGAAAGCGTGGGTGTTTTATGGATTATAGGCTAGTAGATGTAATAAGTTTGGGTTGGATGGACATTTCGCGTCCAAGGGGGAAAACTTGGGTTATTAAAATTTTTAAGGGCTATACTGGGTAGTTTTTTCTGTAAAATTAGCAAGCCACCATGTTGGTTACTTTTGTTGTATAGCTATTCTTAAAATAATAACCATCCTATCTTTTCTTTTGGGTGTATATACATACATTTCTATATGCTACATACAAAAAGAAAATAATTTTTATACACCTTGCGCTACCGAATATACATAATTTAAGCCGTGGGCTAAAATAATATTTGCCCTTACAGAAATCAACCTCCATGTTTCGTAGAAGAAATATGGACATGGACTAAATGCAAAAGAAATTTTATAAAACTTTGTATGTCAAATGAGATAACAGTTATATACGTACTTAGAAGTAGAGATGGGGAATCGATTGTTAGACATAGTCAAACTAAAGTAATTGTTGAAACAAAGAATGTAGATTGAAATGTATAGAGAGAGTTCTGTACTAACCATCAATAATTAACAGAGAAAAGGTAAACACAAAAATTATAGTAGGGACCTTCGATCCTAATTTCGTTATTGACATAACTTGAGTAACTCATCAGAAAAAGTACCAATAGAATTGCATCACATAACAGAAGTACAAAATATTCAAAAGTATAACCCATGTTAGCTACTCCTGATTTACATTCCATATATCTCAAATCTTCTCATAGTTCAACATTTTAGTATTCAACTAGATTTGCACTGCTTGTTCTTATATTTCATACCTAGGTACATGATTACTTGAGAAACATTAGAGGCCTTCGTAATGTAAACAGTAAACATGTAAATCTAGTGAACCATTTCAAGGCCTCAGTTCGATATTGCTATTTGGAGATATAACGATTGTGTTTTCAAGAAAATAACACTTCTGCAGCTAATCTAGTTCGACCAATGGACGATTCATTAGTATTATCATCCCGTATCAACTACTCCCTATCTACCAGTAAATTTGTCGGTGATGAAGGTTGACAATAGCAATGATACAAAGTAATCACCACAATCGACAAGTCCAACAACATCAGCCAGCAAGTGGATTAGCATGTATAGTCACCCGGTTGAGCCTGATTTCGGCAAGGGGCTTATCACCTGGTCCTGTTGGAGTCTGCAAAATTTAGATAATAAGTGAAATAGGTGATAGCTAAGCAAATTCACATTGTCAAAAGAGTCCCGTATAGAGTAACATAAATACTGAAAAAGGGAATATTATGCTGCAGTCTCATTATTTCTCTGTTTCATAAGTTAACGCTGAATAAGAGCCAAGAATCACTAATTAGCGCAAATGCTGGATAATGATAGATTTCTCTGCATTGCAAAAGTTTATCAGCAAGCACCAATTAGGCATACCTTTTCCATGATATCTAGAACCTCAAATCCATGTATCACTTTCCCGAAGATGGTGTACAATCCATTAAGATGTGGTTGCTTGGCATATGTCATGAAAAACTGGCTCCCGTTGGTATTAGGGCCACTGTTGGCCATTGACAATATCCCTCTTGCATTGTGCTGGAACGGAATGCAAAGCACACATGAATCAGAAAATTAAGTAGAGGCAGTCACTAATATCAACAGTGAAAGATGATAAATCAAACATGCTAGACATAGAATCGACAATAGAGTAGTAAAAGTCAAATCAGATCCATGTTGACTAGTTTGGCATCGATTCAGAATCCTGAATCAAAGGCAAGCGACCCCCCAGAAGCAGTTGAAGTGCCAAAGGATGTTAAAAACAAGAATAATGTAAGGAAGAAATCAGAAAGTTTTTATTTATTTTCTTATTCGTTTCATTAAGTTGCCATGAAATCAGAACACCTTTCAATTGCAATGCTAAACAGACCTTTTTGTTAAAGGTCTGCCAGATGCTACAGCCCATATTACAGAATCTCAAACTCTATAGGACCAAAAAAACAATGTTCTAATCAAGAACAGGTCAAACTTGACAGCATAGATTTAGGAAGCCAATGAATAATCGGATGATTTAGGAAGCCACTGAATAATAGGCAAACATCTATCTGACCGAATGTTGCAGACAAGTACCTTGAGAGACTCCCGTATCTCGTCATTAAATTTTTTTCCCCAAATACTTGTCCCACCTCTTCCTGTACCTGTTGAGTCACCACCTTGGATCATGAAACCCTTTATATTTCTGTGAAATATTGTCCCATCATAATAACCACTTGCGCATAATGCCAAGAAGTTCTGCACCGAATATCAGTTAGTTTCACCACTCAATCAAATATTTCTACCGCTTCCAGGTTAAAAAGGAACTGCCAGTATAAACCAAACAAGATTAATAATTCTGCAAGCAATCATGGCTTTGAAGGAGTTTGCAAAATTCAGGGTACCAGATAGAATTCCAGAGAGAATACGTAGTTTACATGTGCTATAAAACTTATGCTTTTTCCATTTATGAGATAATGTTCGATACTTTATAATGTCCTTTTATATAGCATAAGCATATGGATTACAAAACGGAAAAGGATTAAGTATATCCCTCTACTATGAGAAGTAGTATAAACTACCCTCCGTTTGAGTGTCCGTCTATACCTACCCTCACCGCTATACAATTACTCAAACGTACACCAGATACTAATGGAGGGGACACATAACAGGCCAGGAATTCAAAAAAAATTCAATATCTGCATGATACTTCACTTCATGGGGCAGGGGGTTGTAAATAGCGCTCGTCTCAGCGTTAATAGCGTGAAGCGATGAGATGCAAGGCTGAGCCAGCACCATTTTCCTCTGTTGTGTGGAGAAATTAAAAAGGCGAGCGCTTCTACTTGAGTAGTCAGCGAGAGGCGCCCAGTAGCAATGCCTTTTTGAAAAGAACAAAAAACGAAACAGCCATCAGCCGTCAGCGATTTGAAAAATTAGGGATTGAGTTTGTTTTCTTCTTTCTCCTTCAAGATTGTCAACCTAGCCCCACAACAAAGAAGCAAACCAGATTTCTTCTTTTTTTCTTCAAGTTTCTTTGATAAGGTATGCTTCTCTTCATCTCTTTTCTTCTTTCTTCTTTCTTCTTCTCCTTTCTTCTTCTCCGAGTTTCTTTCTTTTTTCTTCTTTCTTCTTTCTTCTCTTCTCTTCTCTTCTCTTCTTCTCATCTTCTCATCTTCTCTCCTTTTTTTTCCGCTCTGTTGTTTTTGAGCAGCAAAGTGCCTTTTTGCCGAGAGATTTCTTTCTTTCTTCTTTCCTTCCTTTTTCTTCTTCTCTTCTCTCTTTTTTTTTTCCTCTGTTTTTTCCCGAGTCCAGCACTGTTTTTGGGGCAAAGGCAGACAACTTCCTTCATACCTGAATTTTTCCTCTTTTATTCAGTTATAGAGTAGAATTAATTGCATATTGACTTCATAATTTTTTCCTATAAACAATATTGAAATGGCGTCATCCGAGGGTAATAAAGGAAATGACATAGTTTGGATTATGTTATACAAAGCTCAACATGATCCGCAATTTAAAATGTGTATTTTGTGAGAAAACTTACCATGGTGGAATAACCCTTCACAAACAACATTTGATTGGTGGATTTAAAAATGTAGCACAATGTACTCTTTGTCCTGCTGATGTTAGGGAGCAAGTAAAAGCATTCGTTGAGAAGAAACATGTGACTAGAACTCAAGTGAGCTATGAAGATCTGTGAATCTTATTGACGAAGATGATGAAATCGGAACATCCCCCCCCCCCCAACCAACCACCACACACACACCAGCCAAAAAAATCTCAAAAGATATCTTCAGATAGTTTGATCATCCACGGCGTGTATGGTGACGAAAGATCCTCTCAATCTTTATTTCTCGACAAAATAACAAGAAAAGGAAAAAGGCGATTTTGGTTTAGGTCAGAAGCCAAGAAGATTTTGAGGGATTGCACTGTAAGTGCTTTTGCAACATGGATGTACGATGAAAGGCTCCTTTTCAATTGGGTTTAACTACAAAACTTTTGATAAAATCATTAAGGTCGTAAGACAATATGGCCCAGGAATGAAGCCTCCTGGCGATCATGAAGTTAGAGTAACTATCTTAAAAAACAGGTAATGAAGATAGACAAGGTTGTTTCGAAGCATGGAGTGGAATGAGACGGGTTTGGATGTTCTATTATGATGGATAAATTGACAGCACGAAACGGAAAATTGGTCATAAATGCGTTGGTGAATTCTCCAATAGTTAGTGTTTTTCTTGAATTTTACGGTGCTGGCAATTATTCTATGGATTCCACCAAATGTACAAGTTGTTTGCAAAGACTATTGAGAAAATTGGGAAGGTAAATGTTGTACAAGTTGTTACCGATACGCTAGTGAGAATGATAGCACGGGTAAGATGATGAGGGGTACATATCCACATATTTATTGGACTCTATGTGCTATCCATTGTATCAATTTGATGTTTGGTGACATGTGTTTCAGCTAACTTTAATATAGTTATCTTTAAAGCTTTAACTTTATTTAAACTTATGCCATATTAACTATAAAATCATTATTGTTACTTTTACAGTTTTCACTAAGGCCATCAAGATATATTCTTACATCAATCAGAGACCATTGTTGTTGAATTTGATGAAGCAATTTACAAATGAAAGAAATCTGGTGAGACCGGCTAAGACAAGATTTGCAATGGCTTTCTTGACTTTGCATAGTTTTTACTTGCAAAAGAAAAACATGAGAAAGCTAGTACTTTCAACTGAATGGAAAGAAATAGATATGCAAAGGAAGTTGCGGAGAAAGAAAACTACCATCATATTGGAATGACATTGTTTGGGCACTTAAAGTTAGTGGTCTTTTGATTAAGGTACTTCGTATAGTGGATGGGGAGAGAAAACCACCAACGTTCTATCTTTATGAAGCCATAGATAGAGCCAAAGAAACTATCAAAGCGTCATTTGAGAGAGATCTGAGGAAATATGAGAATTTTTGGGATCACTGAGAGAATGTGGTCAATTCAACTTCATCGACCTTTGCAAGCAGCAGACCATATATTGAACCCGGGATTGATTTATAAGAATAATATAAACGAGACTTTAGATTCAGAGGTGTAGGTTGGACCCCATAAATGTATTGAGAAGTTGGTATGTGATGCAGCGATGGTAGATCAAACAAGGGAGTAGTTTGACAAGTACACATGAGTAGATGGCCCAATTTGATTTATTAACGACTATTAGAGCCAGAGACATAGGGTCGATAACTAACTTTAATATAGATGTCCTTATAGCTTTAATTGTATTTGTTTACTTATTTTATACCAATTAACAACAACAACAACAACCCAGTATAATCCCACTTAACGGGGTCTGGGGAGGGTAGTATATACGCAGACCTTACCCCTACCCTTGGGCAGAGAGGCTGTTTCCAAATAGACCCCCGGCATCCTTCCCTCCAAGAACTTTCCACCTTGCTCTTGGGGAGACTCGAACTCACAACCTCTCGGTTGGAAGTGGGGGTTGCTTACCATCAGAGCAACCCCTCTTGTCTAAAGTACAACCCAGTATAATCCCACTTAGTGGGATCTGGGGAGGGTAGTATGTACGCAGACCTTACCCCTACCCTAGGGTAGAGAGGCTGTTTCCAAATAGACCTCCGGCATCCTTCCCTCCAAGAACTTCCCACCTTTGCTCTTGGGGAGACTCGAACTCACAACCTCTCGGTTGGAATTTGGTAATCAAACTCCAAACATGCAAAAGCTTGTTGCCAAAGTACTAAACTTGTAGCGCATTTGAATGTGAGAGAAATTAGAGTGTATTTGAACATGTAAGAAGCAGATTTATTATATTAATATATTCTATATTGTATTATTAGTAGTATTTATTAATTACTCTAGACAACTTATGCGCAGATTCACTCCAAGAAAAGGAATATGCTTGCGCTATCGCGTCTCCATGATCTAGTGTATATTAAATACAATAGAACATTGAAGCATCGTTATGACGCTCGCAATAACATTCTTCATATGGTTCTTATTCTTATTCATGATTTTGGGAGGCTCCAATTAATCATTCATTTGCCTCATTATTATTTGAATTAATGATATCGCGAACTTCGTAACGACGTTTCATTGTTCTAATTTAACATACACTAGATCATTGAACCACGATAGCTTCAAGCCTCTTCCTCCTCTTGGAATAAATCTGCACATAAGTTGTAGAGAATAATTAATAGATACTACTCCCTTCGTTTCAAAAAGATTATTTTAGTTTGACTTGGCACAAACTTTAATAAAGAAGAGAAGACTTCTAAGATATGAGGCCTTAAATAGCCATAGTATTTGTGTGGATGTAAAACTTTTGAAATATTTGGTCTGAAACCTGTCATAGCATTTTTGTGACTATAAATGTTTCCTATTAAGGAAATATTGAAATAAGACAATCTTTTTATAGCATACTAATAAGGAAATAGTATCAATCTTTTTAAAATAGATGGAGTAATAATAACGTAATATAGAATATAACAAATCCTCTCACATGTTCAAACACGCTCTATTTTCTCTCATATTTGAATGAGCTACAAACTATACTTAGTACTTTCACAGCAAACTTTTGCAAGTTTGGAGTTTGATGACCACGTTGCAATTACCATTCAAATATCAAAAAAACTTTTAAAAATTAATAAGTATAAATGAATCAAATAACTTAAGAGTAAAGCTATAAAGACAACTAAAACAACTCACTTACCTGGTGACCTTATGTCTCTGACTCTAATAGTCGTATTATAACCAAATAGCGCATCTCCTTGTGTATACTTGGCACACTCTAACCCTATATTATCAATCACTGTTAAATTAGGGACCAACATCTCAACACATGCATGATATCTCAGCCACACTTTTGCATTTGAAGTGTCATTGCCATCATTTTCTTATAAAATAGACCCGAGTAAAAATATGTTCTGCTGCATGCAAAGATCGATGAAGTTTATCCAACCACCTTGTATTAATGATCTCGAAAATTTTCTCACATTTACTCTCATCAGTCTCAAATGACTCTTGAATAGCTTCGTTGGCTCTATCCATATCTTCATAAACTCATTAGTGGTTTTCTCCCAATTCGCCAAATGAAGTATGATCAAAAGACCGCCAACTTTAAATGCCTGAACAACGTAATTCCAAAATGATGGAGAAATAATATGTCAGACAGCTTCTTTCCCGCAAGTTCCTAATCTACTTTTTTCTATCAGTTGAAGTGACTAGTCTTCTCAAGTTTTTCTGTTGTATATAAAATCATTGAAGTCAAGAAAGCTGTAACAAATCTTGTCTTGGCCGGTCTCACCAAATTTCTTTTGTTTGTAAATTTTCTCATCAAGTTCGGCAACAATAGCCTCTAACTAATGTAAGAATGTATCTTTATTGCCTTAGCAAAAGCTGTAAAAATAATATTTTAATAGTTAATAGGTATAAAGAAAGTTAAAGCTATATTAAAGACAACTAAATTAAAGTTACATAAAGTATACGGGTTTTGCCTTGAAGATGTCACCAAATATCAAATAGATACATTAGGCAGCACAATGCAATCCAATAAATGTGTGGGTACACACCCTTCGACACACTATGACAATAGTGTCATCTGTCACAATTTGTACAACATTTTCCATTCCAATTTTCTCAATGCTCTCCTCAAACAAGTTGTACATTTTTGGTAGAATCCATAGAAGAGTTGCTAACGTTGTAGGATCCAAAAAATACACTACCTCTTAATTCACCAAAACATAGATATCATTTTTCTATTTCGTGTTGCCCATTTTTCCATCATAATGGAACATCCAAATTTGTTTCATTGTATTAGATACGGTTAGGACGGTGGGTGGCGACTCAGGCCATTTTCCAGTGGTTATAGGGCTCCATCAAGGATCGGCGCTTAGCCCTCTCTTGTTTGCCTTGGTGATGGATGCTCTAACCCGACATATTCAAGGGGATGTGCCTTGGTGTATGCTATTTGCTGATGACATCGTGTTGATAGTCGAGACGAGGGTCGGTGTTATTGAGAGGTTAGAGGTATGGAGACAGACTCTCGAGTCTAAGAGTTCCAAAATAAGCAGATCTAAGACAGAATACCTGGAGTGCAAGTTTAGCGCCGAGCCGAGCGAAATAGGCAGGGACGTGATGATTGGATCTCAGGTCATCGCCAAGAGGGACAGCGTCAGATATCTTGGTTCGGTGACTCAGGGGGGCGGAGAGATTGACGGGGATGTCACTCATCGTATAGGAGCGGGGTGGTCAAAGTGGAGGCTTGCATCAGGAGTCCTGTGTGACAAGAAAGTTCCACAGAAACTCAAGGGAAAATTTTATAGAACCGTGGTTAGACCTGCCATATTGTATGGGGCGGAGTGCTGGCCAGTGAAGAACTCTCATGTGCAGAGAATGAAGGTTACGGAGATGAGGATGCTCAGGTGGATGTGCGGGCTCACCACGTTAGATAAGATTAAGAATGAAGTTATTCGAGAGAAGGTGGGGGTGGCCCCGGTGGATGAGAAGATGCGAGAAGCGAGGCTGAGGTGGTTCGGCCATGTGCGGAGGTGGAGTCCTGATGCCCCGGTAAGGAGTTGTGAGCGGCTGGCGATGGTTGGCGTTCGGCGAGGTAGAGAGAGGCCTAAGAGGTATTGGGGAGAGGTGATTAGGCATGACATGGCTAGAATGCGGGTTTCCGAGGACATGGCCCTTGATAGGAAAGTCTGGAGGTCTAGTATCAGGGTTGTATGATAGGGGCTCCTAGAGTTTTTCGTACTCCTCACCCGGGGTTGGGTGAGACTTGCAGGGCTATCCGTAGATGATTTGTGTATTGGATTGTGTCTCCCTTATGGTAGTTATTTATGGTAGTTACTGTCTGTTATTATTACATGCTATTTTATTTATGGTTCTTATATTTAGATGATTATTTACGCTATTTCTGCTGGAGTTACTAATGCTCTTTTGTTTTTGTTTTTGTTTTTCCTTTCCTTCACTGAGACGAGGGTTGATTGGAAATAGCCTCTCTGCCTTTTCGGGTAGGGGTAAGGCCCGTCTACATATTACCCTTCCCAGACCCCACTTTGTGGGACTATACTGGTAGTTGTTGTTCTTGTTGTTGTATTAGATATGTACATAATGTAGTCTTGCCCCACATTGGAATAGGAGTAGTATGTCCTTGTATAGTATAGCTATAAATAAGAACCTCTTGTATTGTATTAAACACACAATATGAATATCATATTTTCTCCGGTGTCTTTCTCACATGGTATCAGAGCAATCGTGAGAGATTTATCGGTGTGCATAAATTCCAGCAACTCCAAGAAGAAAAACCAGTCGACTGAAAGTCTTTTTCCGGCAAACACAGGTCTTCCGCAAGTAAAAAAGGCACTTTTCGCCGGTGTTGTGCAAAAAACCCAACACCACGAAGTAGATTGGGCTCCGAAAACCAACCCATAAAAAAAATATTTGTCGGAAAACCCTCCACACGCCGCCATTTTTTGGCGACGACTCTTTAGGACAAATTGTTCCCCTTGCAATTCCGAGCCTACCCATCCAGGTCACACAAAATTCTGACCACTTCTATATTTTTCCGGCAGTGAATAGTGATTTCAAATGTGGACTTCTGACCATATTTTGAAAAGTTTCTTCAGAACAGTTGGATCGTCTAGTAATTCTGATTCTACCCTACTGTTTTTATTTCATTCCAACCACTTTGAATTTTTGTTTCCAGTTGTTACAGTAATATTCCGAGAGCTACAGTGTTTCTGGTAGAACGGTATTCTATTTTCGTGTTGTAAACAGTGTTTTCTCAGCGATTTCTTCCCTTTTTCCAAAGGAGTTACTGATTTCCACCATTTTAAGTTACCCTACTACTATTAATTGTAGCGACATGGGAACCGATAATTCGAATACTCGAATGGTTTCTTTAGCGAATTATTTTGAGATTCTTCAGTACAAAGAAGGTAAGCAGACATCTTCTAAGATGGCTTTCGTGGTTCAAACAGGTAATAGCTTGACTTGTGTCTCTCAATCTTTCTTCATCCTCTGAATCTTGGGTCATTGATTTAGGTGCATTGGATCATATTTCTGGTAACAAATCTCTTTGTACTACTATTTCGCATTCTCAATCTCTTCCAAGAGTTACAATGACCAATAGGTCTCAAACCATAGCAACTGCAATAGGTCAAGCAAGTTCAATTCCTTCCTTACCTTTAGATTCAGTTCTTTATGTCCCTAATAGTCCTTTTAATCTCATAGTTGTTAGTCGCCTAGCAAATCACTTAAATGGACCGTTTTATTTCTTGATAACCATGTTTTTATATAGGAACACAGTACAGGACGGATCCTTGGTACCGGGCATGAATCAAATGGACTTTATTACCTTATCCTTGCTAAATCACATGGACTCACATCTTGTCTTCCTTCAACTTGTCCTGTTACCGATTCACCACCTTTATTACATAAATGATTGGAACATCCCGGTTTGTAAAAACTTCAGAAAATGGTACCTGGTTTATCTTACTTGTCAACTCTAGAGTGTGAGTCATGACAGCTCGATAAGCATACTCGCTCTCTTTTCCCCGACATATTTATAATCGAGCAGAGTCACCTTTTACATTAGTCCATTCAGATGTTTGGGGTCCTAGTCGAGTCAGTACCTTAGGATTCCGCTATTTTGACAGTTTCATTGATGACTATTCCAGGTGCAATCGAATATTTTTGATAAAAAATCGATCTGAGTAGTTTTCTATTTTCCAAACCTTCCACGCTGAAATACAAAATCAATTTGGGGTTTCTATTCGCACATTTCGCAGTGATAATGCACAAGAGTATTTGTCTTCCCCATTTCAGCAGCTTTTGAAATCTCATGGGATTATTCATCAAATATCTTGTTCGTACACATCTCAACAAAATGGGGTAGCTCGAAAAAAAAAGAATAAACATCTTATTGAAATTGCTCGTACCCTACTCATACAATCTCATGCTCCGTTACGTTTTGGGGGATGCAGTTCTTATATCTTGCTATCTTATTCATCGTATGTCATCTTCAGCTATCAAGAACCAAGTTCCCTTCTCTGTCATGTTTCCACACTTACCTTCGTTCTCTCTTCCACCCCGTGTCTTTGGAAGCACTTGTTTTGTCCATAACCTTACTTCAGGAACTGATAAGTTAGCTCCTCGTGTTCTTAAGTGCGTATTTCTTGGTTTCTCAAGAACTCAAAAGGGGTATCGATGCTATTCTCCTTACCTCCGGCGATACCGTATGCCAGCTGATGTTACCTTCTTCGAAACTCAATCATACTTCACAGGTCCAAGTAATCACTTAGATATTTTTGAGGTACTACCGGTCTCTTCTTTTGGAGATTCAATCACTATCTCTCATCCATCTTCCTCTACATCTCCAGCTCGACCACATATAGCTCCCGTTCCACCATCTATAGCTCCAGATCCATCACCTATAGCTCCAGTTCCTCTAGATAATCCAGTTCAACCTTCTGCAGCTCCGCCACTCTTGACTTATCATCGTCGTCCACATCTTGCATCAGGCCCAGGTGATTCACGTCCTGCATCAGATTCTGCACCTACTGCGGACTTGTCCCCTCTTAGTCAACCAATCGCACTCCATAAAGGTGTACGGTCCACACTTAATCCTAATCCCCACTATGTTGGTCTAAGTTATCATCATCTGTTGTCACCTTATTATGTTTTTATATCTTCTTTGTCCACTATTTCTATCCGTAAGTCTAGAGGTGAGGCACTATACATCCAGGATGGCGACAGGCTATCATTGACGAGATGTCTGCTTTACATGCAAGTAACACTTGGGAGCTTGTTCCTCTTCCTACAGGTAAGTCTACTGCTGGTTGTCATTGGGTTTATGCCATCAAAGTCGACCTGTGGGCAGGTTGATCGGCTTAAAGGCTCGTCTTCTTGCAAAAGGATATACTCAAATTTTTTGGCTTGATTATAGTGATACTTTCTCTCTCGCGGCTAAAGTAGCATTTGTTCATCTTTTTTATCCATGGTTGTACGTCATTGGCCTCTTTATCAATTAGACATTAAGAATGTTTTTCTCCACGGTGATCTTCAAGGGGAAGTTTATATGGAGCAATCACCTGATTTGTTGCTCAGGGGAGTTTAATGGTTGTGCGCAGGTCATTATATGGTTTGAAACAATCCCCTCGAGCTTTGTTTGGTAAGTTCAACACAATTATTCAGGAGTTAGGCATGACTCGTAGTGAGGATAATCACTTAGTGTTTTATCGGCATTCTACTTCGAATATGTGTATTTATCTAGTGGTTTATGTTGATTTTATACTTATTACTAGCAACTATTAGGATGGTATTACTAATATGAAGCAACATCTTTTTCAGCACTTCCAAACTAAGGATCTGGGCGGGGTGACGTATTTTTTAGGTATTGAGGTTGCTCAGTGCATTTTTCGGTTGTTACGGGGTTGCACCAAGGGTCTGCGTTCAGCCCTTTCCTATTTGCCCTGGTGATGGATGCCATAACGCATAATATTCAAAGGGAGGTGCCATGGTGTATGCTATTTACTGATGATATAATTCAATTGACGAGACAAGACGCGGCGTCAATGAGAGACTAGAGGTTTGGAGACAAGTCCTTGAGTCTAAAGGTTTCAGATTGAGCAGGACGAAGACGGAATATCTCGAGTGCAAATTTGGGCCCGAGCCGACAGACGTGGGAGTGGAAGTGAGGCTTGACTCCCAAATCATCCCTCAGAGGGGTAATTTCAAGTACCTTGGGTCAGTTATTCAGGGGACAGGGGAGATCGACGAGGATGTCACACACCGTATAGTGGTCAGGTAGATGAAGTGGAGGTTAGCAACGAGAGTCCTGTGTGACAAGAAAGTGCCAGTGTTATTAAAAGGTAACTCTTATAGAGCAGTGGTTAGACCGGCCATGTTGTATGGGACTGAGTGTGGCCGGTTAAGAACTCACATATCCAGAAGATGTAAGTAGCAGAGATGAGGATGTTGGGTGGATGTGTGGGCATACAATAATGGATAAGATTAGGAATGAAGATATTCGAGAGAGGGTGGGCGCATCCATAGAGGACAAGATGCAGGAAGCGAGACTCAGATGGTTCGGGCACATTCAGAGGAAGAGCATTGATGCACCGGTGAGAAGTTGTGAGCGACTGGCGGTGATGGGAACGAGGAGAGGTAGAGAGAGGCCAAAAAAGTTTTGGGGAGAGGTGATCAGGCAGGACATGACGCGACATAGGATTACTGAGGACATGGCCCTTGACAGGGGATTGTGGAAGTCGAGCATTAAGGATGTAGGTTATGGGAAGTTGGGAATATTTCTACAGCGCGCTAGAGTGAGACTAGACAGTTAGGAGTTATGCTTGGGATGCTACTGATCAGCTACTGATGCAGGGCTTTATATTCTAGATATTAGTATACTTTCTTCTTTCTCGTATTTCCTATATTCCTTATATTGTTGTTATTTTGTGATTTTATGTTATGTTTTGTATTTTATGATATTTGTCATGAGTTTATTGCTAGTACTAATATATTGTCACTTGTTTCTGTCACTTGTTTCCTTCCTGAGCCGAGGATCTCCTGGAAACAACCTCTCTGCCCCTCGGGGTAGGGGTAAGGTCTGCATACATATTACCCTCCCCAGACCCCGCTTGTGTGATATACTGGGTTGTTGTTGTTGAGGTCGCTCAGTCTAGCTCAGATATTGTTATTTCACAGTGTAAGTATGCCTTAGACATTCTTGAGGAGACTGGAATGATGGGTTGCAGACTTGGTGACTCTTCTATGGATCCGAATGCTAAGCTTCTGCCTAGACAGGGGGAGCCTCTCGGAGACCCTACGAGATATAGAAGGTTGGTTCGAAAATTGAATTACCTCACAGTGACTAGACCAGGCATTTCTTTTCCAGTGAGTGTTGTAAGTCCGTTTATGGATTCTCCTTGTGATAGTCACTGGGATATAGTTGTTCGTATTCTTTGGTATATAAAGTCAGCTCCAGGAAAAGGGTTATTATCCAAGGATCGAGGCCACGAGCAGATTGTTGGGTACACAGATGTTGATTGTGCAGGATTACCTTCCAATAGACGATTTACGTCTGGATATTGTGTTTTAGTATGAGGTAATTTGGTCTCGTGGAAGAGCAAGAAACAAAATGTAATTGCTCGATCTAGCGCCGAAGCCGACTATCGGGCCATGGCTATGGCAGTTGCTCAAGGATTTAAAGTTCAGAGAAATCAGTAGGATGAAACTAGTGTGTGATAACCAAGCTACTCTTCATATTGCGTCAAATTCGGTGTTCCATGAGAGGTTTAAACACGCTGAGATCGATTGTCACTTTGTCAGAGAAAAAATATTTTCAAGAGATATTGTTATAAAGTTTGTAAAGTCGAATGATCAATTAGCAGATATTTTTACTAAGTCTATTACTGGTTCTCGTATTAGTTACATGTGTAACAAGCTCGGTACATATGATGTGTATGCGTCGGCTTAAGGGGAAGCGTTAGATATGTACATAATATAGTCTTGTCCCACATTGGAATAGGAGTAGCATGTCCATGTATAGTATAGCTATAAATAAGGACCTCTTGTTTAAACATACAATATCAATATCATATTTTCTCTTGTGCCTTTCTCACACATTGCACTGTATGTTCCTCAACAATCTTATTTACTTCTCCACCGCTTTTCTAGAAGAGAAACGCTGACTTCGTGATGGCTAGAAGGCCTCATTTCCCTGGCCAGATTGCAGTACGACCTCAATGAATTTAACAAAACTTTTGTAATTGACACAATTGAAAGAAAGGAAATCCTCATCATAGATCTATGTTGCAAAATCACTCCCAGCGTGATCCCTTAAAATCTTCTTAGTTCTTTCTATACCATGATCACCTTTTCTCTTTTCTTGTGATTTATACGAGAAATAAAGATTGAGAAGACCTCCATCCCGAACCATGCCATGCATGATCCACTGCACTAGTTGAAGACATTTTTTGAACTTTTTTAAAGAGAAGACCCCATTTCATCATCTTCATCATCTTCATCAATAAGATTAGCCACATGTGCTTTGTAGCTCATTTGAGTTTTACCACATTTTTCTTTTTAACAACCGCTTTTATTTCTTCCCTCAGCCGGACAAACTGGACATTGTACTACATTTTAATACCACCAAGTAAATGTTGTTTATGACGAGTAATTCCACCTTGGTAAGTTTTTTAGCGCACACACAATGAATTGCTCATTTTGTTGCTCCTCTTATTCCAAGCTATGTCATTCTATTTGCTACCGTTAGATGATGCCATTGAGTATACTCTTTATAGACAAAAATAATAGAGTTATTATGTAAGCAGAAACCTGCAAAAATAATGCAGGTACTGGAGGAAACAAAAAACTGAACAAAACAACTTCCGAAACAGAGGAGAAAAAAGAGTTTGTTGCCGGAAAAATAAAGTTGTTGGAAAACAAAAGGAGAAAAGAAGTTGTTGCCGAAAAAAGATAGTTGCTGCCGGAAAAAAGAAATAAAAGAAAGAAGAAAATAGAAAAAGAAGCAATTACCTAAACGGTTGAAACCTAGCTGTTGCGACTGAAAGAGGAAAACCGAAGAAGACGAGCTGCGCAAAGGTCTGAGTCTGACTGGAAAACCCTATATGTTGCATTCTTAAGTCTTTGTCTTTTTTTAGAAAGGAAAAAAAAAAGCATTGGTTCTCAACGTCTCATCTCCTCCTCGTTGCCTCCTCGCTACAGAGCAAAAAGGCGACAAATGTCTGCTTCGTGTCGCCTCACACTTTAAGCACTGAGGCAAGCACCTTTCACAGCACTGCTCAACTATCTATAGTATAAAATTAGGTATGTATATGTAAACCTCCTAGAAGCTGGACCTCACAACCCTCCTTGAAGGCTGGAATGAAGAGATCATTGCCTAATTATTTTGCCCTCTTTTTACCTCAGATAAATCAAAGGTTTGAAAAGTTCTTTTCCATTCAACTTAAACAGAAAGTTTTTTCATGTGAATGAGGCATGTTTGAAGATCCTCATTTTACAAGGGTTTTTTTAAATAAGGAATTAGAAAGGTCTTTACCACTTTAAGTATCCCCTACCTCACACAAGGTAGGAATAAGGTATGCGAACCCTCTCCCTCTTCGGACCCCATTTTTGGGGTCTGTTGTCATTGTTGTTTGAACCAGAAGAGGAAACCTTCCTGTACTAACACACAAGCATTTTGTATTTGCAATTCGACAATGTTTCCCAAACTTGTCTGCTTGTATGATATGACAACCTTCTTAAGGTTATTAGAGACGGCATCTCTTTTTATATCTTTTTCATGTATATTTCATAAGACATTGTTGCATTCACCGAAACTATATCCTTTATGGCTATTCCAGGAAATTGTAGCCAACAAAGTTCGGATACAGTATCCCTTGCGCCAATCTGGAAGATCTTTCACTTCAAAGGGATGTAGCAATTCAATACTCCAACCAGATAGAATAAACTAAGTTTTCCAGGAAGATACGACACTTCAATTTTATCTGAATACCAGGAAGATAAATTTTTCTTTTTTTTTTATTAGGATGAGGATGATAAATCATATTATATACTTTAATAGGATATCTTAAGTAGTAACTTTTTTTATATTTGTATTTGGTTCTTATATAACTGCAGTAATGACAAGTTAGGAAGGAAGACTGATGCAGCAAACACAGCTGAAACCATCTAGGTCACTTAAACTAAGAAAGCTGCATTAGTAAAAACAGAGTTTTATCCTCAAAAGGTGGATGACCTGCCGGCTAATTATGGCTTATCAGAAGGCAAATTTAATAAGCATATCTATATTTTAAGCATGAAGATATTCAGCAGGGAGAAAGTGGAAAAAGAACAGTCAGGCGTTAGGCAAAATGTACAGATGGATGGTAATCCATCCTTATTAAGAACAAAGACAACACAACATGAATGTCCATGTCATATAAACATCCAACAAGGTCAAGCATGTCCTTCGAACCCCAAAAGCTCATGCGTAAAAAAGCCTTTTGCTTCATCTCATAGGGATGGAAAAAATGTACTATTATGTGGACACGAAAAATGATTCATTATTGCTAAACATCCAACTACCCATATAATGATGGGATGAAGCCCATGTCTGGAACTAACCACTGAAGAATCATTTACATTAGGGAAACTACTTAAGTTCCCAAACTGTCGGTGTGTTAGGTAAAGAATGACTAGGAGGGGGAGACAACTCTCTCTAAGGAACTCAGCAAAATAGTCACGTGGCTTTTGGAGAAGGGATGCCTCCTCCTAAACAGATCACAGTAACCAGGCACAACTGCTATTTACCAAAAATACATGTATTATGGGGGTTGACGCCTGCCTACCCAATACTGGAGGTGCCTATGACCTGATGATAAGGAAGCCGACAACCAAAGTCCCAGCAACGGCGACCCTAACTAAATCGATCCTACGATAGTGCAATTCCTACTACCTGAACAGGCAAGGGAATTAGAAACATTACAGGAAGCGCTAGTCAAACGAGTTGGCCTCTGTCGGACCTAAAGCCCTAAATTGGAACCTTAAAAGGTAAAGGTCAAAATTAACATCCACTATATTTTTTTTTGATTTGCACCGAGTGTCCGAGTCTCTTCGAGCTTACAGGCCCTCGGCAAGGAGTTTTCCGCAAGTGCACCACGTTAATTCAAGTTTTACCCATTGTTTAAAAAAGCGCTCGCTTCATCTCTTTAAGCGAGAAGCGAAGCGAGGCGGGCATGTCACCGCTTCATAGACCTGAAGCGACTCTGGAACAGAAAAGCGACCGCTTCTCTGTAAAAAGCGAGAAGCGGTGAAGCGAGCAGAAGCGAGAGAAGCGACCGCTTCTTTGTTTAAATTAAGCCAAGCCCTATTTAATTAACCAAAGCCCAGAAACACTGTCTGCGGTAAACCATAAAGTTTATCTGGAGTACAGAAACAACAAGACTGGGTTTTTCATCAACAAGAGCAGCGATTTCTTCTTCTCTTCTTCATCAACTTCAGATTTCTGAAATTATCTCAAGTTCTTCAACAGGTATATTTTTATTTTCATTCAACTTCTTCTTCTTCTTATCTTCTTCTTCTTCTTCTTTTTCTTTCTAAACATCTAAAAAGCGCCGAAATGCTGGCGAATTTTTTCCAGAAAATTTCTGCCTGTTTCTGTTGCTGCTTCAAAAAATTTTCCAGAAAATTTCTTATTCTTATATATTTTTTATTCTTAGTTCTTATTGCCTTTCTTATGTGTTATGTAGTTGATATTTTAAAGGCCAAAAGAAGATAGGAAAGACCCGGCTTGGGCTTACTCTGAAAGAGTTAACGAGACCAACAAGATAGCCATTAGATGTCTTTTTTGTGATAAGATTACAAATGGAGGAATCTATCGTCAAAAAACGCATCTACTTGGTGGTGATCCAAATGTCGCATCTTGTCCTAAAGTTTCGGGTCATGTGAAGGAAGAATTGAAAGCATACCTTCAAAAAAGAAAGAGTTAAAGACTCAAAAGTCAAATGATTCATGAACAAGAACTTTATAATCTTGATGACGATGATGATGAAACAGAAGAAGGTGACGATGCTTCGTCGCATCCACCAAAATCACAAAAACGGGGAAGGATGCTTCCACCAATGTCTTTTAGTTGTGGATCTATTGGCAAGACCAAAGATCTTATGGATTGTTACTTCCCGCAAAAATCTCGAAATAAGGGAGGAAAAAGTGGTAATCCTCAAGTTGATGCAAAAGTGATTTTGAGGGACCGTGCAGTTACCTGCTTTGCCCGGTGAATGTATGATGCAGGTCTTCCTTTTAATTATGTTAATTATACTGATACTTTTGCTGCTTTTATTGGGGCCGTATGCCAATATGGTCCAGGAATGAAGCCTCCACCTTATTATGAAGTTAGTGGGCCATATCTAAAAAGGGAGGTGGAAGAGGTGAACAAAATCGTGGAGGAGCACAAAGTAGAATGGAACAAGTTTGGTTGTTCTATAATGATAGATAACTGGACGGCAAGAAATGAAAAAATGATCATCAATATCTTGGTGAATTTACCTAAGGGAAGCCTATGTCTTGAGTCCGTTGATGCAAGCGACTCTTCGACTGATTCAACCAAAATGTTTTCCTTGTTCAAGAGTACAATAGACTCTATTGGAGCAGACAATGTTGTTCAAGTTGTCACGGACAACGCCAGTGAAAAATATTAAAGCTGGTGAAATGATGTCTACTTGCTACCGGCATATCTATTGGACTCCGTGTGCAGCACATTCTGTTAATTTGATCGTTGGTGATATTTTCAAGGAAAGACCCTTCAGTACTGTCTTTAATCAGGCAATTAGAGTGCATTCCTATATTGTTCAAAGGCCTTTATTATTGAACATGATGAAGAAATTCACCAAACAAAGAAGTTTGGTGAAACCTGCAAAGACAAGATTTGCTACTGCTTTCTTGACTTTGGCTAGGATGTATGAGCAAAAAAGCAATTTGAAAAAGTTGTTTGTTTCAGATGAGTACAGTAGCAGTGCCTATGGAAGGGAAGCTCGAGGGAGAGAATACGCAGATATTATACTTTCTCCTTCATTCTGGAACAATGTGGTTCATGCATTGAAGATTGGTGGTCCTTTAGTTAAAGTGCTTCGTTTGGTGGATGGGGAGCAAAGTCCACCAATGGGCTACTTGTACGAAGCAATTGATAGGGCAAAAGAGGCTATTCAAGCCTCTTTTAGTGATCAAAGAAAATACAAAAGAGTCTTTGAGAGCATAGATAAAAGGTGAGATAGTAGCTTCATGCCCTTTGCATGCAGCTGGACTTGTTTTGAACCCGAACTATTTTACGCCAATGAAGAGAGGATTCTAGGAGATGAACCTTTGTGGAATGGATACTATGAATGCATTGAGAAGTTGATACCTGAAAAATCCGTGCAAGATAAAATCACAGAGCAATTTAGTATTTATAGGAATGCTGAACAACTTTTTGGAAATAACATGGCCATTAGACAGAGAACGACAAAGTCACCATGTGAGTGAGGGCTTATATGTTGTTTTATAGTTAATAAGTTATTTCTTTATTAATATTATGTTTTGAAAATTTATTCTACTTCTACAGTTGAATGGTGGAAGCAATATGGTCATTCCACTCCAGATTTACAAAAGTTTGCCATCAAGGTTCTAAGTCTAACATGTAGTTCATCCAGGTGTGAAAGGAATTGGAGCATGTTTGAGCATGTAAGAACTAAGAAGAAAGATTTAGTATATTGAGATAATTAAATTAAATCTCAATTGTTCTAATCTTACTAATTACTTATTATTTGCAGATTCCTACCAAAAAGAGGAACAAACTAACCTTGAAGCGTCTCAATGATCTAGTCTTCATTAAGTACAATAGAATATTGAGGCGTCGTAACGCTCGTAACGTAATTGATCCAATTAGTTTGGACAACATCGATGATGCTAATAAATGGCTAACTAGAGTCCCGGAAAATCATGCGGATGAAGAAGTATTTGATGATACTTATGATATCACTTGGGGTGATGTTGCGGAGGCGCGTGGAATTGGGGAGAGGATTTATGGTTTGAGGGGGAGTACCTCAACTTCAAGTTCACATAGGAAGGGAAAACATGCATCTACTTTGTCCATAGTTGATGAAGAAGATGTCGAGCAATAAAACAATAATAGTGGAATACAAGAATTTGACAATCTTGTGGAAGAATAGGATGCTCATTTCGTGCTTTAATTGATGCTACTCTTGACAATTTGTAGAAGAATATGATGCTTATTTTGTGTTTTAATTGATGCTACTTTTTAGTTTTTTAATTCAAGTATTGAACATTTTCTTACAATTACATGTGTTGTCTCTGCCGTATTTATTTTAATTTTTTTTAAAAAAAATTTCGCTTCACTTCAAAAAAGCGGGCGCTTCGCTTCTCGCTTCTCACTTCTCGCTTTTCGTGAAATGGGGGTTATCGCTTTTCCTTTCTTCACGCTATTTTTAACACTAGTTTTACCCAGTTCGATGGCCCTCAGAAATTATTTGCACCCAGTGGATTTCGAACTTGAGACCTTGAAAGGGAGCAAACCCCAAGGTTCAAGTCAAAAGAAAAAGAACAAACCTGTCAAATTTTTTGCTAGGCCTATCAAATTGCAAACAAAGTTCTATACTTTTTGCTACCAATTTCAGGCAAGCATGGAAGAAACAGCTAATCAACACCCCACCCCCCCACACACACAACACATACACACAAAAAACAAGAATTGTTATTAGGAGTTTGGACATAATTTGGTTGAGATTTGGAGAGAAAAAAGTAGTATGTGAAGTTAAGTTGAAATAAGGTATTTGGAAGTTAGAAGTTGTGTTTGAACTTGAAGAAACAGTTGAAATTTTGTTACTGAAAATTTCAAGAACTCCTAAAACCTGTTTTTCAAACTTCAACAACAACAACCCAGTATCCCACTACAAACTTCAGATTCCAAATTTCAAGTGTGAAGTTGAAACAATGAAGCAGTATGATTTTAACACACAAAAAAAAACTTTTTTGAAGAAACTCCAAATATTATTTCAAAAATTGCAACATGGCCAAATTAGAATAACTAGTTACTCTATAGATACGGCAGCAAGATAACTTGAAATCCTTTTAATTTAAACCCTTTTTGGAGTAGCTAAAGAACAAGCAAATCAACATATTTTTGTCTGTATTTATTCTTTGAGTTTGAGGTTGCAATGAATTCATCAAATTCTGAAATATTTTTGTCTGTATATATTCTTTGAGTTTGAGGTTGCAATGAATTCATCAAATTCTGAAAAATGCAAAGAAAACAAAAGCATTCAACTTTAGTTTACTTTAAAACACAACTAACATAAAAAATCAATTTCTTAAAATAAAAAACGAACCTCAGCAGTTCTAGGGACTTCGTCACAGAAGATTTCGCACTTGACGTCCCCTAGGTTTGTATGAAGCGTCACTGACTGCGCAAAACACCAAGCGATTGCCAAATTTGGGGGCCTCAGTTTTTGAGAAAATAGGTTGGAGCTGAATGTGTTTGATAAAATATCCCAAAGAAAAAAATGATGAACGTACCATGTTTTGCTGCTTGAGTCTTTTGGGATTATTAGAGCTGTATCGGAGCCTTTCTCTGCTTCGCTACTGATGAAAAATAGGAGTTCAACAAAGGGTTTTGGTGGCATTTTTATGTATGGGCCGGTTAGCTTTGCTTCTTTCTCGTGGCACAAACTTTAGTAAATAGCGAATTATAGAAATAATGTTATCCGGTATTTTGGTACTATTTCGTATTGATTTAATTTTTCATAATATATTATGATATTTGATATTTAAAAATAAAATATAAAAATACTGAAATGTGGATATTATTATGAAATATATACTAAGTCAGACAATACACAAATTATTGATTGTAACCTAGTAAACCAGATAATACTTTTATTTGACATTAGTGTTGAGGTTGATAGTGAAGCCCATGTACATCTTTAGGAAAACGGAGGAACAATATGGGCCGCAAAGTTTGACTCTTACTCTCCAGGTTGCCAAATAGTTTAACATAATATTTCTACAATTTTAGAGTGTTTCTTACTCGTGTATTGTTGTTACATCTGTTAGATTAGTCTTTACTATATTCTATAAGTTCAACAATTAACTAAAAAAATAATACTCAAGTGAACTTAGAAAATTTTTGTTTTTATATGTGTGAGTACTTAAATTAAAAATATTGCAGTCTTTGGCTCTATGCACTAGCTAGTATTCAAGCTAAATAAATCGAAACCAAATGGAGAAAAATCAGATTGTACTGAATCTAATTAGGTATGGTTATAGTTTTCATCTTAAAAACTCGAACGAAAATACCAAACCAAAATATTTAAATATCGTACCATACAGGCCGATGGCCCTAACACAAGTAGTGTGCACCAGGGGTCTTTTGTTAACGAGTTGAATAGAAACTATTATGTGACAATTATAATACGAGTAAATGACGACGGGATTATTTTTGAGAATATTTTTATCGATATGTGTGTATACGGTCGAAACTGGGCTCGTCTATTACATTACATGTAGGGACTGAAATATGATGGGTTGAAGCTCGACCTCGAATTATATCGAACCAAGAAACAAAGTTATATTATCGAGCTCGTGACCCCAAAATTGACCCTGATTCCAAACAAACTTTATCGGGCCAAATAACAGAAGACCAAAAGTATCTGTAATCGGTCGAATAACACTATAAAAATCTCGGCACGTATCAAGGTGAGACCGATTAGTTAGAAAATTATGAGATCCTTTTACCATTTATAGAGTTGTATCTAGAGTAGGGCTCCCCTACTATATAAGGGAGGATTCTGGTCATTTGTAAGAGACATTGGTAATACGCATTCCAAAGCAATATACTATTATTTCTAGTTCTTATTCCCTCGTCATTGTGTTCCAACATTGATTGAGGCATTTCTAGACTCAAGGGTTACCAACCTTCAAGGTTAAGGTTGTTCAACTTATGCGGCTTGCATTTATTTTCCTACCATTAATTTCAATATTGATTTGTTTTCTCAATTTGTATCAAGTTATATCACGTATCCTTAAAACCACGTATAAATTCAATTATTATTCGATGTTAATGGTAAACAGTTTGGTACCCACTGTAGGGCTAAGGATAATAGTGGTTATTTGATACAAACTTTCATAACACATACTATTTTACGCTTATTCTTTGGCGAGTCTTTGATTCCAGGATCAAAATGCCGAACTCTCAATTAGCACCCATACACGATGACAATAATTTCGTCCACCACGGCGAAAACAATAACATAGCACCTGGGAATGACGTACCACCGATCCATCTCGATGGAGTCCCGGCTGCAGAAGCAATTGACGTCAATTCACATATAATTAGCAATGCAAATTTTCCCACCGATCCTGAGGACACTGTCCCTAGAGATGTTTGATCACCCGCTCAAAGCGCACATGGTGGTAAATATAGTGGAATCAACCTACATGTGATCTTTGAAATGTTACATGCTCAATAGGCGGTGATAACCCAACTCCCGAACCAGAGTCGCCTGCCAAGTGGGATTGAGCCCAATCCATCTCAGGAAGTTGTCCACAGTGTTGAATTAGCCTCAAACAGATCAAATGAGAATGAATTAGGGACCAATCTGATAATCATGAAGATGCTTGAGGAACTGATTAAACGAATTGAGTCAAGAAAGAAGACGGTCGAATCAAACGACAAAAAAATGGAAACCTGCAATTCAAGGGGTCAATCAAATCCCAGGAACACCGCTGATATTGATAGGCACGGACTCCAAAGAGTTCGTGCAAAAACCTTTCCCCCCCCAACGCGACTCCTAAGCTGACCCCTAAAAAGTTCTGCATGCCCGAGATTCCTAAATGAAATAGCACGACCGACCCAAACAAGCATGTCACCTCTTACAGATGTGCCATCAAAGGGAATGATCTAGAGGGTGATGAGATTGAATGTGTCTTACTAAAGAAATTCGTAGAGACCCTATCAAAGGGAGCAATGATATGGTATCACAATTTATCACCTAATTCAATTGAATCATTTGATATGCTTGCAGATTCTTTACTGAAGGTGCACATCGAGGCCATCAAGGTCAAAACTAGGAAGTCGGAACTTTTCAAGGTAAGGCAGAAGGACAATGAAATGCTCAGATAGTTCGTGTCTCGATTCCAAATGGATTAAATAGATCTGCCTTAGGTCGCTGATGATTGGTTCGTTCAAGTCTTCACCCAAGGACTCAATGTTCGAAGCTTAGTTGCTCCACAGTAGTTAAAGCAGAATCTGATAGAGTACTCGGGTGTTACTTGGGCCAATATGCATAACCGGTATCAATCAAAGATTAGGGTTGAAGACGATCAACTTGGGGCCCCTTCCAAGTCCGTTTATCCCCTCAGACCCGTTAACAGAATTGAGAGAGATATCAACCGGGAACCAAGGTCAAATAGAGATCGGTACCAGTCGCATAATAGAGATCGTAGGAGCAGCGGATCTAGGTAAAGCTCTATGCGAAATGAAAGGAGAAGTAATCAGGGTAAGAGATCCCGAAGGATCATGAGCAAGAACAGTTTCGATATGCCTATTGAACCTAAAAAAGCACCATGATCATTAGAATACAACTTTAATGGTGATGTGGATTCCATCATATTGGCTATCGGACGCATCAAAGATACCAAATGGCGTCGACCTTTACAAACCGAGCCAGCCCAAAGAGAGCCCAATCAAGGTGCAAATATCATGGCACTCATGGTAACCAATTGGAGCAGTTGAGAGAAGAAGTAGCCCAGTTATTCAACAACGGGCCCCTTCGAGAATTTCTGAGCGACTGAGCCAAGAATCATTCAGAAACAGGGACTATAACAAACACACTGAACCATAAGAACCTCAAGACATTATTAACATGATCATCAGTGGAGTCAATGTCCCTCGAGGATCGATGTTGAAACGCACCAAAGTGTCTATCACAAAGGGAAAAATGGACTCAAGATTACATACCAAAATGAACCTTGTCTTTCATCAACGAGGACATAGAGGGGATTGTGCAACCTCACAATGATACTCTAGTTATATTTGTACTCATAAATATAAACCTCAGGTTAAGCGTGTGTTAATTGATCCAAGTAGCTCTGCCAACATCATCCGCTCGAGTCGTGGAATAGCTTAGTCTACAAGATCAAATTGTGCCCGCAGTCCGAGTCTTGAAAGGATTCAACGTGGCACGTGAAACCGCTAAAAGGGAAATGTCATTACAAGTCATAGCCCGAGGGACAATCCAGGAAGCCAAGTTTTATGTGATCAAAGGTGACATGAGATGCAACGCTCTGTTTGGAAGGCCATCGATCTACAACGTAAGAGTTGTGCCTTCGACACTTCACCAAGTGTTAAAATTCCTGACGCTAGGAGGGATTAAGACGATCTATGGAAAACAACTAGCCATAAAGGAGATATTTGCAGTCGATGACGTAATTCCGATATCAACACTTGCAACATCAAAGGGGACAAGTTCGAAAGCAAAATAAGAGGCCAAATAGCAATCACTTATGTTGACCTCGACCTGACCAGACAAGCAGGGGACTAATGAAGACGATGATTACGGGGTTCCCCAATCCTCTATAGTTCCCGATGATCCAACACTACCAAATCAACGGTCGAAGAGCTGGAGCTGGTCATATTTATCGAACATTTACCCGATCAAAAAGTATACCTGGTCACAAGGCTAGCTCCCGAGCTCAGGAAAAAATTCATTCACTTTCTTATAGCAAACATCAATTGTTTCACGTGGTCCCATCTTGACATGAAAGGGATCCCCTCATAAATAACCACCGACAGGATAAGCCTACAATCAAAATTCCATCCGGTCAAGTAGAAAATGAGGCCCCAGTCTAAGGTCAAACACACATTCATCAATGACGAGGTATCTAGACTCCTTAAAATAGGGTATATTTAGGAGGTTAAATACCCGTATTGTTTAGCAACGTAGTGGTACTCCCTAAAAAGGGGAACAAACTAGGAATGTGTGTAGACTATAAATATTTGAACAAAGAATGTCTTGAGGACTTCTTCCACCTGCTCAACATCGATTACATGATCGATGCCAGGACTTGCCATGAGATCCTTTTCTCAACGCCTATTCCGGGTACAACCAAATAAGGATGGACCCAGATGATTCGGAAAAAACCTCATTCATTACCAAGTACGGCAAGTACTATTATAACGTGATGCCATTTGGACTAAAGAACAGCGGTGCCACTTATCAATGCTTGGTAAACTGGATGTTTGAGGAACAAATAGGAAAATTGATAGAGGTTTATATGGACGACATGTTGGTTTAGTCCCTGTAAGAAGGGGACCATTTAAAACATTTGCAGTGAGCTTTCAGCATTTTGAAGAAGTACAATATGAAGCTGAACCCAAATAAGTGTGCGTTCGGAGTCGAATCAGGCAAATTCCTCAAGTTCATGGTATCCAATCGAGGAATCGAGATCAACTCCGACAAAATCAAATCCATCAAAGATATCACGATCGTGGACCGAACACGTAGTCGCCCTAGGATGATTCATCTCGAGGTCATCGGATAAGAGTCATTGATTCTTTTCGCTGCTTAAAAAGAAGAACAACTTTTCATGGAGATAGAGTGTCAATGAGTCTTGGAGGAACTCAAACGGTACTTATCGAGTCCATTGTTGCGTCATACACCGAAAGTAGATGAGAAAAAATGTACTTGTATTTGGCAATGTCAGAAATAGCGGTCGGTGAATTCCTGGTCCAAGAATAACAAGATACGCAATTTCTAATTTACTATGTTAGCAGAACCATAGGAGAGGCGAGACTAGGCACCTCGCCTGGAAAAATTGGCGCTCTCTTTGCTAAGAGCCTCTAGGAAAATAAAACCTTATTTTCAGCGTCACCCCATATGTTTTGTAACAACTTACTGTTGTAAAATATTATGCACAAACCCGAGGTATCAGGACGATTGGCCAAGTGGGCCATTGAAATCAGTGGGTACGATATTGAGTATCGACCCTGAACAACCATCAAATCTCAAATTTTGGCAAATTTCATGGCTGACATTACGGCAGCCCTAATACCCGAGGTCGAACGAGAGTTGTTGGTGAACACGGGGACGTCCTTAATAATTCGGACCCTCTTTATAGACGATGCCTTGAATGCAAAAGGGTCTGGGCTCGACATCGTTTTAAAGCCACCAACAGTAATGTAGTTAGACAATCTATCAAGGCTATAAATTGACTAACAACGAGGCCGAAATGTGGTCATGATTGCAGGTCTCAAACTAGCCAAAACTTTGAGGGCTAAGGTGATTGAAGTTAAGTGCAACTCCATCTTCATGGTAAACCAAGTTAATGGAGCATTCGAGGTCAGAAAAGAACGAATGCAAAGATAAGTGGATGAGTTACAGATAGCATTACATTGGTTCAAGGAGTGGACCTTACAACACATATCTCGGGATCGAAATAACGATGCTAATGACCTTGCTAACTAAGGATCATCGGTCTAAGCCAATGCGTTTAATTCGGGAGCAGTGGTGCAACTCATGAGATCGGTGGTAGAAGAAGGTCATTCTAAGATAAACTCATTAAGCCTGACTTTGGATTGGAGAAACAAATACGTAGAATATTTGAAAATCGGTAAATTACTCTCGGATCCAAAAGAATTGAGGGCCCTCCGTACAAAGGCAGTCTGGTTTTGTTTGTTTGAGGATGGAACCCTATTCAGGAGATAATTTGATGGCCCACTGGAAATATGTCTAGGACCAGGAGATAAGGAAACTTGTGGAAATCATTGGGGAGCTGAATCATTGGTTCGAATGGTGATCAGAACGGGTTACCACTGGATTAACATGGAAAAGGATGTGAAGAAGTTCATACGAAAATGTGATGGATACTAACGACATGCTCTGATGATACACCATCCCGTGGAGATGCTACATTTGATTTTATTGCCATGGTCGTTCATGAAGTGGGGAATGGATATCGTCCGCCCTCTTCCATGGGCACCCAGTAAGGCCCAATTTATTTTATTTATGACTAACTATTTTTCTAAGTGGGTGGAAGCCTGGGCATATGAGAAGGTCATAGAGAAGGAGGTCATCGATTTCATTTGGGACCATATCATATGTCGATTTGGAATGCCAACCGAGATCGTGTGCAACAACGGGAAACAATTCATCGGTAGCAAGGCGACAATATTTCTCGAAGACCACAAGATCAAAAGGATCCTATCAACACCCTACTACCCTAGTAGGAACAGACAAGCCAAATCAACCAACAAAACCATACTCCATAACCTAAAAAAGAAGTTGACCGACGCTAAAGGAAAATGGAAGGAACTCATGTCTGAAGTCCTATTGGAATATCGTACAACGTCGAAGTCTAGTACCACGGCTACTCCATTCTTATTGGTTTACGGTACCGAAGCTCTGATGTCGGTCAAAGTCAGAGAGCCAAGTATCAAATTTCAATATGAAACAAAGGAATCAAATGTCACGGCCATGTATATGAGCTTAGATATATTGGATAAAAGGTGTGAAGCCGCCCTTGTTCGGCTGGCTAGCCAAAAGCAACGAATCAAGAGATATTACAACAGAAGAGCCAATCTTCAGTACTTCAATGTCGGGGACTTACTGCTAAGGAAGGTCACATTAAACACCCAGAACCCGAACAAGAGAAAATCAGGGTCGAACTGGGAGAGGCTGTATCATATCATCAGAATTACCGAAAAAGGGTCGTGCAAGCTCAAGACGATGAAAAGTGAACAGCTATTGAGCAATTGGAATGTAACTCACCTAAAATGATATTACTACTAAGGTACGACCCTATTCACTCTCTTTTATTTATATTTGGGACTAACACTTGCAGGTGACCGACAAGAAGCAGTACAAAGTTTTTTAGATCTGAAAGCACGTGTTGCACTCTTTTCCCTTGAACCAGTTTTGTCCCAATTGAGTTTTTCGGCAAGGTTGTTAATGAGGCAAAAGTGGATCGCGGTAACTTAGAATCAAAGACCGATCATGAATCAGTGTTGGAGATCACATTAACAATATATGGGGCTCCTCTACAATCAACCTCGAATACTAGGGGGAGTTACCCTTGGATATCGACTTTATCAAGGAAAGAAACTTCATAGCTAAGAGTATTGATCGATAGGATTCATTGTAAAGGTCAAAAGGTCAAAACGAACCGTGCCCACATAGGCTTCTTGAACTCTGACACAAAGCAAGTACATATATGTTACTATTATGCACAAGAGTAAAAAGAAGTCTCTTCCTTGCAATCATCTTGTCTTTTAAAGTTTCTTCATTACATTCCTTAAGAAATTTCCTGCTTCTAATCCCCTAAAGGTAACGAGCCCAAGGGTCGCTTATAACCTCAGTTCGAATGATCACTCTCAAACTTGGGGGCTGCTGTCCGGAAACAAACTCGGATGGTCCAAGCTACTAGACTCGGGGAAGTAAGACCTATTAGGAAACCCTCGAATTTTAAAGTCCACAGCCAGCTCTACTAAGGGATTGTTATCTTGGGCAAGCCCAACGGGAAATAAAGTCCACTGGCCAACTCCCAAACTAAAAGGTTACGACAATATTAGAACAGCTCAGAGACGTCTGGGACCCATAATAAAAACCAGGACTTCAAAAAGAAACTTTTCATAACCGGTTCTAAAGGCTACCATCGGTAAACTATAATCTGAATTACTTACTTTGGGAGAAAGTTTCCAATTACACCGAACCCCCAAGATGCCTTCAAATAGAATAATGTAAAGGCGAGGTTTATTTGAACCTTCGAACATAAGCTAAATTATTTCATTCTAAGATATTTTGATCTTTATGAACACAAATAATAAAGCAAAGGAAAAACTCGAAGGCTGAAAGGGAAAGAAATCTTTATATATTTATCCAATAATCTTTTTACAAGGGAGAAATGGCCTCGATACATAAATTTACAAGGGCCAAAACAGCCTCAAAAAATCAAAACAAAAGACAAAACATCTAAAAAGATCCTATGTGGCCTAATCTTCACCGAGGGCTACATCGTCATCTTTGGGTCTTCACCACCTTCGAGCTCATCTTGGTCCTTGGACCCCTTGGAATACTCCTCTTCAGGATAAGCCAGCTCCTGGTCTTGGCCTCAGACACCTTGGCATTCTCGGTCTCAGCCATTGGGTCGAAGCCTTGAGCTTGAACCCCTACTAGGGCCTCTCTTCGGGATTGCTACTTCATGTGCTCCACAAAATGTTTCACTTGATCCTTAGCTACCAGGGCATCAGCCGTATGCTGGGCCACCTTCTCATCAACCTAGGCCTTCACCACAAGGATCTCCGACCTGGACGCCTCAAGTTCCTTGCCCAGAATTTCTCGGTTGGAGAGCACTGAGCTCAGCTGAGACGGGTCTCGCTGATTTTTTTGGTCTGAGTCGGGGCCTTTTTTTTGCAGACTGGAGTTGGTCCTCAGTCGATGTAGACATATAATTTCTGATCCTCCCCGAGATTTTACACATGTTAGTGTTCAAATACTTAGTTTAGGTTTAATATCGCTATTTTAACTAGTTTTTGACTCTTTTACTTCAATTTATCACAAAAATAAAAAGTATAAAAATATTTTCACTTTATTTTCAAGAATATCAGTATTTTTGATAGTAATATTATTAGAGTTTTGCGATGATTTTAATCTACTTATCTTTTTTATTTTTTAGTATGATATTTTGATAAATACCATAAATAATTTTATTTTAATAGTTAGTTTTATTTTAATAGTTATTTCTACTTAAGTATGATTAATTGTTATATGTGGGTAATATTTTAAGTCTTGTTCCATGAGAAAGAATCAAATTTGGGCTAAAACAATCCTTTTTCGGCCCCATTTTCGGATTTAAAGCCCAAATCCCTAACCCTTACACCCTTAAGAGAACCCTTCTTTTTCATCTTTAGTAAACTCCGACCCTAAGACAAAAATAGAGCCTTCACCTTCAACCTACACCACCAAATTGCCGACCTCCCCCCCTCCCCCCCCACACACACAACCCTTCTGCCACTTTCACCATTGACGTCGCCGGCCAACATCAACAACCATTTTCCACTTTTTTTCTTTAACTCCTCCTTTCTTCACATATCTGGTGATGGTGCCAGCAAAAGAATTGACAATCACACACACACCCACGCAAAGTAAGAGGAACAGAAGAATGGACAAGAACAAAGGGGAACGACAATCCAAGGAGTAACAAAGTCTAATACTTCATCTTGTATTTTCTGGTCCATTTACAAAACTTAGATGAAGCAACCATTTTTCTATATTAGAGCCAAGGTTAAGATAATGTTTTTGGTGTAATATATTACGAATCTCACATAAAAAGAATGGAGATTATTCAATTTTTGAGTGATTGAGGTGCTGAATTTGGTTCGGATTTACGGTCTCCGGTCATTTCAGTCGCGGTTCCTGTCAGATTCTTGTTGCTGTTTCTCGCTTAATTTTTGGGGTCTAGATCTATGTAGTTGTTGCGTTTTATTGCTTTTGAGGTTCAACATCTCTCGCTTATCTTTATTTTACTTGTTAATAGTGGCGATAAGTGCAAAATTGCTTCTGTGATTGTTTCTTCTCTTATGAGTTTCTTATGAATTTTGTGTTTGTTGTAGAGTTTATATTATGTTTCTTAAAGTTTGAGTTACTGAAGTAGTTGCTTTTTTTTGGTTATTATTGTTTTGAATTTAATCGTGATTTAGATTGTTAGGCAAAAATTAAGGTAAGAAATAAAAGCTGTTGAATCTATTTTGGAAATTGAGTTACGGGAGTTGATTAAAAGAAGCAAACGATGGTCCAAGCTTAATTGAGTTTAGGATAACATGTTTATTGCCTTATTTATTTTATTTCAACCATTACGAGCATGTTTGGTCCAGGCCCGAGTAGGCAAATTGTAGGTCACTTCTTTTATTTTATTCGAGGCGAGAGGTTGTGTCCTTTAGTTTATTATCCGGGGAATGCCCCGCGAAATTTATATATATTTTTATTCGGGTAATGCTCCAAAGTATTTATTTTTGGAAAGCCGAGAATAGAACTTGTAGTATTTTTATTTTTTATTTTATTAGGTGGGAGAGACCTCGAGCCTCTTGTGTATTTATTTTTCTTTTTTGTGTTTATTTTACCTCAATTTGAATATTTTAAAAGCCAACTAGATCGAGTATGCAACCTTCACTTTCACAAGACTCGAAGAATGTCTAACACCTTCTCTTCGGGTTAAATGAATCATGTTACCTAGAACTCCGGTGCAAACTTAGTTTTGGAGTCCAACGTACTTTAAAAGGAAAAATTATTTCTAAAAAAATGGTGACATGAAACACCAAAACCAAATGCCAGGTGGCGACTCCCAGAATCCTTTACTACACAAATTATTGTCACTTTCTGATTGAAAACCCTTTTTGAACTTTACAATTCTTTTTAAGAGGGTTTAGTGAAGGTTGAAAGAAAAGGATGTGATGGCTCTAGCGATTCTGCCGGGGGGTTGCATGTTCGAGCTGATTCTGTGATCTTCTTGGCTTTTTAGAATATTCAGCTGAGGGTTTTATATATTTTTTATTTGCTTTGTTTGATTTTTATTTTGTTTTTATTGTTTTATTATTTGCTAGTTATTTACGTGTTTACAGTTTTTTCTTTATATGTTACTACTTTATAATTGTCATTATTTGCATAACCTCGAGTCAATTCTTTCTGCAACAAGTCTCAGAGTACGCGCCGTATGCACGAACTCTTTGTTGAATCACCCTTATTTTAAGAGGGGGGCCATCAGATATATGGAGTGGGTGGAAAGCTTGAGCAGCCACTATCGACCGTACGCTCCCCCGAATTGCCTTGTCTAATGAACCCCAAACTTAGGTCAGCCTTTAGGTCATGCTTATTTATATTATGTCATTTACACTTAGTAGGGCTCGGTCCCAAACACCGTGTCCCTTTATAGGATGTCTATCCAAATTATATCAAAACGGGCCCATGGCCCAAAAAGACATTTAATCATCCATATATGCTACATGTTGCATTCTTTAAGGGTAAATGAGTCATTTGGCAGACCAATGATGGTTGAGAGTAAATGAGAAAGAAAAGAGGCTGAAGTATAAAGATGAAGTAAGTAGGACCCATTTATATTTTTCTTTTATAACTCTTTCAAGAAAAGACAAAAAAATTGAAAATTCAAAATTCAAAAAGATTTTGCACTTTCCCTTATTTTCCAAAAAAAAAAAAATTAAAAAAAAAAGAGAAAAAATCCAAAAAGGTTTTACATGTTTCATCTTTTTTTTTTTAAAAAAGACAAAAATATGTTTTCTCTAAATCATGTTTTTTTAAATTCTCCCGAATCCAATCTTTCCGAAGTACCCATGCCTGATTTTCGTCTTTTGGAGCGGATACGTATGTACCCTGTCACACCTCTTTTTGGCTACTACAACCCCGCGAAGGGCGTAGATAAGGGAGTTTTTCCAATTAAAGGACAATCGAAACGGGATTCAATTATTTAAGAAAATTTCAGAGTCGCCATTTGGGAGATTTATGTGTCTCAAGTCACCGTTTAAAATCTCGAATAGAGGAAAGAATGACTCTGTTTAACAGTCCGCGAACCAGAAATCCGGGTAAGGAATTCTGTTAACCCGATATAAGGTGTTAGGAATTCCTGAATTCCGTGGTTCTAGCACGGTCGCTCAACTATTATATTTTGCTTAAATTATCTGATTTTAAACAATTATGAACCTATGTGTCAATTTTAACTTATTAACCACTTTTTTTTAGAGAATTCCAACGTTATTAAAACACGTCTTGAACCATGTCACATAAATGCAACCGTGATTTTTGACATATTTTAATATCGTTGGGATTTAGATTTGGGTCAAATAAATGCGCACCCGAATTTAGGAAAGTAATATTATTAAGCACGCTTAGAGAAGCATTATTAACAGTGCGAGAGGCCGTGAAAATTCGCTAAACGGCATCTTCCCGAGTTTTAAGTATTTAAAAGGCAAAGTTGAAGATGGCCACGCATTTGTGATTTTATTTGGCGTGGCGCGCCTCGAGTCTATTTTAAAAGATACTTAAGACTAAACGCTCGGAGTGCCATAACTATTTGTTATCTATCAGGGCTCACCCCCGGGTTACTTCAAAAAGCGAATTAATAAAGATTAAACATGGAAGGGACCTTAAGTAATTGAATCACATAAGGCTTCTTGGGGGGTGTAGGCGGCATTTTCGGCCAAGGCAGGATGTGAAGTAAGTATTTGTTGAAATGAAATTTCACACAGGAAAAGGATTGATTCTCCGGTTAGGCTTATGAATAGGCCCAAATTCATGAGGGCATTCCAAACAGTCCTCACAAAGGCTCACATGTGACAATAACTAGGCTCCCAAGTGAAGCCCAGCTCGATAGCATGATTGTGGACGACACCATCACAATTGGGCCAAATGACAACCCAAAGCATAAATATTGAATACATTTGAAGTAACACACATCATTTGGAAGAAAACAAACAACTAAAATTCAAATGCAAAGTAGATTTAGAGCTAACTTGGATTCATTAAAATCATCTAACGCCTTAGCTTACCTTAAGGCACATTCAACCAATGAAACTATAATAAAACTTAGCTTAATAAAACTAAGGCGACGCAAATGGAATAGGATACACACAGCCTAGATCTAACACTATTATGCCATCTGATTGGTGGTATCAAAAAGGAAATTATTACATGACTAGCACGACCAGACCAACTACAACCTACTTTAGAAATTTCACGAGTTCAACTTCAAAAGCTATAGAATAAAACAAAACAAAAGCAAAACATGTGATATCCACAAGTAACAATGTATCTGTTTGCTCCTCAAGTCATTACTTCAATATACATGCTTAAATGGACTCCAAGGACCGGAATATACCTGAAAATAGAAAAAGAAAGCAGAGAAATGAGGAATCAACATAAGAGCAGCAACAGGAGCAATATTCATCAGCAAACCAACCCTGGAATGGTCGAAAGACACCACTTTAAACAATTTTGAATTTACACAATGTCACTCAAAATACAAAATCAGTTTTTGACCAAAATGATTCCAAGACTTGTATATCACCCATATTTCAGCTTATTTTAACTATCAACTGTTCGAAATTTTGTTAGGGAGTAGATTCCACAAGAACTCTCGGAAGATCATTCAATGAAACAGTAACATTTTCTGGATTTTAACTCTCTAAATAGCAGCCTTTGTTTCTGGTTTATTTTTCAGCCTCTATTCCCTGTTTTTCTTGCTTGAAAGCAAGAAAATATCCTTTATAAGCAAGGAAAGTGGGGCAAACAAATAGTTCCAGCTTTGCACTATTGCCCTTTTATATTTTCAAATTTGCATTTGTATTTTTCATTTATTTGCCTAGATTGCTCTAATTAGTTTTCAAAATCTCTAAAACAACCCCAAGTCAGCTTCCAGGAAGCTTCTAATTTAGTTACCAAAGAATCCCCATCCCATTTCCCTAGAATATCCTCAATTGTCCTGGTTTTTTGCCCTCCGTCTAACCCATCCTATTACTTGGTTTTTGGTTGCCCAGACCATAATCAAAAAGTCCAGGTCGAACCAAAATAGCCCAAACAACAAGCAAATTGGAACCCAATTCAGGAGTAACCCAAAGGTGCTTTTAGTGTTTAACCTCAAACCTATGTTATTAACCAAATGGGTTCGATAACCCCCTAAACAGGCTGAAACCAATTCAACTAAGTAAAAAAAAGAGATGGGGATGAAACAAAGGCTGCCAGAACAAATAAAAATAAAATAAAATAAATAAAAAAACATTTGAAAAAGAGAGAGAGAGGTTTACCACTTCGATGGGATTGAATCGATGATTTAAAACAACCACCATGCAGCAAAGAAAACTCGACCAATTTGTGCACCTTGGTTGGAGACTGGTGACCTTCGAACGGATCCAAAACTAGCATTAATAAATTGTTCTTGGCTAGAACAATTATTTAATGCGAGTCCTGAATCTTCTCGAGGATAGCCACTACGAAGCCGAACCAGGCTGGTTGTCCTAAGGTTCTTGCTTGTCCTTTGATTTGAACCTAAGACTGAACATGTGGGGGCTTTTGGGGGAAATTATAGTGTTCAGGGAAGTGAGAGGAGCGAGTGGTGAGAGTTTAAGGGTGATTGGGAAGTAACACCGCCAGAGACGAGGGGAGCGGCTGTCACCTCTTCGAATATTCGAGGCGTTTGAGCCTGATTCGAGGAACATGGGTTGTATGTTTGGATAAAGGGGGTTAAGATGCATATATGATGTTACTTGCCGCCGACAACGGTAATTTCCGGCCGGCAGCGGACGGCGGAGGGACGGTGGTAACATGAGGTGAAAGGTTGTACTTGGTCCTAGGCTGTCTGATGGCACATATTATTGTAATTGGGGCTTAGTTATTAGCCGTTAGATGGCTGGAGATAAACTGTCGAGATCAAATGCTTCAATATGGTGTCGTATTAATGAGGGGTGGGGCTGGACCGGGCCTGGGAAACGGGTTGGGATGAACGGGGTGGGTTTTAAGGTAGTGCTTGAACTAGCCCAAATTATCTTGTATTATTTTTGTTTTCAGCCTTTATCTCCTTTTGCTTCCTCTTTTTTTTCATTATTATTATTAATATTTTGGATTATTTAAAAATAACAAAGACCTATTTTAATTCCAAATCCCAACTGATTATTAAAAAAAACTAAATCCCTTGATAAATTCGAAAATTAATATAAAACCATCCAAAAGAATTATTTTTTTTATTTTCTTTCCTTTTTCCTTTTCAAATTAAATAAAAAATTAGCTCCTAATAAGATCATTATACCAAGTTAAATTAGTTAGCTCTATATGATAATCATCACAAATAATTAAATGCAAAAGAAAACCTGCAACAATTTCAAAAATTAAAATTGAAAATAAAAGGTAAACTAACTCCTAATTTCTAAAATGTGCAAAGTACTCTAAATGCAATGCATGTACTTTTTGTGTTGTTTTTATGCACTAAAAATGCACACACGACTGCAAACAAATAACAGAACGTGCCACAACCCGCCGAAATTAAAAATAAAACAACAAGAGCAAATTATTTGTTTGAAGTTATAGGAGCAACACATATAGGGAAAAAATCACGTGCTCACAGCTGCCCCTCTTTCCTCGGAAACTTTAAGATTTTTCGTGCAAAGATAAATGAGCAAATACGAGCGATTTTTGCCCGTTTGAATACTCCGCGTGAAGCATTTTTGAAAAGTTTGGCCGCACCCTGCTTCCGAGGTTGCCTACATATCCTTGGCTAAAAAGGAATCAGGTCAGTGTAGTTCGGGAGTATTTGGTAGTAGGGACTACCAAGAGTTGTGATCTCACTACTGCTACTGCTAGACCCTCCTTATTACACCTTTTTAAGAAAATGAAGAAGCTAAACTAAGCTATGAACTATGAATTACAAAAGGACCTATCTACGTCTTCAGTCTTGCTCTTGATCTTTATTGCCTTGCTGCCTTGTGTTTCTTCCTGTAAACTCCTTGTTGCCTTGTTGACTGATATTTCTTCCTGTGAACTCCTCGTTGCTTTGTTGATTGATATTTCTTCCCGTGAACTCTTCGTTGCTTTGTTGACTTCTTGCTCTTCTCTTTTCTATGTTTGATGCCTAATCGCTGGACTTGAAATGTATTCCCTTGTTCTTTAGGGGGACGCCTAATTCCCAAAACATTGGAACTTTGAAAAAGATTGCCTTATTCAAAACATGAAACTTTGGAAAATATTCCCTTATTCTCTAGGTGGGTGCCTGGTTGCCAAAGCTTGAAATTTTGAAAAATATTCCCTTGTTCTTCAGGTGGACGCCTGATTACTCAGACTTGAAATTTTGAAAAATATTCTGACAGGTGGGTGCCTAATTACGAAAACTTGGAATTTTGAAAAATATTCCCTTATTCTGCAGGTGGGCACCTGATTACCAAGACTTGAAATTTTGAAAAATATTCTCTTATTCTGCCGGTGGACGCTTGATTATCAAAACTTGAAATTTTGAAAAACATTTCCTTATTCTGCAGGTGGGTGCTTGATTACCAAGACTTGAAACTTTGAAAAATATTCCCTTATTCAAAACTTGAATCTTTGGAAAATATTCCCTTATTCTCCAGGTGGGTGCCTGGTTGCCAAGACTTGAGATTTTGAAAAATATTCCCTTATTCTTCAGGTGATCGCATGATTCCCAAAGCTTGAATCTTGAAAATTACTCCCTTATTCTATAGGTGGGCGCCTGATTACCAATCTTGGAATTTGGAAAAATATTCCCTTATTCTACAGGTGGGCGCCCGATTACAAAACTTGAATCTTGAAAAATACTCCCTTGCTCTACAGGTGGGCGCCTGATTCCCAAAGCTTGAATCTTGGAAAGTACTCCCTTGTTCTACAGGTATGCGCCTGATTACCAATCTTGGAATTTTAAAAAATATTCCCTTGTTCTACCGGTGGGCGCCTGATTACCAAACTTGAATGTTGAAAAGTACTCCCTTGTTCTACAGGTGGGCTCCTGATTAACAATCTTGGAATTTTGAAAAATATTTCCTTTGTTCTATAGGTGGGTACCTGATTACCAAACTTGAATCTTGAAAAGTACTCTCTTGTTCTACAGGTGGCCGCCTGATTACCAATCTTGGAATTTTAAAAAATATTCCCTTATTCTAAGGTGGGTGCCTGATTACCAAACTTGAATCTTGAAAAGTACTCCCTTGTTCTACAGGTAGGCGCCTGATTACCAAACTTGAATCTTTGAAAAGTATTCCCTTGTTCTGCAGGTGGGTGCCTGATTACCAAACTTGAATCTTTGAAAAGTATTCCCTTGTTCTGCAGGTGGACGCCTGATTAATAAAGCTTGAAATTTTGAAAAATTCTCTCTTTTGTTCTACAGGTGGCGCCTGATTACCAAAACTTGCATTTGAAGTGTATTCCCTTATTCTACAGGTGGGCGCTTGATTACCAAGACTTGAAATTTGAAATGTATTCCCTTGTTCTCCAGGTGGGCGCCTGATTACTAAAACTTGAAATCTGAAATGTGTTCCCTGAGACTGCTGCTCGTGTACCTGATCACAACAAAACAAACAAAACAAGAGAAATTCTTTTTGCCACAGTTTGGTGTCGGGTGGATCTCCGAGTATTAATCAAATCCCATTATCAACTATTTCTAAAATTTGAAAGCTAAATCCCGTTATTCAGGAGGGTCCTGACATCTCTTTACTAGTAGCAACTTTTAAGATTAGGCTATGTTTCTCGAAAGGCATTATTTTTCACTATGTCTTGTTAACTGAGTTATGTCTGCTGGGGATCTACTGGGGACTGGTGATTAAAGCTACTTCTCATTATCCAGGAGGGTCCTGACAACTTTTAATTAGATGACAAATGCGTCTGTTGGGGATTAGTATTTAGAGCTACATCCATTACCCAAACGGGTCCTGACGACTCTTGTCGACTCTTGTTGGGGATATATTTGCGCCTGCCCATGTTACCATGCTTGTTTTTATTTTAGGCTAAGTCCCATTTTTTAGGAGGGTCTGACAACTCTTAACTGAATCCTATTTCATCTTGCAAGTCATTTTATTCCCTTTGTTATCCATGATTACCTTTAACCTTAAAATAAGTCCCATTTCCCAGGAGGGCCATAAGGGTCCCGGCTTAAATGCCAATTCTAACTTCTGGTTGTTTCTGCTAGTGATGATTGTCCAGGAGGGTTTTTGCTACTCTTACTGGGGGAGGTGTTGGTGCTTGCCCATGTTACCCGCACCTGTTTGAGTTTTAAACTGCGTTCCATCTCAACTTCTATGCTTCTTTTAACCCTTAATTGTTCCTGTTGGGGTTTGCTAGTTAAAGATTATCCCCTTATGCTCTTTGTTGGGGAGGACACTTATGACGGATTATGTCCCTTATTGGGTTTGAACTGAGCCACCACTTCCAGGTGGACCTTGAGATTTGATCATACTTGCCATGTGCCTGCTTTCCCCTATGGATGGCCTCCCTTAGGCTTTTCTGGAATTTTTCTTGCCCCCGTGTCAATCAAAGAAAACTAGTCAGTTTGAAAAGTGGTGGTTTTCTTGCGGCATTCTTGTTGGAAGCGGCCTCCTTACCGTCATGTTCCGTTATGTTCAAATTTCCATGTTGACGACGAGTTTCCTGAGTCGGTTGGCTGACCTCCGAACCTTTATGGCTTTACTTTGCTCGTCCATTCCTGGACCTTTTGCCATAATCCTCGCACCTTTCCCAAAATTACCAAGTCAATGTATTATGCTTGGCTGACCCACTGACCCTTGTGGCATACTTTGTTCCTCATCTTTGTGTTACGGTTGTGCCTCTTTGTCTGAAGCCTTTTGCCCTTCCTGACGATTGATGAGTTAATGTATTATGCTTGGTCAACCCATATGACCTTTCACACTTTGTGTTGTGCTAAAGTTGCATCCCTCCCGAGATTGCCCGGTCAGTGTGTTATGCTCGGCTGACCCCAGAACCTTTGTGGTTCTAGTTTGCATCCCTATCTATGTGTGGTGCTCCTTCACTTTGCTAACTCTTGTCTCTTCCATCAATTGAAGCTCTTGTGAGTCTTTCCCCTTGTTGTTTCAGACTTTGTTATCTTTGCAAAATTTTTGGGTGTCATGCGCTTTGTCCCTTTGGGAGCTGATAATAGGCTTTGAAATTTCTCCAGTTTGCTTAAACAAAAGACTTTAGAGACTCGAAAGAAAAAATGAAATGCAATGACTCAGAACGGTATTTAGGGTAAAGAATTCCCCTTTCCCTGACTGTTGAAAGGAAGAGAAAGAGGACTTATCTGAGGAGTAGTAGCTGGTCTTTCATGATCATGACATGCACTTCGGCCCAGTTGATCCAGTCTGTCCCGATGACCGGCCTTCTGTTGCCATGCTTTTGTTGTTGTGACCATATCTGACCCAATTCCTTCAACCAAACCCTAGATTTGCTTTCCTTACGGTGTTCTGAGCGGATTTCTGCCAATAACCCCTTTTCGGTTGTTGCTTCTTGCCTTACCTTCGCCTCACGGTGCCCGTGAAGGTTTTCACCAATGAGGCTCTCTCATTTTTGTTTCTCTTAATTCTTGTTGCCTTATGGTGCCCGTGAGGGTTTTCACCAATACGACTCTCTCATTTTATTATTTTCTGTAGGAACTAGAGTGCTGCCCCGAGGTATGGTCCACTTCTCCTTGCTTGCCCCGGTATTTCTTACAGATTGGTCAGAACGTCTTTCTCTGGACTGTAATGTGGGCTTTTGGATAGGGCTAGAAAGAGAGAGTATCAAAGGCTCAAAACAATTTAAATCTTTTCAAAATTACAACTTTTGGAATCAAATTCTTACAACAACCACTACTTCTGCCCCAGTTTCTTGCTTGGGGATTTTTGGACTTTATTTTGATGAGACTGAACCGTGAGGCTGCCTACGTATCCTTAAAAGGAATCAGGTTATACGTAGTTCAAACTGATTCCTTATGTTCGCCATTGTTTGATTTCCTTTTCCTCTTCTCCTCATGCTACTTTTTTACTTTTTCCTTTTCTTTTTTTTTCTTTTCTTTGCTTTTACTTTCTCTTTTTTTTCTTTTTCTTTCTTTGTTTTGTTTTACTTTCTCTTTTCATTATTGTCTATTCTCCACCTTTTATAATTGCATTTCTCACTCTTGTTATTGATTCCGAAAAAGGGGATATGAAAAGAAAAATAACGGAAGCTCAAAGGGTTAACAAAGGGTACATTGTTTAGATAGCTGAATAAAATGCCTTTATCGTTCCAATCTATAAAACATGCCAAGTAAAAACAAACGCCAAGTATAGACAATGATCCAAACGAAAGAAAATCATACATAATATCTTTTGACGACATCTGAATTGATAGACATTTCTACACATTTTCCTTCCACATCTATTAGATACAATGCTCCAATAGACAACACTCTTGACACGACAAACGGTCCTTGCCAGTTCAGAGTGAACTTAGCCTTTACGCGTTTCAACACCAATTATCCTACTTCAAACTTTCTGGGACGCACTTTCTTATTAAATGCCATGGACATCCTCTGTTGATACAACTGGCCGTGAAAGACCGCTGCCAACCGTTTCCCATCAATCAAACTCAACTGCTCCAAATGAGCTTTGACCCATTCTTCGTCGTCGATTCCTGCTTCAGCCACGATCCGTGGGGAGGGGATTTTGATTTTGGCCGGGATTACTGCTTCGGTGCCATACACTAACAAGTATGGGGTCGTCCCTAGCGAGGTGCGAACGGTAGTGTGATATCCTAACAATGCAAAGGGTAACCTCTCATAACATTGCCTGGACCCTTCCACCATTTTACGAAGTATATTCTTTATGTTCTTATTGGCCGCCTCAACCACTCCGTTCGCCCTTGGGCGGTACGGGGTAGAATTTCGATGTGTGATCTTGAACTGCTGACATACTTCTCTCATTAAGTGACTGTTGAGATTTTCCCCATTATCAGTGATGAGAGTCTTGGGGATTCTGAACCGACAAATGATATTTGCATGCATAAAGTCGACCACGACCTTCTTGGTCACTGCCTTGAAGGTTTTGTCTTTAACCCATTTGGTGAAATAGTCAATAGCAACCAGGATAAATCTGTGCCCGTTAGAAACTGCTGGCTCGATAGGACCGATGACATCCATGCCCCAAGCAACGAAAGGCCATGGTTGTAGACATCGTATGTAATTCAGACGGCGGAGAGTGAATTAAGTCTCCATGCACCTGACATTGGTGACATTTGCGCACAAAGCTGATACAATCCTGCTCCATAATGAGCCAATAATATACTGCCCGGAGAATCTTCTTTGCCAAAACGTATCCGCTCATGTGTGGCCCACAGGCGCCATCATGTACCTCATTCATGATGGCTGTAGCCTACCCAACATCTACGCATCTTAGCAAACCAAGATCTGGCGTTCTTTTGTATAATATTCCTCCACTGAAGAAAAACTCACTTGACAAACGACGGATTGTTCTCTTCTGGTCACTCATGGCTTGTACCGGGTATACACCTCTCCTGATATATTCCTTGATATCGTGGAACCAAGGCTCGCCGTCAAGCTCTTCTTCCACCATGTTGCAATAAGCATGTTCATCATGGACCTGGATATGTATCGGGTCAACATAAGCCTTGTCCGGGTGATGTAACATTATCGCCAGAGTAGCCAAGGCATCAGCAACTTCATTGTGAATTCTAGGGATGTGCCTGGACTCTATTGATCGGAATCGTTGACAAAGATCATGCAAGCATTGCCGGTATGGTATGAGCTTTAAGTCTCTTGTTTCCCACTCCCCTTGAATCTGGTATACCAGAACGTCCGAGACCGAGACTTCCTGGACACCCCTGTCTGCTGCTAATTTCTGACCCAAAATGCATGCCTCATATTCTGCCATGTTGTTAGTGTAATAAAAGCGGATTTGAGCTGCGACTGGGTAGTGATGCCCTTCTTCAAAAATGAGCACTGCTCCTATACTAACGCCTTTCATGTTGGAAGCCCCATCGAAGAACAGTTTCCATCCCGACCTCTCATCCCGTTCCATTTCATCAATATGAGGATCACTTCCTCATCCAGGAAGTATGAGTTCAAGGGCTCACATTCTTTATGTTGGAAACACGTTCTCAAGGCATTATACTAAACGTGTGTTCATATTTGTAGGTTTTGATGAATGACAAACTATGCGCAAATTGACATTTGACGAGGTCCAAGCACAAAGCGCAAAATTGATATATAACGAGATTCAAGCACAAGACAAAGATCGAGATTAAGTTTTATATGAGTCGGTATTTAATTGTGATCTTGATCCGACAACTTGAACTCAAGACTTGGCTTCTCTCGTAAAAATATTTTTAACAAATCATGCATATTTATTTTAGAGCAAAATGATTTTAAATAATGCATATTTACTTTAGTCAAAATGATTTTAAAACGTGCCTCTAAAATCTGGACTAAGATAATCGATTATGTACTTATGATAATCGAATATGTTTAAGTCAGCTGCTTGACAATCGATTGTGAACTTATGACAATCGATTGTGTTAAGGCAGTGAGCATTAGATTTTTCAAATCTGCATGACAATCGATTGTGAACCTTATGACAATCGATTGTGATGAGGCAGTGTCCATCAAAGTTTTTCAAAGATCAAAATAATCGATTGTGAAGCTAATGACAATCGATTGTGAAGAGACAGTGTCCATCAGATTTTTCAAAGTCACAAAATAATCGATTGTGAACATATGACAATCGATTGTGTTGAGGCAGTGTCTTCCAGACTTCTTCAAAGTTATTAAATAATTGATTGTGAACCTATAACAATCGTTTGTCAAGAGGCAGTGTCTAAATTGATTTTTCAAGACTGATATATAATCGATTGTTAACTTAGTATAATCCATTGTATAACTGAACGTTGCCAAAATATTTTCAAATACAGTCGAGTAATCGATTATTGATTTCTTATAATCGATTGTTTTAATTAAAATCTGGAAAGGATTTTTTAAACGTTGCTGAGTAATCGATTGTAGATTTCTGACAATCGATTGTTTTACGTAAAATCTGGAAATGATTTTTTGAACGTTGCCAGTAATCGATTATTGATCTTAGATAATCGATTGTTAAGCGTAAAATCTGGGATTGATTTTTGGAAGAACTGGCAAACAATCGATTGTGGTAATTTGACAATCGATTGTCACATAGTAAAATCAGCAATTCTTAATTGGCAATTAGGCAACGGTAATACAAAATTTTTCAGCAATAAATACAGCTTCAATTCAGTCTTTTATGAACAACAACATACAACAACTGATCATACAATTGCTAAAGCTTGCATACTTTATTGCTTATCATTTTATATTCATTACATAAGCTTTTGAGAGCCAAATTCTTGTCGAAAGTTGTTGCGATCTTGAGCGTATTCTTTTTACTCATATCTACTCTTAAAGGAGTGTCTTGTTTGAGTGCTAAGTGTTTTTGTACACTTGAAGGGAAGTGTTAGTCCCTTGTGTTGTAAGAAGGAACTTGTGTTTCCTTGGTTGAAGTCTTGGAGTGTTGTATCTCCGAGCAAAGGTTGTTGAGGCTTGTGTCCTCAAGTTGTAACGGTTTGTTGAGCACCCGTAAGCTTAACAAGTTAGTGGAAATCTCGAGAGAGTCTCTCGGGGACTGGACTAGCCACGGGTTGTGGTGAACCAGGATACATCAGTGCGTTTGTTCTAATTTATTTACTTATCGCACTTATTTATTTCCTGCAATTTTTAAATTCCGCAAGTTTACGCTAATTTTTATTGTAACGCTATTCACCTTTCCCTCTAGCGTTAAGCGTATTATCTAACAATTGGTATCATAGCCCAACTCTCTGAAGACTTAACCGTTTGAGAGAAACATCCATGGCTTCTACTCGTGATTCTTTTGCAGGAATAGGTGAAGGACAATGCTCCACCCGACCACCGCTATTCGATGGTACAAATTATACATACTGGAAGGAGAGGATGAGAATATTTGTACAATCAAATAGTTTTCATCTTTGGAAGGTCATAGTGAATGGAGAACAAATTCCAACCAAGAAGGTTGAAAATGAATGGGTCCCAAAGTCCGAAGATGAATACGATGCGGATGATATCCGAAAGGTGCAAAATAATGCTAAAGCTATTAATTTATTATATTGTGCTGTAAATGCTGATGATTACGGGAAGATATCTTGTTGCACAACGGCGAAGCAAATGTGGGACAAGCTGGAAATTACGTACGAAGGTACGGACCAGGTAAGGGATGCCAAAATTGATTTCCTAACCCATGCATATGAATTGTTTCACATGAAGGAAGGCGAAAAGGTCAATGAGATGTTTGAACGATTTTCAAAAATTGTAAATGATTTACATGCTCTTAAGAAGACCTTCACGGATAAGGAACTTGTCCGAAAATTCTCCAAAGTCTCACTCCGGAATGGCGATCCAAGGCCGACACGATTCAAGAATCCATTGGCATTTCAAATGTCACCATCGAAGCATTAAGAGGTAATCTTAAAACTTATGAATCTACTATACTTATCCCTCTTGTTGATGATCAAAGGAAGCAAAGAATCGCTCTCAAGGCAAGCACAAGCCAACCTCAAAATGATGAGGACGGAGACAACGAGTTCGGACTCGTTATCAAGAGATTTCAAAAGTTCATGCGAAAAGAGTATGAACGAAAGGGCAAAAAGCAAGGAGATAAAATAAAGTGCTATGAGTGCGGAGATACCGGGCACATTAAATCAAATTGCCCAAATGCTAAAAAGGAGAAGAAATCCTTCAAGAAGCAACGAGCATACATATCTTGGGGAGGCGACTCCGGTGACGAGTCAAGTGAGGAAGAAGAAGATGAAGCCGCAAATCTTTGTCTTATGGCACAAGAAGACAACAAAGAAGAGGTATGTCAAATTTCTTCCAAAAATTTCTTTTCCCTTGAAGAAATGCAAAATGCTTTTGATGAGTTGTATAGCGAATTTATTAAAGCTTCAAAAACTGTTAAGAGTATAAAAGAAAATGCTTCTTTAAAAGAAAAAGATTTTCAAAAACAACTCTCTTTTAAAGAAAAGGAATTGGAAAAACTGATATTAGAAAATGAGAAGTTGAAAGAGGAAAACAAATTTTTTGGCAAGAGAAGCGCCGACAAGCCCGAAAGTTCTAGAAATTGTACTTCTTGCATGCATCTCAAAAATGAAGTAGAAAGGCTTAAGGGCACCTTAGATAAGTTTAACTCTTCTCATAAAAATTTGAATGAAGTGCTTGTTAATTTGAAGTCGACCAAGCATGGCATAGGTTTTAGAAACGAGCCTAAAGAGAAAGTTGAAGCCAACCCCCAACCACCTAAGGCTCAAGCTAGGATAAATAAAACAAATGTTCATCCTAGATACAACAAACCTAGAAATGGTTTTCATCAATTGCAACCTAGAAATAATCATGCTAGAAATAATGCACATTCTAGGCCAAACACTAGAAGGAATGTTGAACCTTTTAGAACACCTAGAAATGACTTCCAACCTAGAAACAACTATTCTAGAAATGATGCATATCCTAGAACAAATGGTAGGAGAAATGATTTTCATGATTTGCGCAATAGTTATATTGTCAAGAATAGAGTAAATGAATTTCGTCCGTCCAATTACTACCAACCTAGAAGGATGCATAATCCTAACGTGACTTGTCATTATTGTAGAAGAACTGGACATATTGCTCCTGCTTGTTTTACACGACATAGACATAACACTCAATCACATCCCTATGATTTGCCTAACCCCCAAGGACCCAAAATGGCATGGGTACCTAAAACTCATTAATCTGTTTTGTAGGTATGTTTGAAGGGATCAAGTGTACTATGGTACCTTGATAGTGGATGCTCCAAGCACATGACGGGAGACGAATCCAAATTCCTTCAACTAGAACACAAGGAAGGGGGAAGTGTTATTTTTGGTGATAACAACAAAGGAAAGATTATCGGCATCGGATCGGTCGGTAAGGATGAAATTTCTTCCATTAAGCATATATTACTTGTGAAAGGTTTAAAACATAATCTCTTGAGCATAAGTCAATTATGTGACAAGGGAAATCTTGTTTTATTTGATTCGGATGAATGCTTAGTTTTTAGACGTAGCGATTTTAAAATTATCCTTCGTGGTTTTAGAATGGATAACATTTATATGGTTGATCTTGCAAATTCTTCACCCGAATATGTGAATTGTTTAATGAGCAAAGAGGATGATTCTTGGTTATGGCATCGTAGAGTAGCTCACATCAACATGCATCTTTTGAACAAACTGGTTTCACAAAATTTAGTTGTTGGTCTTCCAAATTTGAAATTTGAAAATGACTCTATTTGTGGTTCCTGTCAAAAAGGAAAGCAAACAAAAGCATCTTTTAAATCGAAAAATATTGTTTCAACTACTAGACCATTGCAATTGCTTCACATGGATCTGTTTGGACCATCTCGCATTGAAAGTCTCGGTAGAAATCGTTATGCTTTTGTTATTGTTGATGATTATTCCAGATTTACTTGGACTTTATTTCTTGCCCATAAAAGTGATGCTTTTCAGAATTTTAAATACTTTCTTAAACGTGTTCAAAACGAAAAGGAAACAACCGTCACTTCAATTAGAAGTGATCATGGGGGAGAGTTTGATCACAATCTCTTTGCGGACTTTTGTGACGAACTCGGTATCGAGCATACCTTTTCCGCTCCACGAACACCACAACAAAATGGGGTGGTGGAAAGGAAAAATAGGTGTCTCGAAAGATGGCTAGAATCATGCTCGAAGAGGCTAAGATTCCCAAACATTTTTGGGCGGATGCCGTGAGTACCGCATGCTACGTTTTAAATAGAGTAGTCATAAGGCCAATACTCATGAAAACCCCTTATGAACTCTACAAGGGAAGGAAACCAAATATCTCCCATTTTAGAGTATTCGGTTGTAAATGTTTTATTCATAACAATGGAAAAGATCAATTAGGAAAATTTGATGCCAAATCCGATGAGGGAATTTTTATTGGGTATTCTTCACGTAGCAAAGCATATAGGGTATTTAATAATAGAACCCAAACTGTGGAGGAATCCCCTCATATTGTGTTTTCCGAAAATAATGCTCGCTTGGCGAGAAAGGATTCTTGTTCTGATCTTGCAGGTATTCTAAATAGTTTAAAAGACAAAGTAAAAGAGGAAACTCCTGAGGAAATTCAAGATGAAATCTTGGAACAATCAACGGAGGAAACGCCACTATTGGAGAAAGAAACGAAAATGCCTAACGAGTGGAGGACAATCAAAGATCACCCTCTCGAACAGGTAATTGGCGACATCGGAGAAAAGGTTTGTACCCGAAACTCCCTTAAGAACACCTTAGGACATACTGCTTTTGTTTCTCAAATTGAACCAACAACCATCTCCGAAGCAATTGGGGATGAATTTTGGACCTTGGCAATGCAAGAGGAGCTTAACCAATTCAAACGGAATGACGTTTGGGATTTGGTGCCAAGACCCGAAAATCATACCATAATTGGTACGAAATGGGTTTTTCGAAACAAACTAGATGAATATGGTGTAATCACTAGAAACAAAGCTAGGCTTGTAGCAAAAGGCTATAATCAAGAAGAGGGTATTGACTATGAAGAAACATATGCTCCCGTAGCTAGATTAGAAGCTATTCGTTTATTGCTTGCTTTTGCCTCTTCTATGAATTTCAATTTATATCAAATGGATGTGAAAAGTGCTTTTCTAAATGGTGTTATTCAAGAAGAAGTTTATGTTGAACAACCCCCCGGTTTTGAAGATTTTAAATCTCCCGATCATGTTTTTAAACTCAAAAAGGCTCTTTATGGTTTAAAACAAGCTCCCCGAGCTTGGTATGAAAGATTGAGTAAATTTCTATTGGAAAATGATTTCATTAGGGGGAAAGTTGACATCACTCTTTTTGTTAAGCATAAAAACAATGATATTTTATTAGTTCAAATCTATGTGGATGATATTATATTTGGTGTTACTAATAATGTTTTGTGCAAGGAATTTTCCGATTTAATGACAAGCGAATTTGAGATGTCTATGATGGGTGAGTTAACATTCTTTTTGGGATTACAAGTAAAGCAAATGAAAGAAGGTACGTTCATTTGCCAAGCGAAATATTGCAAAGAATTGCTGAAATGATTTGAAATGACCAATGCAAAAGCAATGGCAACCCCCATGAGCACATCCGATCATCTAGACAAAGATGAGAAAGGTAAGGAAGTTGACATCAAAAAGTATCGAGGTATGATTGGCTCTCTCCTTTACCTTACTGCTAGTCGTCCGGACATCATGTTTAGCGTGTGCTTATGTGCTCGTTATCAATCGTGTCCGAAGGAGTCTCACCTAACTGCGGTGAAACGGATATTGAAGTATCTTGTTAATACTGTAAATGTGGGTCTATGGTACCCCAAAGGTTCCTCATGCCAACTTGTTGGCTATTCCGATTCCGATTTTGCTGGATGCAAATTGGACCGCAAGAGCACTAGTGGCACTTGCCATTTGCTCGGTAGCTCTCTCGTTTCTTGGTTTAGCAAGAAACAAGTAAGTGTTGCGTTGTCCACAACCGAGGCTGAATATGTAGCCGCGGGGAGTTGTTGCGCTCAAATCCTTTGGATGAAACAACAACTCTTGGACTATGGCCTAAGTCTTGATCATATCCCTCTTAGATGTGATAATACTAGTGCCATATGCTTGACGAAGAACCCCGTTCTTCATTCGCGAACAAAACACATTGAAATTAGACATCATTTTATAAGAGATCACGTTCTCAAGGGCGATGTCGAAATTGAATTTTTTGAAACCAAAGATCAATTGGCCGACATCTTTACAAAGCCCTTAGAGAAAGAGTCCTTCTTCCGAATTCGTAGTGAACTCGGGATCCTTGACTCCACGTTGATCTAAGTCATGCATTGCATTCTCCCTTTCACATGTTTTCTAACTTGAGCGTCGGAGACGTCTAACGTATTTTTGCAGGTATCGCCCTAAAGGCAGGGGGAATTATAAAGCTTGACGCACAGAACAATCGATTTCTCTTTTATATAATTGATTATCCAGTATCAATAATCGATTGTCTTGACATTATTTGCGTTATTATGACTGAAATTGCAGATTTAATAAATAAATAAGTTTTTTTATTATTCTATATTTTTTGCTAATGGCAAAAGGGGGAAGATAACGGGTATGCACTCTCAATACTTATCGGCATAAATTGAGGGGGAATTCATATATTGAGGGGGAACAAATTGCATATCTATATACTTGTTGCATATCTTTACTTGTCTTGAATCGTCATTATCAATTGCCTAATATGCATATCCCGCTTAAAGTTTGCCATTATCAAAAAGGGAGAAATTGTGATCTTGATCCGACAACTTGAACTCAAGACTTGGCTTCTCTCATAAAAATATTTTTAACAAATCATGCATATTTATTTTAGAGCAAAATGATTTTAAATAATGCATATTTACTTTAGTCAAAATGATTTTAAAACATGCCTCTAAAATCAGGACTAAGATAATCGATTATGTACTTATGATAATCGATTATGTTTAAGTCAGCTGCTTGACAATCGATTGTGAACTTATGACAATCGATTGTGTTAAGGCAGTGAGCATCAGATTTTTCAAATCTGCATGACAATCGATTGTGAACCTTATGACAATCGATTGTGATGAGGCAGTGTCCATCAAAGTTTTTCAAAGCTCAAAATAATCGATTGTGAAGCTAATGACAATCGATTGTGAAGAGACAGTGTCCATCAGATTTTTCAAAGTCACAAAATAATCGATTGTGAACATATGACAATCGATTGTGTTGAGGCAGTGTCTTCCAGACTTTTTCAAAGTTATTAAATAATCGATTGTGAACCTATAACAATCGTTTGTCAAGAGGCAGTGCTAAATTGATTTTTCAAGACTGATATATAATCGATTATTTACTTAGTATAATCGATTGTATAACTGACCGTTGCCAAAATATTTTCAAATACTGTCAGGTAATCGATTATTGATTTCTTATAATCGATTGTTTTAATTAAAATCTGGAAAGGATTTTTTGAACGTTGCTGAGTAATCGATTATTGATTTCTTATAATCGATTGTTTTAATTAAAATCTGGAAAGGATTTTTTAAACGTTGCTAAGTAATCGATTGTAGATTTCTGACAATCGATTGTTTTACGTAAAATCTGGAAATGATTTTTTGAACGTTGCCAGTAATCGATTATTGATCTTAGATAATCGATTGTTAAGCGTAAAATCTGGGATTGATTTTTGGAAGAACTGGCAAACAATCGATTGTGGTAATTTGACAATCGATTGTCACAGAGTAAAATCAGCAATTCTTAATTGGCAATTAGGCAACGGTAATACAAAGTTTTTAAGCTATAAATACAGCTTCAATTCAGTCTTTTATGAACAACAACATACAACAACTGATCATACAATTGCTAAGGCTTGCATACTTTATTGCTTATCATTTTATATTCGTTACATAAGCTTTTGAGAGCCAAATTCTTGTCAAAAGTTGTTGCGATCTTGAGCATATTCTTTTTACTCATATCTACTCTTAAAGGAGTGTCTTGTTTGAGTGCTAAGTGTTTTTGTACACTTGAAGGGAAGTGTTAGTCCCTTGTGTTGTAAGAAGGAACTTGTGTTTCCTTGGTTGAAGTCTTGGAGTGTTGTATCTCCGAGCAAAGGTTGTTGAGGCTTGTGTCCTCAAGTTGTAACGGTTTGTTGAGCACCCGTAAGCTTAACAAGTTAGTGGAAATCTCGAGAGAGTCTCTCGGGGACTGGATTAGCCACGGGTTGTGGTGAACCAGGATACATCGGTGCGTTTGTTATAATTTATTTACTTATCGCACTTATTTATTTCCTGCAATTTTTAAATTCTGCAAGTTTACGCTAATTTTTATTGTAACGCTATTCAGCCCCCCTCTAGCGTTAAGCGTATTATCTAACACTTGGTATCATAGCCCAACTCTCTGAAGACTTAACCGTTTGAGAGAAACATCCATGGCTTCTACTCGTGATTCTGTTGCAGGAATAGGTGAAGGACAATGCTCCACCCGACCACCGCTATTCGATGGTACAAATTATACATACTGGAAGGAGAGGATGAGAATATTTGTACAATTAAATAGTTTTCATCTTTGGAAGGTCATAATGAATGGAACAAATTCCAACCAAGAAGGTTGAAAATGAATGGGTCCCAAAGTCCGAAGATGAATACGATGCGGATGATATCCGAAAGGTGCAAAATAATGCTAAAGCTATTAATTTATTATATTGTGCTGTAAATGCTGATGATTACGGGAAGATAATTTATTATAATGATCCGCGTCGATCCGCGTCGATCAGCAGGCTGGGAATCCTTGGCATGGAGCAATTTCTAGTATTGGGCTTGACAAATGACTTGGACAACCTTGGGATTGGCTTTAGGAGAGCCCAAGCCCTCTTCCTTAGCTTCCCGGCTTGCCTTATATCTACAGCTGTAGGATTCAACCCTAGACCAAAAGTGTCCAGATTTTTGGGGAGGGACACTGGTTTCTCTATGCCTTGTAGAGCAACACCCAAACCCATGCGGGGCGTGAAACCATTCTTCAACATTTTTGAAGCCACCATGACTGACGCAGCTGTTATCTTTAGAGGCATGACAATCTCACATTTTGGGATCTTCTCAACTTACACCGTATCAAATACCTGGTAGACCCATGGCCCTTTGCTATCTTCATATTCAATAAAAGGTACAATAGCATCGCTCAGAACATACTAATTATCTTCACCGTGCACTACAATCTCTTGCCTGTCCCATTCAAATTTGACCATCTGGTGCAAAGTAGATGGCACTACCTTGGCTGCATGAATCCAGGGCCTACCCAACAACAGATTATAAGAAACTACCACATCCAACACTTGATATTCCATGGTGAACTCAACGGGATTTATTGTCACTTCTAGCACTATATCTTCTACTGAGTCTTTGCTTCTGCCATCGAAACCTCGAACACATATGTTATTCTTGTGGACCCTTACATTTTCCACCTTCAGCTTAGCCAATGTGGAGAGTGGAAAAATATTTTCACTGGACCCATTGTTGACCAGAGCTTGGGTAGACACATCATCTTCACATTTCAAAGCCAGATAAAGGGCCCGGTTGTGCTCAGTGCCCTCCATGGGCAATTCATCATTAGAGAAGGTGACCTGATTTACCTCGAATGTCCTATTTGAAATCTTTTCCAAATAATTCAGTATTGTCAGGGACTTGGGCTTCGTTCAAAATCTTCATTAGCACCCGGTAATGTTCATCTGAATGGATTAGTAAGTATAATAAGGAGATCTGAGTCGGTGTCTTCTTCAACTGCTCTATGATGGAGTGGTCCTGCATTTTCATTTTCTTCAAGAATTCTTCCGACTCTTCTTCCGATATAGCTTTCTTCACTGATTCTGGGTTATCTTAGGAGATCCTGCTTTTCCTCAATTCTTCAAGAGCAAAGTATCTCCCTGACCGAGTTAAACCTCGGGCCTCACACACTTATTCCCTAACTTCCTTTCCTTTATTCATCACTATTGCTTGTTCACATCTCCAAGGAACGGCTTTGTTGTTGATGATTGGTGGCTGGATTACTGGTTTTACAATGACGGGCTCTATGCGAATACCTTCCACAACCACGACAGGTTCTCTAGGTGCCCCGTGTACTGTTACTTTTTCTTGTTCCTGTTTTGGCACAACCGTGCATGCTGGGCTCCCTTTAACTATGACATGTTTGTTGTTTCTTCCTTTTGCCTCGATCAATGACTCCTCACTTCTTGCATTCTTAGTTGGCTTAACTTCACTGGATTTGATCATCATTACTGTCTGTAAGGGCCTTTTGGACTCTCCCCCTTTTTTCACGATCTCAATCATGTTGGTCTACTGATGGGCCGGCAACGAGTTTTGGTTAATATGGGTGCCTCTGGGGTCTACACTTTAATCCGGTGGGAGTCGATGAGTTCCTGGATAGCATTTTTCAAATGCCAACACTTTTCAGTATCATGCCCCGGTGCACCGAAACAATATTCACAGCTAACAGAATAAATTAGATTCTTTGGGGGAGGATTTGGAAACTTTGCTTCGATTGGTCTCAACATATCTAATTGTCGCAACCTATGGATAGACTAGTGAGGATTCTCCAGTGGAGTGAAAGTCTTCTTCTTTTGCACCCTTTCATTTCTTAGGACTGGATTGGCTCGAAATGCGGGTCTCGGTGGTTGTTGGTAGGCTCTTGGAGGTGGGTGGTGATTTTGTGGAGTCGGGTAGGTATTTTGTGGGGCTGGCGCACTCCATTGTGCGTGAGCGGCATGTTAGGTATACATTTATGCGTGATGGCTGAGAAACGAGGTTCTAATGGTGGATAGTAATGTTGCATTGAATTGTATAGAGGGTGTGGGTATGTTTGGTGGTAAGGAAGAGGTTGGGAATAAATGAGATGGAGCTCGAGGGCTGAACCAAGTTCCCGACTCCACTGGCGCTACTTCTTCCTTTTTCTTCTTTCCGAATGCTACCCCAACTCTTCCCTGGATGGCCTGAGTGGTTGCCTTAATTGCAGAGTAGCTCATGATCTTATTGGATTTGAGGCCTTCCTCGACCATACTTCCCATCTTTACTACTTTGTTGAAAGATTTACCTACTGCTGACACTAAATGCCCGAAATAGGTAGGTTCCAGAGCCTGTAGAAAATATTCAACCATCTCACTCTCATTCATTGGATGATCAACTTTGGCCACTTGTTCCCTCCACCAGAAACCGTATTCCCTGAAGCTCTCGTTGTTTTTCTTTTTCAGTTTTGTCAGAGATAGATGATCCAGGATAATCTTGAGATTATATTGAAAGTGACAAGCAAACGTGTGCCAGGTCATCCTAAGTATACACCGATTGGGGTCCTGCCGGGTGTACCAATCCAGTGCCGACCCGCTTAAACTCTGGCTAAAGTACGCCATTAGAAATTCATCTTTTTCCCCTACTCCTCTCATTTTGCTGCAAAACCCCCTTAGATGCGCGACCGGATCGCTGTGTCCATCATATAAGTCAAATTTAGGCATCTTGAAACCTGGAGGCAAGTGCACGTCTGGAAAGAGACAAAGGTCTTTGATCGCCATGCTCACCTTGCCACCGAACCCCCACATGTCCCTGAATGATTGTTCTAAACTTCTGACATTTCTAAGCATCTCTTCCTGCTCAGGATTTTTGATTGGCTTTTCAGCTCCCGCGGGGATTTCGAGACAGGGAGTATAGGAGTAAGGCTCATGGGTTTTATAAGCAGGCTCTGGTGGATAGTATTGGGGGTCATAAGCTTGAAGCAAGGGTTGACTTGACGATCTATGGAGTGCGGGAGGCAGAGGTGCCACATAGATGGGGGCAATTGGCGGAGGAGGGTGAGGAGCGAATTTGCGTAATGTAGCTGGTGGTGGTTGAGAGGTGATACCCTAATGCTGCGAGTAAATAGGAAAAATTGAGGGTGGATCAGTGGTGGATTGGTCAGGAGCTTGGGCCAGTGGCTGGATGAAGGTTGGATTAGCAGGATAGGCTGGGGGTGGTTGTCCTCTTGCCCATGCCCGGTGCATCTCATCCATTTGGTGCTTTAGTTTGTATATTTCCTCCTTCATGGCATTAACGTCCAATTCCTCTACTTCTTTCGAGGGGTCGATAATGCAGACATCAGTTTCCTGATTGGCCATGACTTGCTTGCTCTTAGACCGCGTGTTGTAGGAGTGGGTTGCCAGAATGCTGCAAGTACAACCCACCTATCTAGTCTGGAATTACACAACACCAAAAACTTGTTTATGGTTAGGTTCTACCACGCAAGCGGCCGTATATTGGGTATGAATGCACCTAAATCATGATTGGTCACTACATGCATCGGTTGCTTGCATCATCCCGGCTTTCATTTTCTTTGTTTGCAAGCCCCCCCGCTCTTTTTGACTTATTTCCTCCATTCCTCCTATTTGTTTTTTTCCTTGCATTTCCTCTACTTTCCTCTCCTATTCTCCTTTTCGTTTCTTTTCTCTCTTTTATTTTATTTGGCTATGGTCGAATCCTATGTAGATTGCCTACGTATCATGACCCCACATGAATCAGACCGAGCGTAGTTCTTGCAAATAAAAAGTGAAGCAATTTTTTTTTTGAAATTTTCCATTTTCATAATGACAAACTTTAGATACAAGGAATCAAAAACTGATAGATTTAAACAAGAAATTAACAAACTCTGAAGACGAACTACAAACTCGAAGAGCAGCTAACCTTGCACAAAAGAAAATACAGACTCCAAAACAGACTGACAGACTTTGAGGAAAATACAATCTCAAGAAATCACGAATACATTAGGGCTCCCATTGCTCCTGGGACTCGCGAGGCATCGTTCGGCCTTGCTGTAGTTGCGTGCTAAACTCTGTTGGAGGTGATGGAGGTCTTCCATTACTTGCCGAACAAAGGTCATGGCGGTGGCAAAGAACATGGATCTTGTCATATCTTCGCAGTGGATGCACTTTGTGGTGATGTAGTCTGTTATCATCCGTACTCTCTCCCTTATAGCACCCTTCTTGCCTCTAGAGTTCACTCGGCTACCTGATACAGTTCTTGGAATTTCCTCAAATCCATCTCCAACCATGCTATTGCTGCATAACAATGTTCTCTATCGGCTTTGAAGTCCCTGGATTGCATGGCCACTTTGTTCTCAACCATGATAACCTTCCTTTTTAATCCAACGACCTCATCGTCATGCCTTTCCTTTAATTGCTCAATGATGCAGGCTCATTCCTCTGCATGTTTAACCAATTGTTTTCGAGCCCTGGATAGCTCAACTTCTGCTTTATTCAAGTCAAACCCATACTCGGTTACTTTTCTCCTTAAATTGTCCATGAGCTTTTCATCCTTCACACTGATGGGGGGATTTTTTGCGGTTGTTTTCATTTTCTGGATTTGGGCTCGCAACGCTTCATTTTTTCTGGTAAATATTTTCTTTTCCCCCTCATCTGCAGCAGCTTGAAGGCCATTTTCGAATTGCAGGTCTTTGACTTGTTTTTCCAATTTTCCTATCGTGGCCCTGTACTTATTTTCCTTGGCTAGCCAGTTCCATTGTTCGTGTGATGTTTCAGCAAATTCATGGAGGTATGGCCTCTTAGCCGGTCTTCCGAACTCTATTTCTTTCTTGTACCAAGCAAAGTACCCTGGTGCAACCTCGCCTTTAGATATGTCGCATACTCGAGTGTCTGCCGTCAAATATTGACATTCGCTCCAAATTTGACGGATGACGGCTTCAGGAATTTGACCATTAGGACTAATCTCAACCACGTGGCGACTAATATCCTCGTCACTGGGAATAATTTGGCACCTTCCTAATTGTCTTAACACTCTGTATGGAGCATAGGGTTGGATACTTCAGAGACCCATCAGAAGAAAATGAGGCCTGGTGGCTGGCATATACACGATTTCATCCATGGGGAGCCACCCGAACGTCCATTCTATTTGGTTTGCAGTGACAGCCCGGAGACGTGACACCCATTCTGTAGCACCCTCAGGTAAACTAAATCTATTAGCCATGTTGTAGAATTCCTCTATGCAGTTCTTTGTTGGCGACCCGTAATTCATGAATTGAGGTCGATGATATAAGTGTTCGATCATCCATATTTGTAACAATAGGTTACATCCTTCGAAGAAATCTCCCGCTGCTTTATAGGCAGTGAGAGCACGGAAGAGTTCGGATAAAATAATGGGAGCGAGGGTGCTCTTGGCCTGAGTTATTAAAGTGTTGACAACCCCTGCTATCCGTATGTCAATATTTCCATCCTTCCGCGGAAAAACCAAAGACCCAAGAAGAATACCATGAATGCGAAACACCAGTGTTCCTCCCATTTGGGTTTATTCCCTTTGGTACAAATATTTTTTTCCGGGTCATTAAATCCTCTTATGTGCCCATACCTCTGATATATAAATTGGGGGGGGGGGGGGTTACAAAAGCGGGCTGATAAGTTTAGGTTGTGAACCTTCATGCTGATTTTTAAAGAGTCCAAGAATTTCTGTACGGCTATGGCCCTTGGCGCAATCCAGTATTGATGCTTCAGGGGGATTGTAGGGGCCCCAATATATCCACTTATTTCTTCCAATGTCAGCGTGAGTTCGAAATCCGAGAAATAGAATACATTGTGAGCCGGGTTCCAGAATGTGATTAATGCCTTTATGTTGTCCCCCCTCGGGTTAATCTTTAATAGCCCGGTAAGTCCTCCCAAATATGCGTTGACTCTGTTTTTCCCCACCTCGCCCAGGTCATTCTACCACATGTGTTGCTCCATGGGAATTTTGTTCATGAATGTTATTGGCCAATGCTCACTCTGCAAATTTATTAGGTCGAATTAGTATCTCAAGACCTTCTTCTGTTTGACTCAAAAAATATAATTTAACCCCTCTATTTTATGAAATTTATTTTCTAAAACCAAGGCCCAGTTTTTGAAATACGGCCTTTCAACACTTCTGGAGGAAGATTTTAAGGCCGTGCATGCTAACCAACCAAAAATAAAATAAAACCAAAGGTGGTCAATTGTTCCAAAATAGCCTTTCGGCGTCCCTTTCGATAACATTTGGCTATTCTTGACAACAACGGCATCACCCGATTTATTCAGGACAACAAATAAAACTTGACATTTATTTTTCTTTGTTTCAGCTATTTTTGAAAAAAGGAGGTTGGACCCGATGGGGGTTGCCTATGTATCTCGCACCTGACGAGAATCAAACCGGCGTAGTTCGGGCAAATTAGGTACGGGCGAGAATTAAAAAAACAACTAATTTAGAGAAAACATTCTTCTTCTTCTTTTTTTTTTGCTTTTTCTAGCAAAATGTTGGAACATGTAGAATCTTTTGAAGTGCAAAATCTTTTTGAAGTGCCATGTATATCTTTTGTCTTTTCCTCTTTTAACAAAAAATGTGACAAAAATATAACTACACCCTATTTGCTCTATTTTCGCCCTTCTCCCTCTCTTTTTTTTTGCGGATGAATAAACTATATTTTGTTGTTTTTTTTGTTTAAACCAAACCTTTTTGAAAACAAGACTCTTTTTCTTTTGTTTTCATTGGCATATAAGCAAGCTATTTTTTCGAACGATCTATTCTTGCAAACAAACTCTTTTGAAGATAATCCCTTTTCTCCTTTCTCTCATTTTTTTCGAAAATTCGGCAGTGTTTCGGCACTATTTAGGAATTGGTTTATCAAAATGAGTGATTAACTCTACTTACCCTCGCCGCTACTTCTTTTCTTGACTTTTCCCAATATTCATAAGGCGGTCAACATGCAAATCCAAAATAAATGCACAAGTAGGATGCATCAGGATGGTCCATTATTCCATGTACACCTGTCCTAGACGGACCCAACCCCTGCGTGTAATCCCCTAAGTCAAATGCATGATGCAGATAAGCGTTCCTACTAGGGATCCGACAGGAGGTTAAGTTATTCTACGTTAAAAACCTTGGTATATGTTCTAGACTGTGTATCTGAGCGGACAACTCGAGTCGAGGAGGGGGCTACGTACCAGAACTGAAAGGCCATCCAGCTTTGTAGCTTGACCAAGCCTCTTTCTTATTTTCAGGTATGACACTAACAGAATAAGGAGTCTCGATCAGCAAGCACGGCCCCAAAGGTGAGAAGAGAAGGGTTTCGCGGCAATTTATACAATCCAAATAACATTAAAGCGATAAAAACAACTTTTAGCACATCATACAATAAAATTAGATAAATACAGCGAAATACAACGATTATTTAAAGCTCGAATTCTTGAACCCTGAACTAGAGATTCTGGGTTTGATCCCCAGCAAAGTCGCTAGAGCCGTCAAACCTCATTTTGGCTACTACAACCCCGCGAAGGGCGTAGATAAGGGAGTTTTTCCAATTAAAGGACAATTGAAATGGGATTCAATTATTTAAGAAAATTTCAGAGTCACCACTTGGTAGATTTATGGTGTCCCAAGTCATCGTTTAGAATCCCGAATTGAGAAAAGAATGAATCTGTTTAACAGTCCGCGAACCAGAAATTCGGGTAAGAAATTTTGTTAACCTGGGAAAAGGTGTTAGGCATTCCCGAGTTCCGTGGCTCTAGCATGGTCGCTAAACTGTTATATTTGGCTTAAATTATCTGATTTTAAACAATTATGAACCTATGTGTCAATTTTAATTATTAACTGCTTTTATTATTATTATTATTATTTGTTTTTTAGAGAATTGCAACGTTATTAAAACACGTTTTGAACCACGTCACATAAATGCACCCGTAATTTTTGACATATTTTAATATCGTTGGGATTTATATTTAGGTCACATAAATACGCACCCGAATTTAGGAAAGTAATATTATTAAACATGCGCCTAGAGAAGCTACGCATTATTAACAGTGCGAGAGGCCGTGAAAATTCGCTAAACGACATCTTCCCGAGTTCTAAGTATTTAAAAGGCAAAGTTGAAGAGGGCCACGTTTTGTGATTTTATTTGGTGTGGCGTGCCTCGAGTCTATTTTAAAGGATACTTAAGACCGAACGCTCGGAGTGCCATAACTATTTTTTATGTATCATGGCTCACCTCTGGATTACTTCAAAAAGCGAATTAATTAAGATTAATCATGGAAGGGATTTTAAGTAATTGACTGAAATTTCACACGGAGAAGGGATTGATTCTCCAGTTAGGCTTATGAATAGGCCAAAATTCATGAGGGCATCGCCAAACAGTCCTCACAAAGGCTCACATGTTACGATAATTGGGCTCCCAAGTGAAGCCAGCTCGGTAGCATGATTTGGACGGCACCATCACAATTGGGCCAAATGACAGCCCAAAGCATAAATATTGAATACATTTGAAGTAACACATCATTTAGAAGAATACAAACAACTAAAATTCAAATTCAAAGTAGATTTAGAGCTAGCATGGATTCATTAAAATCATCTAACGCCTTAGCTTCCCTGAAGGCACATTCAACACATGAAATTCGCAATTATAACCAAAACTATAATAAAACCTAGCTTAATAAAACTAAGGCGACTCAAATGGAATAGGATACACACAACCTAGATCTAACACTACTATGCCATCTGATTGGTGATATCAAAAAGGAAATTGTTACATGACTAGCACGACCAGACCAGCTACAACCTACTTTAGAAATTGTATGAGTTCAACTTCAAAAGCTATAGAATAAAATAAAACAAAAGCAGAACAGGTGATATCCACAAGTAACAATGTATCCATTTGCTCCTCAAGTCATTACATCAATTTACATGCTTAAATGGCCTCCAAGGACTGGAATATACTTGGATATAGCCAAAGAAAGCAGAGAAATGAGGAATCAACAGAAGAGCAGCAACAAGAGCAATATTCAACAACAAAACCAACCCCGGAATGGTCGAAAGACACCACTTTAAACAATTTCGAATTTACACAATGTCACTCAAGAAACAAAATCAGTTTTCGACCAAAATGATCCCAAGACTTGTATATCACCCATATTTCAGATTATTTTAACTATCAACTGTTCGAAATTTTGTTAGGGAGTAGATTCCACAAGAACTCTCGGAAGATCATTCAATGAATCAGTAACATTTTCTGGATTTTAACTCTCTAAATAGCAGCCTTTGTTTCTGGTTTATTTTTGAGCCTCTATTCCCCGTTGTTCTTACTTTAAAGCAAGAAAATATCCTTTATAAGCAAGGAAAGTGGGGCAAACAAATAGTTCTGGCTTTGCACTATTTCCCTTTTATATTTTCAAATTTGCATTTGTATTTTTTGTTTTTTGCCTAGATTACTCTAATTAGTTTTCAAAATCTCTAAAACAACCCCAAGTCAGCTTCCAGGAAGCTTCTAATTTAGTTACCAAAGAATCCTCATCCCATTTCTCTAGAATATCCTCAATTGTACTGGTTTTTTGCCGTCCGTCTAACCCATCCTATTACTTGGTTTTAGGCTGCCCAGCCCATAATGAAAAAGTCTAGGTCGAACTAAAATAGCCCAAACAACAAGAAAATTGGCGCCCAATTTAGGAGTAACCCAAATGTGCTTTTAGTGTTTAACCTCACACCTATTTTATTAACCAAATGGGCTCGACAACCCCCTAAACAGGCTGAAACCAATTCAACTAAGTAAAAGAAAGAGATGGGGATGAAACAAAGATTGCCAGAACAAGTGAAAATAAATTAATACAAAATAAATAAATAAAAAAATATTTGAAATAGAGAGAGAGAGAGGTGTACCACTTTGATGGGATTGAATCGATGATTTAAAAGGACTACCATGCGAAGCAAACAAATCTTGACCAATTTGTGCACCTTGGTTGGAGACTGGTGACCTTCAAACGGATCCAGAACTAGCATGAATAAATTGTTCTTGGCTAGAACAGTTATTTAATGTGAGTCCTGGATCTGCTCGAGGATAGCCACTACGAAGCCGAACCAGGCTGGTTGTCCTAAGGTTCTTGCTTGTCCTTTGATTTGAACCCAAGACTGAACATGTGGGGCTTTTCGGGGGAAAGTATGGACATTTTAGTGTTCAGGGGAGTGAGAGGAGCGAGTGGTGAGAGTGTATGTGTGATTTCGAAGTAACACTGCTGGAAAATGCGGGGCCAGAAGTCACCTCTTCGAATATTCGAGGCGTTTGAGCCTGATTCGAGGAACATGGATTGTATATTTGGATAAAAGGGGTTGAGATGCATATATGGTGTTACTTTCCACCGGCAGCGGCGATTTTCGGCCTGCGGCAGGCGGCGGAGGGTGGCGGAGGGATGGTGGTAATAGGAGGTGAAAGGTTGTACTTGGTCCTAGGTTGTCTGATTGCTTATTTGGACATATTAATGTAATTGAGGCTTAGTTATTAGCCGTTGGATGGCTGCAGATGAATTGTCGAGATCAAATTCTTCAAAATGGTGTCGTTTTAGTGGGGGGTGGGGCTAGACCGGGTCTGGGAAACGGGTTGGGATGAATGGGGTGGGTTTTAAGGTAATGCTTGGGCTAGCCCAGATTATCTTGTATTCTTTTTGTTTTCAGCCTTTATCTCCTTTTGCTTCCTCCTTTTTTCATTATTATTATTATTATTTTAGATTTAGTTAGAATACTAAATTAAAAATAGCACAGACCAATTTTAATTCCAAATCCTAACTGATTATTTAAAAAAAGACTAAATCCCTTGATAAATTCGAAAATTAAAATAAAACCATCCAAAAGAATTATTATTTTTATTTCTTTCCTTTTTCCTTTTTTTCCTTTTCAAATTAAATAAAAAATTAGCTCCTAATAAGATCATTTTACCAAGTTAAATTAGTTAGCTCTAAATGATAATCATCACAATTAATTAAATGCAAAATAAAACTTGCAACAATTCCAAAAATTAAAATTGAAAATAAAGGTAAACTAACCCCTTATTCCTAAAATATGCAAAGTACTCTAAATTCAATGCATGTGCTTTTTGTGTTATTTTTTTATGCACTAAAAATGCACACACAACTGCAAACAAATAACAAAACATGTCACAACCAGCCGAAATTAAAAATAAAACAACAAGAGGAAATTATTTGTTTGAAATTATAGGAGCAATTCATATAGGAAAAAAATCACGTGCTGACAAAGCCCACACAGGGTCCGATTTTCCTAGTGAGTCTTCGGTTCTTAGCTTCGAAGGTCGTAGCCAAATCTTGCCTGTCTAGCCACTTTTGTCCACATCGGTCGTTTTGCAAAATAGGTCTATCTTTGCAAAAGTGGCTTGTTGAACCATGTCTGGAGAGTATTAAATCACAATCAAATTTCTACTAACATTTGGGTTCGGCCTTGTTTAATTTGCGTCTCTAGCCACATTTTGCCATATCAATCGTTTTTCAAAATAGGTCATTTCTGCAAAATAATTTTTAGGGCTATGGTTATTGGGAGTTTGAAGCCCTATAACACTTAGTGAGGTATTTTCATGTCTTAGTAGGTCAATTTTGTTGAGTTTGCACTCTTAACCATCTCTTAGCCACGTTGGCCATTTTGCAAAATTAGCCTAATCATGCGTTGTATGTGTCCAATAAAATGTGTCGTGGCGTCGCATAGTGTCGTGAGTCACTAAATTATTTAGTATTATTTTTCTAATTTAGCTATGGATCCATTTACCATAACTCAAGCAAGAGAGATACCTCAAGACCATCGCATTTGGGAGCTTGTTTGAAGAGACTTTATATTTTGAGTCTATTTCATGTTTTCTTTTACTTTCTTGTTTTGTCTAGTAAGTTTGAGTTTTTTAGGTGGTGTAATAGTTTGTCGAGTCTTTTGTCATCGTACTTCCCATTTGTATTTGAAAAAAATAGTAATAAATGAAAAATCCAACTAAAAGATTTTTGTTTCAATTACCAGAACTACGCTTGGTCTGATTCATGTGGAATATGATACTTAGGCAACCTATAGGTCGAATTATTTTTTAGAAAAATTAAAAAAAGAGAAAAAAATAAGGGATGAAGTTGTGGGACGTAAGAAATGAGAGAAAAGAAAAGAGCGATAATCAGAAATAAAAGAGGCAGAAGGAAATGAAAAACCAAGAAAAAATAAAAATGAAGAAGAAACGGGACAACAAGAGTGATGGGATGATGCCATATGACCTTTATACCCTCGAAGTCATTTTAGAATCGATAACTGTGACTAGGTGAGTTGCACATAATATGAGATTATCTTATCTTAAATGCCCTAATGCTAACGTAATGACTTTATTTTGTTCCTCTTTTCTATCTTCATTATAGTAAAAGGGTGGTTAGTTTGTGGTTCCTAAACTAGTAACTCTTTCCTACAATATAAAGTCGTAAGGCAATGGCAGATGATAATGGAGTTGAGTTGATTGATACTGGTACACGAATGAAATAGGTTGTACAAGACACTGGATTGGTTGAAAAGTTAAGGATGCTAAGACAACATATGATGGTGACGTATCAGGCTTGGATGACTACTAAGGCACCGCCCCACCACCACCTAGCTTCATAGATTCCACCCTCACCCAAGCCCCAGTCATAATGTCAGATGATTAACCATACTCTCCAGATTTTTTCGCTTATCACAACTTTCCCAACCTCCCTAGTAGCTCCATCATTCGTCCTCCAACTACCTTTTGCAAAAAAAAAAATTTATGCACACATAAATGACTTTTTCAACAATTACACAATGATTGCAAAATAGTTAGTGCTGATAAGCTTAGAAATTCTGCCCCCCGAGCGCAAATACCACAGTATAACAGGTAAAATGACAAGTAAATATTGAAGATGAACCCATAAAAGTTTGCCCCTCGGGCAATATCTTATAACAGTACCAGCCCCTCAGGCTACCTCACAATCACTCGTATCAGCCCCTCAGGCTCACTCTCAGAATATTATCAGCCCCTCGGCCAGCTCACAATCACCCGTATCAACCACTCGGGCTCACTATCATAACAATGGGTACCCCCGCTCACTGTGGGTGTGCAGACTCCGGATGGGACCCTAACGTCCCAAGCACTATATCAATCCACCTCATAGCATCATCACTCTACACTCGACCTCACATCACTCAAGCCACCTCGTGGCAAGTAAATATATCTCAAGACCTCAGCCGCATATCACTCAGCATATCCTCATATATTGCCCTCGGCCTCACTCAGTCTGAGAATCATCACAAGCCCCTCGGGCATTAGTAAAACAGTAGTTCTCAGCCCAAAACTTTTTTCAAAAATATCATTTAAGCTTTAAATCTGAGTGAATATGGCTGGATTTGTAAAACAATCAATATCAGCAGGACTGAGTTCAAGTAATAAATCAAAATAGTGATAAAAATTCCCAAAGGGTTCAAATAATTGGCACGAAGCCCAAGTATGGTAATCAGTCCAAATCATGATGATAACAAATAAGTTTTAGTCAAATATACGATAAAATCATCAATCTGGACGGACCAAGTGACAATCCCTAGTAGTAAAAGACACCACGCTCATCATCTAGCGCGTGTCTCACCTCAATATAGCACTGCGATGTGCAATCCAGGGTTTCAAACCCTCAAGATATCATTTACAATCATTACTCACCTCAAACCGGCAAAATCTCTAGATCGCGAAGCCTTTGAACCTCAAATTGACCTCCATGCGCATCGAATCTATCCAAAACCAGAACGAATACGTTAATATGCTAAGGAAAAAAGCCCAAGCGAAAAAATTGAAAAATATCAAAAATCCCGATATTAGCAAAACCTGAGCCCCCTGTCCACTTCCCGAAACTCAAAAAATTTCACATCAACGGGTTCCTTATCTCCCCACGAGTTCATACATATCAAAATTTCTCAAATTCGACCCTTAATGGTCCCTCAAATTCCAAATCAAAGGTTCAATTTCTCAAGTCTTATTTCTTCAATTTTTGGCTTAGGTTTCATGATTTTCTAGGTGAAATTCATATAATAATCGAGTATTGAGTTTAAAAAATATTATCTCTAGGTGATTCCCCTTGAATCCCTCTTCAATTAGCTCTTCCAAGCTCCAAAATCGCTCAATAATGGAGGCCCTTAACCTCAAAATCGCGGAATAGCCTTTTTAAAACATTCTGCCCAGCACTTAAAAATCCTTCTTCGAGATTGTGGTCAACACCTCATGATCGCGATGCACAAATTCGCGTTGACCACTTTTTACTCTATGTGAACGCGACACAGAGGGTCCCGAACACGATACCTTTCCTTCTGTACCTCCGCGAACACGGAGACACAATGCGAACGCAATGAGAAATTCTCTTGGGACAAAATTCCTTATATGCGATGGCGTAAGCCATAATGTGAACGCAATGAACAGCTTGATGAACCCTTCGGGAACTCGGCCTATATCCTCGTGAACACGCAGCTTCAAGAGCCTAGCCCTTCGTGAACGCGAGCTTCTCTTTGTGAACGTGATGACCAAAATACCTGCAACTGCTGGATTGATTTTTCTGCAACTCTCAACTCCAAAAAAGGTCCGATTGACCACGCGGAACTCACTCGAGGCCCCCAGAACCTCAACCAACGCCACCAACACATCCTAAAACCTCGTTCAAACTTGTTCCAATCATCAACATACCTCAAACAATATCAAATTACCCAAAACTCATCGAATTCAAGCCTAAGTTTTCAAAAAACTTCCGGAATACGCTTTAGATTAAAAACCCAACCAAACTATGTCCGAATAACATAAAATTTTGCACACACATCCCAAATGACATAACGAAGCTACTGCAGCTCTCGAAATTCTATTCCGGCTCCTGGAGCAAAATCTCACCTACCAGATGGAAATCGCCAAAATCTCAACTTTGCCAATTCAAGCCCAATTCTACTTCAGACCTCCAAAACCAATTCTGATCACGCTCTTAAGTCATAAATCACCCAACGAAGCTAACAAAATCATAAAAATTCTGATCCGAGCTCATATACAAATAAGTCAACCCTTGGTTAAACCTTTCAAATTCAAAGCTTTCAACTGAGACCGTTCCCTTCAAATTGATTCCGATTTCCTGAAAACCAAACCAACGATCTACATCCGTAATAATACATTACAAGGGGTAACTCATGCCCAAGAACTGGTGATCAAAGTGCATAAGCTCAAAACGACCGGTCGGGTCGTTACATCATTCCCCACTTAACACACGTTTGTCCTCGAACGTACCCAGAGTTGTTCTAAAAGCTAACCAATCAGTGACTAACCTTGCTATGCATATACCTGGGGGTGATCCCATGTCACCCTCTCATATTGGTCCGATAACCCATTGCAACTGAAATTGCATAATTCAATCTGGTCCATAAGCCATTGAATCACATTTTCTCTTCTGAAACCACCAATACGATCAAAACCTCACACCTATACTTTGAATAGAACCGAACCAGCTGTAATAACCCATACCTGCAACCCCAGGAGCAATCCCATGATATACCACATAACTCGAATGCTCGCAGCGATAACTTATATTCACAACAACTGCCCACAACAATCGATTACTGGTAGAAAACCTCTTATCAGCTGAAGTCTCATTCCAACATTGTCATATATTGCCAACGATAAATGAAACACGCAATAAATCATAACCATTTTCTCATATCACCCATTCATGAAGCCGCTTCTCCTCTGAAGAATACCATAGCAAATTTCTGAGCCGAACCTCGATATTTATCCATCAAATATGCTGAAATCGACTCCGTTTGTATTTATTTATGATCCCAATGATCTCCTCTAATCTATCACACCACTCTGGTGACATGACACATCAATAGAGGCCTAAAAAAGTACTAGCACAATACGCACACCAATAAGCAATGGTTCAAACATACTCAAATTTGAAAATGACTCACATAAAAGAGCTGTATCTCAAGCTCACTAATACCACCACAACACTAGGCTGAGGACCCATCTCACATCACAGAATAAAACACACGAATCTAGTCCTTGAGGTCATATCCCCATATCTCCACTGCAATGTGCGATCCTATCCAAACACTGCTCTACATGAGACCCTCAGTCACTATGCTTGAATTGACAACCATGCGCAATTTGATGTCAGGAACCAAAGCAAATCATTACGACCACGGTGAAAAAAGTAGCATATACCACGCAACCCGACAGGACATAACTGATACGCCATTCATCGAGCAACACCCAATTACTCTTCCTTCCCGACTTCCATAATAGAACCCCACCATATGTGCCTATAACAAACAAATCATAACACCTCGCAGCACAGAAAGGTAACTCATGGATCCCCCCATATCACTGATAAGCTCAACAATGATCGAATCAATACCTCCTTCTACAATGCCATTCGGAGTCAACCAAGCTGACTCAAGATAGAACACTTACCCACCTTGGCCTGCCAACGAACTCCCTATCAAGGAAACCTAAAACTGCTCCTTCCACCTCAATACTCTGCCGGTGCTATACGATACGGTGCAAGGCACCAAATCAATATTGAAATCAACAACCTTGCCCGTGGCATGCTCGACCACAAGAAACACATTCAAAAAGTCTCTCACAACCAGAACTGAATCAATATGAGGAGCCTCAGTACTGACACTCATCACAAGAGCCCAAATAAGAAAGACAAATCCTTCCCAGCCGTCCATTGGGTCTTCAAAATATTAAGAAAATCCCCAATATGACATAATCCGTCGAACATCGTCACTCAACCCGTGGCATTTTCTGGCATAGCCAATAGCATAGCCTTTGCGCAATAGCCCATAATAACATAACACGAAGACAACCAGTCTGAACCCAATATCACATCCAAAATCTAACATACTAAGCAACAAAAGATCCGCTCTAGTCTCCAATCCCCGATAGTTATCATACCATGCCGATACACACAATCCACAACCACAACATATCATGAACATGAGAACTCCAAGTCTCCAACTCCATCTAGCACATAAATCATCATACATAATCTTAATTTTGCTGTCCGAAAGCATACCACACCCTGAATACCCCATCATTCCATGATAGATACTCTAAAATTTCCCTGTGCCACCAAGCATACCCGAATATCACCAGTCGATCTAACAAAATAGTGTCGCAATACTACCGAAGTGCCATCAACTTAATCACATTGCCCCTTTTTCGGAAACGTAAGCTCTCCTCAAATCACTTCCACTTAACGATACCATTTCCTTAATCATCTGAGGCTACCACAACCTAAGAGTTTTATAAACTTCCTTTCAGAACTAAACTGCAACTTTACACACGCAAGTCCCGATCCTCCGCAACATACCGCATATACCCTACCGTCATAGTATAACATGAGAACTTCATCTCCCTTCCGAGCCACAAAAATTTACGTACTCAACTAGTTAACAACTTTACATTGGTCCCATCTAGAAGAAAAATCACTATACAAATCCCATGCTCTGCATGCCTATTGAAGATATATATCTCCAAACCGCGGTAAAAACCATCAAGGTTTCTTCAAATTCCCTATGCACAAATCAGACCTGCCAGGACTGAATCCTTTTAACTTGACCAAGCTAAGTAAGCCATCAAAACCCAAATGCATTGCTGCAAAATACCTGTAAAAACTTATCACCTCGAACACGCACAAGGAATTAATCATATCCTTACCATACCGGTCCGCTTTACTACCACGTTACCCATCTATCTTAATTCCCTTTTGGTTTATCTTCAACTTGATATTTCCTTTTTTTCTGTAGCACCACAATTCCTCAATTCAGACTTACCACACTGAACCAAGCCTATAGCCACACCGTCTAAGGCTCGAAAGTCGCTGAATACTTTGTTAAACATTCCTAAAAGCACCACATTCCAAAATGCTTCACTCTGAAGAAGTTCCTGCGAATCTAAATACATTATCTTTACCTTCCAGGTATTGATACATAGAATCCCATAATTAACATAGGAATACCACAAATCTTGACCTCTTCCAATGGAGACCCGGTTTCTAATCACGTACACAACTTTAAGATACCGATTGTTACATGTAGAATCTTAAGCACATTAGAACTATTCTTGGGAGTCGTTTACTCTATTTAAACTCCAATTAGCCTTGATCAAATGAAAAAAAAAACCCGTGCCTCATTAGCACCCTGACACCGCAGGATGTGACCTCATCCCAATACAAACAAGCATTTTCATGCTCTATGCACTGAGCATTCTTTACCAACAACTTGAGACATCCTGTAATTCTCACACACCTATGAAGCACCATATAACCTTTGTCAAAATTTTCCTTCACTCGATCCATCCTCGATCTCAATCTCCGTAAGCCATAACTAATTCACCAACACACCTCAAACTGGGACCAATATAACACCTAACCGTGCAATCGCCCAACCAATAGCGAACTCCTCCACTTGGCTCGAAGCCATAGATCAAAATACACCCAATAACTCAAAAATGATTCTTCACACGCCCATAATTCAGGGCTATACCTCGAATCAAGATGGAACTCAAGCACCTAATATTTTTTCTATTCTCCATTAGACCCTTCTCGTCGCTTCCAAATCATATGGATACATCTCGTAGTATAAACATACTCATCACCTAGTCACCCAGCCGTCACTTCCACTAATAGGGACACTACCCATAATATAAGTTCAAAAACACTTGTTCACACGATCAGCACCTCGGTGCTCAAGCCATAGATAAAAATCCGGCCTCACATCCTCTACACTGGCCCAACATCAACTCATAGAGATTACATCTTGCCCTTCAATCGGAGAATCACAAGCCATCAAGGCACATATGATACTATGCGCTCATGTGCGCATACGAACGCATGGAAGGAATTTCAAGAGTTACTTTTCAAGCTGAATCAAGGACGCACGATAAGAATTCAAGAATGTGAAGTTTTCCTAAAGGTTTTTCAGCCTCTCGAGGATAAATATAGACGTCTTCGTACCAATCCGTGAGACTCTACTAAACCTGCTCATGACTCGTGTGACCTATGTAGCCTAGACTCTGATACCAACTTGTCACGACCCTAAACCCATACCCGGTCGTGATGGCGCATCTCTAAAGACAAGGCCGACGGACACATATCCAATTTGAAGTCAAACAACAAAACAACAATTAAGCAGGCTAAAACACGATTTAATAATTTATAAATAGCAAATAGTACCATAACAATGCAGTAGTACAACCCAAACACAACCCAAACCAGGGGTGTCACTATTGTGAGCATCTATTAGTGTATAAATACAACTACAAGATCAGAAATATATAAAATAGGACAGATAAACAAAAGGGAGAAAGGCAATGTTGCGAACGCTGGCAGCCACCTTGTGGACTCCGATAACTCTACCTCTGATCAGTCAAAACCCGCTATTGGGTGTAAAAATACCTGCATCTGCACACACGATGCATGGAGTAAAGTAAGTACTCCAACTCCGTGAGTAATAAAGGTAAATAACAACTGAGTAGTAAGAAATCATGTAAAGCAACCAACATGCTCTATAAAAGCAGTGTAAAACCCTTTGAGAAAAGCAATGAAGTTGTGAAATCTTTAAATATATCTTAGCTCAATTTAAACTTCTTTTGAAAATGACTTTTTCAACAATTACACAATGATTGCAAATAGTTAGTGTAAGCATAGAAAATCCGCCACTCGGGCGCAAATACCATAGTATAACAGGTAAAATGACAAGTAAATATTGAAGATGAACCCATAAAGTTTTCCCCTCGGGAAATATCTTAGAACAGTACCAGCCCCTTGGGCCACCTCATAATCACTCATATCAGCCCCTCGGGCTCACTCTCAGAATAGTATCAGCCCCTTGGCTACCTCACAATCACTCGTATTAGCCCCTCGGGCTCACTCACAGAACAATGGGTACTCTCGCTCACTGTGGGTGTGCACACTCCGGAGGGCCCCCTTACGTCCTAAGCGCTATATTAAGCCATCTCGTGGTATCATCACTTGGCACTCGGCCTCATATCACTCGTCACTCAACCTCACATCACTCAAGCCACCTCGTGGCATGTAAATGTATCTTAGGCCCTCGGCCTTATATTACTCAGCATATCCTCACATATGGCCCTCGGCCTCACTCAATCTGAAAAATCATCATAAGCCCATTGGGCATTAGTAAAACAGTAGTCTCAACCCAAAACATCATTCAGAACTATCATTTAAGCTTCAAATCTGAGTAAAAGTGGTTGCGTTTCTAAAACAGAGGATATCAGTAGGAATGAGTTCAAGTAATAAATCAAAATAGTGAGGAAATATTGATAAAAATCCCCGAAGGGTTCAAATAATTGGCACGAAGCCCAAATATGGCAATCAACCCAAATCATGATGATAAAAAATAAGTGTCAATCAAATATGCGGTACAATTATCAATCGGGATGTACCAACTCAGAATCCCTAGTAGTAAAAGACCCCACGCTCATCATCCAACGCAATTCTCACCTCAATATAGCACTACGACCTGCAATTCGGGGTTTCAAACCCTCAAGATATCATTTACAATAATTACTCACCTCGAACCGCAAAATCTCTAGCTCGCGACGCCTTGGCCCCTCAAATAGGCCTCCACGCGGTCGAATCTATCCAGAACCAGAATGAATACGTCACAATATGCCACAGGAACAAAGCTCTAGAGAAAACAATAAAAAATATCAAAAATCCCGAAATTAGCAAAACCCGAGCCCCGAGCCCACTTCTCAAAACTCAAAAATTTTCATATCAACGAGTTTCTTATCTCCCACGAGTTCATACATATCAAAGGTTCTTAAATCCGACTCCAAATGGTCCTTTAAATTCCAAATTAAACGTTCAATTTCTCAAGCCCTAGTTCTTCAATTTTTGGCTTAGTTTTCATAATTGTCTAGGTGGAATTCATTTAATAATCAAGTATTGAGTTCAAAAAATATTACCTCTAGGCGATTACCCTCGAATCCCTCTTCAATTAGCTCTTCCAAGCTCCAAGATTGCTCAACAATGGAGGTCCTTAACCTCAAAAATGCGGAATAGCCTTTTTAATACATCTGCCCATCATTTAAAAATCCTTCTTCGTGATTGCAATCAACACCTCGCAATCGCAATGCACAAATTCGCGTTGACCACTTTTTACTCTATGCGAACGCAGCACAGAGGTCGCGATTGTGATGGCTTTCCTCCTATACCTCCGCGAACACGGAGACCACAATGCGAACGCGATGAGAAATTCTCCTGGGACCAAATTCCTTATATGCGATCGTGTAAACCACAACGCAAATGCAATGAATAGCCTGATGAACCCTTCGCGAACTCGGCCTATATCCTCGCAAACGCGTAGCTTCCAAAACCTAGCCCTTCGCGAATGCAAGCTTCTTTTCGCGAATGCGATGGCCAAAATACCTGCAACTGCTGGACTAATTTTTCTGCAACTCTCAACTCCAAAAATGGTCTGATTGACCACCTGAAACTTACCCGAGGCCCTCGGAACCTCAAGCAACGAAACCAACACATCCTAAAACCTCATTCAAACTTGTTCCAATCATCAAAACACCGCATATAACATCAAATTACCCAAAACTCATCGAATTCAAGCTTAAGTTTTTTAAAAACTTCTGAAATACCCTTTTGATTAAAAACCCAACCAAACCACGTCTGAATGACATAAAATTTTGCACACACACCCCAAATGATATAACAAAGCTACTGCATCTCTCGGACTTCTATTCCGACTCTCGTAGAAAAACCTCACCTACCAACCGAAAATCGCCAAAATTTGAACTTCGCCAATTCAAGCCTAATTCTACTCCGGACCTCCAAAACCAATTCCGATCACGCTCCTAAGTCATAAATAACCCAACGAATCTAACCAAATCATAAAAATTTTGATCCAAGCTCATATACAAATAAGTCAACCCTTGGTCAAACCTTTCAAATTCAAAGCCTTCAACTGAGACTATTCACTTCAAATTCATTCTGATTTCCTGAAAACCAAACCAACTATCTACATCTGTCATAATAAATTACACGGGGCAAGTCATTCCCGAGAACTGGTAATCAAAGTGCAAAAGCTCAAAACTACTGGTCGGGTCATTACACTTGTCCCGATTGGAAATCTTGGCTCAGGTGACCTTTTCTGATATCTTCAATGACTTTATACTTTTGAGCAATTTATATGTCAGAGAGAATCACAAGTTATCTTTGCTTGCACCAAGTAGGCTGACAAGAGTCTTTTTTTGGCTAGTCTTTGCATAAATCCTCAAGGCATGTTGAAAGTGACAACTGAGTGTGCTGGCCAAATTTTCTTTGTGCAACTGAAAAGCTGGTAGCAGATTTTGAAATCTTTTCTTGCTTCTTTTGACGAGGACTGACTCGTAGTGAATGATGCAAAGAAACAAGTATTAACAAGAAATTCCCATGTCAGAAGGACAGAAGGAAGAGTTTTTTTTTCAATAACTATCCTTAATGGTCATGACATGCATCTTGGATTCAACGTTCTGATCTATCAAACTAATCCAATTTTTTGTTTTTCCATTCTTATGACCTTTGAAGTTGGGCTTGTTCTTGCCAATTCTTTGTATCAACTTCATGTCTCACTTTCAACTAGTGGTGCCCCGAGGGGTTTTTATCAACAAGTCTCTCTCATCTATTCATCTTTGCTTACCGTCACCTTATAGTGCCCGTGAGGGTTCACTAGTAAGACTCTTATTTTCTTCTTTATTTTCCTTTTTCTTTTGCTTTCTTGTGCAAGCAACTTGACAGTGTTGTACGTCGCGTGACAACCGTTGCTCATTGCATGCTTCTCTTGGCATTCTTGAAGGCATATCGAGAGGTCTTTATTTTGGGGGATCTTGGATATGGTTGGAAAGAAAGGACGGGATGAAAGCTCAATGTAGACTCAAAATGAGTGGTTGTGGACTTACAACTCTTGGAATCGATTCTTTCAAAAAATGAAATAAAATCTCTGACCCAGTTTTAGATACTGGGGATTTTTGATTTTTCTATTTTGTCTTTTTTTTTTGTTTTGTAAACTCTTATTTGGATGGACCAAACCATAAGGCTGCCTACCTATCCCTTTTTAAAGGAATCAGGTCTAACGTAGTTCAAACATTTGACATAAATATTTTTTTCATCTTTCTTTCTTTTTCTTTTCTTTTTCTTTTTTTTGTCTTTTATTTTGTTGTTTTCAAAACAAGTTGCCCCAACTACTTTTTCTGGGGGCATGGACCTTTTTCAGTTCTTTTATTTTTTATTTTTTTTCACTTGAACTTTCTAAGAATTTCCCCAACGTGTACTCTTGGGACATGGACTTTTTTTTTTTTTTTTGACTCTTGACTCTAAACTTGATTCCAAAAGAGGCTGCTTAAAGAACATAGCACAGGCTCAAAGGGTGACAAATAGTATAAAGTGTTTAGATAGTAGAAAATGGGCCTCCCAACCTCGAGAAAGCCAAACATGCCTCCCAACCTCGAGAAAGCCAAACATAGTATCTTTTCATCATCACATCATTGACGAACATGTTTGTCTTCTTGGTGCGCCGTGGTCACAAGACACTTTCCCTCCCTTAATGTCAAACTTTCCCACAAACTTCAATTGATTAAACATCCTTAAGCCCGATCTTCACAATGATTTGAAAGTGAATTTTACTCGACCTTAATTCAAAGTATTTCATATCTTTATTCATCCTCAAAAGTGTTTTTTAGTTATCTTATTCCAGATTAAATTACTTTCTAAAATCTGGCCAAAATTTTCGCATGCATGTCATGTCATTAGAACAAGCGAGAAAAGAACTAGGACTAGAATGACAAGAATGGACAAACTGTAGTTTATTGAATAAGGATGGAAGGGTTTGGTAACTAAACAAGCAGCCTAAAATTCAAGTTACACCCTAAAATAATCCGGATAATGAAAACAGCAACAAAAATAGGCAAACCTGACTCATACAAACATAATACAATGATAAAAGGGTTTGACTCAAATAAACAAATAAAATCTGGATCACAATCCTAAAATAACCAAGATAACAAAAAAACATCAAAATAAACTACCAAGATTCCTTCCTAGTGAGGAGAGAATGACTTTTCAATTGCTAAGCTTGACATTTAGCCATAAATTTTCTCATCGGAATCACCATGGCCTTCTCCAATTTCAGTCGGCAAGTTCAAAAGAGGATTCTATACTCCATGTCACCAGGAATCATCCCCTAAAAGTGTGCATCATCATGTGCAGGTAAAGGATTCTGTGTGAAATTTTGGGTGTCATTGTCTTGGAGAACAATCAATTTTTCCTAAATTATCCTTTCTATTTCTCTTTTCAAATCCTGAAAACTTTCAACATCGTGCCCCGGGGCATCAGAATGATATTCAAACCTTTTAGAAGGGTCAAAGCTTCTTACACGTGGGTCCACATGATTTGGAGGAATGGGTGCAATCATGTCATAATGCTTTAACTTCCCAAATAAGCTTGCATAGGACTCTCCTATTAGTGTAAAATTATCCTTCAACCTTTATTCCCCTATATACCCCTGGCTTGGATGTAGGTTATAAGGTGCTTGGTGGAGATTTTTCGGTTCTAGTACTTGCCTTCTAGGGTGTCTTGGTGGCCTGACACATATTGAGATGCAGCAAAGTATTGAGGGTTCTGAGGTGGATAATATTGCTCAGAGGAGTCATGGAAAACCTGAGAAGGCTGATCATACCTTAGAGATGTTCTCCTGGGACCTCTTCTCGACCCTGATGTCATCATAATTTCTTCAACCTTCTCATTCATGTGACCAAAATTATCGAATTAAATCTGGTCTACCTGAGTTGCAGCTTTGAGAACTGCTTGACTTATAATTATGCCATTCATAAGACCATTTTCAACCATTTCCTCTATTTTGATTGCTTCTGATAAGGATTTACCCACAACGGATATCATGTTTTGAAAATAGCTCTTGATCCTGAAGAAAGACAGTTGATTAGCTCGTGGTCATCCATGGATGGCTTATCTCTAGCTGTTTGTTCTCTCTATTTCATGGCATATTCCCTGAAACTTTTAGTTGGTTTCTTCTTTAGGTTTGAAAGGGAATTGCGGTCTAGCGCAATATCAATATTGTATTGGAACTATTTGACAAAGGCCTGTGCCATGTCATCCCAGACATACCAGCGAGACGTGTCTTGATCCATAAACCATTCGGAGGCTACTCCCATAAGGTTTTCCCCAAAATAAGCCACCAACAATTCTTCATTTCTTCCTGCACCTCTCAGTTGATTGCAATACCTTTTCAGGTGGGCTATGGGATCTCCATGTCCATCATACTTTTCAAGTTTGGATGTCTTGAAACCAGGCGACAAGTGGACATCGGGGAACATACATAGATCTTTGAAGGCAACACTGTTTTGACCTGCCAACCCTTGCATGTTATTAACCATTGTTCTAAGCTTTTCACTATTTGGGTCATTTCTTTCTTTGCCATCTTTTGGGCAAGCTTCTCAATGTTTGCTGGAAGATCAAACGAGTATGAGTGGTACTTAGGAGAGTGGTACTGCTCTTGCTGTGTAGCAAGTTACGACTCATGACGAGGCTGTCCTTGACCACTGGCCCAAGTTGACACATTTCAGCCATTTGCTAATTCAGTATTCTATTTTTCTCAAACACAGTAGACTCTTGTTGAACCCTCTGACCCTAAGTCTCTTGAGCACTTGTAACAGCTTCGATGTTAGTTGTCATTTTTCCTTCGATCTTGTGTTTCTAGCCTACCACAAACCAACCACCTCAACTTTCTTCACAATTCAAAACAAAACATGTTAGAATGGACCCAGTCGGTCCTTATTATTATCAACATTTTTTTGCATTTTTTTAAATTTTTTTCATTTCTTTTTAATGGTGATCGAACCTGATGCGGGTTACATACGTATCATGTGAGAACATGAATCAGATCTTGCATAGTTCGGAAAAATTAGGAATAAAGGAAATAAACTAAATTTATGTTTTCTGGATTTCGATTTTTTTTTTTGCTTTTTTCTTCAAAATAAAGACTTATAAAGAAGAAAGAGAATATTTTTGGATTTTGATTTTTCTTCGACAATTTTGCAAAGAAAGACTTCTAAAGATAAAAGATTTTTTTTGAATTTCGACTTTTTATTGTTTTTTGGAATTTCGAAAGAAAAACTTCTAAAGAAGAAAGAAAAATATTTTATATTTATGGATTTTATTCTAAAGTTTGGAAAGAAGTACTGTCAAAGAAAAAGAAAGTATTTTTGAATTTTGAATTTTCTTTTCAATTTTTGAAAGAAGAATGAAAATATTTATGTATTTTTTGATTTTGAGAAGCAACCAAAAGAAAACATTTTTTGTATTTTTTAAAAATTGAGGTCTCAAATAAAACTTTTATGAAGAAGGAAGTAAAGGAAATTCTTTTTGGATTTTTTAAAAATTGGGGGCCAACTGATGAGGATTGCCTACATATCTCACATCCGATGAGAATCGGACCTACGTTGTCACACCTCATTTTGGCTACTACAACCCGGCGAAAGGGGTAGATAAGGGAGTTTTTCTAATTTAAGGACAATCAAAACGATACTCAATTATTTAAGAGAATTTTAGAGTCGCCACTTGGGAGATTATGGTGTCCCAAGTCACCGTTTAGAATCCTGAATCAAGGAAAGAATGACTCTGTTTAACAGCCCGCGAACCAGAAATCCGGGTAAGTAATTCTGTTAACCCGGGAGAAGCTGTTAGACATTCCCGAGTTCCTTAGTTCTAGCACGGGCGCTCTACTGTTATATTTGGCTTAAATTACTGATGAACCTATGTGCATTTTGAATCTTTTAACCACTTTTATTATTATTTTTAAAGAGAATTGCAACGTCGTTAAAACATGTCTCGAACCACGTCACATAAATGCACCCGTGGTTTTTGACACATTCCAATGGATTTAGATTTGGGTCACATTAATGCGCACCCGTATTTAAGAAGATAAAATTATTAAAGACGTGCCTAAAAAGCGACTATTGCGTTATTATCTTTGCGAGAAGCTGTGAAATACGCTAAACGGCATATCCTAAATCTCTACTTATTTTAATATAGGCATTTCACGAGGGCCGTCAAATTTTGGATTCTGTTCGGCGCGGCTCGCCTCATTTGTTATTTTTTAAGGCCATTCCTAAAATGAACTACTACTTTTCTACACTTGTCTCTAAACTTAATTAATTCTCATTTAGTCCTGTTACCGCATTCACAAATAAAACATATATTGAAAATGAATCGAGAAGAGGGAGGTGTAACATTGTTGGGCCCAAATAATAAAGCAGGTCCAACCTTCACAACTAGTTTTAAGGGCTTGGATGAACTATAAAATAAGATCCTGACGGGTTGTCTCCCAATTGAGCCCAAGATTATATTACTAAACTAGTGGTTTATTTGCAACAAAGAAGCAAGTGAAATTATTCAGATTTCCAAAACGAGATTCTATTTTAGCTCTATGATTTGATGATGTTGACAATAAATAAATGTATCTCATGCTAACATAATATAAAAATCTGATACTGCACGTAATTATTTCCTGAACTTCACATTCGAAGGAGAACAAGTGCAAAAATGAGTCACATTTTGTACAATTTAATCTAAGGACCAGCTGACCACAAGTTTCGACTAAGCCACCCTAATTCAGTTTGGAACCACTTTGAGTTTACCAAACAATGCATCTTCCTTCTGTAGCTACTTTCAAACTCAGACTATGCACAACTCAGATTCCAACTTAATACATGATTAATAACAAGTTATTCAGACGCTCAGATATCAAATCATTAGAGAATTCTCCCTAATCCCAGAAATACTGAACTCGTATACACCTAAGTCGTTAACTAACACAGACTTGAACTTGAAGATAATATCAGCGTGCCAGGTAATGGTCTTAACAATGATTTACAAATACAATATATGCCAAACCATCCTAATCAGATCATTAAATTGAAATAGACAAATACGATATACATAAATAATCTCATTTATTTCATGTTTTCAATTCCTACTTCATGCTACACCTCGATGATACTCATAAAGTTGGATTGTACCTGGAAATTAAAAGTGAGAGGTGGGTGAGATCAGCAATGAGACACAACAGCCAAAACAACAACAGTGGACCAAACTTAAACCAAAGCTAAGAAACCAAAGGAACAAAGTTCCAGTCGAATGGGGTATGGCACAATTTCAAACCATGCTTTTGTAAAACTAAGTTTTAACCACACTTAAGCATTCGAAGAGCCCAACTGTGCTTCAGTAATTTGCAAAATTCAGAGATCCCAGGCAACCTAATGGAATAGTGTCATTTTGTGCTTATGATTTTTTCTAAAATTTAGATGAAACCCAGTAATGTAGCCACTTGATCCTGTATTCTCGAGCCCCCATAAAATCCCTTTATGTATTTCTTAGCTTCCAATCTCTTTGTATTCTCAGGTTTTTTCATTCCATGTAGCAGTATATTTTTCTTTTATATGTTTTATTTAGTATTTTCAGCCTATCTTTTTTCTTGCCTTGAAAGGCACGACTAATGCCTCTATATAGGCCAACCATTAGGGCAACCTTTAAGTCTTTTATTTCAACTTGGTCCCCTTTGTATTTCAGTTTTTTACCACTAGTCCTCAGATGCTTAGCTTGCTATCCAAGTTATAAAAAACAAAAGGTCTGAATTTCAATTTGACCCCTATTCTAGAAGCTTCCAGGGGTTTCCATTCTAGTTACTGCAGGTTCTTTCATGTTGAATTGCTCATACTATCCCTTACCCTTTCCAGAATTACTTAATCGATCTACTTACATTTTCAGCTTCCCTTTACCCTAGTCAAACTAACTATGTTTAACTAGTTATGAGCTAGAGACTTCCCAGTTATAACCAAAATCAAAATTAATTAATATAGCTACACAAATTAAAAATAAACTCTGGAGAGTCTTTAATGCATCATAGAACTAAAATTTAATTAATCAATAAAGGAAACTGAAGCTAATTACGCAGAGGAAACGTATAAAACTCAAAATTCAAGGCAGCGGGTGAACATGGGATCAAATTAGACAATTCAAATTACTAATAAATCTAATAAAATCAGAAACTTGAAACAAGACCCTAAACTAATCACAAAGGTCACAACGGAATGAAGGTAGGAATCATAAAAGCAATATGAAAAGTAAATGCAAAATGCCTCGTACTCTGATTCAGGCCCAAACACTGGCGAATTTCTCGGCATTTTTGGGGTCATACCACCCTTAATCATATGTTTTCCACCGAAAAACACAAGACTAAGGGCTATTGAAGCCCAAAATCAAGGATATCCCGAAGCTTAGACAACTTGGGTTCTGGGTCCAACTTTTGATGACCTAGACGGGAGGTATTCGGGATGGAGGGTTGTGGATTCAAGATGAGGGGTGTGAGGATAGTGCATGGTGTTCATTTGGTGGATCTTGGGAAGGGCCGTATTTTGGCTGGATGATTCAAACTAAAATTTGAGGAGCTGTGGTATGATTCGAAGGATTGTTGTTTCAGATCTGTGATGAGGGTGGGGTGAGGAATCTGGGATGTAAATCTTAGGGTACTTGGCGAATGGTCGCCGCCATAGACGACGGGGCTGCCAAATTTCAAATGAATATTCGACAAGATTGGGCTATATTCGAGGGTGGAAAATGGTGGGGTTGGAAAGAGGGGAGCGAGGAGAGGGTGTGGTGTTATTTTGGCGTCCATCGGAGTTATGCCAGCGACAACGATGATTTTTGGCTGGCGGCGGGCGGCCGGTGGTACGACATAGGTAGGGCGGCGTTACACCAGCCAAATTAGGGTTCATTTGGACATGGTACGAGGTTTGACTGGCAGGGGGTTATTTCGACATTTATATAAGGTAATAACCCTTGCATCTTGGTAGTTTGATGAAGATTGATCAACGACTCAGATGCTCTGATGCAAAACGACGTCGTTTTGAACCTATGGCTTTTGGACCGGGCAATGGCTGGGTTTGGGTCTATTTTGGATATGGTAATTTTTGGGCCACATTTATGACCAGAAAATGGCCCAAAATCAAAGTCCAACATATATACAAACAATTACTCCTTTTTTGTATATTTTGCTTTATTATTTTTTTCAGATTTTTTAATAATCAAAAATAAAAATAGAAATCACAATAGCCAAAAACATATTCAAACAAGAAATAAACTAAATAAACTCTTAAATTCTAAATTTCAAAGAAAATTAACCAAATTTTCTTATTTTTTTTCATTTTCAATATTACCTAATAACATGCAAAAACTAAATCCTAAACGCAACCATGCCATTTTTATATTTTTATGAATTATGCAAATTAAAACACGCAACATGCAACTAAATACAAAATTATGCAATTAATTCCTAAAATTCAAAAAAACACAAAGTTACGCAAAATGGATCCTAAAAATTCAAAGAATAATAGAAAAATGCAAATAAGTACAAAATCACACAATTAATTCCTAAAAATTCAAATAATAAAAGAAAAATCATAATTTAATGAATTTCATAGGAACATGTCAAGCAAGGCAAACATCACATGCTCACAACTGCTCCTCTTTTCTCGGAGACACGAAGGGTTTCCGGGCAAAGATAAGTGAGAAACTGAGATATTTTTGCCTACTTTGCGTTCCATGAGAAGCATTTTGAAAACTGTCTGACCGAACCCTGCTTCAAAGGTTGCCTACATATCCTTGGTTATAAAGGAATCAGGTTAGTATAGTTCTGGAGTGTTTGGTAGCTGGGACTACCATGAGCTGTGATTTTATTACACCTCGTGAAAAATATAAAGAAACTAGACTATCTATGTCTTCAATCTTGCTCTTGATCCTTGTTACTTTGTTGCCTTGTATTTCTTCCCGTGAACTCCTTGTTGCCTTGTTGACTGGCATTCCTTCCTGTAAACCCATTGTCGACTTGTTGACTCCTTGCCTTCTCTTCTTCTATGTTTGATGCTGAATTGTTGGACTTGACGTGCATTCCCTTGTTTTGCAGGTGGGTGCCTGATTACAAAACTTTGCAACTTGAAAATCATTCCCTTGTTCTAAAGGTGGGTGCCTGATCGTCAAGACTTGAAATTTTGAAAAATATTCCCTTAATCTACAGGTGGGCGCCTGATTTTCGAAACTTTGAAATTTTGAAAAACATTCCCTTGTTCTACAAGCGGGTGCCTGACTATCAAACCTTTAAATTTGAAAAGTATTCCCTTGTTCTACAGGTGGACACCTGATTTTCGAAACCTTGAAATTTTGAAAAACATTCCCTTGTTCTACAGGTGGGCGCCGGACTGTCAAACCTTGAAATTTGAAAAGTATTTTCTTGTTCTACAAGTGGGTGCATGATTACCAAAACTTAAATTTGAAAAATATTCCCTTGTTCTAACAGGTGGGTGCCTGATTGCCAAAACTTGAACTTTTGAAAAATATTCCCTTATTCTACAGGTGGACGCCTGACTATCCAACCTTGAAATTTGAAAAATATTCCCTTGTTCTACATGTGGGCGCCTGATTACCAAAACTTGAATTTTTGAAACATATTTCATTGTTCTACAGGTGGGCGCCTGATTGCCAAAACTTGAAAATTTGAAAATCCTTCCCTTGTTCTATAGGTGGGCGCCTGATTACCAAAACTTGAAATTTTGAAACATATTCCCTTGTTCTTTAGGTGGGCGCCTGACTGCCAAAACTTGAAATTTGAAAAATATTCCCTTGTTCTACAGGTGGGCGCCTGATTACCAAGACTTGAATTTTTAAAAAATATTCCCTTGTTCTGACAGGTGGGCGCCTGATTACCAAGACTTAAATTTTGAAAAATATTCCCTTGTTCTAACAGGTGGGTGCCTGATTACCAAAACTGGAATCTTGAACAAAGAGTCCTTTGTTAACAGGTGGGCGCCTGATTACCGAAATTTAAAATTTGAAGCATATTCCCTTGTTCTTCAGGTGGGCGCTTGATTGCCAAAACTTGAAATTTGAAAAATATTTCCTTGTTTTACAAGTGGGCGCCTGATTACCAAGACTTGAATTTTAAAAAAATATTCCCTTGTTCTGACAGGTGGGCGCCTGATTACCAAAACTTGACTTTTAAAAAAAATATTATCTTGTTCTACAGGTGGGCGCCTGATTACCAAGACTTGAATTTTGAAAAATATTCCCTTGTTCTAACAGGTGGGTGCCTGATTAGCAAAACTGGAATCTTGAAAAACTATTCCCTTGTTCTAATAGGTGGGCGCCTGATTATTAAACTTGAATCTTAAAAAGTATTTCCTGAAACCGTTGCCTGTGTACCTGATCATAACAAAACAAACTACACACAAGAAATCCTTTCTGCCCCAGTTTGACGCTGGACAGATCGGTGAGTGTTAATCAAATCTCCTTACCAAATATCTCTAATGCTAAGTCCCATTATCCAGAAGGGTCCTGACAATCCTTGAAATTATGTTATGTTTTCTCAAAAGTATTATTTTTCACTTGTTTTGCCCGATGAAACTATAGAGGATGAACGTTGTCTTATGATTGAGGCATTGAAGCATTCTGATTTTCAGTGCAAGAATTATATTCTTAGCGGACTGGAGGGTGATCTTTATAATGTCTACAGTGGCGTGGAGACATCAAACGAATTGTGGACTGCTCTTGAAAAGAAATACAAAATTGAAGATGCCGGGTTGAAGAAATTAGTTGCCGCTAACTTTTTGGACTACAAAATAGTAGATAGCAAGTCTGTTATTACCCATGTCCAGGAATTGCAAGTAATTATTCGCGATCTCCTTGCTGAAGGTATAAATCAAATTTATACTAATGTTGAAAGTAGTAATTTAGTATTTTTACTAACAAAACTTTCATTGAAGGTCTTGTCATCAATGAAGCATTCCAAGTAGCAGCGATAATTGAAAAGTTATCTCCTTTGTGGAAGGACTTCAAAAACTACTTGAAACAAAAATGTAAGAAGATGTCCCTTGAAGATCTCATTGTTTGGTTAAGAATCAAAGAGGGCAAAAAGCTTCAGAAAAGCGAGGCCGTGGAAGCTCAACAATAACGGGAGCAAACATTATTGAGGATACTTCTCAAAGTAACAGAAAGAGGAAAAAGCTTATGGACCGAAAAACATCTCAAGCAAGAATCAGTTCAACAGAAATTGCTACAACTGTAGAAAATCTGGGCACAAATCCACAGATTGTCGTGCTTCGAAGAAAGACAAGAAAAAGGGTCAAGCAAACATGGCTTAAAAGCATGGTGATGCTGATGATTTGTGTGCTATGCTTTCTGAATGCAACCTGGTGGAAAATCCTAAGGAGTGGTGGATTGATTCTGGAGCCACTTACCATGTTTGTGCTGTTATGGAAGCGTTTGCTACATATGCTCTTGTTGGATTCGGAGAGACTCTTTCTATGGGAAATGCTACAACGGCCAAAATTGAAGGATGCGGGAAGATATTTCTAAAAATGACTTCTCGCAAGGTATTGACTTTGAACAATGTCCTTTATATTCCCGAGATTAGGAAGAACTTAGCCACTGTTGGACTTCTTGTTAAGAATGATTTTAAGTGTGTTTTTGTATCCTATAAGGTTGTAATAAGTAAGAACGAAATGTTTGTAGAAAAAGATTACCTTACTGAGGGCCTTTTCAAGCTGAATGCAATGGTTGCTGAGAATGATAATAAAATTCCAGCTTCGTATTACTTACTTGAGTCAAATGAATTATGGAATATACATTTGGGTCATGTCAATTATAAAACCTTGCGAAAAATTATTAACTTAGAAGTATTTCCTAAGTTTGAATGCGACAAAACAAAATGTCAAATATGTGTGGAATATAAGTATATTAAACATCCTTATAAGTCACTTGAAGGGAATTCAAATCCATTAGACTTAATTCACACATATATTTGTGACAAGAAGTCAATACCATCTCGCGGTGGAAAGAAGTAGTTCATAACTTTTATTGACGATAGTACTCGATATTGCTATGTTTACTTACTTAATAGTAAATATGAAGTAATAGAGACATTCAAGCAATACAAATATGGAGTTGAAACATAACTTAACAAGAAAATCAAAATGATAAGAAGTGATAGAGGTGGTGAATATGAATCTCCTTTTAAAGAAATATGTTTAGAATGTGGAATTATTCATCAAAAAATGGTCCCTTGTACACCCCAATACAATGGGATTGCGAAAAGAAAGAATCGTTTATTAAATGAGATGATGAAATCATTGTTGATAAGTTCAGTTTGCCACAGAACTTGTGGGGGGGGAAGCCGTTGTTACACCTAACCGGATACTAAATCGAGTACCCCATAGCAAAACACAATCCATTCCACATGAAAAAAGGAAAGGAAAGAATCCCAACTTGAATTATTTTAAAGTATAGGGGTGTTTGAAAGAAGTGCAAGTTCCTAAACCAAAAAGGGTAAAAATAGGACCGAAAACCGTTGATTGTGTTTTCATAGGATATGCGATCAATAGTTTGCATATCGATTTCTGGTTCATAAATCAGAAAATCCTGACATTCATAATAATATGGTTATAGAATCAAAATATGTTGGGTTCTTCAGAAATATATATCTGTATAAAAAGGAACGTGAGTCGATTGAAGGATCTAAACGACCCCGGGAAGAAATAAAAAAAGTAAATTTAATTAGGAGGATCCAAGACATAGTAAACGTCAAAGAACGTCTACTTCATTTGGACCAGATTTTGTGACTTTCTTATTGTAAAATGAGTCTCAAACATTTAAAGAAGTTATGTCATCTTCAGAATCATTATTTTGGAAAGAGGTAGTCAATAGCGAAATCGAATCTATATTCTATAGTGAACAATCATACATGAGAATTGGTTGATCTTCCTCCTGGAAATAAGCCGTTGCGTTCTAAATGGATCTTTAAGAGGAAAATGAAAGATGGTGGCACTACTGATATATTTAAGGCAAGACTTATAGTCAAAGGGTATAGACAACGAGAAGATCTTGACTACTTTGATGCATACTCTCTAGTTACAAGAATGGTCTTTACAACGAATGTTAGTAGCATTAGCTACAGTGAATGGTCTTGAAATTCATCAAATGAGCGTTAAGACAACCTTCTTGAATGGATTTTTGGAGGATGAAGGTCGTCTTAATTTGTCCAAACAATATTGTCAAATGGTTTTAACATAAATGAATGTGATAAATGTGTGTACATTAAAAATGTTCCAAATCACATAGTCATTATTTGCTTATATGTGGATGATATGTTGATAATGAGTAATGACATTGCCAACATAAATGCTACTAAGTGTATGCTAACTAGCAAGTTTGATATGAAGGACTTGAGAGTTGTTGATTAATTCTGGGGATTAAGATCCATAAAACTCCTCAAGATCTGGCATTGTCACAATCTCATTATATTAAGACAGTAATTGGAAAATTCAAGCACTTAGGGTTTAAAGTTGCAAAGACTCCAATTGACGTGAATTTTGCATTAGCAAAGAACAAAGGCTAAAGCATAACATAATTAGATTATGCTCGTGTGTTGGGATACTTAATGAATGAATTGTACACGACTAGATATAGCTTGTGCTATAAGTAAATTGAGCCGATACACGAGCAATCCAGGCCAATCTCATTGGATGTCAATGAAACGAGTTTTGGGATATTTACCTAGGGCTTTGCTTTACGCTACAGTAAATATTCTGCGGTAGTTAAGGGATACTTTGATGAAAATTGAATCACTGGTTCAACTGATTCTAAGCCCACAAGTGGATATGTATTCACTATTGGTGGAGGAGCGGCATCTTGAAAGTCGTCCAAACAAACTTGTATCGTCCACTGTACAATGGAGGCTGAATTCATAGCCTTATATAAAGCTGGTGAAGAAGCTGAATGGCTCCAAAATCTCTTGGAAGACATTCCATTTCGGCCCAAATCGTTGGCACAAATATGGATACATTGTAATATTAAAGCGGCAATTGGAAGGGTTGGGAGCGTTATATATAATGGTAAATCTCCAGGACATAAAACTATTAATATCACGATTGACTAAAGTCAAGCGATAATGTGTCGGATCCACTTACAAAAGGTATAACTAGAGAGAGTTGAGAATCATGGAGGGGAATGGGACTATGGCCAAGAACAAGTCATTGTGGCGGTAAGATTAACTAGAAGTCGGAGATCCTAAGATCTAGGTTCAAGGAAATCAAACAAAGTCATTAATGACGGTTCAACATAATCAACTAAAATTTTGGTCCATTCTCGTAATGAGACAATGTTCAGTACCAAAGATAAAGCAATAGGCTTTTCAATGATTTTCTAATTTTAATACGGGGTATATCATATGACACGTTTAGGAATCACCAATGTAAGTGTGAAGTGTTAGCCGCTTTAAGGAGAATTTTGAAAGGCCAGTTCTCTATGCATGTATGAAAGTGGGTGGTGTTCATGGTTGAAACATATACAACAATGAGAACCAAAGAAGGTTAAGGGTTGGTTGTGCAACTTATGATTGTCTAGGTATACACCAAAGTACGACAGTTCAAAGATATCAAATCTACCGATTGACCGAGTATATCTGACATAAATTTACTACGGAAAGTTAAAAGGGAAACCTACTTATCCAGATGCAATTAATCGTTGCTTGTGAATCACACAGTTTTTCATGCATATTTCTATGATATAGCCATTTTCCATTCATGTGGGAGATTTTTGGGTTTTAAGCATTAAAATGCTTAAAATATGCGAATATGAAACGGAGGAAAAATAAAATATTTGAGTTTCATTTGAGATTCCCCCTTTGGCAAAGGGACATTGTCCCATATTGGAGTAGGAAGAGGTTTTTGATGGGTGTATAAGTAATTGCTCTTCTTTTAGCTCTTAAAGAGTTGAGAAGAAGACAAGCCTCGCACTGTCATCGTTGTTCGCTCGACTTCAGCTTCGGCTTCGTATTCAGATTTGGTCAAATGATTGATTGATTAATTTTTTGGATCAAATTTATTTGTCACTAGTAAATATTAATAGAAATATTATTAAATATCCGGTTTAATAACAGAATATTAATATTAGTATTAATATTAATAATATTAAATCCAACGGAATATTAAACGTTTTTTATTATCCGTTTTCCATTTTTCGATTTTGTAACCGAAAATTAGCCTCCCTTTTGAATTCTCGATTTATTGTTGTGTAAATAACCATTTATGTTATGGCATTTATGCTATGACCGATTTGCATAACAGTCTTTCTGAAGAGTTGTATCTCTTCAGTTTTCATCTCAACATTGGCTATAAATACCAGTCCTTTCTCTCCGGTTTTCCATACGATTTTCTGAGTTCTTCTCCTTTCTTTTCTATACTTTTAACTTCAAAAAAAGCAACAGTAAGTATGATTTTCTACCGAACGTTGTGTTCGCTGAAACATTGGGGTTTGAAGTACCACTACACCAGTGTGTAGTTCGTTCTATCCTGGAAGTAAATAATCCATAACCTTGGGTACTATGAGTGGATTAAATTCCTTAAGGAAACACTGTGAATTCAGTGGGGTCAGATTAACTTTTGTTTCGTTTACACTTTTTGTTTATATGTTATTTTATCTTTTCCAGAATTAGTTTGCAAATACAGTATATTAACAAAAGATATATAGGTTCTAAATATAAGTAATTACATAATTTAATTAAGCCAGGTATGATTAAAACGAATGTGCTAGAACCACGGAACCCGGGAATGCATAACACCTTCTTTTGATTCCACAGAATTTCTTACCTGGCCTTCTGGTTTTTGCGGACTTTAAACAGAGTCAAGTTTCCTCGATTTGGGATTTAAAATAAACTGGTGATTTAAGACACCGTAATAAATATTCTAAGTGACGACTCTAAAATTAATTAAACAATCTAATTTCGATTAATGTCACTTTAACTGGAAAAATTTATATTCTCTCGGAAAAAGGAGATGTGACAGTATTTTTTTCTTTTTCTTTTTTTTTTGTATTGCCTCCATGATGTGTAAGCTGAGTTTATTTTTTTTAGTTTGCAGTGTTTTGTTAATACTTTCTAATTGACATTTAATAGAAAAAGAATGTAGGGCATTGGAATAACTTTTAGAAGAGTAACTGGGTAAGTATTATATAATATATGGATCTCTAACTAAGAAAGTCTTATTTTATGATTACTAACTTTTTCATTTTTTCTCATTCTCACTAGGCAAGGAGGCAGTGCACAAAGGGGATAAAGTTAATGCAACTATTTTCAAAGAAATATTTTTCGACCATGCTTGAAATGTCAAAATGACCAGCGAGGCGCCTTATTAGTTTAAGGCTAACTACGCATATGTAAAAATACGAGTGATGTCATATGTATTTTAAAAGAAGATCTGAAGTAGTTCAAAGTGCTTGTGCAACGTATAATTATGAGGCAACCCAAGTCTGTTTATCTTACCTAATCGTCCACTAAAGAGGGAGGATGTTCGAACTCACCTTGGTTTTAAGTTTCTTTTAACATGTCAGGTTGCACATTTTATCTTAGGAAACTTCATTTTTCTCTCTTTAATCGTCATGTGCAAGCAGGGGAGATTCAGCTCAATAGCTACGGTTCTCGTGCACTCAGTAACTTTTGTCGAGGACCTGTATTTATATTAAAAAAATTATTAAATATATAAGAATGTTAAGTTTGGAACCCAGTTCATTCATTCAGTTAGTATTGTATATTAACTCTAGATTTTTGTAGAAATTCATAAACCTAAAATTTTGAATCTGCCTCTATGTGCAAGCTATGGACTGATAAGTCTTGAAATCAAGATGATTTGCAGTGCAGCAGCTGGACACTATTTCTTGTTTTTGGGACTTGATGCTTTACTGATTTATATCTTCATTCTCAAAAAAGTCGTAACATGTGATTATATTTACTATTAACATAAGCGGATCTAGAATTTTAGTTATATAGGTTCAATATTTAAAATTGTGTGTTTATATTTACTGTTTATTGTTATTTTTGTAATTTTATACATAAATTTATGTTTCGCGTCGAAAATATGGAGTTTAGTTCAACCAGATAATTTTATGGTGCATCTGCCCCTGTCCGTTAATACACTCTTTCTATAAACCTTCGTCCGCATAGCTCACGCGGGTACTTACATGCTATTATTTTACACCGGATAAAAGCACTTGATATATATTTTGTTTGATAAGAATAAAAATCATACTCCAACATAAATTAAGAAAATAGTGAATAAAATATTTAAAGGTTAGTAAATAGTAACAATTGCTAATAATTGAGGCTGCCTTTTTTTAAAAAAAAAATTTCCTCTCTTGACACATAAAACTTGCACATATATACGCTCAGGGGCAGGGCTAGGTGGGTGGAAGAGGATTCAGTTGAAACCAATTTGCTTAAAAATTATATTGTGTATCTAAGATCAAATTTTTTTCATGTACATATATTAGATGTTGAATCTTTTGGCTTCTTCGCGTGTTTACTTTTTGAATTTTCTTGGTGAAAATTCTGCTTACTCCACTGTGTACGACATGCGAATTTTTGTTTTGGTATGATAGAGGGGTAATTTTATAACTACAAGGATATGAAAGTATTATACAATTAATGACTCGTTTCGTTGGGATTTGTTTTATGGCAAGGAAGAAAATTGCATCAGTTCTTTTACTACGATATTCCTCAGAGCAAGATAGTTATATAAATCATGGTTCTTCAAGATGACAAAGGGGATTTTTAAGAAGAATATATATCTAATTTAGAGTAGAATGCATGTTTACGCATTTTAATAAGTGTTGGGATGATATTTGAGTTGAAATTAGAAAAGAGTAGTTGAAATCAGAGTCAAGTAAAAATTTGATAAACTAAACATATGCAATTTAGTGTTTTACTTATTTATTATGTTGCAGTCTATGTATTATGGAAATGGTCAAATTTGCCCTTACAGTATTAAAGTTGAGCAATTTTACCTTCTGTTAAACTTTTGGTCTAATATTATCCTTGTCAAGGAAAAAGTTTGCTCGACCCCTTACCTCCAAGATGAGGGTAATATAGTCAAAAGTTGAGATGTTTTTCTTGAAGAATTTGGAAACATGGAGTTTGCCAGAGGTTGCCCATTTCGTGCCAAAGCTCCGTTAATGGCAAGGACAAATAAGAATCAATTTGCAAATGACAAGGGCAATGGACCAAAAAGATAATATATGACAAAACTTAAGATATTCGGAAAATCTGGACATTTTCCTTTTTTAACTTGTTTGTAAACCAATGACTTTTTAGATTATAAAGTGAGGTTCTTAGCTTCAATGGTTCTCGTTCAAGCTTTTACAACAACAACAATCCAGTATAATTCCATTTAGTGGGTCTGGGGAGGGTAGTGTGTACGCAGACCTTACCCCTACCTTTGGGTAAAGAGATTGTTTCCAAATAGACCCCCGACATCCTTCCCGCCAAGAACTTGTCACCTTGTTCTTGGAGACACTCGAATTCACAACCTCTCGGTTCTTGTTCAAGCTTTTATCAAAACCAAATTGCAAAACACAAAATCTACATGAAACTCACTCTTCTGTAGCTAAGAACTCACAAGTAACGAACAATATCTGGCAAAATTGAATCAGAGATAAGCAATTTTACTGGGGTAAGTACATCTTTTAAGTTTGGTCAAGTTGATTACATGGCTGAAAGTAGGTGACAATATTTTACATTACACATCCAGAATAACGCGATGGGTTCTCTCTAAACAATGCTTAATTTGGCTTTCACTTTCAACGATATGTTTATACATAGAATCAGGTGTATAGTATATATGGAAGAGTAGCTTAAACGACTCCCTTTTCAAGGTTTGCGTCTTTGAAACACAAACAAGGAACCTCTGGAGCCCTTTCCCAACCTGATCTTCTCGTCTATGTATGTGATCTCTAATTTAACTTCACTCTCGCCACCATACTGGAAATCTAGTGCCCCTACCTTGAGTTCAGGTGGCTCGAAAACAACTTGTATCCATTTTTCATCTAGGACGTTCAATTTTCCTGCATGACACAGCTGATGGTTAAATAAACCCCAGATTAGAATGGTAAAAGAACTGGACATACATCATGAACTAGTCTAGACCATGACATGAGGTATTTAATTCTGTCATGGGCATGAATTAAATTACATATCATAAGCTACTACCTTGCTATACTGATACTACATCAAAGAAATCGTGATGGTAGCAATTGATTATCACTACTTTGCTACCTATCACAGAAAATAGACCCCGTTTGTTCATGAGACACTAAGAGAAAGCCAATTGCATATATAACAAAAAGTAGAACATAATAGAAGTAAATGATTCACTTAGGCAATGCCAACTAGTTGGTACTAAGGCTTAGTTGTAGTGATAAACCTCAGGTTCAAATTTGCACTGATTTTTCTTTCAATTTTGTATTTTTTGGTTTGCTTAAAGAATTAGTGCTAGCGTATGAACAAGTCTGAGATTTAGAACCCATAGTTTGCCTTAGAAAGACCAAGTATTAGGTATATCTTGAAATAAAATGGACCAAGATGGATATAGAGAATTCATATAGTCACCTTCAAGTAGTTGCTATTAAGGCTTGTTAGATCGATTGAGTGGTTGACTAAATTAGGGCCATGTGGGGTAATGCACGAAATGGTAAACAGATGAAATTGCTGGTAGAAACATTTTGAGTACCAGTGGGGAGAAGGTACTTCACTGATCCCATAGCTTTCATATTTTTTGGGGTTAACTGTGGTGTCCGGGTTACCTCAATTAATTCTACTGGACATTTGCTATCTCCCACCAACAGCATGTACCAGGTGACTCTGTCAATGAAAGATTGGACAGATGGGAAGAAATTACCAAGTATCTTTTGCCTCCGCCGGATTTGAACCTGAGACCGTAATGGTTCTCTTCATTGACCACTAGGCCACACTCTTAAGTGCCTATTTACAACATTCTTATTTAGGGACTTCATATAACAGATAGAGAACAAAAAGGACAAATAACTTAGAAGCCAGGAACAGTGAGCTGTCTGTATAAGAAAATATGCAAATTACAAGCAATTATGCATCGACTGAGTCTGAGCGTCCACGGTGTTATGTTTGGCATTTGATTCAGCAACTCACAAATGCTGCAACCCACACTTACCATATAAACACACCGACATTTCTACTCCTCTATAAAGGCGAAAAGAACTTTTAAGAAGATATAAATTTGAAAGATAGAATATGTTTTCATACCTTTTAAGGAAACTTCCCCATCAAGGAAACCAAATAGAGAAAAGGACACTCTGTTCTTGACAATGTCAGGGGCTTCAACAACCTGAATCATTTCGTTTGTTTTGAAGAAAAGGCGACCAAACGCACTCCGATAGCCACCCCCAGGTGAAGTGGGATTTGAGCAGTACACTACATCCCATTCTGCAAGGAATTCATTATTAATTGCAGTTTAGAAGCTGATTTGCTATAAGATATGGTTAAAATAACTAGGGCATTTATGCACAAAACATCTAGAATTGCACTTCAGGAAACCAGAGAAGTAACTAACATCTTTTGTCAGCAGATCAACTTATAGTACAGTGCAAAAAGAGCATGCACACAAGCGCGCACACACATATACACACACAAACTCATCATTTTTTTGGTAAATAAAGACTTTATTACCAAAGCAGGAATATATACAGCTAAAAAAAAAAACAGTAAATCTGCGGTTTGGACATAAAGCGCCAAACATAGAGCAGCAAAACTATCTACGGAACCTCCCGACCATAGTATCTAAATTCATGAGTTGAAATTGAGCCTATCTAATTCCGCCTGTACTTCTCATGAGACTTCTTGCATACACCTCTTGAATCACCATTCTAATAATCTCAGGCCTTCTCTGTAATCGAAAAACACGATAATCACACATGGGATGTCCAACTTTAAAAAAAGAAGTTATTTTACTTATCAAACAAAACATTTGATGCTTTGTGTATATAGGCAATATGATCATCCAACTTCCCTAAATGGTGCTAGATTGCCGATGCTTTCAAGTTAGTGAACATATAACTGCAAAGGTGATTCACTATTTTGGTGCATTTTGTTCTATGGTATACAAAATCATGCATTATACTTCGTCAGTGATCATATTCTGCAGACTTATTAAGGGGTAGTTTGGTAGGAGGTATAAGAAAAAATAATGCAAGTATTAGGTCGGTGCGTTATTAATACATTGTTTGGTACATTTTTTCAATATGTGTATAATTAATACTTGTATTAGTTATATATCATTCTTCGTATTATGCTACGTATAAGCAATGCCTAGAAAACCATGATATTAGTAATGCAAGGTTTTTAATACTTGCATAAACATGGTTAAAAACCTAAATGACCCCTCAAGCCCATCTCAAATACATTCTCCCGTATTATTAGCAAACAAACTTCTCTCTTCGTACGCTTTGGCTATGGAAAAGCACAAGTGAATGCAGCCATATCATCGTCTTCTTCATTTTCCTCTTCAGAGATCAAAGACACGTGTAAAGGATTTTCGGTGATTTTGTTCCCCCTTTTGAACGACTCATGGGGTGAAGGTACTAACTACTGGTTTCTTTGTTTGTTGGTGGTGTGTTTCTATATTCAAGAACTAATATTTGAGGTGTTTTGTAAAATTAGTTCTTAGTTATGATAATTTCATTCTTGGTGCTTCCTTTCTTCCTGGTGGAGAGTATTTTTCATAAACACCTAATTTTTTTAAAATTATGCAATGACTTAATACAACATTGTATAAAAAATAATCTCAGCATAATTAATACCAGCATTACTAATACCAGCATTACTAATACATTCTATTCAGCACTATTTTTATACCTCCTACCAAATGACCCCTAAGCAAAAAATCCAGATCATCTGCTGAGTATGTTAATTTGCATGCACAAATTAATCTAAATCAAACAGCACGAATTGGCAGAATGGCACACTCGATGCTTAACAAGAAATAGGGATACTGCACTATTGTGGAAAAATAACTAGGCCAGGCATGCTTGGTTAACAAAGAAAATTGCTTCTGATAATTAACATATGTCCAAAGAGAAAAATAGGAAAAAGATCACAGAGAGATTAATCTGCAAGGGCACATAGAGAGTTTAATGGAACTCTGTTTCTACTAAAAAATAACATTAAAGTTTACCTCCGAATATTAGAGGGCATTTCACAGGTTCATCCACACAAAAACATTGCAATTCTTGAGCCACTTCGGCTACCCTTTTGTGCTCATCCCTTGTCAGGGAAACTCCTCGATCTGTTTGCATAACCTGGTTAAGTGATGATGAGGTTGATGTTACTAAGACTTCCAAAACAGAAGTACTCAGAATTCAATTATATAGTTGACGAACTGCTTCTATACAAGGCATTTCCCTGTGGTTGGGTTAATGCCATATTGTGGTCCGGGCATGGCCCGGACCGGCTCAGGACCGCGGTCCTAACGGGCCTAGCAGGCCGGTTCTGGTGGACCTGGGCTCTAGTGGTGCAAAAGCCCATGGTTGGCCGGTTCAACACAAAAATCCCGTGAGTCCGGACCTGGCCCGGGGCCGCCCAGGTGAGCCTGGGCCGGTTCAACCGGGCCCAGCGGGCCTAACGGGCTCCAACGGTAAAATTTAAAAAAAAAAATTGTTTAAAAATGGCCAACGGTCAGATTTTTAAAATCTAGCCGTTGGCCTTCAAAATTGATCCATTGGGCACTTTAAAAAATAGGCATTGGGCCCCCAAACTTTATTTTAACCCTAAAATTTTAAAATTACACTTTTTCTCAATTCTCAACTATAAATACCCCTCATTCATTCATTTTTACTCACAAATTCATCAATCTCTCAATCTCTCTCAAGCTCTCTCAATCTCTCTCAATCTATATTTAATTTCTCTTCTATAATTGCTTACTTTATTATTGCAATTTCGTGAAAAATTATGAAGTTGGTGAATTGAAGTATTCAAGTCTTTACCAACAACAACAACAACTATCCAGTAATGTCCCACAAAGTGGGGTCTGGGGAGGGTAATATGTAGACGAGCCTTACCCTACCCGAAAGGGCAGAGAGGCTGTTTCCAATCGACCCTCGGCTCATTGAAGGAGAGGAAAAACAAAAACAAAAACGATTTGCAATATTCAAGAAGTTGTTCGGCGATTCGGTAAAGTCGTTCCGACTCTTAAGTTTTAAGAATATATTTTTGTGTGTTTTACTTTGCATAATTGTAATTAATATTGCATTTCTTTGAAAAAAATATTTGGTGATAAGGGAAAAACTAAAATTGGTGAAAGTAGTCGCCAACCTACTACCCTTCCCCCAGTTCCCCGACCTTCTTCATTTACCCATTCTGCTGCTCCTATTATTCTTGATAGTGATAACCCTTGTTTTTAATTTTGCGATAGTCAATTTTGCCATAATGTTGCACCAGGTGAACAATTAAATGAAGAAATTATGATTGTTCTTTATCCTAATGAAACTATCTTAGAAAATGATGAGGAAAATGAGGATGTAGATGAAACCTAACTGAATTTAGATGATACACCAACTAGTCCTGTTAATAACCCAACTGATGCCCCGCCCGACCCACCTGTAGAAACCCCTACTTTTAATAGACAACCTTCTAAACGCCGCGAAACATCAATTGTTTGGAATTTTTTTACTCAAGTAAGAGAACAAAGTAAGGCTAAGTGTAAAACTTGTGGGAAATTGCTAGCGCATAAATATACTAGAGACCGTAGCGGTACGGGTAGTTTGGCTAGGCACATAAAAATATACCCTAGAGATAAAGCTAAATATTTACAAATGAAAGCGCAGCAAGAGGGTACAAGTGTAGATACTGCGGTTAACCCTAGTACTGGTTCAAATCTACTTCAACCAGGAATTAACACTGTGACCGGTGGTATTTTATATTACGATCCTTATAAAGATCGTGAAGAATCAGCAAAGATGGTTACCGCTATGTGCTTACCCTTTAGTTTTCCTTCTAACCCTCATTTTGTGCATTATATTAGAATAATTTTTAATCCTACTTACAAAGGTTGGCCTCGCGCAACAGTTAAGAGCGATATTTACAAATATAAACATGAATATGAATAATATTTGCGCTATTTATTTACTCATATAGCTAATCGGATTTCTATTACTACTGATATTGGTAGAAGTAATAATGACTGTGATTATCTAACTGTTACAAGTCATTGGGTAGATAAGAAGTGGATAATGCAAAAACGCATTATTGCTTACAGAATAATTAATTCACGTCACACAGGTAAGTTTATTGCTAACACTGTTACAAATATTTGTAGATATTTTTGCATTAGTTATAAAATAATGGCAATTTCTATGGATAATGCTTCTAGTAACACTAGTGTTATAGGCATACTTACAACAACACTGAATCCTGCATTTAGTAATTGGTTCCATGTGAGATGTATTTGTCATCTTTACTATTTAATTGTTGGTGACGGTATGAGATTTTAAATTTAGAAATTGAAAAGGTTTGACAAGAGGGGTTGCTCTGATGGTAAGCAATCCTCACTTCCAACCAAGAGGTTGTGAGTTCGAGTCTCCCCAAGAGCAAGGTGGGAAGTTCTTGGAGGGAAGGATGTTGGGGGTCTATTTGGAAACAGCCTCTACCCAAGGGTAGGGGTAAGGTCTGCGTACACACTACCCTCCCCAAACCCCACTAAGTGAGATTATACTGGGTTGTTGTTGTTGTTGTTGTTGTAGAATGACTCTTAATTGGCTTTTTTATTCAAACCGTAGAAGTAAACTTAAAGAGTATTTTAAAAAATGTGATGAATATGGCATTAGAGAAAGAAAGGTTCCTAAACCTTATCCGACTAGATGGAATTATATGTATGAAAGTTTAATCGTTGCATATGAATATAGAAACCCAATTAATGCAACATTTAATGCTCATGTTGGTGGTGAGGATGATGATGAAATCCTTACAAATCAAAATTGGATGAATGTTAAAATTCTTACAGATTTTTTAGAACATTTTCAAATTGCTACTAATGCATTTTCTGGGCAATATTATTCTACTATTTCAAAGTGTTTAGTTTATATTGCAGCACTATGTGATTTGTTTGTTGAATTTTCGGAGGGTGGAGAAATTTATCAACTTGCTATAAATACAATGAAAGAAAAGTTTAAAAAATATTTTTTCCCTATTCCCCTTATTTATGGTGTTGCTGCAATGTTAAATCCTACAATGAAATTAGGAGGTCCTCACTTTTGGTACTCAAATATTTATAAGAGTTTAGATCTTTCAGATGAGGAATTTGCTACACTAGGAGATGCAAAAGCCTCAATTAAAATAAATGCTCAAACAATTTATAATGCTTATTAACTTGCCTTAAATCATGCTAGGCCAAATGTTCCAACCCCTACTTCGTCTAGTTCACAATCGTCTAAAAGGGCTGTGGGCCTAAAAGCACTTAAATCTCGGACGGAGTTCAGGGGTTCTCAAGGTGATAATTTTGATGAGACTTCACATCTAAATGAGCTTCAAATTTATTTGTCACAGGGACTTGAAAAGGAGCCAGACGGAAGCTTTGATCATTTGGAATGATGGAATATTTTCCAGTTTTTGCAAGGATGACTCAAGATATTTTATCTATTCAAGCTTCAACAGTTGCATCAGAGAGCGCTTTCAGTCAAGCAAGACTTCAAATAGGTGATCATAGAGCGTCTATAAGGGGAGAGCTTGGAAAAATCAGTACTATTCAGAGATTGGATCCACGCAGAAAGAAAAAACTTTGGACTTGCAGAATCACAACCGGAGATAGACGACCCTTATGAAGAAATGATAGTGGAACTTGCGGAAGATGCTGCTTTGCCCCAAAACGATGATGAACAAGCTTCTTTTCCGCCACCACCAACGGAACCTCCTCCGAACCTTGAAGGATTTATGAGATTTGTTAGAGATACAATGTAGATTATGGTGTAACTTGTACTTTGACACATCTTCTTTAGTTTTTTTTCCCTTTTAATGGTGGTATTAGCACCTTGTTGTGCTCATTCCATTGGGGGAAGAAGACTAAGAAAGATATGTCATTTTTGGTAATAAAAATTATACGACATTCCCATGAATATCTCTTTGCAATAAATTTTTTTGTCTTTAACTTGCAATTCTTTATAAGCTATAATATATATACATAACACACACACACACATATATATGTAGTATATATTGTGTATATATATATATATATATATATATATATATATATATATATATATATAGTACATATATACATATTCTAACATATAATCTATACATAATACACCCTTATATATACATATATATAAAGCAATATCTAATAATATATACACATAATTCACTCTTATATATATACTCTATGTACGATATATATTATATATATTTGTATAGCTATATATAAGCAATTTATACTAGTATATATATAGTTTACAAGAAAGTGCCTTAGATAAAAATAATTAAAATATATATAGCCCGGAACGAAAAAAGCCCGTTAGGCCCGTTTAGGCCGACGAGCCCGGCCCATTTAGTCCGGGACCATGTGGGCTTAAGACCACCATGGACCGGTTCCACCCATTGGGACCGTGAAGACCAGGACCACCAAGCCCGGCCCGTTTAGGCCCGTTTGGCCCGGGCCCGGCCCAGCCTTAGGTTGGGTAAGTATGATCTAGTTTTTCCTCTTAACTTGAGATATTAGTTTCACCACTTTATGAAGCAGCAATTAAGTTAGTCTCTTAAGAGTGTTTGCCATGATCTCCCCAAAACTTTTGGCGAACAATTTACAATCTATAAGGACACTTACAAATTTTACCAAACTATTTGAGGCTCAAAACATAGCACTGGTATTAAGTTACGTGAGCCTAAGAAATGCACATTTAGAGGTTTTATTTGCTTTTTTTTCTTTTGGGTTCCTTTTGAAATATAAAGTATAAGTTCTTTACCAAAGTGCACGACAAAGTGCCAAGATAGGCCAAGGTTGTGCTGAATCTTAGTACACTTGGCTACCTAATCAGAGGAGGAGCCAGGTTTTGAAGCTTATGAATTTGAGATTGTAATTTTTCTATTACTCGGTTCTAAACTAATAATGCGTACATATTCAATGAATTTCTTATCGAAAACAGTCTCTCTGCTCTTCCAGAGTAATGGTAAGACTGCGTACATCCTATCCTCCCTACACTCCACTTGTGGGACCATACTGGGTTGTTATTGTTGTTTATTCAACGGATTTCTTAAGACAAATGTAGTATTTGGAACTATTGGTTTCAGCAGAAGCCATAAGCTGTACTCTACCTTCACGCATGTACCTAACCGACTCGAAATAATCAAATGTGATAAAACTGATTACAACTTCTCATTAATGTCCAAATTTTTTAAATTAGAACTAGCCCCAAACAGGCTATCATTTTGCTGATCAATTATCCTAAATGAAACGCACTTAAAACAACATAAGAAAAGCAAATAGAAAATAAAGAATTAGAAAAAGCTACTCCATTTGGCATAAAGAACAAACGACCCTGCTTTTCAGTTTTTGCAAAAGCTGAAAAACGTTTCATTATTTCTTCATTGTCCTATTTTCTTCGAAATATGCGCTGCAAATAAATTCAAGTAAATGTACCTTGGAAAGAATGGAGCCGACGAGGTCATCCGGAGTAGTCACTGGCGACGGCGAAGCAGAAAGGGAAGCATAAATTGGCGAAAAGTTTTTCGACGTCTGGCTACGGTTAGAGCGATTTTTAGGAAAATTAAGTGCTTGCTGAGAACTTAACGGAGCAGCTAAAGAGCAGATACGGCGAGGATTTCTGATGAAAGCAGTGGTGGTGGCGCCGCCGCCGGCGATGACGTAATTGGCCATCTGATTTTGGCATTCCGAAGGAACTCAATTGAGAACTTGTTTTAGTTGGTGTTTTTTCTGAGCCAGACACGTGGATTTCGAAATCGGATGTGGGACCAGTCGGATATGGCTATAGCAAATTACTGGTTGCCGTGTGGAATGAAGATTTTTTATTTTAAATGGCAAAATAGTGCAGGAGACCATTGTTTGTTCCGCTTTGTTATTCGGTCCTTGCGTTCCAATGAGTTTCATCTAAACAGTTGTTATTCGGTCCTTGAGCTCCAACATACAGTTGTTAAAAGTTAAAACACACTGTCTTACACCCCCTGACGGTTTACCTAGCTTATGTTGGGAGAAATTTTATTTGTATTTTATATAAGTGATATTGATTGTATGAAGTTTTTTTTGTCTCACAAATTTGTGAATCTCAATTTTATATTTTTGGATTTACAGAAATTTAAGTCCATAAATTTGTAAGATAAAAATGAGTCTTATACGACTAATGTCAATTGTACGAGCAAGGCTAAGGTGGATAAAATGCTTGGTACACACGCAAAAAAGTGTGATTATAAGGATTTCACGGAAAAATATTAAAATAAGAAGAAACAAACGGAAAACACCAAAAGGCGGAGAACCCATGGTTCTCTTCTTGTTGCTGCCATAGCTTTTATTTTCATCATAATTAAAGTGCAACAGAAGATGAATCACCAAACAAGAACCCATGGTTCGCAATAGGAACTTCATCCAACAACATCAAGAAGAATAGGAATTTCATCAGAGCCTGTCGAAAAATTATCGCTGGCTAGTGATGAAACTTCCGAATCATCAATGGCAAAGAACACACTGGAAAAGTTTGCCATCACCGATGACGGAGACCACCGATGACCACCACAATTATTTCTTCCGCATCACCCTTCTACGTAGAAAACAAAAAAAATAAAAATAAAACCTAGCGGTTCAAGTCAAATCAGGTGAAGATTACCAAAAGGGGCGTGGATACGAAGACCATAAACAAGAAAGAAAGATATGGAGTGCCTGAATCTAATTGATACGAGTAGCTTAAGCCAGTAGTACCCCGTGCTTGCGGAGGAGTACCAAACGGTTAAGTTAGTTAAAATAAGAGCTGGGAAAAAGTTTGAAGAATTATTACTTTCGCCCACTTAGTATTAAATTTCAACTTTTCCTCAAAAAAAAAATTTTCAACTTGTAGTTATTACATATTAGTCTTGTAATTTTCTTTGTCTTTTATACAAAAGGTCCAAGTGACCAAATAGAAAAGCACGGGGTGTTAGGACGGTATTGCACCTCACTCACCCTATCTATATATATATATATATATATATATTGTAATTCCTGCTTTAGAGGGATTAATTCAGAAAATATACTTCTTATTTTGCCGTAGTTAGCTTCTTCTTCCTTATTTCCTTTTCTTATTTTCTGCCGCAGCCTTTTTCTTTTCCTTTTTTACTGTTTGATTGTTTAAATCGTATCAGTTGTATTAGAGCTCTTTCTTGGCTCTGTGGTTATGGCGAATGAAATGAACGAGGTCATGGATGCACTGCACAAGATATCCACAGAGATGTCTGGTTATGCAGCTCGACAGGACCAGCTGGAAGCTGCTCAAGAACAAAGTAGCAAACAGCAAGATGAGTCACTGAATAATCTGAGACAGGTTCTTAACGAGGTCATTCATGGAGGAAATAGACCTGAGAGGGACAAGAAGCCGCTGCTGGGTGACGGTGAGCTCTATTCTCCCAGTGACAGGCCTCTTGATTTTGGAGATCTAGCTACACCTAGCTCTAGTAACCCAAACACCACAGCTATGAATGCCCTCCCTTCCCCTGTTAATGTCACTACTCAGAACCCTAGATCAGTTGCTACCAATCTTCCAGTCAGTAGTGTTTCCTCTTCTACACTTCCAATGGCACAGCTAGTACATACAGCTGCAACTCAGGGTCAGCCACAACCACATTCTCTTCATTCAGCCATGGTAAACACACCCCTCATACACCATTCCCAACCCCAACCTTATGTTCCCCCGAACCTGCCTTCTCCCCACCCTAGAACCACTAATCCTTAGCCCCAAAACTTCCCAAATCCAATCCTTAATGGAAGGTTTTACCAGCCCATGATGTGGCCTTGTCACCGTGACAAAAATGTTTAGTGCAGTATTACAGTAGAATACTATTACAATTACGAAACATATAAGGACAATTAACTTATAAAAAAGTTTGCCTTATCATATTTTATTCTCATACTGGGCAACTGCCATCTATCTAAATGATAAGCTCCTTTTGCATTCCCGGGGAGATCTTGAAATGTAAAAAGAATTCTGGCATCCTGTATGGTAGTTGCATATTTTGCTAGACCATCTGCCCCTTGATTGGCTTCTCTAAGACAATGTCTTACGTAAACATTAGCTTGAGATAAGATCTGCTTTGTTTCTAGAATTACAGCTTTGTAATTGTAGTTCTCCATTGTATTTTGGATCAACATGTTGGCAATAATTAGAGAATCAACCTCTAATATAATCTCCCTGAATCCTTGTTTGATGCACCATTCAGAACCATATTTGGCCGCATAGGCTTCAGCCATATTGTTGTTGCTGCACATTTTTGGGACTGCAAAAGCCATAATTAAATTTCTGCCGCAATCTCTTACAATTCCACCCGTACCCGCTAAGCCTGAAGAGTGAAGATAGCTTCCATCAGTGTTGATTTTCACTTTTCGTTCAGGAGGCAAATCACGAAGGACTGCCAAGCTTTTGGGGACAGGCCTGAGCTTTTCAACTAATTCACAGGTTTTAGGCCATGATTGATACCAATCACAGCTAGGAAATGCCAATTTTAGAGTTGTTCTAAGGATCCAAATAACATTATGATATAATCAACTGTACTCCACCTTTCCTTGATCCCCATATTTACAAGAACTAATCCCCTTCCACAACTCCCAGCATATAAACCAATGATGTAATGTTGAGTATCATTTTGTGCACATTGTTAACATGCTTAGTACTAAACCACAATTGCAAGACACCTCTAATAGGCCTTTTGTGATGTCTGATACCCAGTAATCCACCAAAAGAATCCCACAGTTTTAGAGCCACTTCACTTTCAACAACCACATGTTGAAGAGTGTCACACTTGGGAGCAGTACAACAATGACATCTGGAACCATTTGTTTCCCAAACTTATACACTAAATCATCAGTGTGAAGTTTCTTTTGTTACATTCTCAATGCCAAAAACGATATTTTAAAAGGGATCTTGTTATGCCAAACCTTCTGTATCAGATCACTATGCTGCCCCGGAGTTATGCTTTTCTGATAAACAGATTTAGTGGAAAATTTCCCGTTTGCAGTGTTTTCCCATACTGGATAGTCTTCATAGTCGTGCTTCCCTATTGGCAAAGTGCCAATATGATTCACTATGGTTAATGAAAGAGCATGAGTTAGCTTGGCCATATTCCATGTTCCCTGATTAATATAATCTGCCACTTGAATCTTGTGAGATCTAGCTGGATAAGGGTGTCGTTTGGCAAGTGCACCCTTACCAGTCCAGTTATCCCACCAAAACTTAGAGTTCCCTTTATTGATAATCCATCGGATATTTTTCCCAGCTTGATCCCTAACCTCCAATAGATGTTTCCAGGTGTGAGATTATCCACTTCTCCATGCCTTAGCAACAGGGCGTTTGTTGATGCAAAATTTATTGATAGCTCCAAATATTTTAGTTTGTTCTTAAATTCCACCACCTTTTAATGGCAAGAGTAACACTAATTATATCAACCAAGCTTCTAATACCAGTGCCTCCCTCTTCTTTTCCTTTAAATAAATTGCTCCATGAGCTCCAGTGATACTTGCTCTTCTAACTGTCTGAGCCCCAAAGAAACTACGCAAAATATTTTTCGATGAGGTTAAAGGTTCGTTTTGGTGGACTCATGGCTGCAAGAGTATATGTGGGTATAGCCTAAAGCACATGCTTAACTAAAGTCATTCTCCCCCCATGATATAACATTTTTCCTTGCCAACCACTTGACCTTTTTGAGATCTTTGATACAAGGCCATCAAAGTATTCTATCTTTTTTCTCCCAATATAGATCGGACAACCCAGGTATACGAAAGGAAAGCTATGATCCATGAAACAAGTGACCTCTCTCATCCTGTTAATTCTAGAGGGAGATGATTTAGGAGAGGCTAGGAAGAAACTTTTATCTCTATTAACCTGTTGTCCAGAAGACTCCTCTTACAATTGTATTTGCTTTAAGACAAGTTTAATACACTTGCTTTTGCCCCTGGTGAATATAATGATATCATCTGCATAGGCAAGATGATTCACTTGGGGGCCTCTCTTGCTTATAGAGAAAGGAATAAAGTCACTGTTATGGTGAAGCTTGTTAAGCAGCCTAGATAGTACTTCTGCACCTATAATAAAAAGGGAGGGGGATAAAGGATCTCCCTGCTTGAAACCTCATGAGGAGTGGAAAAATCCTTTTCTTTCCCCATTGATAATAATAAAGTACCAAATATTAGAAATTAGCCTACTGATAATATCAATATAGTCATCTGAAAAGCCAAACTTACTTAGAACAGATCTGAGGAAGCTCCAAGGCATCCTGTCGTAAGTCTTAGCCATGTCAAGTTTAATAACCATGTTGCCTCCTCTGTTGGTCTGAGCTATTCCGTGGACAATTTCTTGAGCCAAAAGGACATTGTCAATAATGTATCTTCCCTTAACAAAGCCTGATTGATTATCTGAAATTATCTTTGGTAGAAAGGGGTTGAGCCTTCTTGACATAACTTCGGATATGATTTTTTGCGATAGTTACCAAGGCTAATAGGCCTCAGTTCAGAGAAATTTCTAGGAGACTCCACTTTAGGAATAAGAGCCAAGCAAGTGTGAGTGTAATACTTTGTTAAATTTCCACCTTTGAAAAAATTCTGCACATAGTCCACAATATCCTCGTGAATGATATGCCAACATTTTTGGTAACAAATACCATTATACCCATCTGGGCCAGCTGAACTAGAAGCACACATATCAAAGACTGCATCTTTGATTTCTACAGCAGAAGGAATAGAAACTAGCATTCTGTTATCATCATCCTCTATGCATCTGGGAATGCAATCAAATATTTTGCTATCTAGTGTAGGTTCTGGCAAGTTGAAGAGCCTTTCAAAGACCTGCAGGCTGCTTTAGAAATTTTTTCATCCCCCTGAATCCATCTGCCACTTTGATTTTTAATTCTGAATAACTGAAGTCTCCTCCTTTTATCTTTTATAATACTGTGGAAGTATTTAGTGTTGCAATCACCTTCCTCATACCACTTGAGTTGAGCTTTTTGTCTTAAGAGAGATTCCTGTTTGGCCATACTCTGCGTGAGATTTATTAAGGTCTTCCCTATTTTGTTCCATGTTGGTGATCAGTTCCACTTCCTCCAATGCTTGTATCTTCTCTTCCCATTCTTTAACATTCTGGTACATATCACCAATGACATTTCTTGACCAATCACTTAATCTATTGCTAAGGAGTTTCAACTTTTGCTGCAACCTCCACATGGTATTCCCTCTGAATTGAGTATCCATACCTCTTGTACCAACTCAAAGAAGCCTGGTTGTTCAACCCAGAAATTTAGGAATCTGAAGTAACTATGCTTGACATCTTGATCTGATTCGGCTTTTAAAAGCAAAGGCCTATGATCTGAGCATGTTCTTCCTAGATGCCTAACTATATTACTTTGAAATTTATGATTCCACTGTTCATTGTAAAGGATTCTATCTGATCTTTTCCAAATTCTCTTCCTTGGCCTTCTATTGTTACACCAAGTATAGTTTGATCCTACATAACCAGCATCCACCAACCCACATTAGTTCATGCAGGATATGAAGTCTAAGCTTTTGTAGGCTCTATGAGGTTCCCCCCCCCCCCCCCCCCCCATTTTTTCTTCCGATTCCATAATTACATTGAAAACCTCCAGTGCACCATGGAGAATCTGTATTAGAGCTTAGACTCTCCAGACTAGACCAGAGATCTTTCCTCTCAGTAGAGGTGCACTTAGCATATATGGCAGAGATGTAGGCCTTATCTCCGCCAACACAATATTCAAAAGTAATAGTAATCTGTTGATCTTCATTAATAATAGAAGTAGCTAGGAGATTAATAGACCAGAAGCACCATATGTTCCCATTTTCATTGGAAATACTGTGCTGAAATCCAAGAAAGCTTCTATCCCTCTATTTTGTTCTCATCAGCAAAGGGTTCAAAAACTGATGATACAAACTCAATTTTATTGATATTGACTAGTTTTTTCAACCTATGTATAGCTTTTTTTGATCTCACACCTGTAATATTCCAGAAAATGGCTTTAATCATGGAAACATTAAAGAGAGATCAATTTGATATCTTTCCTGTGGAGGAAAGATTAGTATTGTTTTTTCCTCTTTTTTTCAGTTTTTCTTTGTCTGCTTTTCTACCTCTTGTTATAGGAGACAGACCTCCTTTGCCAACCACGTCTTTCATATGACTGTGTGCAGGATCTTGGGGCTCATTATCCACACTAATATTTAGTATTGAGGCTTCTATTATGCTATTGGCAATTACCTCATCATTTTCTTCTAAGTCTTGTAGACCTTGTTTTCTGCCTTTCTCTCCATATAATTCCACAAACAACTGAATTCCCTGTTGATTCTTGATTTCTGTACCCATACTAGATGATTCCATAACAAATTCTTCAACTCTCTCATTGTTGTTGTCTTTCTTGTGTTTCCCATGAACCGGTCTTGTTTCCCTTTTGTTCCTTATCAACGTATACTTTTCTCTTATTCCCACTATTATCTTCTATAGATAATGGAGAGGGGATAGGGTTCTCCTTATCTCCCGTATTTTCATTCACCTTCTTCTTACCACTTCCTATTTCATGTATATTCATATATACCCTCATGTCTATAAGGTTGAAGCCAATATTTTTGGACTTTTCTCGCTGATTCCTACTGATCTTGAAAGTAACCTTAGTCCTCTTCTTAGGGGGCATTAGTCTTATCCTTATTGCTTATAAGGTTTTTTTCAATCTCCACCACATTTACTGTCTCCCCTTCCAGAGCCTCCTTATGTTTGTCTTTCCCTCCTTATTTTGGACAGTTCCATTGGTTATACCAGTTTCTTTTCCAACATATTTTCCATGTTTCACCCTTCGATATTAATTTTCTGCTAGTTCCTCCGTCTTCCCATACCTCGTTAGCTTCAAATGAAACAGTGGCATTCTTTCCTAGATTTTCATTCACCCGTGCCTTTTCCATTTTATCTGCTTTTGATTCTGTTCCAGATTTTGCAGCACCAGAGTTAATTACTACATGATTCTCAGATTCTGCTCCATCTTTCACTTCAATATTATTCTTTTTTTGAGCATATCTACATTGGACTAACGAGTGTCCTAGTAATTTGCAGTGCCTACAATTTTTAGGGACATTTTCATACTCCAATTTCTGAGTGAACCCCTTTAGCGGATTTAGTTCTTCCTCTTCCCCTACCCATACAGAGTTTAACTTCGGCTTGGTACGTAAGGTCCACCTCGACTCTGACCTTGGCCATACTAGGTCGAGTTCTATAGTCTTTTGTTATTTAGGTGATTTGCATGTTTTTTAAAGACTGTTCTAAGATTTTCACCTTCCTGGATATCTCATCTTGGCCCGTTGTCTTAGCAGGCTTTTCAGTTTCACCAGGAGACTCAAAATGAGGAGCGTGAGAGTATGGATTCCAAACTTTGAAAGTTGGTTCAGGAGCATAGTGTTGAGCATCGGGGACTTTGAACACATCCTCATTAGAGGATCGATGAAAAGTAGCTGGATGAGGAGCTATAAGAGCATGAGTGGCCAAAGGAGCGAGCTACGAGGTAGCTTTGGCGGGTAGAGTGTGAAAAGGTTGTGGGTGATATCAACAGAAGTGGAGATCTGGATTTGGGATAGTGGTGAGATAGTTGCAGGGTTTTCAATGTAGTTAGCAGGGAATGAAGGTGGAGGATACCCCATAATCCAAGACTAATACATTTATGCTATCTTCTGTTTCACCCTTTGGACCTCCTCTTTCAATTAAGACTTCAACTCTACAAACTCCCTTGACGGATCAACAATTCTTGTGCCCAAGTTTTTGTTAGCCATGGCTACCTTGCCCTTTGACCTTGTGTTGTACGGACGAGTTACCTTAAGACCACAAACTAACCAACCTTCTGCTATAACGAGGAGAACAAAGAGGAACAAAATGAAGTCATCATGTTAGCGTTAGGGCATTTAACAGCTAAAAATATCACATTTGGTGAAATACACCTAGCAACAATTAATGGTTCAAGAATGACTTCGAGGGTCACAAGGTCGCTTGGCATCATCCCAGTTTGTCCATTCGAGTCTTTTCTTTTCTTTTCTTTTCTCGCACTTCTTAGCTTGCTCATTTTCCTTCCTTTTTTTTTTCTTTTTAATTATCGCTCTTTTCTTCTCTCTCATTTCTGACGTCCCATAATTTCACCCTTTTTTTATTTTTTTCTTTTAATAATAAAAAAATAATTCGATCGAATCCTATGTAGGTTGTCTACGCATCATGACGCCGCATGAATTAGATCCTTGCGTAGTTTTGGAGGAACGGGAATAAAGGAAACAAACTGACGTTCTCTTTTTCTTTTCTTTTTTCTTTTCTTTTTATCTTAATGACTACTCTGATGGGAAAAGAGAAATAAAAGAGGCCAATCTTTTTTTGAATTCTCTAGACTCAATGTTCTATAACATATCCTAAACTCAAGCTTAACATATACATTTTTTTTAACAAGCACTCTATGGGAAATTAATAAGGAAAAATCCTACAAGAAAAAAATATTTTTGATTCTTTTTTTTCGAAAGGAAGTCCAAACAATAAACCAAAGAAAAATATTTTGAATTTTCATTTGATATCCTTGAAGAAAGACTTTGAAACGAGCAATGAAAAAGATAAAACAATATGTTTTTGGATTTCAATTATGATTGTCTAAAGAAGAAATTCTAATGATAAACAAAAGATAAAGTATGTTTTTTCCTATGTACAATATCCTAATGTCCTAACGAAAATAAGAAGATTTTTTTAAGCTAATCTTCCAAAGAAACATCTCAAAAGAAAATCTTTTGTTTGGATTTTGGAATTAATACCTTAAAGAAAGCTTTTAAAAAGGTACTTCAAGATTTTTTTTTCTACAATTTTGGTCCTAATATAATTGAGGAGATATAAAAATAATTTTTATTTTGATATTAGTTGCCTAAAGAAAACCAATCTCTAAGGAATTTTTTTTTCATTTCTAGAATTAGTATTCTCAAGAAAACTTACAACGAAAATAAAAAACGCAAAATTTCTTTTTCTTTTTTTTTTTGACTTGTAACACATTTCCGAATACAAAATAAGAAATACAATAACAAAAGACTAGGCAAACTTAACTAGACTAGTACGAACTCTAACATTACCTAAAAGAATGGATACTACTATACAAGACTAGAAAGTAAAACATGAACAATTGACTCAAAAACATAAAATGGCTCCTTGAGCAGCTCTTGAATGTAGTGATCCTGGGGTATATGTTATGCTCAAACTCTGGTAGGTAAATCTACACCTGTATGAAAAAAATTAAGCCAACACTATGTGAGACAATAATATTTCCTATTGGACACATGCAAGATATGGTTACGATTATTTTTACAAAATGACTTATTTAGCCAAAAGGTGGCTAGAAGTACAAAATTTGGCAAAGACACCGCAAAGCCAAGAACCTAAGATTTACTAGGAAGACCGGACCCTATATAGGTTTCCTACGTATCACGCCCCGAAAGACAAGAATCAGGTTTGCATAGTTCGGGCAAATTGGATATGTGCGAGAATTTAAAAAACAACTAATTTAGAAAAAACATATATTTTTTTGCTTTCTCTTGAAAGATGATGAAATATATAAAATCTTTTGGACTTTCTTTTTTCCTTTTTTTTTAATTTTGATTTCGTAAAATGATGAAAAAGTGCAAAATGTTTTTGAATTTTTCGAGCTCTTTTTTTTTTCTTAACAAAAAATGTGACAGAAAGTATAATTGGGTCCACCTCGCTTTATCTTCACACATCACCCTCTCCTTTTTTCTTTTTTTTTCCATTTTTTTCTTTTCATTTTTTCATTTGCCCTCAGATATCATTGATATGTCAAATGACCATTTTACCCTTGAAGAAATGCAACATGTAGCATATAGGATGCATCAGGATGGTCTGTTATTTCGCGTACACATGTCCTAGACAGACACAACCCCTGTGTTGAGTCCTTTAAGTCAAATGCACATGATGCAAACAAGCGCTCCTACTAGGGATCCAGTATGAGGTTGAGTTATACTAGGTTTAAAACCTGGGTATATTGTTCTAGATTTGTGTACTCGAGCGGACAACTCGAGACGAGAAGGGGGCTACGTACCGGGAACCAAAGGCCATCCGGCTTAGTAACTTGTCCGAGCCTCTTTCTTATTTCAAGGTATGCCACTAATAGAATAGGGAGTCATGACCAGCGTGCACATCCCCGGAGATGGAAAGAGAAGGATTTCGTAGTAATTTATATACAATTCAGATAATATCAATGCGATAAAAAGCAACATTTAGCACATTAGGCCCAAACATGTAATAAAATCATATAACAGATAAAGCCAAATATAACAATTCTAAGCTCGAATTTTGAACCTTGAACCAGAGGTTCTGGGTTCTTTTCCCCAGCAGAGTCGCCAGAGCTGTCACACCTCCTTTATACCTATACCTCTCGGAAGGGGCGTAGGAAAGGAGTTTTTTTCAATTAAAGGACAATCGAAATGAAATTATTTACAAAAAAAAAAAAAAATTAGAGTCGTTACTTGAGATAATTTATGGTGTCCTAAGTCAGCGGTTCAAATCCCGAATCGAGAAAAAGATTGATTCTGTTTTATAGTCCGCGAACACAGAAATTCAGGTAAGGAATTTTGTTAACCCGGGACAAGGTGTTAGGCGTTCCCGAGTTCCGTGGTTTTAGCATGGTCGCTCAACTGTTATTATTGGCCTATTATCCGATTTTAATAAATGTTTTAGCCTATGGTTCAATCTTAACTAAATAACCACTTTTATTTAATTATTATTTTTAGGAAAGATTCAATGTCATATTAAATGCGTTTTTGAACCACGTCACATAAATGCACCCGCGGTCCACGACATGTTTTATCTAACGTTGTTAAAATTTGAATTTGGGTCACATAAACGCACCCAAATTTGGGAAAATAATTTAAATCACGCACCTCAAGCAACTGCGCATTTTATTAATAAAATCGTAATCGTCACAGGAACGTGTATATTATCGCGATGATAGTCTAACACTTACACATGATCAAGTTAAAAATAGCACTTTTTACAACTAAAATTTCACTAGTCCGAGCACAGAAACACAAAAAAAGAGCTCAAAATGGAGGAAATCCAATTAAGAAATTCAAACTTTGCTATTAAAACATATCACAGTGCCAAGAATCAAATCAACAACAGCACAACAAAAGGAACTTTAAAATATTATTAAAAAGCACAAATAGAATAAACTTCCAAATGGCAAAATACTTCACACTTTTTAAGGTAATGGGAGCTTTTTTATAGACAGTCAACTACATTATAACCGCATGCTTTGGAAGCTACTACTGTAATCAAAATCACTAAAAACTTATCTAATTAACTCTTCTCAAACTAATAACAAATGAAATAGAAAAAATCACAATATTAAAAAAATCTACAAGATTTGAGTTGAGAGAAAAACATCAACGGATAATTTATAGCTCAAACTAAAGAAGATGAAAGCAACGGGAATTCCAACCAAACAAACACGCTGACAATCTCAAACACACGCGCATTAAAGATTTCATTTTATTAAAATTAATGCTGAAGATTGCAGCGAAGAACAAGAGTAATAAATTGACCTTTTTGTATTTAATAGGAATCTCCAAGCCAAATCTTTAACAAAGCATTTGAGAAATGAGACAGAGATCGAGAAGTTGGCGACAAAACTTTGACAAAAGTTGGACGGCGACCGGAGCTTGCGGCTAGTTCCGGCGAGTAGCGGGTGGCGTGAGCAAAAGGTCCGGTGGAGATCGTTTTGGTTGTGGAGTTTAGGTGTAACGGCGGAATTTGTGCAGGGATGGAAATGGGCGGGTGCAGGTTGGTGCGAGTTTGAACGTTGGTGGGGCGGGGCAAGTTTGAGATTTTGCGGTTGCGATACGGGCGGTACGGGACGGGTTTTTAAATTTAAAAAAAAATGTGGGGCGGGGCGGGTGCGGGTTGGGATTTAATATTTTAAACTAATAGGGAGATCTTTATAAAGTCTTTTCTTCTATTTGAATTATAGATAGTTCTTGTAATAAAAATTTTCGTTCATAAAATTATACATTTACAAAAATGCATTTTAGTAACTTTTATTATTTTTAATGGTGCTATTTTTTAAAGCAAATTTAAAGGCAAAGGTAAATGTGCCTTCCATTTCTATTTAATATTCCCTTTATTGTCAAATAAAAATAAAATCTTGTGACATGATATGAATAACATTCTGCAAAGTTTCCTCTGGATTTTGTACCTTCTACCATAATCATCATCATATATAGTACTAGATTTAATCAGTGTAGAGCAGTATCAGTATGGAAAGTGTACGTAGTCCAAAATATATTACTTCAGTAAGGACCTTTGAAAAAATATCCACAAAAACCCTCATTTGCAAACAAAGCCTGCCAATAATTTGAGGCATATTTCCTATTAGTTGTGTATTTACTTTATTCACCTCTATAAGTTATGGAGTTTAATTGTTTTATAGGAAAAATTACTAGATTTAGAGGCAAAATATGAAAATTTAAGAACATTTTGGATGTAATTAATTATTTGATTAAAAAAATCATATTTAAATCTAGCTTTCTAAAAAAAGAATTTTGATAAATAAAAAATTGCGGGGAGGGGAGGGGCGGGTGAACGAGGGTGGAGTGCGGGGCGGGTGAATCGGATTTAAATTCTATGCGGTGCGGGTTTAAATTTCGGGTTTTAGACAAAACCTGTCCCGCACCCGCATCACCCCGCACCGCCTGCCATTCCTAGCTGCTACAGCCTTTTAGATTTAGATTTTTTCTTGTTTTTGTATATGTTCCTCCAAGATCTGATGGGGATATTGTTCTTTCAATGTTCAACGGCGGATTGGTTTATCAGAGTGTAGGTTTATATTTTAGGTGTACGTACTATTAAATAGGGGGTAAGGATTAGGTTAGAGGTATGTGCCTAGGAATTATGGACTTGGTAATTATGGGGCTAGGTCCAAAATTTGGCTTAAAAATGGGTTGCTCGAGCCCTAGTTTTATCCTTTCCCTGCGAACGAGATTAAAAATGCGATCTCATTTATTAATTAATCATACTTAAGTAAAATAGCTGTTAAAATAACCGGTTTGATTTGCTGGTGGTGCCTTTGTGGCAACTCGCACAGGTGCTCTCGCTGCACCACATGTGCGTCCTGAGTCTCTACCTCATCCCCGGTATCTGACGGCCACAGTAGGGGGCGCATGTGCCTGATCATCTCGGGTAGCATGTGTGCTCACCATCTGTGAGAGAGTAGAATGGTTTAGAATTGTGATGCCAAAAATCTTGCACGACAGGGAAATCAAATGAAGTGAAATTTTTCCTAACTTTTATATAGCCTCTCGTAGATAAGAAAAGACGTCTCTGTACCGATCCACGAGACTCTAATAAATTGGCTTGTGATTCTTGACTCCTATAAACCTAGAGCACTGATACCAACATGTCACAACCCGGTTCGCCCTCCGTGAACCATCCTGATGGCACCTAGTCTCTACAACTAGGTAAGCCAAACAATGCGGAAATTAAACCATAATTGCGGAAGAAATAACTAAACTAAACATGTAAAGTAAAACAGTGTATAAGGTATCACTCGACACATATAATAACATCTCTTGAAACTAGTAACATTCCCAAAACTCGGAATCTAACAAATCACAAGCTAAAGGATACATAAGAAGCTCTAATTCCGAAAATGTCTAAACAAAGGAACAATACTGAAAGGGCTATACCTATTACAAAAGGATAGAGAGAGATTCTTCGGTCAGCGCACATAGTAGATATATCTCAAAGTCTCTACAGAAACACCTCTTTCCAAGGCTGACAGAGTTGAGTGGAAGTACCTGTATCTGCACAACAGAATTGTGCAGAAGAGTAGTATGACCACACCATATCGGTGTCTAGTAAGAATCAAGACTAACCTCGGTTAGGTAGTGACGAGGAGCAGTCAAGACACCTATCGATCAAATAAACAATATAATTATAGGAACATCTAAATTGATATACATATAATTTTGTAAATAGTGCACAGAGTGACCAATAATGCTACAATCACAATGAGGGAAGAAGAACAATAAGTAACAACGAGAAGATAAGAAGTGATGATACATAATGAAGTCAAAACACAATCCAATTCCTAAGATCACAATACAGTAAGGGGAAAACAAAACAATAACCCATGTTCTACGGTGATGTTCATATAAGGTCTTATTCGACTAGTTCCACAAATTTGTCAAATCTCGGTCAACCACAACTCACGAAAACCCATCATCTGAAATCTAACACTTGGAACCCTGTGCCCCCATCAGTCTCACAGTTATGCTGATAGCTAACTGGCCAACTAGGACTACTCTCACATATATAATGATTAAACAAGGACATGCCTCTATACTTAGCAAATCAGGGGAACTTTACCTCCAACATGGGTGTTTCAACTACGTGGATGCTTATGCGAGTGCTTTAACAAGATTCTACCAACTGATAAATATAGGAAGAAGAGTAGACAGCACGCACAATGTCCCCTCACCATATCCACAAGATAAAGTTTATACAAGAAAGCAAACACAATCAAAGTACTATACAAAAATAGGAATGCCTCGACAGGCTATCACAATCCCCATAATCAATCCCTGACATATCTCTCCTTATTTCACCACATGTGCAATTAATAACGTAATAAGTACCGCCTTATTTCGCCACATGCGCAACCTACATATAAACATATGAACATATCCTGCCTTATAACATCGCATGTGCAATATATCAATAGAACCAATAGCATGACAAAGACCTTGTGCAACCCTCAACAACAATTGCACGGCAGAAACCTCGTGCATAACAATATCAATAACCGTATGACAGAAACCTCGTGCATCAAAATATCAATAATTGCACGGCAGAAACCTCGTGCACCACAATATCAACAGTAAAACGATAGAAACCTCGTGCACCACAATATCAATAGCAGCATAGTAGAAACCTCGTGCATTACAATACTAAGTACAACAACAACAAGTACAATACATACAAGATCACAACAGGTGAATTAACTCAAAATCTTTCGTTCACCGGGGTGATATGACTAGCTCACGAGGAAAAACCATAATGGAAAGTACTAAGCGTAATAAGAACAACTTAACAAGGGAGAAAAATAATATGAAGCAACGATCTCATATTAAGTAGTTTAACAACAAGAAAGTTATCCTCAGCTAAATAATTTTAAATAAAGAAACATCAACTAAACATAAGATATCAAACTTCTTTAAAGTCGGGCAAGTTACGAAGAATATACAACGATTCCAGTAAAGGATGAACAGAGGGAAAGATAATCATAACCTCAATTAAGACCAATTAATAACATCAGAGATACTAAAGATTTCCAAATAGAGACAAGCAGTTATGAAAGATCACGTGACTTTGGAAGGGTAGGGATCTTCAGTTAAGCAAAGTAAAAGTCAATTAGGCAGCCAGAATAAACCAAAAGGGCAATTAAATTCCATGTAAGACATGTGGAGATGAAATTAATAACAGGGAACTCAATCATATCAAGAACAACTTCATACTCAGTGATTACAAGGATCCAAGAGCCTAAAAGGGGAAAATTTCCATAAATAAATCTAAGCATGCACTTGTCACCTCGCATACAAGAAGTACAATCAACAGAGGAGACTCAAATCCTAAGGGGAAGTCCCCTACACAAGGTTAGGCAAGGTACTTACCTCGAACCAGCTTAAAATTCAACTAGAAACCATGCCTTTGCCACGAGTATCTGACTCCAAATGGCCCAAATCTATTCAATTCAATTACATATTGTAAATATATCGCAAGCAACTGATTCTAGTGTTTAATTCATAGCTAAGGTGCGAAATCAGGTAAAATAACCAAAATGCCCCTCAGGCCAACATCTCGGAATCGGATAATTTTCATATTTTCAGAACCCTCGTACTCTCACGAGTATAACCATATAAATATCTCTCAAATCATAGGTCAAACACCCACTTAAAACTCAATAATTTGGTCTATGAAGTTTTACCTATTTTTTATTCAAAAATCTAAAATTAAGGAGGAATTCGTGATTAGATTAGTGGGTTTTAAGCATAAGAGATTAGGGAATCATTACCTAGTAGTTGCCCCCGAAAACCCCTCAAAATTTCTCCCAAATCCGAGCTCCCAAGCTTGTGTTTTGATAAAAATGGTTAACCCTCAGATTTTGAAATGTTTATAGCTATCAAGGTATTTGAAGCATCGCGAACGCGGAGGAAGTCTTGCGTTCGCGAAGAACGAAAAATGAAGGCTACCAAAAATGCCCTTCGCGAACGCGAGGAAGAGTCCGCGAATGCGAAGGCCTAGACTTGTTAAGCTACGAGAATGCGACCAGGGTATTGAGAAAGCGATGAGTTAAAATAAGCTCAGCCCTCAGAGTCAAATAAAGCTATGTGAACGTGATGTCTTAAACACGAATACAATTCTGGAAAACATGAAGCTTCGCGAACGCGATAAGGAAACTGGTCCTCCTCCAGAATTACTCTACGCGAATGCGTGGAGGAGGACGCGAACGCATAGAAGTAGAAGGTCAAAACTACGCGAACAGGAGAGAAACGTCACGAACGCGTAGAAGAAATTGGACCTGCAACTTCTGAAGGATTTTCTACAACTTTTTACAACTCCTAAATGCTCCGTTGAGCATCCGAAACACACCGAAGCCCCCGGGACCTCAACCAAATTTACAGGCATATTCCATAACATCATTTAATCTTGTACCAATCCTTAAACTACCTAAACCAATGCCAGAAACTCAAAATAACCAAGGATTTGAGTCTAAAAACTTCAAATTTCATCAAAATACGTTGTCGATCAAGACTTAACCAAAACACGTCTGAATGACCTAACATTTTGCACACACATCCCAAATGACATGACAGAGCTACTTAAGCTTCCAGAATTCCATTCCGACCCTCAAATCAAAAACTCACTATCGGGTCGGAAACTTCAAAATTTCAAACTTTAGCATTTCAAGCCTAAATAAGCTAGGACTTCCAAAATCCATTCCGAACACGCTCCTAACCCCGAACTCACCTAACGGAGCTAACATAACCATCGTATTTATATTCTGATACCGCCTTCACACCGTTCCAACTGCGGACAACGTTCCAACACTTAAGCTCTCATTTAGGGTTAAGTGTCCCAAAATTCTTCGAAACCTAACATCGAACGTCCCGACAAACCAAAATAGCAGAAATAAAGTTAGGGGAAAGTAGTTAATAGGGGATCGAAACGTAAGTTCTTAAGAAGATCGGACGGGTCGTCACAAGCAAGGTAGACATGGCTAGCAAAAACTTGGGCACAAGAATTGTTGACCCATCAAGGGAGTTTGTAGAGTCGAAGTCTGAATTGAAAGAGGAGGTCCAACGGGTGAAATATCAGATGGTAAAAATGTATCAGTCTTGGATCAGGGGGCATCCTCCATCTTCATTCCCTACTAACTACATTGAAAACCCTGCAACTATCTCACTACTATCCCAAATCTAGATTCCTACTGCTGCGATATCACCCCCACAACCTTTTCACACTGTACCCGCCAAAGCTACCTCGTATCCCGCTCCTTTGGCCACTCATGCTCTTATATCTCCTTCTCTAGCTACTTTTCCTCGATCCTTTAACGAGTATGTATTCAAAGTCCACGATGCCCAACACCATGCTCCTGAACCAACTTTCAAAGTTTTGAATCCATACTCTCACGCTCCTCATTTTGAGTCTCCTCGTGAAACTGAAAAGCCTGCTAAGATAGCGGGGCAAGATGAGATATCCAGGAAGGTGAAAATCTTAGAGAAGTCTTTAAGAAACATGCAAGGGAAAGGGAGCCAGATGAGCGTATCTTACAAAAACTTGTGCTTGTTTCCTAACATCCAACTACATGCTGGGTTTAAGATGCCAAAGTTTGATTTGTGTGACAGGCACGGAGATCCCGTGGCCCATTTGAGAGGTTACTGCAGTAAGATGAGAGGCATAAGTGGGAAATAGAAATTATTGATGGCATATTTTAGTCAGAGTCTGGGTGGGGAAACTCTAGAGTGATTCACCCGCTAAGACGTTAGCAAGTGGTAGACATGGGATGATATGGCTCAGGCTTTTGCCCGACACTTTCAGTACAACATAGAAATTGTCCCGAATTGCATGTCCCTTACCAAGATAGAAAAGAAGACTAATGAAAGCTTTAGGGAATACGGGCTCAGGTGGAGATAGCGAGTTGCTAGAGTTAATTCCCCGATGGGAGAAAAAGAGATGGTCAAGTACTTTATTCAAGCTCAAGAGCCAACTTACTTTGGGCATCGACAGTGGGTAGGCCTTTTAATGATGTGGTCAAAATGGGAGAAATGGTAGAAGATGGACTAAAGTTGAGCAAGACCGTGAGCTATTCTTCTTTGAAAGCCAGAACACAAGCAATTCAGAATGATTATGGAAGTTTGCTTGGTCAGAAGGAACATGTTGATGTTGCCATGGTTGTTTTAGAGTCACAACACGGGCCAAAGGGTCCACCTCACCAATATACCCAGCCTCAACTCCAACCCCAAACCTATCCTCGAGCTCCACGTAATCCACCTCAGTATTATCCTCTAAACCATGTCCGGTCATCTGCCCAACCACCAGGTCACTCCCTATGGTGAGCGACAGCACTGCATAATGCATTCTTGCCTTCACAACATTTTCAAGCACCCAAAAACCCTAGAAAATAGCGGCAGGGAAGAGAAGAAAGGCAAAGAAATAGTTTCATGCCAATTTGGGAGTCCTACACAAGCTTGTTTGAAAAGTTAAAGCATTCTGGCCTGATTGAGCCGCTCCTCCGCTAATGCAAAAGGCTTTGATCCTACTGTCCGATACATGTACCACTCCAATGTCCAAGGGCATACCATCGATGATTGTCGTTCTTTGAAAAGGGAAATAGAAAGAATGATTCGAGAAGGGGTAATTGTGATCGATGACAGCGAAAGGGAGCGCGCGAATCCTCTCGGAAACTTGTTGACTGAAGTTGATAATATTGAAATTAGTAATGGTCTTGGCAATATTTATGCAGAACTCAATGGCTAAATTGAGTTCTTGTTAATTGGAAAAGCTCCATTTCTTAGTCAGCTGGAGAGGAATTTTGGTGGTTTATTTTGTTGTCATTTCTGTTGTCCGGGTTATTTTTAGGGTTGTAATCTGGATATTGTCTTGTGACTCAAACCCTTCTATCCTTTTATTTTGCCTAGTTTGTTTAGTCGTACTAGATCATTTAGTATTATCTAGGTTTATTCCAACGTTGTAACCTAGTTTAGCTTGCTTGTTTTGTTGTTCAAATCCTTTCATTATCTGTCTAATGCAATTTTCATTTTCTGTCATTTCTATTTATTTTTGTTTAGTTCCCTTTTCATTTTATAGTTCTTTTCCTTTTGACTCCAGTGACAATACATGCATGCATAATTCTCGGCCTGGTCGTAAAAGTTAGTTTAGTCGTGAAGCATTGAAACAATTTTGAAGGTGATAGGGACATTTGAAGGAAAGAAGTAAAGGCATTTTGAGATCAGTTCAAGCCCGAATTGTGAAACTGGGGTAGATAGAACATTAAGAAATATTATTGAAACGCATCCTGTGCATCACGTTGAAGTTAAAGGCAAGTTTGCACGTAATTGGAATGGGTCGTTCGTGGTAATGTGAGTCTGTCCAATAGTGCTTTGTATTTAACAGATGTAAAAGGTAAATATGTAGATATGTCTATCAATTCTGATACAGTCAAAAGATATAGTGTGTGATTTCTTTGATTTGTTAATTGTGTTTGTTTGTACTTGCATGTTTTGAAGGTTGGAATGATGAAGACACTTAGTTCTGCTATTTAAACACTTTATCATTTGTTATCCCTTTGAGCCTTATTTATTTTCTTTCGTATCCCGCTTTTGGGATTAGTAGAAAAGATCAGAAATGAAAGAGCGAAAGATAAGTGAAGGAAAAGAAATAAAAGAGGAAAAAGTAAGTAAAGAAAAAAGAGAACAAACAAAACAACAAAAAGAGAAAAAGGATGAAAGAAAAAAAAGAAAGAAGAGAAGAAAAAAAAGAAAAAAGAAGTAGAAAAAAAACAACAAAACAACAAAAAGAAAAAAAACAAAGGAAGAAGAAAAGAAGATAAAGAAACGAAAGAGAAAAGAGAAAATCACAACAAAACAAAGAAATTCTTATGTCATGAACTACGTTCAACCTAATTCCTTTTAAGGATACGTAGGCAGCCTCACGGTTCGATCCCGTCAAAGTAAAGTTTCAAAAGTCCCCAAGCAAAGAAATTGGGGCAGAAGTTGTGGTTATTGTAAGAAATTTGATTCCGAAAGTTGTATTTTTGAGCCCATTTGAGTTATTCTAAGCCTTTTGATACCCTTTCTTTCTAACCCACACCAAAAGCCCATATTACAATCCAAAAAAAGACCTTCCGACCAGTCTTCGAGAGATGCCAAGTCGAGCAAGTAGAGGTGATTCATATTAGGGGCAACACTTCGTTCTGAACAAGGAAAATAAAAATGAGAGAGTCTTATTGGTGAAAACCTTCACAAGCACTATAACGTGACACTAAGTTGAGAAAAAAAAGAAAATGAGAGAGACTTGATGGTGAAAACCCTTCAGGCACTACAAGTCGAATAAGGATTGTGAATTAGATTGGAAAATTGGAGCATTGAAGCCCAGTTTCATGGTTAGGAGATTAACAAGAGTTGAACATCAACTTGCGTGGCAGAATAGGCCACATGTGCATGTCATGGTCATTAGAGTTGGTATCCACATCTGATAAATTTCTACTTTATAGTTTTATTGTTAGGAATCATCCCATTCCATTGTCCTTTACTCTATTCCTTTTGTCTTGTTTACTTCCTCTTCTCGATTCTGTTTGGTTAGAACATGTGAGTAATGACAGCAAAATTTGCCACCAGCTTTCCAATTGCACAAACCGAGATCTAGCCAGCACATCAAAGTGGCATAAGTCAGGAAAAACAACGTGTGCACTGAGTTGGTAACAATCAACATGATTTGGGATTCATGTGAAATAAAAAGGTTTGGTATATATCAATTCATGAACAATGCAACAGATAAAGGATGTTGGGTGAATAGATCAAAGGTATTTTCTATGATAAGGGTGGAAGAGAAAGTGTTAGTCAATAAGGAAGCAATGTCTTTCAAGGTGAAATCAAAGTTATCATGGCATGTGAAGGAGCAATCACCCTCAAAGTCAAGGCCACAAACCAACCACCATGTTTAAACTCACAAGTTTTCTTTGTCTAAAATGGGGATTAAGGCTATGTTCATATCAAAGCTCGGAAGCTTGAATTTTTCAGGTGTAATTCCCCAATGCTGCTTACGAAAGGCTATTGAGAGGATCACACATCACCCCTAGGAAAAACACTGCCTAGTTTGGGTTTTCAAGTTATATTTTATTTTAGGAGACGCACTTCCTAAACTGAGATTTTACCCTTTAGGAGACGCACTTCTTAGTTTGGATCATATGAGTTTGAGTCACTGATGGTTTCACCACTAGGAGACACACTTCTTAATTTGGGTTTTTCAAGATACGCCTGTAAGCGACACACTTCCTAAATTGAGAGTTGACCCATAGGAGACGCACTTCCTAGTTTGAGTCATTGATTTTTAACCATAGGAGACACACTTCCTAAATTGAGAATTCATTCATAGTAGGTGTGGCAAAATCGGTAAAATAAAATGAGTAACCACCCATATTATCTGCTAAAATATGGGTTGGATAATGAACATTTTAAAAATGGATCAAATATGAATATTACCCATATTATCTATATCGTAAATGGGTAACCACCGGTTAACCATGGGTAATAAAGTCAAAACAATCCAAAAACTATTTTCGCGCCCTTTTACCCCAAAGGACCAAAGCATCACTGGAAAAATGGAATCCAATATATTTCTCTCACGTCCCTCGGTTGCCTTCCCCGCTCCCACCCCCAAATTTTACCCTAATTCCCAAACTTCTTCGATGGTAAGATTGGAGCTGGGGGCTGATACCCTTGAGGATTTGAAGTTGCTAATTCACTTTCCTCTTCAATACAGGAATTATGGTACCAGGTTTTCTCGATTTGGCCGGCTGAAATTCCATTTTCGGTGATTTCTGTAATACCAAAAATTTGCAGAAGGTCAGTGATGACGATTCCTTCGGTGGGGCTACCTGAATTTTGGCTGAGGAGTGCGGTCTGATGTGGAGAACAATCTCCACCTTTTTTCTCGCTTCAGTTTACCCTAAGCTCCATGGATTGAATTTCCTCACAGATTAACAGTGCAAAAGGTACCAACGTTCTTCCATATTGATTCAATTGCTTTATTTTACTTCATTTTTTACGAGAATAGCCTCAGTTCTCTAGAAAAAAAGTAAAATCCGAATCTGTATGTTGCTTTATTTTACTTTTATATCTGTATGTTGCTTTATTATACTTCAATATCTGTATGTTGCTTTATTTTACTTCATTTTTGGTTTCATCTTTTAGAGTTAAATGTAATGACTGAAAAATTTCTTCCGCGTTCTATTCTCTGTTCTTTTTCATCACTATGTGATTAATTTCTATTCATTTGTTTGTTTCTATCATTATGCAATTGAAATATTTTTACTTCATCTTTAGGTAAAGATGTAAATGGAAGGTATTGATGATTCTTGTGAACAAAGCTCTTCAATTACACTAAAACGAGCAAAACGTCTACTGTTTGGGATTCTTTTGTTAAGATAGAAGAGCCTGTTATTCATAGTGATGGAAAGTTTAAAGTCAAATGTACGCTTTGTGAAAAAGACTATATGTACTATTCTAAATTTGGAACATCGAATTTGAAGCGTCATTTGCTAATAAAACATCCATTGGATAATGCAAAATAGGGACAAAGTGCACCAATAGATCAAAATATTTATCGATTTTGACATTGGCCATAGTCAGGCATAACTATGCTTTCAGTTTTGTAGAACATAAAGGCATCAGGGACCTTTATTTATACTTAAATCCCGTTGTCAAACACATATCAAGAAATACAGGCAAGTCATATATCTTGTATATGTATGCAGGCGAAAAAAAACTTTTGAAAAGTGAGCTTGTAGTTATTCCTAGTAGAGTATGTTTAACATCAGACATGTGGATTTCAATAGCATCTAATGGGTATATGTGCGTTACGGCCCATTATGTGGATTTAAATTGGGTTCTTCGGAAGAGGGTGTTGATTTTTCGTCATGTTCCTCCTCCATATTCGGGCGCGGTTTTAGGTCCCTTATTGATTAACTTTCTTAAAGAACGGGGAATCGAAAAGAAAATCTTTACCCTTACTTTGGATAATGCTACTTGCAATAATGGTGTAGTGGATAATTTAAAGAATCATTCGTCTTTGATGCGTTCACTAGTTTGCGAGGGAAAGTATCTTCATGTCTATTGTGGGAATCACATTTTGAACTTAATTGTTAAGACAGGCTTAGAGAAGGCTGATGCAGCTATTGCAAAAATTAGAGAAGGTGTTAAGTATATCAAGAATTCAGAAATAAGAATAATGAAATTTGTGGAGTGTTTGAGTAATCTTGGTCTACCATATTCTAAGAAGCTACGCCAAGATATGCCTATTCGGTGGAATTCCACTTATCAAATGCTTGAAAGTGCTCTTCAATATTGGGAAGCTTACATTCACTATAACTTGCTTGACATTGATTTTAAACACGGACTTTCTGAAGATGAATGAAAAAGGGTCGAGATTATAGCTAAGTTTCTTAAACAATTTTATGACATTACAACTTTGTTTTCTAGATGTAAGTATCCCACAGCTAATTTGTATCTTCCTAATGTATGGTGAATTGAAATGTTGTTGGAAGAACAAAAAAATAGTGGAGATTCAGTGATGAGTGAGATGGGCACTTCGATGTTGGTGAAGTTTAAGAAATATTGGGAGTCGCATAGTGTAATTTTATCTATAGCTATTGTCCTGGACCCTCGATACAAATTGAAGTTTGTCAAGTTTCGCTTTTCAAAGCATAATCCCGAGGAGATTGCTAATGAAAAAGTAAAGGTTATTGAACATAACCTACAATTGTTGTTCAAAGAGTACTTAATACCTTCGACTATAGCCTCATTATCAGGGGATCATGCTTGTAGCAGTGGTAGAAATGAATGAGGGATGCATTTGGTGAGTTTGATGAATTTCAGAGTCAATTGGAGTCCAGTACAGGCAAAACACAACTAGACTTATATTTGGAGGAAGCCACTCTTGACCGTAAAACAAATCTGAATCTAGATGTACTTGGTGCACGACTATTTAGTTGTTTTATGTTTTGTTAAAAACTTTCTATTAATTTGTTTTGAATATGATACATTAGATGGAATATTTCGTATTTCTGTTTGCGCTTGACCCTTTCTATTTCAAATTGTTTCCATGAAATTGCGATAGTGGCTTGCTTAAACGATCTCATTTTTTGGTATTTTTTTCTAGATTTTGTCTCTACAATCGATTTGCCATTACAATTTCTTTATCTTCTCTATTTTCCATTATCCTTTTTTTTTGGGTAAAATTTGCTGAATTACGCTGGAATTGATGGCTGAATAATATGAAAGAGGGTGGACTGCATCACGATAGTTATTTGTTGCCTTGTTGTATGTTTACTGTGTTGTGGTTCAAGACATGTTTTATACGACGTTGAATCTTTCCTAATAGTGATTATAAGCGGTTAATAAGTTAAAAAGGAACATGAGCTTAAAACATGTATTAAAATCAGATAATAGGCCAATTTTAGCAGTTGAGCGAACAGGCTAGAACCACGAAACTCGGGAATGCCTAATACCTTCTATCGAGTTAACATAATTCCTTGCCCGAATTTCTGGTTCGCTGACTATAAAACAGAGTCAACCTTTTCCTCGACTCGGGATTTAAACTGGTCACTTGGGACACAATTAATTATCCCAAGTGGCGACTATGAAATTATTAAATAAATAAATTCCGTTTTGATTGTCCTTTAATTGGAAAAACTCTCATATCTACGCCCTTCGCGTGGTGTAGTATGAAGAGGAGGTGTGATAGCAGCCCGATCCCATACTCAGTTCAGAAATCACATAGCCTATAGGCAATAATAAAATAGTGGTTCTCAACCCAAAACATCATTTAATATATCTTTTAGTTTCAAAATCTGAGTAAAGATGGCTGAGTTGTAAAATAGTACAAAACGGTACAACTGAGTTGAAGTAGTAAATTCATAAAGTGAGGATATAGTGATAAAAATTCCCCGAAGGTTCAAGTAGTTGGCATGAAACCCAAACATGACAGTTAATCCAAATAATGATGATATTAAGTAAGCTTCAATCAAATACGCGGTAAAATATCACTCGGGACGGACCAAGTCACAATCACCAATAGCAAACGACCCCGTGAATTTTTTAGATTAACGGGTTCCTTATTTCATCAGGAGTCTATACATATAAAGAACACCAAAATCGAAGTCCAAATGACCCATCAAATCCCATTTTTAAAATCTAAAAATCCAAGCGCTAGTTCTTCCATTTTTGGCTAAATTCCCATGAATTTCTAGGTGGATTCCACATTATAATCACATTTTTGGTTCATAGAACTTACCTCCAATCAATATTCTTTGAAACTCTCTTCAATTTCTCCCAAATAGCCCTCAAAATGCCCAACTTCGGCCTATCCTAGCCTCCTAAGCTTGATTCTGACCTTATCCGACTAAGATTAAACCTTTTCCAAAGGATTTCTCACTCTAGGGTTCCTCTGAAGCCATAGCTATTCGAGGTTTTTTTTATTCCTTTTAGATCCATTGTGTATCTATGCCATGCTTGAATTTTCAAATTATTTCCCTAAATTTTCCTTCGAAAATTACTTACAAAACCCTTATTTGCCAATTTAGGGTTTTTTGGAAAATGTTTAGGAGTTTTATGATTTTCTTCTTTGTGTTGTCCTATGATGTGTTCTCATATCATCTTTTGTATGCTTTCCTTACTGTGTTTTCTATCATATGGTCTTGTAGATTTTTCTACTGTATTTTATTATGTTCTTATATGTTTATCGTACTGTGTTTTCCTATATGCTTTCCTGCTATACCTTTTCAGGCGATTCTAGTGTTTTCTACTATATTTTCCTTGCTAAGTTCTTATGGTTCTTTGTTTGCCTTCTATTGAGCCTTGCTAAGCATGTTTCTCATATTGTTCTTATATGTATTTACCAGTGTGTACTTTAAATCTTTCTACTATGATTATATGTTGCTTTGCTATACATGTTTTGATCCAATTGCTTGCTCTCTTTTGTGATATTCCAGAACTAGGATTATTATTTCTAAACCCCAACTTTTTTAGTATAATTTCAGAGTTTCATATGATTCTGACTTCTGGTATTGGATTGTAATGCTTATTTACACGACAGTCTTCTTTCATACTCACATGCTCGTTATATATGATGATTTTCCCTCTAATTGGTTGTCAAAATTGGAATTAGCGTTAACCTCCTTCTGAATATAGCTTTATTGATTTTCCTTCCATCTTTTACTGATTCCCTTGACAAGTTGGCTTAGGAAAAACACTCCTTTATTATTGTGACTTGGTTTACTCATACCAAATTTCAGACCTTTTTGATTTACTGGATGTCAACTCATTCTCTTGCCTTATTTGCATAAACCGTGTACTATCAAGACCCTGTCCTAAAATATCTTCCATTTACGTGCCTCTAATTTGTGACTTTGCACAAAAAGGTTTGTTTAGTTTCTTTCCTTAATTAGTTTGTACCGTTTGAATCTGAATTTCTTAATTAAGGAGAGTTTTATGTAATCTATTGACAATCAGGCTTCTATTATTTTCTTACCGTATTTTCTCATGGAGTTCACACTATAAATACATGACTCCTCAACACAAGACACACAGATTTTTAACAATCACACACGATAAAACACACTTCAAACTACACAATCACAATTCTCTTCTAAGCTTATACTTAGAGTATTTTTGCTTCTTGTATGCACTTTGGCTTTTACAAGGCTACTGCTTTTCTTCACTTGTCTCTTTGAAATTGGAATGTCCTAACTTAATTTTCAGCATCACCCCAATGTGTCTATTTACAAGTCTTAATACTTATGTCTACTTTTCTTGTGTGTAAAGTTTAAAACTTGACTTAGAGTGCTTGTATGATATTGCCTACTTCTCTTCTTTGTGAACAATTGCTCCCTATCCCATTATTCCCTATATGCTTGAGAGTGGGGCCTGGGGTATGGCAACAAGAATTTTTGTTAATGACCAAAGTTTTTGACCCCCTCATAATCTCTAAGTAGGCTGGAAGGTATGCCAGTATGTCTCATTGCTGGGTATGCCCCTTTGCCTACTCATTCATTGCATCCTGCTTTTATATGAATCCTTATACCCAATTCCCCTATGTGTGTTAAGTTAAGGTATAGCACGGCAGCATCCAAATTGCTTTCCATTGTTGAACCTGACCGTCAACAGGTCTTAACTCCTCAATTTGAACTGACAAACTGGTCAGGGGTGTGCCAGCACCCCAAATTGCTAGGCATGACCACTAGCTTGCCATTTCCTCTTTTATTGCACTTGCACTTACTCTTAGACCCTACGATTTTCCCCCTCCTATGAGCCCTGCCTTGGGAACCTTGTGTTTTCCTATTAACTTGGACATTTGAGGGTTGGCCCTTCCACACTGCACCACAATCTAATTTTGCAATATATTTGGGTGTAAGCACTGCTCGGAATCCATTTGAGATTCTTAAGGAACTCTGACGCATACCAGATAAGAGAAAGGCTTTGGAATTTACTTCATGCTTCAGATAGAAGCCTGAATTAGGCTCTCCTTTGCCGGGACCATTTTAGCTTTCTGATGTATTTTACCTTTCCTTGTTCATTCGGGTTCTTAATAATATATAATAACTATGGGGTTCAAGTGAAAAGGGGAAGGTTACTTATATATGCATATGGGTAGACATCCTTCTTTAGGTTTTTACTTTTGGAATCACAGCCTGCTCCTTCGCTTATGCATTACATGTAGCAAACCTGCCTATAAGTTATGCATTGCATATAGCAATGCTGTCTATAGGTTATGCATTACATGTGGAAATCCTTCCTATAAGTTGTTTCATTTCTGCATTAGAAATCATGTCTTTAAGTTTCTATTTTTCTGCACATAGAAACCATGTTTTTAAGTTTCTGTATTTCTGCATATAGAAACCATGTCTTTAAGTCTTCTACGTTTCTGCATATACATATGTCACCAGGAAAACCGTGTATAGGTTTAAAAGAAAAAATAACAAGTTGTATCCTAGATATCATGCCTATAGTTACTTGCATCCCGATAATTGTTTTGAAATCAATAACGCCTAGAAATCATGTCTATAGGAGTAACCCGTTGAACCAGATTCGTCTACAAGCTTGAATTGTTAATCATGTCATTTATAGTATGCAGAGCTTTATGTCGCTCGCAATGTTAGATAACAAGCTGCTAGCCTCATCTTGGCAAACCTGTAGGTTATTAATCAATTACATCAGTCTACTAATTCTAGCCAGCAGACAGGTCAGATTCTGGTTTCTTACCTGAAACATGTAATAAGCCAATCTGCCTCATTAATGTTTAAGTTTTAATTCAGACCATAACCAGTATGCGTAATAATGCTAGACTATGTGCTTTCCTTTGATTCAAGAAGGTTTATTTGAGCCGTATGTGCTTAATTGCTTTCGCACGACTTGCTTTATAAGTTTTGATTGTCGCCTTAGAATTTTATCTTTTGAAAACTCACAAAAGTCTCCACTCCCTCCCTTTTAGGATTAGTAATCCCATATGCCTTAGGGATTGATATGATTGGGACGGGTAATAGCATGCAATAGGTAACAATACCATTTCGTGCTTTAATACCTTAACGGGATGGGAAGGGTAGATATGGATATGATGATCACGCGATAACACCACGTGTATAAATGGTTACCAAGTGTTTTGTGGGTGATCCATATTGTTCATAAACCTAGGACCCCCTTTTCCTTACTTGTTTGTATTTGTCCAAATTATTTTTTTCTTAAATTTCTGCTTTCTTTATTTTCTTCAAACTCTCGATCCACTTGCAACATTATGTGAAAATCCCTTATATTTGAGACCTTTATTTACTTACTTGTTTTTTAAAGTCATAATTATAACATGGCCGGGAACCACACTAGTGGATCTTGAGGGGTGCCTAATACCATACCCTCGCGATAATATGTAGCCCTTACCCAAACTATGGTTTCTTCAACTCAAAACCCCTTCTTAGTGTCCTAATGCACTTTGATAAGTAGGTGGCGACTCTTCAAAATTCCAAAACCCAAATTCCCAAAAGGAATGGAGTTGTTCACTCGAATGTTGCAAACCCGATTTCGCGAGAAAAGGGGGCATCGACAGTATGACGACTCTGCTGGGGATATTTCTTTTAGGCTTTTACCATTACATATTATTTGTGACTTTATTGCTTTTCTTTAATGTCTTTATCTCTCTTCTACTTCGAAACTCACTTGGCTTTTGTTTTCTTTTCTTTCCTTTACCGCTTTCCTTCAATGTTCTATGAACGTGCTAATGCGTGGCAATTTGTTTCATTCTTCTAATTGTATCTACAAAATCATATTTCACTCGTGCCAATCAAAATACCATAGCAACGCTTATAATGAATGGTTGCGCTCTTCCGATATTGTCACCCCCTATTTTTGGTAAAGGCGTATTTGCGGCAAAACCAGTCGATCAGCAGTGCAGTCGACGGTTCCGTGCCTTTCCCTCTTGAGTTATCCGCTCAAGTGTACGGTCTAATACCTCGTAGAAACCTCATTCTGTTTAATTATGCATGCATCATTGTCAAATCTAGTCGAGTCAGTTATTCTATCGACATAATAAATCTTTAGGATAGACATGTTCAAGTCTACCGGGTTTCCTTGGAACCCAAAACGAACATTACCACGTTCTGTGCATTTATTGAAGAACTAAAATGTTGTTATGCTAATTATTGGTTTATATAGTCGAGTCCGACGGGTTGGGGGTCTAACACTTTGTTTTGTAGATAATGAGACACGAGGTCCCCAGATTCGGCATGGTAACCAACATTCACCCAAGGTTGCTAAGCTGGTGGGAAGACATTCACTCCAGCAATCAGACTCTCGTCCGCAAATATTTTGGGAATTTACCTTCTCTATGGAAATCCAGTCCGAAACAAAATCATAGAGGCTGCAGCTTTATTCTGGAACAATTATAGATCGGTGTTTCGCTTAGGGATCTTGAAATGACCCCTCTGCTTAAAGAGATAGGAGGGTTAGCTAGTATTCCTTGGGAGACTCCTGATTTGCTTATGCAAGAAAATCGTAAGGGTAGGGGTTTCCTCAAGATGATGGGACTGAAGAAAAACCCAGGCTTGGCTTGTTTGAAGGAATCTTACATCCCTTTCGATTATCTGTACGAGAGGTACGACCATAGCAAGTCCTACCGCACCTAACCAGAAGAATTTGCCCTTACCTCGTTGGGACATATTCACAGAAGAGCCATCGTCTTCATATTCTGCTTCTTGGGGATGATAGTATTCCCCATGAAAAATGCTAGGATCCATACCAGATTGACCATGGTTATTAAGACTTTAATGGAAGGAATTGACGCGCAGCCTTTTTGCATAGTACCTATGATCGTTGCAGAGGTATACCGAGCCTTGGAGAATTGTCAACAAGGGGCCAAACACTTTGAGGGATATAACTTATTACTCCAACTCTGGCTCATGGAGAACCTTTAAAAGAGTAAATATCGACAAGAGATTATACACATAGACTAGGATGATCATATCGCCTTCCATCACCTAAGACAAATGAATTATAATCCTAATGTGTTTGCTCAACCATAAGACGCTAGGGGGTGGGTAAAATTGTTTGAGAATCTGAAAGAGGACCAGGTACAGTTGATGTTTGAATGGTTCCCTACTAAAAAGTTCATCGCCCGTTCTCGAGATGCACCATTTCTTATACTCATTGGCTTGAGAGGAACTTATCCCTATGTCCCTCTCCAAGTCATGAGACAGGCAGGAAGATAGCAGGTTATACCAAGGGTCGACAAAATAAGTCACTTCAGGGCCAACTTCCAAGATGACTATAGCCCATAAAAGTGTCAAGTTCAACAATTGTGGCACTGCAATATCATCTTGAGAAAGGATTCCATAGAACCAGATAGGTACCATGCTGGCTATACTCCATACTACCCAAGATGGTTGAAAGACGACCATGGTGGGTTAGGACAACCCGGGTTTGTTCGAGGCCATAGAGTCATTGATGAAAGGGCTGAAATACAGGTTAAGTACAATCAATTTTGCAAAAAGATTCAAAAATGCGAAAGCGAGCAACAAGGAATTCAAGAGGCCAATCAAAAGTTGATTGAAGAATGGAAGGACATGGCTGTCAGTGCCGACAAACGGCTAGGATATTTGGAAAGAGGTTTAATAGAATTGGTAAGGAAGTTCATCCAGAGGATCAAAAACTGCCAGAATGCTGAGGGAAACGAAGCAGAATGCTTAGCGAGAACCTACTTGATGTTGGGACTGCGTGAGCTGGTGAACCTGTTTGACGAAGCTAAAAAATGCCGAGTCTAGGGAAGGTCCTTTTGGGACCAAGTAGTTAGGAGTCTTTTCTGTCACTTAAAATATAATAAGGCTAAGGGCTATGAGTGGCACTTTATTTTCATAATTTAAGTGTTGTTTTGGGAATCATCTTACTTTTTATCAATTAAAGGAGGCATTTAGCATTATAAGTTCTCCAAATTAACTTGTTGCTAGGACTACCTCGGATACAACGAGGCACCCAAATAAGAGCACTATTTATATTCTTGCACTATTTGTTTAAATACTGCAACGTTTATTTCCTCATAATTCTTACTGACTTGTTACCTTTTATTTTTACTTTTTTTTTTATTCTCCTTCCCCAAATGTTTGTCCATTACACTCTGGCATCATCATACTCTACGAGATCCAAGGGGACTCCACCACCTCCTCCCTCAAGTCCAATCAGAATCAGGAACAAAGGAAAAATTGAAGACTTGGGTAACATCAGGAAAGAGAATTCGGTTGAAAGGGTAGAGACCTCCCAGGGTATCTAGGTCTCCAAGGAAAGTGTCTACCAGCTTGAACAAAAGTTGTTGAAATATCAAGAAGAACTAGACCAATCCCGGAATTTGGCCAGCTTTTCATTTTCCCTCACTACCCCAGGTGTCAACTTCTCCAACCCTCAAAACCTTGTACCTCCACAAAATATCCCGAAACCACAATTTCAATCCGATCCCCATCACCACTGCAACACATGCCACACTTTAAGTAACACCCTGATATTTGTCCCTAAACAACTAACATCCACAAATGACCATTCCTACAATCACGACAACCCCATTTATGTGGAAACCATGCCACATCCCATTCAACCTATTTCAAACACACCTGAGTCTGATGACAAAGACTCTCTCATCAAGAACGTGGCAGCGAAACTCAAGAAACTTACCAGCCGAGTCCAGGGTGTCGAAGGAAACAAAGGTATCGAGGGGATGAATTACGAGGACCTTTGCATCCAATAAAATGTTGAACTCCTGGAGGGGTACAAACCTCCCAAGTTCAAAATTTTTGATGGCACAGGAGATCCCAGAGTCCATTTGAGGACATACTGCGATAAGTTATTCGGAGCCGGGGAAAAATGAAAAGATCTGCATGAAGCTCTTTATGAGAAGCCTAAAATGTAGAAAATCACTCTATCTATGATATGTGCGCTTTGGGTGTATGAGCATGATTTTCAGGTATAGGTTTTGATGAATGACAAACAATGAAGTCAAGTGTCAAACAACGATATTATATGACAAACAATCAAGCTTGAATGCCGAGAAGCATATTGATGAACGGATTGCAATGGAAAAGCCAAAAACGAGCTCAAATGTTCAAGACCGAAGACCCAAGGTGTAGGTCGTTAGGTAGAACAAATGTAAGAGCAACGCTTAAGTTATCTCGTCTTTTGGCTCAACATAGGTCATCATAAATATGCATAAAATCATTTTATTAAATCATATTTATCATAAACATATTTGATTAAATCATATTTATCATAAACATATTTTAGTAAATCATATTTATCATAAACATATCTCAAATACTTCAAACAAATTGATGTTAAAGTTTTCATCTTAACCAAAATGGTTTTTGAAGTAAGGTTTCAATTCTGCCTCAGAATAATCGATTATCAGTATATGCATAATCGATTATGCTGTAGACCGTTGCCAGTGTTTGAACACTGCCTCAGAATAATCGATTATGCAGTATCAGATAATCGATTATTCAGCAGAAAATCAGCTTCTGATTTTCTGAACGTTGGAGAATAATCGATTATCAGATACTGAATAATCGATTATCTGGGCACAAAATCAGCATAATTGATTGCCAATTAAGCAACGGACATACACCATTTTTCACCTATAAAAAGAGGTCTTTTGAGCTGATTTTAAACACACAACACCTCCCAATATTGATATACATATTGACATTATTTGAGCATCATTTTAGAGCTTTTGTTGAGCCATTTGAGAGACAACTTTGAGTTGTTCATAGAGCTAAACTTGTATCTCTTTATCTACTCTTTTGAGAGAGTTCTTGTTGTAAAAGAGAAAGGTGTTTGAGAAGAACATATCTTCTCATTGATTGTCGGGTTCGCTAAGTACCCTAAGTCTTAGCGGTTGAAGTCTTGTGGTGCGGTATCCACGAGCAAGGTTGAAGTCTTGAGGTGTGGTATCCTCGAGCAAGTTGAAGTCTTGTAGAGTGTACATCTACGAGCAAGTGTAGTGGTTTGTTAGGCACCCGTAAGCTTAACGGAGTTAGTGGAATCTCGAGAGAGTCTCTCGGGGACTGGACTAGCCACAAGTTGTGGTGAACCAGGATAAATTCGGTGCGTTCTTTCCTTGTTATTTTAATTACCGAATTTATTTTATTCCTTCATTTTTTAATTCCGCAATATTTATCAATATTCTCGTACCGCACTATTCACCCCCCCTCTAGCGTTAAGCGTATATTCTAACAATTGGTATCAGAGCCTTACTCTCTGAAAGCCTTAACCGGTTGAGAGCGATATATATTTTTTTGTTGAGAATATTGAACGCAGGAATAATGAGCGAAGGACACTCCACCAAGAGGCCTCCATTTTTTGATGGAAGAAATTATACATACTGGAAAGAGCGGATGAGAATATTCATCCAATCACACAACTTTCGATTATGGCAAATCATCAAGAAAGGTGAACAAATGCCAACAAAGAAAGTTGGGGAATTAATGGTTCCAAAGGAGGAAAATGAATATGATGCCGAGGACATCAAGAAAATTGAAAGAAACGCAACGGCCGTCAACTTACTATTTTGTGCGGTAAATCCGGACGACTATCGGAAAATCTCTTGTTGCACAACCGCAAAGGAAATGTGGGATAAACTCGAGATCACTTATGAAGGTACGTCTCAAGTCCGAGAGTCTAAAATTGATTTTCTAACACATGAATATGAATTTTTTAGAATGAGGGAAGATGAAAACATCGATAATATGTTCGAACGATTCTCAATAATCGTCAATGATCTTCATGCTCTCGGAAAAATATACTCGAACAAAGATCTAGTTCGAAAAATCCTACGGAGTCTCACTCCCAAATGGCGCTCCAAAGCAAATGCTATCCAAGACTCGATAGGAATCACGGACGTCACAATTGATGGACTACGAGGTAATCTTAAAGCTTATCAAAGCACAATTCTTAATCCGTATCTTAGAAGTAATTCGAATATTGCCTTCAAAGCCTCATCTTCTAAAAGAGTAGAGGTAAGTGATTCGGAAAGTGATGATGATATTATTTCCAATGATATAATTGAAAAGTTTTATAAGTTTATGAAGAAGGAAATAAAGAAGGAAGAACCAAGTCCTTCATGTCAAAATTGTGGAAAAATTGGCCACACCAAATCACATTGTCCAAAATCAAAGGACAAGAAAAAGAAGAAACACCATAGGCACGTAACATGGGATTCGGACACCTCGGGCGATGAAACTGCCACATTATGCCTCATGGCCAACGAAGAAGAAGAGGTAAGTATTTCTAACTCTTACTCGTTAGAAGAATTGCAAAATGCTTATGATGAATTATATAGTGAATTTGTTAAAGCTTCAAAAACCATAAAAGATTTGAAGAAAACACTTTCTTTGCAAGAAAAAGATTTTGAGAAAACACTTTCTTTGCAAGAAAAAGATTTTGAAAAACAACCTTCTTTAAAAGAAAAAGATTTTGAAAAATTGACGTGTGAAAATGAAAAGCTAAAAGAAGAAAATAATTTTTTTTGGAAAATGACATTGTTGATTTCAAAAACAAAATCAAGGAGATGAATGAAGCCTCGTTAAGTGTTCAAAGTTCTAATTGTTCTTCTTGTAGTTCTTTGAAAATAGAGAACATAGAACTTAGAAATACACTAGAAAAATGTAGTGTAAATGTTTCTAAAACAAGTGAAGTAATTAAAAAGGGTGATAAAAATGAGGTTAATCCACCTAGAAATAATTCTAGGATTTTGTAAACGAGCCTAGAAATAATCATTTTAGGCCACGTAGCAATTGCGTTAATGAGTCTAGAAATAATTATTCTAGACCACGTAGAGATGACTCTAGGAATTTCAACGCTTCTAGGAATAACGACTTTAGATCACCTAGAACGCATTTGGCTCAACCTAGACATATGCACAACCCTAATGTTATATGTCATTACTGTAACCGGGTAGGACACATTGCACCCGTATGTTTTGCTAAACATAGAGATTCATATTTTGATTATAATTATTATTTACCTAACCCCCAAGGACCCAAAAGAAGTTGGGTACCGAAAACCTATTTTTAGGTACTTTTGCAGGTGTGCTTCAAGACTACAATATTGTAGTAGATGCACCAAGCACGAAACCTTAAGACATCGAGGGGGAACGTCGGTTAGTTATCGTATTTTTGATAAAAACACAATAGTTGATATGTGCTAACAATTGATATTAATTATTGAAAACTTTGTTATGATAAGTGTTATTTTGAATAACAAATTGGTATCAATTATTTTTATGTTAAATGATTGATTCATGTTTTGATGAATATTTTTAGTTTAAATAACAATTGGTATATTTGCGAAAAATGACCGTCATTATGATTGGCATGTTTTTACTAACATTTGGTATTATTTGAAATTGATATGATTTTTTTTAACAATTGGTATCGTCAATAGTTCCAATAAAAATTGGTATACTCTTTTTGCTAATGCCAAAAGGGGGAAGAATTTAGGCGATATGCATCGATTAAGGGGAAATTATATTCAATTGTTTACATGAATTGCATGTTGAGATATAGCATGAAGTTAGGGGGAATTCGATATGCATATCTCCTGTTTTTTATCATTATTAAAAAGGGGGAAATTGTAGAAAATCACTCTATCTATGATATGTGTGCTTTGGGTGTATGAGCATGATTTTCAGGTATAGGTTTTGATGAATGACAAACAATGAAGTCAAGTGTCAAACAACGATATTATATGACAAACATTCAAGCTTGAATGCCGAGAAGCATATTGATGAACGGATTGCAATGGAAAAGCCAAAAACGAGCTCAAATGTTCAAGACCGAAGACCCAAGGCGTAGGTCGTTAGGTAGAACAAATGTAAGAGCAACGCTTAAGTTATCTCGTCTTTTGGCTCAACATAGGTCATCATAAATATGCATAAAATTATTTTATTAAATCATATTTATCATAAACATATTTGATTAAATCATATTTATCATAAACATATTTTATTAAATCATATTTATCATAAACATATCTCAAATACTTCAAACAAATTGATGTTAAAGTTTTCATCTTAACCAAAATGGTTTTTGAAGTAAGGTTTCAATTCTGCCTCAGAATAATCGATTATCAGTATATGCATAATCGATTATGCTGTAGACCGTTGCCAGTGTTTGAACACTGCCTCAGAATAATCGATTATGCAGTATCAGATAATCGATTATTCAGCAGAAAATCAGCTTCTGATTTTCTGAACGTTGGAGAATAATCGATTATCAGATACTGAATAATCGATTATCTGGGCACAAAATCAGCATAATTGATTGCCAATTAAGCAACGGACATACACCATTTTTCACCTATAAAAAGAGGTCTTTTGAGCTGATTTTAAACACACAACACCTCCCAATATTGATATACATATTGACATTATTTGAGCATCATTTTAGAGCTTTTGTTGAGCCATTTGAGAGACAACTTTGAGTTGTTCATAGAGCTAAACTTGTATCTCTTTATCTACTCTTTTGAGAGAGTTCTTGTTGTAAAAGAGAAAGGTGTTTGAGAAGAACATATCTTCTCATTGATAGTCGGGTTCGCTAAGTACCCTAAGTCTTAGCGGTTGAAGTCTTGTGGTGCGGTATCCACGAGCAAGGTTGAAGTCTTGAGGTGTGGTATCCTCGAGCAAGTTGAAGTCTTGTAGAGTGTACATCTACGAGCAAGTGTAACGGTTTGTTAGGCACCTGTAAGCTTAACGGAGTTAGTGGAATCTCGAGAGAGTCTCTCGGGGACTGGACTAGCCACAAGTTGTGGTGAACCAGGATAAATTCGGTGCGTTCTTTCCTTGTTATTTTAATTACCGAATTTATTTTATTCCTTCATTTTTTAATTCCGCAATATTTATCAATATTCTCGTGCCGCACTATTCACCCCCCTCTAGCGTTAAGCGTATATTCTAACATAAAAGGGGATGCTCTATCTTGGTACATTAGCCAAGACCCCAAGAATTGGACAAATTTGGTCGGTATTGCATCTGATTTCATGGATAAGTTCAAATTCTCTACCGAGAATACACCAGATGTATCCTTCATCCAGAATTTTAAGAAGAAACCCACAGAAACTTTCCGCGAGTATGCTACTCGGTGGAGGTCAGAGGCTGCTAAGGTTAGGCCGACCTTAGAAGAAGAACAGATGAACATGTTTTTCGTTCAGGCTTAAGACCCCCAATATTATGAGAGGCTCAAGTTGATCGAGGGCCAGAATTTTCTAACATCATCAAGTTAGAGGAGAGAATCAAAGAAGGTATTCTAAGTGGTGTAGTCACTAACTTTAAAGCATTACAAGCCACAAACAAGGCTCTACAATATGATGACACATCCAAGAAAAGGGATGTGAGTGCCGTAATAGTTGCGCAGAGGACAAAATCTCCAGTCAGATATAAAACCTACCCATTACCTCTACTCACACATCAACCTATCCTAAGTTACCAAGCACCCTCACCGTCCTACCAAGCTCCACTGCCTACTGACCAATCATCTCCCCTCCCACATATCAGCCCACTTCCCCCAAACACTCCCAACTAGCACACGTCCACCAAGCTTATAGTTCCCAACAAGATTTCTATCAATCACCTCGCCAAGATTTCTCTAGACCCCAACAAAACTTCGACCGTACACCTCCCAAACAGTATACCGCCATTCCCGAACCAATCGACCAGTTGTATGAAAGGCTTAAGATGCTGGTTACTTCACCCCTATCCCTATTATAACCCCTTCTCAATGGGTCAACCCGAAAAAAACCTGTGCATACCATTCTGGCATGAAGGGTCACACCATCGAGGAGTGCCGCTCCCTGAAGGACAAGATTCAGTCTTTGATTGACAATAAGATCATCGTGGCAAACGATCTTACTCCTAATGTTGACAATAACAACTGCCTGACCACAAGGGCAGGAGCATTCACATGATAGAAGATGATTGGGACCCGACGGGTCGATCACGTTGATTACTGAAGGTGACAGGCCAAAGAAACCAACAGTCACACATAACCTGAATGTTGTCCAGATTCATCCTTTGAAGATGCTAAAGCAAACATGTCCATACCACTCGATCTTTAAGCGCCATCTCCCGTAAAGATGCTAGGACCAATTAAGATTGAGTTTGGGTCCCCAAAAGAACCATTTGAAGTTGTTGTGTTACCTCCCAAAGTGAAGGTACCCATTCCTATAGCAATTTAAGACATTACACGGTTCCATACACAGGCCATCCCCTAAGACTACCAGCGGAAGCAGGAAGGAAAGGGAAAACCAAATCTGGAGAAGCAATTGCAGCATAGGGTATGACCCAAACTGGCAGGTTTTATACTTTAGAGTATCTATCTGATTCGAGCAAGCAAACCTCTGGACGGCCTGTTGAAACTGGGCCTGATGATCTCTGGAGGAGGATACAAGCGAAAGAGTAAGTCATTGATCAACTGAATAAAACGCCGACGCAGATCTCCATCGTAGCTCTACTGCAAAGCTCTGATGAGCATAAAAATGTCTTGTTAAAGATACTGAGTGAGGCATATGTACCCAGCAACATAACTGGAAGAGAAATGGAAAACATACTAGGTAAAGTATTGAAGAGTCACAAAATCACTTTCCATGAAGATAAGCTACCACCTGAAGTCTTGAGCCACAACAAGGCGCTACACATCACTATGCAACGTAAAGATCATTTTATCACCGGGATGTTGATCGATGAAGGGTGCAGCCTCAATATTTTTCCATTGGTAACTGTCGAAACATTAGGCAAGAGCCAGCATGAGATCAAACATGGGGCCATCAATGTCAAAGCTTTTGATAGATCTCAAAGGTCCACCATCAGGGAAATCCGTATATGTCTGCAAATGGGACAAACTTGGTTCGACGTTGACTTTCAAGTGATAAATGTCCCGGCGTCCTACAATCTGTTGGTGGGACGGCCCTGGATTTATGCCGCTGGAGCTGTAGCATCAACCCTACACAAAGTAGTGAAATTTGAATGGAATCACCAAGAGGTAATTATTCACGGTGACAGTAGCAATCCCATATACAGTGGCCAGACCATCCCAACCACCGAAGGAAGGAGAAATATAGGTGGGGAAACTTACCATCATATTGAGCTAGTCAACGCCTTGGACAAGGATAAAGGGTGGAATAACAAGATCGAAAGTATAAATTGGTGTGGATCCAAACCTGGCAAGGGACTTGGCAAAAATCTCCAAGGAATCGCCAAGCCGATCAAGCTAAAGAAACGCGGTACCACTTTTGACTTAGGATATGAGTACATCTGGAAGGAATTCAAAGAATTTTGCCACCCTGGCACGGCCCTTACTATCCATTGGAGCATCGGATACCTCACCTAGAGTAAACATCCTGACCAGCGAAAGTAATTTATGGGTCAGAAGAAGAGGAAGCATTAGAAGCAATGAGGAACTTGTTCCTGGAGGATAATAGTATAGACTATTGTGACCTTTTCGATGAGGAAGGGGAGGAAGGCCCTTCCATACAAGCCGTGAAGCGAGGAGCACGCCTCAATAATTGGTCGATTAAAACCACCAGGGCCCAGAAGGCTTTGGAGTAGCAAAGCTGCACAAAGCACGATGCATCACATTTTTACTTTTTGCTAGTTGATTTTCTTTCCGCACTTTAATTTCAAAAAAAGAGCTTCAGTGTTCAAAACACTCATGAAAATTATCAAAGCATTTCAGTTTCTTTTAAATCTCGCTCTCATTTCCTTTCTTTCGTTTATTTTATTTACACAACATTACTATTACTTATCTTGATGAACGATGATTGTGACTTGCAACGAGGCAACGCGACAAACAGATATAGACATAGAAGAGGATGATTTACCAGAAGAGGTTGTTAAAGAAGTTGAGAAGTTTAAGAATATGCCTAAGTCTAACTTGGATAAAACTGAGGTTGTCAACTTAGGTGATATAGAGAATGTGAAGGAAACGCGCATCAGTGTTCATCTTTCACCATCAAAAAAGGAAAGAAAACATAGAGTTTATAAGGGAATATGAGGACATATGATATGACTGGTCTCAGCACATCTATTGTAGCTCACAAACTACCAATGGATCCAGAATGTCAGCTGGTACAATAGAAGCTCAGGAAGTTCAAACCTAATGTGAGTTTGAAAATCAAGGAAAAGGTTACCAAGCAAGTCAAAGCCAAGGTTTTCAGGGAAGTAGCATATCAAATATGGTTAGCCAACATTAAGCCAGTGCCAAAGAAGGATGGGAAGGTTAGGGTCTCTGTCGACTATCGGGATCTCAACCGGGACAGTCCAAAAGATGACTTCCCCTACTGAACATACACATTTTAATTGACAATTATGCCATGCATGAATTGCAGTCATTCATTGATTTTTTGCTGGGTATCATTAGATATAGATGGATGAGGAAGACGCTAAGAAAACAACTTTTATTACGCCATGGGGGATGTATTGTTACAAAATGATGTCATTTGGGTTGAAGAATGCAAGGGCCACCTACATCTTTTCCATGACATGATACACAAAGAGATTGAGGTATATGTAGATGATGTCATCATCAAATCTAAGAAAGCCCCTGACCACATGGAGGATCTGAAGAAGTTTTTCAACAAACTAAGAAGGTACAATCTAAAGCTGAATCACGCCAAGTGTGCATTCAGGGTTCCCGCTGAAATACTACTGGGGTTCATTGTGAGTCATAAAGGAATAGAGCTAGATCCATCAAAAGTTAAGACCATTCAAGAATTACCACCGCCAAAGAAAAAGAAGGAAGTAATGAGATTCCTGGGAAGACTCAACTACATCAGTCGTTTTATAGCTCAGTCCACTGTCATTTGCGAACCTATCTTTATGATGCTGAAGAAGGATGCCGCTACTAAATGGACCGATGGTTGTCAGAAAGCTTTCGACAGAATCAAGGAATACCTATCAATGCTGCTAGTTTTGGTTCCGCCCGAACCAGGTAGACCCCTATTGCTCTACCTTGCGGTATTGGGTGGATCATCCAGCTGTGTTTTAGGACAATATGGCGAAACAGGGAGAAAGGAGCAAGCCATCTATTACCTCAGTAAGAAGTTCACCCCACACGAGGCCCGGTTGTCTCTATTAGAACGCACCGATTGTGCTCTGACTTGGGTAGATCAAAAGTTGAGGCATTATTTCTGTGACTATACCACCTACCTCGTATAAAGAATGGATCCGCAAAAGTACATTTTTCAGAAGCCCATGCCCACTGGCAAGCTAGCCAAGTGGAAAATCTTTATAAGCGAGTTCGACATTGTTTACGTATCTCACAAGGAAATCAAGGTACATGCCTTGGTAGATCACCTTGTCGAGAATCCTGTAAATGGAGAATACGAGCCTCTGAAGATGTATTTTCATGATGAATAGGTATCTTTCATAGGAGAGGATATTGCAGAATCCTCTACTGATTGGTGTCACAAACTAGTCAGCATTATCCAGTGTCCGCAAGGCTCTGGTTCCTGTGCACCAACAAAATGGCCGAATGTGAAACATGCATCTTTGGGCTCAAGTTGGCCATTCACATGAATATTCAGGAGTTACTGGTAATTGGAGATTCAGACTTGCTCATATGGCAGGTCTGAGAAGAATGGGTGGCCAAGAACTCTAAGATACTCCCGTATCTGCATCATGTACATGAGTTGAGGAAGAGGTTTACAAAAACAAAATTCTAGCATGTACCCAGAGTCCAGAATGAGTTCGCCGATGCATTGTCCACCTTATCATCTATGATTCAACATCCAGATAAGAACTTCATTGATCCTATCCCAGTGAAAATTCATGATCAGCCAGCTTACTGTGCTCTGATAAAGAAGCTGACAGAAAACTATGGTTCTATGATATCAAGGAGTATCTGACAACATGAGGATATCCAGAACTTGAAAATGCTACTTAGAAACACACACTTAGGAGGTTATCTAACAACTTCTTTCGCAGTGGAGGGATCTTGTATAGGAGGACTCCCGATTTGGGATTACTCAGGTGTGTCGAAGCAAGTGAAATCCTGGTTATTAAAAGAAGTGCATGTAGGGACCCGCGGTCCGCATATGAATGGCTTTGTCTTAGCAAAGAAGGTACTCCGGGCAGGTTATTTTTGGATAACCATGGAAACAGATTGCATCCAGTACGTCCGAAAATGCCATCGGTGTAAGATACATGAAGATATGATAAAGGTGCCTCCAAATGATCTTACTACAACAAGCTCGCCGTGGCAATTTTTCGCTCGGGGAATGGATGTTATTGGACCTATCGAGCCTACCACATCAAACGGACACAGGTTCATTCTGATGGCAATTGATTATTTCACCAAATGGGTGGAAGCAGCATCATATAAGGCAGTGACTAAGAAAGTCGTGACAGACTCTGTCCGCCACCGCATCGTTTGCCGGTTCTGGATCCCTGAATCAATTATTACTGACAATGGTTACAATCTCAATAGTGACCTGATGAAAGCAATATGTGAAACATTCATGATTAAACACAAGAAATCTACTGCTTACAGACCTCAGATGAATAGAGTGAAGCGGCCAACAAGAACATCAAAAAGATATCGAGGAAGATGATAGAGAAGCACAAGCAATGGCACGAGAAGCTATCATTTTCTCAATTCGGATACCGCACCACAGTTTTCACATCAACCGGGGTGACTCCCTATATGTTGGTTTACGGCACCGAGGCAGTCATTGGGGCCGAGATAGTGATTCCCTCCCTGAGGATTATACAGGAGGTGGAACTTGAAGATGCAAAATAGGTAAAGAGTCTCTATGAGAAGTTAGCCCTCATAGACGGGAAAAGAATGAATGCAGTTTACCATGGTCAATTGTATCAGAACAGGCTGTCCAGAGCCTTCAACAAAAGAGTCAAGCTAAGACAATTCACACCGGGCCAGCTTGTACTGAGGAAAATTTTGCCACGTCAGGATAAGGCCAAAGGAAAGTTCTCTCCTAACTGGCAAGGCCTCTACATGGTTCACAAGATCCAAACAGGAGAAGCCCTCATACTCACCGAAAAGGACTAGCCAAAGCTAATTAATTCAGACGCAGTCAAACATTATTATGTGTAATCATTATGATTTCTTTATGAGGAGGAACCTCAAAATTCCGAAGTCAATCAGCCATTCATCGCACACAACCGTCAGAAGCACTAGCCTAGTACACTGGGGCAGAATTTTTAGGAGGACCCTCAAAATTTCAGAGCAAAAAGGGTTGCAATGTCTTGAATCGCGTCGTTGTCGTCGGTTCATCTAAAATAAAATCATTTTTAAATTATGTATTTACATATTTACAAAATCATACATGGCTACTATGAAAACTTCTTTGTTTAGCGATGCCACCCACAATGAAACCAAGAGTCGAGCAGAACAAGCGAAGTCCACGGGAGGACGAACTAACCTTCACCCCTTTTACAAAACTCACAATTGTTCTTTGGATTCAGGCACCCAAGTCATAAAATCATTAGACTCGATTACACAATGGCATTTTTTAGGAATGTGACTCTCGAAATCATCACCTAGTTGCAATTGATATCCATACGTGAATTCGCCCGCAACCACAATACATCAGTCAGCTATTGGTTCCCCTATATCAGCTAAGAGACTTCATTATTCGCCTTTACTTTCTGCATTTGCATATGGCTACTATTTTGTCTTCCAAGACTAAGCGTTGTCTCCATTTGCATTTTTTTGTATTGCATATGGCAACTGTTCTGCCTTCCGAGACTAAGCATTCTCTCCATTTGCATTTCTTTGCATTGCATAAGGCTACTTTTCTGCCTTCCGAGACTAAGCATTGTCTACATTTGCATTTCTTTCCATTGCATAGGGCTACTATTCTTCTTTCCGAGACTAAGCATTGTCTCCGTTTGCATTTTTATTTTCATTGCATAAGGTCTTTTCTGCCTTCCGAGACTAAGCATTGTCTTAATTTGCATTTCTTTGCATTGCATAAAGCTACTATTTTGCCTTCCGACACTAAGCATTCTCTTCATCTGCATTTTTCTTGCATTACATAAGGCTACTATTCTTCCTTCTGAGACTAAGCATTATCTCTATTTGCATTTCTTTGCATTGCATAAGGCTACTTTTCTGCCTTCCGAGACTAAGGATTGTCTCCATCTGTATATTTCTTGCATTGCATAAGGCTACTATTCTGCCTTCCGAGGTTAAGCTCTACCTCCATTGCATTTTCTTGCACTGCATAAGGCTACTTTTCTGCCTTCCGATGTTAGGCCCTACCTCCATCTGCATTTTCCTTGCATTGTATAAGGCAACTTTTCTGCCTTCGGAGACTAAGCATTGTCTTCATCTGCATTTCTTTGCATTGCATAAGGCAACTATTCTACCTTGTGTGACTAAGTTCTATCTCGTTAATTGCATATGGCTACTTTTCTGCCTTCCGAGGTTAAGCTCTACCAATATAATTCCATCACCTGAAATATCATCGCTTTATTTAAATAATGCATCGGCTGAAATATCGCCATTTATATTTACACTCTACCTCGGCTGAAATATCGCCATTTTATTTAAAGCTTGCATCAGCTGAAAGATCGCCGCCCTTTACATCTCATGGGTTGAAAGATCGCCAAATTATGTAAAGGCGTCATTGTACAGAGGCACCATTTTCATAGCCCGAGAATGCCATGCCATGGCCTGAGGACCCGATTTTATTCTTTGCATTTCATTATTCAAAGGCGTCATGGTTAGGAGGCATCATCCTCATAGACCGAGAACACCATTTCATAGCCTACAAATCCTTTATCATACGCTTCATAGCCCAGGACGTGATGGTCAGAGGACGCCATCCTGGCCGTCCGAAGACAACATTCATGGTCCAAAGGGAACTTGTATCACGTTTAAATTTGTGCACGATATATGATCATATTGCTTATTTAAAGGTACACCGGCTAGCAACAGCCGTCACAGCAGGAGCAATCTCACTCCGGTTCCTGCAGCCCATCAGTCCTTGACCGTTCTTCCCAACTCAAATATTACGTCCGTCATCCGAAGTCTCCATCGCCATGTTGTGCCGACCGGCTCCCTGAATTACATGTTGCCTGATTCTTGTAAGACCATGGATATGTAGGAATCTCAAGAGCCAGAGTTCGGTCAAAACCTTTTCAAATCATTTCTTCGGTCAAAATTGGTCATCATATCTTTACCCGACAACACTTTCATCCTCCCTGGGTAAAGAGGGGTTTCTATTGATATCCAATTTTTTCCTCTGTATTTTTTGTATACAAAATAACATAAATAAGCATACCAAGTGTTTGAGTACTTTTTGTCCTAATTTTAAAGTTTTTAAAATCAATTTATTGTCCATTTTAGCATTACAAAAATCCAAAAATTATCCCCAAGATTATTTTTTTAGTGAATAACCTATTTTATTCTCATATTTACCCCAAAATGTAATTAGGGTAATTTTTATACATTTTTACAAATTTATTCGGCATTCTAACAGCTAAATTGCATATAGTTGCGATTATAGCCTATCTTACGATTAATAGTATTTTATAAATATAAAATTGGTCCCAACATTTTTAAATTAATATCTATATATTATTAATTAGTAGTGCTTATAATTTGGCTTTAACATTGTTTTACTATTTTTTATAAATAAAAAGGGTAAATTGGCTATTTAACATCTAGCCTCCCTTTATTTAAATTGCAGCCTCTTTTGCATTTCAATTCTAACCTTTATTTGATCCAATTCTATCCCTGCTTGGACTAGACCTGTTCCAATTTTAAGCCGGACCCAACCCAATCCAAAAAACACGCCCGGCTCTTGCTTTTAATCCAAGTCGTTGATCATTTTGATCAACGGTTAGGATTCTCCCTTGCCATTTTTAATTCCCCACATTAACCTAATCCCCATTATTCGTTTAGCCAGCTACCATTGAATACAACTCTCTCTCTCAAACTCTCTAGAATACTCTCTAACCCTAGCCTCCTTCCACCGTCTTCAGCCAAAACCTCACCGGAATCCATGGCTTCTCAGGCCATAGTTGAGATATCTTCACCTTTTACTACTCATGTGTTTCTGATGCTTGAATGTTCAAGACAAGACCTTCGCCAACTCAAGGCTTCCGGCCATCTCTCATTGGCTTTTCTCCGGCATATCTTAGCGCCCTGCGCCTGATTCTGACCTTATCCAACTTATATCGGACCTTTTCCAAAGCCTTTCTCACTCTAGAGTTCCTTTGAAACCCTAGCTATTAGAGGTTTTTTGATTTTTTTTAGATCCGTTGTGTATCTATTCCATGCGTGAGTTTTCGAATGATTTCCCTAAATTTTCCTTTGAAAATTACTTTCAAAACCCTTCTTTGCCGATTTAGGGTTTTCTGGAAAATGTTTAGGAGTTTTATGATTTTCGTCTTTGTGTTTTCCTCTACTTTGTTCTTGTATCATCTTATGTATACTTCCCTTACTGTATAATATAGTCTTGTAGATTTTTCGACAGTATTTTATCATGTTCTTATATGTTTATCGTATTATTTTTTCCTATATGCTTTCCTGTTATACCTTTCCAGATGATTCTTGCGTTTTCTACTATATTTTCATTGCTAAGTTCTTTTGGTTCTTTAGTTTCCTTCTATTGAGCCTCTAAGCATGTTTCTCCTTTTGTTCTCGTTAATATTTGTCAGTGTGTACTTTGAATCTTTCTAGTGTGATTGCATATTGCTTTGCTATACATGTTTTGATCCAATTGCTTGCTCTCTTTTGTGATTTGCCTGAACTAGGATTCTTATTTCAAAACCCCAACTCTTTTAGTATAAGTTCGGAGTTTCATATGATTCTGACTTTTGATAAACCCTTCTAAACTCTGCTATTGGATTTTTATGCTAATTTACACGACAGTCTCTTTCATACTCACATGCTTCATATATATGATTAATTTCCCTCTAACTGGTTTTCAAATTTGCAATTAGCGTAAACCTCCTTCTGAATATAGCTTGATTGATTTTCCTTCTATCTTTTACTGATTCCCTAGATGAATTGGCTTAGGTAAAACCCTCCTTTATTTTTCTGACTTGGTTCATTCATACCTAATTTCAAACCTTTCTGATTTACTAGCTGTCAAATAATTCTCTTTCCTTATTTTGCATAAACTGTATACTATCAAGACCCTGTCCTTAAATAACTTTCATGTACCTGCCTCTAATTTGCTACTTTCACAAAAAGGTTTGTTTAATTTCTTTCCTTGATTAGTTTGTACTGTTTGAATCTAAATCCCTTAATTAAGAGGAGTCTTATGTAATTGATTGAAAATCAGGCTTCTATTATTTTCTTGCCTTACTTTCTCATGGCTTTTACACTATAAATACATGACTCTTTAACACAAGACACGCGGATTTTTAAAAATCACACACGACAAAACACACTTCAAACTACACAATCATAATTCTCTTCTGAGCTTATACTTAGAGTATTCTTGCTTCTTGTCTGCACTTTGGCTTTTACAAGGCTACTGCTTCTCTTTACTTGTCTCTTTGAAATTGGTATGTCCTAACTTAATTTTCAGAATCACCCAAATATGTTTATTTACATCTTAATACCTGTGTCTACTTTCCTTGCTAGTAAAGTTTAAAACTTGACTTAGAGTGCCTATATGATATTGCCTGCTTTTCTTCTTTGTGAACAATTGCTCCCTATCCCATTATCCCCTATATGCTTGAGAGTGGGGACTTGTGGCATGGCAACAAGAATTATTGTTAATGAACTAAGTTTTTGACGGCCACCTAACCTCTAAGTAGGCTGGAATGTATGCCAGTATATCTCATTGTTGGGTATGCCATTTTCCTGCTATTTCACTGCATCATGCTTTTATATGGATCCCTATACCCCATTCTCCTATGTGTGTTGAGTTAAGGTATTGTCTGACAGCATCCAAATTGCTTTCCATGGCTGAAGCTGACCTTCAACAGGTCTTAACTCCTTAATTTGAACTGACAAGCAGGTTAAGGGTGGGCCAGCGCCCCGAAATGCTAGGCATGACCACTAGCTTGCCATTTCTCCTTCTACTGCACTTACACTTACTCTTAGACCCTAAGTTCTGCCCCCTCCTATGAGACCTGCCTTGGGAACCATGAGTTTCCCTCTTAACTTGGAAATTTTAGGGATTGCCCTTCCACACTGCACTATAATCCAATTCTGCAATATATTTGGGTGCAAGCACTTCCCGAAATCCATTTAAGATTCTTAAGGAACTCTGACATATCCAAAATAACTGAAATTCTTTAGAATTTGGTTTTTGGGAGTTGGTTTACTTCATGCTTCAAATAGAAGCCTAAATCAGGCTCTCCTTGGCTGGGACAGTTTAGCTTTCTGATGTATTTTGTTATTCTTTATTCATTCAGGTCTGTAATAATCTGTAATAACTATGGGGTTCTAATGAAAATGGGAGGGTTACTCATGTATGCATATGTGTAGACATCCTGCTTTTGGTATTTACTTTTGCAATCACAGCCTGCTCTTTCGCTTATACATTGCATGTAGTAATCTTGCCTATAATTTATGCATTTGCATGTAGCAATCTTGTCTATAAGTTATGCATTACATGTCGAAATCATGCCTATAAGTGGTTTCATTTCTGCATTATAAATCATGTCTTTAAGTTTCTGTATTTCTGCATATATAAACTATGTCTTTAAGTTTCTGTATTTCTGTATATAGAAACCATGTCTTTAAGTCTTCTGCATTTCTTCATATACATACGTCATTAGGCAAATCGTTTATAGGTTTAAAAGAAAAAATAACAAGTTGTATCCAAGATATCACGTCTATAGGTACTTGCATCCCGATAATTGTTTTGAAATAATAACGCTTAGAAATCGTGTCTATAGGAGTAGCCCATTGAACCTGATTCATCGACAAGCTTGAATCAATATTCATGTCATTTAGAGTCTGTAGAGCTTCTGTATTGTCTAAAATCAGTAATTCTTATTTAAAATCAGTATGTCGCTCGCAATGTTAGATAACAAGCTGCAAGCCTCATCTTGGCAAACCTGTAGGTTAGTAATCAATTATATCAGTCTACTACTTCTAGCCAGCAGGCAGGTCTGATTCTGGTTTCTTATCTGAAACATGTAATAAGCCAGTCTACCTCATTAATGTTTAAGTTTTAATTTATACCATAACCAGTATGTGTAATACATGCTAGATTATATGTTTTCCTTTGATTCAATGAGGTTTATTTGAGACGTATCTGCTTAATTACTTTCCCAATGGTTGTTGTATATGCTTCGATTGTCGCCTTAGAATTTCATCCTTTAAAAACTTTCAAAAGCCTCCACTCCCTCCCTTTTAGGATTAGTAATCCCATATGCCTCCGGGAATGCTCGGATTGGGATGAGTAATAGCATGTGATACGTAACGATACCATTCTGCACTTTAATACCTTAACAGGGTGAAACCTCGTAAAGGGCATTATCGGGTGATGGTGAGAAGAGAAATGAGAGACGTCGATTGGATAAAACCCGCTAAGGGCTCCATTAGTCGAAATGAAGACACATCCCACCATTTAAAAGTCCCGGCAAGATTCCCAAGTTCGAAAAATGGGTCAATGAGTAATGAGAAGACGGAGAAGTTTGTGTGGGTCGAGAACCCAATCCAAGAAGCATGTCATGTCTATTCGAAGCCTGGATGCATCCTAGATAAGTCCGTCTTTTCTTTCCGAAAGGTACACTTCTCTTTAAATTCATTTCCTTGCATTTTGATTACTTTTTCTTTGAATCCCTTTCGCTCTAACTCTGTTCCCGAAACTAATACAAAGAAAAGGTGGTAAGACAGGATTTACAGGGCTCTGCCTAACAAAAGCTGAAGAAAGGTACCCAGCCTCAGCGGGTGCATCAAGCCGATCCCGACTGGCCATGATGGTTGGTGCTCTCAAAGCAAAGCTATTGAAAAGGAAAAGAAAGTCAAGGACAAAGGTCCTAATGGCAGAATAAAGTGAAAGGGTAAAAGCCCCACTAAGCCAGCCTTAATGAGAAATTCTAAAAACCTGAGTTCCTCGATTTTAGGAGACAGATCAATCTTCAGAAAATTCAGCAAGAAGCAGATATTCTCACCGGAAGTTGCGACAAGATCCAGTGATCAAACAATCAAGGCCGTAGAACCAACCACTGTTTCAAACTAACAATTGTTCTTTGTTTGAAATTTGAGATAGGTGTGATCCGAAGAAACCATGCAAGAAGCAGTTGCAACCAAAAAGGGATATAGGTAGGAGCTAGGAACAGCTTCGCATCAATAATCAACCCAAAAGGAAAGTTTCCTTCAAATTCTTTCCTGCATTTAAAAAAAAATAAAAAAGAAAAGAAGAAAAGAATAATCCCGATAATCATGGTAACGTAGGTCTTCCAATCTCTATCTGCATCCTTTCTAACGTAGGACCACATTCCCTAGTTGTCCCATGCATAACCTGTGGACCATCCCAGCATAACCCGAGGATCAGTTTCCTTTTTCTCCGTAGCATAACCTGAGAATATTTTTTTTTCTCCCCGGCATAACCCGAGGATCATTTTTCTTTTTCTCCCCAGCATAACCTGAGGATCTTTTTTGTTTTTCTCCCTGCCATAACTCGAGGATCATTTTTCTTTTTTTCCCCAGAATAACCTGAGGATATTTTTCTTTTTCTCCCCGGCATAACCCGATGATCATTTTCCTTTTTCTCCTTAGCACATCCTGAGGATCTTTTTCTTTTTCTCCCCGGCATAACCCGAGGATCATTTTCCTTTTTCTCCCCAGCATAACCTGAGTATCTTTTATTTTTCTCCCCAGCATAGCCCGAAGATCATTTTTCTTATTTTCGCGAGCATAACCTGAGGATCTTTTTCTTTTTCTCCTCGGCATAACCCGAGGATCATTTTACATTTTATCCCCAGCATAACCTGAGAATTTTTCTCTTTTATCCCAGCATACCCGTGGATCTTCCACGCATAACCCAAGGAGCCTTTTTCCTTTATTATCTCGGAATAACCCATGGATTTCCGTGGCATAACCCAAGGACCTTTTTCTTTTATTCCAGCATAACCCGTGGATCTCCCTGGCATAACCCAAGGACCCTTTTCTTTTATCCCGGTATAACCCGCGGATCTCCCTGGCATAACCCAAGGACCTTTTCTCTGTCATCCCGGCATAACCCGTGGATCTCCCTAGGATGAATCAAGGACCTTTTTCTTCATCCCGGTATAACCCATTGACCTCCCTGGCATAACCCAAGGAGCCCTTTTCTTTCTTATTTCGGCATAACCCGTGGATCTCCCTGGCATAACCCAAGAAGCTTTATTCTTTTTTCCCGGAATAACCCGTGGACCTCCCTGGCATAGCCCAAGGAGCCTTATTCCTTTCTTATACCGACATAACCCGTGGACCTCTCTAGCATAACCCAAGGAGCCCTTTCTCTTTCTTATCCCGGCATAACCCGTGGATCTCCCTGGCATAACCCAAGGACCTTTTTTATTTTATCCTGGCATAACCGTGGATCTCCCTGGCATAACCCCAGGAACCTTTTTCCTTTCTTATCCCAGCATAACCCGTGGACCTCTCTGGCATAACCCAAGGACCTTTTTCTTTTACCCCGGTATAACCCGTGGATCTCTCTGGCATAACCCAAGGACCTTTTCTTTTATCTCGGCATAACCCAAGGACCTTTTGCTTTTTCCGGTATAACCCGGTCATTTCCCAGCATAACCTGGTAAGCCTCCCACTTTAAGGCTTCAGTCCCAAAAATACACAATTCTGATTTTTATTGCTTTCAATGAAAAGTAGTTTAGATTTTTTATTACAAATAATTCATGAAATTTTCCTAGTGAAAACTTGGGCAGAAAAATTTCGTTCCTTTATTTATTTTGGTGTCTGAACAGGTTTTACCCATGACACAGGATTCAAGATAACCGAAAGAATGTGTCTCAATAAAGAATAAAGGAAAAAGAAGAAAAGAACAAAAAAAAAGAAAACTCAAAATGTCTGAAGTAAAGAAGGATGCGCGGATAGCTCAAAATTTGGTCGAAGTCACAAGGTTCGCATTCCCTGGTTTGATCCAAATGTTGAAGAAAGAACCAGCACCTACAGCTTCCAAGCATCAAGATTCAGATCGGGGTCCACAGCAAAATTAGCTAAGATTCTAGATCAGTCTTCAAAAAAAATTTAGATTGGAAATATTGTAACTCATAGTTGATAGGCATAGCAAGCTTAGCTTTTGATTTTCCTTTTTGGTGTAATAAGGAGGTCAGCAAGCAATAGCAGCAGCACCAGTGAAACCACAACTCCCGGTAATCCCAGCTACCAAAACTTTCAGAACTACACTGACCTGATTGCGTTACAGCCAAGGATATGTAGGCAACCTCTGAAGCAACATTCGGGTAGACACTTTTCATAAATGCTTCTCATGGAGTGCCAAGAGGGCAAAAATCTCTCATAATTGCTCATTTATCTTTGCCCGAAAACCCTTCGTGTCTCTGAGAAAAGAAGGGCAGCTGTGAGCACGTGATTTTTTCCTCATATGATTTGCTCCTACAAAATTCTTTCAAAATATTTCATTTGTATTTAGGATTTGAATTCACATATTTTTAGATTAATTGGTAATTAGGATTTACAAAAAATACAAAAAAATTCACAGAAAATTGATTTATTTCGATTGGTTTTTAGCTTTGAATTTTGTTGGTTTTTCTTTTAATTTGGCGTTTAATTATTTGATTTAATTATTAATTGAATAAGTAGGCTAATTTAATTTTTAGGTTTGTTTTTAGTTTGTTTTAATTTTGGAAAAGAAAATGGAAAAGGAAATTAAAAAGAAAATTGAGTCCTTCAAATAAAATGCCCAATTTGGGCTGAGCCAAACCAAAACCCTTCCCAACTCGTCCAAAAACCATCCTAACCCGGCCCAAAAACCGGTCCATCACCCTTATAACCCAAAACGGTGCCGTATGATCGAGAATTAATCCCAGCGATCGAGGTTTGATTATCTAACGGCTGGGAATCTAGGGTCACTAAGTATATATTTGTCCAAATGATACCCCACCCCAAAACATACCTCCTCTATCACACCCCAGTAAACCCTAGAGACAGCCTCACCGTCTCCATCGTCCGCCGCCGTCCGCCACCTACCGGAAATCGCCTCCGCCGGTAGCCAATCACCACAAAATTAACACCGCAAACCCACCTAGACCCTCTCATCACAAATCCACTTTTACCTTCTTTCGAATCCCAGCCAAATCCCTCGAATATTGATTCAAAGAGAGGCGGCAAAACCCCACTACCACCAAATCGCCCCAAAATCATACCATATAACATTCTCGCCCCCTTCCCAAATTCGAACTCATTTTCCCTCGAATACCTCCAAAACTGCTTGGAATTAAAATCTAGGATTTCCAGAATTTTAAAGGTAATGTATGAAAGTTTTACTCGAATCTGGAGTTCAACTCTAAACAATTAGGTAAGTTCTCCATCTTTTCCTTTTGATTTTACTTCCTCCTCGTCTCTTTTTTGTTGGTTTGAACTTCATGTTCAATTCCTTAATTTAAATTAAGTTTAATTCATGTTAATCGAGTTGTATCAATCTTGTTTTTGTCGGTGGTATTTTAATCTCTGTAATTAATGAGTTAGAACATTGCATGACGTTTAATGTAGGTTTTAGAATGGTCTTAATCAATGTTAGTTTAATTATGATAAGTCTGATAAAGGAGTTTAGTGTTAAGGTTGGTGTGAGTGTTGTGTGTTTGAGTTATGTGTCAATTTGTTTTCCAATTGATCCTCTTCATTTTTTTTTTTTCCAGAATTGTTCATAATTTGATCCGTTTGAACTCTTACTTGTTTAATTGTCCATCTAAAAACTAGAAGGGTTAGCCCAATAGTTTAAATGCCCAGGTCTGATTGGCCTTGGGTCAATTGGACCCAGGTTGGTCCGTCAAAGTAATTTTAAGAAGTTTTAAAGGGTAATGGGGGTAATTCAACTAGGGAATCTCTTAATAACAGCATAGGAAGCTTCCTAGAAGTTGTTAAATCAGACTAACTTGGGTAACAAGTCAATAATTGGAGGATACCTAAGCAAAAAGGGAAAACTAAAGGAGGATTTAAGTGGTAAAATCGAAATTTGAAGCTTACCCTAATTGCTTTCCTATAAAGGCATGCCACATTTGCCTTGCAAGAGAGGTTTTTCGATATTAGATTTGAGGAGATTTTTTTAGAATTAAAGAGCCTATATATTTTTTTAGCCTAGAAGATTTCGGAACCTAGATTTTAGAACCTACAGAATTTAAGAGCTATAAAATACATGAGAGATTTTTATAAGAGATATAAAAATCTATAAGAGGAAAAACAACAGAAAAACTTTAGCAGAAATACTGTTCCATTGGAAAATTCTTGAAATTTTAAAGACTCTACTCCAAAATGATTTCTGAACAATTGAAAAGGGTTAAAATGAGTTAAGTTTTATTGGGTATTCAAGTGTTTGGGTTAGTTTCTGAGTTGATTTTTGATTGTTGGGTGTTATTTAACACTGTTACTGGTTCAAAATTGTTTTCCCTTGTTCATTTCTGGGCTTCATCATTGCTGCTGGTTTTTGTTTGCTGTTGTTGAGTTCTAATATTTGATTTGATGCTACTGCTGTCACCTAAGCTCATAGTTTTCCTTATTTACTGTTGTAATCACGTACATGCCTTTACGTTCATCCAATGTAAATCTTTTGGCATGGAATCAAAAATTTGAGTTATGAAGTTTCAAGTAGTGATTGTGGATATGTGTATTTTATTAGGTTGCTTCTGTTTTATTGAGTAGTTATGCTTCCTATCCCCTTACTCATGAGCATGTGATGGTATTATGAACATTGTGAAGGAATAATGATGCTTCTAGTCTAAGTTATATGTATCCATGTGATTATTTGTTTTCATTTTAAGATCTAGGTTCAAACTTTGTTAAATATAGCTGATTTATGATCTGTTAGTTATTCAAATAACCCCTAGCTTAAATCTGGTCTAATCTTGGAATATTATGAACCTGAATTTTGATTTACATGTCCCAATGCTAATGCGTGTCTATCTTCCTATAATAAGAATCCTAAGTTCTGGTTCCTGATATTCTGTTGAATCTAGTAATTTGAAGGATCAAGATTCAAGCAATGAATCATATTTTGATGAAATGCTAAACTTGTTAAGATGCTCATAGTAGTTGACAGATTGGTTTTGGTGGAATCAGCCAGTGTTCCTAATGCAGATTTTATGATAAGTTGTTAGTTTATTGAATAAGGTTCTATTCATATGATGTCCATTTGAGGTTTAAATCCTCAAGTTTGTATTTCAAATTAGTGTTGTGATTTGGAAAGTTAAGGCTGGCTTGTAGTTAGTTGTTGAACTTGGATTCTCAATGGTTTCTTTTAATTTTAATTTGCAATGCTTCATTTGTGGAAATGCTATGTATTTGCTTATTGCAAAGTGAAATGAACCCAGAAGTTGTTTACGTACGTATTGGCACCATTGATTGGTTTTTATTGTTGGGATTCACTGGTTTTTGGGATTGAGGGATTCGATATTTTGTCCCTTGCCAAGGCGCATTTGAAGTTCCGCATTTGGGCTCATTTAAGGGCCTAAGCCTGTCAGCTTATTTAAATATGATTTGAGCCTTGAATCTGATTCAATAATGCCCAGTTTTGTTGCTAGCTTGCCTGGTTTGGACTTCATGCGGGTAGCCCATTGGTGGCCTTGATCGTCAACTAAATGGCTGAAGCTTTTAACCTCATTTAGTGATTAATTAATTAAGTCCTTTAAATGAATCGGAGGAGAGTCATATTAAGGATAACTATAGTCATCGTCCTCCAAATTTGGTTAAGACATAGTTAAAAAACCAAAGTTGAGGCACGCCGCACCAAATAAAAATCACAAATTACGTGTCCCTCTTTAATTATTTTTTTTAAAAGCTTTAGAACTAGGGACGTGCCATTTAGCGAATTTTCGTCGCCTCCCGCAAAGTTATCAACGCGTTAGTTGCTTCTAGGCATGTTTATTAATAACTTTACTTTCTTAAACTCGGGTGTACATTTTATGTGACCCAAATTCAAATCCTATAACGTTGAATAAAATGTGCTTCGAATTGCGGGTGTATTTCATGTGATGCAATCCAAAGACATGTTTTAAACGACGTTCAATCTTCTTAAAAATTAATTAAAAACAGTAAATAATTAAAATTGCACAATAGGTTAAATATGTATTAAAATCAGATAATAGGCCAATTATGATAGTTTAAGCGACCGTGCTAGAACCACGGAATCCGAGGGTGTCTAACAACTTCCCTCAAGTTAATTCCTTATTCAGAATTTCTGGTTCGTAGATTTCAAAAGAATAGTCGAATTTTCTCGATTTGGGATTTAAAATAAACGATCACTTGGGACACCAGAAACAAACTTATCCCAAGTGGTGACTCTGAACAAAATTTAAATAAACAATTTATTTTAAATAATATTAATTAAATTAAAAAAAAACTCCCTTATATATCATCCTTCAGGATGGTGTATAAAAAAGGAGGCGTAACATGTTGAAATACTTAAAATCTAAGACCAGCAGTGTAAGGAACTATAGACGATGATGATGATACATTGAATGTTTTAATACAAAAAGGGGAAAGAGTTGTTTTTTTTGGGGGAAGGGGGTAGGGAGGGTTAATTTAAAAAATAGGAGTTCGTAATTGCTAGAGAGAAGCCATGATGTAACCAATAATGAAAGAAGGATTAGGAGAGGGGAAGTAATTCAGAAGTGGTGTATGCACAGTACAATGAGGCGTGGATGTGACAAAGGGACTGTCACGTACGACTATCATAGACAGAATATTGTAAAAGCTTACTCGCATGCACTTTGTGTTCATATTAAATAAATACTACATTACTACTTAATATAATAAATGAGTCTTTCAAATATACTTTTTCATTTAATCATGGTTAAGTAGAATCAATTACAAGTATCTGTTATTTGTGGCTTCAATTATTAATTTTTTTGTATTTTTAGGAAATTCATAGTCTCTATAGGTTTAGAAAAACTTATTGTCTGAATAGATTTGGAAAAGGAAAACCTATAGTCCTTATCAAATTGGGAAACCATTCTCATATATGTTTGGGACCTTTTGGGATCTATATAGGGATTATAGTTGAGGATTCTATAGATTGTTGTGTGTTTTTCTTCTCATTCATAGTGGAAAACTCTCTCTTTTTTTGCCCCGAGGATTAGGCTTAGCCGAACCCCATTAAACCCTTGTATTGGTTTTTCTTCTCTATTTGATTTGTTAGAGATTGTGTGCCAGTTAACCACGATATTCCGCAACAATTTGTACTTGAGAAAGGTTGTTACAACCCATATCCACACACATTAGTTCATTCCATACGTTAGTTAACATAAATCCAAGAAAGAATTATCCTTGAGATGATAAGAAGTTAATCCTATTAATCTTAAGTGATACAAGGTGTATAAGGGTGATTAACAAGTGTTGGAAGTTAAACGAATCAAGGATGTTGTAACTCGTATTTTCGGATAAACCTATTGGTTCTCAAGAGCTCATGTTTTCAGTTATTTGAATCATATAACATATGTTTCATAGTCTTGAAGTCAAACGAGTTATGAAACAAAAGTCGACAAAAGTTGTCCCGACTTAGGTTCATGGTTTTACTTAAACTTTACGTCAAATATCATTAAGCTTTTCTCCCAATTTTCTTGGAATTACGGGCTGATCTACCTACCAAATTTAAGATCTATGAGTCTAGTTTCCACTCATTAAATCGTTTATCAATACGACATCGGAGTAGAGAGGTATAGGCATTTTGTGAGACTGCGCAAGCTGCTATGTGAAAAGTAGGTGTGTCACCTACTTGGTTAAATGATAGAACAAAAAAGGGAAATTTTGGGTCGGATATTGATCCCATTTAAAGGGTTATCTCCTGCAATATAACCCTCAATATATCTCAAAAATAATCAGACCTAAACCCCTGCAAACCTCCTCCCAATAATCCCACATAAACCCTAATCGATTTTCCCTCTCTTTCAAGTTCTAATTGAGGGTAAATTCAAAAGTTTGAAGAACCAAGGGAAGGGATGAGTTATCAAAAAAGTAATGTACGTTTACTGCAGCATTTCATACATTGTTTTTGCAATGAACTAATGGTTATTCGTTCTATACATGTAAAAACTCACGGGACAGTGATCAGAAGCCGTGAGTTCGAGTTATTCACTTGTAGCGGATTGATTTATGAACTGTTTTGTGTTGCTTTTGGGAAGGTGTTTTACTACTGTTTTGGGGAGTTTTGGAGGAGGAAGGGTGTGGAGAAACACCACATAGATGTAAGGTTGTGAGCTGATAGTTCTTCGTAGCATTTCCGGATCGTTTGACATGACTACGGTGGTCGTCGTATGTAGGAAGTGATTATGTTGTGCGTGGACCATTTTTGGAGGCTCAATATGATTATTATTGATATTGTTTGGGCTTTTTGGTGATTGTTTGGAATGGTGTGAAGTCATATATATAGGGGAGTTTATGTCTGGTTCATTGTAAAATAGGTTGTCGTCGACACATAATAGTTACGACGCTTAAATGATAACGATAGTATCGTTTCTCAATTTGTCGACTAAGGAGTTGTGACAATTGCATTGCTTGAGATTGGGGTAGTATATAAAAGTTATGTGAGGCTATCCATTCCTTCTTTTGCACGACTCTGGTCGTACATAATGTAATGAACGAGCTTCCAAGATACTCTACCCGTAGAAGCTAGCAGTAGTTACATTGTTTCCCTTCTTATGGAATGATTGATGTGATGTTGCTTCTCTTATTCTTATGTTATCAATGTTTTTGGTACTTCCTGATTCTTATAAGGTTCATAGTGAAGAGTTAGTCCTAATAACATGTACAGAGGATACTGACCTTACTTCACTCCGAAAGGTCTAGAACGTGTTTCTATGAGTCGAGCATGCATTATATATATGTATCTATTTTTACTCTACCGAGCCGTGCTATAGTCGGCCAGGTACGGAACCTATTCTTCAACCACTAATCAGTTGGGTTTTACCGAGCTCCACGTGGCCGGTTACGATTCTACCGAGCCTTATGATGGGCAGGTACATTTTTTTTTTACCGAGCCTATTACGGTCGGGTACGATATGATGATGATGATGCCCACAGAGACGTATGTTTTAAAAGTTTATGTTTTTATGCATATGTATCATGCATTTCATGTCAATAGCTGTCAGAGGTACTATGATGTTACAGGTTGTATATTCTCTATCCAATCTTACATTACTGGTCGTATTTATGATTCTCTACCTTACATACTCAGTACTTTATTTGTGCTGACGTCCTTTTGTGTGTGGACACTGCATGTTGTGCTACAGGTCCTGATAGACAGGCAGGTGCAACTCCCCCACCACAGTAGGCTGTCTAGTTCAACGGTGATTGGCGAGATCCCTTCTCCGGACTTGCGTGGCCTTGTTATGCATTTTTTTATAGATATTATGGGTATGTTAGATCCTATTCCGGCTATGTTGCAGCACTTATGTTCCTTTAGATGCACATAGACAGGTGTCGACTCATGTATAGTTTGGTATGCTTTGTCGGCTGGTTTTTATTGTATAGTCTTTCATGGTAGCATGGTAGCTCGTACCTTATATATAGTTTCTTGATTGTCTGGTCACCCCGTGTTATATATGTTTATGCCATCATCTTTTATGGTTGATTGTCCATGATCCATTGATACCATTTATATTGATCTCGTTGGCCCTAAGAGATAATAAAGAAGGTTAGGTAAAATGTATGGTGCGTGGAAATATGGTCGGGTGCTAGTCATGGCCCTCCAATTTGGGTCGTGACAAACTTGGTATCAGAGCCGGTCTATCCTAGGGATTGTCTATGAGCTGTGTCTAGTAGAGTCTTGATTATGGATGTGTAGCGTGCCACATTTATAATCAAGAGGCTGCAGGACATCTAGGGTTTTTACCTTCTTCATGAATCTAGATCGTGCGTAGAATTGAGTCGTAAGTGTTCGTCTCGAATATTTACCTTGTCTTTTAACCATGCCTTCGACTAAGAAGAAAACAATTAGTAAATGGCTTGATACAAATGTGGGAGATGGTACTAGTCAGGTGCCCCAATCCAGAGTAGGCCAAAGTGAGGCTAAGAGTGAGATGCCATCTCGTACCTCATCTACTCCATCTCCTCCATAGGATATTAGGAGGAACCAATCACCTCTAGTTCCTCTGTCTGGCACTACAGACCAGGATATGCTGAGTGTTTTGAAGTTATTGACTAGCATGGTAGTTGCTCAGGCTTAGATGCAGAATACAGGTGCTGCTGATAAAATCAGTTAGTACGAGAGTTCATGATTTTATTAATTTAGACCCTCTAGTGTTTACCAGATCAGACCCTAAGGAGGACGCGCAAACTTTTATTGACCAGGTTCATTGTAAACTACGGGTTATGCATGTTTGTGATATAAAGGCAGTAGAGTTGGCTTCTTATCGGCTATGGGATTTAGCGGTTCTCTGGTATGATAGTTGGGAGAGATCCAGGTCTGAAAGCTCTTCCAGCTGTGTGGAAGGATTTTTCTGAGGCCTTTCTTCGTCACTACTTTCCAGTTAAGATACGACGAGCTAGAGCTGATAAGTTCTTGAACCTTAGACAAGGTAATATGAGTGTGCGAGAGTACAGTATGGAGTTTGATTCTTTAGCAAGGTATGCTCCATATATGGTGGTCGAGATGAGTGATAGGGTGCATTTGTTCATGAACGTGTCGGGACCACATCTGATAAATGAGTGTACGATAGCCTCCTTGGTGGAAGGCATAGATATTTCCCGTATTCAGGCTTATGCCCAGATACTAGAGGATCGTAAGCGCCAATAGAGGGCAGCTAGGGAGTAGATAGGGGCCAGCATAAGAGAGCAAGATTTGCACGGTATTTTGATGACTTCAAAGGAAATGCCAGGCCCTAGTCTTCATGGAGTTCGGCGCGATCTGTAGCTAGTACTCCTCTACAGTTTTAGAGGCCTTGATATGATCGATTTACCTATTTTTGTCTAGGTTAGAGTTCGCAGACATCAGGCTCGCAACATCACAGGGATACTATTCATATGAGACCCACAACACCACATTGTTATTAGTGCGGCAAGGCCCACTTTGGACTGTGCCATCGAGGTTTTGATGCATGTTATTCTCACAGACAGCCTGGCCATATGATGCGGGATTGTCTTAACAGGGGAGGTGATGGTATGGTTCAGCCGACTGGATCTGTGTATGGTTCTTCCTCATCAGTTCGACCTCCAGCACGAGGTTTATTGCAATCCATAGGTCATGGTATAGGTAGAGGTGCAATGCTGAGTTCAAGTGGTGGTGAAAATCGAACCTATGCTCTAGTAGGTCAACAAGATCTCGAGTCATCTCCAGATGTTGTTATAGGTATATTGTCTGTGTTTTATTATGAGTATATCCGTTGATTGATCAGGGATCTACATTATCATATGTTACACCCTTTTTGGCTAATAAGTTAGGCATTGAACCTAAATTGATAAGTAAACCCCTTGCGGTATCTACTCTGATAGGAGATTCTGTGATTGCTAAAAAGGTATATAGAGGTTGCACTGTGATAATTTGTAGTCGTAAAACCTCGGCAAATTTATTTGAGTTAGTAATGGTTAATTTTGATGTGATAATGGGAATGGACTGGTTGGCCTCATGCAATGCAAATATTGTCTGTTGTATGAAGATGGTTAGGTTTCAGTTTCCTGGTGAACCCATCATTGAATGGAAGGGGAATATTGCTTCATCGAAAGGTAGGTTTATTTCCTATCTTAAGGCAAGGAAAGTGATCTCAAAAGGTTACATTTATCATCTCGTTCACGTTAGGGATGCGGAGGCCAAGCAGCCTACTTTACAATTAATCACCGTGGTCAATGAATTTCTAGATGTTTTCCCGGATGAACTTCCAGCCCTTCCTCCTGAAAGGGAGATTGAGTTTAGCATTGATGTGTTGCCTGACACTCAACCTATCACTATCCCTCCATATAGAATGTCCACGTCAGAGTTGCGAGAGTTGAAGACGCAATTGAAGGACTTGCTGGATAAGGGCTTCATTAGGCCTAGCACTTCACCTTGGGGTGCGCCAGTTCTATTCGTGTAGTAGAAATATGTGTTGTTACGGATACATATTGACTATTGATAGTTAAATAAGTGTACTATAAGAACAAGTATCCAGTTCCAAGAATTGACGACTTGTTTGACCAACTCCATGGTGCCAAGTATTTCTCCAGGATTGACTTACGTTCAGGGTATCATCAGGTGAGGGTTAAGAGAAGGATATTCCAAAGACGGCCTTTCGGACTAGATATGGGCACTTTGAGTTCTTTGTGATGTCGTTCGGGCTAAGAAATGCCCCAACAACTTTTATGGATCTCATGAATATAGTACTCAGACCCTATCTTGATGTGTTTGTGATTGTATTCATTGATGAAATTCTGGTGTATTCTCGTTCGGAGGCGGAATATGCGGGCCTTTTGCGGTTTGCGTTACAGACGCTTTAGGATTATAAGTCATATGCTAAGTTCTCCAAATGTGAATTCTGGCTGAACGCAGTAGCATTCCTTAGCCATGTGATATCATATGAGGGTATTAGTTTCGATACTCAGAAGATCGATGCAGTAAAGAATTGTTTGACACCTATAATACCATCGGAAGTCCGCAACTTCCTAAGGCTAGCAGGATATTATAGGCGATTTGTAGAAGGGTTTTCCTTAACACAAAAAGCTACCAAGTTCCACTTGTCTAACACTTGTGAGCGTAGTTTTCAGGAACTAAAGAATCGATTGACATCCGTACCAGTGCTCACTCTCCCTAAAGGAACAGAAGGATATGTGGTATATTATGATGCCTCAGGTATACGTTTGGGGTGCGTATTCATGCAACGTGGAAAGGTGATTGCTTATGCATCAAGACAATTGAAGAAGCATCAAAAGAATTACCCGGCCAATGATTTGGAATTGGCTGCAGTAATATATGCTATAAAGATATGGCGGTACTACTTATACGGCGTCCACGTTGACATCTACACATATCACAAGTGTTTACAATACATCTTCAAGCTGAAGAGTTGAATTTGAGGCAGCGTGGATGGCTTGAATTACTAAAAGACTACGACATCGAGATATTGTATCATCCCGGTAAAGCCAATGTTGTGACAGATGCTCTCAGCCATAAGTCAATGGGAAGCTTAGTACACATTGAGGCAAGTAGATGGGGGTTGACTAAAGAGCTTCATTAGCTAGCCAACATGAGAATCAAATTATTAGACTGTGGTAATGGAGGTGTTATTTTACATAATACATCCGAATCATCTTTGGTAGCCGAGTGAAAATCACAGCAATATGAAGACCAATCATCTTTGGTAGCCGAGTGAAAATCACAGCAATATGAAGACCATATCTTAGTACGACTGAGAGAGAGCATTAAGCAGTGTAAAATTACGGCTTTTGAGATCAGAGGAGATGGGGCACATAGATACCAGGGCCGATTATGTGTGGCGAATGTGGTAGGGTTGCGATAAAATATTATGAATGAGATACATCAATCCCGATATTCTATCCATTCTGCCTCGACAAAGATGTATCATGATGTTAAGGAGCAGTACTGGTGGAATAACATGAAGAAGTCTATTGCAGAATTTGTAGCCAGTGTCGCAGTTGTCAACAAGTAAAGATAAAACATCAGAAACCCGGTGGATTCCTTCAGATTATAGAGATTCCGACCTGGAAATGGGGGTGATTAATGTCTCACCTTCTTTTTTACTACTACAACCCCGGCGAAGGGCGTAGATAAAAGGAGTTTTTCCAATTAAAAGACAATCGAAATAGAATTTATTTAAAAGATTAATAGTCGCCACTTGAGAGATCCATGGTGTCCCAAGTCACCAGTTTAGAATCCCGACTCAAGGAAAAGAATGACTTTGTTTAACAGTCCGCGAATCAGAAATCTGAGTAAGGAATTCTATTTACCTGGGAGGAGGTATAAGGCATTCCCGAGTTCCATGGTTCTAGAATGGTCGCACAATTGTCATATTTGGCTTAAATTATCTGATTTTAAACAATTATGAACCTATGTGCAAATTTTAATTCTAACAGCTTTTAATTAAATTTAAGAAAATTTCAACGTTATCAAAACACGTCTCGAACGACGTCACACAAAATGCACCTATGGTTTTTGACATATTTTAAAATCGTTGGAATTTTGATTTGAGTCAAATAAATGCGCACCTGTTATTAGGAAGATACATTATTTAACTGATGCGCCTAAAGCAATTTCGTGCGTTTAAGTTTGGGAGGGCCACAAATATTTGCTAAGTGATGCACCTCGGGTTTTAAGGATTAACTAAGTGAGGGCCATGCATTCTAAACGTAATGCTCGGAGGCCATGAACTACAAGTTAACTAATTAAGGCTTGCCTCAAATATCAATAGAATCTGATTAACTAAGGAATCATGGAATCTTTGCTTGTTAAATATTTTATAGCTTATTATGTTTTTGGAAAATAATGAAACAAAGAATGCAAAAAAACCAATTTCACAGAAGACATGCAGAGTCATTGAAGCCTAAAATAAATGCTCCAGGCGTCCCAATTTAGAAGCCTGACAACCAAAGAATGACGGCTCGAGAATGAACCTCCACGATGGAATAAGATACCACACGCACGCTGGGATCTATGTGTTCCCAGCAAATATATACACTAACACCATTGAGCTTCTCAATTCGGTTGTTTCATCAAAAACACGAGGAAAATCACCAATTTAGAATTCGAGGACTAGAAGATCCCCTAGTAATTATGATTGAATTTATTCCTTGAGTTTGAGATTTGATTTTTAGGAGAACACCATCGTACCGTTTGGACCTTTGGTTGAAATATGATAAGTAATGAATAGGTAGGCTAATCCATGAGAAAAAAAATTCCCATTATAGTTTAATACGACTTATGAACCATATTCAACAAAATTAAAGCACCATTGCTAGGAAATCAGAACCAGTGACCTCCATTTAAACCCCTCTTATGCACATAAGACTTAGGACAAATCTCGAAAGGGAAAAACAAACATGCAAACACAAATATAAATCACACTGAAACAGACTCAACGTGATTCTGGAAAATTGGACTAATTAGAACTATCATGCCTTTTAAAACCCCTAAAAAATCAAACACTCAACTAGTTCAACTATATGACCACAGTCCATGACTCATATGCTTTGCTAAATCCATAACATGAACATCTCATACTCATATTAACTCTACATTTAGTATCTAAAATCAGGATGTTTCTTATGATGGACTTCTGCAATAGGATAAGCCAAATATTTACAGCACAAACTACACTACACAACAGTTAAACATAAAAGCGTTTGCTCATTCCATATTTGATTTGCATTCACACATCCTCACATATTCAGGAAAGCTTAAGTCCTATTACAATTCTGAAAGCGTACGTGGTTGTGAGATGAATAAAGAAAACGATATAATGAGTCAACAACAATGAACAGTAGCAAACACTCTGCAAATATCACTGTAACACCAGCTTTCTGTCCAGAATTGATACTCAGCAATCCAGAAGAAAGACTCAATGAAACTCAATGAGTTTTCGGATATTAAATCTATGAAACAATGTAGAACGTTTTCCTTTTTTGGCAGGTTTTCAGAGTTTCATTCCCTCTTTTTTAAATCTCTTTTCAGGTCCCTTCAAAGGCAAGAAAAGATGCCTTTATAGACAAGGAAAGTAGGGTAAACAACAAGTCTCAGCTTTGCACTATTGCCCTTTTGCATTTTCAAATTTTTCATTTGCATTTTCGTTTTTGTCTAGATTACTCTAATCAATTTTAAAAATTTCCAAAAAAAAAACCCAAAGTCAGCTTCCAGGAAGCTTCCAATCCTGTTACCAAAGATTCTCCTACCTCATTTTCCTAAACTACCCCCAATTGTACTTGTTTTTGCCCTCTCCGGAACCTCATGTTTATCCTGAGCAATTACTTGCTCTTGGGCTACCCAGCCCATAATCTGAGAATCTAGACCAAACCAAAATAGCCCAAACAATCAAACAAATTTAATTCATCCATTAGCACTCAACTCAAAGGTAACCGAAGCGTAAATGCTTTTAACATTTAACCATAAATCTATGTTAATAGCCAAATGAATTCAACAACCCCTTAACAAGCTAAAACTAATTCAACCAAATAAAAAGAAGGGAATGGGAATGCGACAACACATGCTAGAACACTAAATATAGAATTTGAAAAAGACAGAGAGTGGGTGCCAATTTGACTGGACTTGAATCGACGAATTGAAATGACTACCATACGAGGCAAGAAAACGAATTTCGACCGGTTAGGGCACCTTGGTTGGAAACTGGTGACTCTCGAACGGATCCAAAACTATCATTAATAAATTATTCTTGGCTAGAACAATTGTTTAATGCATGTCCTGACTCTGATTGAGGATAAACATTAAGAAGCCAAGCCGGGCTGGTCGACCTAGGGCTTTTGCTCGCCTTCGGATATGAAACCAAATGGAACAGGTGAGTTTTGGGGGAAACTATAGAAGTTTTAATGTCAAGGGTGTGTGAGGAGTGGGTGGTGAGATTTGAGGGTGATTTGTAAGTAACTCCACCGGACACGGCGGAGTCGGTGGTCATTTCTTCGAATATTCGAGGAATCTAAGAATGATTCGAGGGATAAGGGTTGGATATTTGGATTGAGGGGATCAAGATGCATATACGGTGTTAGTTTGGTATCGTTTGGAGACTTGCCGCCAGCGGCGGACGGCGGAGGGATGGGGGCGTTACATTTTCTGGTGAAAGGGGTCTGAGATGGTGAGATGGTGGGGTAGGGCAAGTCCGACAATAATATTTCAAACGACCCTAGCTTCTTGTCTGTTGGATCAATAATCCTATACGGCTGAGATCTATTCAGTCTAAACGACGCTGTTTTGGGACTATTAGGGGGATTGGACCGGGTTGGGGAGGGTATGGACCGGGTCTGGGTGAGTTTTTGGACTGATTTGGATGAATTTTGGGCCCAATTTAAGCCTCAATTTCCTAGATTTATTACTTTTAATTCTTTATCCTAATTTCTTTAAATTGAAAACTAAAATATCCTAAGTTAATTCCTAACTTAATTAACCCCTAAAAAACTAATTAGACCTATATGATGCTTATCATAAAATATAATTAAAAAAACATTAATAAAATAAAAAATGCAAACAATACTATTTTTATTATTATTTTTTTAATTTCCTCTTATGAAACAATTAATTACTAAATAATTCTAAAATGCAAAGTTAAGTCCTAAATGTACGTGCCACATATTTTGTATTTTTTCTTAATGAAGATAAAATAGATATGCACAGACAAATGCAAACCATTAACAGAAAATGCCATGAAAAGATCAAAAATTGCAATTAAAAAAAAAGAAATTATCTTATTTGTTAATTTATGTGAGTAATTCATATTGGAAAAAAATCACATGCTCACAGCTACCCCTCTTTACGCGGAAACATAGAGATTTTTCGTACAAAGATAAGTGAGCAGACACGAGCAATTTTTGCCCATATGAATACTCTATGAGAAGCATTTTGAAAAGCATGACCGCACCCTATTTCAGAGGTTGCCTACATATCCTCAGCTAAAGAGGAATCAGATCAGTATAGTTCAGAGTGTTTTGTAGTTGGGACTCTCGAAGCTGTGATCTCACTGTTGCTGCTACTGCTGCTAGACCCCCTTATTACACCTTGTGAAAAATAAAAAGAAGCTAGATTAAGCTATGAACTGTGGATTTCAAAAGAACCTATCTACGTCTCCAATCTTGCTCTTGATCTTTGTTGCCTTGTGGCCTTGTTGGCTTGTATTTCTTCTTGTAAACTCCTTATTGCCTTGTTGACTTCTTGTTTTCTCTTCTATGTTTGATGTTGAATTGCTGGACTTGAAATGTATTCCCTTGTTTTACAAGTGGGTGCCTGATTACCAAAACATGAATTTTGAAAAATATTCCCCTATTCTAACAGGTGGGCGCCTGATTACCAAAACTTGAATCTTGAAAAATACTCCCTTGTTCTAACAGGTGGGTGCCTAATTACCAAAACTTGAAAAAATATTCCCTTATTCTAATAGGTGGGCGCCTGATTACCCAAACTTGAATCTTGTAAAATATTCCCTTATTCTAATAGGTGGACGCCTGATTACCAAAAACTTGAAACGTGAAAGATATTCCCTTATTCTAACAAGTAGGTTCCTGACTACCCAAAACTTGAAACTTAAAAGATATTACCTTGTTCTAATAGGTGGGCGCCTGATTATCAAAACTTGCATCTTAAAAAATATTCCCTTGTTCTAACAGGTGGGCGCCTGATATCCAAAACTTGAAACTTGAAAGATATTCCCTTGTTCTAACATGTGGGAGCTTGATTACCAAAGCTTGACACTTGAAAGATATTCCCTTGTTCTAACAGGTGGGCGCCTGATTACCCGAAACTTGAAACTTGAAAGATATTCCCTTGTTCTAACTGGTGGGCTACTGATTACCAAAACTTGAAACTTGGAAGATATTCCCTTTTTCTAATAGGTGGGAGCCTGATTACCAAAACTTGAAACTTGAAAGATATTCCCTTGTTCTAACAGGTGGGTGCCTGATTACCCAAAATTTGAAACTTGAAAAATATTCCCTTGTTCTAACAGGTGGGCGCCTGATTACCCAAACTTGAAACTTGAAAAAATATTCCCTTGTTCTAACAGGTGCATGCCTGATTACAAAAACTTGAAAGTTGAAATATATTCACTTGTTCTAATAGGTAGGCGCCTGATACCTAAACTTGAAACTTGAAAAATATTCCCTTGTTCTAACAGAAGGGCGCGATATTACCAAAACATGAAACTTGAAAGATATTCCCTTGTTCTAACAGGTGGGCGCCTGATTATCCAAAACTTGAAACTTGAAAGATATTCCCTTGTTCTAACAGGTGGGCGTCTGATTACCCAAACTTGAATCTTAGAAATATTCCCTTTTTCTAACAAGTGGGCGCCTGATTACCGAAACTTGAAACTTGAAATATATTCCCTGAGACATGCTGCTTGTGTACCTGATCACAACAAAGCAAACAAAACAAGAGAAATTCCTTCTGCCCCAGTTTGGTGCTGGATGCATCTGTAAGTGTTAATCAAATCCCATGACAACTTAAAACTTTAGGGTGTGTTCTCAAAAGGTATTATTTTCCACTATGTTTTTTTGTAATCTAGGTTGTGTCTGCTGGGGATCTACTGGGGGATTGGTGATAAAAGTTACTTCCCATTATCCAGGAGGGTCGTGACAACTTTTAACTAGATGCGAGATGTTTCTGCTGGGGATTAGTATTTAAAGCTATATCCCGTTACTCAAATTGGTCCTGATGGTTCTTGTTGGGGACATGTTTGTGCCTGCCCATACTACCTGACTGTTGGTATTTTAGGCTAAGTCCTATTTTTTAGGAAGACCCTAACAACTCTTAACTAAATCCTACTTCAATGTGCAAGTCATTTTATGTTGTTTTCTATCCATGATTACCTCTAATCTTTATAAGTCTCATTTTCCAGGAGGGTCCTGAGAGTTTCAGATTAAATGACAATTCTAACTTCTGGTTGTTTCTGCTGGTGATCATTCTTCAGGAGGGTCTGAGTGACTCTTAAAAGGGAAGGTGTTTGTGCCTGCCCATGTTACCCGGACCTACTTGGGTTTTAAACTGAGTCTCATTTCAACATCCACACCCCTTTTAACCCTCAGTTGTTTCTGTTGGGGTTTGATAATTAAAGTTTGTCCCAATATACCCTTGCTTGGGAGAATATTTATGACGGATTACGTTCCTTTTAAGCTTTAACTGGGTCCCATTTTCATATGGCCCTGAGGTTTTGATCATACTTGCTATATGCTCGCCCTCCCCGGTGGACAACCTCCCTTAGGATCTTCTTGCATTTCCTGCCCCTGTGTCAATCAAAGAAAACTTGTCAGTTGGAAGAGTGGTGGTTAGCTTGCGGCAATCTTGTTGGACGCGGCCTCCCTACTGTTGTGTTCCATTGTGGTCAATTTTCCATGTTGATGACGAATATCCTAAGATTATTGGCTGACCCCCGAACCTTTATGGCTTTTGTTTGCTCCCCATTGTTGTGTTAAACTTCTAACCCTTTCGCCAGGCTTCTTACGTCTTTCCTGATATTACCAAGTCAATGTACTATGCCCGGCTGAACCCCTGACCCTTGTGTCTTTACTTTGCTCCCCATCTTTGTGTCGTGCTCCTTCACTTTACCAAACTCTCTCCTCTCGACTCAATTTTATCATTGAAGCTTTTGTGAATCCCTCCCATTGCGATTCAACCCTTATTGCCTTTGTTATCATTGATGTTTTTGTGAATCCCGCCCCCTCCTATTTCAACCTTTGCTGCCTTTGTTACGTTTTTTGGTGGCATGCGCTTCGTCCCTTTGGGAGCAGGTATTAAGCTTTGAAATTTCTCTCATGTTGGCTTCAACCAAAAGACATTAGATACTCGAAAGGAAAATCAAATGTAATGACTCGGAACTGTATTAGGTTAAATAATTCCACATTTAATAATTGTTGAAGGGAAGACAAAAGAAACTTATCCGAGGAAGAGCAACTGGTTTTTCTTGATCATGACATGCACTTCGGCCTAGTCGACCCAGTCTGTCCGGATGACTGGCCTTTTGTTTCCATGCTTATGTTGTTGCGACCATTTTCAACCCAATTCCTTTAACCAAACCCTAACTTTTCTTGACTTACGATGTTCTGAACGGGTTTCCTCCAATACCCCTTGTCCAGTTGTTGCTGCTTGCCTTGCATTCGCCTCATGGTACCAGTGAGGGTTTTCACCAACAAAACTCTCTCATTTATATTTCTCTCAACTCTTGTCCCCTTACGGTGCCCATGAGGGTTTTCACCAATAAGACTCTCTCATTTATTATTTGTGCTTGATCTAGCGTGGCATCCCGAGGTACGGTACATCTTTCCTTGCTTGCCTCGGCATTTCTTAAAGATTGATCAGAAGGCATTTCTTTGGACTGTAATGTGTCTTTTGGATAAAGGTTAGAAATAAAAGGGTATGAAAGGCTCAAAAATCACTCTTATGGGTTCACAATTTAGAACTTTCGATATCTAATTTATCATAGCAGGCGCAATTTCTGCCCCAGTTTCGTGTTTGGGGCCTTTGTATGTTATTTGAATATAACTGAGAGGCTTCCTACATATCTTTAAAAGGAATCAGGTCAAACGTAGTTCTTGCCGATTCCTAATTTTAATTGTTGTTTGTCTGTTTCGTTTTTTCCTTCTCTCTTTATGCTTTTCCTTTCTCATTTTTCTTTTCTTTCTCTTTTCTTTCTTTCTGTTCTTTCTTTTTCTTTTCATTTCCTTCCTCTTTTCTTTCCTTTCTTTTCTTTCTTTTTCTTTTCTTTTCATTTCTTCTCTTTTTCTTCCTTTTCTTTCTTTGTTTTGCTTTCTTCTCTCTTTTTGTTCTTTTTCTTTCATTGCCTTCTTATAATTGCATTTCTGATTTTCGCTACTGATTCTGAAAGAGGGATATGAAAAGAAAATAATTGAAACTCAAGAGTGTTAACAAAGGTAAAGTGCTTAGATAGCTGAATAAAATGCCTTTGTCATTTCAATCTCTAAAACTTGCCAAGTACTAACAAACATGCCAAGTATAGACAATGATTCAAACAAAATAAAGCCATACATAATATCTTTTACTGCATCTGAATTGATAGCCATTTATACATATTTTCCTTCTACATCTGTTAAATACAATGCCCCATTGGACAACACTCTTGACACGACAAACGGTCCTTGCCAGTTTAGAGCAAACTTACCTTTTGCCTCGACCTGATGATGGTGGATACATTTAAACACCAATTGACCCACTTCAAACTTTCTTGACGCACTTTCTTGTTATATTCTCTGGCCATCCTCTGTTGATATAACTGGCTGTGACATACCGCCGCCAATCTTTTCTCATCAATCAAACTCAATTGCTCCAAACGGGTTCTAACCCATTCTTCGCCATCAATTCCTGCTTCAGCCACGATCCGAAGGGAGGGGATATCAACTTCAACCGGGTTTACTGCTTCTGCATATACCAACAAATATGGGGTTGCCCTCACCGAGGTGCGGACGGTAGCTTAACAGTGTAAAGGGTAACTTCTCCTGCCACTGCCTAGAACCTTCCACCATTTTACAAAGTATCTTCTTTATGTTCTTATTGGCTGCCTCGACCGCTCAATTTGCCCTGGGGCGGTACTGTATGGAATTCCGATGAGTAATCTTGAACTGCTGGCATACCTCTTTCATCAAGTGACTGTTGAGATTTTCCCCATTATCAGTGATGAGAATCTTGGGGATTCCAAACTGACAAATAATATTTACATGTACAAAGTCGACTACTGCCTTCTTGGTCACTGCCTTGAATTTCTTGGCTTCAACCCATTTGGTGAAACAGTCAATCGCAACCAGGATGAACATGTGTCTGTTAGAAGCTGCTGGCTCGATGGGCCTCATGACGTCCATGCCCCAAGCAATAAAAGGCCATGGTGCAGACATCGTATGAAATTAGGACAGTGGTGAGTAAATCAAGTCTCTATGCACCTGACATTGATGGAATTTGCGTACGAAAGTGATACAATCCTGCTCCATGGTGAGCTAATAGTATCCTGCCCAGAGAATCTTCTTTGCTAAAACTTATCCGCTCATGTGCGACGCGCAGACTCCAGTGTGTACCTAACCTAAGAGGGTTGTAGCTCTCCCAGCATCTACAGATCTTAATAAACCAAGATTGTGTGTTCTTTTGTATAATATCCCTCCGCTGAAGAAGAACCCAATTGACAAACGACGGATCATTCTCTTCTGATCACTTTTGGCTTGTACTGGGTACACACCCATCCTGATATATACTTTGATGTTGTTCTTCTGATCACTTGTGGCTTGTACTGGGTACACACCCATCCTGATATATACTTTGATGTTGTGGTACCAAGGCTCACCATACAGCTCTTCTTCCACCATGTTACAATAAGCATGTTGATCATGGGCCTTGATATGTATCGGGTCAACATAAGCCTTATCCGGATGATGTACATTGACGTCAAAGTAGCCAAGGCATCAGAAACCTCATTGTGGATTCTGGGGATATGCCTGAACTCTATTGACTAGAATCGTTGAGAAAGATAATGCAAGCATTTTCGGTACGGTATGAGCTTTAAATCTCTTGTCTACTCCCCTTGAATTTGGTGTACCAGAAGGTGAGAGTCTCCCAAGATGAAGACTTCCTGGACACCCATGTCGACTGCTAACCTCAAACCAAAAATGCATGCTACATATTCTACTATGTTGTTGGTGCAGCAGAAGCGGAGTTGGGCTATGACTGGGTAATGATGCCCTTCTTAAGAAATGAGCACTGCTCCTATCCCGACGCCTTTCATGTTGGCAGCCCCATCAAAAAACAATTTACATCTGATTCCATGCCTCGTTCCATTTAATCAATATGCATTACTTCCTCATCCGGGAAGTATGTCTTTAAAGGTTCATATTCTTCGGCAATCGGATTCTCAGCTAAATGATCAAGCTATGCTTGTGCTTTCATTGCAGTCCTAGTCACATAGACAATGTCAAACTCAGTGATCAAGATTTTCCATCTTGCGAGCCTTCCTGTGGGCATAGGCTTCTGGAAAATGTACTTCAACGGGTCCAGACATGAGATAAGATAAGTGGTATATGATGACAAGAAATGTTTTAACTCCTGGGCTACCCACGTCAAGGCAGAACATGTCCTTTCAAGATGAGTATACTTAACCTCATAGGACGTAAATTTCTTTATGAGGTAGTATATGGCCTGATCTATCCTTTCGATGATGTGATGCTGACCCAACACGCATCCAAATGAGTTTTCCAAGACTGTTAAATATAAGATCAAGGGCCTTCCTGGTTCTGGCGGGACCAATACCGGTGGGCTCAACAAATATTCCTTTATCTTATCAAAAGCCTCTTGGCACTCTCCCGTCCAATTCATCGCAACATCCTTTTTTAATAGCTTAAAGATGGGTTCACAAATGGTTGTGAGCTAAGAAATAAATCGACTGATGTAATTCAATCTTCCCAATAGACTCATCACCTCTATTTTATTGCTCGGTGGCGGTAGTTCCGTATAGCTTTAATCTTTGATGGATCTAGTTCGATGCCTCGTCCGCTGACTATGAACCCTAGAAACTTCCTTGAGGGGACTCCAAATGCGCATTTTTTCGGGTTGAGTTTGAGATCATACCTGCAGAGCCTCTAGAAGAATTTCCTCAGATCTTTGACATGATCGGATTGCTTTCTAGACTTCACAATCACATCGTCCACATAGACCTCAATTTCCTTATGTATCATATCATGGAAGATGGTTATATTTGCCCTCATATATGTTGCCCAGCGTTCTTCAAACCAAAAGGCATGACCCTATAGAAATATGTGCCCATGGCGTGATGAATGTTGTTTTATCCGCATCTTCTTCATCCTTTAAGATTTGGTGGTAACCTGCATAACAATCCACGAATAACCCAACCTCGTGCTTCTCACAATTGTCAATCAATATGTGAATGTTCGGGAGTGGAAAGTTGTTCTTTGGACTTGCTTTGTTGAGTTCATGATAATAGACACACACTCTAGTTTTACCATCCTTCTTTGGCATGGACACAACATTAGCTAACTACGTGGGGTATCGCGCGACTCGGATTATTTTTTCCTCAAACTGCTTGGTGACTTACTCTTTGATTTTCACGCTCACATCAGTTTTAAATTTTCTCAACTTTTGTTTGACGGGAGGACAGGCTGGGCCGGTGGGCAATTTGTGAACCACCAAGTCAGTGCTTAATCTGGGCATGTCATCGTAAGACCATGCAAAGATAGCTTTGTATTCAAATAGCACTTCAATTATCTCTTTCCTAAGCTGTGACTCCAGATGGACACTTATCTTGGTTTCTGTAACGTTATCTGGGCTCCCTAAATTGATTGCCTCCGTATCACTCAAGTTTAGTTTGGGTTTCTCCTCAAATTGGTTCAACTCTTTACTAATTTCATCCCATGCTCCTTCCTCGTCGTACTCTGGTTCATCTTCATGTTCTATTTCTTGAATTATTATATATGAACTAGACTGATTTTTATGACTTGGTCGAAGAGTCCCTATGTATGTCGGATCATTGGAACCAGCATAAAAATATCTGTACAAAAGAGAAAAAGAAAAATGGAGAAAAATGGAAACTGTCAGCACTGCTGGAAAAGAAATTGCATTTCATTAAATCAGAAAGATAACAGAGTTTACACATCCAAACGGAATGAAATAACAACTGAATTTAACAACCCTGAAGCTAATTCAGACTAGACTGAAAGAAAAATCAAAGTCGACTACCACGGCTCCCTTCGGGTGGGAAGAGGAGTGGCTTCCCAGTTGTTAACTTTTGCACGTGCTCCCAAACACTAATCATCTGCCATGCTCGATTCTTCTCTTTCCTCAATCATATTTACCTCATTGAACAGTCTCTCTAACCCCTTATCAAAATCATCATCCGCATCAATCAGTCGACCAGGAATCTTTGACACTAGTCACTTGTAAGTACTGGTCTTGACAAATGATCTGGACAATCTTGGGATGGGCTTTGGGAGGACCCAGTCTCTCTACTTTAACTTTCTGGCTCGCGTTTTGTCTGCAACTGTATGCTTGAACCCTAGACCGAAAGTGTCTAGATTTTTGGGGAGAGACACTGGTTGCATTATACCTTGTAGAGAAGCACCCAATCCCTTCCCGGGCATGAAACCATTCTTCAACATTTCTGAAGCCACCATGACCGGCTGCTATCTTTGGAGTTGTGACAGCTTAACCTTCTTGGATCTTCTCAACTCACATCGTGTCAAATACCTGGTATACCCGTTGACGTTTGTTATCTTCAGATTCAATAAAAGGTATGATAGCATCACCTGAAACACACTGATTATCTTCACCGTGTACCATAATCTCTTGCTTGTCACATTCAAATTTGAAATCTGGTGCCAAGTAGATTGCACTGCCTTGGCCCCGTGAATCGAGGGCCTACCCAGTAACAGGTTATAAGAAACTACCGCGTCCGGCACTTGAAATTCCATGGTGAACTCAACAGGCCCTATTGTCAGTTCCAGCACTATATCTTTTACTAAGTCTTTACCTCCTCCATCGAACCCCCGAACACAAATGTGATTCTTGTGGACCCTTTCAATTTCCACCTTCATCTTGATCAATGAGGAAAGCGAACAAATATTTGCACTGGACCCGTCGTCAACTAGAACCCAAGTGACAACATTATCTTCACACTTCACAATCAAATAAAGGGCCCGATTAGTCTCAGTGCCCTCCATGGGCAGCTCATTGTCAGAGAAAGCGACCCGATTAACCTCGAATATCTTGTTTGCAATCTTCTCCAAATGATTCACTATTATCTTGTAAGGGATGTGGGCTTCATTCAAAATCTTCATCAGCGCCCGGCGGTCTTCATCTGAATGGATTAATAAGGACAGTAAGGAGATCTGAGTTGGTGTTTTCCTCAGTTGCTCTATAATGGAGTAGTTCTGCATTTTCATTCTCCTCGGGAATTCTTTTGCCTCTTCTTCTGATATTGATTTCTTCACTGATTCTGGGTTATCCTTAGGGATCATGCTTTTCCTCAACTCCTCAGGGGTGAAGTATCTCCCTAACCGAGTCAAACCCCGGGCTTCAAAACTTCCTCCATAACTTCCTTCCCTTTGTACATCACTATTTCTTGTTTATATCTCCAAGGAACGGCTTTGCTATTTATGAATGGCGGCTGGATTAGTGGTTTTACAATGACAGGCTCTATGCAAGCACCTTCCAGATGATGATGGGTTCCCTAACTGCCCCGCGTACTACCACCTTTGCCTTTTCCTGCTTTGGTGCAACCATGCATGATGACCTCTCTTGAACCACAACAGGTTTGCTGTCTCTTCCCTTCATCTCGATCACTAGCTTCTCGTTGCTCGTATTCTATGTTGGCTTGAGTTCACTAGATTTAATCATCATTACCGTTTGTGAGGGCTTTTTAGGCTCTCCCCCTTTCTTTATGATCTCAATAATTTTGGTCTCATGATGGGCTGACAATGGGTTTTGGTTAACATTGGGGGCCTCTGGAGCCTGCACTTCAATCCGGCGGGAGTCAATAAGTTCGTGGATAGCATTCATCAAATGCCAACACTTTTCGGTATCATGCCCTGGTGCACCTAAACAGTAGTCACAGCTAACAGAATAATCCAGATTCTTCGGAGAAGGATTTTGCAATTTTGCTTCGATTGGTCTCAATATATTAAGTTGTTGCGGCCTGTGGAATAAGCTAGTGTAGGATTCTCCCAATGAAGTGAAAGTCTTCTTCTTCTGTACCCTTTAAATTCTCAAGACTGGATTGGCTCGGAAGGCATGTTTCGGAGGTTGTTAGTAGGCTCATAGAGGTGGGTAATGATTTTGTAGAGTTGGGTAGGTATTCTGTGGGGCTGGTGCACGCCATTGTGCATGGGCAGGAGGTTGGGTATACGCTTGTGCATGATGGGCTGAGAAGCAAGGTTCTAACGGTGGATAGTAATGTTATGGTGGGACGTGTGGAGTGTGTGGGTATGTTTGGTGGTGAGGACTGGGTTGGGTGTAATGGGATGGAGCCCGAAGCTTGAACCAAGTTCTCGACTAAAATATAGCTACTTCCTCCTTCTTCTTCCAAAATGTTCCCCCCGCTCCACCCTGGATGGCCTGAGTGGTTGCCTTGATTGCAAAGTAGCTCATGATCTTGTTGGATTTGAGGCCTTCCTCGACCATACTCCCCATTTTAACTACCTCGTTGAAAGATTTACCTACTGCCAACACCAGATGCCCGAAATAGGTAGGCTCTAGAGCTTGCAGGAAATAATCCACCATCTCACTCTCCTTCATTGGGGGATTAACCCTGGTTGTTTGTTCTCTCCACCGGAAACTGTATTCTCCAAAGCTCTCGTTGTGTTTCTTCTCCAGTTTTGTCAAAGATAGACGGTCCGGGACAATTTTGAGATTATGTTGAAAGTGACAGGCGAACGCTTGTGCAGGTCATCCCAAGTATACTACCGATTGTTATCCTTCCGAGTGTACCACTCCAATGCCGACCCACTTATACTTTTGCTAAAGTATGCCATTAGAAATTCATCTTTTCCTCCTGCTCCTCTAATTTTTCTACAAAACCCCTTTAGATGCGCGGTTGGATCACCATGTCCATCATATAGGTCAAATTTAGGCATCTTAAAACCTAGAGGCAACTGCAAGTCTGGAAATAAACAAAGGTCCTTGAACGCCACGCTCACCTGGCCACCTAACCCTCGCATGTCCCTGAACGATTGTTCGAACTTCTGACCTTTCTAAGCACCTCCTCTTGCTCAGGATTTTTTATTGGCTTTTTGAATCCTGTCGGGATTTCGAAATAGGGAGCAGAGAAGTAAGGTTCATGGGATTTGTAGGCGGGTTCTGGTGGGTAGTACTGGTTGTCGTAAGCTTGAAGTATGGGCTCACTTGATGACCTATGGAGTGCGGGAGGAGGAGGTGCCACATAACTGGGAGCGATTGGTGGAGGGGGTGATGAGCGGCTTTGAGTAGTGGAGCTGGGTTGTTGAGATGTCGTACCATGATGTTGCGAGTAGGCCGGAAAAATTGGGGGTGGATCAGTGGTGGAATGAAGGTTAGGTTAGCAGGATAGGTTGTTTGTGGTTGTCCTCTCGCCCATGCCTGGTGTCTCAGCCATTTAGTGTTTTAGATTGTACATTTCCTCGTTCATGGCATTAATGTCCAACTCCTCTATCTCTTTCGAGGGGTCAATAATGCTGACATCGGCTTCCTGATAAGCCATGATTTTCTTGCTCTTAGATCGCCTGTTGTAAGAGTAGGTTGCCAGAATGCCGCAAGTACTAACCACATGTCTAGGCTGGAGACAAAACACGTAAACTTGTTAATGGTTAGGTTTCGACATGTAAGAAACCACATATTTGTGGATGAGTGCACCCAAACAATTATTGGTTACTACATGCATCGGTTGCTTCTGTCATCCCGGCTTTCCCTTCTCTTTATTTGCAAAGCCCTTTTTTGGCTTTATCCTCTTACTCTCTCTCCTGTGTTTTCCTTGTTTGTTTCTTGCTTTCTCCTCTTATCCTTTTCTTTTCTCTCCTGCTCTCCCCCTCTTGGTTTCTTTTCTTTTTTCTTTTATTTTATTTGGTTACGAATCCTATGTAGATTGCCTACGTATCATGATCCCTCATGAATTAGACCGAGCGTAGTTCTAACAGATAAAAAAAGGTGAAGGAACAATAAAACATTTTGGAATTTTCAGTTTTTCATAATAAAACAATATTTGGTTACAAAGATCCGAAAAACTGATAGATATTATTAAGTAACTAACACACTCCGATGAAAGACAAACTACAGACTCGAAGAACAACTATCCTACATGAAAGAAAATACAAACTGACACACTTTAATGAAAGGAAAATACAGTCTCAAGAAACGACGAATACATTAGGGCTTCCTTTGATCCTGGACCCGCGAGGCATTGTTGGCCTCGCTGCGGGTCGACTAGCTAAATCCCCTTGGAGGTGATGGAGATCCTCCATTACTCGGCGAACAAAAAGCATCGCGGTGGCGAAGAACAAAGATCTACGCATATCCTCATGGCTTCTACACTTCCTTAATCCTGCAACCTCACCTTCAAACCCTTCTTTTAATTACTTAACCAGGCGTGCTCGCTCTGTCGCATTTTCAGCCAATTGTTTTCGAGCGGTGGCTAGTTCCCTTTCGATTTTGATCAAATCAAAACTGTAGTCATTCACCTTCTATCTCAAAATATTTATAATTTTAGTATCCTTGGCACTTCAAATGGGGTTTTCCGCTGCTACCTTTATTTTATGAATTTGGGCCCGAAGGGCCTCATTTTCCTTGACCGGTTTCTTCTTTTGCCTTCAACTGCGGCGGCCTGCAAATATTTCTCAAATTGCAAGTTCATGACCTTCTTCTAGAGTTTTCCTATTGTAGCCTTGTACTCGTGCTCTTTAGCCAATCAGTCCCACTGCTCTTGTGATGCTTCAATGAATTCCTAGAGATGGGGCCTCTTGGCTGGCCCCTCGAACAAAATTTCTCTCATATACCAAGCAAGGTACCCTGGCGACACTTCGCCTCTGGACCGATTCGTACACAAGTGTTTTTGTTAGATATTGGCATTCATTCCAAATTTTGTGGACTGTTTCTTCGGGGAACTGACCATCAGGTCCAATCTCGACTACTCGGATACTAAGATCTTCATCCCTTGGCACTATCTTGCATCTTCTGAGCTGTCTCAAGTCTCGATGTGGGGCATAAGGCTGGATGCTCCTATGACCCATCAGAAGGAAGTGAGGTTCCATTGCCGGCATGTATATGATCCCGTCCACAGGCAACCATCCTAGTGTCCACTCTATTTAACCGGCAGTGAGGGACCGAAAGTAATATATCCATCCTGTTACTCCTTCAAACAAACTGAGCCCTTCAATCCTTGTGCAAAACTCTTCAATACAAGTTTTCTCCGCTGACCCATAGCTCATAAATTGGGGACGATGGCATAGATGCTTGGTCATCCACATTTGCAACAATAGATTGCACCCCTCGAAGAAATCATTCCTGATCCTGCAAGCTCTGAGAGCACGAAAGATCTCAGCTACATACATAGGCACTAGCATTCTCTTGGCTTAGGTGTGTAAAGTGCTGACAACCCCTACTATTTTTATGTAGATGTTCCCATCTTTCCTCGGAATTACCAAGAGCCCTAGGAAAGCCACCATAAAAGGGAAGCGTCTATGTTCTTCCCATTTGACGCGATTTCCTTTGCTGCAGATTTTGTTTTCTGGTTTGTTGAACCCCCATATATGACCATATATGCTATACAAGAATGCAAAGGTACAAAAACATGCTGCCAAGTTCGGGTCGTGTACCACTCTACTTATTTTCAGGGTGTCTAAGAATTTATCCACAGCTATAATTATTAGGGCAACCAAATACTTGTGTCTCAAGGGAAGCTCATCATCTCCAATGTACCCGGCAATTTCTCCTAAGGTTGGGGTAAGTTCAAAATCTAAAAAGTGGAACACATTGTGCGCCGGGTCCTAGCACGTGACCAATTCCCTTATGATGTCTCCCGGAGTATAATCTCCAATAGTCCGGGAAGGCCTCTCCAAATATTTCTTGGCCTCGTCTTGCCCATCTCTACCTAGATCATTCTACCACAGCCGCAACTCCAAAGGGATTCTGCATATGAATGAGAAAGGTTCGTTTTGGATTGTGCTCATCCTACACATTTATTAGAATGATTTAGTATCTTATGATTTCATTCCATTTGACCTCAAAATCAAAATTGACCCCCTTCTTTTATGAAATTTGTTTTCTAAAACCAGAAACCCAGTTTTGCAAATACGGCCATTCTGCACTTCCGGAGGAAGATATTAAGGTTGTGCACGCTAACTGGCCAAAAATAAAATTAAAAAAACCAAAGGTGGCCATTTGTGCGAAATCAGCCTTCCGGCGTCCATTTCGGTAATATTCGGCTATTCTTGACAACAACGGCATCACCTTACCTATTTACAACAATAAAACTGCTATTTTCATTTTCGGCAATTTTCCTTATTATAATTTTATCAAAAAGGATGTTGGACCCGATGGGGGTTGCCTACGTATCTCAGACCCTGTGAGAATCAAACTGGTGTAGTTTGGGCAAACAAAGCTATTTTTGAGACTTTATCTTCCTTTCCTTTTTTTTCATTTCATAAAAAACAAAACTATTTTGAAAACAAGGTTTTTCTCTTTTACTTGGGCGAATAAAACATACTCCATTTTTGTTTTTTTATTTTTTCAATTTTTGTTCTTTTTTTTTTTCCAAAAATTCGGTAGAGCTCCGGCAGTATTTGGACATTGGTTTTTCTAAAACGAGTGCTTAACTCTCCTTACCCCCCTAACAGCCGGTCAACAAGCATATCCAGAACAAATAAATGCACAAGTAAGATGCATCAGGATGGTCTATCATTCCGGGTACACATGTCCTAGATGGACCCAACCCCTGTGTTGATCCCCTTAAGTCAAATGCAAGAAGCAGATAAGCATTCCTACAAGGGATCTGGTATGAGCGTAAGTTATTCTATGTTTAAACCTGGGTATTTGTTCTAGACTGTGTACCCAAGCGGACCACTCGAGTCGAGGAGGGGGCTACATACTGGGGACCCGCAAGATCATCCAGCTTAGTAAAATGTCTGAGCCTTTTTCTTATTTCAAGGTATGACACTAACAGAATAAGGGGTCTCGACCAGCGAGGACATCCCCGAAGATAAGAAGAGAAGGGTTTGTAATAGTTTATATGTACATTCCACAAAATATCAGAGCGGTAAAGCATCATTTTGCACATTAAGTCAATATGTAAAACACAAAATCAGATAATAAACAAATCCAAATACAATAATTATTTTAAGCTAGAAATTCTTGAACCCTAAACCAGATATTCAGGGTTCGATCCACAGAAGAGATGCCAGAGCTGTCTCACCTTCTTTTTACTACTACAACCCCGACGAAGGGCATAGATAAAGGGAATTTTTCCAATTAAAGGACAATCAAAACGGGATTTATTTAAAAAATTTCAACGTTATCAAAACACGTCTCGAACAACGTCACATAAATGCACTCGTAGTTTTTGACATATTTTAACGTCGTTGGAATTTGAATTTGGGTCATATAAATGCACACCCGTTATTAGGAAGATACATTATTTAACTGACGCGCCTAAAGGAATTTCGTGCTTTTAAGTTTGTGAGGACCACGAAAATTCGCTAAGTGATGCACCTCAGGTTTTAAGGATTAACTAAGTGAGGGCCATGCATTCTCTACGTAAGGCGCGGAGGCTATGAGGTACGAGTTATCTAATTAAGGCTTGCCTCAAATATCAAAAGAATATGATTAACTAAGGAATTATGGAATCATTTCTTGTTAAATAATTTCCAACTTACTATTTATTTGGAAAATAGTGAAACAAAAGAATACTTATCAAAAACAATTTCCAGCCCTCCCTAGTGTGGTCTTAATGAGCCAAATTTCACAAAAGACATGAAGAGTCAATGAAGCCCAAAACGCTTCAGGCGGCCCAATTTAGAAGCCTGACAACCAAAGAATGACGGCTCGAGAACAAGCCTCCATGATGGCGTAAGATACCACACGCATGTTGGGATCAATGTGTTCCCAGGAAACATATACACTAACACTATTGAGCTTCTCAATTTGGCTGTTCTATCGAAAACACGAAAGTCACCAATTTAGAATTCGAGGACTAGAAGATCCCCTAGTAATCATAATAGAATCTATTCCTTGAGTTTGAGATTTGATTTTTAGGAGAACACCACCGTACCATTTGAGACGTTTGGTGGAACTATGATATGTAATGAATAGGTAGGCTAATCCATGCGAAAACAAATTCCCATAATTGTTCAATACGACTTCCGAACCATATACAACAAAATTAAAGCACCATTTCTAGGAAATCAGAACCAGTGACCTCCATTTAAACCCCTCTTATGCGCATAAGACTTAGGACAAGTCTCGAAAGGGAAAAACAAACATGCAAGCCCAAATATAAAGCTACACTGAAATAGATTCAACGTGATTTTGGAAAATTGGACCAATTAGAACTATCATGCCTTTTAAAACCCTAAAAAAATCAATCACTCAACTAATTCAACTGCATGAGCACAGTCCATGACTCATATGTTTTGCTAAATCCAAAACATGAACATCTCATACTCATATTAACTCTACATTTAGCATCTAAAATTAGGTTATTTCTTATGATAGACTTCTGCAACAGGCTAAGCCAAATATTTACAGCACAAACTACATTACACAACAATTAAACATAAAAGCATTTGTTCATTCCATATTTTATTCGCATTCACAGATCCTCACATATTCGGGCAAGCTTAAGCCCTATTACGATTATGAAAGCGTACCTGGTTGTGAGAAGAATAAAGAAAATGACATAATGAGTCAACAACAACAACAAACAGTTGCAAACAATCCGCAAAAATACCAGTGTAACACCAGCTTTCCGTCCAGAATTGATACTCAGCAAACCAGAAGAAAGACTAAATGAAACTCAATGAGATTTAGGATTTCAAATCTGTGAAACAATGTAGAACTATTTTCTTTTTTTAGCAGGTTTTAAGAGTTTCATTCCCTCTTTTTTAAAATCTCTTTTCAGGTCCCCTTCAAAGGCAAGAAAAGATGCCTTTATAGGCAAGGAAAGTCGGGTAAATAACAAGTCTCAGCTTTGCACCATTGCCCTTTTGCATTTTCAAAATTTGCATTTGCATTTTCGTTTTTCCTAGATAACTCTAATGATTTTTCAAAATTTCCAAAAAAAACCCAAAGTCAGCTTCCAGGAAGCTTCTAATTTTGTTACCAAAGATTCTCCTACCTCATTTTCCTAAACTACCCTCAATTGTACATGTTTTTGTTCTCCCCGGAACCTGATGTTAACCCTGAGAAATTACTTGGTTTTGGGCTGCCCAACCCATAATCAGAGAATCCAGACCAAACCAAAATAGCCCAAACAATCAAACAAATTTAATTCACCCATTAGCACTCAAATCAAAGGTAACCCAACCGTAAATGCTTTTAATGTTTAACCATAAATCAATGTCATTAGCCAAATGAATTCAACAACCCCCTAACAAGCTGAAAATAATTCAACTAAATAAAGAGAAGGGAATGGGAATGAGACAACAAATTCTAGCACAATAAGAGAATTTGAAAGAGAGAGGGAGGGGGTACCACTTTGACTAGACTTGAATCGACGAATTTAAATGACTACCATACGAGGCAAGCAAACGAAATTCGACCAGTTATGGCACCTTGGTTGGAAACTGGTAACTCTCGAACGGATCCAAAACTAGCATTAATAAATCGTTCTTGTCTAGAACAATTGTTTAATGCAAGTCCTCACTCCGATCGAGGATGAACATTAAGAAGCCAAGCCGGCCTGGTCGACCTAGAGCTTTTTCTCGCCTTTAGATCTGAAACCAAACGGAACAGGTAGGTCTTGGGGGAAACTATGGAAGTTTTAATTTTCATGGGAGTATGAGAAATGGGTGGTCAGAATTTGAGGGTGATTTGGAAGTAACGTCGTCGGACACAGCAGAGCTGTCAATCATTTCATCAAATATTCGAGGAATCTTAGAATGCTTCGAGGAACAAGGGTTGGATATTTGGATAGGGGGGTTGAGATGTATATACGGTGTTAGTTTGGTACGGTTTGGAGACTTACCGCCTCTGGCAACGATTTCCTACCGGCGGCGGATGGCGAAGGGACGAGGGCGTTACATTTTCGGGTGAGAGGGGTCTGAGATGGTGAGATGGGGGTAGGGCAAGTCCGACAATAATATATCAAATGACCCTAGCTTCTTGTTCGTTGGATCAACAATCCTAGACGGTTGAGATCTATTCGGTCCAAACGATGTCGTTTTAGGGCTATTAGTGGGATTGCACCGGGTTGGGGCGGGCATGGACCGGGTCAGGGTGAGTTTTTGGACTGATTTGGGTGAATTTTGGGCCCAATTTAGGCCTCAATTTCCTTGATTTATTACTTTCAATTCTTTATCCTAATTTCTTTAAAATTAAAACTAAATATCTTAAGTTAATTCCTAACTTAATTAACCCCTAAAAACCTAATTAGACCTAATGATGATTATCATAAAACAAAATTTAAAGGAAACATTACTCAAAATAAACATTACTCAAAATAAACATTCCTCTTATGAAACAACTTAATTACAAAATAATTCTAAAATGCAAAGTTAAGTCCTAAATGTACGTGCTACATATTTTGTATTTTCCCTTAATGAAGATAAAATAAATATGCACACACAAATGCAAACCATTAACAGAAAATGTCACGAAAAATCAAAAATTGCAAATACACAAAAGAATTATTTTATTTTAAATTTGTGGGAGTAATTCATATAGGGCAAAAATCACATGCTCACAATTGATATGGACTTCGTTATTGGATTACCTCGCTCTTATCATAAGTTTGACTCCATCTGGGTGATAATTGATCGACTTACAAAATGTGCCCATTTTCTACCAGTTAAGACTACTTACACAGCTGAAGATTATGCGAAGTTATATATCAAGGAGATTGTTAGGCCTCATGGTGTGCTGGTATCTATTATATCAGACCGAGGAGCTCAATTTACGGCTAACTTTAGAGGTCTTTTTAGAAGGGTTTAGGCACACAAGTGAATCCCAGCACTGTATTTCATCCGCAAACTGACGGACCGGCAAAACTTACCATTCATACACTGGAAGATATGTTACGAGCATGTGTTCTAGATTTTAAGGGAAATTGGGATGACCATGTACCACTCATAGAATTCGCCTACAATTATAGCTACCATTCCAGTATTAAAATGGCCCCATATGAGGCACTATACGGGAGAAGATGTAGATCACAAGTTGGATTGTTCAAAGTCGGTGAAACAGAATTATATGGGCCATATTTGATTCACCAAGCCATTGAGAAGGTGAAGGTGATACAGGAACGATTTAGGACGGCACAAAGCAGACAAAAGTCTTATTCTGATGTCCGGCATTATGATTTGGAGTTTCAGGTTGGTGATTGGGTTTTCCTGAGGATCTCACCAATAAAGGATGTTATGCACTTTGGGAAGAAAGGTAAGCTGATTCCAAGGTATATCGGTCCGTATTAAATTCTTCAACGAATTGGACAAGTTGCTTATGAGTTGGAATTGCCATCCGAATTGGAAATTTTCCACCTGATATTCCATGTATCTATGTTGAGAAAATGTATTGGAGACGCTTCTTGATTTGTCCCTATCAAAGATGTACAAGTTATAGAGGATCTATCATATGAAGAAGTGCCAGTGGCTATATTAGATCGACAAGTCCGCAAGCTGAGAACAAAAGATGTAGCTTCCGTCAAAGTATTGTGGAGGAACAAGAATATGGAAAAAATGACATGGGAAGCGGAAGAAGTTATGAAGTCTAAATACCCTTACCTATTACAAAAGATGATAACAATGATGCTGGTGGAACGCATGATACAATAGAAAGGTGAAACGGCTTTATAAGGTAAGCAATAACTTGAGAAAACTCTTCCTTAATATAAAATGGTAGAGATAATGTACATGTCCATAATGCTTTGTGTAGCCATTTGAGGCCATATGTTGGGCTTAAATGATTGAAAAATTTTCTAGTGACCATTATTAGGGGAAAATTTGACCAGAAATATTCGTTGGAATCCACAATGATTTGGATTCCCCATAAACCCTTACATTCGAGGACGAATGTTCCTAAGGGGGGTGGGTGTTACAACTCATATCCATACGCGTTAGTTCATTCCATATGTTGTTTAATATAAATCTAAGAAGGAATTATCCTTGAAATGATAAGAAGATTAATCCTATTGATCTTAAGTGATACAAGGGTGTATAAGGGTGATTAACAAGTATTAAAAGTTAAACGAATCAAGGATGTTGTAACTTGTATTTTCGGGTAAACCTATAGGTTCTTAATACACTAAAGAGGTATGTTTTAAGGTATTTGAATCATATAATATTTGTTCCATAGTCATGAAGTCAAACGAGTTATGAAACAAAAGTCAACAAAAGCTGTCTCAACTTAGGTTCATGGTTTTACTTAAACTTTAGGTCAAATGTCATTAAGCTTTTCTCCCAATGTACTTGGAATTACGGGGTGATCTACCCAAAAAATTTAATATCTATGAGTCTAGTTTTCAACTCATTAAATCGTTCATCAATACGACATCGAAGTAGAGAGATATATGCATTTTGTGAGACTGCCAAGCTGCTAGGTGACAAGTAGGTGTGTCACCTACTTGGTTAAATGATAGCCAAAAAAAAGGGAAATTTCGGGTCGGATATTGAGCTCATTTAAAGGGTTATCTCCTAAAATATAACCCTAAATATATCTCACAAATTATCAGACCTAAATCCCTGCAAACCTCCTCCCAAAAATCCCACACAAACCCTAATCGATTTTCCCTCTCTTTCAAGTTCTAATTGAGGGTAAAATCAAGAGTTTGAAGAACCAAGGGAAGGTCTGAGTTATACAACGAGTAAGGTAAGTTTACTGCACTATTTCATACAATATTTCTGCTGTGAAATCATGGTAATTCATTCTATACATGTAAGAACTCACGGGACAGTGGTCGGAAGCCGTGAGTTTGAGTTATTCACTTGTAGCGGATTGTTTTGTGGACTGTTTTGTGTTGCTGTTGGTATGCGTGTTTTACTACTGTTTTGTGGTGTTTTGGAGGAGGAAGGGTGTTGATAAACACAATATAGAAGTAGGTTTGTGAGGTGATAGTTCTTCGTAACATTTCCGGATCGTTTGACACGACTACGGTGGTCGTCGTATGTAGGAAGTGATTAGGTTGTGTGTGAACTGTTTTAGGAGGCTCAATATGATTATTATTGATGTTGTTTGGGCTGGTTGGTGATTTTTCAGAATGGTGTGAAGTCATATATATGGGAGGTTCTGTCCGTTTCATCGTAAAATAGGTTGTTGTCGATACATAATAGTTATGACGCTTAAATGATAACGATAGTATCGTTTCTCTTGTTGTAGACTAAGGAGTTGTGACAATTGCATAGCTTGATATCGGACAGTATATAAAAGGTATGTGAGGCTATCCCTTTCCTTCTTTTGCACGACTCTTGTCGTACATAATGTAATGAACGAGCTCCCAAAGATACTCTACTCTTAGAAGCTAGCAGTACTTACATTGTTTCCCCTAATATGGAATGATTGATGTTATGTTGCTTCTCTTATTCTTATGTAATCAATGTTGTTGGTACTTCGTGATTCTTATAAGGTTCATAGTGAAGAGTTAGTCCCAATAACGTGTATAGAGGATACCGATCTTACGTCACTCCGAAAGGTCTAGAACATGTTTCCATGAGTCGAGCATGCATTATATATATATATATATATATATATATATATATTACTCTATCGAGCCTCGCTATAGTCGGCTGGTATGGCACCGATTGGGCAACCACTGATCAGTTGGGTTTTACCGAGCTCCACGTGGCCGGGTACGATTCTACCGACCCTTATGATGGTTGGGTACCTTTTTTTACCAAGCCTATTACGACCAGGTACGATATGATGATGATGATTCCCACAGAGGCATATGTTTTAAAAGTTTATGTATTTATACATATGTATCATGCATTTCAAGTCAGTAGCCATCAGAGGTACTTAGATGTTACAGGTTGTATATTCTCTATCCCATCTTACATTATTGGTCGTATTTATGGTTTTCTGCCTTACATACTCAGTAGTTTATTCATATTGACGTCCTTTTGTTTGTGGACACTACATGTCGTGCTACAGGTCCTGATAGACAGGCAAGTGTAACTCCCCACCACAGTAGGCTGTCTAGTTCAGCGGTGATTGGCGAGATCCCTTCTCTGTACTTGCGTGGTCTTGGTATGCATTTTTGCTATACACATTATGGGTATGTCAGGCCCTATTCCGGCTATATTGCAGCACTTATGTTCCTTTATAGTCCCATAGACAGGTATCGACTCATGTATAGTTTGGTATGCCTTGTCGGCTGGTTTTTGTTGTATAATCTTTCATGGTAGCATGGTAGATCGTACCTTATATATAGTTTCTTGATTGTCTAGTCACCCCGTGTTATATATGTTTATGCCATCATCCTTTATGGTTGATTGTCCGTGATCTATGGATACCATTTTATATTGATATCGTTGGCCCTAAAAGATAATAAAGAAGGTTAGGTAAAATGTACGTTGGTACACGGCAAGTATGGCCGGGTGCTAATCATGGCCCTCCAGTTTGGGTCGTGACAAAGGTTCAGGTTTCTACACATAATTTAGGGTTAAGATATCTTCATCATCTTCAATAGAGTACAAAGTAGAAAAAATTGATGGAGGTTCTAGTTTAGTCTATGGAAGATTAGGATAAAATGATCCTTGGTGTTACAAGAATTATGGAAAGAAATTGACGAGGATTTTCCTGAAGATATGAAAGAGACAAAGAAGGAAGACCTGAAGGTGAGGGATTTGAGTGCAATCTTTATGAGCGTTACAGATAGCGTTGTTCAGGAAATTGCTGAAGAAACTTCTGCAGAACCGGCATGGAAGAAGCTGGAAGATCTGTATTCTAAGAAATCGATGATAAACCGCCTCTACCTAAAAAATAGGTTATACAGTCTCCGTATGAATGAAGGTACACCTGTTAAAACTCACCTTGATGATTTTAGTTCAATTATAATGGACCTGAAGAATGTGGATATCAAAATTGAGAGTGAGTATCAGGCCTTGATTGTGTTATGTTCTTTACCACAGTCTTATACTACTTTTGACGATACATTGCTACATGGGAAAGATAGTATTTCACCAGAATATGTTAGTAATGTACTAAAATCTAAAGAGTTGAAAAAGAGCTTTCCAGACAACAGAATTGAGGGCAAGGGTCTTGTGATTAGAGGAAGAACACAACAAAAGGACTTTAACAGGAAAAAGTCAATTGCAAGATCAAAGTCTAGAGCAAGGAAGCAAAATTGTTATGAGTACAGGGAGCAAGGTCACTACAAGAGAGAATAACCTGAGCTATAGGAGAAAATAGAGAAGCAAAAAATAGATAATTCGGCAAAATATTGTTGATACTTGCAATAATTCTGATGATAGTGACTATGTAGGGGAAGTTTGTGCTATGAGTTCTAGTCATGGCAAAATTCTTGGGATCTAGATTCTGGTACTACTTTCCACATGTGTCCACACAAGAATTAGTTTGCAACTTACAAACAAATGAGTGGGACTGTCTATATGGGAGATGATAATCCATTGCCAGTAGAAGGGGTTGGTAACATCAAATTGAGAATGTTCGACGGAATTATCAGAAATATTGAATGTTGGCATGTTCCTCGGATAAAGAGAATTGATTTCTCTTTCGACTTTGGATGATCAAGGGTATAAATTTCACTCCGAGAATGGAATACATAAAGTGTGTGAAGGCTATGGTACTCATGAAGGGTAAACTACATTCTAAATTGTATCATCATCAGGTCAGTATAGTTGAAGGGGAAGTTTGTTGTAGCTTCTGGAAAACGTGATCTGAATCATTCTCAGTTGTGGTACTTGCGAATTGGCCATATGAGTGATAATGAATTGTCTTTTTTGAGTAAGCATAATTTGCTGAATGGGTACAAAAATCAAGTTTTGAATTTTTTTTAGCATTGTGTGTTTGGTAAACAAATAAGGTAAAGTTCATCAAGAAGGCCGAGCACAAGACTAGAGACAAGTTAGATTATATACATTTTGACTTGTGGGGTCTAAACAGAGTTCACTCCAAGAGTGGTGCCGGGTATTTTATGACTTTGATTAATGAATACTCAAGGATGGTGTCGGTGTATTTTCTGAAAATTAAAGATGAGGCATTTTTAACATTTGTTAAATGGATGACAATTGTTGAGAGCCAGATAGAAAGAAAAGTTAAGCGTCTTCGAACTGAAAATGGTTGGAATTTTGCAACTCTTAGTTCGATAATTTCTGCAATAGGGGGGCATAGTGAGACACTGCACTTGTGTGAGAACACTACAACAAAATAGTACTGTAGAACGTATGAATAGAATGCTTTGTGATAGGGCACAAAGCATGCTTTCACACTCATGTGTTAGCAAAACATTTTGGGCTGAAGCAATCAATACAGCTTGTTATTTGGTCATTAGATCTCCATCCACAGCTATTGAGTTCAAAACACCTTTTGAGGTATGGTCCGGTTCGCTTGCTAATTATTCAAATTTAAGGATATTTGGTTATCAAACTTGAGCCGAGGGCAAAGAAGTGCATATTTCTAGGGTATGTAACTGGAGTGAACGGTTATAGATTGTGGTGCACAGATCAAAAGACTCTAGGGCTAACTATCAGCACGTATGTAATATTCAATGAATCTTCCTCACTCGACAGCCAGAGAGAGAAGGCAATAGCAGAAACAGATCGCGGTGTCAGTGACTGCATAGAGCTAGAAATTGAATCTCCACTAGCTCAGTCTAGTAGTTCTAAAGTAGAGAAAGTGGACGAGGTGTAATATTGATCAGACGATAATGTTGATGCACCTGTGCAACCACCCTATAGCATTGCAACAGGCAGAGAGAAGAGAGTGATCAATCCACCACAAAGGCTTGCAAACGTAGCTTATGGTAGTTTTCGTGGATATGCTAATATTGTGGAGTTTGCTTTGTCTGTTGCAGAGACCATTGATGTGCTTGAGCCTGATAGCTATAAAGAAGTTATTTCTAGTCCAGAAGCATATCAGTAGGTTGGTGCTATGAGTGAAGAGATTGAGTCACTTCATAAGAATCAGTCATGGAAGCTTGTTCCATTTCCAAAGAGATAGAAGGTACTAGGCTGCAACTGGATTTTCAAAAGACAAGAGGTAAATTCAGGGGTTAAAGCATCAAGTTACAACACAAGATTAATAGCTAAAGGTTTTTAGCAGAGAGGGGATACATTACAATGAAGTGTTCTCTCCAATGGTAAAGCATAGCTCTATCAGGGTACTAGCTTTGGTGGCTCTTCATGACTTAGAACTAGAGCAGTTAGATGTGAAAACTGCATTCTTGCATGGTGAGTTGGATAAGGAGATTTATGTAAGTCAACCCTAGGGATTCATTACTTAGGATAAGAAAAATCATGTTTTCTTGATTAAGAAATCTTTATATGGTCTGAAATAGTCACCTAGGCAATGGTATAAAAGATTTGATATATTCATGATTCAAAATGCATTTTCTCGAAGTGCATATGATAGTTGTGTGTATTACAAAAAGCTTGAAGACACTTCTAGTGTATGTTTGTTGTTATATGTGGATGACATGCTTATTGTTGCTAAAAGCATGTCACATATTACTCGATTGAAGAAGCAACTAGGTGAGGAGTTTGAGATAAAGGATTTAGGTACTGCAAAAAAAGATATTTGGGATGGAGATTACTTGAGATAGAAGGGTTGGAAAGCTGATGTTGTCCCAGCAGTCTTATTTTGAGAAGATCCTCAAGAGATTTAATATGATAGGTTCTAAATCTGTGTCCATTCTTTTTTCTTCACATTTTGAGTTGCCTGCAGACATGTCACCAAAAACAGATGAGGAGATGGAACAAATGTCTAGTGTACCATATTCGAGTGTTGTAGGTAGCATTATGTATGCCATGGTTTGCACTCGCCCTAACATTTCACATATTGTTAGTGTTGTGAGTAGGTACATGGCATGTCTTGGTAAAGAACATTGGCAGGCAGTGAAATTGATCGTGAGTTACTTGAAGGGTACTGCAGATGTACGCTTGACTTTTTACAAAGACACGTTGTGTAAATCCTTAGTTAGCTATGTCGATTCGGATTTTGTAGGGGACTTAGATAAGATAAGATCTATGACAGGCTAAGTTTTTACTCATTCTGGTACTGTCATCAGTTAGAAGGCGACTTTACAGTCTGTCGTTCCTTTGTCTACCATAGAAATTGAGTATATGACAATTATGAAAGCAGTTAAAAAGGCTATTTGTCTATAAGGCTTGGTAAGTGATCTTGGACTAGATCAGAAGAACACACAAATTTTATGTGGCAGTCAAAGTGTCATTCATCTTGCTAAGAATCAGATGTTTTACGAGCGGATGAAGCATATTGAAGTCAGACATCAATTTATTTGAGATATTATATTAAAGGGGGTTGTTAAAGTGGAGAAAGTGTCTACGCATGATAATCCAGCTTATATGATGACCAAGGCCGACCAACAAGTTTAGGCATTGCCTAGAATTTATTGGTGTTTGCAGTACTCAATAGAGCCCTTGCGAGGGCTGAGGGCAAGGTAGAGAAACAATGTTCCTGTTGATGAAGAGAATTCAAGCCAAGGGGAAGATTTGTTATTTGTGGCTTGAATTATTTTCTTGTATTTTTGGGAAACTCATAGTCCCTATAGGTTTAAGAAAAACCATTATCCTAATAGATTTGGGAAAGGAAAACTCGTAGTCCTTGTCAAATTGGAAAACTTTTCTCATATATGCTTGGAACCTTTTGGGATTTATATATAGGGGTTGTAGTTAGGGATTCTATAGATTGTAGTGTGCTTTTCTTCTCATTCATAGTGGAAAACTCTCTCTTCTTTTATCCTGAGGATTAGGCTTAGCCAAACCTCGTTAAATCCATTTATTGATTTTTCTTTTCTATTTGCTCTGTGTGAGATTGTGTGCTAGTTAACCACGATATTCCGTAACAGTATCACTTCGGTTCGAGTCGTTGAAATAGCTACTAATGCTTGCATCAAGTAGATTGTCCATATCACACTACTTGAGTTGTGACCTTTCCTCAACCCATGCGTAAATGTGGAATACCTTGTGCACCAAACTGCTCTTTTTTTAGTATCGCTTAAATTTTACAAACTGCTAATGTTAGCTTGGTTTGGTATATTTACATGTGTTTAATTTATGTATAATGATAACTTATAGTACTATATACTCCCTTCCTTACAACTTAAATGAAACACTTTTCTTATTAGTTCATTTAAAAAAGAATGACACATCTCTATATTGAAAACAATTTGACTTTAAATTTTTATTTTTCCAATTTTATTCTCAATAAGAAGTTTTTATAGCTACACAAATAATATGGTCTCACAAAATTTTTGTCCCTTAAGGTTTTAGGACCACGTAGTTCAAAATTAATTTTTTTTTTCTTAAATTTTGTATCAAGTCAAACCGAAAGAATCGTAATTTTTCACACCACAAAATTAAGATGATTTACAGTAACAATAACTTTCTATAATAAACTTAATTCAGTAAAGGTCGAAAATAAAGTAAGACTTACTTTAGCAAGTTAGTATGCACTGGTACTATAAGAATTAATTGCAATTATCCGCGTACAACTATAGATCATTTTTGTGGTGGGATGGATTGGATTACTGTACCGTTAATCAGATCGGCTTCCTTCCTTAATGGAACTTATACAGCGTGAATCAAAATGATATATATATCCTACAAATATTACTACTAGTAGTAGTTAGGTTGAGACTAGACCATGCTTAACTGAACGACTCTTTTTCTTTTCTCATTTGGTGCAAATGTGAAGACTCTTAGGAAAGAGATAGGTAGACTGGCATTATGGCCTTTTCATATGAATCCCCCACATGGGCCATATGAGCATTTCACCAGCTAGCATGCAGCTGCAGCATGGCTTCCTCTAGCATCTATAGGTGGTCCTCTTTCTATAATATCATACACTCTCCACCTCAACCAACCTCTCTTTCCCGGCTAAGGCCGGCCAATGCATTCTCCAATATTTGCCCGATTCCTCCTCCCATCCTTAGCCCCCATTCCTTTCCTTTATTTTCCCTTTCACCTCAGATACTACCGTCGATCGAACAAGTTCTCAGGAGTGAAATCTTCTCTTTCATTTCGTATTTAGTAAAAGAAATAGAAAAGAAGGTACTTGGTCCCCTAATCTAGTTATTGAATAGATTATCCCATTCTCTGCATATTGTCAGACCACCAATATAATTGCATTCACTATTTTCCCACCTTCTTTTACTTTTTTTCTTTCCAGGGTTCTCAAGTAGTTTACTACTACAAATATATTATTTGCTAGTAGTACTTTTTTCAGCTATTGAAATTAGGCTTCAGCATTTAGAAGCTAAAAGGAACTTATGAGAGTGATAATATAATACAGCTAGAAAGAAGCAAATAAAGAAGAATACTAGCTAGTTGATGAAATTGTTAGCTTGTAATCCAGTGGAAGGAGTGTTATGTGGAGAAGAGGCAAACCCTAAAATTTAGTATTCGATATCTTCTTTATTTCGAATATACCTTTTCCTGTTATTTTTGTTTGAGAAGTTCAGTTTCCTGGCTAGAAGCCGATAATTAAAGGAGCAGAATTACTTCCAAGTTAAGTGTAAAACCTTGAGGATTTATACGGCCCTTTTTGCAGTGACAGTAAGTATATAAATAATCCAAAACATTTTTGATCGGTGCTAGAATAATATTGCTAAGAGGAATACAAGATATATTTCTCAAGTGGTTCGCGGAGTTAATATGGAGTATATACTAGGACCAATGGACTTTTGCTAATTTTATTTATTTTACCCCAACCTTATTTGCAAATTAAAGTAGTATGTAGTATTAAAACCTCAACTGTAGCGAATAACGAGAGCAATAATACTATGGAATTGTAATAACACATCCCAACAGCAGCTACTCTCTAATGCCTACTTACCCTAATTATACGCCGCCCCCATCTTACAGAAAAAGAAAACAAAAGAAAAGGAGAACTTTTATATATATAAGAGAAAAGCTAATTGCATAATTAGGAAGAGATTAGAAACCCGTGCTTTAAGAAACAGCTGGCTGGCCCTCTTGTCTCGTGGGCCTTAGAAAGAAATGAAAATAACTACTCCACTAGTAGTGTCAACTGTTAGGTAGTGAAGATCCATATTAAATCATGAGAATTAACATGAAATTTTATTTTAATTTTGATACTACCATCAAGGCGCATCCAGTGTAACTTTCGATCATAAACTATATTTTTGGCCAAAAAATTATTGTATGTGTAGAAATAATAAGTTTTAAAAAAGAAGTAGCTCAATTTACAAAACAATCTGTATTCGGGCACTGTTCAGAAGAGGTTGCAAAGTAATGTAAACACCTAACTTAATGCAAGTGTTAATAGTTATTTTCACGACTCGAATCTGTGACATATAAATCATATGAAGATAATTCCAAGACTTCCCTTAAAATATTAAATTTTGGACTCACTAAATTATATAATATATGGTAGAATTAGGAAATTGAACCCAGACCGCAACGAAAATTGCCTAACTTGATAAGATTCCAGGAAGCAGCCGCTAAGAATTAAAATCACCACATATAATCCTACTACCTAAAATTATTATCCTCCTTCGTTATTTCTCTCTCTCTAATGGGTAATAATAATCTCTTTCATCTACGAGTCTTTCTTGGCTATGAAAAAAGCACCGACCTTCTCTTTGTATGTTGTAATTAGGGCTGATGGAGAGCTAGACTAACTTGGATATCCCTCTTAATTTCTTTCTTTCTTCTTTTTTGCTTCACTGTATATTTCTCAAACTGTACCTTATCATCAACTTTCCTGCTAAATGAGATAGAGCTCTTTCAATTTTAACCCTAGAACTATTTAACCACTCATCCTCTCTTATCACTCCGGGAGTCAGAAAGGTTGTGTACATATATATCAGTAGTCATTATTAGAACAACTCTTTTTCTCTTCTGTTTTATTTATCATTTCGTTTAGCTAGTTTCCCATCTTCAACTTCACATCTTCTCTAGATCTATACCTTGGAAAAGCTCTATAGTACTGGATGGTGTGTGCTGCAGATCATGAATTTTTTTACTAGTGGACGAGGGATCCAACAACAAACTGGCTCTTCAAAAGGTATGTGCCCTTTTTCTCTGTCTTCCTCCTCATCTTCAACATCCTCTTCTTATCACAACCACCACCACCACCAGCAACAACAGCATCGAGAAAGTACGGAGCTTATGTTGATGGATTCTTCCCCTACGGCTACCAGAAATCATGGCGACGACGATGAGGTTGCTGGCGGAGAAGTTCATCACCTAATTGAGAGGGAACATATGTTCGATAAGGTAGTAACTCCAAGTGACGTGGGAAAACTCAATCGTTTAGTCATTCCCAAACAGCATGCTGAGAAGTATTTTCCACTGGATTCCTCCAGCAACGACAAGGGAGGACTTCTCATGAATTTCGAAGACAGAAATGGGAAGCCATGGAGATTTAGGTATTCCTACTGGAATAGCAGCCAAAGCTATGTCATGACTAAAGGTTGGAGCCGCTTTGTCAAGGAGAAGAAGCTCGATGCTGGGGATATTGTCTCATTTCAACGCGGAGCTGGTGAATTGGTCAAGCATCGTCTCTTCATCGACTGGCGCCGCCGTCCTGATGCCCCGGACATGAATCCCATTATGGTGCCGCACCACTTCTCTAATTGGAATCACGGGCGCCTCTTCTTACAGCCATTCCAAAGGGGTCCGCCGGTACCATCGTTTACACAACAACATCCGCATTCACAACATTCCCATTATTTGCTGCTAGAAGCAAGCAGCCATATTCCTCAACAACAGTCTCAGAATTATCCGCATAGCTACGTCTATGGAATTGGTAATACTAGTCCAGCTTACTACAACACTTGTTTTAACAATAGTAGCATTAGCACTAATGCCACAGTGGTAAATGCAAACCCTCGTGCCGGCGGGTCAGGAAATTATGTCAGATCGGGAGCCACTGCTTCCCAATTACTATCACAACATGAGCTTGAAATAATGCAAATGCAAAGAGGTTGTAGTAGTGTTCGTGGAAGTATTGGGTGTGAGCCAATGGTGTTCAACTCGGTGCCGGTGGTTCAAGGTAAGGTGGCAGCAAAGCGGCTCAGGCTATTCGGAGTTAATATGGACTGCCCCATGGATCACTCGGACCTTTTTTCATCCTCAACTATCCCAACAACTTATTCTCACGCTCCCCACTTTTCTTCATCATCATCTACGTCTTCAACCCCTTCGGTCCAATTAAGGAATTTTAATAGCCCACTCGAAGTAGTACCCTCTGATGAAGAATCGTCTGACAAAGGCAAGGCATCCATGTCCTTGGATTTAGATATTTGATCCATCAGCATCTCAAGGTATCATACCAAAGCCCATTCAAATTACAAGAAATACATTAAAAGACATAGAGAATTGAAGAGAATCTGGTAGGTGTTCCTGATCAGTGCATCACCCGTTGTCATAATATTGGCAAAGGAGGACGAAAAAAGTACACATTGGATGTTCCTTCATTTTGACTCAGTGTCATACCAAAGCTCATTCAATGTTAATTGGAAGTCTGGAGATAGAAAGATTTTCTAAGTTCAGTTCAATTTGTGTATATTAATTTAATACTCTAGTTAATCGAGATGATGAAATACTTTGCCAAATATTATGGCTAGATCCTCAGAATGCTGGTTATTTTATGTTTGATTTTCCAACCGCAGGGCAGGGTTCGATCCCCAAACTGTAGTCATGCCACAGTTCTCGTTGAGTTACTTGATCGATCAATGAGGAAAAAGAAAAGGAGGCTTGTTTTATGTATATGAGCGCTTTTTTCACTTGACCAACTTCTTCTATTTCGTTTTCTATCTTTTATCTAGTTTCCGTTGGTTGAAACTTGACATCTAACGTCGTCTTTCGTGACTTGTTTTCTCCAGTATTAGTAAGTAAGTTGCAGCATCAGCCTCATTTCAGGCTGATGAACGGTGATGGTGATGGAAAGGCTTGAACAAATTGAGGTTTCTTCCTTACGAAATATGAATAGTATTGGTTCTATTGCCTTTGCAAGGTATGTTCTTGTCGCTGCTTCGTTGTCCGTGTGTAACTACGCTCAATGTCATTGTTCCATACTTTCGGTAGCTTCTTCCTGTCAGCAGTCAGCAGCTACCCTTTTTCTTCTCAAGTTGCTGTCTGACTTTCGTTGATTCATTACTCTGCCAAAAAGCATATATCCCTCAGTACTTCGTTAGATGGAGATAAAAATAGTTTGCATGCATTTATATGACTGAAAATGAAGCTAAGTCTAAATAAAAAGTAAGCATCCAGTTCATATTTTATAAGTGAGCTACTTACTGCGGAATGTCCTATATGGACACGAAAGTTATACTAAGATGGCGATACAAGATCTTCCTATAACAAGGATGTGAGGATCTCAATTTTCAGTGAGACTTTATGCGCATGGTAAGCATTTCAATTGATATACACTCATGTGATAAGTGTTAAGGTATGCTCTTATGTTATAGATATTGAGAAGCTTTCATGATGATATTCGCAAGAGAGTAGAGTGATTGTTCAAACCGTATAAGCCATATACACAAGTGAGTAAAAGAGTGACTCAAGAAGGATCGCAAAACCGGGATGTCATACATGAAACTTGATACCACATAGGTAAACTTTACGACAGTGCATGCATAGGCACAAGCAGGCAGATGTTGTCCATTTAAATAAAACATTCTGTGAAAAATTCATCGGATATAGTTCCTATTTGAGAATTTTAGGAAAGAAAGTGGGAAGTATTAGTCCTCGAGTTATAACCCCATTCAAGCACGTATTAATAGAACTTAATTCCACAAGAGGATGTAAATAAGAGAATTTGTGATATAGTTGATTCACGAACAATACAGCTCCTTCAAGGAGTAAGTACACAAAAGTCTTTGTGACTCACGTCTTATTAAGACCATATTTATGAGGACTCTTTAATATAGATGTACATATACAATAAGAGTATGTTGGTTGTGCTAAGTAGTGACTTACTTGGTGACTTTAGGTTGATAGGGTAATAACTTAATCGATATCCCTCGACTCCACATACCTAACGCACATTGGTAACATACTGTTATACTACATGATCTGGTGGTACAGAGACATTAATAGGAACAAGGGTACTCCACTTAGCAATATGTTCTGCCAATCTCTCCATGGCTCGATACATTCTTCTAACAAACGTTTGGGCAATCTCCCTCAAATTCAATAGTGGGTTTATTCTCTCTTTACTGCTTCCAAAATCATGAATTACCCATCTTGAGATTAAGACATAGAATGGAAATTGGCTCCCTATATTGAGCTCTATTGCACAATCTGGAGTATCAAAGAAGGGTGAAATTCTTAAAAATTTGAATAGCCTCCAACTTATAGATGTGGTCAACTACACACCGATAAGAAGAACTGTACTAGACACGGATCGGAGACATTCTAGGACACTTTAAAACTTGAGGCTTTGATACTAAGTTTGTCACACCCCAAAAACTAAGGAGCACGACCGGCGCTCAACCCGGTAAACCCGACTGAGCAAGCCTATTAGATTTCACTCTACCTAAACTAGTTCATGGATAAATTAGAGATGGACTCCATTAATCATACTTAATAAGTATTTCATTAACAACTTTCATTTCAGTTACATTAGCAACTTAAGACATAATTATCAAAATATTTCAAGTTTTATAAATCTTTGCCAAGCATCAATTCTTCTACTTTAATTCTAATATCCGACACCACCCACAACCTATCTATGAAGGCTCTAAATACATTTGAAGAGTGATGTAATATGGAAATGCCGGTAATAAGGCTCTGGCTATACCTCAAATATAATATACATGATGATCAAATGAAACAGGACCCCGAAACGAAGTGGGCCAAGTCAGCTGAAAGGATGATGCAGCACTAGCTGCGACCAACACTGCCTTCTATAGAAACACCTACATCCATTTAAAGACGTAATTCCCCCAGCAAAAGGGACGTTAGTGCCATTGAATAGCACCAGTATGTATAACTAAACACCATCTACTTAGAAAGAACTTTCATACAAAAATAAAGAAATCACAAGTATAACCCAAAAGCATTAAACAATCACAATACTATCAATAATAAAGAATCGTACAATTTCCACATCATTTTTCCATAGCCTTTAGTTTTGGGGCATTTCACACTATTCATCATTGTTCACAATACCACCGCTTACTTGAGGCGGTGTCCGATCTCGATCCGATTGGTTAGGTCGCCTTATTTGAGACATATACTTTAATCAGAATCTCATTTTTCCTTTTTTCGGAATTCATTCACAATACCACCGCTATCTTGAGTAGAGTTCGATCTCAGCCCGATCGACTAGGCCGCCTTACCAAGGCATTGTTCCCTTCTCATTAATCAATTTATTTCATATATATCATTTCATAGGCACTTGGGACCACAACTTACCACATCATTCTTGGCATTAGGCTACATTTTACATCGTTCCCAATTTCAATATTAGCTTTGCTATTTAGGATAGTAGGTTCACACAAAAGCAATTTAAATTTAAGCATAGATAAGACTTCATATAGATGGCACAACACTGCAACTTCAATCTAAATTTTAGGTCTTAGCATTTCAATACATAATTCATTTCTTTTGTCCCTTTCAAGTTATCAAGATAGCATGTTGATCATGTTGAGACACATCTTTCACGCATATAAGGTTACAACACCAATTCATGTAAAATAATAATCAAGGCAACAATGCAACTTTAACCTTACCATATTCACACAAACGACGATGAAGCTCAATTTCTAAAAGACGGGATTTTAGCCATACATACCTTATTTAAGTTTTTCTTAAGTTACTATGACGTTCTGGAAATTATAGCAATCCTCATCTACTTTGAGACATAACAAAATTGAACACAAATTAGGAAGGTATTTATAGTTTCAGCTCATTTGAGCATCTTATCAAATACTAGTTGAGCATCTTGATTTCAAATCTCTTTTACAAGGTTTCCTTCATTCCCCAACACAATCTTTACTTATTTATGTTCAACAATCTTCCCATAAACTTATTTTGTACATGCATGTATACATAATGCTATTACACCCAAGAATCATACCTTAATAACTCATCTTAAGCCCCAAACTCGAAATTAAAGTCTAATGTATAGAACTTTACCTCTTAGATAAAGAACATGTGATTGGGTTCTTTGATTCTTGAAGACTTAAGAAAGAGATGGGTGATTATGAAGTAGGCTCCTTCTCCCTCTCTTTATCTCTCTATATGCTCTCAACTCTCTTAAAATCAGTTGAAAATGACCTCAAACGGAGCCCCCAAAGACTATATATTGGAGTCGGGTTATAAAAATAGGAAGATTAACCCTCGGAATTCGGGTGTGCGATCACATAATGAATCGCAGAATGGGTATGCTGGCCGCAGACGCATCGCAAAACGTGGTGCCCAAAACTAGGCTACACTGGTCCAATTTGTGACTAAATTTGCAATTGCAGATTGATTATTTAGGTCGTATAATGGTTTTGCCATCGCAGAATTGACATTGGATTGCATTTTCTAACCTTTGGTAATTTGATCGGAACTTTGTGTAGGAATGTCCAACTAACAAACATTTTAAAGCGTTGGAAACTAGACTCAAAGATGTTTCATATGATAGGTTGTTCATCACATAAAACCTTATATATATTTAGATATGCTCGTTCAAAATAGGGACATGTGCGAACTCTTTTGGAATTTTTTGCCTATTATGAAATTTTCTAACATGACTTAGACTTAAGCCTCCCATTAGACTCCACATTACTAATTATAAGACTTATACACTTATTTACCAAACTCAATTAATGCTCATCATCTCAAAATTGGTGTCACATGATCCCCTTCTCTTTGCGATCATTCCCCAATTGATTTTTCCCTCATATCTATAACCAATTTTCCTACATATTAAATCTTATTTTCAAGATTTACTGTAGCAACCAGAATTTACTCAAATTCCAGCGCTATTCCTTCTGATAGCAGCAACATAGTTTTCGGTTAAGATCAATGGTGGAGATTTTATTCTATTCCTACGTTTTTTACGTGTTTTTGTAAGCTTGGCAGCCATGGCTGCATTGATCTCTCCCCAGCCTTTGGCTGTGGGAGAGGCAATTCAAAATCACGCCAAAACAGATCCAAAAGAAATTGCAAAACAGTCATATGCTACAACATTACTAGCAAATCAATCTGCTCCATCAAAGTTAGAGTTGTGTCCAGTTATTATCGATCATGGTAAAACTGTAATACAATTCACAATGGAAGAGGTTAATAACGTCATTAGGGAAGAAGGATTGCATCAGGCAGTTGTTCTAAAATTCTTTTATGGCAGACCTGATCTATCGGAAGTGCGAAGAATAATTTCGTCGCAATTCGATGTTCAAGGTCAATGTATCGTTGGGCAGTTGGAGTTTCGTCACCTGTTAATCAGGTTTGATCTCTTCAATGATTATGTTCACTTCCGTTCAAAGTCGACTGGATATCTTAAATCCAAAGGCGACGAATATTTCTTCAGAACATTCCCATGGACTTTTGGATTCAATCCGAAGGAGGAGATGTCGATGGTAGTCGTGTGGATTCCTCTTCCAGGTCAGCCACCAAATATTTTTGCTAAGAGATCGTTAATGTCTATAGCCTTGGCTGTGGGAAAACCTCTCGTTGTGGACAAGGGGACGTAGGATAGAACGAGACCTAGCGCGGCAAGAGTTAAGGTTATAATGGATCTTTTGGATAAACATCCTAAAAATGTCAAGCTGCAGATTCTAGATAGAAGCTCAGGTAAATCTGTCGAGTTCCATCAAGAAATAGTGTACGACAACTTTCCTAAGTGTTATACCTATTGCAAGCATCAAGGCCACGATGAAAAGGCGTGTAGAATTAAAAAAGAAAAAGGTGGAGCAGAGATGGTGGCAGAGGAAAATTTGGACAGTGATCTGCCTGGTATTGAGTGGATGATACTGACAAATTACAAGGGGAAGCAAGGGACTTCATAAATGCTAAAAAAAACTTGAAAAGGAACTAAGGATTTACAAAAAAAAATGGAGTGAAGGATGTGGTTGGTCCAAGTGGCCAGCTGCAGAACCTGGGATTGTAAAGGATGTTACGAAAAAGAATGTTGTTTTGAAGAATTCTCAACCTACTGTAAAGGATAGGGATAATGCAGATCAACAGGTTATGGCTACGAGTGTTGGGGATGTTGCCGTATCAGATGCTTCACAGGTAGCAGCTGCAGTTGAGACTATGGAGGAGGTATTGAAGTTGGATAAACGACCTTCTAAGCTATCTACAGGTGTACCTGTTTCCAATAGATATGCACGAACAAATGTGGAGACTGTAGGGGCAATGCAGAATGCTGCAGATCCTTTTCCTTTGAGTGCACACGCTGGGTAGTTGGTTGATCTTGATGGACTGCATCATATGTGCAATGTGCAGCCTACTGTGATTGAAGATGCAGGACTAGCAAATTTTTCTGATTCAATTACCACAGCTGCTGAAGCTCTTCAATGCAAAATACTCATATTGCTCTGATTGGTAAAAATCAGATGCCTGCTAATATGAATGACTTAACTGGAAATCAGTCGGATGTGGTGGATTTTGAACCTATTGTTGCATCAGGCTTAGCAGCAGCTGAAAATGCAAAAAGGCCAGACAAATGTTTGACAGACCTATATGCGCAGGATAAAGTTTTTGAGCAGCAACATTTGGAGCAGAAAAAGCAGAATCAAAACAGTGCAAGTTTTGGGCAGTCAAATGGTACAAATTCAAAGGCTCTGATATTTTGAAAGTTAACACAGAATCAATTGTGGTATCAGTTCAACCACTGGATAAGTCATCTGTGAAAAAACTAACTCATGTTTTAAAAATTACTGGACAACAAGGATGTATTGAATTGCATAAGCCTTCAGCTCTGGTTACAACCAATCTTTCCAATATAACAGAAAAACGCAAATAGCAGAGTTGCAGTTCAATATACACCAGCTTGTAGCAGGGGAGGAAAATGTTCCACCTCATTCATATCCAAATTTTATATCAGTTGATGGCTTTAAATGGACTGAGAAAAATGAAGAGGTGAAACATCACTGTGATGTTATGTAATTGGAGCTTGAAGCATCGTTAACAAAGGTTAACAAGAATTCCATCCTCGCATTTCATACTGAGGCAGTTCATGTAGGTCCTAACTGTCTGGAGGATCGACATTTAACTGAGAGTGATCACCAGGACACTGTGATGGAAATGCTTCAAAGAACAGCAAGTCCTGATTTGGTTCAAAAACAACACGCTGTCAATTCTTACACAAATCATGCTGCTGCAAATTTCCATAATACAGAATTAATACAATGTGAGTTTGATCCACAGGGGGGTGATTGTGGCAGATCACAACATATTCAAGCTAATAAACACATAAGGGAAGCTGCAATTGGCAATACCAATGAAGATGATGGAAAGGTCACTAGAGATAACTTGCAAATGGCTGACAGTTATCATCAAAATAAGTCATCAGACACAGCGACGTTGAATAAATATCCAATTAATGATCCAAATGCAAAGGATCAAATTGCTATCAAATATTTACAAGTTAACATGACGTCCAATGCCAATCCTAAGTTCAACCAATCTTTGGTCACAATGCCTCAATCATTTGAGTCAACTGACGAGCAACAACAATATGGGCAACAATCAATCTCCATTGGCAACAACAAAGAAATAGTTCAAGCAAATATGAGGAAGCTTGTCATCAACTCGAAATTGTGGAAAGACCAACGAGAGTATGATGACGATGAGGGATGGGGTGTCGGTTTTGCTGCTTTTTCATCAGAAGAAGACGATCAAGAAACTGATCAGGATAGTGAAGGAGAAGACTTTGATGTTCCAATCAAACAAAAATTCAATGGGAAACCTGCAACATCAAAATCGACCAATCTGAATCGTCGAGCATCTGCGGCAACTACAGCAAATCAAAACAGCAAATTGAATCATAACGCTCCAGTTTTTGTTCCAACAAATACTGCAAAAGCAGTTAGTTCAAATACACCAATACCAAAGATCGACAAACTTGTAACGGGAGTTCACTTCCAACCAAAACAACACTCAGCTGAAAAAAATGTTTTTGATCGAAACACAGCAAAGCTGGAAAAAACTGGGCAGAATCAGTTTGTCGCAACTAAACCAGCCAGTACTTTGGAGGAGAGGAAATTTGTCGATGGAACGAGGTTGGATTCTAGTCACATTTCAGAGCAGCAGCAAGAGGATGCAAGTAACTCTTCTTCTGCGAAATGCAACACAATAGCAGTTTCACAGGTGGGCAAGCTCCATATTGTAACAACTAATCCTTTATTCTCTTTAGAAGAAAGACAACTACTGGATGCGATGTTACGTACAGATCCGTTAAATGTTTTAACTCTTGATAATTCCAGCACAAGTCATGGAAACATGAGTAGGAACAAATCGCAAAAATAAAGGCAAAACAAGGCAATTTCGGGTAATGTACAAGCTGAAAAAGCATTGTTAATTCAAGGCGATTTTCAAGATATGCCAAACCCAATATTCACAAGTAGACATATTTATGAAGAAGGGGAGGAAGAGGATATCTTAAAGAAATGTCAGGCCGACGCTTCAAGAAATGGTGATTTGTCACCATTGCATAGTGAAAGAAATAACAAGTCGCGTGCAAGGAATAGAAGCGGGGACGACAGGGTAATTGAAGACGCATTCATAAGGAGACCCCCCATGAGAAACGCAAAACAAAAATAGCTCAATCAAAAAATATCTCCAAAGGCCAAAAAACCATGAACTTTGAAGTATTTTTGGAAGAAGTTGTGGAGGAAGACATCAATATACAAATGGAAGTATTCACAAATCTAGAGAAAAGAGAGCACCATGGTGGTTTCTTCGTCTCTTTATTTTACCATCTCGTTAGTCTCATAATTTGTAATATCATTACAGAGTACGTTATAAACTTTGTGATGATAAATTCTTAGTTCTTGCTTCTTCGTTCTTTTTACATGCTTGCTAGTAGATGAGTCTTTTATTTGCCTCAACAGAATTAATAGGATAAGGCTTACACTGGTTTTTTTATATGGGTAACAACACCGGTGCTACCCTTTATTTACTTTTCCTAATTGTTGTAATTTTCTTTTTGAATATTAATAAATTCGAGCCCTAGGCGCTTGCCTAGTGGATTGCCCAAAAAAAACAAATTAATGCTCATCATGGTAATAGCACATAAAATATAATTAGCCTACATGGTACCACGAAATTCTAATTTACTTAGCGAAATTTTCCATGGCCTTACAGTCAGTTCAAAGACGGTTAACTTTTCTTTTTGTCTGCTTTTCAACTATCGTCTTACATTTAATCAATATTGAAAATGCCTCATCTTTTGTTTTCAGAAAATACACCAATATCATCCTTAAGTAATCATCAATCAAAGTCATAAAATACCTGGCACCACTCTTGGATGGAACTTTGTTTGGACCACAAAGTCTGAATGTATATAATCTAACTTGTCTCTAGTCTTGTGCTCGGCCTTCTTGCTAAACTTTACCCTTATCTGTTTACGAAATACACAATGCTCACAAAATTCAAAACTTGATTTTTGTACCCATTCAGCGAAATTCGCACACTCAACAAAGATAATCTCGTATCACCCATATGACCAAGCCGCAAGTGCCACAACTGAGACTAATTTAGATCATTTTTCTCAGAAGCTACAACTATATTAGCCTGAAGATGATATAGTTTAGAATACATTTTACCCTTCATGAGTACCATGGAGCCTTACACACATTAAATATTCCATTCTTGGAGTGAAACCTATACCTTGATCATCCAATATCGAAAGAGAGATCAAAATTTTTTTTTATCTGGGGAACATGCCAACACTCAATATTTCTGATAATTTCATCGAACATTCTAAATCTGATGTTACCAATCCCCTCAACTGGTAATGGATTATCATCTCCATGTAGACAGTCCCATTGATCTACTTGTTGTTGGAAACACGTTCTCAATGCAATATACTAAAACGTGTGTTCTTTTGTATAGGTTTTGATGAATGACAAACGAAGCGAAAATTGATATATGACGAAGTTTAAGAAACAAGCGCACAATTGATATACAACGAGATTCAAGCTCAAGACAAAGTTTTATAGTTTAATTGAGTCATTCTTAATTGTGATCTTGATCCTACAACTTGACTCGTAACATGGCTTCTCTCATAAAACTATAAAATCATGCATATTTAATTTAATGTCAAATGATTTTAAATCATGCATATTTACAGTAGTCAAAATAATTTTTTAGACATGCCTTAAAAATATGGACTAAGATAATCGATTATGTACTTATGATAATCGATTGTTTTAAGCCAAGACTGCATGACAATCGATTGTGAACTAATGACAATCGATTGTGAGTAAGACAGTGAGCATCAGGTTTTTCAAACCTGCATGACAATCGATTGTGAACTAATGACAATCGATTGTGACTGAGGCAGTGTCCATCAAAGTTTTTCAAAACTCAGAATAATCGATTATGAACTAATGGTAATCGATTATGTTGAGACAGTGTCTTCCAGTGATTTTCAAATTTATTAAATAATCGATTGTTACATTGAACAATCGATTGTCAAAGAGACAGTGTCTAAAATGTTTTTCAAAAACTGATAAGTAATCGATTGTTGACTTTGTGCAATCGATTGTGAAGCTGACCGTTGTCGTAAAGTTTTCAAGTACCGTCAGGTAATCGATTATTGATTCTATATAATCGATTGTTTTGATTAAAATACGGAAAAGATTTTTTTAACGTTATTGGGTAATCGATTATTGATTTTGTATAATCGATTGTTTTGATTAAAATCCGGAAAAGATTTTTTGAACGTTGCTGAGTAATCGATTGTTGATTCTGGACAATCGATTGTTTGTGGTAAAATCTGGAAAGGATTTTTTGAACGTTGCCAGTAATCGATTATGGATTGTAAGTAATCGATTATCAAGCGTAAAATCTGGGATTGAATTTTGATCTGACTGGCAGACAATCGATTGTTGGGGTTTGACAATCGATTGTTAGTGAGTAAAATCAGCAACTCTTAATTGGCAATTAGGCAACGGTAATGCCAAGTTTTCAACTATAAATACAGCTTCATTTCAGTGTTTTAAACACAACAACATACTACAACTGATCATTACATTGCTATAAGCTTGCATACTTTTGTTTATCATTTTATATTCAATTTCATAAAGCTTTTGAGAGCCATATTCTTGTCCAAAGTTGTTGTGATCTAGAGCTTACTTCCTTTACTCATATCTACTCATTAAGGAGTATTTTGTTTGAGTATTTAGTGTTTTATACACTTGTAAGAGAATTGTGATTCTCTTGTTGTAAGGAACTTGTGTTTCCTTGGTTGAAGTCTTGGAGTGTTGTATCTCCGAGCAAATGTGTTAAGGCTGGTGTCCTTAAGTTGTAAAGGTTTGTTGAGCACCCGTAAGCTTAACAAGTTAGTGGAAAATCTCGAGAGAGTCTCTCGGGGACTGGACTAGCCACGTGTTGGTGGTGAACCAGAATATATCGGTGCGTTCTTTCCTTTTTGTTTATTTAACGCACTTATTTATTTCCTGCAAATTTTAATTTCCGCAAGTTTACGCTAAATTATTTTATAACGCTATTCACCCCCCCTCTAGCGTTAAGCGTATTTTCTAACAATTGGTATCAGAGCTCAACTCTCTGAAAACTTAACAGTTTGAGAGAACCATCCATGGCTTCTACTCGTGATTCTTTTGCAGGAATTGATGAAGGACAGTGCTCCACACGACCACCTCTATTCAACGGTACAAATTACACGTACTGGAAGGAGAGGATGAGGATCTTCGTTCAGTCCAACAGCTTTCACCTTTGGAAGGTGATAATGAAGGGAAACCAAATTCCAACAAGGAAGGTGGAAAACGAATAGGTTCCCAAGTCCGAGGATGAGTATGACGCGGATGACATCCGAAAGGTTCAAAATAATGCTAAAGCAATTAATTTATTATATTGTGCTGTTAATGCTGACGATTACAGGAAAATATCGTGTTGCACAACGGCAAAGGAGATGTGGGACAAGCTAGAAGTTACGTACGAAGGTACGGACCAGGTAAGGGAAGCAAAAATTGATTTCCTAACCCATTCTTATGAATTATTTCACAAGAAGGAAGGTGAAAAGGTGGACGAAATGTTTGAGCGATTTTCAATAATCATAAATGACCTACATGCTCTCAAGAAAACATTCACGGATAGAGAGCTCGTTCGAAAAATTCTTAGAAGTCTCACACCGGCATGGAGATCAAAGGCCAACGCAATTCAAGAATCCATTGGCGTTTCAAACGTCACCATCAACGCACTAAGAGGTAACCTTATGACCTATGAATCTACTATTATTAACCCTTTTGTTGATGATCAAAGGAGGCAAAGAATAGCTCTAAAGGCGAGCACAAGCCAACCGCAAATTGATGAGGAAGGAGACAACGAGTTTGGACTCGTTATCAAAAAATTTCAAAAGTTCATGCGCAAGGAGTATGAACGCAAGGGCAAAAAGCAAGACGAACAAATCAAGTGCTATGAATGTGGTGAAACCGGGCACATCAAATCAAATTGCCCAAACATCAAAAAGGAGAAGAAACCTTTTAAAAAGCAACGTGCATACATTTCTTGGGGAGGCGACTCCGAAGATGAGTCAAGCGAAGGAGAAGAAGACGAAGCAGCAAATCTTTGCCTTATGGCACAAGAAGACAACAAAGATGAGGTATGTCAAATTTCGTCTAAAAACTTCTTTACTCTTGAAGAAATGCGAACTGCTTTTGATGAATTATATGCTGAGTTTATTAAGGCTTCAAAAACTGTTAAGGGCATAAAAGAAAACGCTTCATTAAAAGAAAAGGATTTTCAAAAACAGCTTTCTTTGAAAGAAAAGGATTTAGAAAAAGTGGTTTTAGAAAATGAAAAGCTGAAAGAGGAAAACAAGTTTTTTGGAAAAAGAAGCGCCGATAAGCCCGAAAGTTCTACTAAAAATTGTTCTTCTTGCTTGCATCTCAAAAATGAGGTAGATAGACTCAAAGGTAACTTAGATAAGTTTAATTCTTCCCACAAGAATTTGAATGAGGTCCTTGTTATTTTGAAATCAACCAAGCATGGCATAGGATTTAAGAATGAGGTTAAAGAAAAGGTTGAAGCCAAACCCCAACCACCTAAGGCTCAACCTAGGACTAATAAAACAAATGCTTATCCTAGAAATAGCAATCCTAGAACCAATATGCATGCTAGACAAAATGTTGAACATTTTAGGAGACCTAGAAATGACTTACCACCTAGAAATAGTTACCCTAGAAATGATGCATATTTTAGGCCAAATGTTGAACCTTTGAGAAGACCTAGAAATGGCCTTCAACCTAGAAACAATCACTCTAGAAATGCTGCCCATCCTAGAGCTCATAGTAGGAGAAATAACTCTCATGAAATGCGAAATAGTCATAGTGTTCAAAATAGAGTAAGAAATTTTCATCTGTCTAGTTACTATGAACCTAGAAGGATGCATAACCCAAATGTGACTTGTCATTATTGTAGACGTATTGGTCATATTGCTCCTGCATGCTTTACACGTCATAGACATATTACTCAATCGCATCATTATAATATGCCTAACCCCCAAGGACCCAAGATGGCATGGGTACCTAAAGAACATTAATTTGTTTTGTAGGTGTGCTTGAAGGGATCAAGTGTACTATGGTACCTCGATAGTGGATGCTCCAAGCATATGACGGGAGATGAATCCAAATTCCTTCAATTAGAGCACAAAGAAGGAGGAAGTGTTATTTTCGGTGATAACAATAAAGGAAAGATCATCGGCATCGGCTCGGTCGGTAAGGATGAAAATTCCTCTATTAAGCATATATTACTTGTTAAAGGATTAAAGCATAATCTCTTGAGCATAAGCCAATTGTGTGACAAGGGAAATCTTGCTTTATTTGATTCGGATGAATGCTTAGTGTTCAGACGTAGTGATTTCAAAATTATCCTCCGTGGTTTTAGAGTGGATAATATTTATATGGTTGATCTTGCTAATTCCTCACCTGATTATGTTGATTGTCTAATGAGTAAAGAGGATGATACTTGGCTATGGCATCGTAGAGTAGCACATATCAATATGCATCTTTTGAACAAATTGATTTCTCAAAACTTAGTTGTTGGTCTTCCCAATTTAAAATTTGAAATTGACTCTATTTGTGACTCGTGTCAAAAGGGGAAGCAAACAAAAGCATCTTTCAAATCTAAAAATATTGTTTCAACTTCTAGACCATTGCAATTGCTTCATATGGATTTATTTGGTCCCTCTCGCATTGAAAGTCTAGAAAGAAATAAATATGCTTTTGTGATTGTTGATGATTACTCGAGATTTACTTGGACTTTATTTCTTGCCAATAAAAGTGATGCTTTTCAAAATTTTAAATATTTTCTTAAGCGTGTTCAAAATGAGAAAGAAACAACCGTCACTTCAATTAGAAGTGATCATGGGGGAGAATTTGATCACAATCTCTTTGCGGACTTTTGTGATGAACTCGGAATCGAGCATACCTTTTCCACTCCACGTACACCACAACAAAATGGGGTGGTGGAAAGGAAAAATAGGTGTCTCGAAGAGATGGCTAGAACCATGCTCGACGAAGCTAAGATACCCAAACATTTTTGGGCGGACGCCGTGAGTACCGCTTGCTATGTTCTAAATAGAGTAGTAATTCGGCCGATACTCATGAAAACCCCCTATGAACTTTATAAGGGTAGAAAACCAAATATTTCCTATTTTAGAGTTTTTGGTTGCAAATGTTTTGTTCATAACAATGGCAAAGACCAATTGGGCAAATTTGATGCTAAGTCTGATGAAGGTATTTTCATTGGATATTCCTCACGTAGTAAAGCATATAGGGTCTTTAATAAAAGAACCCAAATTGTGGAGGAATCCCCTCATGTTGTATTTTCCGAAAATAATGCTCGCTTGGCGAGAAAGGATTCCGGTTTTGATCTTGCAGGTATCTTAGATAGCTTGAAAGACAAAATACAAGAGGAACCACCCAAGGAAAATAAAGATGAAACTGAGGAAAAACCAACGGAAGAAGCGCCACAATTGGAAAAAGAAACAAAAGTGCCAAATGAGTGGAGGACGATCAAAGATCACCCTCTTGAACAGGTAATTGGAGACGTTGGAGACAAGGTAAGTACCCGAAACTCTCTCAAAAATACCTTAGAACATACTGCTTTTGTTTCTCAAATTGAACCCAAAACCATCTCAGAAGCAATTGGGGATGAATTTTGGACCTTGGCAATGCAAGAGGAGCTTAACCAATTCGAACGCAATGACGTTTGGGATTTGGTGCCAAGACCCGAAGGTCACACCATAATTGGTACGAAATGGGTTTTTCGCAATAAACTAGATGAAAATGGTATAATCACTAGAAACAAAGCTAGGCTTGTAGCAAAAGGCTATAATCAAGAAGAGGGTATTGACTATGAGGAAACATATGCTCCCGTAGCTAGATTAGAAGCTATTCGCTTATTGCTTGCATTTGCCTCCTCTATGAATTTTAATTTATATCAAATGGATGTGAAAAGTGCTTTTCTAAACGGTTTTATTCAGGAAGAAGTTTATGTTGAACAACCCCCCGGTTTTGAAGATTTTAAATCTCCCAATCATGTTTTCAAACTCAAAAAGGCTCTTTATGGTTTAAAACAAGCTCCCCGAGCTTGGTATGAAAGATTGAGTAAGTTTCTTTTGGAAAATGATTTCATTAGGGGGAAAGTTGACACAACTCTCTTTGTTAAGCATAAAAACAATGATATTTTGTTAGTTCAAATATATGTAGATGATATTATATTTGGTGCTACTAACAATGTTTTATGCAAGGAATTTTCCGATTTAATGACAAGCGAATTTGAGATGTCTATGATGGGTGAGTTAACATTCTTTTTGGGATTACAAGTAAAGCAAATGAAAGAAGGTACATTCATTTGTCAAACCAAATATTGCAAAGAATTGCTGAAACGATTTGAGATGAACAATGCAAAAGAAATGGCAACTCCGGTGAGCACATCCGATCATCTAGACAAAGATGAGAAAGGTAAGGAAGTCGACACCAAAAAGTATCGAGGTATGATTGGCTCTCTTCTTTATCTTACTGCTAGTCGTCCGGACATTATGTTTAGCGTGTGCTTATGCGCTCGTTATCAATCGTGTCCGAAGGAGTCTCACCTTACTGCGGTAAAACGGATTTTAAGGTATCTTGTTGGTACTACAAATGTGGGTCTATGGTACCCCAAAGGCTCTTCATGCCAACTTGTTGGCTATTCCGATTCCGATTTTGCTGGATGCAAATTGGACCGCAAGAGCACTAGTGGCACTTGCCATTTGCTCGGTAGCTCTCTCGTTTCTTGGTTTAGCAAGAAACAAGTAAGTGTTGCGTTGTCCACAACCGAGGCTGAATATGTAGCCGCGGGGAGTTGTTGCGCTCAAATCCTATGGATGAAACAACAACTCTTGGACTATGGCCTAAGTCTTAATCATATCCCTCTTAGATGTGATAATACTAGTGCCATATGCTTGACGAAGAACCCCGTTCTTCATTCGCGAACGAAACACATTGAAATTAGACATCATTTTATTAGAGATCACGTTCTCAAAGGCGATGTCGAAATTGAATTTGTTGAAACCAAAAACCAATTGGCAGACATCTTTACAAAGCCTTTAGAGAAAGAGTCCCTCTTCCGAATTCGCAGTGAACTCGGGATCCTTGACTCCACGTTGATCTAAGTCATGCATTGCATTTTTTTACATGATTTCTAACTTGAGCGTCGGAGACGTCTAATTCTTTCTTGCAGGTATCACCCTAAAAGTAGGGGGAATTATAAAGCATGACACGCAAGAATCGAGTCTTCTTCAGAAAAATCTGTTTCCCTCATCTAATAATCGATTATCTCGTATCAATAATCGATTGTAATGCTATCATTTGAGCTATTATACTCTCTTTAATTAATCACACCTTCTTTCCAATAAATAAACAAGGTTTATTTCATCTTTGGCATCTTATTTTTATTTTTGCTAATGGCAAAAGGGGGAAGATAACGGGTATGATGCACTCTCAAGTTATAAGCTTAAATTGAGGGGGAATTGTCAAATTGAGGGGGAACAAATTGCATACTTGTTGCATGTATATACTTGTCTTGAATCGTCAATATAAATTGCTTGTCTTGCATATCCCGCTTAATGTTTGCCATTATCAAAAAGGGGGAAATTGTTGGAAACACGTTCTCAATGCAATATACTAAAACGTGTGTTCTTTTGTATAGGTTTTGATGAATGACAAACGAAGCGAAAATTGATATATGACGAAGTTCAAGAAACAAGCGCACAATTGATATACAACGAGATTCAAGCTCAAGACAAAGTTTTATAGTTTAATTGAGTCATTCTTAATTGTGATCTTGATCCTACAACTTGACTCGTAACATGGCTTCTCTCATAAAACTATTTTCCAAAATCATGCATATTTAATTTAATGACAAATGATTTTAAATCATGCATATTTACAGTAGTCAAAATAATTTTTAGACATGCCTTAAAAATCTGGACTAAGATAATCGATTATGTACTTATGATAATCGATTGTTTTAAGCCAAGACTGCATGACAATCGATTGTGAACTACTGACAATCGATTGTGAGTAAGACAGTGAGCATCAGGTTTTTCAAACCTGCATGACAATCGATTGTGAACTAATGACAATCGATTGTGACTGAGGCAGTGTCCATCAAAGTTTTCCAAAACTCAGAATAATCGATTATGAACTAATGGTAATCGATTATGTTGAGACAGTGTCTTCCAGTGATTTTCAAATTTATTAAATAATCGATTGTTACATTGAACAATCGATTGTCAAAGAGACAGTGTCTAAAATATTTTTCAAAAACTGATAAGTAATCGATTGTTGACTTTGTGCAATCGATTGTGAAGCTGACCGCTGTCGTAAAGATTTCAAATATCGTCAGGTAATCGATTATTGATTCTGTATAATCGATTGTTTTGATTAAAATCCGGAAAAGATTTTTTGAACGTTGCTGAGTAATCGATTGTTGATTCTGGACAATCGATTGTTTGTGGTAAAATCTGGAAAGGATTTTTTGAACGTTGCCAGTAATCGATTATGGATTGTAAGTAATCGATTATCAAGCGTAAAATGTGGGATTGAATTTTGATCTAACTGGCAGACAATCGATTGTTGGGGCTTGACAATCAATTGTCAGTGAGTAAAATCAGCAACTCTTAATTGGCAATTAGGCAACGGTAATGCCAAGTTTTTCAACTATAAATACAGCTTCATTTCAGTATTTTAAACACAACAACATACTACAACTGATCATTACATTGCTATAAGTTTGCATACTTTTGTTTATCATTTTATATTCAATTTCATAAAGCTTTTGAGAGCCATATTCTTGTCCAAAGTTGTTGTGATCTAGAGCTTACTTCTTTTACTCATATCTACTCATTAAGGAGTATTTTGTTTGAGTGTTTAGTGTTTTATACACTTGTAAGAGAATTGTGATTCTCTTGTTATAAGGAACTTGTGTTTCCTTGGTTGAAGTCTTGGAGTGTTGTATCTCCGAGCAAAGGTGTTAAGGCTTGTGTCCTTAAGTTGTAAAGGTTTGTTGAGCACCCGTAAGCTTAACAAGTTAGTGGAAAATCTCGAGAGAGTCTCTCGGGGACTGGACTAGCCACGTGTTGTGGTGAACGAGAATATATCGGTGCGTTCTTTCCTTTTTGTTTATTTAACGCACTTATTTATTTCCTGCAAATTTTAATTTCCGCAAGTTTACGCTAAATTTTACTATAACGCTATTCACCCCCCCCCCCCCACTAGCGTTAAGCGTATTTTCTAATACTTGTAAGTTGCAAACCAATTATTATATGAATACATGTGGAAAGTAGCACCAAAATCAAGAACCCAGAAATTCTACTCATGATTAGAACTCACAACAGACTTCCCCTACATAATCATTATTATTAGATTTATTGCTAGTGTCAACATTATTTGCCAAATTATCTATTTATTGCTTCCCTATTTTCTGTTTCAGCTTAAAATAATCTCCCTTGTAGTGACCTTACCCCCATCCCCCCGTACTTATAACAGTTCTGCTTCCTTGCTCTAGACTTCAATCTAGCAATTGACTTTTCTTGTAAAGTCCTTTTGTTGCGTTCTTCCTCTACTCACAATACCTTACCCTCAGTTCTGTTGTTTGGAATGCTCTTTTTCAACTCTTTAAATTTAGTGCATTACTAATATCTTTCAGTGAAATATTGTCTCTCCCATATAGCAGCGTATCGGCAAAAGTATCATAATATGGTGGTAAAGAACATAACACAATCAAGGCCTTATTCTCACTCTGAATTTTGTACCATTACTAAGAAAAGTGAGTAGGAATTAGTCCTAGATAACTACTTATCTATCTCTTCTGCACGAGGAAAACCCATATTTCCTCTTTCAGGTTAGGCTCCCTTTGCTCGAACGAAAAAGGGGTCTGATCGTGTGCCTGTTAAAGAATGAGCCGGCAACTCATAGGCGGTGGCTTGGTTAAGGAAACCCACCGGATACATAGTGAAAGCGAATTTTCATAAAAAATTGATTCCCCTTGGATAGATTAACAGTTCCTTCATAAAAATGAAAAAAGGAATATCGACGTAACAACGAAATTTGACCGCTTCTGTAAACGACTAAAAATCATGTCGCTTCATACACATCTTTTGCTTGTTAACAAATTTTAGCCATAGATGAAACCATTCCTTAGAGCGGAAAATACATACAATTTTTAAAGAAGAAAATAGCAAGTTGATTACAGATCCACCAACTATATTAACAGAGCAAATGAGAAGCAACAATAAAACCCTAGGTCCACATGAATAAGTAATCAAAACATAGAGAAATAGAGAAGACCTGGCTAAACCTTGTTTAGATATGGAAGTCGATATCATCAAAGGCGCAACAGGGGCGGAATAAATGCTCGCCATCGTACTTCGTCAGAGAACATAAGCTTCGTAATTTCTTCACAATCAATGCCTCCGTCTAACTGGACAATCAGCAGTGTTGGCAAGAAAAGGAGAACGAAAGAGAATATGAGAGCAGAGAAAAGGAATTCTGACAATAATCTGCCGATACACCGACGACAATTTGCTCTAAAATGGTTGGTGGAAAAGATGGAGATATTGTGCCATCTCCATCTGGGTTGGACAGGGAAGGGACCGGATCTGACCGGTATAACCCGGGACCAGACCGGCCCGGTTACTAAGGGCCGGGGTGGGCTGGGTTCGAGGGATAGGGGGTTGGTCCGTTTGAATTTTTTTGGGGTTGGAACCGGACTGGACCGTCCCGGTTTGTGTAAACAGTACCGTGAATCGGTAGGACCCGTCCGGTTCAATGGTAAAATTTTTTTTTTTTGATTTTTTAATTTGTGGGGCCCACATTACCGTTGGCAACGGTACAGATCCGTTGGCCAACGGATAATTTTGCAAAAATTGCCATTCTTTCATTATTTTTTTGTATTTGTTAATTTACAATATTAACCCTTCTTAAAATCTATAAATACCCACATCTCTTCTTCATTTCTTCACTCAAAATTCTTATCTCAATCTCAATTCTCAAATTATCAATCTCTCTTTTCCCTTCAATTTGCAAGATTTCATATTCTAAATTTATAATTTTATTTGTCTCTCTTTTCCCGAATTTAATTTATCGCAATTTGTCATTCGGAATTTGAAGCTTGAAATTCAAAATTGAAATACTTGCTTGACGTTTGTTCGTGGTAACACCAGATTTGCATAATCAAGTGCTCAATTTATTGTCGAATTCGGTGCATTCCCTCCAACTCTTTCTCTTATTTAATATTTTAATTGCATATTTAATTTTATCTTATATTTTTATTTTTACAATATGTTTAATGCTGCTAAAAGAGGGCGTAGAAAAGTTACTGGTATGGGTGAAAATAAAAAAAGATGTAGTCTTGTAGCTTCCGGTAGTAATAGTAATGACCCAATAACACATGTTTCTGAATCATCGCCTAATTTGCGAGATGTAGAGATTGATTATGAACAATTACAAGAAGATTTTGGAATAGAAGATAATCAAATTGGAATAGAAGATGAGATACCACCTACACCTAGTAGTGGAAATGCTGGTAGTATTGGAGTTGGAGTTGCTAGTGCTACAATGGGTAGTAGACCACCAGTGGCTGCAACTTCTAATCATAAAAGAAGAAGTCCGGTATGGAATTTTTTTTGAAATAATAGAAGGTACTAATAGAGTTAAGTGCAAACTTTGTAACGAAACTTTTAAACATTTGACCGGAGGAAATTTAGGGGGGACTGGGACACTTACTAGACATATGACGTCTATCCATCCCATAGAATAGGCAATAATGGGGATGGAAGTCAAACAACTATTAGCCCTACTACTGGAGGTCTACTAAAATATGATAAAATGAGGGATCGTGAGGAATTAGCAAAAATGATTACTTTGGGTTGTTTACCTTTTTCTTTTGCTACTTTATCGTATCTTATTCTGTATATTTAAAGGATTTACAATCCTTTATTTAAAGGTATCCCTATAAGTACTTGTAGAGCAGATATCTTTAGACTTCATGGACAATATCAAACATACATACGCTATGTGTTTAGTCACCTTCCTTCTAAAGTATGTCTAACTTCTGATATTGGTCATGTTGTTAATGGAAATGATTATTTGACAATTACATGCCATTGGATTGATGATAATACTTGTATGCAAAAACATATTATCGCTTTTAAATATGATGAAGATCAGAGTCATACTGCTACGTTTATAAGTAGTACAATTGTTGAAATTGTTGAATTTTATAATCTAAACCAAAAAGTTTTGTGTATGTCTTTTGATAATGCTTCAATCAATAATGTTGCAGTTTCAATTTTAAAATTGCATTTGCAACCACCTCTTGATGATATTTTTCATGTTAGGTGTGCATGTCATGTTTATAATTTAATTGTTAAAAGTGGCCTTGATTTATTTTCAGTTGAGATTACTCATGTTAGAAGAGCAGTTGGTGTTATTCAAGGAAATAATAGACAATCTAGAATAAAAGAATTTAAGACTAAGTGTATCCAGTATCACCTTAAACCTAGATTAATGCTAGACGAAATTGTTACTAGATGGAATTATACATATATATTTTTAAAATGTTGCTACAAACATAGATTTCCTATAACTGAAGTTGCTAATGCACATTGTACTGATCCTAGGCGTATGTTAACAAGTGAAACTTGGGAGTTCATTAATGATGTTGTTAAATTTTTACATAAATTTTATACTGCTACTGTTGTGTTTTCTGGCGCATATTACCCCACTGTTACTATGGCTTTAGTACATATAGCTGAAATTTCTTTGCTACTATATGAATTTAAGAAGAAAGAAAAATATGTGGATGTTCTTGAAAAAATGCAAGCGAAATTCAAAAAATATTTCTTTCTAATTCCTCCGATTTACTTAATTGGTGCAATTTTAAATCCTTCTATTAAAATGGGTGATTGTCACCAATTAATGAATGCTTTATATATTTATATGGAGATTGGAGAAACTGAAACCCCAAATTTATATGATTCTATGAACAAGCTAAATGAATATTTACAACAACTATATAATTATCATGCAAATGAATGTGATAATACTGCTCGTGCTTCTGGCAATGTTAATCCCGCTATGCAATGTAGCAGTTCTGCTAATGTGGATGATGAAGGCCTTGATAGTTTTAATATTTTTTCTACATTTTCTAACACTCAAACCAGTAGCAGGAATATTGATGAGCTTCAATTCTACTTGCAGAAGCAAAAAGGAGCCACGCACAAAGGACTTTTCCCCGTTGGGATGGTGGCATGAAAATGAAAAGCAATTTCCTGTTCTTTTCGCTATGGCTCGGGACGTGCTGAATGTGCCAATTTCTATTTGTTGCATCCGAGAGTGCATTTAGCCAAGCAAGAAAACAACTTGGAGACACTCGCCACTCATTGGGAAGCAATGCTTTGGAAGTTTTAGTATGCTTCAGAGATTGGATTAGATCGGAACGAAGAAATCAAGGAAATGAAGATGTTGATAGCCCAGAAGACAAGGAACTTGGAGATATATTAACCCATGGAAACCCATCTGAATTTAACTCCCCAGAAGAAGGTCAATCGGTTCATATTTGATTATGATGAACTTGCTAGGGCGATGCAAAACATTTGAAATTACTAGTTTACTTGTTGTATTCATTCAATTATTACAAAGTATTAATATAATTATAACTTAATAGTTATACTTAATTCCAAAAAAAAAATTGAAAATATACTAAACCCGGCCCGGCCCGGTCCCCTTCAACCCGTAACTCGTATGGTTCAATTTTAACCCGAACTAACCCAGCCCGTTACGAACCTGTCACTGTTCAACCCGGACCGGCCCGGCCCGGAACCCGGACGGGTCGCAAAAATCACAACCTGGACCGGCCCGGTAGATCCGTTTGTCACCTTTGGGCACAATATAGGGTTTAGTAAATTGGGGGCGGGTGAGTGATGTAAGGGACTTCAATATGAAAAAGTGAGAAGTGTAATTTTTAATATATGAAAAATTAAAATTAACATGGCGCCGGTTCAAAAGCGCCACTTTATTTCTCGTACCATCGTTTTTCAAATGTCGAATTATGGCAGTTTGCAAAACGCCGTAAAATATGTGTGTTGTGGCGGGTGTTGAAAATCGCTGTATTAAAACCGCCGCAATTTTATTAATTTTTTGTAGTGGTTCCGAGAATCATATTGACTATTAAGATCGTGAGTCTAGTTCCAAGTTGAGATTGATTGTTCTAATCATAGCATCAAAGGATCCCTTGTAAGGCAACTTGGACTTCAGAGTAATTGTTAGTTCATGAATTGGACTGGGAAAACAAAAGCCATGACCATGTGCCCATTTCTATTTCTAACAACACCATTAGCGTCTGCTCTACCTTGGTTAGCCATGAAGCTTCCATATGTGTTGAGTTCCCATGACATTTCTTCTGGGTTTAACCATTTTTACCATGACACTTCTCAGTTTAGTCTTGTGGGATTCGGCCACTTGACAGACACTATTCCAGGTTCATTCCCAATCCATAGTTATACTTGTCTCCCATAGAGATTTTAACATGACATAAAATTTGTTGTAGATTCTAAAAATAGAAATTAAGTTCTTAACATATTTCTACCACATCTGACTTTCCATAGTTCTCAACTTAGGTTGGGCAATTTGGAGGAACTATTAATTGGCTTTGTCTATTTGTAGATCCTATGTATTTTCACAAGTAGGGTCTAGGAAGGATAATATGTGCATAACTTTATTTTTATCTTGTAAAGGCAGAGAGAATGTTTCCAATAAATCATCAACTTAGGAAAAGCATAATCACAACATTATTAAAAAGAAACACAATAGTGGACAAACCATGGAAAAAAAGTAGTGACAGAAGTAATACCGATAGCACCAAGATAATAAAAATACTTAAGCAAAAGAAACAACCGATAGCAATATAAATCTAAGTATAAGAAAGTAAGAGAATATTGTTGAATTAATGTAAGAAAAGAATAAACGTGTGACTATCCTAGTTCTCGACCTCCACATCTTTCTATCAACGACCATGTCTATGCGGCAGATGTATCATATCCTGCTTTATCACCTCTCCCCAATACTTTTTTGGAATTTATATGCTGGATAATGTTATTACTCTTCCCCAAAAGAGAAAAGCTTTCCTTGCCAACATCCGCACTTTTGTGGCAAGATCTATGAAATGGTATACCTTCTTTTTTCCAATATTGATTGGGCATCCTAAGTATGTGAAAGCAAACTAGAATTACCTAAATCAAGTCCATCTTCTACTTTTTTTTTTTTTTGTTAGTTCTCTTTTGTCCTTGTTGATCTCTTGCTAATCATCCGGTACCTTCATAGTTATCTAAATCAAGTTAGCAGCAACAAAATATTTATTTTTGCGTACTATCACCTTTTCTTTGTGGATAAAATGTCCATAGTTATGTTGATGAAAGCCATCCGTGTCCGCCATCTCAAATTTTTATTGAAGGTACAAATGTCTGCCGACAAAATGCAGCCTACATTCGATATATCTTACTATTACTCCCTTTGTTCCAATTTATATGAATATATTTTCTTCCATTCCATTGAATCCTTTTTAAATTTAGTAACAATGTAGCTTAAACTTACAATTATACCTTTAATGAAAAACTTTTATAACCACACAAATATTCTGCAGGCTTTTTTGACTTGTTTATGGCGATAAATTTCAGAAGTATTTATTATATCTTAAATTTTATGCTCAATCAAATAATTTACATAAATTACAACGGGGACAGTAATTAATACCTAATAAGGCTAACAACATAAGGCTAACAGCTACCTAGAGATTCCAAAGGGCCTTACCAAGTTGATCAGTGGAGTTGCCAAGCTTTAGGAGAAGATATGATGAGGCAAATATTTAGTAAGCTAGAATGCATACTAGTAGGTGAAGTTAAAATATACTTTTATGTAGCCTTGGGCCTAGGGGTCAGGTCCAGTCCACCCCTCTTTTGTAACATCTTTATTCTTTAATTTGTTATGTAAGATGTCCACCCAACTAGTTTAGAGTGGGTTAATTATACGGATACTGTTCCTCGAGTCGTGACAAGTAGAACGAGGAAATATTCCTTTTAGTCCAAAATAAGTAATTTTTTAATATTTTTTTATGATTCAAATTAAATAATTTTTTATATTTTAAAAATGGATTAGTTTTTTTTTCCTTATACTGTCCTTAGAGTAAATAATGTTAGAATATGTGTTGAGTGTTTATGTGAGATATTGTTCCTCGAGTCATGTCACGTAAAGTAGAATGAGGAAGTACTCCATCCAGTTCAAAATAAGTGATTTTTTGGGCTTTTTTTTTGCGGTCCAAAATAAGTAATTTTTCCAAATTCAAGAATGAATTAATTATTTTTTTCTTACATTGTCCTTAGAGTAAATAGTGTTGGAATATATGTTAGGAGTATTTGTGTGAGATAGCAAATGTTTATATGATTAATTCTATTGCTAATTAATACTAAAAGGTGAATTTTTTAATCTATATAAAAATATTTTTAAAAAAATTACATATTTTGGACCGTACAAAGTATGTTTTAATTTCTAAGTGAAATTGCTTGTCAGCGTAAATTCAAGTGAAGCTAATTGGGGGAGATTGAAATAAAATCTCTCTCATAATATAATGAGGGTTGGATCGTGTGGCTCAATTATGGTGCGGAAGCAGAATCCGAAACTTTTCTAACGTTTTTCTCGACAAAAAATATGTTTTTATTGTTAAAAAAAAGTTACCTAAATATATAATTTGCAGTACTATATTGTGAATTATTTTAACAAAAATTTTGCGATTAAGTAATTCGCAGTATAGTACTATGAATTATAAAAAAAATTACTAATTCGCAATACTATACTGCGAATTAAAAAAAATTATAATTTTGCCCCACCAATAATTAACTGACGTAACAATAATTCAAACAGATAAAACGTAGTCTTATATTGCAAATTCCTTATGCACCCCAAGCTCGGACTTACCTTATTTAAAGGCGTTTCAATTTTATGAAAATTCATTCAATACAAACTTCAAACTTCCGTTCATACTTCTCTCTTCTTCTTATCAATCATTTTTGTACAATGTCTGAAGAGCCAAAAACAAGGGTTACATTTAATTGGGGGGGCGGGGGAGGTGAGGTTGTGCTGGAGAATAATTCTGTGAGGTATAACTCACCTCCACAGTGTCATGTTAAATTTCCGCTTACTATGGAGTATGATAAATTAATTTCGTTGTTATGTAAAAAATGAGTATGAGGAAGCATTCGGTTAACATTAAAGTAACCGGTAAGTTTCCGTATTCAGTGACTCCATAGGGGTTTGCTTATTATTCTGAGTTTAACATTGAGGACGATGAAACTCTTAGAGATTTTTTGCGGATTCTGGATGAATACAGGGAATTTATTGTAATAAAATTATTAAAAATGTACGTCAAGGTGGAAGTTGTTCCCAATAATGAGGGCGTGCATAGTAGGGATAACTCCCAGTCATCGGATGGTTATTCTGGAGCAATTTTTACCGGGCAGATTGCTGATGAAAGAGCTTGCCTTGATTTAAACTTGTCACCACCGGCAAATGAGTAGCCACAAAATAGTTTTTCAACTTTATATAATCCATAAGATGACTGGTAAACTTAAATTTTACTATGCTTTAGCAATGATTATTTTATTTTTTAATTGGATTTATATTGACACTTACATTTTTCATAGGGGGTACCGTCCGGATATGAATTTTACAAGTTATGACCCCGTCCCTATTTAGAATATGCATAGCTCTGGAGTTGAGTACGGTGGTCCATCCGAGAGTCATCACCAATAAGAAAATATCCATCATGAAACGTCAAGACAGTATGACTTGTAAGTAAAGTGATATAGCTATAGCAAAAGTATTTATGTAGCTGGGTAACTTATCGTTTTGTTCTTTTTGTGCAGTGAAAACGAGCTTCTTGAAGTTCCTGACTCAAACAGTTGTTCATAGACGACGTATTGACTCGTGATTTGGCTGATGCGCAGAGTCAAGAAGATGATAGTGATTATGACAACAATGCGGATGAGTCTAGGGATGACACACCCTTCCATGACGAGGGTAATGAGGAGGAGGAAGTGAATGTTGAACCTGAGATGACGAGGGAGCATGTACCTCTAACTCTTGCCGGACAAAGAGTGTACGAGTATCACGTGCCATTTTATTAGCGGAATATTCCCTACCTTGATAATTTTCCAAGTATGTCAAACATGGATGTTCTCACAAGGGATGATGACGAAATTCGATCAGCGATGTGGGATGAGTTTAGACCAGTTGTTCAAAGGGCATGTATTTCCCCGATAAAGCTCGCCTAATTAGGGCTGTAAAAATCTAAAGTATAAGAGAGTGCAGTGAGATGATGGTAAGTGAGTCAACTACGGAGGTATACAAGGCTATATGTCGTAGGTGGTTTATGGGTTGTCACTGGATATTGCGTGCTAGCAAGAAGAATTCAGGTTTGTGGAAAGTGGGCAAATTTATTAGCGAGCATAGATGTGAAATGGGCACATTCAATGAGAATCACTTCAACTTGGATGTGGACTTGATTTCTCTTGTCTTGATTCCATATTTGAAAGTGTCCGTTAGGTTCAAGATTAAAGAATGTATTACAGTCGTCCACCAGGAGTATGGTTGTACTATAACTAAAAGAAAGGCATATCTCGGTCGCAAACATTCCTATGAACTTATTTATGGCGACTGGGATAAGTCTTTTTCAAATCTGCCCAGGTACATGAACGCACTGTAACACTTTAACCCCGGGATTTTTGTGGAATAGAGGTGTGAGCGGAGTTTGGACAGACCTGAATATATTTTCAGCTATGTGTTCTGGTCATTTAAAGCAGCAATTGATGGTATTGTGCATTATCGTCCTGTAATTTCTGTGAGGACGTGATTTTTGCCTCGATCAAAATGTTCATATAGAATCCATTACAATTAGGAATTTTTCTTTTAGTATTTGAATTTTTAGGAATTAATTGCATGATTTTGTGTTTATTTGTATTTGTTTTTTATTATTTGAATTTTTAAGAATTAACTGCATGATTTTGTGTTTATATGCATCTGTTCATTTTTAATTTATATAATTCATAAAAAATACAAAAATAGAATTTTTGCATTTAGCACTTAATTTTTACATTTTTCTTTTGGGTTATTAGTTAATTAATATCGAAAATAACAAAAAAAATTGGTTATTCTTACATTTGTTTAATTTCATTTTAAATTAAGAATTTAGGTTATTTTAGATGTTACTTAATTTATTTTGTGGAAGTTAAATATGTTTTAGTTTATTTTTATTTTTCATTATTAAAATCTGAAAAAATAATAATAAATAAATAAAATTTAAAAGGAGAAAAATATATAACTTGGGTCTCTCATTAAAGACCATAATTTGGGCTATTTTCTAGCAATAAAACCTGGACCAAAACCACTAGACTCATCAATTTAACCCAAACCCAAACCCCATACACGGTCCAGCCAGAGGAGGTCTCAAAATGACTTCGTTTGACATCCATTTGATCTCAGCCATTCATCTTTTTTATCCAATGGCCTAGATTTAGCCTCACACTTTTAATAAAAGTGTGTGAAACTCTCATAACCCTCAGAGACAAAAATCACCTTCCCCGTACCAAACTGACCTCCGGTATAACCACCGTCTCCCCATTGTCTCTCCGCCATCCGTCATCGGCCGAAAATCGCCTCTGCCGGCGGCGTAACTACAAATCCACCCAAATCAACACTACTTGTTCCCCGTCCTCTCCTCTTTCCAACCCCCCAAAGATCAACCCTCGAATCTCATCCAAACGCTTCGAATATCCATTCAAAGGAGCGGCTGATCCACCGTCCACGACGGTACCGGCTCCAATGGCTACCAAAAACACACCCCATACTTTCCTTTGCCTCCTCTACCCAAAAATGAACCTTGTTTCCTTCGAATAAGCATGAAACGTCTCCAATTTTAAATCTAATGTCTGCTCTACCAAAACCCTAAATCGAATTCCCAAATGAAGTTACAGGTTTGTTCTTACCAAAAACAAACATGTAACTTTATTTAGGGGTTCAATTCGAATCCAATAAAGACGCAGACCGAAAAAAAGGTTAAGTCCCTTTTTCTATTTGATCATAATCTTTGTTTAAGCTTTGTTTGGTTTTAGTCGTCGTTATTGGTTTATCCATGATTTTAGTCATTGATTTTTCTATTTATTTAATTGCACCCTTTTAATTTTAATCAACGATCCGGCTCTTTTGTTTCATCCATGGTCATTGTTTTATTATGATTCCTTTTAATTCCTTTTACTCAAATTTGTTTCTTTCTTTTAGCCTGGATTCTGTTTTAGGGTTCTAATTTCTTCTTATAGTCATATAAGTCTGATTTGGTTTTGTTATCAGTAGTTTGATTAGTAGTTGGATTTTACTAATAGGATTGCATGTAAGCTGTAGCTGTGCATTTTTCTTTTGAATATGTTAATTTCAGCCTTTTATTTGAATTCATGTCGATTAACTTGTAGTTGTGTCAGTTTAATGGTCCATTAGTCTCCGAATTTCAATATGAATTTCTGACTAGTAGTCAGATTTGATTGTTTTTTGGATATAGCTGTTAGAGTAAGTGCCCAACGCTAGATGGGGGTGAATAGCGTTTAACAAAAATCACAGGAATAAAATCGAAGTAAATGCGGAAATAAAAAGAGTAAGGAGGGAGAACACCAAATTTATACTGGTTCTCCACAACGTGTGGTTACGTCCAGTCTCCCGAGAGACTCTCTCGAGCTGCAACTAACTCCGTTAAGCTTAAAGGTGCTCAACAAACCAATACAACTTGAGAACTCGAGTCACACGAGCCTCAACAACGCTTGCTCAGAGATACCGCACTCCAAGACTTCAACCGAAGGAATGAAACCTTCCTTATTACAACAACAAGGGATTAGACTTCCCTTCAAGTGTATACAAACACTTAGTACTCAAGAACAGGACTCTCTTATAGAGTAGATATGAGTAGACTTAAGAACGCTCAAGAACACAACAATTTCTCCAAGATTTTGGCTCTCAAAAGCTATGAAATATGAATGAACTGAATGCAATGAAAGTATAATAGATTGTTGAAGAATTATTGTAGAAATGAGAGGTTCTGAGGTCTATTTATAGCCTTCAAGGATCAAGTAACCGTTGCTCAATAGTTAGACAAGAATTTTGAATTAAAGGCAGAATAATCGATTATCTTAACTGCATAATCGATTATCTTACTTCAACGTTCAAAAAACTAGTCGTTGGATGGCAACGGTAACTAGATAATCGATTATTCTCCAAAGGATAATCGATTATTCAACCTCTTTGTAGTTTCAAGTTCGGGCTGGAAACACAGGATAATCGATTATCAGAAAATGATAATCGATTATCTAAAGGTGATAATCGATTATTTGGACCTTCTGTAAGTTGGGGTTTTGCTACATTAGCAAGATAATCGATTATTGGAACATGATAATCGATTATTTAACCTTGAAAACCAACCCAAAAATCAAAGTGTTCCAAATCAAAAACCAAGTGTTGGAAAAGCTTGTTTATGGTATAAAAAATAAAAACCAAGACTTAGTTCTTAAAAACCAAGTCTCCAAGGTCATAAACGTTGCGTCACTTTGTCAAAGACGTTTTCCACGTGTTTAGACGACGACCATAAATCCAGTGTGGTTTTTATAAAATAATGATTTGGAATACGGTTAAATATGCACAGAAGTGAAAAACCAATGATAATATTTTAAAAACCATTTTGGCTAAATTGAAAACGTCAAAAACCATGACGATGTCTAGCCGACGTCTAGCCAACGTCTAGTCGATGGTAGCCGATGGTCAGATTTTTGGTTTGGGCACGGTCACAAAATTTCGGTCAACAAAAATATTTATGATATGCATGATTTGATAAAATTATTTTAGAGAGAAGCCAAGACTTGAATCCATTGTCGGATCAAGATCACAATGCAAACAACTCAATAATGTCTTCAATACATTTCTTCGTCTTGTTCTTGACTCTTCTTTACTTGGACTCTTCCTTGGTCCGTTAGCCATAATTTTTGCCTTGTTTGTTCAATGATATGTTCGTATTCACGACGATTTGGCCTTTGTCAACTTTGCATCCACGCCGGTTTGTCATTCATCAAAACCTACAAAAACGAACACGACTTTAGTTCAACGTCTTTGAAAGTGTGTTCCAACAATTTTCCCCTTTTTGATAATGGCAAACCGAGATGGGGATATGCATAGGTGTTTAAACGTTTGTGCCAAATGCGTAATGAGTTCCCCCTCAATTTATGCATAGCCTTTTTCTTCCCCCTTTTGACATTAGCAAAAATTTTATTGATTAATGGAATAAAGATGGAGTACTTAATGGAAGCATTAAAAAATTATTCAAAACATAAACTAAAGAGAAAGAGAGTCGAGCTTGAGCTCTAAAAGCTTCTAGGAGCTGTCGTCATCTCCGTCACTCGTCGCTGCTTCATCATCATCATCATCGTCACTGTCATCATCGGTTTCCGGAACCTCGTCAACATCTACCATACCCAAGTGCCCGTATTGAGTTCCACTTGACTCTCCCGGAAAGCCGGCGGTGGCTTGAGTATAGGCGTTTGAAAAGCGGATTATCTGAATTTTTGTCAAAAAGCGGCATTTGCTGAACCACTGGATAATCGATTGTGTCCTGTTTGCTAATCGATTTTCTGTTTTTTTTCCCAAAAACTGGTGCTTTACAGAAGCCTGAGATAATCGATTATGTTGCTCTGGATAATCGATTATCCTGATTTTTGCACCAAATTTTTGCAGACGCAGAAGCATTGAATAATCGATTATGGTAGTCTGATAATCGATTATGTGCTTCTGAAATTCCAGAAAATTTCCAATGCAACTTAAAATGGTTTGAATTTGTTCCCCCTGACTTTGTGGCCATTTTGAGACCTGCAAAAAAGAGTTAGACGTCTCCGACGCTCAAGTTAGTGATAGTTCAAATATTTCACAAATGCACGCATTAGATCATCATGGAATCACGTATTCCGAGATCGCTACGAATGCGAAAAAATGACTCTTTCTCTAAATGTTTTGTGAAAATGTCGGCTAATTGATATTTTGCTTCCACAAACTCACTCTCGACATCACCTTTGAGAACATGATCTCTAATGAAGTGACGCCTAATTTCAATGTGTTTCGTCCTTGAATGAAGAACGGGGTTCTTCGTCAAACTTATGGCGCTAGTATTATCACACCGAAGAGGGATATGATCAATACTAAGACCATAATCCAAGAGTTGTTGCTTCATCCAAAGGATTTGAGCACAACAACTCCACGCGGCCACATATTCGGCCTAGGTGGTGGATTACGCAACACTTACTTGCTTCTTACTAAACCATGATACTAAGGAACTACCAATTAAGTGACATGTTCCACTCGTGCTTTTGCGGTCCAATTTGCAACCCGCAAAATCAAAGTCGGAATAGCCAATGAGTTGGCATGAAGAACCTTTGGGATACCAAAGTCCTATATTTATAGTGCCAACAAGGTATTTCATTATCCGTTTTACCGCAGTTAAGTGCGATTCCTTCAGACAAGATTGATACCGAGCGCATAAACAAACGCTAAACATAATGTCTGGCCTACTTGCGGTAAGATAAAGAAAGGATACGATCATACCTCGATACTTCTTTACATCTACTTCCTTACCTTTTTCGTCTTTGTCAAGGTGATCGGATGTGTTCATGGGAGTAGCCATTGCTTTGGCGTTGTTCATCTCAAAACGTTTGAGCAGCTCCTTGCAATACTTAGATTGACAAATGAAAGTCCCTTCTTTCATTTGTTTCACTTGCAATCCCAAGAATAAATTGAGCTCACCCATCATTGACATCTCGAACTCACTTGTTATCATTTTCGAAAATTCCTTGCACAAAGATTCGTTAGTAGCACCGAAAATAATGTCATCTACGTAAACTTGAACCAAGAGGATGTCTTTGTTTTTGCTCTTGATAAAAGGTGTTGTATCAACTTTCCCCCTTTTGAACTCATTGTCCAAAAGAAATTTACTCAAACGTTCGTACCAAGCTCGGGGAGCTTGTTTAAGACCGTAGAGTGCTTTCTTGAGTTTGAAGACATGATCAGGGGACTCAAAGTCTTCGAAACCCGGGGGTTGTTCAACATACACTTCCACTTGAATAAACCCATTGAGGAAGGCACTCTTGACATCCATTTGGTATAGTTTAAAATCCATAGATGAAGCAAAAGCAAGTAATAAACGAATAGCTTCTAAACGTGCTACCGGTGCATAAGTTTCTTCAAAATCAATGCCTTCTTCTTGATTGTAGCCTTTAGCTACGAGCCTAGCTTTGTTTCTAGTTATAATACCGTTTTCATTAAGTTTGTTACGGAACACCCATTTCGTACCAATTACGGTATGATCATTTGGCCTTGGCACCAATTCCCAAACGTCATTACGTTTGAATTGGTTAAGCTCCTCTTGCATTGCATAGGTCCAATACTCATCCTCAATTGCTTTGGAAATGGTTGTAGGTTCAATTTGTGATACAAAATCCATGTGTCATACGGTGTCCTTAAGAGAGTTTCGAGTACATACCCCTTGTTCGATGTCACCAATTACCTTATCGAGAGAATGATTTCTAGAGGTCCTCCAAGCTCTAGGCATCACTGTCTCTTCCTCTTGTGGTTGTTTCTCTTTCAAAGGTTGTTCCATGACTTCGTCTTGGACTTCCTTTGGGCTCTCTTTTTCTACATCTCCTTGAATATTAATCTTCTCCAATGAATCTGCAAGATCATCACAAATATCCTTTCTCTCCAAGCGAGTATCATTCTCGGAAAATACAACATGAGGGGACTCCTCAATAGTTAAGGTGCGTTTATTAAAGACTCTATTGGACTTACTACGAAATGAATAACCGAGAAAGATGCCTTCATCGGATATTGCATCAAATTTCCCCAAGTTGTCCTTTCCGTTATTATGAACAAAACATTTACAACCAAAAACTCGAAGATGGGAGAGGTTTGGCTTTCTTCCCTTGTAAAGGTCATATGGATTTTTCATGAGTATCGGTCTTATAACGGCTCGGTTTAACACGTAGCTTGCGGTACTCACGGCATCCGCCCAAAAATACTTAGGAATTTTTGCCTCATCGAGCATATTTCTAGCCATCTCCTCGAGACATCGATTTTTACGTTCCACCACTCCATTTTGTTGTGGTGTACGTGGAGCGGAGAAGTTATGATCAATGCCAAGTTCGTCACAAAAATCCGCAAAGAGATTTCGTTCGAACTCTCCACTGTCATCACTTCTTATGGAAGTAATTGTTGTGCTCTTTTCATTTTGAACACGTTTAAGGATTTGAAAACTTGAAACGCTTCACTTTTATGAGTTAGAAATAATGTCCATGTGTACCTAGAGTAGTCATCAACAATGACAAAGGCAAAGTAGTTCCCACCAAAAATTTTTGTTCTTGATGGTCCAAAGAGATCCATGTGCAGAAGTTGTAAAGGCCTTGTTGTTGAGACAACATTTTTCGATTTAAAAGAGGCCTTTACTTGCTTCCCTCTTTGAAATGAATCACAAATGGTGTCCTTCTCAAACTTGAGTTTTGGGAGACCAACTACTAAGTCTTGTGAAACCAATTTATTCAAAGGGTTCATGTTAACATGAGCTACTCTTCGATGCCATAACCATATATCGTCCTCTTTACTTATGAGGCATTTAGCAAAGTTTGATGAAGACTTTTCAAGGTTAACCATATAAATATTATCAATTCTACCACCATGTAAAATAACATTATTATCACTAAGGCGTTCAACCGTACATGATTTAGAATTGAAAATCACACGATTTCCCTTGTCACACAATTGACTTATGCTCAAGAGATTGTGCTTAAGACCCTTAACTAATAAAACATTATCAATAGAGGAGGTTTCATCCTTATCAACCGAACCAATGCCGATTATTTTTCCTTTGCTATTGTCTCCAAAGACTGCGTTTCCTCCTTTGGCGGGTCTTATTTGTAAAAATTTGGATGCATCTCCGGTCATGTCCTTGGAGCATCCGCTATCAAGGTACCAAAGTACACTTGATGCCTTCAAGCACACCTACATACCAAATCAATGAGATTTCGGTACCCAAGCCATTTTGGGTCCTTGGGTGTTAGGTGCAAAGTGGTAGTGTGATTGTTTAATCGTGAGATGCCTATGCCTAGTAAAGCAAACCGGAGCTATATGACCTATCCTATTACAATAATGGCAAATGACATTCGAATTATGCGTTCTCCTAGGTTGATAATAGCTTCTAGGTGGTCTAAATTCATTTACCCTATTTTGAGAAACGTAGTTTTGATGCACTTTTTGAAAACCGTTTCTAGGTGTTCTAAAGTGCTCATCATTTCTCCTACTGTTTGTTTTAGGTTGTCTAGTGTTCCTAGAATTATCATTTCTAGATTGTCTATTAATATTAATTTTATCTTTCCTAGGTTGAGCCTTAGGTTGTTTAGGTTTTCGCTCAACTTTTTCATTCATATTAATATCATTTTCGAAACCTAAGCCATGTTTAGTAGATTTCAAATTGCCAAGTACATCATTGAGGTTTTTATGAGAAGTATTAAATTTGTTCAATGTATCCCCATGTTTTTCAACTTGGTCTTTGAGAGATTTGCAAGACTTGCAACTTTCGTTTGAGCCTTCGGGTTTGTCGGCGCTTCTTTTGCCAAAAAATTTATTTTCTTCTCTTAATTTTTTATTATCTTGTCTCAATTATTCCAACTCCTTCTCCTTTGAAGAGAGTTGTTTCTTTAAATCCTTAATGGTTTTAGAAGCGCTAACAAATTCGCCATATAACTCATCAAAGGCGTCTTGCATATCTTCATAAGTATAAGGATCTTTAGGAGAAGTTTCACATACCTCTTCTTGTGCTTCCTCATGTTCCATGAGACATAAGTTGGCGGTTTCATCTTCATCTCTGTCGCTTGACTCATCCCCGGAGTCGCCTCCCCAAGAGATGTAGGCTCTTTGTTTCTTGACGGTCTTCTTTTCCGTCTTTGTGTTTGGGCATTTAGGTTTGATGTGCCCAACTTCTCCACACCCATAGCATTTGGGTTGTCCTCCTTGCCTCTTTCCCTTTCGTTCATACTCTTTACGCATGAACTTGTGGAACTTTTTAATAACGAGTCCAAACTCGTTATCCTCATCGCTTGAATCCTCAATGACTTGAGGTTGTGATGTGGAAGCCTTGAGTGCAATGCTTCTTTTCCTTTGATCTTCCAAAGGAGGGTTAAGAATGGTGGACTCGTACATCTTTAGATTCCCCCGGAGTCCGTCTATAGTGACGTTGGTGATGCCAATTGACTCTTGAATGGCATCGGCTTTGGAACGCCACTCCAGGGTGAGGCTCCGCAGGATTTTTCGTACAAGCTCCTTGTCCGTGTACGTCTTCTTGAGTGCGTGGAGGTCGTTGACGATTTTTGAAAATCGTTCAAACATGTCGTCGATTTTCTCGTTCTCCTTCATACGAAATAATTCTTATTCATGGGTTAGAAAATCGATTTTAGCCTCTCGGACTTGGTCCGTACCTTCGTAGGTGACCTCTAGCTTCTCCCACATTTTCTTGGCCGTGGTGCAACATGAAATCTTCCGATAATCATCGGGGTTTACTGCACACTACATCATGTTGATAGCCTTAGCATTGTTCTCCACCTTTTTGATGTCCTCCGCATCATATTCGTTCTCCGTCTTTAGGACGTCTTTATCCTCGACTTTCTTAGTGGGCAATTGTTCACCATTTTTTATGATTTGCCACAATAGAAAGTTGTTGGATTGGAAGAAGATTCTCATCCGCTCCTTCCAATAGGTGTAATTTGTGCCATCGAAGAGTGGTGGCCTCGTGGTTGATTGTCCCTCACCAATTCCTGTATAAAGATGCGAGTAGAAGCCATAGATCGTTTCTCTCAAACTGTTAAGTCTTTCAAAGAGTATGGCTCTGATACCAAATATTAGAATAAGTGCCCAACGCTAGAGGGGGGGGTGAATAGCGTTTAACAAAAATTGCAGGAATAAAATCGAAGTAAATGCGGAAATAAAAAGAGTAAGGAGGGAGAACACCAAATTTATACTGGTTCTCCACAACGTGTGGTTACGTCCAGTCTCCCGAGAGACTCTCTCGAGCTGCAACTAACTCCGTTAAGCTTAAAGGTGCTCAACAAACCAATACAACTTGAGAACTCGAGTCGCACGAGCCTCAACAACGCTTGCTCAGAGATACCGCACTCCAAGACTTCAACCGAAGGAATGAAACCTTCCTTCTTACAACAACAAGGGATTAGACTTCCCTTCAAGTGTATACAAACACTTAGCACTCAAGAACAGGACTCTCTTATAGAGTAGATATGAGTAGACTTAAGAACGCTCAAGAATACAACAATTTCTCCAAGATTTTGGCTCTCAAAAGCTATGAAATATGAATGAATTGAATGCAATGAAAGTATAATAGATTGTTGAAGAATTGTTGTAGAAATGAGAGGTTCTGGGGTCTATTTATAGCCTTCAAGGATCAAGTAACCGTTGCTCAATAGTTAGACAAGAATTTTGAATTAAAGGCAGAATATTCGTTTATCTTAACTGCATAATTTATTATCTTACTTCAACGTTCAAAAAACTAGTCGTTGGATGGCAACGGTAACTAGATAATCGATTATTCTCCAAAGGATAATCAATTATTCAACCTCTCTGTAGTTTCAAGTTCGGGCTGGAAACACGAGATAATCGATTATCAGAAAATGATAATCGATTATCTGAAGGTGATTATCTTTGTATTCACGACGATTTGGCCTTTGTCAACTTTGCATCCACGTCGGTTTGTCATTCATCAAAACCTACAAAAACGAACACGACTTTAGTTCAACGTCTTTGAAAGTGTGTTCTAACAATAGTTGGTTAGCTAATAGTCTTATCATCAATCAACCGTAGTCAGTTTTACTAGATTAATAGAGGGCTGGGGTTTGTCTGGGGCAGGGTTAGTTATTCAAGGATCATTTTAAGGGTAGTATAGGTATTCTATAAATAGAAAACTGTGCTAGAATCCTTTATACTCTTCTAGAATGAGGCCTTAGTCTATAATTCAGTAGTTTTAGTGTAATGACTTGAGAAACAAGTCAGAAAATAAAGGACCAAGTAAGTAAAAATTGAATATTGAAAGAGGGACTATTGGTTAAAACAAAATAAAGGGGTTGCCCTAGCCTTTGGCTATAAAAAGGGCACCCTAGTTCATTCAAAAAAAAGTTTTACATAATCTGAAAGCTCTGAAAAATTCCCAAACATTTAAAGTCCAAAAATCCTTAAAAAGACCTCGAAATTTCCAGAAAATCCTAAAATTCTCAGTAGTTTAGAATTCTGAAACTATACTGTTTCATTTAAGTGTTTTCTCACAATAATTTCAATTTAAACTATTAAGAGGAGAATGACCTGAAACATACATGGTTGAGGTGATGCAATGGTACAAGTTGGCTTATGTTCAGTTTCGAGTGTTTTGAGCGTCCAAACGTGGTGTTTTGGTTTATTGTTGGTGTTAACTTGCTGAAAATCCTCTCCTGGTTCATGTGACAATCAGTCCCTGGGTATGTTTTAGAGTGATTACTGTTGGTGAGTGTTTAATTGCTAGAGGTTTGAATTGCTACTGATTTTCTACTTGTTTTATTAAAAATTTCAGGTATTTATCTTATCTCAGGAGGTCTAAAAATGCACAGCTATATGTATTCGTAGTCACACATTTTGATAATAAAGGCATATTCATTTTGTGTTAATCTTGTAGCTGTAAATGTTTTTTAGTCTTAGTGATAGTTAGAATACTCATTCAATGAATTTGTGTTGAAATAAATAAACACTTGGACTGTGCTGGACTGTTTTGAACCGTTTGGACTATTTATTTTTGGATTATTTTGAATTTTAGTAACATGAAATATCGTATTTAGTAATGGTAGATTCCTTAGATCATCATGTTTAATTAAATAGTAGAGATAACATATGTACACATATTCTGATTCGTATTGATAAGCTTATTAGTTTTGATGTTGGATTTAAATTTGAGTTTCAGCATATTGATTCACAGGTGAGAAAACTACATTTCAAAATTGGATCCTGAGTTTACCCTGTTAGACATTTTGAGTGTTAAAATGACAAAATACAGGTACTAATAAATATGATTTGCAATGGCTGTAACATTGTGATTTGTGGAATGCTACCCTTGATCCATGACTAAAATTAATTCTATTTCTTAAGCTTTTGGGCTCAAATGCAGGGCCCAAACCGTTGTAGCTGAAATACAAATGAAAAAATATACTTTCTGGGCTTGCTTCTTTCAATGATGAGCCCAATTGCAAAAATCAACAAATAAAGCATGCTGAAAATATGCATCCTGAAACTGATTGGTTTTAATAGTGATGCAATGCTTTCAATAGTAGGTCATTAACGTGCTACTTAGTTAGGGCGTCTTTCTTTATTGCAGAGATAATACATAATAGAAAATCTTAGTTTGCTTCAGAATTGGCTTTTATAAATAAAATGAGGTGCGCCTTGCTAAATGGAATTTACAAATTGCATGGCACTCCCTAAATATTCATATAATAAAATATTTAGAAATTCGGGACATGCCGTTTAGCGAACTCCATGGCTTCCCGCAAAGATAATAACACGTTAGTCGCTTGTAGGAGCGTCTTTAACAATTTAATCTTCCTAAGTATGGGTGCGCATTTATGTGACCAAATTCAAATCTCAATGAAGTTGAAATATGTCAAGAACTGCGTGCGCATTTATGTGACGTGGTTCACGGCATGTCTTAACGACATTGCAAATTTCCTTAAAAAATGTTTAAAGCGGTAAGAAAAATTAATTTCTTTACAGGATCAACATGTATAGAAATCAAAATTTTAGCCAATTATAATAATTTAAGCGAGCATGCTAGAACCACGAGATCCGAGGGTGCCTAACACCTTCCCTTGGGTCAACAGAATTTCATGCTTAGAATTTCTGGTTCGTAGACTCCATTTGGACAGTCCAAAATTTTTCTCAATTTGGGATTCTGAATAAACCGGTGACTTGGGATATCAAAAGAAAAACCTATCCCAAGTGGCGACTCTAAATAAATAAACAATCCCATTTCGAATAATGTCACTTTAATTGGACAAACTCCTTTATACGTGAGATAGCTCTGAAGACTCTGCTAGGGAATAGAACCCAGAATCTCTGGTTCAAGGTTCAAGAATTCGAGCTTAGAATAACAATTATATTTGGCTTCTTATGATTTTCCTACATGTTCCATGCTATAAGTGCTAAATGCATTATAACTTGGATATTGAATGAATTGTATACAAACTATTACGAAACCCTTCTCTCTCTATCTTCGGGGATGTGCTCGCCGGTCGAGACTCCCTATTCTGTTAATATCATACCTTGAAATAAGAAAAGAGGCTTGGACAGGTTACTTAGCCGGATGATCTTGCGGGTTCCCGGTACGTAGCCCCCTCCTCGACTCGAGTTGTCCACTCGCGTACACAGTCTAGAAAAAGTACCTAGGTTCTGAACCTAGTATAGCAAAGCCTAATGCAAGATCCCTAGTAGGAACGTTTGTTTGCATCATGTACATTTGACTTAGGGGACTCAACATAGGGGTTGGGTTCGTCTAGGACAGGTGATCCGAAATGAAAAGACCATCATAATGCATATTATGTGCTACTTGCGCATTTACTTGCTTTGGATTTGCATGTTGACCGGCTTGTGAAATAAGGAGAGAAAAATTGAGAAAATAGAGGTATTAGGGCTGACTGAGAGTAACTGTTTGTTTTGCAAAACCAATGCTCAAATAGCACCGAAATGCTGCCGGATTTTTTAAAAAAGAATTAAAAAAAGGAAAAAGAGAAAAAGGTAAAAACAAAAGAAAAAAGGCTTTTCAACAAATTTTTGGTTTTGACAAAATGTTTTTCCCGAACTACGCCGGTTTGGTTCTCACTAGGTGTGAGATACGTAGGCAACCCCATCGAGTCCAACCTCCCTTTTGCAGAAATAGCCAAAACAAAGAAAAACAAATGTCAAATTATTATTTGGTGTCCTAAATAAATCGAGTGATGCCATTGCTGCCGATAGCCGTATGCTCCCAAAAGGGGCGCCGGAAGGCTGATTTTTCACAAACGGCCGCCTTTGGGGTCTTTGCTTTAGTTTTTGGCCAGTTTAGCAGGCACAACCTTAAAATCTTCCTACTGAAGTGCTGAAAGGCCGTATTTGCAAAGCTGGGCTTTTGGTTTTAGAAAATAAATTTCATAAAAGAAAGACTTTTGATTTTGAAGTCAAACAGGAATAAAGTCATAAGTCACTAATTCTCCTTAATAAATGTGGAGGATGAGCACAATCCAAAACGAACCTTTTTCATTCGCAAGCAGAATCCCTTCTGAGTTGCGACTGTGGTGGAATGATCTAGGTATAGAAGGGCAAGACGAGGTAAAAATATATTTGGGGGGCCTTCCTGGGCTATTGGAGATTGTACCCCGAGGAGACATCATAAGAGCGTTGGTCACGTGCTGGGACCCGGTGCAAAATGTGTTCCATTTCTCAGATTTTGAACTTACCCCGACTTTAGAAAAAATATCTTGGTACATCGGATATGTTGAGCTACCTTTGAGACACAAGTATTTGATTGCTCCAAGAGCTATGGATGTGCATAAATTCTAGATACCTTGAAAATAAGCAGAGTGGTACATGACTCAAACCTGGCGGCAGGGTTTTGCACCTTTTCATTCCTATATAACATATATGGTCACATAGGCGGTTGAACAATCTAGAAAGCAAAATCTGCAGCAAAAGAAACCGCGTCAAATGGGAAGAACACAGACGCTTCGCTTTTATGGTGGCCTTCCTAGGGCTTCTGGTATTTCCAAGGAAAGACGGGAACATCGACCTAAAAATAGCAGAGGTTGGCAGCACTCTACGCACCCAAGCCAAGTGCATACTCGCACTTATGGTAGTAGCTGAGATCATTCATGTTCTCACAACTTGCAAGGCCGGAAAAGATTTCTTTGAGGGGTGCGATCTACTATTACAAATGTGGATGATCGAGCATCTATGCCACTTTCCCCAATTTATGAGCTATGGGTTCGTAGAGAAAACTTGCATAGAAGAGTTTTACACAAGAATTGAAGGGCTCAGTTTTCCCGAAGGAGTGACAAGATAGATATCTTACTTTTTGTCCCTCATTGCCGGTCTAATGGAGTGGACGTTGGGATGGTTTTCTGTAGACCAGATCATATACATGCTGGCAACAGAACCTCATTTCCTTTTGATGGGTCTTAGGAGTATCCAGCCTTATGCACCGCACCGGGTCTTGAGACAACTTGGAAGGTGATAGATAGTGCCAAAAGACGAAGATCTCAGTACCCGAGTAGTCGAGATTGGACCTGATGGTTACTTCCCCGAAGCAAAATTCCGTAAAATTTAGAATGAATGCCAATACCTAACGGCAAACACTTGTGTACGGGATCGATCCAAAGGCGAAGTGTCGCCAGGATATCTTGCTTGGTATAGGATAGAAATTGAGTTCGACAGGCAGGCCAAAAGGCCCCATCTCCAGGAATTCGTTGAAGCATCGCAAGAGAATTAGAATTTGTTGGCTAAAGAACGCGAGTACATGGCTAAGATAAGTAAACTAGAGAAGCAGGTCATGAATTTGCAATTCGAGAAAGATTTGCAGGCCGCCGCAGATGAAGGCGAAAAGAGGAAACTGGTCAAGGAAAATGAAGCCCTTCGGTCCCAAACTCAAAAGGTGAAAGTAGCAGCGAAAAACCCCGTCGAGAGTGCCAAGGATGGAAAACTTATAGATGGATTGAGACAGAAGGTGGATGACTATTGTTTTGATTTGAATAAAGTAGAAAAGGAGCTAGCTAAGGCTCGGAAACAATTGGCTGAAAATGCGGCAGAACGAGCACGTCTAGTCAGGAAATTAAAAGAATAGATCAATGGTGAGGTTGCATGGTTATAGAAAAAGGTCATCATTGCAGAAACAAACATGCTCAAACAAGCAAAAGAGTTCAAAATTGAAAGGTAGCATTGTTACACAACATTGTCACAATTAGAATTGGATTTGCAACCACTTCAAAAGCAGAATCAAGTAGCCGCAAATTTTGGGAGCCAGAATTGAGCAGATTGGGCAGTTATTGCAAGAGAAAGATGTCACATGAGAAAGAACCAAAGGAATCGCTCACTACATCACAATGAAATATAACAGCTGTGAGGACATGCCTAGATCTATGTTCTTTGCAACTGTGATGCTTTTTGTTCGTTGTGTAATGGAAGATCTTCACCACCTCCACGGGGATTTAGCTAGCCGACCTGCGGTAAGGCCGGATGATGCCTCGCGGGCCCTAGGTGCAATTGAAGCCCTAATGTATTCGTGATTTTTGGAAACTATATGTTTCGTTAAAGTCTATCAGTTTGTCTTAGAGTCTGTATTTTCTGGTTACGCATGGTTAGTTGTTCTTCGAGTCTGTAGTTCTTCGTATGTCAGGTTCTGCTAGTGGCCTATTTAAATCCATCAGTCTTTGTACTCAAAGTTTGTTATTCGAAAATTGAAAATTCCAAAATATTTCGTTGCTTCACTTTTATTTTTCATGAACTACGCTCGGTCTGATTCATGTGGGGCATGATACGTAGGAAACCTTCATAGGATTCGACTGTATTCTTAAAAATAAAAACAAAAGCCACAAAAGAAAAGAGAGAGGAATGAAAGAAAAAAAGAGAGAAAAACCTAAAACAAAAGGAAAACCAGAGAGGTAGAAAATACAAAAGGTGAAAGCAAGAGAAAATAAAGAGTGAAAAATTGAAATAAATGCTGGGATGAAACATACAATCATTGCAAAAATGTAGACATCTGTTAACTGTATAGGTGCATCACACCCCAATGTGCGATTACCTATATGTTATTTGTCTCAAACTAACCATTTGTTTCTGTCAAATTCCAATCCGGGTTTTAGAAACTTTGGTTGGTTTGTGGTAAACTGGCATCACATCGGTATTTCACCAGATCGAAAGGAAGCGCAGAAATGTCATCTAAAATGACTTTGCCGGCAATCCCCATCTCAGAGGATAACCCGATTACAGGCATCCCGGCCTCAAAGTCTGCGGCAGCCGAAGAAAATAGGATCCTACGACTTAGGGTCATAGAGATGTGGGATTCATGGACAAACGAAAAAGAGCTTCCGAGTGCCATCCCAGGATTATTTGAGCTCTTCCCAAGGTCCGGGGGGGTACTTCCACTGTTTAGCAATCCAAACATCCTCTTGGTACAACCTAACCTACCGACCAATTTTGTTGGAGCACCTTTTGAAATCTGCCCTCAGGTGTTCACCTCTAGCACAGTCCCCAATATTTTTACGCCTCCCCCATGTGCAGCCACCACACAGCCCGCAATGTCAAGGCCCATGTTTGATCCGACGACTTTTACATTTTAAACTACCAATTACTAAATTGAGCCTCCTCCATACACCACATATACTTATCCTCAACCGCCATATGAGCTTACACCAGTGCTAGATAAAACTCCTAAAGAGCCTGAACAAGATGAGATAGAAAGAAGAATGAAGAGCCTTGAGCAGAGCCTGAAGAACATGCAGGGTTTGAGTGGGCAAAAGAGCATTTCTTACACAGACATGTGCATGTTCCCGCATGTACATCTTCCCATGGGATTTAAAACGCCAAAGTTTGAAAAGTATGATGGTCATGGCGACCACATCACTCGCCTGAAAAAGTATTGTAACCAATTGTGTGGTGCAAGCGGAAAAGAAGAACTGTTGATGGCATACCTCGAAGAGAGTCTGGTAGGCATTGCTTCAGAATGGTCTATGGACCAAGATGTCTCATGATGGAATATCTGGGACGATCTTGCCAGGGATTTTGTAAGGCAATTTTACTACAACATTGATAGGAACTCCTTGGCCAATTTGAAGAAGAAGCCTTCAGAGAGTTTCATAGAATGTGCTATTAAGTGGCGCAAACAGGCGTCGAGGATAAAGCCGCCCATGGATAAGATAGAGATGGTCACTGTTTTTCTACAAGCACAGGAAGTAGATTATTTTCAAAACATGATGTCTGCAATGGGCAAGCCTTTTGCAGAAGCAATCAAGATTGGCGAGATGGTAAAAAATTGTTTGAAAAGAGGAAGAATTTTGAGTCAGTCAGCCATCAGAGCGACCTCTCAGGCCATCCAAGGCGGGGCAGGAGGAGTCGCAAGGAACAAAAAGAAAGAAGAAGCTTCGATGGCAGCCTCCGGTACGAGAAGACATCATGATCATAGGCCCATGTTCTTGGAAAGAAACTCTCAACCTTATTATCCTCATCAAGACATGCATTATGCTCCCCAAACTTATGCAGTTATGAACGCTCAACCATTTGTACGACTGCAGAAGCAGGTCAATAGGAACCAGGCCCTGAGAAATAAGCCTCCCCAAAACCATTGTAATCTGTGTCCTCCTCAAAACAATTTCCGTCCCAGGGAGCCACCCAGAAGGCAAAACTTTACGCCAATTGGGAAGTGTTATTCTAGCCTGTTCCCAAAGCTGGTCCAGATGGGTCTCTTGCAGCTTGTGCCTCCGAACAGATAGAACCATGAGTCACCTTCTTACCAACGGGGTGTCCGTTGTACTTATCATTTAGGGGGTGAAGGGCACGACACAGAAAATTGTTAGACTTTAAAGCGAGCGGTGGAAGACTAATAGAATAAAGGAAAATAGTGTTGAGGGATAAAGATGTCCTGAACGTGACTAACAACCCGTTATCAGCCCACAAAAATGGACCAGTAATCGGGATGATCTGCGAAGACAAAGAATTTGACCCGGCATTGAAAGCTATAATAGCTATTGCTGACGCAGATAAAAAGCCAAAGGTTGCCCCTAAGAAATTTGAGGAGGATAAGAAGAATAAAACCGCGCACCAGAAGTTGAAAAGAAGGTTGAAGCTAAAACTGAGGCGGTACCTGTCAAGAAAACTATCCTTTATGTTCCACGGGGTCGTCGGGAAAAGCAGCCGACTCTAAGCCCCCAAAAGAGATTTGAGATAAACAGGACTATGTACGTACCCAGAGGAACCTATGTGGTGCTGGGACCAACTAAACCGCCAAGGCTGAATGAGCCCGTAGTGGTTGGTCGTGCACCTCAGAGACCTATGACAGACCCTTCTGCAGTCCCTTAGAACTATCAAGAAACAGTGGTAACATATAAAGGCAAAGAAATCACTGGGGCAACTCAAGAAAGCCACCCTGTGAAGAAATATTCTGACTTGGAGGAAGTAAACAGTGCTACCAAAAGGCGATTCCCACCCAAGAGGCCGGTGCCAAAGAGGCAGAGGCCTTCTTTCGAAAGATGAAAATGCCGGACTATGAAGTAGTGAACCAACTACGGAAGTCCCTTGAAGAAGTCCCTTTATTATCCTTGCTGATGGATTCTCCAGAGCACCAGAAGGTGTTGGCCAAAACTCTCAACGAGGCTTACGTGCCACTTCAAACCTCCATGGAACAATTGGAGAGAATGGCGGAGCAATTCTTCGTTGTAAATCAGATCACATTCAGTAAGATTGATTTGCCTCCAGAGTGATCCACCCACAACAAAGCCCTGCATCTCACCGTCAAATGCGAAGGCTATTACGTCAAAAAAGTAATGTTAGATGGAGGCTCCGGGGTGGACATATTCCCACTCTCAACATTACAGAGAATGGAAATCGGGCTTTCGATAGAATTAAAAGAGACACAATATGAGAGATTGATCTGCTGTTGACCATTGGTCCGGTTGACTTTGAGGTAACATTTTAAGTGTTAGATATGGACACATCCTACAATTACCTACTGGGAAGGCCATGGATTCACGCAGCGGGATCTGTGCCTTCTAGTTTGCACCAGATGTTAATGTTTGAACATGAAAACCAGGAAATCGTGGTCTGCGGTGAAGATGAACAGTTGATTTACCATGATCCCTCCTTCCCTGCCTCGAAGCTAAAGAAGAAAGTGAGTATATAGTCTATCACGCTTTCAAAATCGTGGTAGCTGATCAACACGAAGAACGCAAACCATGTCCCCAACCTTTCCTCTCCAATGCCTCAATCATGGTAGCTAGAGAGATAATACGTCAAGGATTCAAACAGGGGAAGGGACTCAGAAGTTCTTTACAAGGGATAGTTGAGCCGATTGCTTTCCTTGCTGCAGAGAAGTTTTTTGGGCTAGGCTTCCACCCGATACTGGAGGATATAACATGGGCGAATCGTAGAAAGCGTAATGGATGGGCTTTACCTCAACCTTTACCCCAATTGTACGAAACATTTGTGAAGCCAAAGTACAGTGAGGAAGAAGAAGAGATCTTCACAGCGGAAGAAATTGAAGACATATGTGTGGCAATGAGAAAGTTATTGCACGAAGCTAACATGGTCCAGCTTGGAGACGGTTCGAGCACCGCTGAGGTGCTCTACATGGGATCGGATGCCAAATTGAAAAATTGGAAGGCTATGCCTTTCCCAGTCAGGCGGGAGGCCCGGTAATCTTGCCTTGCCATCTTTTCTTGCATCACAAGTTATTTCAAGGTGTAACTCGGGTGTTTTTCTTTAGTGTTTTGCCCTTTAATTTCCAAATGTAAACCCTGTTATCTTACAATTTCAAAGAATTGATATCAATATTTCATCGTCTAGATTCATTTATTCTTTCTGATTTTGTTGTTTTCCTCTTAATTATTTCTTTCAGTTCCAATAATGCGGCTTTAAATAATATGACATGCTCGCGGACTTCATGCCCCGATCCGAACATGCTGCCTAATTATGAAATAATGAACCAAGAACCGGAGTATGACGAAGAAGAGGCTTTTAGGGATATCAATCGAGAATTGGAACATTTTGAAAATAACCATAAGCCAAATCTAAATGATAACATACTGGTTAACTTGGGTGGTCCCGGCGAAACCAAGGAAACTAAAATAAGCATCCATGTGAATGAGGAAATCCGGAACTTATTGATTCAACTTCTTTTTGCATTCAAAGATGTGTTTGCTTGGTCCTATGATGATATCCAGGGTTGAGTCTTGATTTGGTGGTTCAAAAATTTCCTACATACCCCGAATGACCTCCAGTCCAACAAAAACAAAGAAAGTTCAAGCTTGATATCAGCGATAAGATCAAAGAGGAGATCACAAAGCAGTTGGATGCGGGAGTAATCTGAGTGGTTTGGTACACCACGTGGTTGCCCAATGTAGTCCCGGTGCCAAAGAAAGACGGGAAAACCCAAAAAGATTTGAATAAGGGCATCCCCAAAGACAATTTTCCTTTGTCCAATATCCACATCCTTGTCCATAACAGCGCCAAACACGAGATACAACCTTTCTTGGATTATTACGCAGGATATCACCAGGTGTTGATGGATGAGGAAGATGCTGAGAAAACTGCCTTCACCACACCTTGGGGTACTTATTGCTATAGGGTTATGACTTTTGGTTTAATGAAGTTGGGACACATATATGAGGGCTATGGCCACTATCTTTCACGACAGGACGCATCAGTGGATAAAAGTGTATGTGGACGACGTGATTATCAAGTCCAAAGCTCAAGGTGATCATGTACGGGACCTAAGAAAGTTCTTTGAAAGTCTTCGCAAGTATGATTTGAAATTAAACACAACCAAGTGTGTATTCGGGGTCCCGTCGGGAAAGGTCCTGAGGTTCATTATCAGTCGGAGAGGTATTGAGCTGGATCCAACAAAGATAAAATCCATTCGAGAGTTACCACCTCTGAAAACTAAGAAAGATGTAATGAGCCTGTTGGGAAGAGTGAATTACATTAACCGATTCGTTTCCCACTTGACTTCCACGTGTGAGCCCATATTCAGGTTGTTAAAAAAGGATGAAGCAATTAAATGGATTGATGAATGTCGAGAGGCTTCTGACAAAAGTAAAGATTACCTGTCTAATCCGCCAGTCTTGGTCCCGTCGGAACCCGGAAGGCCATTGTTTCTGTATCTCACGGTCATGGAGAACTCTTATGGTTGCATTCTCAGGTAGCATGATGTCTCCAGAAAGAAGGAGCGGGCCATTTATTACTTGAGCAAGAAGTTTACCAGTTACGAGGCCAAATACATCTTGCTAGAAAGAAAGTGTTGTGCCTTAACTTGGGTGGCCTAAAAGCTAAGGCATTATCTGCCATCCCACACCACCTACCTCATAACTAGGCTAGATCCCTTGAAGTACATATTTCAAAAAACGATGCCCACATGGAGATTGGCGAAATGATAAATCATGCTCACCGAGTTTGACATAGTCTATGTCACTCATGGCAATGAAGGCCCAGGCACTAGCAGATCATCTAGACGAGAACCCAGTTGATGATGAATATAAACCCTTGAATACCTATTTCCCCGATGAAGAAGTGAATTCGGTAGAGGTAACATGTAAAGACATCACCAAGATGTCGAGGAATTATTAATCATGGGGGATTCAGATCTGATTATTCGACAAGCCCAAGGAGAGTGGGAAACAAAAGATGTCAAACCCTTCCCTTATCAACAGCATGTGGAGGATCTTAGCAAATGATTCAAGTCGGTACAGTTTAGGTACATTCCTCGCCGTCACGATGAGTTAGCAGATGCACTCCCCACTTTGGCCTCTATGTTGCCTTACCCTTGAAATGCCTACGTCGATCCCTTGGAAATCCAAATCAGGGAAAGACATGGGTATTTTAATGTGACTGAGGCAGAATCCAGCACTCAGCCTTGGTATTATGATATCAAGAAATTTATGAAAACATAATAGAATCCAGAGCAGACCACTGGGGATCGAAAGAGAACAATCCAACGCCACGTGAATGGTTTCTTCTTCAGTGGTGGCATCTTATATAAGAGGACCCCAGACCTCAACTTGCTAACGTGTGTTAATGCCGAGGAAGCCTGAAGGATTATGCATGAAGTACATGCGAGAGTGCATGGACCTCATATAAACGGGTATGTATTGGCAAAGAAAATACTTCGGGCGGGATAATACTAGATGACCATGGAGAAAGACTGTTTCAGCTTCGTTCGGAAATGTCATCAATGCAAGGTGCACGGTGATTTGATTCATGCACGGCCAACTAGATTGCATCCGATGTCAGCACCTTTGTCGTTCGGTTCTTGGGGCATGGACGTCATTGGCCCAATCGAACAAAAAGCCTCAATGGACATAGAATCATATTGGTTGCTATCGATTACATTACAAAGTGGGTCGAAGCCATCACACTTAAGTCAGTCACAAAGAAAGTTTTGGTAGACTTTGTGTATTCCAACCCTCATTTGCCGCTTCGGTATTCTTGCAACCATCATTACAGAAAATGCTACCAATCTGAATAGTCGCCTGATGGGAGAAATATGTGAACAATTCAAGATAACACATAGAAACTCCACTCATTACCCACCCAAAGCCAATGGGGACGTCGTAGCAGCTAACAAGAACATCAAGAAGATTTTGAGAAAAATGATTCAATGCTAGGGATAATGGCATGAAAAGATGCCTTTTGCATTGCTTGGATATCGCACCTCGGTGCGCATATCCGTAGGGGAAACTCCACATTTATTGGTCTATGGAACTGAAGCTGTTATTGTCGCAGAGGTAGAAATCCATTCGCTCTGGATAATCGTCGAAGTAGAAATTGAGGATAGTGAGTGGGATAAGACTCGGCTGGAGCAGTTGTCATTAATTGACGAAAAATGAATGGCTACGGTTTGTCATTAGCAGTTCTACCAACAAAGAATAGCCCACCCTTACAACAAGAAAGTGCGCCTCAAGAATTTCGAAGTCAGACAGCTTGTACTAAGGCGTATTCTCCCTCACCATCAAGAAGCTAAAAGAAAGTTTGGTATGAACTGGAAAGGTCCATATATTGTCAGAAAGATACTGCCAAAGGAGCATTGTACTTGGGTGACGTTGAAGGCGACGATCTCGAAACAAAAGTGAATGCAGATGCAGTAAAAAGGTACTATGTTTGAACTCCCAGCAGCAATGGTTCAGTCTGGTTGAAATGACAAAGGCATTTCTTTCCCACTACCCTAAAAACCATCAACCCTTCACAAGCCCTTTGAGACGGTTACATTTCTTGGATCACCCTCTTTGGAACCCGGAAGTCTCCTTCCAAAAAAAAAAAGAAGAAAAAAAAATAGAAAACAAAAGAAAACAAAAGAAAAATGAAAAAATGAAAAACAAAAGAAGAAACAACAAACAAAACTAGTTTAGGAAACACTTCCTGAACTACGTCTGACTTGATTCCGAAAGGCTATGTAGGCAGCCTCTCCCTTAGGTTTTGGTCATATAAAAATAAAACCCCAATTCCCCAATTCAAAACTGGGCAGATGATGTAATGGTTTTTCCACGAATCCGCTGATAAGTAGGATTTTAACGTGTTTTATGCCCCTACTTGCGTATGCTTTGAGTGAAATTTACTACAAAATACATACAAGGTGTGATTGATTGTAGGCTTGAATGACAAATTGACAAAATGTCAAAGATTGGCTCAAAACGGAGTAAAACTACTCAGGCGTCAAAGGCTAAGTGAAGTGGTCGAACGAGAAGCCTAGTGCGGACCGTACAATTGTGGATGCGGCTGCACTAGGGATTTCAGAGAAGAGCACTATCAAGTCTAGCATAATGCCGCCGCGGTAGGAAATGTGCGGCCCGCGTCCAGCTCGCACGGCCGCACTATTATGGTATGCAGCCTGCGTCCCAAGGTTCAGAAAGGAGTATGACCAGGTCTAGCATAATATGGCCGCGGTTAGAAATGTGCAGCCCGCCTTCACGCGCCTACTGTTAGAAATGTGTGGCCCGTGTCACAAAGTTCAGATAAGATGGATATTTTAGCAAAGTCAAGCCATGCGGCCGAAGTCACCATTTCGCGGTCCGCGCCAGACCTTCACGTGACCGCGCCTTACTTTAATACGGTCCACGCCAGCCACTTCAGAAAAGATAGAAAAGAGCCACTGCAGCCGTAATTGGAAAGTGCGGTCCGCACTGACCCCGCAGGGGCAATTTTATCCAGTTTTTCCAGCCCACTATAAATAGAATATTTTACCATTATTAGGACAGTTTTTGAGGTTTTTATTTTTGGCTGAACGGAGTTGCGATCGTGAGGACGGAAGCTTTAGCCTATTTTGGCATTTTAGTATTAATTTCTCCATAGATTCTTGTAGCTTAATCTTAGTAATTAATTATTATATCTATTTCTCCTTCTGTTTCTTCTTCAATTATGTCTAGCTAAACCCATTAGCTAGGGTTATGGACCCACCCTAGTGTGGGTAATTGATGGGTGTTGCTTTCTAATGATAGATTGCTATTGGGTATTTGTTATTTGGGTCAATTTTTATGCTTAAATTAAGGATTGGTGGTTGCAAACATTAATCCTAGCTTAGTGGGTTTTGACTCATCTTGAGAAAGAAGTCTATGACCCTAAAATTGACCCAACAAGGAATTGGGATGGACCCATGAGAAATGGTAGTTCCAATTAACGGGCCTAATTGGACGCTGGTGTGGTTTATCCAATCTCCGATAGTTCATGGACCTCCCAAATCCAATGCGTGCCAACGAAAGAAGGAATGACGGTGGTCAAAAATTCCAACAATTAGCTTATTACCACTCAGACCATTATCGGATGGAGAGTTTGCATGGACTACCGGAAACTCAACAAGGTAACTCGGAAGGATTATTTCCCACTCCCATTCTTGGACCAAATACTTGACTGCCTTGCGGGGCGAGATTTCTTTTATTTATTGGATGGGTATTCGGGCTATAACCAAATCCTAATTGCCCCAAAGGACCAAGAAAAGACCACATTTACATGCCCATATGGTACAGTTGCCTTTTCCCGGATGCCATTTGGGCTATGCAATGCTCCGGCGACCTTCCAACATTGCATGATAGCCATCTTCACCGACATGGTGGAAGACATATTGGAGGATATTATGGACAACTTTAGTGTGATTGGTGATTCATTTGAAGAATGCTTGGAAAACTTGGATAAAGTCTTATCCCGATGTGAAGAAACAAATCTTGTTCTCAATTGGGAAAAGTGCCACATTATTGTGGATGAAGGAATAGTATTGGGTCACAAGATCTCTAAACATAGGATTGAGGTAGATAACGTGAAAATTGAGGGGATTTCGAAGCTTCCCCCCCCCCCCTAATTCTGTAAAAGGGGTGAGGAGTTTTCTTGGGCATGCCGGATTCTACCGGCGATTCACCAAAGATTTCTCACAGGTTGTGAATCCACTTTGCAAGTTTCTAGAGAAAGATTCCAAGTTCGTTTTTGATGAAAAATCCATGGCGGCCTTTGAAATCATGAATCACAAGTTGACCAAAACTCCTATAATCACCGGGCCTAATTGGATTTTTCCCTTTGAATTGATGTGTGAGCAAGTGATGTTACGGTGGGGGCGGTGTTGGGTCAATGACTTAGCAAAATGCTTCATCCCGTGTACTATGCAAGCAAGACAATGAATGAAGCTCAACGTAATTACACATTGATGGAGAAGGAACGTTTGGCTATTGTATTTGCCATGGAAAACTTTAGGCCATATCGTATGAGGGCAAAGGTGATTGTGCACACGGACTATGCCGCTTTGAGGTACTTGATGTCCAAGAAGGATTCCAAGGCAAGATTGATCACACAGGTATTACTTCTCCAAGAATTTGACTCAGAAATAGTGGACCGGAAGGGAGTGAGAATCAAGTTGTGGATCATTTGTCTTGGTTGGAGGAAGAAGGGAGACAACGCGACGACCTTAAAATAAATGATACATTCCCTGACGAGCAACTTCTTTCCGTGTCAATGGGTGACATGCCATGGTTCGCGGGCATTGCAAACTTCATTGTTACTAAAATTGTCCCGTATGAGCTCTCTTCCAACCAAAGGAAGAAATCAAGCGGGATAGTTTGGATTTTTATTGGGATGATCCGTACTTATTTAAAATTTGCACGGATGGTGTGATTAGAAGATGTGCCCTGGAAGGTGAACAATTGAGCATTTTGGAGGCTTGTCACTCTTCTCCTTATGGTGGCTACCATGGAGGGGTGAGAACGGCTTCAAAGGTCTTGAGTTTCGGTTTCTATTGGCCGACGTTGTTTAAAGATGCTAGTGACTTAGAAAAGATATTCGATGCATGCCAAAGATCCGGCAAAATCTCAAAAAGGGATGAGATGCCCCTTACCACGATTCTTGAGGTAGATATTTTTTATGTTTGGGGTATCGATTTCATGGGTCCTTTCATGAGCTCTTGTGGAACACTTACATCCTCGTGGCGGTGGACAATGTATCCAAGTGGGTTGAAGACGTGGCTTTACCCAACAATGAAGCCCAAAGTGTTGTCGCATTCCTGAAAAAGTTTATCTTCACGAGGTTTTGCATTCTCGTGCTATCATTAGTGATGGAGGGTCCCACTTCTGCAACAAGGCTTTTGACTCCTTGCTTGCCAAGTATGGAGTAAATCACAAAGTGACTACCCCTTATCATCCTCAAGCTAGAGGCCAAGTGGAAGTCTCTAACCGAGAAATAAAGAGCATCTTATCCAAAACTGTCAATAAATCAGACCGATTGGTCCAAAAAGTTAGATGATGCTCTATAGGCCTACCAGACCGCGTACAAGACACCAATTGGTATGTCTCCGTACCGTTTGGTATTTGGGAAAGCATGTCACTTACTGGTGGAATTGGAGCACAAAGCCATGTGGGCCTTGAGGAAGTTGAACTTGGAATGGGATGTCGCAACAAATCTCCGCGTGGAGCAACTTCATGGGCTTGATGAGTTTAGATTTCATGCATACTCCAGTTCATCCTTGTATAAGGACAAGATGAAGTATCTCCACGACAAATATGCTTAGGGGAAGGAATTCAAGAATGGTGATATGGTTCTTCTTTTCAACTCTCGGTTGAGGTTATTCTCGGGAAAACTTAAGTCAAAGTGGAGTGGGCCATTCGAAGTTGTATGTGTGACTTCTTTTGGTGCTCTTGATCTTCAGACAAGAATGGTGAAATTTTTCGGGTCAACGGCCATCATGTCAAGCATTATTCGGGGAAGTTTATGAGAGTCACGTGGTGGCACTCATTCATTTAAAATGATGTGGTGATAACATGTATTGTGCCGCGATATTAAGTCAGGCGCTACTTGGGAGGCAACCCATGTATTTTTCTTTTTTTATGATTTCTTTGTAGACTAGGATTTTTGAGCTAATTGTTTGTGAGATGTTTCAGGGCTTGTGTTGAAGCAGTGCAAAGCAAAGCGTAGAAATACAAAGTCTCTGAAGATTATCAGTGCGGCCGCTGTAAGAATTGTGCGGTCCGCACCAGAAGAAGAAGAAGGTGACTGATCTTTGATGTTTTCCAAGTGGCCCTTGTCATAATTGTTCGGGCCACGGTGGTCTCAAGCGGCCGCATCCATTTTTTGCGCGGTCCGCGATGGATTCTTTCAGCAATGCCATAGGGTAAGACCCAGCGCGGTCCGCAATCATTTTTACGCGGCAGCGCTGGAGGGTAAGTACAGGGTCCCACAAATTTTCTATAAACAAGGACTTAGGGCATCTGTGCAAAATTTTCACCAAATGGCATGCCAGAACCCTCAACTTTCACTGTTCACCTCTAAGACTCTAATTGCGTGCTTGCATCAAGAGTAGATTCTCCATATTCCTAGTAACAAATTCTCACAATGATCATTAATTAGTGGTTCATTTCAATTTTGTCAGTTCCCAGTAGCGTAGCTTCTTTGTTCTTTCGTGTTTTGCTTGAATTGACTGTTTAGGTTAGTTTATTTGTTGCTTTTAAATGTTGGGCATGAATGTTATGGTAGGTAATCGAGTAGGGACAAATTAGGATGTAAAACTTGAACAAAATGGGCAAATGTGTAAAAACCTAGTTGGTTCCTAACCCTTCACCCACCACGGCCCGCGGTTATTTTTTGTGGTCCGCATGACCTTTATGCAATCGCAGGATTATTGGCGCGGTCCGCGATTAACCTTGATCTCAAAAGATAGCTATTTCCAGTGTGGTCGCGTCCCTATTTGTGGAGTCTGCGCTGGACCAATGCACTCGCACCCTCTTTTCACGCGGCCTGCGTTAGCGAGATTTAGTGTAGGTAAGTTTTTGTTAATTGATCAGTGCGGCCCGCGGTTGTGATCACGTGGCATGCGGTGCCTTCCACGCGGTCACACCCCAGAATGTACGGTCCGCGGCGGCCTGTTTTGAGAGGTGTTCTGCAATTAGCCATGTTGTTACTCCGCACTTATTTTGATCACTTTGTGCACTGCTTATGCTGCAACTAACAAAGTTCGATGTGTTTGCTTGCAGAAAATGGTTAAACTACGAGCACATGGTACCAAACAACCCGACCGAGCGGACTTCTCTCGGGGAGGAAAAGGAAACCAAACAAAACTCACACACCGACCAACACTTAAAACAAGGAAGCAAGTAGTCAGTGATGACGACAAGTCGGGGAGTGAGTACCTGTCCTCAGGACATCTCAGCTTACTCGGGGCAAGCCTTTTCATTAACAGCCCCACCTTCAGCCAAAGCTCAACTAGTTGTACAGTCTAAGTCGTTTGAAGGCTCAGCAGTAGGTAGAGGTGAATACTCCACCTCCCCCATAGCTTCAATATCCGAGGAGAGTGCAGCAAGTGGTACCAGCAGTGAAGATGAGGTCCCAGGTGGGGGGGGTGCCCGAGGTTGGTGGTGTAGAAAGAACAAGAAAAGCATAAGTGTGGGAGGATCGTTTTGTCAGTCAAGTGGCCTTCCGCAAATTCCGGGAGATGTGGCCAAAGCGAAAATTGATTTCGAAGAGGAGCATAATCACACGAGACTTATTACCCATACTCCTCAATGTGCACACGCAATTTCACACCAGATTTAGATGGGAACATTTTAGAGAGGATTTGGTTGATGCAAACGAGCATATAGTCAATGAGTTCTATTGCAACGTAGCCTATACCAAAAAAGACTCTGATGTGACCAAAGTGCGTGACAAAACTGTGGTGTTCTCAGAGAAGGTGTTGAATAGATATTTGGGTTTCAACGACGAAGATGAGACCCAATACATAGAGAAGTTGGAGCAGAAGGAGGAAGTTCGGCCATGGTTGCCTGAATATCTGGCTCATCCGGGTATAGTTCCGGATTGGATACAGTCAGGGGTAAAGATTTTGAGGAAGAACTTGAGTTTCAAAGCTAGAGGGAGGCTCACGTTTGTATGCAACAGGCTTGACCCTACTTCTCATGACCAGACTATCCCACTCCCCCGAGCCGTGCTGATTGCATCCATCATGGCTGGCTTCCCTATCAATGTGGGAAATATAATGTATAGGCAATCACTTCAATGGGGGTGGACAGCACTTGGAATTACCCATACCCCAACACTCTCACGATGTATTTCCAGGACTTGAAGGTGAAGAAAAAGTCCTATGATGTGACTGTTCGACCAGTGTCCCCGTTCTCACGGTTCAGCATTCAGGGGCCGGACAACCCAAAGGACAAAAAGCACAAGGCATCCACCTCTGCCTCGACTGGCCAGTCTGAGGAGCGAGTTGTGGTAGAGTCTACTGTCGAGCCTTCTACTGCGCTCCGCTCCATTCCAGTTGTCTCTGTCTCAAATGATGTGCCATCTTCCTCTACGGGTACTAGTTCTTCAGCTGGCCCATCAGCCCCATCTTCCCGGACCCTCCCTGTAACAGCTTAGCACTTTGCAAAGACCTTGGCCAGTTTAAACAGTTGGATGTCAGCTGCGACATCCAAGTTGTCCACATTGGCCACTTTAATTGAGGCCCATTCTGCACCAGCCACAGTCCATATTCCTCAGTCTCTTAAAGAAACATTGAAGAAGCTCCTGGAAAACAAGGAGAAGATTATAGAGACCCATGCTGCCTTGACTAGGACGGTAGAGTCTCGTGGTGTAGCTCTAAAAGAGCTCGCCCGGGAGCACAAAATATGAGGAAGACACGGGCATTCAAGGAGTCTCTACAGGTGCTTCGATCATATGTGAACAAGCTATTGGCTGATCAACTGCTATTAGACATGTTATTTGGGGAGTCAGCCCCTCCAGCAGCAGCGCCAATGCAAACGCCACAGCAGGAGCAGGTATCCAGGCCTCCGCAGAAAAAGAGGAAGCTCCTTAGTACTGAGGGTCTAGTGATTCATCTTGCCGAGATTCACGAAACCCCTTTCAGTGATACACCCGATAGTCAGCCGGTTCAGCAGCAGGACCTTGTCTAGCAGCGGAGCAGCAGCATGCCGGGGACCAGTATGAGGTTCCCACCCATACAGAGGATCAGGGGACCACCGATGATACCATGCCTACGGAGCAGGCCTAGGGAGCGATCTATATCCTTTTCTTGATACTTTATGCTTATTTTTGTAGTTGGCATTGGGGACAATGCTAGCTCTTATTCATGGGGGTGCGCCTTACTATTTATCTAGTCGGATGATTATATATATTAGATACTCCTTTTATGTTTTTAATTTGATTTACTAGTTGTTCTGTACATAACTTTTCATTTTAGTTAAATTTCTCGTACTTTTTATCTTGGTCCGTATATAAAGAGACTTTATGTATATATTCATCCCTCGTTGTATATTCTACTCCCCCATTGTATATATTCATTCGGTTTTTCTATTTTCATAAAAAAGTTTCTCGTTCATAACTTCATAGATAGTCTCGTAGCCTTCTATTTGTTTCTGGTGTTTTTAATAAGCCCTTGGTTTTCTTAATGCCACGGCTCTTTCCAAGGGTGAAATGCGGTGCGAACCGGATGGCTCTTCCCAATGATAGATGGCGTGACAACCTTCTTAAGGAGTTGAGTCTGTTTATGATTTTTTTTTCTTTTGATTTTGATATTCCGTAGTTAAGGGTACCCCAAGCAAGGCTTCACTTGGTCCTAACACATTTACCTTTGATCCCACGATCAAAGACATAATGTTGTGATTATGATTGTGAAAGTCGTGGCCTTGAGACTCTTGTGCTGACCAAACAGTCATCATGTGGTCATTTTGGACCATTGTGCACTTGAATCGAAACTAAGGTTGTTGTGGACCCTCGGCTTGATGTCTTTAGCAATTCTTGAGTGTGTATGGTGAAAACTTGAATCATGAGTCTAAGACCTAAGCCGATGATCTAGAACTTGCCCTGAATGTTCGTTGAGGAAAAATTCTAGGTGAAATTTGACTTTTGAAGTGATTATAGGCTCTCCTCGAACCAAATGCCAAGTCAAACAAGTCCATGGCCTACCAATGAAATGATCCCTAGTTAACCTTTTTGACCCTTGAACCTTTTTCTTTCGAGAACCAATGCTACACGCATATATCCATTCTTGATGATACCCTCTTTTGACACCCAAATCGTCCCTTGAGTGATGGCAAATGTCTAAGTTTGGGAAGGGGGACAAGAAAGGAAACAAAAATGGAGTAAGGTACAAAGAAAAAGAAAAGTAAGGCAACGAAAAGAAGAGAAGAAAAATTACAACAAGGAAATCCAAAGTGAAAAGGGGGGGGGGATTCAAGAAAAGCAAAGGTGAAAAAGGTTGAAACAAGCAGAAAAAGGAGAAATGTTTTGAATTGCATGAGAAAGAGCAACAGTTTGTCCCTCTAACCCGTGAAAGGAAGTGAAATACTCAAATGAATCAAGAAAGTGTGCCAAAATGAATCAATAGAAGTGATTAAGGGAAGATTGTACTCACTGGAACACGAACATATCCTACCCTTACCCAAAAGCCTTCACAATGACTCCACAAAAACCCTATATGATCTTGAGTTGAAAGGAACCTACATTAGTGGATACTTATATAAGGAGCAAGAATATGGTACTTGATGCCGGGCTTGTGACTTTCTTCTTGAAAGAGATGAGTGAAGGTCCATCGACCTCGATTTGTGGGTCAATACTCTAAAAGGTGAGGTTTCCTTAGGGAGAGTTGAGGATGTATGAGTTTAGGTTCCACAATGACCAAAGCTATTGAGAGAAGCTCTTGATGAAATGTGTCAACTCTTGATTCTCTTGTGTCACGCTTGATCCACGAATTTTTTAAGTTAAATGTGTTGATGATGCATTCGTATTGAGGGCAGTTGTTAGTCCCAATTGATGCTTGTTGAGGTTACCTCAGGATAGCTAGGATTACTTGGATATTTTTTTAAGGGGGGTCTTAATTTGTTTGCTTGAGGACAAGCAAGAGTTTAAGTTTGAGGGAGTTGATAAGTGGGATTTTAACGAGTTTTATGCCCCTACTTGCCTATGCTTTGAGTGTAATTTACTACAAAATAGCCCCAATATTCTTACAAGGTGTGGTTGATTGTAGGTTTGATCGACAAAGTGACGAGGTGTCAAAGGTTGGCTCAAAACGGAGTAAAACCTACTCAGGTGTCAAAGGCCAAGTGAAGTGGTGGAACGAGGAGCCTAGTGCGGACCGCACAATTGTGCATGCGGCCGCACTAGGCGTTTCAGAGAAAAGCACTATCAAGTCTAGCATAATGCGGCCATAGTTGGAAATGTACGGCCAGCGTCCAGCACGCGCGACCGCGCTATTATGGTGTGCATCCCTCATCATAAGGTTCAGAAAAAAGAGTATGACCAGTTCTAGCATAACGCGGCCGCGGTTAGAAATGTGCGGCCCGTGTCACAAGGTTCAGAGAAGAAGGAGATTTTAGCAAAGTCAAGCCATGCGGCCAAGGTCACCATTTTGCGGTCCGTGCCAGACCTTCACGCGACCACACCACACTTTAATGCGGTCCACGCCACACTTTAATGCAGTCCGCGCCTGCCACTTCAGAGAAGATAGAAATTAAAGCCAAAGAGCCAGTGCGGCCGCGATTGGAAACGTGCTGCCCGCACTGACCTCGCAGGGAAATTTTGCCCAAGTTTTCCAGCGCACTATAAATAGAACATTTTACCATTTTTAGGGCAATTTTTAGGTTTTTATTTTTGACTGAACGGAGCAACGATCGTGAGGACGGAAGCTTTAGCCTATGTTGGCATTTTAGTATTACTTTCTCCATAGATTCTTGTAGCTTAATCTTAGTAATTAATTATTATGTCTATTTCTCCTTCTATTTCTTCTTTAATTATGTGTAGCTAAACCCAGTAGCTAGGGTTGTGGCTCCACCCTAGTATGGGTAATTGATGGATGTTGCTTTCTAATGATAGATTGCTATAAGGTATTTGAAATACAGTTCACAAAAAGCTGGAAATGTGGTACAGGTCGGGCATCCAGTCCAAGAAGTGTATCATGTCCATTTGAAGTCGGCATGCACCCCCAGATAAGTCCTTCTCTTTTCCCGAAAGGGACACTTCTCTCTAAATCCATATGATTTATTTTTGTGTTTCCTTGAATCCCTTTCGGCTTAACTTTAACTTTCATGACTATTCCACAAGAAAAGGTGGTAAGACCGGTTTCGCAAGGCTCGCTTGGAAAGGACTAAAGAAAATACCCAGTCTCAGCAGACGCATCTAGCCGATCCCGGCTGGCCATGATGGCTGATGCTTCAGAAGCAGAAAGGTGGAAAGAAAGAAAATCAAAGTCAAATTCCCACGAATGAAAAATGAAGATTAGAAAGGAAAAACCCGAGTGGGTTAATTGCTCAACATGGTTTCAAAAGGAAGGATACCCGAAGGCTCTGAAATGGAAATCGGGGCAAAGAAATCGTAACAGAAAGGCCTGCAAAGGCGAAACAAATCTGAAATATGAGATCTCCCGAGCAACCAACAAGGCAAAGCCTGGAAAGCCAAAGGTCTTCTCAACAGAAGTGTGGCCGGGATCAAGCAAATCAAGGCCAAAAAACTAAACACTACTTCAAACTAACAAGTCGTGTTTTGTTTGAAAATTTGAAACATGTGTAGTCCAAAGCAATTGGATAAAAAGAAAATGCAACCAAAGGAAATGCACATGGACTAAGAATAGCCTTGTAGCGATGATCAACCAAAAGGGAAGTTCACTTTACATCTTTTCCCGTAGTTTTTATAAAAGAAAAGAAGAAAAGGAGAATCGCAAAACATGGTAGCATAGGACTTCGATCCTCGACTTCATCCCCCCAAATCTAGGACTATATTCCCTAGCTCTCCCCAGCATAACCTGTGGACCTCCCTGACATAACCCGAGGATCATACTCCGTTCTCCCCGACATAACCTGAGTATTCCTTTCCTTCATTCCTCGGCATAACCCGGGGTTCCTCTCTCCATCCCCAACATAACCTCAGGGACTTCTTTTTCTTTCATTTCCCAGCATAACCTGAGGGACCCTTTTTTCTTTCTATCCCCTGCATAACCTGAGAGACCTGTCTTTCTTTCATTCCCTAGCATAACCTGAGGACCAATTTCCTTCTATCCCCAGCATAACCCGACGGACTTCTCTTTCTTTCATTCCCCAGCATAACCTGGGGATCTTGCTCTTTCTCTTCCCTAACAGGAGCCTTTTCTTTCAATCCCGACATAACCCGCAGATCCCCCTAGCATAACCTAGGAGTTTTCTCCCTATCCCGGCATAGCTCACGGATGCCCCTAGCATAACCCAGGATCCTTTATCTTCCTATCCTTGCATAACCTACGGATTCCCCCTGCATAACCCAAGAGTCTCTTTCTTTCAATCCCAGCATAATCCGCGGATCCCCCTAGCATAACCTAGGGGGTTTTTTCCTATCCCGGCATAATCCATGGGTCCCCCTGGCATAACCCAGGAGCCTTTATTTCCTATCTCGGCATAAACCATGGATTCCCCTGATATAACCATGAGTCTTTTTCTTTCAAATCCCAGCATAACCCGCGGATCCCCATGGCATAACCCATGAGCCCTTTTCTTCCTATTCAAGCATAACCCGCGGATTCCCCTAGCATTACCCAGGAGTCTTTTCTTTCAATCCCGGCATAACCCAAGAGTTCCTTCTTTCAATCCCGCCATAAGTCACGGACCCCTCTGGCATAACGCAGGAGCCCTTTTCTTCCTATCACGGCATAACCCGCGGATTCCCCTGGCATAACTTAGGAGTCTTTTCTTTCAATCCCGGCATAACCCAAGAGTTCCTTCTTTCAATCCCGGCATAAGTCACGGACCCCCCTGGCATAACGCAGGAGCCCTTTTCTTCCTATCACGGCATAACCCGCGGATTCCCCTGGCATAACTTAGGAGTCTTTTCTTACAATCCAGGCATAACTTGCGGATTCCCCTCGCATAACCTAGGAGTTCCGTATTTCAATCCTGGCATAACCCAGGAGCCCTTTTATTCCTATCCCGGCATAACCCGCAGATCCCCCTAGCATAACTTAGGAGTCTTTTTCCAAATCCCGGCATAACCCGCGGATTCCGCTGGCATAACCCAGGAGTCTTTTTCACTCCCAGCATAACTCGCGGATTCCCCCTAGCATAACCTAGGAATCTTTTCTTTCAATCCTAGCATAACCCGCGGATCTCCCTAGCACAACCCAGGAATCTTTGTCATACCATTCTGGCATAACCTATGGATTTTTCTTCTTCTTCCCCAGCAAGGACTCTTCATTACCCATCCCGGCATAACACATGGATCCTCCTCTTATCCCCAGCAGGGATCCGTTTTCTTTTCCGGCATAAATCGGCCATCTGCCAACATAACCTGTTAATCTTTCCAAAAATTAAATAAATAAATAATCCTGACTTTTATTGTTTTCAATAGAAATAGTTTAGATTTGTGCTACAAATAACTCACGAAATTTTCATAGTGAAAACTGTGGCAGAAAATTTTGTTCGTTCATTTGTTTTGGTGTCCGTACAGGTTTTACCTCAGGACGCAGGATTTGAGATGTCTGGAAGAGCGAATCTCAATCCAGGATAAAGGAAAAGAAGAAAAGAACAAAAAGGAAACAAATCCAGAAGGGTTTAAAAGAAAGATGCGGATTGCCCAAATTTGATTCAAAGTCACAAGTCGTGCTTGTCCTGCTTGGTTTCAATGCTGAAGGAAGAACTAGAACCTGCAGCTTACGAGCATCAAGATTCAGATCGCAGTACGTGACAAATCTAGCTAAGACTCAAGATCAAGTTTTCCAGAGATTTATAGATAGGAATCTTGTAACTCATAGTTGATAGGCATAGCTAGCCTAGTTTTGATTTCCTTTTGGTGTAATAAGGAGGTCAGCAAGCAGTAGCAGCAGCATCAGCAGTTGAAATCACAGCTCATGGTAGTCCCAGCTACCAAACACTTCAGAACTACACTGACGTGATTTTTCTTTATAGCCAAAAATATGTAGGCAACCTTTGAAGCAGGGTTTGGTCAGACAGTTTTCAAAATGCTTCTCATGGAATGCAAAGCAGGCAAAAATCTCTCAGTTGCTCATTTATCTTTGCCTGGAAACCCTTTGTGTCTCAGAGCAAAGAGGGGCAGCTGTGAGCACGTGATTTTTGCCTCGCTCGAAATGTTCGTATAGAATCCATTTAAATTAGGGTTTTTTTCTTTTATTATTTAAATTTTTAGGAATTAATTACGTGATTTTGTGTTTATTTGCATTTTTCTTTTATTATTTAAATTTTTAGAAATTAACTGCATGATTTTGTGTTTATTTGCATGTTGTGCATTTTTAATTAATATAATTCATAAAAATATAAAAATAGCATGTTTGCGTTTAGGACTTAATTTTTATATTTTTCTTTTGGTTTATTAGTAATTCATATTGGAAATAACAAAAACAAATTTGGTTATTCTTACATTTGTTTAATTTCATTTTTAAATTTCGAATTTAGGTTATTTTAGATGGTTAATTAATTTATTTTGTGGAAGTTAAATATGTTTTAGTTTATTTTTATTTTTCATTATTAAAAACTAAAATAATAATAGTAAATAAATAAAATTTAAAAGGAGAAAAATATATAACTTGGGTATCTTATTAAAGACCATGATTTAGGCTATTTTCTAGCAATAAAACCTGGCCCAAAACCATCAGACCCGTCAATTTAACCCAAGCCCAAACCCCATACCCTGTCCACCCAGAGGAGGTCTCAAAACGACGTCGTTTGACCTCCATTTGTTCTTAGTCATTCATCATTTTGATCCAACGGCCCAGATTTAGCCTCTCACTGTTAATAAAAGTGTCTGAAACTCTCATAACCCTCATAGACAAAAATCACCTTCCTCGTACCAAATTGACCTCCGGTGTAACACCACCGTCTCCCCACCATCTCTCCACCACCACCGGCGTAACTCCAAATCTACCCAAATTAACACCACTTGTTCCCCGTACTCTCCTCTTTCCAAGCCTTCAAAGATCAACCCTCGAATCTCGGACAAACGCTTCGAATATCCGTTCAAAGGAGCGGTGTTCCACCGTCCACGGCGGTGCCGGCTCCAATGGCTACCAGAAACTCACTCCATACTCCCCTTTACCTCCTCTACCCAAAAATGTACCTTGTTTCCTTATTTTATACTATAGGTATTTATCGGGGGGCTAAACGAGAAAAAACTCCAACCCATTCGATTAGCTGGCAGGCTATTAGCGGGACGGGGATAACGGGTTGTTAGCTGGTTATATTTTTACAGGTTTTTGTTGGCCCATGTGGGTTCGAGCTTAAACGGGCCTGAGTGAGTTGGCTAAATTTTTCTTAATTAAATTTTGCTATTAACGGTGCACAAATTAAAAAAAATTAAAATAAAAATTTATCCTATTAATAGGCTGAACCGGGTTGCAGCCCGTAACAATCCATTAACAGATTAGCGAGCTTAGCGGGTTCTAGTGCACATGTATCAAAAATGTGTTCGTTTAAAATCCGTTCCCCGTCCAATCCGTCCCAGCTCGCCCTATATGCTACGGTAATGGGCTGACCGTGTTAGATAATACGCTTAACGCTAGAGGGGGGGTGAATAGCGTTATAATAAAAATTAGCGTAAACTTAAGGAATTTAAAAATTGCAGGAAATAAATAAGTGCGATAAGTAAATAAATTAGAACAAACGCACCGATGTATCCTGGTTCACCACAACCCGTGGCTAGTCCAGTCCCCGAGAGACTCTCTCGAGATTTCCACTAACTTGTTATGCTTACGGATGCTCAACAAACCGTTACAACTTGAGGACACAAGCCTCAACAACCTTTGCTCGGAGATACAACACTCCAAGACTTCAACCAAGGAAACACAAGTTCCTTCTTACAACACAAGGGACTAACACTTCCCTTCAAGTGTACAAAAACACTTAGCACTCAAACAAGACACTCATTTAAGAGTAGATATGAGTAAAAAGAATACGCTCAAGATCGCAACAACTTTCGACAAGAATTTGGCTCTCAAAAGCTTATGTAATGAATATAAAATGATAAGCAATAGAGTATGCAAGCTTTAGCAATAGTATGATCAGTTGTTGTGTTTAGAAGACTGAATTGAAGCTGTATTTATAGTTGAAAAACCTTGTATTACCGTTGCCTAATTGCCAATTAAGAATTGCTGATTTTACTCTGTGACAATCGATTGTCAAATTACCACAATCGATTGTTTGCCAGATCTTCCAAAATTCAATCCCAGATTTTACGCATAACAATCGATTGTTTAAGACTCACAATCGATTACTGGCAACGTTCAAAAAATCATTTCCAGATTTTACTTAAAACAATCGATTGTCAGAAATCTACAATCGATTACTCAGCAACGTTCAAAAAATCCTTTCCAGATTTTAATTAAAACAATCGATTATAGGAAATCAATAATCGATTACTCAGCAATGTTCAAAAAATCCTTTCCAGATTTTAATTAAAACAATCGATTATAGGAAATCAATAATCGATTACCTGACGGTATTTAAAAACATTTTGGCAACGGTCAGTTATACAATCGATTATATTAAGTTAATAATCGATTATACATCAGTCTTGAAAAATCAATTTAGACACTGCCTCTTGACAATCGATTGTCATAGGTTCACAATCGATTATTTAATAACTTTGAAAAAGTCTGGAAGACACTGCCTCAACACAATCGATTGTCATAAGTTCACAATCGATTATTTTGTGACTTTGAAAAATCTGATGGACACTGTCTCTTCACAATCGATTGTCATTAGCTTCATAATCGATTATTTTGAGTTTTAAAAAAACTTTGATGGACACTGCCTCATCACAATCGATTGTCATAAGGTTCACAATCGATTGTCATGCAGATTTGAAAAATCTGATGCTCACTGCCTTAACACAATCGACTGTCATAAGTTCACAATCGATTGTCAAGCAGCTGACTTAAACATAATCGATTATCATAAGTACATAATCGATTATCTTAGTCCAGATTTTAGAGGCATGTTTAAAAATCACTTTGACTAAAGTAAATATGCATTATTTAAAATCATTTTGCTCTAAATTAAATATGCATGATTTGTTAAAAATATTTTTACGAGAGAAGCCAAGTCTTGAGTTTAAGTTGTCGGATCAAGATCACAATTAAATACCGACTCATATAAAACTTAATCTCGATCTTTATCTTGTGCTTGAATCTCATTATATATCAATTTTGCGCTTGTGCTTGGACCTCGTCATGTGTCAATTTGCACATAGTTTGTCATCATCAAAACCTACAAATATGAACACACGTTTAGTATAATGCCTTGAGAACGTGTTTCCAACAATTTCCCCCATTTTGATAATGGCAAACTTTAAGCGGGATATGCATATTAGGCAATTCATAATGACGATTCAAGACAAGTAAAGATATGCAACAAGTATATAGATATGCAATTTGTTCCCCCTCAATATATGAATTCCCCCTCAATTATGCCGATCAGTATTGAGAGTGCATACCCGTTATCTTCCCCCTTTTGCCATTAGCAAAAAAATATAGAATAATTAAAAAAAACTTGTTTATTTATTAAATCTGCAATTTCAGAAATAATAACGCAAATAATGTCAAGACAATCGATTATTGATACTGGATAATCGATTATATAAAAGAGAAATCGATTGTTCTGTTCGTCAAGCTTTATAATTCCCCCTGCCTTTAGGGCGATACCTCGATACTTTTTGATGTCGACTTCCTTACCTTTCTCATCTTTGTCTAGATGATCCGATGTGCTCATGGGGGTTGCCATTGCTTTTGCATTGGTCATTTCAAATTGTTTCAGCAATTCTTTGCAATATTTCGCTTGGCAAATGAACGTACCTTCTTTCATTTGCTTTACTTGTAATCCCAAAAAGAATGTTAACTCACCCATCATATACATCTCAAATTCGCTTGTCATTAAATCGGAAAATTTCTTGCACAAAACATTGTTAGTAGCACCAAATATAATATCATCCACATAGATTTGAACTAATGAAATATCATTGTTTTTATGCTTAACAAAAAGAGTGGTGTCAACTTTCCCCCTAATGAAATCATTTTCCAATAGAAATTTACTCAATCTTTCATACCAAGCTCGGGGAGCTTGTTTTAAACCATAAAGAGCCTTTTTGAGTTTGAAAACATGATCGGGAGATTTAAAGTCTTCAAAACCGGGGGGTTGTTCAACATAAACTTCTTCTTGAATAACACCATTTAGAAAAGCACTTTTCACATCCATTTGATATAAATTGAAATTCATAGAAGAGGCAAAAGCAAGCAATAAAAGAATAGCTTCTAATCTAGCTACGGGAGCATATGTTTCTTCATATTCAATACCCTCTTCTTGATTATAGCCTTTTGCTACAAGCCTAGCTTTGTTTCTAGTGATTACACCATTTTCATCTAGTTTGTTTCGAAAAACCCATTTCGTACCAATTATGGTATGATTTTCGGGTCTTGGCACCAAATCCCAAACGTCATTCCGTTTGAATTGGTTAAGCTCCTCTTGCATTGCCAAGTTCCAAAATTCATCCCCAATTGCTTCGGAGATGGTTGTTGGTTTAATTTGAGAAACAAAAGCAGTATGTCCTAAGGTGTTCTTCAGGGAGTTTCGGGTACTTACCTTTTCTCCGACGTCGCCAATTACCTGTTCGAGAGGGTGATCTTTGATTGTCCTCCACTCGTTAGGCATTTTCGTTTGTTTCTCCAATTGTGGCGCTTCCTCCATTGATTGTTCCAAGATTTCATCTTGAATTTCCTTAGGAATTTCCTCTTGTACTTTGTTTTGAGGACTTAATGAGTTCAAAATACCTGCAAGATCAGAACAAGAATCCTTTCTCGCCAAGCGAGCATTATTTTCGGAAAACACAATATGAGGGGATTCCTCCACAGTTTGGGTTCTATTATTAAATACCCTATATGCTTTGCTACGTGAAGAATACCCAATAAAAATTCCCTCATCGGATTTGGCATCAAATTTTCCCAATCGATCTTTTCCATTGTTATGAATAAAACATTTACAACCGAATACTCTAAAATGGGAGATATTTGGTTTCCTTCCCTTGTAGAGTTCATAAGGGGTTTTCATGAGTATTGGCCTTATGACTACTCTATATAAAACGTAGCATGTGGTACTCACGGCATCCGCCCAAAAATGTTTGGGAATCTTAGCCTCTTCGAGCATGGTTCTAGCCATCTCTTCGAGACACCTATTTTACCTTTCCACCACCCCATTTTATTGTGGTGTTCGTGGAGCGGAAAAGGTATGCTCGATTCCGAGTTCGTCACAAAAGTCCGCAAAGAGATTGTGATCAAACTCTCCCCCATGATCACTTCTAATTGAAGTGACGGTTGTTTCCTTTTCGTTTTGAACACGTTTAAGAAAATATTTAAAATTCTGAAAAGCATCACACTTTTATGGGCAAGAAATAAAGTCCAAGTAAATCTGCAATAATCATCAACAATAACAAAAGCATAACGATTTCTACCAAGACTTTCAATGCGAGATGGTCCAAACAAATCCATGTGAAGCAATTGCAATGGTCTAGTAGTTGAAACAATATTTTTCGATTTAAAAGATGCTTTTGTTTGCTTCCCTTTTTGACAAGAATCACAAGTAGAGTCATTTTCAAATTTCAAATTTGGAAGACCAACAACTAAATTTTGTGAAACCAATTTGTTCAAAAGATGCATGTTGATGTGAGCTACTCTACGATGCCATAACCAAGAATCATCCTCTTTGCTCATTAAACAATTCACATATTCGGGTGAAGAATTTGCAAGATCAACCATTTAAATGTTATCCATTCTAAAACCACGAAGGATAATTTTAAAATCGCTACGTCTAAAAATTAAGCATTCATCCGAATCAAATAAAACAAGATTTCCCTTGTCACATAATTGACTTATGCTCAAGAGATTATGTTTTAAACCTTTCACAAGTAATATATGCTTAATGAAAGAAATTTCATCCTTACCGACCGATCCGATGCCGATAATCTTTCCTTTGTTGTTATCACCAAAAATAACACTTCCCCCTTCCTTGTGTTCTAGTTGAAGGAATTTGGATTCGTCACCCGTCATGTGCTTGGAGCATCCACTATCAAGGTACCATAGTACACTTGATCCCTTCAAACATACCTACAAAACAGATTAATGAGTTTTAGGTACCCATGCCATTTTGGGTCCTTGGGGATTAGGCAAATCATAGTGATGTGATTGAGTGTTATGTCTATGTCGTGTAAAACAAGCAGGAGCAATATGTCCAATTCGTCTACAATAATGACAAGTCACGTTAGGATTATGCATCCTTCTAGGTTGATAGTAATTGGACGGACGAAATTCATTTACTCTATTCTTGACAATATAACTATTGCGCAAATCATGAAAATCATTTCTCCTACCATTTGTTCTAGGATATGCATCATTTCTAGAATAGTTGTTTCTAGGTTGGAAGTCATTTCTAGGTGTTCTAAAAGGTTCAAAATTCCTTCTAGTGTTTGGCCTAGAATGTGCATTATTTCTAGCATGATTATTTCTAGGTTGCGATTGATGAAAACCATTTCTAGGTTTGTTGAATCTAGGATGAACATTTGTTTTATTTATTCTAGGTTGAGCCTTAGGTGGTTGGGGGTTGGCTTCAACTTTCTCTTTAGGCTCGTTTCTAAAACCTATGCCATGCTTGGTCGACTTCAAATTAACAAGCACTTCATTCAAATTTTTATGAGAAGAGTTAAACTTATCTAAGGTGCCCTTAAGCCTTTCTACTTCATTTTTGAGATGCATGCAAGAAGTACAATTTCTAGAACTCTCGGGCTTGTCGGCGCTTCTCTTGCCAAAAAATTTGTTTTCCTCTTTCAACTTCTCATTTTCTAAAATCATTTTTTCCAATTCCTTTTCTTTAAAAAAGAGTTGTTTTTGAAAATCTTTTTCTTTTAAAGAAGCATTTTCTTTTATACTCTTAACAGTTTTTGAAGCTTTAATAAATTCGCTATACAACTCATCAAAAGCATTTTGCATTTCTTCAAGGGAAAAGAAATTTTTGGAAGAAATTTGACATACCTCTTCTTTGTTGTCTTCTTGTGCCATAAGACAAAGATTTGTGGCTTCGTCTTCTTCTTCCTCACTTGACTCGTCACCGGAGTCGCCTCCCCAAGATATGTATGCTCGTTGCTTCTTGAAGGGTTTCTTCTCCTTTTTAGCATTTGGGCAATTTGATTTAATGTGCCCGGTTTCTCCGCACTCATAGCACTTTATTTGATCTCCTTGCTTTTTGCCCTTTCGTTCATACTCTTTTCGCATGAACTTTTGAAATCTCTTGACAACGAGTCTGAACTCGTTGTCTCCGTCCTCATCATTTTGAGGTTGGCTTGTGCTTGCCTTGAGAGCAATTCTTTGCTTCCTTTGATCATCAACAAGAGGGTTAAGTATAGTAGATTCATAAGTTTTAAGATTACCTCTTAATGCGTCGATGGTGACATTTGAAATGCCAATGGATTCTTGAATCGCGTCGACCTTGGATCGCCATTCCGGAGTGAGACTTCGGAGAATTTTTCGGACAAGTTCCTTATCCGTGAAGGTCTTCTTAAGAGCATGTAAATCATTTACGATTTTTTAGAATCGTTCAAACATCTCATCGACCTTTTCGCCTTCCTTCATGTGAAACAATTCATATGCATGGGTTAGGAAATCAATTTTGGCTTCCCTTACCTGGTCCGTACCTTCGTACGTAATTTCCAGCTTGTCCCACATTTGCTTCGCCGTTGTGCAACAAGATATCTTCCTGTAATCATCAGCATTTACAGCACAATATAATAAATTAATAGCTTTAGCATTATTTTGCACCTTTCGGATATCATCCGCATCGTATTCAACTTCGTACTTTGGGACCCATTCATTTTCAACCGTCTTGGTTGGAATTTGTTCTCCATTCATTATGACCTTCCAAAGATGAAAACTATTTGATTGTACAAATATTCTCATCCTCTCCTTCCAGTATGTATAATTTGTACCATCGAATAGCGGTGGTCGGGTGGAGCATTGTCCTTCACCTATTCCTGCAAAAGAATCACGAGTAGAAGCCATGGATGTTTCTCTCAAACGGTTAAGTCTTCAGAGAGTTGGGCTCTGATACCAATTGTTAGATAATACGCTTAACGCTAGAGGGGGGGGTGAATAGCGTTATAATAAAAATTAGCGTAAACTTGTGGAATTTAAAAATTGCAGGAAATAAATAAGTGCGATAAGTAAATAAATTAGAACAAACGCACCGATGTATCCTGGTTCACCACAACCCGTGTCTAGTCCAGTCCCCGAGATACTCTCTCGAGATTCCACTAACTTGTTAAGCTTACGGGTGCTCAACAAACCGTTACAACTTGAGGACACAAGCCTCAACAACCTTTGCTCGGAGATACAACACTCCAAGACTTCAACCAAGGAAACACAAGTTCCTTCTTACAACACAAGGGACTAACACTTCCCTTCAAGTGTACAAAAACACTTAGCACTCAAACAAGACACTCCTTTAAGAGTAGATATGAGTAAAAAGAATACGCTCAAGATCGCAACAACTTTCGACAAGAATTTGGCTCTCAAAAGCTTATGTAATGGATATAAAATGATAAGCAATAGAGTATGTAGGCTTTAGCAATTGTATGATCAGTTGTTGTGTTTAGAAGACTGAATTGAAGCTGTATTTATAGTTGAAAAACCTTGTATTACCGTTGCCTAATTGCCAATTAAGAATTGCTGATTTTACTCTGTGACAATCGATTGTCAAATTACCACAGTCGATTGTTTGCCAGATCTTCCAAAAATCAATCCCAGATTTTACGCATAACAATCGATTGTTTAAGACTCACAATCGATTACTGGCAACGTTCAAAAATCATTTCCAGATTTTACTTAAAGTAATCGATTGTCAGAAATCTACAATCGATTACTCACCTACGTTCAAAAAATGCTTTCCAGATTTTAATTAAAACAATCGATTATAGGAAATCAATAATCGATTACTCAGCAACGTTCAAAAAATCCTTTCCAGATTTTAACTAAAACAATCGATTATAGGAAATCAATAATCGATTACCTGACGGTATTTGAAAACATTTTGGCAACGGTTAGTTATACAATCGATTATATTAAGTTAACAATCGATTATATATCAGTCTTGAAAAATCAATTTAGACACTGCCTCTTGATAATCGATTGTTATAGGTTCACAATCGATTATTTAATAACTTTGAAAAAGTCTGGAAGACACTGCCTCAACACAATCGATTGTCATAAGTTCACAATCGATTATTTTGTGACTTTGAAAAATCTGATGGACACTGTCTCTTCACAATCGATTGTCATTAGCTTCACAATCGATTATTTTGAGTTTTAAAAAAACTTTGATGGACATTGCCTCATCACAATCGATTGTCATAAGGTTCACAATCGATTGTCATGCAGATTTGAAAAATCTGATGCTCACTGCCTTAACACAATCGATTGTCATAAGTTCACAATCGATTGTCAAGCAGCTGACTTAAACATAATCGATTATCATAAATACATAATCGATTATCTTAGTCCAGATTTTAGAGGCATGTTTAAAAATCATTTTCACTAAAGTAAATATGCATTATTTAAAATCATTTTGCTCTAAATTAAATATGCATGATTTGTTAAAAATATTTTTACGAGAGAAGCCAAGTCTTGAGTTTAAGTTGTCGGATCAAGATCACAATTAAATACCGACTCATATAAAACTTAATCTCGATCTTTGTCTTGTGCTTGAATCTCGTTATATATCAATTTTGCGCTTGTGCTTGGACCTCGTCATGTGTCAATTTGCGCATAGTTTGTCATTCATCAAAACCTACAAATATGAACACACGTTTAGTATAATGCCTTGAGAACGTGTTTCCAACAGACCGGGGTTGAAATGGGTTGAAAACGGGTCAACCCGGCACGATTAACAAAATATTTTATACTATAAATTCAAAAGTATTCTCGTTTTGTCTTATACATCATGTTCAGTGAAATAGGATCATACAGGGAGTATATACATCGAGAAGTTTTATTTTGTGTCTCATACAACTGAGACTGGTTGTATGGGGTTCATTTGTGGACCCCAATTTTACACTTCTGGATCCACCGAAATCTGGGTCCACAAAATTATGAGACAAAAAGATTATTTTATACAACTACTGTCAGTTGTATGAGACACAAAATAAAAAATTTCATATACATCACAGGATTCACCACTTCAGTACGTAGTATCTTATCTAGAGCATGCGTCTCGATTGCAACACTTTTAAATAGAGAAGTTTTATTTTGTATTTTATACAACTGACACTAGTTGTATGGCTCCTTTTTATCTTAAAAATTTGTAAACTGTTATAAACTAAAGCAAAAGACAAGAACAATAGAACTAGAACAATAGCAATAGAGAGAAGAGTAGAGAGAGTTCTTCTTATTGAGTTGAGAGGGGTGAATTACAATGGTAGAGAGCACCTCTATTTATAGGGAGGAGGAAGATCTTGCTACCAATAATAGGACTCTAAAATCTCTCTAATTAAGTACATTAAAGACATTCACCTTAAATAGAAGTGTAAGAATCTTCTATTTCATAACACTCCCCCTTGAATGTCTATTCAATGATGTGCCTCATAAAACCTTAAAACCAAAACCCAATGGGAAAAATTAAAGTAAGGAAAAAGAGTACACATGTTTGAATATGCGCCTATTGGTTGCCTCGTTAAAAACCTTGCAAGGAAAACCCAGTGGGACAAAACCTTGTAAGGGAAAAAGAGTGCAACGCGCATTAACTCCCCCTAATGAGTACATCAATTTATATCCTTGAGCATTTGCATTCCAATCTTGTGCATCATCTTCAAAACGATCTTTGGTAGACGTTTGATAAGTAAATCAACCATATTGACTTGAATAAATATTCCGCACCTTGAAATCATCATTCTTGATAGGTATGAACATCTTCATATGATGTCGTGGAATAGCTCTTCAATATCTCCATAGATGCATTCTCAATGCCACCATGCTTATAGTTATAGCAAGATACATATGGACACAAATTGTACTTAGGATGTGGTACTTCAGGACCAAGAATTGCATATGCTTCAAGCAACTTAAATCTTTCAAGTTAAGTCATATAAGTCGCATAATAGACTTTAGCTGCATATCAAGCTTTCATTAGTGATACTAAACAAATAAGATATCGAAAACTGACTATACATACCTTTGACTTTATACTTTCAAGCATTTGAACTATAGGTTCAAAACTTCATGTCTTTCATATGGAATCAATTCTTCTTGAATTGTATCTCTTCCATTTAGTTACTTTCTTTGAGTCAGCAAATGCGTAAAGCATGCTTTGCAATATGTTGCAATTGCATTTCCCTTTTATGAACTACAGGTTCATATCATGATATTCGGGGATATACAAATGAAAATTCATCCCATGTAACACTTTCTCAAGTGTTTATCATGTCTCCCCCTCATGTTAGTAAAGCTAACATGTTTCCTCAACTTTGGAAAATCATCTTTGTGCATTATGTCAATATACACAGCACCTTAATAATAAGATGAAATTATTTGGTTCCTGACCCTGAACCACTTGTGAGGGGAGAATATACTCTCGTATACAACTTATATCAAACTGATATATATATAACTTTGTTCTCATAAGAAATAGTTTAGCTATTAAGTGGAAGCACTCAATAATTATCTTGCTAAACCAACTTTGATATAAACCAACTTATCAAGATTAACTGTCTTGAGTAGAGAATCTGGAAACTATGCTCGAAGTTAGATTACTGAGCGTTTTACCTCGCAAGCACGGCCAGGCTGCGGGTTAATAACAATTGCGCATGTAACCATTCCATAGATGCATCATATGTGGTATACATGGCGGGTGAATGGGCCCATATTCACCTTTGATATTTCCAGAATTTAGGGGCTTCAACCCGAACTCTTTAGTTGGTCAGTTCATTACTGAGAACAAGAACTTCTAGTTCTTTGATATTCACCTATGTGAATTTGCACATCATACTTCAAATGAGATGGCTAACACGAATGTCAACTGAATAAATTATCAATATTGGTAAACTTCAAATTTACACCATGACATGTGCACTTATCAATAAACTTCGGGTTTATTATGACATGGGTTTTATACCAATAGATATCCACTTTATTGTGGCATTCTTTCGTTTGTGTAGTACAAACTGGAGAACAAAGCGGGTAGCTTTTCATATACAAATTACCCCGCTACAAGTTGTAGTAATAGGAGAATCAAAGCCTTCCTTTATTTATAGCATCAATATAATCAATCGCTTTCGCGTGTACTTTGGAAACTGAATAAGTTTCTTTGAGACTTACTACAGCACAATACTCAATTGTGTTTCTCCAATATAGTAATAATTGGCTCTTCGAGAGCTCTCAATTAATTTTGTACTACCACAGACTGAGGTTCGAGATCCTCACATTCTTGCATTCCGTATTTTCAAGAGTCTCAGGCTCAATAGATTCTTCGTGAATCTCGGAATTAATCAAATCATGAGCGTCCTCATGTGATTCTTTCATAGTGTCATTTAGATCGTTCTTTTTCCTCTTTCTAGGATTTCGATCTTTGGAACCTAATGGTCTGCCACGCTTCTGGCGTGCATTTGACTCATTGGATATGACACTAGATATTTGTCCAATAGGGACTTCAATACGGATCGGAACATTTTCCGCATGAATGTGGGATTTCGTTATCCTCTTCAAGTCCGTAAATGCGTCAGGCATTTGATTTGCTATTCTTTGCAAATGGATAATCTTTTGTACCTCTTTCTTTCAAATAGAGGTATGTGGATCAAGATGAGATAATGATGCATTTTTCCACAAAATTTCCCGTTTGGTTTCACCAACTTCTCCCCCTAATTTTGGGAAAAGTGTCTCATCCAATTGACAGTCTGCAAATAGTGCAGTGAACAAATCTCTTGTCAATGTTTCGAGGTAGCGAATAATGGAGGACGCGTCAAACTCAACATATATTCCTAACCTCCTTTGCAAACCCATTTTGGTGCGGGATGGCGGTGCTACAGGCACATATACTGCGCATCCAAAGCTTCTTAAATGGGATATATTGGGTTCATGACCCAAAACCAATTGCAATGGGGAATATTTGTGTCAATTCGTCAGTCAGAGACGAACTAGCATTGCTGCATGCAACATGGCGTGACCCCAAACTGAAGTGGGCAGCCGACAAACTAGCATTGCTTCATGCAAAATGGCGTGACCCCAAACCGAAGTGGGCAGCCGACAAACTAGTATTGTTGCATGCAAAATGGCGTGAACCCAAACCGAAATGGGCAGCCTCGTTTTCATGAAGAATTCAAGATTATTCTCATCTATTGTCTCAATATGATATCCATTTTGAATGATATCTTTAAAACTCAACAAGTTCCTTTTAGACTTGGAGGAGAACACTTTGATTGATATCATTAAAACTCAACAAGTCCTTCTTAGACTTGGAGGAGAACATTGCATTCTCTATGATTAACGTCATGCCTTTGGGCAGAGTTACAATTGCTCTTCCGGAGCCTTCAATCAATTTACTACTTCCATAGATTGTAGTAATGTTTGCCTTACACAATTACTCTTCTTTTCTTTGAGTATTGTATGTGTAGTACATGAATCAACTAGGCAAATACTTTTACAATTGGACGTTGGTCCAAGTTCGCTTTGTGAGATATCCATATTTGCTATCCCATAGTTTAACATACAAAAGAAATACATAAATATAAGTATAAACAACTTCAATTCTTTTGTTTCGCGTTTAAACAGCGTTTTGGGAAGCAGTTATTTAGGATATTCGAATATTGTATTCTAATATTCGAATATAATGCCTTGCGGAAAAAATAATACTTTAATGCGAAAAATATTAGATATTCGAATATTTAAGCACATATTCTAATATCTTGCCAGATATTCGAATATAGGAATTCTGATAGTCGAATATCTGGCCCAGATATTCGAATATCAGACTCTGATATTCGAATATCTGGCCTGGCGGAAAAAAGTTCGTTTTATTGCTAAATATTAGACGATCGACTAGTTTTTAGGTTAGTCGATTACCTCTACTGTACAATAAAAATATTTGAGCATATTGAAACATTCTAAAGGGCTAATACTAACATCATATCATGAATTAACTAATACGAGCTAATGCTAATGACTATTAATTTATTCATTGACTAATACAAGTAGAATCAAACAGCTCCATCTTCTTTCATCATGGTTCCATCACCGATTAGGTGGTCTATCTTTCCCTCGGGTTGCTCAAAGAAGTCTGCCACATCCAGGTGGGTGATATCCTCATTGTCGTCATAGACAAAATTTGTTTCAGGGCCTTTTCTCTTTCGAGATGCTTGATAAAGGTCAACCAAGTGTCTTGGTATACGGCAAGTCCGAGACCAGTGCCCATTTCCACCGCAACGATAACATATAGTTTCTGAACTATTTGCCTTAGGATCTTCTGGACCCCGTTTCTGCTTTCGGTGGTTATCTCTCTTTGGGGGGTGACGGACTTCTTTGGAATTTCTTCCTTGTCCACGTCCTTGGCTTTGACCCCGTTTATGACCGTGATCATGGTCCCTTTTATGTTTGGCATAATGCGAGTGCACCATATCTGCTTCAAGCAGTGGTGTAGACCCAGTTGGTCTATTTTCGTGATTTCTCATGAGCAGATCATTATTTCGCTCAGCCACTAGTAAGAGAGAAATCAGTTCAGAGTACTTCGTAAAGCCTTTCTCTCGGTACTGTTGCTGCAGTACCATATTGGAGGCATGAAACGTTGTAAACGTTTTCTCAAGCATATCGTAATCGGAGATGTTATCTCCACATAGCTTCAGTTTAGAAGTAATTCTGAACATAGCAGAATTATATTCAGAAACGGACTTAATGTCCTGTAGCCTCAGATGGGCCCAATCATATCGTGCTTGTGGCAGAGTGACCAACTTCAGGTTGTCATATCTCTCCTTTAAGCTGTTCCACAAAACGAGTGGATCCTTGACGGTGAGATATTCAATCTTCAAACCTTCGTCAAGGTGGTGGCGCAAGAAAATCAAGGCCTTCGCACAATCTTGGGTGGATACTTTTTCTTTATCTTTGAGGGTGTCTCCGAGACCCATAGCATCTAGGTGGATTTCAGCATCCAACACCCATGTCATATAGTTCTTGCCCGAAATTTCAAGGGCAACGAACTTTCTTTTCATAATGTCAGACATACTCGAAAATTAAATTAGGAAGAGGGAAAATACCTTGGATTTTCGAGAATGATACTTGAGACGGTAGAGTCTCGTGCTGATAACGTGTTATAAACTAAAGCAAAAGACAAGAACAATAGAACAAGAACAATAGCAATTGAGAGAAGAGTAGAGAGAGTTCTTCTTATTGAGTTGAGAGGGGTGAATTACAATGGTAGAGAGCACCTCTATTTATAGGGAGGAGGAAGATCTTGCTACCAATAATAGGACTCTAAAATCTCTCTAATTAAGTACATTAAAGACATTCACCTTAAATAGAAGTGTAAGAATCTTCTATTTCATAACATAAACTCTAATTTTATACTTTTGAATTCAACAAATTTGAATCCATAAAACTATGAGACAAAAAGGTTATCTCATACAATTAACATCAATTGTACGAGACATAAAATAAAAATTTTCAAATATCATCTGAATCGGATCATAATTCTTTAATTGTTCTGATAGTGATCGATCATCCATATGCTTGTCTCAACGTATACGACCTCATAATATGTTGTTCTGTTATTAAGAATTTAATGGCTTAGAGTTTCACACAATTGAACGTTATACAAACTTTAATATATTGTCATATTTAATACGTATATTTTTACATGTTAAATTTACTTTTATAATATTAAAATCCATGGGGATTGGTGTCGGACCTTGATATTATGTCCAAAAAATAATCAGAAACGGTCCAATAGGTGGGTAAACTCGAACCAAATCTAATAGATTAGGCGCATTTTGGACCTTTTCCGATAAATAATAGATAAAAGGTCAACCACTCTGCCTTTTATACTTCAGTGATTTTATCAGAATAAAATTCTTTACTCGATTAATATTTTATTAGTTAAATCCATCTCCAAAATGTGAAAGTGTTTATTTAAAGTAAAAGAAGTGCAAATGACATCACGTAGTCACTTTTAAGTATGATGTTTAAAATATTTTTACAGTTTACAATATATTTAAAAATTGGTCAATTACACTCACACTTCAGGACACAACATCCTAAAATTTATATCATAAAATTCAGACTTCAAGATATTTTGTCCTAAAGCATGAAAATTGTGTCATGAAGTTTGAATTTTATATTCTAAATTTTAAATTAATAGTTTAAAAATTTAGTACACTTAGTCCTAAATTTTCAAATTCGGGATACTTAATCCTGAAGTTTAGGTAAATTAGCTGATATTTAAGTATATTATAAATTATGAATATATTTTAGATAGCAAACTATAAAGTGGCTATTGTTGCACTTCATCTGCGAAAGAAAGCGTTCATTTGGGATTTCTTGAAAGTACCGGCCTATAATATTTACGTATAAAAAGAGGAGATTTTTTCTTTCCTATACCATATATAAAACTTTATTATTAAAAATGTGCATAGTTTTTAATTTACCCGCCCTGTCCATATTTTTTCTACAATTATTATACCAATCATTAAATACTAATTAATAGTAGCTGAATCTTCCTAATTTGTCGAGCTAAAATTGAGTAACAAAATATTCTTAAAAAATTTGGCGTAAATCATATCAAATCATATTCTTCTAGATATTCTTACTTAGGTGCACTATAATTATGGAAATAAACATTCTTCCCGATATTTTCCACCGTTGATAGCCATTAAAAAGCTTGAAAGCTATTCAAATTTGGATTTTTAAAAATCATTATTTATTTGGATTGGGTGTTGTTGAAATAATTGAGAATATAGTTTGGAGTTTATATATCAATTTTGAGGGGTTCTGGTGAATATTAGACTTGGTTTTGACAGAATTTCAGATTGAAACTCGAAGAAGAGGAAGAAGAAGAAGACATATTGCAGAAGTTGTAGATAAATTGTAGAGAATTTGTATCCTGATTGTAGATGCTTTATTTTCTATTTTCACAAATAAAAAACAGCTAAAACTCTACAAATCTTTTGAAAGACGCAATTATGTCAAAAATAATAATTATGCTACAATTGAATGGGAATTGGGATATAAATATTCAATGTACCCAGTTTGTAAATATTGTAGAGAAATTGTAGATTATTTGTACTCTAATTGTACATGCTTTGTTTTCTGCTTTCACAAATAAAAAATGACTAAAACTTCTACAAATCTTCTGCAAAAAACGCGATTATGTAAAAAAATTCAATTAAACTACAATCGAATGAGAATTGCGATATTAAAATTAATGTATTCAGTTTGTAGATATTCTGTAGATAAATCGTAGATTATTTGTATTCTGATTGTAGATGCATTATTTTCTATTTTCACAAATCCAAAACAACTAAAACTTTTACAAAATCATTTACAAAAAATAGTCTAAAATTTATCTATAATTTTTCGGCAATTTATCTACAATTTCTGCAATATGTCGTCTTCTTCTTCTTCTTCTTCGAGTTTCAATCTGAATTTCAGTCAAAACCAAGCGTAATCTTCACCAAAAACCCTCAAAAATTGAGATATAAACTCTAAAACATATTTCTAATTATTTTCAACAACAGCCAATCAAAATAAATAATAATTTTTAAAAATTTAAATTTGAATTCAAAGCTTCAAAGCTTTTTAATGGCCGTCAATGGTGGAACTACTGCTCATAATCAATATTTCACTGATATAGTTATAGTTTGGAATCATAGTTTGCAGAAATTTATGTGGAACCTAAACCCTAAGCAATATAGAGAAGTCTAACTCTAAAGAAAAATTGTTTAAATAAAGATTTTTAGAGAAAGACTATCATAATAAATAAATTTTTAAGTATGTAAAATTCTAATTTTTAAAAAAGGTATATGTAAATTAATTTGTACGTGTGAGATCTGAAGAAATTCGAATATTTCTTTCTTTTTGTTATTACGACATTTTTTAGCTTTTGACATTTTTTAATTTTCAATGGCTTTTTATTGGTTAATTAAATTTGTTAACTACCAAAACTTAAATTTTCTTGTCTTTTCCTTTGTCCTCTTGTTCGTTTCTTAATACTATTTTCTTTAATATAATATAATATAATATAAGATGCAAAATATTTATTTAATTATTTCTTTCTTTAAAACGAATACTTACCATTATTGAATTATACACAAAATTTAATTAAAAATACATACAATAATGTATATTTTTCGCAAATAAGGTCAGATTCAAAGCTTGTAGTAAACATAGAATTATTATTTCAACTTAAAATTAATGTGCAAAACAAAATTTTAATTGCTTCTTTCTCAAAAAAGAATACCTACTATAACTGAATTATACACAAAATTTAATTAAAGATACCAAAACTCATAAATTAAAAATGTTTATTTGATTATTTCTTTCTTAGAAAAGAATAACTATCATAACTGAATTATACATAAAATTTAATTAAAGATATTTATATTGATCTATATTGTTCGCAAATAAGGTCAGATACTAAGAATGTACTAAAACTAAAATTATTATTTCAACTTATAATTAATGTGTAAGATACAAAAACGAAATCTTAATGGATTCTTTCTCAAAAAAGGATATTTACCATAGCTTAATTATACACAAATTTAAGTAAAGGTACCTATAGCTATAATATATTTGTTTGCTTAATGAAAATTGCATCCTACTTTTGTGTACGCCCAACATATTCTCAAAAGGAGAACATTTTTTGCTTAAGAAAGAATAAATTATACACAAAATTTAATTAAAAATATTTATAGTAATATATATGATATCTATAGTAATGTATATTGTTCGCAAATAAGGTCAGATACAAAGTATGTACTAAATATAGAATTATTATTTCAACTCAAAATTAATGTGTAAGATACAAAACGAAATTTTAATTGATTCTTTCTTAAAAAAGAATATCTATCATAACTGAATTATACACAAATTTATCTGTTTGCTTAGTGAAAGTTGTATCCCTCTTTGTGTACGTCCAACAGATTATCAAAAAGAGAATATTTTTAGTTTAAATGTTAAAATAATTAGCTTTGATGAATTAAACAATGAAATTCAATTTACATAAAATCTTAGACTACTACTTTCATTAAATAATTTTTCGTTTATACTTAAAAATTTTGATATTGTCTTAAAATTACTAAATAGCTTTATTTTAACTTGTCACTTGGTGAATATTTGGGAGAGGGGAAGGGTGGTAACTCTATGTGTGGATTGAGGAACGTAACAATAATTAATATAATATGTGTGAGTACCCGCGGGGTTACTATATGTGTGGATTTTGCAGCACATTTCCTTTTTAATTTGTAGCAAAAAGAATGATATTTTTCTAGAAATAACTTACTACTCATTGTGCAGATAATTTATGATAAAAAAGAATGATAATTTTCTAGAAATAACTTACTACTCATTTTGCAGATAATTTATGATCACACAAAAGTTTATGAGTTATTTTAAACTATAAGTTTCAAAAATTATGCCTTTTCCTCTTAAAACTATATATGTTGTATAAGTGCATGGCGGCCCTTCCATACAGCAAGTAAAATAACTGCTTTAGGCTTCATATTTGTGGAGGTCCTATTTTTCGTTATACCTAATAGGCTATGTATAAGTTTACAAAAAGGTTATATGAAATAAAAAAGTTTAATTTCTTTATTTGACAAGTATAAGGAAGAAGGATTTGCAACTATTATGATTTTTCCCAAGAAAATTACACTGGAAATATATATCGAATCCGAATTATGTAAGAAATATATGATATATAAGAACTGATAATTTCATGAGAATCTCAAAATCTTTCAAAGAGTTCTTTGGAGTTGGTTACTTTATACATAGTAGACAAGGCTATTTTTCTACTTCAAAATAGATTTGAACAATTTGAAGCATATATTTTTGGTTTTCTATTTAGCGATAAAAATTAACATCACTAGATAATGGAAATTTGAAAAAAAAATTGTCTTAACTTTGAATGTTCCTTAAAGCATAATAATTAATTCAATATTGGTAGTTTAAATTTATTTTTGTAATTAAAAGTATTTTAAAAATTATAAAATTAGAAAATAACAATTTATTAATTGATACATCCGGTCAAATAAAAAAATTAATTATTTTTCTAATGCATATATTACTTATGTAGTAATGTTAATAACTCTTGTTTCCGTCGTTTCAGTGAAAAGAAATTTTCAAAACTAAAATTGATAAAATCTCATCTAAGATCAATAATGTCTCAGTAAATGTTAAATGGATTAGTTATATTGTCAACTAAGAAAGACTTATTAGGAGAAATTGATTATTAAAAAATTATTAATAACTTTGTATCTACTAAACGCTAGAAATTAAAAATAGACTTCAAATAAATAAATTCTAATTTAAAAAAAAATTAAGACCTCTCATAAAATTTGGCTTTAAGCCACAAAACTCGTCGGGCTGCCCATGTATGAGCGTCGTGGCAGTTTAGCTTGCGTTTGGACATAGATTTAATTGAAATTTGAAAATTAATTTTTAAAAGTTTAAGTTGGGTTTAGACATGTATTTTATTTGAAAAAACTTAAACTTTTTTTAGTGAAAAAAAATATTTCACCCAAAAACTGTGTTATCAATTGTTGGGAACTTAAAATTTCAATTCATTAATGAAAATCACAAGTGAAAGCTGGTGCGGCCGAGACTAGGTTGCAAAATGGAGGAGGTCTATAGAAGAAATATATCAGAAAAAAAGAAAGTTACAGAAGAAGAGAAAAAGGTGAAGAAATAGGAGATAGAGCCAAGGCCGGCTGGTAATCTACAGATCATATATATGTCAATGGCGCACACAACAAAGCAATGCAACTGAACATTTGAAGTTAGTATCGACAAGCAGACTTTTATGTAGTAGCTGTTAATATTAAAGTGAGAGTATTAAATGATTAATGAATGTTCTCTTATATATGTATGTAGTGGCTGGACAGAGAGGAGTTGAAGATGACAGAAGGAGAGTTATAAGAAAAAGGAGGTTTGGCCCTAACAGTGACAAATGAGAAGAATTGCCATGCACCAGATCCCAGAAAACAACCAAAATCAGCGCAATTAATTACATTGTACACAGTGCGGGTAGGGAGGGGAGTCTGTCGTTGCTTGATAGTAACAGTTCGAGGGAGAGTTGCAGCAGTTTTGCATGACAGCCGTATAGATAGAGACGAACGCTAGCTCAGTAGCTCTCATATATGTATATATATAGGGTCCAAAGTTGGTGGGCCTGGGCAATTCATCCCTATTCCTCTTGATAAAAAACTCAACATTAAATCAGGTACACCAATCAATATTCTTGGAGCATGAGTATCAATAATTAATATTATACCATTTATTTAAAAATATGTATTATATAAAATGTCTAATTTTGTAGAAAGACAATGAATTCACGTATTGTATAATTTTCTCTATAAATCGGTCCCACTGATGACGCTACTTAATTTCAATAGTTTCGTCCTTTATAGACTTTTTATTTTTTAAATTTCTTCGAATTAACAAGAATTTATAGTGTTTTCATATTTTCCTATAGAGTGATTCAAACCCAAAACCCAAAATTTAACCATCGTGCTTTTACCAAACTAAGAAATCTCACTTGTCTGTTCTTTTTATATGGACTTCCTAGCTAGTCTGGTATCGGAATTTTGCACTGAAAGCATCTTTGCACTCGATCCCAACTTGTTTGATCTCGTCGAGTCGTTCACATAACATGCTACACTTGGCAGTGCTTTCCCTCCCTCTTTTAATTAATGGCAAAGTAGCTTGATCTGTTGTGTCAGCTCAAGTATCAGCAGCACTGATCCAACCCCTTATGCTAGCTCCCCCCTTACACAACTTCTTCATTACTGTCTAGTTTCAAAACCCCTTATTGACGCACAGCTTCCCTTTTGCTGTAATTCTTAGTTCTCATATATAAAGGGAATTGCTGTTAGGGATATAGTATATATGCCCTAGCTCCAATATCATATTTGATAACTTGAATATATTAATGTCATTTGATATAAAATATATGGCATTTGCTATTTTTTTTTATCAAATTTATTAATTGTTTGATTAATTTGATAAGGTCAACAACAACAACAACAACTACCCAGTATACTCCCACCAGGTGGGGTATGGGGAGGATAATATGTAGACGAGCCTTACCCCTACCCGAAAGGGCAGAGAGGCTGTTTCCAATCGACCCTCGGCGCATTGATTAATTTGATAAGGTCCTTGATTAAATTTTGAGATTTGTCATCGTGATAGAGATCATGATAATGAGAGCAAAGTCTTTTACAATTTAATCTAAATTTTGTTCTTGATCATAGGATTATTGATTTGGACATTAGTAATCCGGTTAGATCAATATTTATGTGATCGTCTCGGATAAAGATTAGTTGATCTCATTAACTAAATCACATAGATAGATGATGTATATAGAGACATGATCATTGAACCGACTCATTGGATAATTTCTAATGGTTAGAATTACCATAATTGTCAATAGGATATTTTCTTGAAGAATGTGATGTAACCGTTTCCTTTGACTTGAGATCGTCATAGTAATTGACAAGTTATTTATTGTGCTTGATACTAGACACCTATGGCCCTAGGGCAATAGTTGAAAGGATATTGGGTACGATTAAATACTTGTAGAATTAGTGATTGATCAAGACAGAATCTGTGAACTCTTGGTAATGAGTTTAAGCTCCATGTTGTCATGAATTATAAACGACCAAACTAAGACCTTGGCCAGGCAATTGAATGAAGAAGAAATGAGTTTCTTAGGTCATTCAATGGTCGATTATATTTGACGTGAACACATAATTGATCGCCTATTAGGATTTGACAATTGAACCATATCCTAGGGTGATCCATAGCTATAAGGACAGAAGGAATTACTACATTATTCTTTTACTGGTTCTTGAGAGTAAATTGTATACTTCATGTTATCCGGTCGTTAAGGAGTGTTGCTAGACGCCACCCTTGATTAGTATATTGATATGATCAATTTACTATCGGTTTAGTATTGAACCTATGGGGTCGCACACTAACGAGAGTTCTGATCTTTGCTAAAGGATTAATTAACTTATTATTTGATAATTAAATTAAAGAATTTAATTAGTCAAATAAATTTAGTTATTAGTCTAAATGAAATATTATTATATTCTTTGCTAGCACAAAGATTATAATTAATATTGTGAATAAAATGAAGTTTCTATTTGGAATAGAAATTAAATAATATCTCTTGGTTGAAATATATGTGATATATATAATTAATATTATTTTATATAATAGATGTATATAAAATATAATATTAATAAAGACTTGTTAATAAATCTAATTTTGAATTGGATTATTAATGTGTAATTGAAATTTTATCCTATTTGGAATGAGATTAATATTTTAATAGGAAAATATTATAATAATATAAAGAGTTTATGAATTTGAATCCAATTGAGAATTGGATATAAAAAGTCTAATGAGACTTTGGCATTCCTCACGTTAACAGAGAAGGAAAATTCGGATTTTCCATACAAAAATTCCATAAAAGTTTAATTTTGGAATTAGACTTTTACCTTAAGTAAATTATTATCTCAACCAAATAGGACTAGGGTTTGTAGGTGATGCTATATAAAGGGTGATGGAGAAAATTTGCAAAGTTCTTAGTTTTTAATTTTTCTTGAGAAGAAAACCTACTTTGTGAAAGTGAGAGTGCAATACAAAGCCAAGAGAGAAATTACAATTACAAGAAAAGTGTTTCTTGTTCTTCTAGTTTGAGTTGAAATTTTTGAGAAAATTTCAACACAATATTCTTCGTTCAATTTGTTCGCGAGTTTCATTGATCAAAGAGTTGATAGCAAGGACAGTCTCGGTGTGGATACACATAGAGTCTTCCCACTATCGAAGAAATTCTGAAAAAGAAATTCTCTTCACCAGGTACGTCTTAGATCCGATCTTTGACACGTTAATAAATTTTAAACATGAAAAATCTACCTAGGATTGTTATTGTCTTCCGCTGCGTGTTACGAACACCTATAAGCTATCCTTCAATTGCTACCATACCGATAGAATTAATGGAAAAGGGTTAAAACTGCCCTAAATTATTGGAGTTAGTACAATAATGTCCTTCGTTCACCTATTTTAAAAAAAAATACTTTTATTATTATCTTTTCGGCTCAAGAATTCCCTTACAACTAACGGTCATATTAGATAAAAAAATTTAATTAATTTTCACGTGTCATAACAAAAAAAAGTTCAAAACTACCCCTAATCTATTGGAGTTAGTACAATAATACCCTCCCCCATCTCAAAAAATCTCTCCCCCCACCCCCTCAACCATCCTCCCCCTAGCGTGCGTGTGCGATCATATTTTTCTTGTTCTTCTTATCTTTTTTTGACCTTGCACTCTATTTGAATAATCACTACAAACATCATTAAAGTTTTATTTCCAAACAACCAATATTTTTTGTCACCAATCTTTACGTCATACAACTTTCAAAGACCCTGTTAGGCAAAAAAAAACTTAATTAATCTCCATGTGTCATTGTCTCATTGCCCTAACTTAAGAATCACCTAAATTAAAATAAATCCACCCATATTCTAGGACCCTTTTTCTGCCGTTTCTTTCTCCTCTTTCTTTTAAAATTATTCCACCGACTAGAACTCTCATACACCCATTTTTTTCGTAAGCAAACAAACTCTCTCGTATAACTAATCACCTTCCTCTTCCTATTTCTTTGTATATTAAATGTACACATTAATACCCCTATTTTTTTCCAGCACAGAAATATCATTTATCATCAATTTTTCTTACTACACTTTACTGCTTCATAAAATAAGCTCAATCAAGTGTTTATTACAGTGACATTCACCAATAAGTCGTATTCTATCATATTCTCAGACATATGATCTCAAATATTTCTCTGATTTAACCGTCTCTTTTTTAAGATTGACGGTGTTGATATAACCAAAAGAGCACCCTCGTACAATAACTTAATTTATGGACATGGTCCGATGTTCAAACTATGGTGAGCCAATGAAGAAGAAAAAGATCGAGGTACGTGGGTGTTGAAAGGTGAAAAATGTTAATTTAAAAATTAAATTAAGGACAAACAATTGAGATGGAGAGGGAGATCTGCTGGTATTGAAGGGTGAAAATCTATGACGTAGTAGGCTAATAAGTGGATATGGGGTGATGTTTTAATTTAAGCCAATAGGAAATTAACACATAATAAATAATAAATTTTTTTCTTAATCGAAAATAGGGTTGCTAGTTTTTACGGTATGAGTGGGCCGAGAAATTAACGTTAGGGGCATAAATGGGCCAGAATTTTAATAGTGAGGGCAATTTTTACAAACTAGACGAACATAGGGTATTTTTAAACTTAAATGAATAGTCTAGTGCCAGTTTTAGCCTTTTCTGTAGAATCAATTAAACAAAATGTGTGAATGTAGTAGAAAAAATAAAGTAGTCTTTTATTTAAAAAAAAAACAATTCGAATTTCAGGAGTCAAAAGAGTTATTAATCTTTGATACAGTCTTTTCATATGCATATTAAATATCTTGAATATTAATTATTGTGACTTATAATATTTTTAATATAATTTTTAAATAATAAATCTTATTTTAAGATTTTATAGTAAATTCCTGATTAAAATTAAAAATTTCAAGTCTAAAATAAATTATTCTTTTTGAAACGAAGGGAGTACTATATAATATTACTCTTTAAAACTATAGTTTTTAAAACTTCCTTCCCCACACCTAACTTATTAAACGACTATTTTGTAGAAAGAGGAGCTCTTGCTTCTCTTTACTTTTAGCTACACTAGATAATGATATCAATTGACCTATTTCAGCCACCGCTTGAACCAATACCACCACTGTCAGCACCTTATATCATTTAGTCGATTTATGTCCCAGATTATTTTTATTCTGTGATGTTAAAATTGCATACAATATGATCTTGGACACATTTATTTAGGTTTCATCACGAAATGGACTTTACGAATATGTATATTCAAGAGATTTATGTACTCTGATAACCTCCTAATGGGGATATAGAGATGAACATTATATTGTACACACTTTAGTAGGAATGTGTCCGGTCGAAGAGTTGGAGCTATAAGAAGATAGTTTAGTAGGAGCAAAGATACGTTCCCTATGGGCTATCCCCTAAGGTAGGGTTTCTGTATGCCACTAGTCTAATTATGATATGCTCTATGGGAGCAAAACGAACTCAGGCCTGCCAGCCGTATGCCCATGGGTGCAGGATTCTTCGAAAAAGCGCGAGCTGACTCGGAGACCTGGGACCTTGGCTTAGTAAATGAATGAAGGGAAGCTCTTCGAGTTTTTTCTCCGCCAGCGACTGATGTAATGGTCGGCCTTATAAAGCTCGCTAAGCCTCGCCTCCCTCTCCCCTTCACTTATTAATTAAGTGAAAAATAGTCGTCGGCATTCTATAAGCGACTTGACCGAGTCTACAAAGCTTTGCTATTTTCGTAGTGACTTTCTTGACTTTCACTAATAGAATTGTTCAACCTTATTAGAATAGACTGAGAAAAGCGCTAAGAGAGAACCTTACGATATTACTTAAGTAAAGGTGCGTTGCTGTTTAGATACTCATACTACTTAGTTTTATTCAGAAGAATTATGAAAATATATTGGTTAAGAAAGTGCGTTTATTTTTAATAGACTATCCACAGCATGATGGAGAAACTCTTTTAGCACCAATTTAGGTTCTGATTCACAAACTACCGTGAGATTTATTTTACTCGGAATATAGCGTCCGGAATGATAGAGGCCCTAAGTTTGCGCGCAAATTGTATGTAAAACATATGTAAGTTGAATGTTTCAGCTGCTAATGGGTGGATTTGAGATGAGAAACTTGAAATTCTATATGTAAGTGCCATTTGTTTGGGATATCCTAAGAAGAATCTATTATTCCATTATTATCCATTTATTCTCCACAACTTTTAAGGAGTGTTAATTGCCTGGCATAAATGAAAGCAGTTTAGCAGCCTATGTCTAAGACACTAACTCATATTATGACCATAGCAATTTGTTTACAATGTTTAGGTTGCGTCATAGATGAAAGCATAATTAAGTCTTCAAGTACACTGCTGAAGATGTCTGATAAGGATTAATTTGCTTTTGTGCGCTACAGGCTAATAGAATGAATCAAGGCAGCTTATCGGTTAGCAGCGTCATGACAAAAATCATTCATTCAACACTTTAGCTACAGAAATTTTGCATATCGAAGTAATTTTGGCAATATAGACTAATGTATAGATATCAAAGCAGACAAACTACACAATGCATATAAGTTCAATCAAATTTTGTCATTTGAACACTAGCTCCCACAAATTGTTGAAGTTGCAGGCTCTGCAAGCCTCCGGGTCACATTTGCTGGAGAAATTTCAATGTTTCACGGTGTATGAGCAGTTTTCGGGTGTAGTTTGAATCAATAATCCATTTTCAAGTACCTTTCACCTACAATGTAGGATGATATCCAAGACTGACATTTGCTTCTACCCGGTGCACTACTCTTCTGATGCTCCAATCATGGCAGAACTCAAGGGCAAGCCTAAGAGCCGTTCCGAGTCCCAGCACAACTATTACTCCTGCGCGTTGCTTCTTGATTTCAACGTGAAAGGGACACTTAAAAGTTCTAATGTCCAAGTTGTGACAACAAATGATTAATGAGAAGTTGAAAAGATCAAGAGCATGTACCGATTATGACGTTCACAGGCAGTGCAGAGACTCCAAGCGTAATGGATATTAGCACATCCAGAAACAGACCACCAATGAGGATACAAAATGCTACCCAAAGTGGATTAAGACAACCCTGCACAAATTAACTGATTTAGAATTAATACAAAAGATATGACTTTCAGAACGAATGTTAGAGCAGCAGCTTGGGAAAATGCGATGTTCCTTACTCTATCCCGCTCTTGGGAAATATTCGTCCCCCTAAAAGAAGGATCGACTCTCCAAATCCAATAACTTGTCTGCAATCCATGAAAATGATACAGTCAAACATAATTAAAGAGTATCCATCCCGATAATGTGTAGCTGACTAATCTTTGAGCTTAGATCTTTTTCTGAGTCGCAACTTAGCATAAAGATGAAAATGACCAGAGTATCTCTGTGATAGTGGCAAGTTTTGAAGGCGGAAAAAGCCCCTTAACAATATTGACCCCTAAGCATTCAAAACAAGAATATACCCTTACAGTGCCTATCGAAATTAAGCAGAAGATTTTTTTTTTCACAGGATAACAAATGACATCCTATCCATGTGTCCAACACCAGGCCTATGGATGAATTTACGTGAACTTAGACTTCTTATAGAGATGTTTCATCAAGTTTGAAATTAGAACAAGCGACTATCTAACAAAATCCAATGATGTATTTTATGTTTCGAAGTGAGCTGACTCCATGTGCAATTTGATCTCAAACCCAACACAACATTTTAACTCGGCAAGAAAAATTCTCAAAATTTGCTCTGTTATTAGATCAGCGTTTAGATGAAAGAACTAGATCTGTTTCAACAACTATGCGCAAATCCAAAACAGTTAAACTCAGCAAAGAAATAAGGTGCGTAAGGGGCTCAAACACAGGACTTCCGAGGGAACCTTGAAGCAGCAACTTGACTACTGCTCTAGAGTGTTCTTTCTAATTAATTAGATGTACTACTTAAATAAAATAAATATTTTCTTATATGAAATACAATAGACATATTAACGATATTCTTATTTTACTAGGATGGTATCCAAGACAGACAAAAAGGGGCATAGCTAGAAATAGATTTTTACTGGGTCAACTCATTTGTACAAAAAAACCTAAAATATGTCTATTTTTTATACATGATATTTTCTCTAATTTTAAGTATTACAAAAAAATAAAAATCTGGTGATTTCCTACAAGTGGGGTCAGGGAAGGGTAAGATGCACGCAGCCTTATACCTACCCTGAAAGGAAAGAGAGGTTGTTTCAAATAGACCCTAGGATGTAGAAAGAATGGAAAAAGTAATGGCAACAAGTTGGAACAACAAGAAGATAAAAATAAAACCGACGCCGAGAAAGCAGTTAAACTCTAGGTAGTAATAGCAATTTATGAATAAAAAGATATCATACTAACACTAATGCTAGTGAACTGAGTAAGACAAAGAGAAGCGCTCGACTACCTGCTAGCCTTCTACCCTAATTTTCGATCTCCACACCCTCTTATCTAGGGCCATGTCCTCAGCCAGCTCCATTTGCGCCATGTCCCGCCTTATCACCTCTCCCCAAGACCTTTTAGGCTTACCTCTAGCCCTCCTAATACCCACCTAGGTAACCTCTCGCACCTTCTAACTAGGGCTTCTATGCTTCTCCTCTGAATATGTCCGAACCATCTCAACCTCGCCTCCTGCATCTCAGCCTCGCACCTTTAAAATATTGCATCTCTATATTAGCAGATACCCTATATCGTACTATATTATAAGGGTGAAGACTTTTAGGTGAAATTTTGCCAATATATCCTTCAAAAGCTAATTGAGCAAATTAACCTTCACCTAAAGTCTTTCTCCTTAGCTATCATTATTTATTCATTAAACCACTTAATTTGTAGATATATGCACCGAAATATAATTAACACTTTAGTTATGTAATATAAATGTGGCTACGGAAAAAATGAACAGACTAATTAATTGCATTAATAGTTGTTCAATTAATATTATTTTGATGGGGATGCATGTAAAGCATATATGTTACTGATTATTTAACTTCTCATTTCCTAAAGCTTGACTGTTCAATTTCTTAGTTTACTTCGGATATAATTCTTGGCCTATAAATACATCCTTTCTTTAGAGATAAATGCTTGGTAACTTGAAAAGTTCCGCTGTAAGTGGTTGGAGATGTGCACGGAGACGATAAGTGGCCATAGAATTTTCCTCAACTATAATTAAAGTTCAATCTACCTTTATCTAATATCGTAAATGGATTGGCATCTCCAGTATAGCAGATTTGTAGAGTATAAATTTTTTTTATTTTTATCTTTCCGACAGATTAACAACTTGCAGGCTTAAATTTTGCAGCTTGCATTCAAACTGCTCACTGTCATTTTTCCCCTTTTTTTGTAATTGTTGTCATTTAATTTTGAATTGTTCTCATGGTCTATTTTATTGTTGAAGCCTTGTGCTACTATTTCCTTGTGTAAGGTTTTAAAGGATCTTTTTCACATGTATTCATGATTTTGAACGTGTGTGAATTTTCAGAATGCATCAGCAATTGTTTTGCTTTTTTGCTGCAACTTGTTTATGTTACAAACTGAAATTCATTTGTTTTATCACCTCCCTTCCCTTTTCATATCATTACAAGAATTCCTAAAATTCTGAAGAAATTCTAGCATTTATACACACAGTTATATTTCAAGAATAACATGCTCTAGCAGTTGGAATCTAAGTTGCATTGCAATGTGGATTCATCATTAGCTGTTTGGGGATCCATCACTCATCTGTATCATCTTCCTTAATATATTTAGCTAAATAGGATCCATATTAATAGTGCTTATAATTTTCCTTGAATTTTTATTTTATGACTCATATATATATTTTAATAATATTTATGCAATATTTTTAAAATTTTATACTAACTGATATGGATACACGCACAACGCGCGTGTCCAAAAACTAGTATTCAGAAAATGTGGAAGGAAAGGATGAAGCAGTTGTAACAAATTTGCAAGATGTTTATTGAGGTCTGGTTCATGGCAAATGCTTACCAAGAGGTTGCAGGATTGCTCATATTCAACATTTTGCAGACAAATAATATAGGTGCAGCAGTTGAAAAAAGAGAGGAAGAACAGAATCAGAATATTCTCATTCATAGATTAAAAAAAGTGGAAGAACCGGTACACAGGATTGATAAAGCAGGAACAGAGAGAGAGGAACAGAGAGAGAGGAAGAAGGAGAACATACAAAACATTTGGACTTGACTAGGAATCAAGAATTACTTTGTGGCGAAGAAACTTGGTTCTGCTATAAAGAGAGAATCCGGCTATATACATATTTACCCTAACACGTAAGAGGATTGTGGATGAGCAAGCCAATTTCTACATACTATTGACACGATATATTTTAAAGAAATTTACTTGACTTATCAAAAAAACCACATAATTGTGTAGGTTTTTTATTTTTTCGTATACCTCTTACATGTGAGCTATGTTCAATAAAAGGGAATAACTACTAACTGTTTGTAGTGGTGCATGTTCTTCCTCATTTACAAATTTATCGGTTCTTATCTTGTCCATTATAGTGTTAAAACAATTTGCAGTTGGTTCTTTTTTGTAAAGATGCATAATGTTGTAAGAGATTAAACTTCAACTCAAGATGGTATTTAATTACCAGAATCAACTCTTTGTGGAAGGGAATAACGATTATCTGCATATGCCATGTATTTTCTTCGTGTTTCACTATTTTATCAAGTGTTCTTTATCTATTCCATTCTAGTCACACAACATTCTGGGAACTGACATAGTATTGCCACTAGCCAAAGTGGTTTTTCTCATACTGATGGTTCAAAAAGTATATTCTCCATTCCCTCCTACTTAATCAACCACAAAAAGCACTCAAGGGAGGCAGGTGCAGCCAAATGTTCAAGTTCAAAACCAATGAGCTGAAACGCCAGAAGGATGTTCATGCTTCAAAAAGCAGTCTAGCTCGAATGCTGAAGCAGCCAGCAGCAACCTCAAATAGAGAGCCAAAAGCATGCATAACCAAAGTTTAAAGAGATCCAATCGTTTCGCACTCACCTAAAATAACTGTTATCCAAACAAAGACAGATACTTACAGGTGCATGAGACTCTGGAGGTGACACATTTGCAGCTACTTGCCTGCATAAAATGGAAAACCTACATCAATATACTGTATCAGGGAAAACAAAATTAGCATGCACTTAGTCTATCACTTACTGGCATATTTCGCATTTATTTGAACCTCTAGTATTAAACCATGTTTCAATGCATGATTGATGTGCTTTTGCCAATCCACCACGACAGTGGCATCCAAGATCGATCAACTCTTCTTCCTTTTCCTCTTGACATACTCTGCAAAACATCATAAAGAATTTCAAAACTGGATCAGAGCCTCGTTCTTTATATTCTAAAAAGCTGCTTCAGAGACTTTTCAATGTACCTAAGCCTCGTTCTTTATATTCAAAGAATAATGATACTCTGAATATGCACATCAAAATTATGAATAGAACTTACAAAGATTGGCACACTCTATATTAAATGAAAATAAATGGTCAGTTTGCTGCAGCAAGATCTGAAAGAATACCAACTAGCAATCCATGAATTACTAAAAATATAACAATATACCCTTGATCCCACAAGATGGAGTCTAGGCAGGATGGGGTATATGCAAACCTTATCCCTACCTTGTGTGAGATAGAGAGGCTGTTTCGGATAGACCCTTGGCAAAGGACTAAAAATAATTAAAAGAAAAGAAAAAGACTATCTCAAAAGGTCTTTTCTTTTTTTGCAAATCTCATAGAGTTAATCAACTAGGATTTGCTAGCCTCTTTTAAGTTAGTTATGGACATCAACTTAATTCTTTATTTTAAATAAGGTGGACATTAATTCAAATATATATCCTATAAGCACTCCGATTTCCCTTTCAATTTTTAATCCCTTGGTAGTTTGTGTCACACTACCTTTCAATTACACAGAAGTGAAATGATAATAATGAGCACTACCACAACTTTGACCATGATTATACCAACACATCAAATTCAAAACAGCTCTTGAGAGCTAAATCCTAGAAAGAAATAAAGGTCATAGTGTCAAAACGAAACCAAAAAAAGAAAAGGTAAGGGTACTTCTCTTATGGTTATTATATCTAGATACCATCATTGAACATAAGGTTGATGTGTTATTGATCGGTAAGCAACCTCGGACATGATTACAACAATAAACCTTTTTACAAAAAAAAGGCTAAATCTTGGTAGAACAAAAGATCATCCAAACAAAAGTTCTCGACAATAAGTTTTTTCTTTGGGGGTGGGGGGTGGGGGGTGGGGGGGATGGTTATTCAGTATCTATATTAGATACCAATGCAAACAAAGCACATAAGAAGGGTTCAATAAGGATAAAAAAGTTTGAAAATTAAAGTGTCTCATAACTATTTACACTGTGCTTACGACTAACGAGAAAGCAGTAAAGAGATAAGCAAAAAGGACCTAATCTCTACACAAGTAGAAGAGCTAGAAACCTGCATTGTTCATGATGACTAGAATTCCTGGACAAGTTAAGCTTCTTAGGAGACCTGACAATTGCTATTTTCTCAGTAGTGGCAGTATCCCCAACTGGGTCTGTGGTTACAGTGGCAGCTTGGGAGTTGAGTGATTCGCCCGCAGAAACCACTATGGTGAGTACAGATTGATCCACATTTTCAGTAGCTAAGCAATGATTGCTGCCCTCTGCATTCTGCTTTTCAATATCCAATGGATCACCGCAGTGGCCACCCAGGACGGTACTATCATACCGGACTACACCTACATCCTGCATTGATAACAACTATGAAGGACCAAGCCAGAACGTTGCTATCCGTCTGCAACCTTTTTTAACATTCCTCCTACACAAAAACAGGCTCAGAATTGATATAAAGCTGAAATTATTTGGTTACAAAAACAGGCTCAGAATTGATATAAAGCTGAAATTATTTGGTTACAAAAACAGGCTCAGAATTGATATAAAGCTGAAATTATTTGGTTCACTATACCGATACCAAGTAACAAATTCTCACCAGATAAATCAAAATCAAGCAACCAGTTTGACTACATCCGAAAAATTCAATTTATCCAAAGAGGAATTTAATGCAAGGTATTATGAGCATAAAACCACAGGTTTCAATGTTTACTTGCTTGGATGAAACTTTAAATAAAGAGCATACATTTACCAGCACGCTCACACAGTTATACGCAAGTCTGCATATAAACACACATGACAATGTCAAGCATGGCGGCCTAACGTGGTGGAGCCAGGCAAAATGCAAGAACATGACGATTAGGATGCTGACGTATGACCTAAAGTAACTTTTGTACCCCCTTATTCGATAGATTTAAAGTTTCCCATATGTCAAGGGGATCTTTTTTTTTTTGTATAAGATAAGAACAAAGGAAGGGAAGCCAGATGCACAACTCATCATCCTGTAAAGTCGGAAAACAGCAGAGACCCTTGTCACCGCATAGAAGCACAGATATCATCACAGCTAACCCAGGGATGCACCAGCAGGGAAACATATCACGGGGATTCAAAACCTTATATATCCCCCCAAAAAAGTTGTTTTTACTCTATTTTGAGCAGTACAATTTTCCGAGTAAGGGGATTTAATTGAACATAGCCCCAAGGGAATTTAATTGAACATAGCCCCCGCCATTGGCACCCTATTTGCGAGAAAAAGAGTAAATAAAACCTCAAAAACCATGAGCTAAGTGATCCATCGAAGATGGACAGAAGCACATCAGTAACGGAAATTAAATTTAATAAAAAAAAAATTTACGTTTTTTACAGTAATTTGAGCAAAATCCACATCGAAAACAAGTAGAAGGGAAAAGAATGCTAATAACCATCTCATCATTTTTTTACGAGGACCCATCTCATAATTCTCCTTCAGTTACCATTTTCAATCCCTCAATTGACATCTAAAAGGGGAATAAATTCTGCTTTACCATCCCAGTTAATAAATTTGGTATGATCAATTTTAACTTTGAAGAGTCCAATAAAGCTAGAAAGAAGGGGAACTAAAAGCTGTTACGTACTTTTGAGCAGAAGCGAGGAGCAAAGAGGGTAGCGATGAGTGTTGATTCAATGGAAAAAGTAGGGGAGCGGACAGACCTGGATTTTTTCAACAGTATCTCTACATATTCACAGCAAAATATCTGACTTTTACGGAGCAATCAAACAGACAGAGTCACTGCTGTCCTTATTTACTAGCGGTTTGGCAGCCGATTTGGTTTGTGGATTAAAAACATTATGCCCGTCTGTCCACTTCTCCCAAGCTAGTTTACTCTATTTCTGTAACTACTACAAGCAGGTTCGTATTGGAATATCTGCCTTTTTTATTTTACAAATGATTATTTTAGTTTTGTTATAAATAGACTTCTATTTAAGGTTAATGTATTTAATTAGAGAGATTCTAGAGTTCTATTCTTGGTAGCTAAATCATCCTCCTCCCTATAAATAGAGGTGCCCTCTACCATTGTAAATAACTCCTAACAATCTCTAAGTATCAATAAGAAGAACTCTCTCTACTCTTCTCTCTATTGCTCTTGTTCTTGCATTATTGTTCTTGTTTTTTATATTATTTCATAACACGTTATCAGCACGAGACTCTACCGTATCAAGAACCATTCTCGAAAAATCTAAGGTATTTCCCTCTTCCTAATTTAATTTTCGATTATGTCTGACATTACGAAAAGAAAGTTCGTTGCCGTTGAAATTTCGGGCAAGAACTATATGACATGGGTGTTGGATGCTGAAATCCACTTAGATGCTATGGGTCTCGGAGACACCATCAAAGATAGAGAAAAAGCATCCACCCAAGAATGTGCGAAGGCCTTGATTTTCTTGCGCCATCACCTTGATGAAGGTTTGAAGATTGAATATCTCACCGTCAAGGATCCACTCATCTTGTGGAACGGCTTAAAGAAGAGATATGACAACCTGAAGTTGGTCACTCTGCCACAAGCACGATATGATTGGGCTCATCTGAGGCTCCAGGACTTTAAGTCCGTTTCTGAATATAATTCTGCAATGTTCAGAATTACTTCTAAATTGAAGCTATGCGGGGATAATATCTCCGATTATGATATGCTTGAGAAAACGTTTACAACTTTTCATGCCTCCAATATAGTACTGCAACAACAGTACAGAGAGAAAGGCTTTACAAAGTACTCTGAACTGATTTCTCTTCTACTAGTGGCTGAGCGAAATAATGACCTGCTCATGAGAAATCATGAAAATCGACCCACTGGGTCTACACCACTGCCTGAAGCAGATAAGGTGCACTCTCATTATGCCAAACATGAAAAGGGCCATGGTCATGGTCGTAAACGGGGTCATAGCCAGGGACGTAGACAAGGAAGAAATTCCAATGAAGTCCGTCAACCCCCAAGGAGAGATAACCGCCGAAAGCAGAAACGGGGTCATGAAGATCCTAAGGCAAATGGTTCAGAAAATATATGTTATCGTTGCGGTGGGAAAGGGCACTGGTCAAAGACTTGCCGTATACCAAGACACTTGGTTGACCTTTATCAAGCATCTCGAAAGAGAAAAGGCCCTGAAACAAATTTTGTCTATGACGACAATGAGGACATCACCCACCTGGATGTGGCAGACTTCTTTGAGCAACCCGAGGGGAAAATAGGTCACCTAATCGGCGATGGGTCCGTGATGAAAGAAGATGGAGTTATTTGATTTTATTCTACTTATTTGTATTAGTTATTGAATAAACTAATAGTCATTAGTATTAGCTCGTATTAGTTAGTTCATGATGCAATGTTAGCAGTAGTTCTTTAGAATATCTTCAATATGCTCAAATATCAATAAAATTTTTATTTTCCAGTAGGGGTAATCGACTAGCCTGAAAAACTAGTCGATTATCTACTATTTTCGCATTAAAGCTGAAAAATAATTGATCAACAATCGATTGTCTTTGTCTAACAATCGATTGTCGTTGAGACAGTGTAATCTGGAATTTTTCAAAAATCATCCACAATCGATTGTCTTTGTCTAACAATCGATTGTCGTTAAGACAGTGTAATATGGAATTTTTCAAAAATCATCCACAATCGATTGTCTATGCATAACAATCGATTGTCTTAAAACAGTGCGTTCTGGAATTTTTCAAAATAGCCAACAATCGATTGTCTATACTTAACAATCGATTGTCTTAAAACAGCGTGCTCTGGAATTTTTCAAAATAGCCAACAATCGATTGTCTATACTTAACAATCGATTGTCTTAAAACAGTGTGCTCTGGAATTTTTCAAAATAGCCAACAATCGATTGTCTATGCATAACAATCGATTGTCTTAAAACAGTGTGCTCTGGAATTTTTCAAAATAGCCAACAATCGATTATCTATGCATAACAATCGATTGTCTTAAGACAGTATAATCTGAAGTTTTTCAAAATAGCAAATAATCGATTGTGTGTGTTTAACAATCGATTGTCAATGTTTAACAATTGATTGTTTGTGTTTAACAATCGATTGTTTGAAGAAAATGTTTAAACTGAAATTTTCAAACTGCAAAGTAATCAATTATGGATAACATATCTGTTTTTGTTAGTCAACTGTTAGCAGCAGATTTTGAAAATATTATGTGACACAAAAGAATTGAACTTGTTTATTCTTATGTTCGTGTATCTCTTTTGTATGTCAAACTATGGGATAGCAAATATGGATATCTCACAAAGCGAACTTGGATCAAAGTCCAACTGTAAAAGTATTTGCCTAGTTGATTCATGTACTACACATACAATACTCAAAGAAAAGAAATATTTCTCTCAACTATATATGTGTAAGGCAAACGTTACTACAATCTCTGGAAGTAGTAAATTGATTGAAGGCTCCGGAAGAGCAATTGTAACTCTGCCCAAAGGCACGACGTTAATCATAGAGAATGCAATGTTCTCCTCCAAGTCTAAGAGAAACTTGTTGAGTTTTAAAGATGTACGCCGGAATGGCTATCATATTGAGACAATGGATGAAGATAATCTTGAATATCTCGTCATCACAAAGAATGTCTCCGGCCAAAAGAGTGTTATTGAGAAATTTCCGTCTTTATCTTGTGGCCTGTATTGGACAAGAATTAGTGCAATTGAGGCACATTCAACAGTAAACAAAAGGGTTACTGATTCCAATACCTTTGTACTTTGGCATGATCGATTGGGACACCCAGGATCGGTTATGATGAGATGGATTATAGAAAGCTCATATGGGCATTCGTTAAAGAATTTCAAAATTCTTTTGAATAATAAATATCCTTGCACTTCGTGTTATCAAGGCAAGTTGATTATCAGGCCATCACCAACAAAGGTTGGGACTGAGTCACCCACGTTTCTGGAACGTATACAAGGGGACATTTGTGGACCTATTCACCCACCTAGTGGGTCGTTTAGATATTTCATGGTCTTGATAGACGCATCCTGTAGATGGTCTCATGTGTGCCTGTTGTCATCACGCAACCTTGCGTTTGCGAAATTAATGGCACAAATAATTCGACTACGAGCACAATTTCCAGATAATCCAATCAAGTCCATTAGACTGGATAATGCTGCTGAGTTTACATCCCAAGCATTTAATGATTATTGCTTATCAATCGGGATAAAAGTTGAACATTCTGTAGCTCATGTTCACACTCAAAACGGTCATGCAGAATCGTTAATTAAACGCCTGCAGTTGATTGCAAGGCCATTACTTATGAGAACGAGGCTGCCCACTTCGGTATGGGGTCACGCCATCTTACATGCAGCAATGCTAATTCGTCTCAGACCGACGAATTACCACAAGTATTCCCCGTTGCAATTGGTTTTGGGTCATGAACCCAATATATCCCATTTAAGAATTTTTGGATGCGCAGTATATGTGCCTATAGCACCGCCATCCCGCACCAAAATGGGTCCGCAAAGAAGGTTAGGAATATATGTTGGGTTTGAATCGCCCTCCATCATTCGCTACCTCGAAACATTGACAGGCGACTTGTTTACTGCACGATTTACAGACTGTCGATTTGATGAGACACTTTTCCCAAAATTAGGGGGAGAAGTTGGTGAAACCAAACGGGAAATTTTGTGGAAAAATGCATCATTATCTCATCTTGATCCACATACCTCTATTTGTGAAAGAGAGGTACAAAAGATTATCCATTTGCAAAGAATAGCAAATCAAATGCCTGACGTATTTACGGACTTGAAAAGGATAACAAAATCCCACATTCCCGCGGAAAATGTTCCAATCCGTATTGATGTCCCTGTTGGACAATCATCTAGTGTCATATCCAATGAGTCAAATGCACGCCTGAAGCGTGGCAGACCATTAGGTTCCAAAGATCGAAATCCTAGAAAGAGGAAAAAGAACGATCAAAATGACACCACGAAAGAATCTCATGATTTAACAAATTCTGAGATTCATGAAGAATCCATTGAGCCCGAGACTCTGGAAAATACGGAACTATCCCTAAATCCAATTAATATTGAGGCAAATATTAATCGAGTGGATATTGTGGTGGATAATGCCTTTGCTTATAATGTAGCATCTAGCATTATGCAAGAATGTGAGGATCTCGAACCTCAATCTGTTGAAGAATGTCGAAAAAGACATGATTGGCCAAAGTGGCAAGAAGCAATTCAATCAGAATTGAATTCGCTGGCAAAACGTGAAGTTTTTGGCCCTATAGTTGAAACACCTAATGGTGTTAAGCCTGTCGACTATAAATGGGTTTTTGTACGCAAAAGAAATGAGAAAAACGAGGTACAAAGATATAAGGCACGCCTTGTTGCACAAGGTTTTTCTCAAAGGCCTGGTGTCGATTATGAAGAGACATATTCGCCTGTAATGGATGCGATAACCTTTCGTTATCTCATAAGTTTTGCTGTCCATGAAAAGCTTGACATGCACTTAATGGATGTAGTTACTGCCTATCTTTATGGTTCACTTGATAATGAGATATACATGAAAATTCCCGATGGACTCAAGGTGCCAAACGCGCACAATTCGAAATCTCGGGAAATGTTTTCAATTAAATTGCAAAGGTCCTTGTATGGTCTAAAGCAATCTGGACGAATGTGGTATAATCGTCTTAGTGAGTACTTGTTAAAAGAAGGCTATATAAATGACGCCATTTGCCCGTGTGTTTTTATAAAGAAAACAACATCGGAATTTGTTGTACTTGCCGTATATGTCGATGACATAAACCTTATTGGAACCCCTATAGAACTCCAAAAGGCAATTGATTATCTAAAGGATGAATTCGAGATGAAAGATCTCGGAAAGACTAAACTATGTCTTGGTTTGCAAATTGAATATTTGGCAAACGGAATTTTTGTTCATCAATCTACCTATACAGAAAAGGTACTGAAACGGTTTTACATGGATGAAGCACATCCTTTAAGTACACCGATGGTTGTTCGATCACTTGATGTGAACAAAGATCCATTCCGACCACAAGAAAGGAATGAAGAGCTACTTGGTCCTGAAGTACCATATCTTAGCGCAATTGGCGCACTAATGTATCTTGCAAATACTACAAGGCCTGACATATCCTTTTCAGTTAATGTCTTAGCAAGATTTAGCTCGGCTCCTACGAGGAGACATTGGAATGGGATCAAACACATATTGCGGTACCTAAAGGGAACTACCGATATGGGCCTATTTTATGGCAAGAATTGCAGCCCGGATCTTGTTGGTTATGCTGATGCTGGATATTTGTCCGACCCACACAAGGCTCGATCTCAAACAGGTTATGTGTTTACCTATGGAGAAACCGCCATATCTTGGCGATCGACTAAGCAATCAATTGTGGCTACTTCATCTAATCATGCCGAGATAATTGCTATTCATGAAGCAAGTCGAGAGTGTGTGTGGTTAAGGTCGATAATACATCATATCCAAGACAAATGTGGTTTGAAGTGTAATAAACTACCCACAACTTTGTATGAAGACAATGCAGCATGTATAGCTCAATTGAAGGGAGGATTCATAAAAGGAGATAGAACGAAGCATATTTCACCAAAGTTATTCTTCACACATGATCTTCAAAAGAATGGTGATATCAATGTTCAACAGATTCGTTCAAGCGATAATATGGCTGATTTGTTCACAAAATCTCTACCAAAGTCAACCTTCAAGAAGCTAGTTCACAAGATCGGGATGCGAAGACTTAAGGACATAAATTGATGTTCTTATCAGGGGGAGTTAATGCGCGTTGCACTCTTTTTCCCTTACAAGGTTTTGTCCCACCGGGTTTTCCTTGCAAGGTTTTTAACGAGGCAACCAATAGGCGCATATTCAAACATGTGTACTCTTTTTCCTTTCTTTAATTTTTCCCATCGGGTTTTGGTTTTAAGGTTTTAACGAGGCACATTGTTGAATAGACATTCAAGGGGGAGTGTTATAAATAGACTTCTATTTAAGGTGAATGCCTTTAATTAGAGAGATTCTAGAGTTCTATTCTTGGTAGCTAAATCATCCTCCTCCCTATAAATAGAGGTGCCCTCTACCATTGTAAATAACTCCTAACAATCTCTAAGTATCAATAAGAAGAACTCTCTCTACTCTTCTCTCTATTGCTCTTGTTCTTGTATTATTGTTCTTGTCTTTTATATTATTTCATAACAAGTTTAATATTTTGTTGAAACAATCACAAAAGAAGGGGTCAAATGGTTCGCTCCTTTGTCCATAAATTATATTATATATATAAATAAAATATTATATATTTTATAGGTATATAAAATATATTGAATACGAATTTTTTTATTCTTACAAATTTAAATAGTTAAGTAAATTACTAGCTTTGTCATTACGTTCAAGCTAAGACATGTATTATTTTATTCATTTATTAAATATGCACTTTATTACGAATAAACTTAGAAAAAACATAGAATAATCTTAGAGCAAATTGTCTTCTTTAATAAAGTTAGAATTTTCTTATAAATTTGAAATTTAAGGATTTCTCTAAAGTAAAACTTACATTAATTAATATATACCTATTTGCTTCATAACATATTACTATTTGAGGTATCAAATAAAATTTTTTATTGATCATATATTTTGTAAATAATTTTTAAATATTTTAATTTATTAATTATTGTAACTTACACTAATTTTTAAATATGTAATTATTTCAAAAAACTTAAATAATGTACGTTTGAATTCACATAATTAGCCAACTTGACCTGCGTACTATGAAAACGTTCGAAGAAATTGAAACGGATAAAGCATGTATCATGGTCGCGAAGTTATATTTTGTCAATGTTAAGATTTATGTAATTATTATAGTTTTTCTATAAATTACAAGGTGTTCACACTATATAAATAATTTTTAGTTAAGTTTGAGTGGTTAATAGAGTATTTGCCGAAGCTTTTTTGAGCCCAGAATGCTTGTTCTATTTTTTTTGCTAGAAGTGCTTTTGGCCAAAATTGAGATATTTGGCTAAGTTTTAGATGAAAAATAATGTTTTAAAGATAAGTAGAAGCAGTTTTTAAAAATATATAAAAGTAGATTCCTTTCAAGACTACTTTTATGAGAAAGCACTTTTGAGTTTGGCCAAACGCTATTTATCGCTTAAAAGTGCTTTTCAAATTAATTAATTAAATATAAAATTTTATTTTAGAAAAATACTATCAAAACAAATTGATTTTAGAAGTTTGGCCAAACCGGCTATATAAGCAACAAATCTAATATATTTTGATTAAAAGAAAAGAGAGAATATTTGGACTTCTCTCTCTTTATGAAAATAAATTAATATTTTCACTCTCTCTTATCCGCAACACATTAGCAGTGGAATAAGGCGTAGGGACATGAGCAGGCTTGTTGTATGCGGCCCGTCGGTAAGCCTATTACCCATTCAAAGCCCCTGCTCCCCTTCCACTACCTCTATTTGCCATTGGGCTCCGCGTTTGACGAGGAAGGCGCATTTGAGAAGAAACGCGACAGTATTCTGCTCGGCAGATGAAGTTGATTTCAAGGTGCTCACTTCTGTCACAAGTAGTTATAATAACATAGTTATCCTCGACACTCCCGACTCACGTGTGCTGCTTCTCGACTCTTCCAGTATGTGAGATAGCATTTTGTCAGATGATTGTCATTCCGTGACTTAATTTTTTCTAAGGATTTATGGTTTATTTTGCTGGGGACAGATAATGTGCACAGCATTCTTCACAAGGGAAACAAATGGACTGATGCATATTGGGTATGCCATTGCTTCGTCTTCTTTTTATTGCCTTTCTATTAATATCAATAGTTTTCTCATAGTTGTCTAATTCTCACATTATTTAAATCAAAATGTATGGTGAGAATTTGTGTGTGTACGCAATAACACGTAGGGCAGCCCTAACCACCATGGGCAGAGCTACAGTGTTCGGCCGAACCCAGTAGCTTTGATTCAAATCATGTATTTGTCTTAAAAAGTCCATTAGAATGTACAAATTATTAGTTTAGAACCCACTAACTTAAAACAATTAGAATCGCAAATCCATAAGCTTGAAATCTTGCCTGGTCCCTTCGTGAATGCGGGATGCTTTGTACACCGGCCTGGCTTTTATTTGTTTTAAGTACTAAATGCTTCATAAAATAATTATTTTGTTTATACTGCTCGGTTTTCTGAGTTTTGCGTTCAGATGATGTGAACCAGTACACAATATTCTTGTAAACATTTCAGGACATGACAAGACGAAAGCAAATCCTATGCGCAGCTTAAAATATCTGTGGCTGACTAATTTAGTCAATCCAGCATAGGCAGGCAACTTTCCGCAGAATTGTACATTTCTCTTGTATGGTTTATTGTTATTGATCCTGAATGTTGACCTTACAATGCTTATCTAGTGCATTCAACTCCCTAATGTGGTACAATTTCTTTTATTCGATTACAGGACTAATGTGGTACAATTTCTTTTATTATATTACAGGATGAGTTTGCCACGCTTCCGGCCATTGTTCCAAGGGGTCCCATCGCTATTTTTGGCCTGGTAATTTAGGTTCTTTTAATGATTTTTGACAAAACATTATCACTAATACATCAACTTTTCTTAACAAATGCAAATTTGAAATCTTACCATTTCTTTATGCTGGATTAAACTGATATACAGCACTTCCTGCTAATTTTCGGGGGGGCGCAACTGCTGCACATTTGATGCTTGAACTATGGCCTTCTTTGAAGCTTGTTGGATGGGAGATAGATGAAATTGTAATAACCTTTCCTTATCATTTCCTAGCTTTTGTCTTTTATAGAGCATTTTTATATTTTGATATTTCAATGCAATTTTTTCACTAGCATATCTTGGACCTTTGTGCATTGCTAGAAGGACGAAGAAAATGTAAATCTAGAGGATTTCAATGGTATGATGCTTGTTTATTTTTTTTTCATGAGTACCAAGTCATTCCAATTGATCCAAAAAAACATTTGAGTTCTGAGTCCTTCACAACTTTCCAGAGTCTTAACTTAGTCTTATATTATTTTGTCAAGGAAACACCTGTGTTGCATCAGTTATTTTGTTAAAAATCAATACCATGGAAAACAGAGAGGAAGGTGACATGAAAGCCTGACTTCATGTTTTTTTATTTGAATAAGTACCCTTTCCTTTACACTAAGATGCATCCTGTAGAGCAAGCAGCAAAATAATCCCCTTACAGTGCAGAACTTATGGAAAACCATCAACGAGCTACGCAGATATGGCCATAGACATACCAGTCCATTCAAAAATAGTAGAATGACATTGGAGTTTAGGCATTTATAAGAATTACGAGAAAGGTATGGATTTGCACTCTTTGCAACAAGCTTAGCCTATGAGAGTAACTTATTTAACCTCCTTGTTGTAGTCAGTAAAAGGGCACCTCATAGGGTCTGTGACTTGGCAATGGTGAACATCAATCGATGGAACACTAAAGCCCTTAGCTTCTGAGAATTAATATTTCCAAAACCAAAACAGGAAACATTAGAAGAAAATTATTTCCTGGGTCGACACTAGAATATGACTAGAGGCAGGATAAAGAAAATCATTGCTATCAGTTTGAAATTCAAAATTTTAACAGGTTTATAGTACCTTTCCAGCAGATTCACTAAGTGTGGCAATTGAAACTGATCTCTACTGTATTGAGGAATTGAACTTTTACAAAATTATATGAGCATGTGTTGCATACTAGAAATTGCTTTTGGGTTTTCATCCTTTTTTGGCAGCCCTCGTCTTTCTTCAATCTACCTGATTCCATTCAGTTTAATTTTTTCTTCTATTACTTATGTGGAAGTTATGTAGTGATTGAAAGTTGAATCGAACTCCAGAGTTGATTGTCATATAAGTGAAACATATCTCTATTGATTTGTGTTATACATCTCTGAGGAGGAAATTATGCCTAGAACCGCCTCTAATTTGGAGCCGCAACATATGATGAAATCAGAAAATACCTAGTGACACCCTTGAAAATACATGTGTATTTATGGTGCTTCTTGCAGTACTCAGAAAAAATCTATTCTCAATCATTGAAGAAATGTGATGTTGCACAAATCTCCTTGATATCATTGAACTAGCTTGAACTGGTGGCCAAGCAACAACTGAAAAAGTCTCCTGAACAGTGATCGAAAAGTTTCTGGAGAAGCTGTAGGAATAGTGACTGTAACAAGTGGTGCGGTCAGAATATCTACCAGAAAGAGGTGCAGTGTTGTTGGAATTTGGATTTGCCACCTGAAAGAGGCGCTGCACCACTGGAACAGCCACTAGAATACAATATTTTTAACGATTCTCTTTACGCTCAATAATAACATGATCGTCTAGAATATTTTACTCAATATTCTTAATCTTTCATACATTTTAGTTTGGAATATTTTATTTTGGATATTGATCCAATAATTTGGAGTTCAAGGAGTTTAATAGTGTTGAGAAAAAGGAAGCTTAATAATGTCATCTGGCACTTAAAACAAAATTATTCAAGTCATTGTCCAATTCATCATGTTTGATTTGTGAAAATGAGTTATAAAATGGCTTTTCTCATTTATTCCAGTTGATTGAAAAAGCAAGAGAATATCTTGGGCTCTCTGATCTGGAGAAACATACTGAAGGTGGTGGTGTGTTGGAAGTTCATATTGGAGATGTATTTTCTCCATCTGTTACTATTCCTGGAGGTTATGCAGGTATATGACTGCCTTAATCAAACAGAAGAATTTAAGAATGTGACCCCTAGCCAACCTTTTAATTGCTTTATGTTGGAAAGGAAGTTCTTATCCTCCGGTAAATGATTGTTCTTCCAGCTGGTTCCTACAGTTGAAGCGTTTGAAATAATTTTCTTCCCGGGAAACCCCTTCCCTGATTTATCATACTTTTAACTTGTTTTGTCACGAAAGAAGTGAGCTTCGAAATATTGACATTGAAACATTCTAGGTTTGACTTATATCCAATGTTTGCTTAATTCTCCATAATGATAATTTCAGGTATAATAGTTGACTTGTTTTCTGATGGAAAGGTTTTGCCCCAACTGCAAGAGGTAATGCTCAAATGCACAATTTTGATAGTCATGCATTTTGTAGTAATGCTACCTTTATAGTAAAATGCTTGCTTATATTCTCATAAACTAATGTTGTTGATAATAGTATCTCTTTTTTTGAATAATTCCATGTTGATTTTCTTTTTGGCTGCTAAAACATTTGATGTTTTGGGTCAATCCTTGGGCACCCGATTGGGAGTGTGGCATTATAAGTACTTTTTTCTGGTAGTTATTTAGAGAAGTACTTTATTAATTCTACACTAGCATTTCGTTGTACCGTTATTTTCCAAAGTACTTTGTGTTTAATGTACAAATTAACCATTTAAATATTCGCTTTGATTTGTCCTGTACCTGTGTCGTTGAGATAGTAGGTACCCAGAGAAATAGTCGAGGTGCGCACAAGCTGGTCTCGGCACCATATTATCACAAAAAAAAAATCTGTTTGATTTGGTAGAGGGTTGACAAGAGGGGTTGCTCTGATGGTAAGCAACCCTCACTTCCAACCGAGAGGTTGTGAGTTCGAGTCTCCCCAAGAGCAAGGTGGGAAGTTCTTGGAGGGAAGGATGTCGGGGTCCTATTTGGAAACAACCTCTCTACCCAAGGGTAGGGGTAAGGTCCGCGTACACACTACCCTCCCCAGACCCCACTATGGGATTATACTGGGTTGTTGCTGTTGTTGTTGTTGTTGTTGTTGTTTGGTAGGGGTGCAAATTGTCAAATAGTGCCTAGATATTAACCAACAGAAGTTTCATAAGCTCCAAATTTGAGCATTTTCCGTACTCCTTTGTTGAAAGCTCTACTAGTGATATACACTTTCAACATTTATCAAACACTAGATAAAGGTATTTCATGTTGAAACTTGAAAGTGCTAATTTCTCAAGTGCACCCCCAGTGGGACCTAGATTGAGTGTGACCTGCAGATCTACTCTCATTTTTATTGAATAAGTAGATATATATATATATATATATTCACCAAAATGACAAGTATTAAGTTGCTGGTACTCTTAATTCACCTGTGTGTGCTTCTTTTATTCATAAAATTCACCCTTGTGCATCTATTTCTGTCTGGTTCCTGGTGGTAGATTTCTAGGATCTAATGCATTTGTTTCGGCTTTCCTTGGCAGGTCACAACTTGGTTGGACATGAATAAGATGTTGATGCCCAATGGTCGGCTCATGGTGAATTGTGGTGCTGCTACCAAAGAATGGTCTAATACTTCTTCTGAAATGATCCAACCAGAAATTTCTGAAAAGGATGATCCTAGGGAACTAAACACAACTATCAACGCATTATGCAAGGCATTTCCTGGGCAGGTAGGGTAATTGAATTCCATTTATCTTCCTTAAAGCAGGAAGCACATGAAGGCTTGAAGCTTCATCGAGTTATAGGAGCATCTGGAAGAACCAAAGTTTGTAGCTCTTTATTTTCTCAGTAAAAGCAGTATATATTTTTGTGGCCACTCTTGGTTTCCTAGCTGCCTTTCTTGTCATTCTTCTTTTAAATTGTTACTTAGGGTTATGCAACTATGAAAGCAATACTTTTATTCAGTGAAGCATGGAGGCTTTTGGAAAGTAATCTCAATCATTTCTAATTCATAAGTGTCTTTATCAAAATAAGCAATTTGATAGAGAAATCCTGTTTAGTAATTATGACATACTCTATCTCCTATTTATTTTACACAGTCACTTGACTTAGAGATTAAAACGTTAATTCACTCGAAAGAAATCGGTAGTGGTAGAAGAAAGTTGAGTGAGTTTGTGAAAATAGTACGATAAATATAATTTTCAAAATTCATCAAACATCATACACAATACGGGAGTTTGGTCTTGACCAACTGTTACCATTATTTGCGCACCAGATATATGGTTTCAGGCACCAAACCCCTGTATCTTTGGTCACGGCACCAGTCCCATTATAATTAACAATGATCACTTGAAAGCTGTATTGTCTTGAAAAGTTGTCCATCTTTTAGGACTCCTTGACTTTTCAAGTTGATCAAGGTATATGGATGCAATGCAATGTGTCCTGTGTAAATGTGTGCTAAAATGTCTAGAAATGTGCAACTGCGTGGTGAGATATTGCTGGAATGAGCTTAGAGACAAGGTAGGACTGGTGATTCTGTTAAATTAATGATAGCTTGCTATATAGCTTGGCATGAAATTGTTCAGAGGGTTTCACTGACACTAAAATTTCATGGCATAAGATAAATTTTGTTATTTGCTGTGTGCACATTTAAAATATTTTGGCCTTTGAATGCCACTATGAATTTTGCTCTGTCTTTACCTGCTATGACTAAGAGTTTATTATCTGAAATGGCAGGTAAGCTGGAAAAAGCTGCCAAAGAGAGCAGGAGAAAATTTTCTTGCGCTGACCGGACCATTACCAGATTTGGCTATTTGGTCTGCTTGTTTCCCGGATCCATTAAGCTCAAGTGACAAAGAATGGAGAAGTTGCATATCTTCGTGATTTTGACAATGGAACTTGGTTAAGCTGTAAATTTCTACATTCCAGGCCATGCAAATGCTATGTCTTCCCGTATAGGGGTTCTCCCTTTCCAGGTTTTTAATTTTCGTGTAACTGATTATTTTATCAGAAGGAAAACAAAGAGATGCAACCTGTATATATTGGCCCACCGGCAACCATCAGACACTACCTAGTCACCCTTTATCCCTCTGTGAGTAGCCTGTCTCTATCTTGATTTGTGGTAGTCTCCAATCTCTTCAGCTCTCCCTTATGCATATTAGTATTACGTCATGATTATTATCGAGAGTCTGAACTCTGCTTAAGTTAGGATATACTTTGAGTTGTAACTGTGCCTTACCAATCATGGAACCGGATGTTCACTCCTCTTGGCAGGCTTGAATCATATATTCATCTTTTCAAAGTTTGTGATGGTTTAAAACATGAGCTGTGCATGTTTAATCCATAGGCAGGCAGTTTTGAAAAATAAATTCAGGCAAGATCATTTTTTTTTCAATTTTGGTGGTGAAGAAAATAATGTCTCCTGAAATATAGTTGCAGAAGTGTGTGACATCCCAACCAAAAGTTTAACATGTTACATAGCACACTTTTGTTTACTTAATTATATCACTGTTGAATTGGATTCATACTTACGTGGAGTGCACAATTTTGCTATGACATTGTGTTTATAATGTGATGGCTGCTAATATAAGCATTTGATGAAACATTATGACTAGATCATAAACAAGTAGCAGATCAGAAAGCTTCTTATTACAATCACACAGAATTATAACAAAGCAAAGTTTCACACACAGCAAACCATAATAAAAGGGTAAAAAGGTCACAGACCACAAGCGAATATCAGCCCCTTCCTCAAGTCATCCACACATCACGAATGAGGAGAAAGAGTACCAAATGTAACTGTAATTGTTTTTGGTAGTGAGACTGGAAGTCACATTTTCCGAGTCCTCCACCTTTATTTTCAAGCACGCAATAGTATAATAAGATAAGCTATTAGAAGCTGGAACAACACCCTTCCTTCAGCAGGCTAGTGGCGGAAGCTCCTAACCTGGCGTGGTGTCTCTGTACTATCATCCCCTCGAAGTTTGACAAGGGTATAAACAGCTGCCCCTGCAAGAGCCCCCAGAGTTGGAGCCACTAGGTATATCCACAATGACTTGTAATTTCCTGCTGCAACGGCTGGCCCCAAAGTTCTTACTGGATTCATGGAAGCACCACTTGATGGCCTGCTTATTCCAACATTTCAAAAACCAAAAACAAAGAGTTACTGGATCTGCTTTAAAAGCCCAGCTGATAATTCTTTTCTCAGTGTACTGGGCGAAAAACACAATTGGAATGAGAGCATTTAGCTCTCTATTTACTGTTTACTTCTTTACGATTGGTTCTGTGCAACATTTTTGTAAGTGAGGAAAGGGCATCAGAATAAAGTTTCTTCTTTAATGCTAGAGCTGATACAGTAATACCCCGGAGGTTTGTTAGCTAACCCAAATATTTGTACAAAAGTAGGAGTTTTGGATTCTAGGAGGAAAGATTTAGTAGATAAATTTAAGTAAACTGTAAAAGCTAAGCTAGCATTTGGACATAGATTTGGTTGAAATTTGAAAAAATAAGTTTTGAAGATGAGATGGAAAATAGTTTTTAAATGTTAATTGTGTTTGGACATGCATTTTTCAAAGAATTTGAAGTTTTGTGAGTAGAAAACTTCAAAAACTACTCTAGAGCCATTTTTGAGATTTGAAAATTTTGTTTTCAAAATCTACCAAAAAACGGTTAAAATCTATAAACAAACATATATTTGAAAACAAAATTTGAAAAAGAAAGCACCCAAATTTTATGGCCAAATGGGAGCTGAATACTTGGGTGGGGACTAAAAGATGGCATCCTGTTTTAAGGATGAGGATGAAACAGAAGCATGTCCATGCGAGGCACTATTTTAGCTAGGGAAGGAAATGGTGTTGCAGATGCTTTGGCCAATTTGGAGGAAATTTGCAAGTCCCACCTGCAACTAAACTGTATTATACAGTCCTCAACCTTCCTAGAGAAGCTAATGGTCCCCTCATGATGGATAAGTTGCAGCTCCTAGCATTTTGAACTAGGCAGGTCAAGAGAAGGGTTGTACATAATTCTTTGTAAGTTGATCATATACGTAATATGGAGAAGTCCTGCTTGTGCATTTTTTGGCCTTCAACTCGTAGTGTATGTGGTCCTTGATAGGAAGGTGCGGAGGTCGAGAATTAGAGTAAAAGGTTAACAGGTAGTTGAGCGTATTCTATTCTGTACTGGGTTACTAGGGTTAGTCTGGTAGTGTTAGATTGCTAGTATTACATATTGGTGTCCTACTATCTTCTGCTTTCGTTTCCTAGTATTTTTTTTTTTTTTTTTTTTTTTTCCTAGTTTCGTTTCCTAGTATCTTTTTGTTATTACTGCTTGCTACTACTGCTTCCTTCCATCTATTTATTTGGCTCTTAGATTGTTATTATCTTTCTTGCCTTTGTTGTTGATATGACTTGTTTTTATTGTTTCTTTTCATTTTTTTTTGAACCAAGGATTTATTGAAATCAGTCTCTCTGGCTTTTAAGGATAGGGATAAGGGCTGGCAGACTCCACTTGTGTAATTCCATTGGGATTGTTGTTGTTGTTGAAACTCCTAGTGTACACAGTACATATTAGGAATAGGAGTTGATACAGTTTGTATTAGGGGAAGCAATACTTTAATCTCTAAGTTAGAATCCAAGACAATTTCTAAGTTAGTTGAATATATTTCTCTTACATAATTGAGCCTGGCCAATTCACACTCAGGATTTGTGGAGGTATGGCATGCCCCCCTCTTGATATTCCACTTTTTGGTTACTAAACACCCCAAACAGACTTACATAAAAAAGTAATAAATAATTAAAAAACACTTGGATGTTGAGATATTTACTTACCCCGCCACTAGAATATTGAGCATGACTGTAGCTCCAACTGCAATGCCCGCCAACTCTCCCACCTATTGAATATTAAGATTTGTATCGTCAAAAGAAAACCAAAGGAATATGTATTTATTAGAATAGGAAGCGGAAGGAAAGAAAAAAAATACAAAAAGTTCATGCAATCTTCCCAATTATAGTCTTTCTCTCGACTAGACCATTGAAGTAATTATCCGTGCTCTCTTTGCCAGATGGATTTTAGGTATCTATTCTTTAATATTAATTTGTGTGTGAACCTCTGAATTGAATCAAAGGAGGTAACAGATCTTTCTAGATTTCGATCTTGTAATTGAATCGATATCAATGATATTATAACACCTCCTTTTCGTTTGATCAAAGGAGAACCTTGGAGCAATAGTAAAGCTGTCTCCGTGTGTGACCTATATGTTACGGGTTTGAGTCGTGAAATCAGTCACTAATAATTGCATTAGAGTAAGCGGAATACTTTGTACACCGGGCTTGCCTTCTGATCCTCTTTAATAAACTATAGTCTAATATGTATGTAAAAGGACAACTATGTTTACATAATTAATATGCTACGTCTATACTATGTATGATTAATGCTTCCAATAGTGAAAGAAGACAAGTTAAGTTGGTCCATACCGCGCGGGTGTCGGTAGCAACAGCAGTGACAACAAAAAGGAGATTGAATGTGATGAGGAATTCGAGAGCAAAAGCCTGGCCAGTGTTTACGGAAGGAACAGTAACGCCACCAGACATGAAAGGATGAAAAACACCCTTAAGAGCAAAAGAAGCACAAACGGATGCTGAAACCTGTGCAGCAACATAGGCCGGAACATGAATCCACGGAAAGTGACGAAGTGCTGCAAATGCAATGGTGAGCGACGGATTAAGATGTGCTCCAGAAATATGGCCCGTCGACAGAATCACGATCATAACGGCCAGCCCAGCGCAAGCTGCATTTCCGATTAGAGATTCTACTCCGTTGTACTTTTGGTTCACTATTGGTCCGGCTGTTGCAGCAAATATAAGGATAAATGTTCCCACGAACTCTGCTCCCAACTGTATCAACACAGATGTTTTTATACTTTAGGGTATGACAATTAGTTCTTTACATGCAGCAAAGTAACGACGGAGTAGTTCTATGTGGAGTAGTTCTATGTCAGAAGTCAGAACTTGCAAGTTGAACTACTAAAACAGTGACCATCAATTTGTAATCTATTGGCACCATAAAAACTTGCTAAATTTGGAATTCAATATGAAATTTCCATTTTCTTGAGAACAATCTTGCATGCTCTCAATATAAAAAGGAAAACAAAGGGAAAAGAACGGACACATGAAAACATGTTTTAGAAGAATGTGCTGTAAATCAAATTCCGAGTTAAACTTCGACCGAAAAAAAGTAACCTTTTACTTAAAACTGTAATTCCTCGGTTCACTTTTTTACTTGTACACTATATATTAAATATATATTTTCACTTTGACTTGTCAACCATTACATTTTCAGTTTTAAATGGTTACTATTATTAGACAAGAAGGATTGGTCTGATGGTAAGAGGTCTCTATCAATGGTCTATTTGGAAACAGACTCTGTGCCCAAGTGAGTTTGTCCTTTAAGTTTTCCTCGTTTTATTCTGGTACTTTTGTACTTAAATATTATGTAGTCTTTCACCACAAAACGAGTATTGGTAACTAGAAAAAACTGAGTGTTGATAAGCTTTTTTGAGTTTAACAAAAGGATATTAATCTGAGTTTAATGAATTTATCTTGTGACATAATCATACTTATAATGGTTTATTAAGTACTCGTATGATCTATCTAACCCCCATTTCGTCTGACTAAAACTTGATTATTAACCAGCTACTCTAAGTGGACCAAAAAATCAATTAATGAAAATCTAAAAGCATAGGCAAAAAAAAAAATTAGAATTTATCTTAAAAAGAGATGCAAATATCGTAAAGAAAAATATAGTATGACAACATTCTAGCAATTGAGATACTGGGCAAAAGCAGGTCCAACTGACACAATCTAACTAGTTATCGCAACCATTGGACCTTGGCATATGAAATATCCAATGCAAATTAATTGCGTGAATAAATAATCAATTTTAGGGAAACTACGTAGGTATTTATTTTATACTAAAGTTTCAATTTCAGCATAATTGAGGATATCTTTTTAGTGTGTGTACCTTGCGAGTGAGGGAGACATCGGGCGCGGGGAAGTCGGAGAGACACGTGTGAGGAGTGCCCCATGTTGGAGCATCCAAAGGCAAGCACTTGCATCGGGGCATTGACTTTCTATCATAATTAGACCCCATTGAGTCCACTCGAATCGACGAGAACAGCGGCGTTGGTGTTCCCGGCGTCGCCGGCGCCGATACTGGTGATTCAAATTCCGGCATCTCCGATCCTTTTCCTTTCTATTTTTTTTTTTGGTTTTTTTAAAGAAAAATGAACTAGGTTTCTTTCAATGGAAAAGCATTACATGATTTTTTGGCTTTTTTAAATGTTTGGCTACACAATGTTCAGTTTAACAGCCAGATCGTTTGATCCTCAGAATAATCAAAATCCGGCAGGAAACATAACAAAATGGAAAGATTTTTTTTTTTTTTTTTTTTGATTTTTTGGTGGGAAGGAGAAGCTAGGAGAAATAAAGTTACATGCTTTAGAGGTTTTTTATAATTGTGCGACTAAGGAATAGAAGAACTGAAGCTATCCAGCTTGACTATATAAGCACTAATTAAGATGATGGCGAAACCTTGAGCATATATAGGATCTGAATTACAGTACAGAACAACAACTCAGACTGCTTAATGAATGAATTGAAGAGGATCCAGCTTTTGAGAGTAACAGACAAAAAAATATGAAGAAGAAGAAGAAACAGATTAACACGCGAAACAGAAATGAATTTAGGCAAGGACGAGAAGTGGGCTATATGTTTTGGGTATGGCTTATGTAATCCACAGCATTATTATATACACACACTACTTTGCTATAAAGTAAATAAATTACTCCTCGAATAGTAAAAGGAAGCCGACAATCTTATGAGAGAGAATAGATGAGAGAGAGAGAAAAGTCAATGCTTGCATTGCTAAACTGACAGGGCATTATGATAAATAAGTATAACAGCTAATACTAAAAACCCTTATTAATATTATTATTATTATTATTATTATTATTATTATTATTATTATTATTATTATTATTATATTATTATTATTATTTTGCACAATACTTTCTCTCCTTATTTGATTATACGAACTACTACTACTACTTGCAGAATAGATGAGATATGGTGTACCAACGTTTAGGGGCCATTTCATTTGAAGATAAATTTTGCTAGAATAAGTTATATTGGAATTATTTTTTTTTCGAATTGTGAAAAATCATGCACATAATCACATATAAAATAAATAGAGAAGGATAAAATTAATACAAGGATTTAATAAGGATTAGGCATTTTCCATAACAGTATTAATTTTGGAATTATCAATTTCACTGTTTATCCCAGAATAACTTATTTCGTAATTGATATTTTATCCTCTAATAGGAAAATATATTATCTCGATAATATTTTAAATCTTAATATAACTCATTCAAAGATTAATAATCAAATAAAAGATAAGATCGTATTAAATTTTTATCTCAAAATTATTTTTATCTATCAACCATACTATATCCCTAATCTGTTAGCCGCAAGGGGAATTATTCTCATAGGGTTATAATTTATCGTTAAAAAGAAAGGAGATAACAAATATATTGATCGTAACCGCCTGTGACGCACTAACACCCTCAATTTTTCGTATTCTAATAATTCCACGTTCTACCAATAATGCATTAAACAAATCACGCGCCTTTGGAGAGGGAAGTTGAACTAAACCTGTCTAATGGGCCGGGTCGGACCGATTTTGGACCGGACCGGACCAGTGAAAACCGAGACCGGACCGGCCCGGTTACTAAAGGGTCGGGTGGGCTGTTTTTGTGGGGGGGAGGGGGTTGGTCCGTTTGGTTTTTTTATGTTGTAATCGGAGGTCTGGATGAACAGTGGACCGTACCATTTAAACCGGCCCCGTACAACGATATTTTTTTTTAATTTTCTGACTTTATGGGGCCCACAAGACCGTTGGCAATGGTAAGAATTGCTTCAGATCCGTTGGTCAACGGATTTATTTGCAAAATTGGCCATTTTTTATTTATTTTCTTGTATTTATTAATTTACAATATTAACCCTTCTTAAAATCTATAAATACCCTCCCCCTCTTCTTCATTTATTCACTTAAAATTCTTATCTTAATCTCAATTCTCAATTTCTTAATTTCTCTCTTCCCTTCAATTTGCATGATTTCATATTCTAATTTTATAATTTTTATTTGGCTCTCTTTTCTTGAGTTTAATTTACCGAAAATTGTCATTTGGAAATTGAAATTCGAAGTTTGAAGTTCAAAGTTAATATACTTGGTTGATGTTTGTTCGTGGTAACACTGGAATTGCGTAATCAAGTGCTCAATTTATTATCGAATTCGGTGCACTCCCTCCAACTCTTTCTCTTATTTAATATTTTAATTGCATATTTAATTTTAGCTTATACTTTAATTTTTATAATATATTTAGTGCTGCTAAAAGAGCGTGTAGAAACGTTACTGGTAGGGCTGAAAATAAAAAAAGAGGTAGTCTTGTAGCTTCCCGTAGTAATAGTAATGACCCAATAACACATGTTTCTGAATCATCACCTAATGATAATGTAGAGTTAGATTATGAAAAATTACGAGAAGATTTTGGAATAGAAGATAATGAAATTGGAATAGAAGATGAGATACCACCTACACCTACTAGTGAAAATGTTGGTAGTGTTGGAGTTGGAGTTGCTAGTGCTACAAGGGCTAGATCATCAGTGGCTCCGACTTTTAATCGTAAAAGAAGAAGTCCGGTATGGAAATTTTTTGAAACAATAGAAGGTACTAATAGAGTTAAGTGCAAACTTTGTAACGGAACTTTTAAACATTTGACCTGAGAAAATTTAGGGGGGACTGGGACACTTAGTAGACATATGAGATCTGACCATCCCATAGAATGAGGCAATAATGGGGATGGAAGTCAAACAACTATTAACCATATTACTGGAGGTCTAGTAAAATATGATAAAATGAGGGATCGTGAGGAATTAGAAAAAATGATTGCTTTGGGTTGTCTACCTTTTTCTTTTGCTTCTTCATCGTATCTTATTATGTATTCAAAGGATTTACAATCCTTTATTTAAAGGTATCCCTAGAAGTACTTGTAGAGTAGATATCTTTAGACTTCATGTACAATATCAAACATACATACGTTATTTGTTTAGCCACCTTCCTTCTAGAGTATGTCTAACTTCTGATATTGGCCATGCAGTTAATGGAAATGATTATTTGACAATTACATGCCATTGGATAGATGATAATGCTTGTATGCAAAAACGTATTATCGCTTTTAAATATGATGAAGGTCAGAGTCATACTGCTACGTTTATAAGTAGTACTATTGTTGAAGTCGTCGAATTTTATAATCTATACCAAAAAATTTTATGTATGTCTTTTGATAATGCTTCAAACAATAATGCCGCAATTTCAGTTTTAAAATTACATTTGCAACCACCTCTTGATGATATTTTTCATGTTAGGTGTGCATGTCATGTTTATAATTTAATTGTTAAAAGTGGCTTTGATTTATTTTCAGTTGAGATTACTCATGTTAGAAGAGCAGTTGGTGTTATTCAAGGAAATAATAGACAATCTAGAATAAAAGAATTTTAGACTAAGTGTATCCAGTATAACCTTACACCTAGATTCATACCAGACGAAATTGTTACTAGATGGAATTATACATATATATTTTTAAAATGTTGCTACAAATATAGATTTCCAATAATTAAAGTTGCTAATGCACATTGTACTGATCCTAGGCGTATGTTATCAAGTGATACTTGGGAGGTCATTAATGATGTGTTAAATTTTTTACATAAATTTTATACTACTACTGTTGTGTTTTCTGGCGCATATTACCCCACTGTTACTATGGCTTTAGTACATATAGCTGAAATTTCTTTTCTACTATCTGAATTTAAGAAGAAAGAAAAATATAAGGATGTTGTTGAAAAAATGCAAGCAAAATTCAAAAAATATTTCTTTCCAATTCCTCCGATTTACTTAATTGGTGTAGTTTTAAATCCCTCTTTTTAAATGTCTGATTGTCACCAATTAATGCATGCTTTGTATACTTATATGGAGATTGGAGAAACTAAAACCCCAAATTTATATGATTCTATGAACAAGCTAAATGAATATTTATAACAACTGTATAATTATTATGCAAATGAATGTGATAATACTGCTCGTGCTTCTGGCAATGTTAATCCCGCTATGCAATGTAGCAGTTCTGCTACTGTGGATGATGAAGAAGGCCTTGATAGTTTTAATATTTTTTTTCTACATTTTCTAATACTCAAACCAGTAGCAGGAATATTGATGAACTTCAATTCTACTTGCAGAAGCAAAAAGAGTCTCGCACTAAGAAATTTTCACCGTTGGGATGGTGGCATGAAAATGAAAAGCAATTTCCTGTTCTTTTCGCTATGGCTCAGGACGTGCTGAATGTGCCAATTTCTACTGTTGCATCGGAGAGTGCATTTAGCCAAGCAAGATAACAACTTGCAGACACCCGCCACTCATTGGGAAGAAATGCTTTGGAAGTTTTAGTATGTTTCAGAGATTGGATTAGACCGGAACGAAGAAATCAAGGAAAGGAAGATGTTGATAGCCTAGAAGACGAGGAACTTGGAGATATATTAACCCATGGAAACCCATCCGAATTTAACACGCCAGAAGAAGGTCAATCGGTTCATATTGATTATGATGAACTTGCTAGGGCGATGCAAAACATTTGAAATTACTACTTTACTAGTTTACGTGTTAGAAAAAATGTAAACATTTCATTTTCTACTTTTTCAATTTGAAATTAAAAAATAAAGTAGCACTTGCAATAACTGCAATTTTTTCCCATCTTACTTGTATTCATTCAATTATTATAAAGTATTAATATAACTTAATAGTTATACTACACATAATTCCAAAAAAAAGTGAAAATATACAAAACCGGGCCCGGTCCGACCCCCTCAACTCGTAACCCGTATGATTTAATTTTTACCCGAACTAACCCAGCCCGCTACGAACCTGTTACGGTGCAACCCGACCCGTAACCCGAACGGGTCAAAAATATTGACCCGGGCCGGCCGGCCCGTTAGACAGGTTTAGGTTGAACCCACCCAGCATAAAGAAAAAGAAAGGGTTGAAGAGAGAGAAGGTATAACTATACAATACAAAGAACTTGGTGCTATTATATGCAATTACTGTTGGTAAACAAGGAAAAATACCACTCCACAATATGAATCATTAGGAGTCCCAATAAGGCTTGTGGATATGAACTTTTTTTAAATCTTAATTTAAGTTATAAAGATTTAATTACTCACTAGTATAAAAAAAGCAAAAATAATTTCTCTACATTTATAAGATAAGATAAAGATCAAAATTAAATATTTTGTTGTTGTTTATTAGTATAGTGGAGGTTCTTGTACTATGCATGTAGTCATCGCATGTGATCTATACTGAAGCAATGATGTAGCCACACAGTATGATGTGAACATCCTTTTATCGGAAATTACATTAAGTATATAAAGTATTATATTATGTATATAAATTAAAAATCACTTTTATAAATATATATCTAGAATGTGTACGATCATGGGCAAGGAGAAACTGGAGTTAGTTTATCAATCCCAACAACTAATTAAGTATTAAAAAGAATAAGTTTTTGTCCAATAACTTAAAGATACACGGGAAGTTGTTTAACAATCAATAAATGATATAATAAGATAAATTATTAGGCGGAGGTGAACGTAGAGATAGATGGCTTAAGATATATATATAAGAATAAGACAATCTTGAGCCCTGTAAGATAGTTTTTCAGAGTTTGAAGGTGGGCCGAACTTATTTGCTTTATTCTCATCAGTCTAATAATTTCCCTATTCCTTTCCCTCTTTTGGTTTTAATATTATGGGTTTGACTTATGGAAATAATTTTTTGTAATAATATAAAAGAAGACTGTATATAGTAGAGCTTGTGATCCGATTAGGGATGGCTCTTTCATAAAACAAGTAAAGCAACTGTTTTAGGCTTCTAATTTATTGGGAAGAGGGGGAGGAGGGCATTTTCTATTACACCTAATAAGTTATGTATATAAGTTTAAAAAACGTTCTATGAAGCGAAACAGTTTGATTTTTTTTAAACAAGTATAGAGAAGAAGCATTTGCAACTGCTATGATTTCTGTCAAGAAAATTACACTTGAAATGAATATCGAACACGAATTTCGTAAGAAACGTATAATATATAGGAAATAATAATTTGATGAGAATATTGATAATAAAACCTCAAAATCTTTCAAAGAGTTATTTGGAGTTGGTTACTGTATTGGGAAAAATTGTATTTAAGGAAACGTGTCATGACACATAGACTGATTGAATGGTCAATGGATGACAGCTGGGTAAGAGGCACGAGCAACGACATGAATGAATCATGACAGGCACGAGCTAATAACAAAAGAGAAGGCATCGGTAGAAATTCAAATAATTCAGCACCCGTACCTGTTGAAGTCATTTATGTTCAAGAGCCCAAGAGAATGAATCTGACAGCAAAAAGAGCACAGATATATCCTATGACAGACATTAAATATGGAATAGGTTAAGGAATGCGTATTAAATGTAATGATTGTGTAACATAGCATTCAATGACTTTAATTACTCATAATGGCATCATTATGATTTAGGCATAACGTACATATTCAAAGGAACCTATAACAGTGAGATATATAATCAATTGCGGGACAAGGAATACTGTTGAAATATACATAGGTATCATTCGTTTTTCTTGATTATCATATTGCTACTTAGAATTATTATTTTTATTCATTTTCTTGATTATCAGTAACTCGAGTTCTTCTAAATTCTAGCTTTGACTGAAATCCCATTTTTTTGGTTAAACAAATTGGTTCTGTTGCCGGAAATCTAATAATAATTTATATCTTAGCTTGATTCTCTTTGTTGCATCAAGTATGTCAAACAACAATGACAACACCCAAAGAGACTAAGAAAATAAAACAAGCCAACAACTTCAGGGAGATTTGCGAGACAATAATGCATTGGTTTCTTCTCCACAAAGTTCACCATGACGATCTCGTGAAGGAACTCCTGAAGGATCTCACACAGATAGACAAGTTCAATTTGAGAATGTTGAAGCTATGGATGAAGCTTTACAAACTTATCGCTACTCAGATCAACAAGGCTTTACAAGCTTTTGTTAGTCAATTACTGATTGCTCCACCCCACCTACTCCAAATAATAATACTTTGGAGAATTCTCGTTCTGGGCTGGTTAGTACAGGTAGCGGTGGAACCCCCAGTGAAACACATGGGGGAGACCCATGTAATCCAGTTAATTTTGATTTACAAAATCTAGTATTAACATTGCAGAAACAGTTCAAGGAGCAAAGTGACTACATAGGGCAAATACCCGGGGTACCACCCGTGATCAATGAGGTAGATATGGATAAGTATTCTCAACAGCCCTGGAAGCCAAGTTCCACCCCTCTCTCAATTCCAAAGAAGTTAAAGATGCTTGATATTCCAAAGTATGATGGAATAACGGACCCACAAGATCACGTAATTGCATTTACAGTGGGTGTCAAGGGCAATGATTTGTCCAGAAGGAGATTGAATCAGTCTTGGTCAAAAAATTCAGTGAAACGCTCACTCAAGGAGCACTAACATGGTATTCTCTTTTACCTGAAAATTCTATAAATTCTTTTGCGGAGCTTGCAGATTCATTTATCAAAGCACACTCGAGAGCTCAAAAAGTGGAAAAGATAATGGAAGACATCTTCAAAATCAAGCAAGGAGATTCAGAGTTTCTTAGAGAATTCGTGGACAGATTTCAACGAGAAATAATGACATTGCCACGAGTACCTGACAATTGGGTTGCCATAGCCTTCACCAGCGATTTGAATGAGAAGAGTTTAGAAGCTACAAGACGACTCAAGGAAAGCCTTCGAGATTCCCAGTAACAACCTGGAATGACGTCTACAACAGATATAATACAAAGATAAGTATTGAAGAGGATATTATTTTACGACATAAAAAAGAAGAAAAAATAAGTTCAAGGCGCATAGAAAATTAAAAATATCAGGTAAAAACAGGTACGATCCATATATGGGACCCACGCGAATAGACTCATGACCAAAGCAAGACAGTCAGAGGTACAATCATAGATCGAGGAATAGAGAATCAGGTTCAACTTCAAGATTTGGGAACAATTGGAACACACGTGGGTCACAAGATGATGATGAAAGTCTAATGGCAAGATTCGGTGGTTACAATTTTAAGGTAAGCACCTTTGAACCTGTAGCTGTTTTATGAAGCATGGGAGATAAGGGCACGATGGCTAAAGGAGATGAGATCAAATCCGAACATATGAAACCTTGATCATTGGTGTGAATTCACAACGATCATGGACCCAAAATAGTAGATTATGGTTTTTTGTGGGGAGGAGTTGATCATTTGTTAAAGCAAGGGTATCTCACCGAGTTATTCAGTGAGAAAGGAAAACATGTATATATGAAAAGCATACATGAGCCACCAAAACCACATTCTCCCAAAAGAACAGTTAACATTATAAATGGGGGTGAAGACATCAATGATGTGTCATATACCGCAGCTAATAAAATTTAAAAAGTTACAATTATCGGGAAGCAGCTGCAGCACGTGTTAGAAGAAGAAAATGTCACATTTGACGATGCAGATGCGGAGGGTTTATTAACTCCACATAATGACGCACTGATAATATCTTTACTCGTACATGATACTAATGTCAAATGAGTTTTAATTGATCCAGGTAGTTCTGTGAATATTATTTTTTTACGAGTGCTACGAGAATGCAAGCAGAAGAAAAGTTGGTGCCAAAAGCTCATACTTTGACATGTTTCGACAATTCTAGTGTCGTAACAAAAGGGGAAGTAATGCTTACTACATTTGCGGAAGGTTTTGTAAAGGATACAAAATTTCAAGTAGTAGAAATTGAAATGGCTTACAATATAATTCTCGGTAGGTCGTGGATCCACGACATGGATGTTGTTCCATCGACATTACTTCAAATTATTAAATTTCTAGCACCATGGGGAATATGTCAAATCAGAGGAGACCAATAAACATCCAGGAGCATCAACTCCGTGGCAAATTCAAATGGAAAAGGTGAAGAGAAATAGCAATTACATAATTCAGTTGGGGAGAACATAACATCAACCTCAGCTGATTCAGGGAAAACAAATATGGATTCAAGACCTGATTTCATTCATGAACTAGAAGAAAATGAAAACATTAAAACTACAATAGAAGAATTAGAAGTAGTGGTCTTATTTGTACACTAGCCAGAAAGAAAAGTGTACATAGGGAAAATCTTAGCCTAGAGATGAAATGTAAGTTGATTGAATTTTTGAAAGCTAACGCGGATTGTTTTGCTTGGTCCCATTCTGATATGACAGGAATACCACCAGAAGTAATGACCCACAAATTATGAAAGAAGATCCATCTCACCCACCTGTCAAACAGAAGAAAAGAAAGCAAGGCGCTTTCAAAATCAGGTGATTCAAGATGAGGTAAACAAATTATTAAAAAAGAGTTTATATGCAAGGTAAAGTATCCTGAATGGCTAGCTAACACTGTTGTGGTACCAAAAAAGAATGGCAAATGGCGAGTTTGTGTAGATTATACATATCTTAATAAAGATTGTCCTAAAGATTCTTTTCCATTACATTATATAGATCAACTAATTGATGCTACTGTAGGGCACCAACTGTTGAGTTTTTTAGATGCATATTCAGATTATAATCAGATTAAAATCGATCCAGATGATTAAGAAAAAACATCATTCATAACAGATAGGGGGACTTACTGCTATAAGGTAATGCCTTTTGGTTTAAAGAATGCAGGAGCAACGTATCGAAGGTTCGTAACCAAAATGTTTCAAGAACATTTGGGAAAGACTATGGAGGTTTATATAGATGATATTCTCATTAAAATAAAACATACCAGAGATCATATATCGCATCTGTCTAAAACATTTAAGATTTTGCGAAAATTATATGAAATTAAATCCCGAAAAATATGCATTTGGCGTTGCATTAGGTAAGTTTTTGGATTTTCTTGTTTCTAACCGTGGTATTGAAGTAAATTCTGCACCGACTAAGGCCATTGAAGAAATCCCTGATGTACTTTCAAGAAAGAAGTTCAAAGATTGACAGGGAGGATTGTATCCTTGGGAAGATTTATATCCAAGTCATCAGAGAAATGTTTTAGATTCTTCTCAGCTCTTAAAAATTAGGATCATTTTGAATAGAATAAAGAATGTCAACATGCACTCAGAGATTGAAAGCATACTTGTCAAATCCACCTTTGCTCGCGAAACCAAACGCTGGGTAAAGACTACTCATCTACCTTGTTGCTTTAGAGGTAGCGGTAAATGCTGTTTTGGTTCAAGAAGAACAAGGTAAATAATCTCCTATCTATTATGTTAGTAAATGTCTTTTAGATGCGGAGACAAGGTATCCTCAGTTAGAAAAGCTAGGTCTTGCATTAATCATGGCTCTAGGAAATTAAGACCTTATTTTCAATGTCATCCAATTGCTGTAGTTACCGCATATCCTTGCGAAATGTATTACATAAGCAAGAATTATCAGGTAGGTTGGCTAAATGGGCTGTAGAGTTAAGTGAACATGAAATCACGTAAGAACCTAGAAATGCTATTAAATCACAAGTATTAGCTGATTTCGTAGCTAATTTTAGCCAAGGGATGCAACCAGATGCAGAAAAAGAAGTACAGATACTTAATGGGGCTAATCCAGGAATATGGATTTATTTGCTAATGATTCATCTAACGTGAAAGGATAAGGTTTAGGGATTATTTTAGTACCACATACATGTAAAATTATACGACAAGTAATAAAATGTCATTCAATAACTAACAATGAAGTAGAGTATGAAGCTGTGATTGCAGGTTTATAATTAGCTCAAGAACTGGGCATAAATCAGATCATAATAAAGAGCGATCCACAGCTCGTAGTTAACCAAATGTTGGGGACTTATACAGCCAGGGAAACCAGGATGCAACAATATTTAGAAAAGGTGCGAGAACTAATAAAGCAATTTCAAACCTGGAAAGTTATGCAGGTAACAAGAGATGAGAATCTTGAAGCAGACGCTTTAGCTAGTCTCGCATCTGTAGCTGATGTGACAAATAATGCAAATTCCTCAGTTATTCAACTATTTCATTTAGCTTTTGATCCCAATAAAAATAAGGTAAATTTTAATAATTTAACTTGGAGAAACGAGATCATTGCTTTTTTACAGTATGGATCTGTTCCCGATAACAAGAAAAAAGGTCATGCACTTCGGAAAAAGGCTGCTCGTTATTGCATAGATCAAGGTAATTTGTATCGAAAAATGTTCGGTGGCCTCTTAACTAGATGTCTCGGACCCTCTCAAAAAGAATATGTAATGAGGGAAATACACGAGGGGCATTGTGAGAACCATGACACAGGAAGATCACTGGTAACAACCTTGATTAGGGCATGCTATTATTGGCCTAAAATGAAAGAAGAAGCATAAAAATTTGTGGCCAAATTTGACAAATGTCAGAAGTACGGGAACAATATGCATAGACCAGCGGAGTTTCTACATCCGGTCATCACACCTTGGCCATTTATGAAGTGGGGGATGGATATCGTGAGTCCATTACCACAAGCAAAATGGCAGGTAAAATTTCTACTAGTACTTACTGATTATTTCACTAAGTGGATTGAGGCAGGAGCCCTCAAATAGGTATGAGAAAATGAGGTCAGAGATTTCATCTGGCGCAATATCATTTTCCAATTCGGAGTACCTAAGGAGATTGTATGTGACAATGGTCTTCAATTTATAGGGGCACAAATCACAGAATTTTTTCAAAGTTGGCAGATTAAAGGGATTACGTTCACACCTTATCATCCAGTAGGTAATGGGCAAGCATAGTCAACAAACAAGGTTAATATTTTTAATTTAATGAAACATTTGGAAAAATCAAAAGGCAATTGGCCGGAAGTGTTGCCTGGTGTTTTATGGGCATATCGCACAACAACAAAAGCGAGTACGGGAGAAACACCTTTCTCATTGGTGTATGGTGCTGAAGCTTTAATTCCAGTTGAGATAGGAGAGACAAGTACAAGGTTTACACACGCAACTGTAGAATGCAATAATGATGAAATGCGTATGAGTCTCGATCTACTTGAAGGAAGAAGGGAAGCTGCGTTGGTAAGAATGAAAGTACAAAAGCAAGTCATAGAGAGGTAATAAAATAGGAAAGCTACACTTGATTTTTTAAAATAGGGGACTTTGTGCTCAAAAAAGTTTTTCAATCCACAAAGGCAGCTAATACAAGAAAATTAAGTCCAACATGGGAAGAACCCTACAGTATTTGTGGTATTGCTGGCAAATGAGCATATAAATTGGAAACAATTGAAGGTAAAAAGCTACCGACACACTGGAACGCAGTTCACTTGTAAAGATATTATTTATATAGAATACCCACGATCAGGCATACATCTTTTAAAGTTTATTTTTTTTGAACTATTAAAATTTTACCAACGATTTTAGATGCTAGGCAAAAATCTAACCCGCACTCAATGATGAGTCACGACCTGTAAGGCATATGAAATAAACTAAAATTCCTGGCCTAGAGTTAAAATTATTCTAATAGAAACACAAACGGGTTAGTCAGTCTTCATCTAAAATCGTACCTCTGAGTCACGTGTGTTTTTGGTTTTAAGTAAAAGGACCAAAAGAGGGAAACAATCAAGTGCTCGAAGCTTCATACTTCAACACTCAAACACTTGGGGGACTATATAGTATATACGAGTACGTACAAAGAAGGAAAAGAAGATTGGAGAAAAATCAAGCCTGAACAAGTCAAGTGGTCAAGTGCAGAGTAAAAGTCACGAAGTCACTAGCCAAGGCTAAAAGAAAACCTTACTACAGTTAGGGTAAAGCTATGTAATAAAGCAGGTTATAAGGAAAAACCTTGCATTTTTTATTTTGAAATGAAACGGGTTGTAAAGACAAAACCTCGTGTTTGTTATTCAAAACCTTGTGTTTGTTATTTTCTTAAAATTCTGTTACAAGAAAAATAGCTACGAGAAAGTTATAGATGTAATTCAAATGCATGTAAAGTATTATTTAAAACTTGTCAACGTTCAAAAATAAAAACATGTCAAGTTAATTCAAAGAAGCATGTGTGTTCCTATTTCTTTTATCGTATGTTAACACCATTATGAAGTTGAGAAGTTTTCTTCATTAAGTGTCAAAATATAAAGTTTAAATCATGAGATTAACAGAAGTATTTTCAAAGAATAAAAATGAAAAGTTATTCTATAACTTCTTAATAATAGAGGCGAGAATAAGAGCAAATAGATGTTAAAATGATAACATATAAAAAAAAATAACTGCTTGAGTACTTAAGACTAAGAAACAACTTAGTCACAAAAATATGGAATTGTTTATACAAACTACCCCATGAATGACTTGGGGACTCTAGTTCCAAAATCCAACATAAATGAGGAATTCAAAAATAAATTTTTGACTAAAGAGATGTGGGATATGAAGAAGGAACATCAGCGGTTGCAAGTTGATCCTGATTTAAAACAATAGGTTCAACTTGAGTAAGGGCTTCAGTAGAGGTGGTTTCAATTGATCTTGCAGCAATGGGTTTGATTGGGCTCGAAGAAGATGTGATACCTATGGGAGCTTCAATCACAAGAGAAAGGAAGTCCCACGATTGGTGAGCTTGTTCTATGGTTTCATTGACCTTAGCTAATTCAGCTTCCAGGTCAAAACTTTCTCGCCCAACTTCAAGCAGGGTATCACGATGAGAATTGAAAAAAGCCCAACTTACCTCAACATCAAATTTTTCTTCAAGAATTTCATAATCTTTTTCCCAAGCAGTGACCTCACTCTTAAGCTCTTCATTCTCAGCCAAGGTAGAATTACGAGAAGCTTGAAGGAAGCATATGAGATCTCTAAGGCATGTACGTTGTCAATAGAAGCTTGAAGGTCTTCTTGTGCTTGAGTGAAGTTTTGCACAAGTTCTTCAACATAAACTTCCTGTTGAGCTAACAGAGCCTTTAATGCCATATTCTCCTCGTTAGCCTTAGATAACTGTTCTAAAAAGGAGGATTCGAGGTGCTTTTTTTCCTTCTAAAATTGATTCAAGGAAACCTTAACAACCGCTAGTTCCGAAATTAATGCCTGAACGTGTTGTTCTAAGGTACTTCTACTTTCTTGTAAACCCTCTACCTCAATTTAAGCACTGTCAAACTGTTCGTTCCAGTTGTTTGCCTCCATTTGAGAATCGTGAGCAACTTTCTCTGCATCATGAACAACCTTCTCCAAGTCACATGCACCCTTCTCCAAAAAGGAGATCCTGTTCATCAGCTCAGTACAAATAAGATTGGCCTAATAGAAAAGGGAAGTGTAAGGATCCCAGAGTCAAAAATCTTTACAAAAGAAAGAAGAAAAGAAAATACCTTTAAAGTGGCATGCACTATGTCATTCATAAGGGTCAAGTTGCTACAGCTTTCAAGCCTCGCTTTTTCGATTGGGTCAATCAAAGGCTCGAGCCAAATATCAGCTTTGCCGGATTTTCTCAAGAGGCTGCTGTTGGAAGGAACTTCAATGGTTACACTCCTCATATTAGCACTTATAGTTGAAGAACCCACCTCTGTATGGTGAATGATAGGTGGATAATCGTCAAATGAGGAGCGATGAAGGAGTAAAGACAGTACATAAAAGAACAGAAGAGATGATTGATGTAGGAAAAGAAGCAATCACAGGAACGGGAGATGAAAAAGAAGATAAGGGAAGTTCATATAGAACATGACTTAAATTTATACTACCAAAACCATTGTTAAAAAGTTGGTCTATAGACTCTCGAGTATCGAAAGGAGAGATGTTATCATCAAGAATGATAACTGGAGCAACAACAGGCTCGGTAAGAGAAAAATGAGGAGAGACTTCAGCCTCATCAGCGGAGACGATGCGTCTCCTAGCTCGTGGTGTCATTACCAAGGAGCCTTCACCTTCTTCCTCAGAGCTTTCTTCCTCAGCAACTTTTGTTTTTGAAGAGCCCAAGAATATATCTTAGGCTGAAGAGGTACGAATACCCAAAGAGTCACGAGAAGCCAAGACTGCTTCCGCAGTGACTCCTCGAATAGCAAATCCTAACAAGAAGAAAGATAAAAGTTACAATTAAGAAAATATTTATAGACAAGTTAAAAGTAGAAACCCTTACCATGAGTCTTTACTTTCCAACCGTAACGGTTGGGAAGGGTTTTCCACGACCTACCCTCCATTAGAGTGGTCTTCAGCAATTTTCCTACCCAACTATGGAAGTTGGGAACAGACTCCACAACACCCATGGTTGCTGAGAAAAGGAAAAGAAGCGACATTAGAAAAGTAAGCAAGCTTTGAAAAGAAAAAAGCACAAGGAAGACTTAACACTCACGTGCAAAGTTTTACTTCTTAGGGAAAGCAACGTTACTTTTTCCCACTAAACTAGCAGTGGGAGCAGCAATAAATCGAGCATATCAGCCGCGATCTTTATCATCCTCGGGGCTTACTAAAATCTTCTTGCTCCTATCTGCAAGGGTAAACACGCCATTGAGTAAAAGACTAGGTGAGTAGAGGTGAATTAAATGGGGGAAAGGAAAGCCAACATCCGTCATGTTAGCAAGGTTCCTCAAGAAGGCGACGACCCTCCAAACAATTGGACCTATTTGACCTAGACAAATATTGAAAAAATGGCAAAAAACCAAAATGATCAGGTCAATGGCTGGTTTAAACCCTAGAGTGAAAGGGTATGTGTAGACAAAAGAAAATCCAATCATGTAGGAGGTGATCCGTTGATTTGTATTAGGTATGATAATTGGAAGATCACTACTCTAGTGACAGTCCTTATAAACTATAGGAGCGAAGATTTCTGTAATCTGAGTAGGGACAATATCGGCACGATCTAAAATATCTACTTGGTTCCTCAAAGATTTTCTATCATGATGAAAAGACAGTTCAGTAGGGACTATTTCATCTACTAGAGGCTCACGCAAGGGTTCAGTGGGTTCTTTATTCCTAGAAGAAGCCCTCTGAGAAAGAGAACCTCTAGTTCTAGAAGAAAGACCAGAACTAGGAGACGCTGCAGAAGTGCTACCACCACGAGTAGACCTCAAGCTACGGAGTCTACCCCCTCTTCTATGCATAATAGGAGCATTAGGGAAGCTATCTAAAATGGGAGTTCTCCTAGGGTTAGGATTTGGTGAAGTCATGGGGAAGAAGACAAAGATCGAAGCAGAGAAGTAAATAGATATTTAAAGAATAGGAGTGCTCAATAATTTTTATGTGATAGAAGACAAATAAAGAAAGTTATATTTATATTGGGGAACATATGCAAAAAGAAAAATTAGGAAGATAGAAGAACCATAATAATGATAATTGGCACTTTTATTGTAGCGGAGCGGTAGGAAAAGTCTTGAAAAGGGCTTCAAAACTGCAAAATCAGTGAGAAAATGACACGTATACGAAGCATTAAATGGAAGTGACAATTGAAGCGTCAGTTTTGTCAAAGCATTAATGGTGACAAAACTTTTTCTTTTAAAGAAATTCACTTCCCAGATATACAACGGATGAATAAATGAAAAGTTGGGGGACTATCTGTATTGAGAAAAATTGTTTTTAAGAAAACGTGTCATGATACGTAGACTGATTGAATGGTCAAGCAATTAGTTGGGTAAGAGGCACGAGCAGCGATAGGAATGAATCACGACAGACACGAGCTAATAACAGAAGAGAAGGCACGGGTACAAATTCAAATATTTCAACACTTGTACCTGTTGAAGTCATTTATGTTCAAGAGACGAAGAGAATGAATCTGACAGCAAAAAGAGAGTAGATACAACATATGATAGACATTAATTACAAAATATGTTAAGGAATGTGTATTAAATGTAATGAGTGTGTAACGTAGCATTCAATGACTTTAATTACTCAAATGGTCTCATTATGATTTAGGCAAAATGTACATTATCAAAGGAACCTATAAAAAGGAGATATATAATCAATGGTGGAACAAGGAATACTGTTGAAATATACATTGATATCTCATTTTTCTCGATTATCATATTGCCAATCCGAATTATTTTCTTTTATTCCTTTTCTTGATTATCAGTAACCTGAGTTCTTCTAAATTCTAGCTTTGACTGAAATTTCATTCTTTTGGTTAAACAGTTACTTTATACATAGTAGACAAAGTTTCTTTTTTTCACTTCAAAATAAATTGAACGATTCGAACCATATGAAAATATTTTTGGTTTTCTATTTAGTGGTAAAAATTAAGATCACTATGTGATAAAAACATTAAAAAATATTCTCTTAATCTTGAATGTTCATTAAAGCATAATAATCAGTTTGATATTTGTGTTTTAGACTTATTTTTGGAATAAAACATATTATAAAAATAATACAATTAGAAGATAACAGTTTAATTGATACACTCGATCGAATAAAAATATTGATTCTTTTTCCAGTGCCTATATTTCTTATGGTATAGTGTTAATAGATCTTGTTTCCGTCGTTTCAGCGAAAAGAAATTTTCAAAATTAAAATTGATAAAATCTCACATAAGATCAGCAATGTCTCAATAAAGATTAAACGGATTAGTTATATTGTTAATTAAGAATGACTTATTAGAAGTTATTATTATAAGAAAATTATTAATAATGTTGTATCTAAAAAAACACTAGAAAAATTGACTTTAAAGTAAATAATTTTTTTTATAAAAAAGGTTAAGGCCCCTCATAAAGTGTAAAATTTGTATGGGATAACCACTTTTTAAAGTGGTATTTACTTTTTATCCAACATTTTAATGCTTAGCAATTATAATTACTAATGTATTAAAATTAATATGAAAAGACTATAATACCCTTTCTTCTATCTCTTTTATATATATTCTCGGCACAATATTTCTCATTCTTCCACCTCACATGTGTGTTCTCATGGCGTTCGTGATGAGCCTAGACAAAATAATGAAATGTCATTGTAACAGTTACTACATTGAGTGCTAGCATTTAATGCTATTTTTAGTTTTGCGTTTAGAAAATTGATACAAAAATAGAAAAGACTAGCTAATTACCTTTATTTGTGTATGCTTGTTTTCGAACCAAAACTTAATTTGCAAAGTGTCGAACCCTAATCTTTTCCCCAACTCTTTCCTTTGTTTGTCATATGGATGAGGGCATTCTTTGAAAAATTTGTAAAACGACCAATTGATTAATTGCAATAACAATAACAACATAAATAATAAACTCAGTATGAACCTACAAGTTCAAAAGTTAAGGACATTTGTTCCCGAACTTAGATTAACAAGCTCAAAAGTTAAGGATAATAGGCCCTGAACTTAGACTAACAAGCTCAAAAGTTAAGGACAATAGGTCCTGAACTTAGACTAACAAGCTCAAAGTTAAGGGGGCTTGGTCCTGAAATTAGAGTTACAAGTTCAAAAGTTACGGATATTTGGTCCTAAACTTGGACTAACAAGTTCAAAAGTTAAAGACAATAGGTCCTGAACTTAGACTTACAAGTTCAAAAGTTAAGGAAAAGTAGTCCGTAACACTTAAAGTTACAAGTACATAAATTAAGGACATGTGGTCTTGAACTTTGACTTCCAAGTTCAAAAGTTAAGGATATGTAGTCCTAAAGTCTTAAACTTAGAGTTATAGGTTCAAAAGTTAAGGACATATAGTCCTGAAGTCCTGAACTTAGAATTACAAATTCAAAAGTTACAGACACTTGATCCTGAACTTTATAAGCAAAAGGATGTTTTCGTTTAGGCAGGTAAAGTTTATTAAAGCAGTAATTAAAGACTAAAACATTTTAAATAATAGCTTAAAAAAAAATACACATATTATTAGTGGCTTACCATACACTTTCATCTCGTAACGTTTGACTTTGTACCATAAAACTCATCGGACCACCCCTGCATCTGACCCTTCATTGGACGTACCTTCATAGAACAAGAACTTAGTACATTATGTTGTCTTTTAATTAATAAAGTTTACATCCCTATTTTTCATGTTTATTTTCAGCATTAGTGGGTCAAGCATGTTAGACAGAGTCACCAAGATAACGAAAGGAGAACGAAAAAAGTGAGAAAGAAGAAGACACGTCAATACAATACTATTTTTAAGTCCTTTCTGGATTTTCTATAGCTTAATAGTCATCCGTCATCGTGTGGGCTTCTTGTGGAATCTCCTTCGGTGGCATTGCTCCATAATGGCCAAAACTTGCTCCTAATCCTTCACTTCTCAACATTAAATAAAAAAAAGAATTTTTATATTTTTATCTTATTTAGGAAATTTTTTTATCCTATCTATTTAAAATTTGACTAAATTATATTTAATATACCAAATTATTTTATATTATATTTAATTAAGGTTATAATTAAAGAAATATTTTCTACTCCTTAATTCAAGTATTTCCGATTTTTCAATACTAATCTCTCACTTTCTCTCTCCTAACCCTCCATCCTCATACCCCCACGTCTTTTTTACTCTCCCACGTTCTTTTTACCATCGTCTTTCTTCTGAAATCACCCAATTTCCCTTAAGTCCGTGCCGAGATGAGAACAAAACAAATGCACGATGTATATGCTAGAGGAAGTGTTACACCGGGCGAAAAACAACTCAAAAGAAAGAGAAAAGAGGTATGTGTAGATGACGACTTTGCTGAAGATGTCCCTAAAATTTCAACAGTTAAAAAACCCAAGTTGTCTTCTGCTTCCTCAAAACAAAAACAAAAAAAAAACAAAAAGAAACAATCCAAAAAACTCCCAAAATTGGTTCAAAAAAAAATTTGGTGAAGGTAAATATTTATTATTTTCGTTTTCAGTTTTTAGTTTAGTTTTGGATGTAAAAATCTCTGTTTTAAGTGTTTTGGTAAATTATAGATTAGTTGTCTTAATTTTGTAAATTATTTGTAGTTGTGATTTTCTACAATTTATAATTGTAGTCATTTTGTAGTTATATTATCGTTAGCTTTTAAATTTGAAACAGAGCTGTAGTTACTTTCTTCTTCCTGTATTTTTGTAGATAACGTTTATATTTATAGATCTCTTGTAGTGTTTTGAAGCAGATTTGTATGTATTTTTTTTCCTGGTTTGTTTTTAGCTATTTGTGTAGCGATTGTGTAGTTATATGTAGATAATATATAGATTAATGCTTCATTTTTATGCATTTTACTAATGTGAAATAATTTATCATTTTGTGCAGAATGGACATTATTTTACCCCACATAATATGGATTATGGGGTACTTAAATTTCACACTTTGTGTGATCCTAACATTCCTAGCCAGAAAAGTACATCACAGAAAAGTACTTCATTGCAGCAGCTACAATTTGCTTGTCCTGATATACTTGTGCTTCTTCAATAGCAGTTTGCGTAGATTTTGTTATTATTTCACTTTGATATTCCTCTATATCTGGAGAGGATGGAATATCAAGTAACTTTAGGGATCCAGATGAACTTGTAACAAAATAAAGATAAACAATATCATTATAATTTTGAAGAATCTTTGTAGATAATTTATAGATTTAGTGAAAATTTTGTAGTCGTCCATGTTAGGATGTCAGACATTGTAGTTAAATTGTACTATAACTATTGCAATTTGTAGAAATTTATAAAAATAATATTGCTTCATACATAATTAAAGTGATTTGTAATTTATTTGACTAGATTTTGTTCAAAAATAGATTGTAGTTTTATTTGAAGACAACATTTTGAAATCAACAAATTCTAATAATGGATTGTAGTTTATTTTATCGTATAAATGTAGTAACTTTGTAGATAATTTTGAAAACAACACTGCTTTATTCTTTCATTAATCTGATTTGTAGTTTAATTATTGGTAAATGTAGTAATTTTATAGATAATATCTTAAAACATAATTCTATGCATTTTCGAACTATACAAACCTGCACTTGTGTTATTGTTGGTGATTGCCAATTCCATATTGAAATCTCGTACACTCATATATAATGGATATGAACCTAAGTTTTTATTCTCCTTTTTGGTCTCCATATATGCACGAACCCCCATATCACTTTTAATCTCCATTGGGGGATAATTGTCGTTCACCATGTATTTGATTTCTACCATTTTGTCTGAAATATCGATCGATAGTTGTTCTGCAATTATAGAAATCAGAATACTATAGCTTGCATTCTCATCTACCACAATGACTTCAACTTCAAATTCTCTAAATCTGTCATAGTTATCCCAATTCCCATTCAATTGTAGCATGATTGCGATTTTGACATGATTGCGTGTTGTTGCTGATGTATTATTCTAAATTTTTTTATTTTTTTTTGGATTTCTAGATTGTGAGAAAAAAAGATGAAGAACAGATATATGATTGCCAATTTGATTTCTAAAAACGACAAAGAACAGATATAACAATCTTGAGTTGTTGAATCTCAAAGATTTGAATTCTACAATTTGAATTCAGTTTGTTGAAGTTGTTCGTCCTTTATTTTTTTTAATTTTTGAATTGTAGTTTAAGAGTAAATTACGCAGATGCAAAATCTCCTTTCCGTTTCAAAACTTGAATTTAATATTGAATCAGTCAATCCCAAAGTTCTTTCTTATTTTTCGCGCGTTATTAAGGGAAAATTCTGCCATATTAATTCCTAATAAATGAATGGTACGAAAATTATAGTAAAATGTGGAATTTAGATACTATGTGCATATTTAATAATAAAATTTTATATATGATATAGGAAGAAAAAAATCTCATAAAAAACCAATACAAAAGTGAAGTTATATTAAATATATATTTATATATACATCAAATTAGCAAATAGATAACACATATTTATACCACTTTATTATAATTAAGTGATATGAGAAATTTTATCTTATTATAACACATATTAATAATTAATCCCACTTCCCCCAACAAAAAGAAAAAGTGGCAGAAATCCTTTCGGGGCAGGTTGCATGTTCTCGCCTCTAAAATATAGAAGGTTGATAGAATTAAGCTATAGATGGAAATGGTAAGGGAATTGTAATTGGTAAAGTTACTATTTCGTGATTAGAAGGTTATAGATTTGTGACGTAAAAATAACTTTTTACAAAAGCATAAGATAATATTGTGTATAATAAATTTTTATAATTTGATCTTTTTCTAAATTTCGCACATAACAAGAACTTATTACACAAAGACTATATATGAAATTATATTGGCGATCCAATTTAAAAATACTAGTGATAATACTTTTGACGGAGCACACACCAACTCTTTAATCTAGGAGAAATTTAAAGTGATTCTCTGACTCGTTGCTAAAACAGGCATGGATTCTCTTTACAATATATGTTAATAGTTCCGTAATGCCAAAACGCCGTTGGGATATATATTATTAGTCATGAATTTGATTTAAATATAATATTTATTATGATAATATTATTTATTTAATTTTAATAAAATTTTAATATATCATATTTGTCGGTGTCCTTTACTTATATAGTAAATGATTTAGTGTATAGAGTTTAGCTAATATACAAAAGATTAAATTATCGGTTCTTATAAATATAAAATTTGAGTTCACAATCTAATAATGGAATTGGACAAACCATCAGGAACGATTGTAGCACAAGATAAAATATAATTTATCTTGATTATGAGAATGATTTAAATCCAACTTCTTGTGCTAGTCCATTTTGTATGTATTGAACGGACCAAGTCGAGATACGTATTTCACACTAGCTTGATAAAATAAACTCTTTAGTCATTAAATGTACTTGTACACTTAATTTTGATACAATTATTATTAGCTGTGTATATTATTATTGTTTTGATTTTGTTAAAAGGTGCGATTCTTTCGTGGGTCAATATACCAGGTAAATTAGATAATAATGTACATTGACGAAGTAATAGTTACTTGACGGAATCTATGTCTCGGTTTAGAGATTGATGATACACCTTTATGAAAGCTTATAAGTTTTCATGTGTAAACCCGGCCGGTGAATTTTGTATACGACTTATGAAATAAGTTAAGCGGAAGCCTAAAGGAAATAATCAATAAATTAAATCGTCAGTAATTTGATTTATTTGATTAGTATCTGAATCTTAACATTGAGAGTTAAATAAGATTTAATGGATGAATTTCAAAATTGAATAAGGAGTGTAATTACAAATTTTTAGTAGAATAAATCGTAATTAATTATGGTGGATATTAATTTCGAAAATTAGAAATTAATTCTATAATTGGAGCCTTGTTAATCAAATTATGTGGTCCCCGCTGTGCCTAAATAATAGGAAATAAAGAAATCCTTTTTCTGGTGGAAGGGAAAACCTATCAGGTTTCGGAAAATGGTTTTAACCCTTAAAACATGTGCTATAAATACATAAGATTTTCCACCTAAAAGGGACAATACATGGTGACTAAAATTTTCAGTCATATCGAAATTTTTATTTTCGGATATTATTTTAATAATACAGTGGAAGACCATGGAACATTCGGAGATCATGATCGTGCGGGTAGTGGAAAATTCATTGATTTGCTGTGCAATTGGATACTCACGTGATAACAGAGTTTTGTTCACACTTCAAGAGGTAACCCGTGAAATTTCGTTTATGCTAGTTGTCTAGATTATATGTAATTTTGATATTAGGATTGCTTTCACAGCTAATTATAATCCATCAATTGATATCAGAGCCCACTCATATCTAATAAAAAACTATTTTTTTTTCATGAAACAAAAATATCGTGTTTATGTGTGTTTTTAAATGACATGTATATGTTATTTTCTGAAAAACTGCACTGTTATTTTGTGAATTAACTGTGCAAAAATTTTGGATTATTCTTGTAATCATGAGATATCTACTTTCTTGATATTTGATTGAGATGACTGGATTTTTTGGGTAAACCCTAGAAAAAATGCAAAACCTGATTGTGACCGAATTGCTGATATTTTAGGAGGTCAGCGAACTTGACGAACTCTGATTGAGCTGAAATTTGGTGGATTCATCGTAGACGACGTGATGAAAAAAACTCACTCTCTAGCAGTGAATTATGGTGTTTTTCGGCGTATTGAAGCCCTTTGAGCTGCGTTTTGGACGTTGTTCTTTTTTTGGGAATTAAGTTTTAATAATTTTAATTCGTTTTTAATTCAATGGTTGTGCAGGTGACTCCTCATGGTCTCCATGATTAAATACTAGTGATACAATATGTTTATACATTGGCTATTAATAAATAGACGTGTTGTATTAAATTCAGTAATAGAGGTGTAGGATTTTATTGACTAGGTCTTACAGGGTATAATTGATATTGTATCATAATATAATTATTTTGTAAGAAATTGAATTCTTCTATTTGATATCCTGGATGACTAATGATTGGAGCGTTTGGCATATTTGGGGCATAATAATTTTCTCAAATTTTAATTTATGTTTTCATGCCCTACGTGATTACTGGTCTTGAATTTTCGATGAAAAATTTTGTTCTCTGGTGTAAGCTCAGAAATGAGATCATTTTTTAAAGTACATAATGTAAGTTGAATCTTGTTATCTTGGAGATTACAAATCATTAAGATCATAAAAAACAAGTATCAAAATGGTGTGAAAGGTTAGACGTAAACGAATATAAGAAAAATAAGTTTCGTCGAAAGTCGACAAATTTAAAATGTTATAACATGTACTTTGGGGTGATACTAGGGTTCTTATAATTCTAAGGAGGTTATTCTATGAGTTATTTTAGTCGTATGATATTTATTTTCTACATTTTGAAGGCAAGCAAGTTCTGGAACAAGAGTTGGCAAAGGTCATCAAAAGTTACATTCATAAATTTGATGAAATTTAGGTCAAATGTAGATAAAGTTTTCTCCCAATATACTTGGAACCAAGGGATGATCCACATACAAAATTTAAAATCTATGAGTCTAGTTTCTAATGAATTAAACCGTTCATAAATACGATATCGTAGTAGAATAATATTTGCATTTTCACGAGACTGCACCAAAGAGCTCTCTGTGGGGCCCACATAGGCGGTTTAAGACATATAGATATATATAAGATGCCTAAGCCCCGTTTTAAGTCATTATTTTCAGAATATTCAGAAATTAGAATCCTATAAACACTCTCTCAAGGTTCCCTCATGATACAAGACCCAAACAAAGGGCAAACAACACAAATCAAGTGTCAGGAATCTCGTGGCGCAAGTAAATTTCTTATTCTTCTTGTTGTTGCTGATTTTTGGGTGGTTTTAGCTCGTGTGGGAGGTTGTTTTAAGCCTTTTATATTCTGTAAAATAGTCTCTCATGGTTTTTATATCAACCCTATATTATTTCAAGTCTTTCAAATGGATTACACCATATTTCAATATCAAAACCTAGTCCTAGAGAAGAACAACACCTTTTTGAGGTTGTGTTGTCATTGAGGATTGTTGTGGGGTGTATTTGGATGAAATTCCAAGTTGTTGCTGCTTTCTAAGGTGAGTATAACGGCCTACTAATTGTGCTTAATCTTTCTTGTTAGTTGGTTAAGTTTTTTGGATGACAAACTACAAGATAATACTTGGATTAGCTTAAGTCACTTTTATGGTCTTGTATTGCCATTGAGGGTTATTATAAGCTAAATATAACTTGTATTTTGACTTGATGTTACGGTAGGAGGTAGGTATATTGTGTTCTTTCATGTGCCTAAGGTTATATTGATGTTTATTAAGTTAAATGGATGGAGTAGACATGAACTAGTGAATAAAGTTACTAATTGAAGATAGCTGGAGTTGTGAATTGTTTCCTTTGTTATAAATATATGGTATAAGGATGGAATCATTGATGAATAACTTCATTATCATGTTAATTATACTTGTAAGCTAATCTAAGGAGTCTTGTTGTTATTATATGGTGTCTTGTTATTAACATTTATATGTTTGATGGATTTCTTTGGTTGTTGTTGTTGGTAAATAGTAATTGTGGAGGACCTTGTTACAAGGGAGATGCTGCCCAAATTTACGTAAACGAGCTACTAGCTTAAGTTATAGACTTAGCCTTTTCTCATCACTGATTTTGAATATCCTTATGTTATTATAGATCGAGTGACTTGTTTGAAGAGTCGCTTTAAAGGTATTAAGGACCCAACATGTTTAAGGTATGTTAAAGAACGTACTTCTTTCTTTTGGCATGATCTAAAGTGACATGAACATAAAAGGTACACTAATTCATAGTAGATCTACTACCAGAAACTAAGGTTGTCCATATTGTTCTTTCCTTAAAAAGTTGTTCTAAACAAGTGTGTATGATCCTTAAATCCTACTAAGGTTCCTATTGATGGTAGGGATGTCCATAATGTTCTTAGGTCACTCCAAAAGGTTTTGAACTTGATTCCATGAGTCGAGCATGCATTAAATATATGTATCTATTGTGCAACCACTGATCAGTTGGGTTACCGAGCTCCACGTGGCCGGGTACGATTCTACCGAGCCTTATGATGGCTGGGTATATTTTACCGAGTCCTCTATGAGGCCGAGTATGATATGATGATGATGATGCCAAAGAGGTAAATGTTTGTAAAAGTTTATGTATATATATGCATTATGCATTTCATATTAGTAGCCCGCAGAGGCACTCGGATGTTACAGGTTGTATCTCCTCTATCTCTGTTTACATTAGTGCTCTTGTTTTTGTTTTCCGGCCTTACATACTCGGTACTTTAATCGTACTGGCATCCCTTTTGCTTGGGGATGCTGCATTTTATGCCTGCATTTCCCGATTGATAGGTTGACAATCCTCCTATTAGGCTATCAGCTCAGCGAATGTGTTGGCGCACTCTACTTGCTCCAGATTTGCCTATTTGGTCAGTATGCTTTGGATATGTATTGATTGGTATGGTGGAGCCCTGTCCCGACCTTTATGATTTTATGTACTCTTAAAGGTTTGTAGATAGATGTCAGGTGTATGGATACTTGTATGGCCTTGTCGGCATATGTTTTGAGTTACAAAATGTTATGTCGGTCTTATAGGCCCGTATGTCACATATATGCATTTGTATATCATGTTGGGTCTTCATATGTTGAGTATCCCCTTATTTTTTTATCCTTGTTATCTCATGATGGGTTTTCGGGCTCACTTACCCATTATAGTATTATAAGAAAGATATATTATGTTGGTACTCGGTTAATTAAGGCGCCGGGTGCCCGTCGCAGCCCTTCGGTTTGGGTCGTAAAAAAAATGGTATAAGAGTGGTTCTGTCCAAGGGAGTCTTCAAGCCGTGTCTAGTAGAGTCTTGTTATGGGCGTGTTGTGCACCACACTTATAAGTAGGAGGCTACATGGCACTTAGGTATGTCACTCTTTCTTCTTACTCTAGGTTTTGTGTTAGAGCTCAGTTGTAAGAATTCAAACTCGTAAATTCGACTTTAGTTGTAATACAACGATACTTACATCCACAAAGACCGTTGGTAAAAGATTGCATGTCGATGAGTTAATTTAGATGAACTCGATTTCACATCATGCTTATGATGAGTAAATATGAGGTCTTCAACAGATCATGTGTGGACTAAGATGTGTAAGCTTCTTAAAAAGCAGCCTTAAGGAAAGGATATCTATTTGCGAATATGGTAAAAAGCTACGAGGGATTCAGAATCTAGATACAAGTTTCAACAAATAAAAGAAGTAAGGTGAAGAGGGGTACGAGGAACCCAGTTAACGAAGATTATCAATATTTCAAATCAAGTTGAGAAATATAAGCATTTTGGTACCTTCATCAATGACAGGGGTACGTACAATTGGCCACACCTATCTCTGTTATATCTTATGGGAGCTAGCAGATATTGTTTAAGAGAAAGATGGGATATCATGATCAAATTGGACTTAGAATAACCCAAAACAATTGTGGATGGGTTGTTACCATTAAGTAATGTTTCCAAAGGATGGTGCAAATGTGGTAATAGATATCCTTGTAAGACACCCAGATGGTGAACCCTAGAGTAGTACAATTAGATATGAATACTGGAATATTTAGAAATTTCAGAAGATAGGCAGTGGGATCCTAGAAGGGACAAATATTTACCTTAGTATGACTCTAATCCCGAGTAAAAAAAAAAGAATATTAGGAATTCCAAAGAGCCAGTGAGATGAAGCTAGGGGAGCTAAAAGGGAAAGTACATTTTGTTGAAGTTTTGAAAATAAAGTGATAGACAAAAAAAATATATTATCCAAAGAATAAGAAGAAAGTAAATGAAGCATCATGATTAAGATGTGATATATGGGTGGTAACAATAAATCAAAATATGACACGATGACAGAGTCTATAGTCAAGTGAAGGAAAATGCAAGAGGTGACAAGCCTTGAGGCAATAATAGAATAGACCCCAGAGGAAAGGTTAGACCCCAGAGTAACAAAAATCAGTATGTGCTGGTGAACAAGAGAAAATTGAACATGAATTAGGGACCGGAGGATTTAATAATGGTCGACATCGTGAGAATTTCAAAGATCGTTCTCCAAAAATAATATATTAGACAACAAACAAATAACCTTTAAAGTCCATTTACAAAGTCTCTTACCTAAAGCAAGCACTCTGAGCAGAGTTAATCTTAAGGGACTAAGCGTGCCAGTTATAGTAGGTGTCACCTTCGTGTGTAAGAAATTTAGTTATCCCTGGAGCAGAAGCTTACCATAAGGTGATTAAGGTTCATTGATAATGTGAAAGGACGCATAAGATGAAGAGGTAAAACAACTATATGTAGATCGCCATAGTACAAAATCTTAGTACTCCCATAAAGGGGGGAATATGGTGTGATATGGTATTAAGTCGGAGTTAAGAGGTTCAGTTAACTATGGAATGGTAAAGGAAGAATGTGGTAAAAAGGAGAAAGACATGATGTTGCATATATTCAGTTCCTACAGATATGTTGCAACTCCACAACATTATAAAAGCACAACTCTAGGGAGAGGCAGTAAAAGTTTCCAGCCAGGATGTTATTGATAAATAAGTGTAAATGGACACTTGATACATCAGGAGCTAGTAGCGAGAGATAAGTTAAGATAAAGGATATACCCCAAGAGAGATTATGCAGAATATATATATATATATATATATATATATATATATATATATATATATATATATATATATATATATATATATATATATATATATATATATATATAATGAGAATTGACTAGCGAGTAATTAGTAGTTGAGTCAAGAAGAGCCCAGTTATGGCTAGACAAGAGGTCACCGATAAATCAATTGATCATTCAAGATAAATGTAGTGAACCGCAACATAGTAAATTCAGTCTAGCAGATACGAGATCATAATGATTTGAAAAAAAAATTCAGATAGGATTTGAAGCAGTTAAAGGTACTGTTTTTAAGGTTTATGAAAATAAGAGAGAGTTCCACTAAGGAGACAATAAAAATTTGAGCGTAGAAGTAACCCTACGAGCACAAAGGCACAAAGTTATCTAACTAAGGATTTTTATAGGCGAGTAAGAATAACAAAAATTTCCTTTGGATGTACGATATAACAAGCTCGCAACTTTATAAGAGCAAGAAGGTCTCCCTAAGTACTACAACGAAAGACTAGCTGAGGAAATAAGGAAGAGGTTTCCACCTAAGCATAGTGAGCTAAGGAGTAAATGATCTCGTAATAACAGTATCACTACAATATTGTATGCACTCCATAAGAAAGTGGCACCTATCATGGCTAATGAATGGAAAGAAAAAAAGAAGTCATCAAAGGTGATGTTTGAGATCATATGAGGTACAGGAAATTACAGTATTCGTGGGTAATAATACAAGCCAAGTATTCATGCAATAAGTGATAGAACGACCAGGAAAAGTAACTGCTTACTGTAAGGAAAACTGAGAAGGAACGAAAGGAAATTTATGGTGCTAGCAAGTTAAAGGAAGGTTGGGAGTAGTATAAATACATAGGTGTAGGTCGTAAGGTAAATTATTGTAGAGCAAAAAGTCTTTAGGTAGATAGGAGTAAGGATATGAAAAGGTTAGTGAGGAAGTGACCAAAAAATATGTATGTCATTGGGATTAAACCCATCAAAACAAGAGACTTGATGCAATCCGTAAGTTATTGAAAGCTCGGTACAGCCTAAACGAACTCAGAGGAGTCTAAGACTAGGTGTATTTAGAAGAGATGGAATGCTGCCCTGGCAGTAGAATAAGGGTGAAATTGTGATAGATAAGAGGATGACGCGTAGTCCTTTGATTGAGTAACGATTTATCAAGAAAGGGATTTCATTAATTTCACGGGATTAGAATACCCCATAACATTGGGATGCAATGAAATATAGTTATTGAAGCATAGTATTATCCCTAGATAGATAAGGAAAATCACTTCAGGTGTTCCCTGAGGAGATGTGAGCCCTAGTGATAGTGTATTACATAAGAGGCTCCAAGTTATCGGTGATAGATTATGGATCAACATTAAGGTGAATAAACAATAGATGGGTACAAGTTCCAAAGTACGAGATGAGATTTGTTTGTTATTCTTAAGAAGAATAATAATGAGGAAGCACTAAAAGGACTTAGATGTATACATATAGGATAAGCAGCGAGAGAGTAACCTGGAGTTGGGTAGCAAACCTTGGTAATAATTAACCGAAGTAAGTTTCATGGTATAGTATAACCTACCTAGATGTATTAAATCTATAGGGATAGATATACAAAGCTGTGAAACAAGAGATAGCAATAGTCTTAAGTTCGATAAAGTACCAAGCGAAAGACATCAGTACACCTATAGATTCCTAGAGGGACAACTTGTTATAATTCTGTATATGTTCATAAAGTGAGACTTAGAGATCGGCTAAAAGATGGAGGAAAGGGGAAGGATAGTTTCCAGGCGCTCATACAAGGACACTGTCGTACATACTGCATGATATAAACTAGAAAATGTTACGATATTGGAAGAATTCCAACCACATGTCATGGCGAAAGAAAGAGGCCTAAAGGGGAGAATGCCCAAGCATTTGAATTTATTCACAAAACAATTGCTTAGATGGAAAGGTGAGCATTAAAGTATCCGTAAGAGCTATTGTTTATGAAACTGATAAGCACATTAGTCAACATTCGAGGATGAATGTTCACATGGGGGGAATGATGTTACATCCCATTTTTCGTATGTTGGAGTACGTCGTAAGCCAACTGATGTAAGCTCAGAAATGAGATTATTTTTGTAAGTATATAATGTAGTTATCTTGGAGGTTACAAATCTTTAATATCATGAATAACATGTACCAAAAGGATTGGAAAGCTTAGACGCTAAACGAATAGAAAAATATAAGTTTCGTCAAAAGTCGACAAGTTTAGAATGTTATAACATGTACTTTGGGGTGATACTATGGTTCTTAAAACGATTAGGAGGTTATTCTATAAGTTATTTTAGTTGTATGATATTCATTTTCTACATTTTGAAGGCAATCAAGTTGTGTAACAAGAGTTGGCAAAGGTCATCACAAGTTACATTCATAAATTTGCTGAAATTTAGGTCAAATGTAGATGAACTTTTCTCCCAATATACTTGGAATCAAGGGATGATCTACATAACAAATTTAGTATATATAACCCTAGTTTCTAATGCATTAAACCGTTCATCAATATGACATCAGAGTAGAAAGATATTTGCATTTTTGCGAGATTGCGCCAAGCAGCTCTCTATGGGACCAAAATAGGCGGTTTAAGAGATATGGATATATATAAAATGCCTCAACCCCGTTTTAAGTCATTATTTTCAGTATATTCAGAACTTAGAACCCTATAAATACTCTCTCAAGGTTCTCTCATGAACCAAGACAAAAAAAAGGGTAAAAAACACAAATCAAGTGTCAGGAATCCCGTGGCGTGAGTAAATTTCTTGTTCTTCTTGTTGTTGCTGATTTTTGGGTGGTTTTAGCTCGTGTGGGAGGTTGTTTTAAGTATTTTATATTATATAAAATACTCTCTCATGGTTTTTATACAAAACCTAGATTGTTTCAAGTCTTTCAAATGGATTACACCATATTTCAACATCAAAACCTAGTCCTAGTAAAGAACAACACCTCTTTGAGATTGTGTTGTCGTTGAGGATTGTTGTGGGCTATATTTGGATTAAATTCCAAGTTTTTGATGCTTTCTAAGGTGAGTATAACTGTCTACTAATTGTTCTTAAGCTTTCTTGTATGTTGGTTAAGTTGTTAGGATGATAAGCTACAAGATAATACTTGGAGTAGCTTAAGTCACTTTTACGATGTTGTATTGCCATTGAGGGTTATTGTAAGCTGGATATAACTTCGATTTTGACTTGACATTACTGTGGGAGGTAGGTGTATTGTGTTTTAGCATCTGACTAAGGTTATATTAATGTTGATTAAGTTAAATGGATGGAGAAGACCTGAGCTAGTGAATAAAGTTACTAATTGAAGATAGTTGGAGTTGTGGATTGTTTACTTTGTTATAAATATATGGTATAAGGATGGAATCATTGATGAATGACTTCATTATAATGCTAATAATACTTGTAAGTTTATGTACAGAGTCCATAAGGGGTATATGAGTTATACATATTCCAATTGGAGCTTGCCGCTCGTCGTGAAGTAAGTGTGACTTGTTGTTGTTATATGGTGTCTTGTTATTGACATTTTTATGTTCATGGATTTCTCTGGTTGTTGTTATTGGTATATAGTATGGCGGAGGCCCTTTTTACAAGGGAGATGCTGCCCAATATACGTAAACGAGCTACTAGCTTAAGTTACAGACTTAGCCTTTGCTCAGCATTAGTTTTGAATCTCTTTATGCTATGATAGATCGAGTTGACTTATTTGAAGAGTTTATTGAAAGGTATTAAGGACTCAACATGTTAAAGGTACGTTAAGGAACTTACTTCTTTCTTTTGGCATGATCTAAAGTGACATGAACATAAACGGTACGCTAATTCATAACGGATCTACTCCTAGAAACTAAGGTTGTCCATGTTGTTTTAGAAAGTTATTCTAAACAAGTGTGTATGATCCTTAAATCCTACTAAGGTCCATATTGAAGGTAGGGATGTCCATAATGTTCTTAGGTCACTCCAAAAGGTTTATAACTTGATTCCTTAAGTCCAAAATGCATTATATATATATGTATCTATTTTACTCTACCGAGCCGCGATATAGTCGGCCGGGTACAGCACCTATTGTGTAACAACTAATCAGTTGGGTTTACCGAGCTCCACGTGGCCGGATACGGTTCTACCGAGCCTTATGATGGACGGGTATGATTTTACTGAGTCCTCTATGAGGCAGAGTACGATATAATGATGATGATGCCCACAGAGGAAAATGTTTCTAAAAATTTATGTATATATATACATTATGAAGTTCATATCGGTAGCCCGCAGAGGAACTCAGATGTTACGGTTTATGTCTCCTCTATCTCTCTTTACATTAGTGCTTTTGTATATATTTTCCTGCCTTACATACTCGGTACTTTATTCATACTGACATCATTTTTGATTGGGGATGATGCATTTCATGCCCGCAGGTCCCGATTGATAGGTTGACAGTCCTCCTGTTAGGCTATTAGCTCAGAGAAGTTGTTGGCCCACTCCACCTTCTCTGAATTTGCCAATTTGGTCAGTATGCTTTGGATAGGTATTGATTGGTATAGCGGGGCCTATCCCGACCTTTATGATTTCATGTACTCTTAGAGGCTTGTAGATAGATGTCAGGTGTATGGATACTTGTATGGCCTTGTCGTCATGTGTTTTGAGTTACAAAAGGTTATGTCAGCCTTATTGGCCCGTATATCAATGTATATATTTGTATATCATGTTAGGTCTTCATATGTTGAGTATCCCATGTTGTTATGGACATTGTGTACCGGTCATGTGCTATGATTATTGGGGTCTGGAGACCCGAGTTAATTTATTGCTATTGAGTGGACTTATCTAAGACAGTCACTTCAGCTATTCCAGGTGTACCGCGGATTGAGTGGCATGATATGACTGAATATGTTCCTAGAAGAGTGATTTCTTTCTTTAAAGCCCGGTGTATGGTTGGGAAGGGTTGTCTGTCATATCTAGCCTTTGTGCGGGATGTTGGAGCTGAGACTCCTAGCATTGATTTTGTTCTAGTTGTGAGGGATTTTCCTGCAGACCTGCCTGACATGCCACTAGACAAGGATATTGATTTTGTTATTGACCTGGTGCTGGGCACTCAGTCCATCTCTATTCCGCCATATCGTATGGCACCAGCAGAGTTGAAAGAATTGAAGGAGCAACTTCAGGATCTCCTAGATAGGGGTTCATTCGGCCTAGTGTGTCACCTTGGGGTGTGCCAGTACTATTTGTGAAGAAGAAGGATGGCATAATGAGAATGTGCATCGATTATAGGCAATTGAACAAAGTAACAGTGAAGAACAAGTATCCCCTGCCTCGCATTGATGATTTGTTTGACCAGCTTCAGGGAGCGAGGGTGTTCTCCAAGATCGATCTCCGTTCGGGTTATCACCAGTTGAAGATCAGGGATTTATATATTCATAAGACTGCTTTCAGGACTAGATATGGTCACAATGAGTTTCTTGTATGTCTTTTGGGATGACCAATGCCCCAGAAACGTTCATGCATTTGATGAACAGCATTTTTCGGCGTTATCTGGATTCATTTGTTATTGTGTTAATTGATGATATTTTGGTGTACTCGCGTAGTTAGGAGGAGCACACGAATCAACTGCGGGTTATATTGCAGAGATTGAAAGAGGAGAGGCTTTATGCAAATTTCTCCAAGTGTGAGTTTTGGCTCATTTCAATGGCATTCTTGGGGCATGTGGTGCCCAGCAAGGGTATTCAGGTTGACCTGAAGAAGATAGAGATGGTGCAGAGTTGGCCTAGACAATCATGAACCACAGAGATTCGTAGTTTCCTTGGGTTGGCAAATTTTTATCGCTACTTTGTTTAGGGTTTTTCCTCAATTGCATCGCCCTTGGCAAAGTTGACTCAGAAGGTGTTTCATTTGTATGGTCGGGCGAGTGTGAGGAGAGCTTCCAGAAGCTCAAGACAGATTTCTCCAGAGCTCTAGTATTAGTTTTGCCGTCAGCTTCAGGTTTTTATACAGTACATTGCGATGCTTCGCAAGTTGGCATTGGTTGTGTATTGATGAATGAGGGTAGAGTTATCTCTTATGCTTCTATCTCAGTTGAAGCCCCATGAGCAGAACTACCCCATTTATGATTTGGAGCTAGCTGCTATTGTCGTGCATTAAAGATTTGGAGGCATTACCTGCATGGCGTATCTTGTGAGGTATTCACTGATCATCGCAGTCTTCAGCATTTCTTCAAGCAAAAGGATATTAAGGCAGGGGGTGGCTAGAGTTACTTAAGGATTATGATATCACCATTATGTATCACTCGGGGCAGGACAATGTAGTGGCCGATGCTTTGAGCCAAAAGAAGGTGAATATGGGGAGCTTGGCATACATTCCAGTTAAGGAGAGTCCATTTGTAGTGATGTTTAGGCCTTGGCCAATGAATTTGTGAGACTAGACATTTCAGATCCCAGTCAGGTGTTGGCTTGTGTGGTTTCTTAGTCTTCCTTGTATGACTGCATCAGGAAGTATCAGTATGAGGATCCACATTTGCTTGTCCTTAAGGACACGGTCCAGCATGATGAAGCCAGAGATATGATCATTGGAGATGATGGTCTGTTGAGGATGCAGGGACGGATTTGCGTGCCCAATGTGGATGGGCTTCGGGAGTTGATATTGGAAGAGGCCCATAGCTCGCGGTATTCCATCCATCCGGGTGCCGCGAAGATGTATTAGGATCTTAGACAACACTATTGGTAGCGGAGGATGAAGAGAGATATTGTGGAGTATGTAGCCTGGTGTCTTAATTGTCAGCAGATGAAATTTGAGCATCAAAGACGGGGTTGCTTGTACTAGTAGATGGTTATTCCCGAGTGGAAGTGGGGGAGGATCACTATGGATTTTTACTGGACTCCCTCGAACTTTGAAGAAATTTGATGCCATTTGGGTGATTGTAGATAGGCTGACCAAGTCCGTGCACTTCATTCCTATTTGTACTACTTATTCTTCAGAGCGGCTGGCAGAGATTTATATTCGGGAGATTATTCGCTTGAATGGTGTCCCAGTTTCCATTATATTAGATCAGGGCACTCAGTTTACCTCTGAGTTTTGGTAGACGGTTCAACGAGAGTTGGGTACTCAGGTACAGTTGAGCACAACCTTTCACCCTCTAACAGACGGACAGTCCGAGCGCACCATTCAAAATATTGGAGGATATGTTACGCGCCTGCGTCACTGATTTCAGAGGGTCATGGGATCATTTCCTACCATTTGTAGAGTTTGCCTACAATAATAGCTATCAATCCAACATTCATATGGCACCATATGAGGCCTTGTATATGTGACAATGTTAATCCCTAGGTGCTTTTTTCGAGCCCCATGAGACTAGATTGTAGGGGACAGATTTGGTTCAGGATGCATTGGAGAAGGTCAAGGTGATTAAGGAGAGACTCCATATAGCGTTGTCGAGGCAGAAGAGTTATGTGGACAGGAAGGTCAGAGATTTATCCAATATGATTGGTTAGAAGGTCTTCTGAAGGTTTCACCCACAAGGGTGTTATGTGATTCAAAAAGAAAGATAAACTGAGTCCGCAGTTCATTGGGCCTTTTGCGGTTCATAGGCAGATTGGAGGAGGTAGGTTATGATCTTGCGTTGCCTCCCATCTTGTCGAGCGCGCATCCAGTTTTCATGTTTCTATGCTCCAGAAGTACATTGGATACCCGTCCCATGTTTTGGATTTCAGTACAGTTCAACTGGAGGGTGACTTGACTTATGAGATAGAGTCAGAAGTCATTTTGGATCGTCAGGTTTGGAAGTTGAGGTCAAAGGATGTTGCTTTGATGAAAGTGTAGTGGAGAGGATGGCCCATGGAGGAGGCTACCTGGGAAACCAAGCGGGAGATACGGAGCACATATCCCCACCTGTTTGAGGCTTAAGGTATGTTTCTTAACTCGCTTGAGGATGAGCATTTGTTTTAGTAAAGGAGGATGTGATGACCTGGCCCGTCGTCACGTGAGTTACCGCCCTGTTTCCCCCATTTTTCTACTTCTTTACGCTTCATTGTCAGTGTCGTGTGTGATGGAGTTGGTTTGGATGGATTTTTGAAGGAAATGAGACACTTAGTCTCTTTAAGGAAAGCTTAGTTTGGAAAAGAAAACTGGATGTATACTTATGAGTTAGAGGGCTTTGATGTGGATTCCGATGATTCTGTTAGCTTCAGAGGATATTTGTGACCTGGGAGTGTGATCGGAAGTGATTTTGGAGGTCTGGAGTAGAATTAGGCTTGAATTAGCGAAGTTAGTATTTAGGCGAATTGTGGTTGGTAGGTGAGATTTTGTTTTGAGGGTCAGAATGGAATTCCGAGAGTTTTTGTAGCTTCGTTAGATGATTTGGGATGTGTGTGCAAAATTTTAGTTCATTCAGAGGTGTTTTTGTTTAATTTTTGGTCAAATGCGTGTTTGAGACGCTTTAGAAGAACTTAGGCTTTAACCCGATGAAGTTTGATGGTTTTGGTGTTGTTTGTGGTGTTTCGATGATTGGAGAAAGTTTGAATGATGTATTAGAATGGGTTGACACTTTTGTTTGAGGTCCCGGGGGCGTCGGGTGAGTTTCAGATACCTAAATGGGAAGTTTAAAAATTGGAAATGCAGCAACAGTTGCAGGCCTTGCAAATGCGAGAAATGGTTCGCATTTGCGATCTCGCATTTTCAAGTGAGGCTTCGCATTTGCGAAGTAGCTGGCCTGAGGTAGGGTTCGCATTTGCGATAGCTTGATCGCAATTGTGACCTTGGCAGGGTTCGCATTTGCAAGTAAGGTGTCGCATTTGCGAGCAAGGTGTCACATTTGCGACCTTGGCAGGGTGCGCATTTGCGAGCCAGATGCCGCATTTGTGTCCCAGTTCGCAATTCTGATTGTTTGGTCACATTTTCGATTGTTGCATTTGCGAACCAGGTGTCGCAAATACGAAATCTGAGGGCTGTATCAAGTTATCAAAAATTCAAACTTAGCCCATTTCCCTCACTTCCGACTTGGCTTTGGGCGATTTTTGGAGAGCTGTTGGACGGGGATTGAAGAGGGTTTTGACCGGGATTGATTGGAGGTGAGTTCTATGAACGAAAAATATGATTTAATTGTAGAATCAACTTAGAAATTCATGCAGAACTTAGCAAAGGGGAAGAAATACGGCTTGAAAATTGATATTCCAAATTGGGTTTTGAAGGGCCGTTTGAGCTCGGATTTGAGAATTCTTGATATATAGACTCGTGGAGAGATAAGAAATCCGTTGGTGCAAAAGTTTTTGGAATTCGAGAAGTGGGCCCGAGGCTCGGGTTTTACTAATTTCGAGATTTTTGCTATTTTTTGATTGTTTTCGATTGAGTATTGTTCCATTGGCATAATGTGACGTATTCATTGTGGTTTTGATCAGATTTGACGCACAAGGAGGTCTATTGGAGAGGCAAGGGCATAGCGAGCTTGGATTTTGGCCGGCTTGAGGTGAGTAATAGATGTAAATGTTGTCCTGAGGGTTTGAAATACCGAAATTACCGGATAGCGGGGGTAGGGTAGATCACCATTGGGGATTGTGACTTGGTCCATTCTGATAGATGAATTTACTATGTATTTGACTAAATATCACATATTATCATTATGATATGAGCTGGTTGTCATATTTGGGCTTCGTGCCAATTAATTGAATCCTTCAGGGATTGATATTGCTGGTTTCTTACAATTTTTACGTATTATTGGGCTCATTCCTGGTATTTAATATTATTTTTCAAACTCAGCCGTCTTTTCTCAACCTTAAAGCTTAAATATTTCTAATGAAGTTTAGGCTGAATATTTATATATTATTGTGCCCGAGGGGCTCATGTGATTCTTGACTAAGCATGGGATCGGGCTGCGTGCCGCAATAGTATTATATTGATGTTAGTATGAGACAGAGGGCCTAGTTGATGCCACGAGAGGGCTTATATTGCGCTTGGGCCGTAAGGAGCCCTCCCGGAGTCTGCACACCCCCAGTGAGCACCGTGGACGATAAATAAAGGGAGAGGGCTCCAGGCCGCAGTGGGTACTAGAGAGTAGCAGACTATGTGTTGTCTTTTATATTTGCATGTCATTTACTTACTTATCTGTTGTAGGATTTCCATAATAGTTATTATTGGTTTACCGATTCAATACTATCTGGTTCAGGTTATTGTATTCATAGAATTACTTTGTGCATATTCGGGATTTCTTATTCTCAGCCTTTATTTATGTTTATTACCCACTGGGTTGGAGTACTCACATTACTCCCTGCACCTTGTGTGCAGATCCAGGTACATCTAAGGCTGAGTGAGGATTTCTCTACCGAGCAGCTTGTCCGGGAGCATAAAGGTAGCTACATGACGTCCGCAGTCCTGATCTTCCATCCACCTTATTTGGTTTGTTTCCGCATTTCTTTAGAACGATATGTAGTAGACTAATACTCAGGTATTAGAGGCTCAGACTTGTGACACTGGATTCATCGGGCTATGTAGTATTATTGGTATTTGGATTTTCCGCATGTTTTAACTCTATTTCAGGCTTTCAGTATTATGACTTAGTAATTTATCTGTGGTAATTAATTCGTGAGCTTTATAAAATGGTTAAGGTTATTAAATTTGCGAACTTTCCTAGCAGTGTTGTGGGCGCCATCAGGACCGGGGTTGGGGTCGTGACAAGATGTTGGATCAATGGAACTAGAGCTATTAAAAATAATATTTTCTTGACATTAATTAACAGTATACTCTCCGTCTGAGTTGGGTCTGTTTTAATTATTGGAGTGAATAATTTGGCATTACATATGTATGTTGCATGAGTAGTTCTTTTCCCATCGAAATTGCTATTCAAGATGCATGGCATATATGTGCAGTGTGTTTAAAATTTTTGTACTAAAAGGTTATATACAATTGACTGAAAAAAATAATATACTCTCCATCTGAGTTGATTCTATTTATTTTTGGATTGTATAATTCTTACATTATATAATATACTTTGCATGAAAGATTCTTTTCCCATCAAAATTTATTATTCGAGATGCATGTATGTATATAAATATTGAATGCAGTCTGAATTTTAGTATTCAGTGTTTTGACTTATTATGATCTATTTATTATTTTTATCTCAACTTCACAATGAATTTATATAATTTATCATATTACTTGTTAATATTTTCTTTTAGTGATCAGACATTAATTTAAAGGATGTAATAAATGTGCTTTTTGTTAGAAGGAATTTAATTTTGATTTTGGGCAAAATAAGAGATGAATATTTATTTTATTTTTCAATTATCTCTTGAGTTATTGAGTTTGATAAATATTTTATCTCTTATAGTACATGAATACATGATCTTGTTATTATATCTTAATGTCTCTCCCGAACAGAACAATAATAGTCTACCTCATAAGAGAATATATTTTTCAAAATTGAGTAAAACTTATCTGTGCACTTTTGTCTAAGTTATATTAATCTAGGTACGATTTCAAGTTGGTCAAGGATGAACTTTAAGGTTAATTAAAAGTAGAGGCACTACCAACTTGTAGATCTTAGTTGGAAGGAAATTTGACTAAAGGTTGTTTCCCTTCAAAAGGAAATAAAGCTAGTGATAAGCTAGAATGAATTGCTTCTTATTTGTGTGATTAATTGAACATACTTGTGAGAGATAGTTTTGAGTATTTTTGTGACGTTCACAAATGATTACTCAAAATATTAATATATTTATTTGGTGCACTGTAAGTCTTAATAAATTAAGTAAATCAAGATTTTAAGACTTGAAATGGAGAAGCACCAAGAAAATATATTAAGTACTACAATTTGATTGTAATAGCGAGCACCTATCCAAAAAGTTCTTTTGTTACTTATTAGAATAAGAGATTACATTTTAATTGACTACACCGTAAACTCCATATAGAGTGGTGTGGTAGAAAGAAGAAATAGGTCTCTTTTGGACATGGATAGATTAATGACGTATTATTCAGATTGCCTTATTTATTTTTGAAATATTTCCTAGAAAATGCAAATTACATTCTGAATTTAGTTCCTTCTATGTTAGTACCCGAGACATATAGAACAATGGACTGAATGTAAGCTCAGTCCATGACATGTTCAGACATAAGATTGTGCTGCATATGTGCTGAAAGGGAAAGCGGATATGTAAGTTGGAACTAAGAATTGGTAGGTATATGTTTATTGAATATCCAAGAAAACGAATGGAGTTTTATTTCATTGTCCTAAAGAAAATAAGATAAATTAACGTGCAAAAACATCAAAACCCACAAGTCGTAATTGACGTTCCATTGCATTTGAGTAGTGTGAGAACGTTAATAGACATAATATGCCTTTATCGAGTAGGAGTGAGTGAACAGTGAACATTAAAGTAAAAAGTCACTAATATTTCAATGCCCTAAGGTAAAGAAGGTAATATAGTAGTACTTCGTCGTAGTGGGAGAATGCTAAAGAAAACCATAGCTCGGTGCACACTCTTGGGATAGTTTCAGTAACAGGATCCCTGAAGAGTTTAATACCAAGCCACATGGTTACGACAAAGCACTACTGGACAAATATTGCATCGGAAATAACTTGGAAAGATTCTTTAACAAAACCTTATCTGGTGAAGACTTTTAATAGTCATGTAAAAGAATTCCTGAGAAAGTTTTAGATGCATGGTTATGAGTCTAAGTGGGAGATTGTTAGGGCATATATGATCGCTACCAACCTAATGCTACACAAAGATAGGAAGAGCGGGTCGCAATAGCTTTTACCCTTATAGTGGTCGGGTTCGAATTTCCACATGGAGCTAGTAGTGGAATTGTGTGGAACTATATTTTTTGTCTAGCCTAGAGATGTGTTTGCACTTCTAATTTCATTTTGAACATTTTTGGGTTTTTGATTTTATAACTGCTATTATAAAACTAAGGATTAAAGCTAAATTACGCTAAGAGAGTATTGCGAAGTTATATCTAATAGGAAGAAAGGCACAAGGGCCATTGCATTTCCTAGGTGGTTAATTAACGGATAGAAACTAGTAAGGATAGATTGACATGCTTGGGGTTTATGCTATAACCGTTGCACAATTGTACCCACTCTCACACCTCTCAGTGGAGAGAATGATTTTTCCGAATTGACTCTCTCGAGACCAATTAGGTAGGCCTACTAGACCAAGCAATTAGGATTTAAGTAGGATGATTACTCTCTCGAGATTTAACCTGTTAATTGGGACAACCATTTCTCATAGGTCCATCCCAATTCCTTGTTGGGTCAATTTTGGGGGTCATAGATTCTCTTTCTCAAGAAGAGTCAAACCCACTAAGCGTTAATCAGTGTTTGCAACCAGCATTTCTCAAATAAAAACATACAATCAACCCAAATAGCAAACACCTAATATAAACCTAACACTATATGGAAACACCTACCAATTACCCACACTAGGGTTGAGCCACAACCCTAGCAAATGGGTTTAGTTACACATAAGTAAAGAAAGAACAGAAGAAATAGATGAAGAACTAAACATATTAATTAATTACTAAGAAGAAACTACAATATTATATTGTTAATGAAGACCAAAAATGCCAAACAATGGCTAAAATGTCGTTCCCAGGTGCTGAGCTATGTTTCTGAATAAAACTTCTTCTATAAATGGTAAAATGTTCTCTTTATACTAGGCTCGAAAAACCAGACAAAAATACCATTGCGGGGTCAGTGAGGGCCGCGCAAAAGCTACCCCGACTACACTGGCTCTTTGACTTTGCAATTTTCACTCTTTGAACTGGAGGTCGCGGACCACACAAATGAGTAATGCGGCCGCGGAAGGGATCTAGCGTGGACCGTGCAGCGACGACTGCGGGCCGTGTGGTTTGACTAGTCTCTTTAACAGCCTCTTTGAATCTCATTCACGTGGACCGCACAAATGAGTAAAGCGGCCGCGAAGCATGAATGTGGACCGTATCAATTTGACCGCAACCGCGTTACCTTAGCCTGATTATGTCACGCCTCTGAATTTCATAGTGCGGCCGCGGTTGCTTTTACGCGGTCCGCACTAGGTCTTTTTTTCTTCACTTTACTTAGTCTTTGACACTTGAGCAGGTTTCACTCCTTTTTGAGCCGATATTTGACATTTCATCACTTTGTCGATCAAACCTGTAGTCAAGCACAATTTGTGAGCATTTCAGGACTATTTTGGAGCAATTTATACTCAAAGCATAGGTAAGTAGGGGCATAAATACGTTAAAATCCTAACTTATCAAATACCCCAAACTTAAACCTTTTCTTGTCCTCAAGAAAACAAAATAAGACCCACCCCTTTAAAGCAAAATCCGAGTAATTCCAGCTATCCTAAAGCAATCTCAACAAGCATCAATTGGGACTAACAATTACCCTCTATACAAATGCATCATTAAAACATTTAACTTTGAAACACCATGGATCAAGTATGACACAAGATCATCAAGAGTTGACACATTTCATGAAAGAACTTCTCTAAATTACTTTGGTCATTGTGGAACCCAAACTCCCACATCCTCAACTCTCCCAAAGCGAACCTCACCTTTTAAGTTTTGTCAAAAAACCCGAGGTTAATGGAATTTCACTCATCTCTCTCAAGAAAAAGGTCACAAGTCCGGCTCTAGGTACCATATGCTTGCCCATTATGTAAGTATCCACTAATGTAGGTTCCCTTCAACACAAAATCAAATACGGCTTTTGTGGAGTAACTGTGAAGGATTTTGGGCAAGGGCAGGACATGTTTTTGTTCAAGTGGGTTCAATATTCCCTTAAGCTCTTCTTTTGATTCATTTTGGAACAACTCTCTTGACTCTTTTTGAGTATTTCACTTCTTTTAAAGAAGTTAGAGAGACACATTGTCATTCTTTCTTATGCAATTCAACGCATTTCTCCTTTTTCTACTTTTTCCACACCTTTTTCACTTTATGTCTTTCTTTGAGTCCCCTTTTATTCTTTCACATTAGGCATTCTTTTTGTCTTTTTCTTTTCTTTCTTTTTCATTGCCTTCCTATTCTTTTTTCATTTGTACCTTTTACCACTTTGGTTCCTTTCTTGTCTCTCCCCCCAAACTTAGATATTTTCCAATGCTCAAGGGAAGATTTGGGTGTCAAGAGAGGGTAATCATTTAGAACGGGTATAGGCTTGTAGCATTGGTTCTCGAAAGGAAAAGGTTTATAGGTCAAAATGGTTAACTATGGATCATATCATTGGTAGGCTATGGAATTGTTCAACTTAACATTTGTATCAAGGAGAGCCTATAATCACTTCTCAAGTCAAATTTCACCCAGGATTTTGCCTCAACAAACATTCAAGGCAAGTTTTGGTCCATTGGCTCAGGACTTGGACTCTAAATTCGATTCCTCGCCACTCACACTAGGGGATTGCTAAATACATTGATTCGAGGGCCCACAACAACCTTAGTTACTATTCAAGCACACAATGGTCCGAAAAGACCACATGATGATTGTTTGGTCAATGCAAGGGTCTCAGAGCCATGACTTTCACCATCCTAAGCACAACATTATGTCTTTGAACATTGGATCAAAGGCAAATATGCTAGGCCCAAGTGAAGCTTTGCTTGAGGTACCCTTAACTACAACTATCAAAAACAAAGAAAAATCAAAGAAACGAACTCCAACCGTTAAGAAGGTTGTCACGCCATCTATCACTGGGAAGAGCCACCCGGTTCGCACAATACTCCACCCTTGGAAAGAACCATGGCATTAAGAAAACCAAGGGTTTATTGGAAACGCCAAAAGCAAAACGAAAGGCTATCAGCCTATGTACAAAGCTGGAAACAGAAAACTTTTGCGAAAATAGAAAACAAAATGAATATGTACAAAAGGGGGTAGAATATACAACAGGGATAAATATATATCGAATTGTAATTTTATATAAAAACCAAAGATAAAATAAAAATTCGACAAAAGTAGCACATTGTAAAGTTATGTACAGACAAAAATAGAAAACCACAGAAACATAGACTAAGTCAAATATATACAGATATCCAGATAAACAAAAGTAGGGCGCACCTCCATGAATAAGAACTGGCATTGTCCCCAATGCCAGCACTAAAAAGTCACAAGAAAGGATATAGAAACTCCCTAAGACTGGTCTATCTGCATGGGGTCATCAGTGGTCCCTAAGTCCTTTGTATGTACGGGAACCTTAGAATGGTTCCCGGACTCTTGCTGCTCAGCTTCTGGGACTAGGGTCTGCTCCTTGACCGGCTGAATGATAGGTGCAACACTAGAAGGGACCTCTTGTGGGTCCGCTAACTCGATAACTACACCAACTGAACTAGAAAGCTTCCTCTTCTTCCTTGGAGGTATGGGTGCCTTCTCCTGCTGTGGCTGTGGTACTGGTGCTACTGCTAGGGCTGGATCCCCGAATAGTAAGTCTACATGTATCTGGTCTGCCAATTGCTTGTCCACATCAGTCCTTAGCACTTTCACCGACTCCATGGAAGCCCTTCACTTTCTCATCTTCCTGTGTTTCTTAGCAAGCTCCTTCAAAGCCTTTCCGTGCAAATCTACCGCCTTAGTCAAGGCGTCCTGAGTCCTTATCATCTTTTCCTAGTTATCCAGGAGCTGCTTCAATATATCCTCAATAGATTAAGGAATCTGAGCTGTAGAAGATGCTGAATGGGCCTAAATTGTGGCAGACAATGTAAGGCAACTTGGATGTTGCAGCTGACACCCAATTGTTCAAACTAGTTAATGGCTGGCTCAACTAATAGGCTGTGAAAGGATGAGCCCGGGAGGAAGGGACCCCTGGGCCAGCTGAAGTGCTAGGTCTAGCCGAGGAGGATGGTTCACGAGGTAAGTCATCACTAACAGTGGCAGCAGGCACAGATGAAAGCTCAGTGGAAGGCTTAACGGAAGACTCTACCACAACTGGCTCCTTAGACTGGCCAGTTGGGGTAGAAGTTGGGGGCTTGTACTTCTTGTCCTTCGGGTTGTCAAGCCCATGTATGCTAAACCATGAGAATGGAGCCACTGGTCTTACCTTCACATCGAAGGACTTCTTTTTGCTTTTAAATCATGGATGTACATGGTGAAAGTGTTAGGAAACGGGTAGTTCCGATCACTATCAACCCCCATCGACGTAATGGCCCGGTGCATCACATGTTCCACATTAATAGGGAAGCCCGATAGAAGCACTCAAAATTGCACAGGGAAGTGGGATAGTTTGATCATGGGCCGTAGGATCAAGTCTGTTGCACACAAACATCAACCACCCCTGGCTTCAAAGTTCAATGTTCTCCGGATAATCTTCACTCCCGCTTGTATCCAATCATGAGCAGTACCCGGGTGAGACAAGTACCTAGCTACCCATGGGCAAACCTCTTTACCTGTTGCCAACTTCTCATCGTACTGGGTCTCATCCTCGTCATAAAACCCCAAGTACTCATTGAAAGCCTTCCCAAAGAATACTACATTTCCGTTTTGCACTTTGGTCACAATTAAGCCCTTTTCGACGTGGGCCACATTGTAGTAGAACTCATTCACCATATACTCATTGGCATCTATTAAATCATCCCGAAAATGCTCCCATCCCACTCTGGTATGAAATTGTCTATGAACATTTGGAAGAAAGGGTAGTAGGTCACCTGTGATGATACTCCTCTTTGGAATCTATTTTCATACTAACCACCATTCCCTAAACTTATGAAATGACACTTGACTGACCAATCGATCTTCCCAGACCTCAATTTTTTTAGTTCGTTATGCACCCCCAACCTGGGGCACACCACTGGCAGATACATCATCATCTCTATTAGTACCACCCTCTGCACTCTCCCCAGATAATGAAGCTGCATGGGAGGTGGAGTATTCACCGCTGCCAGCTGCAGAATCTTCAGATGAATCCGACACTATTACACCGGCCTCTTGGTAGTGAGAGATGTTGGAGTGGTATCAATCAATTGGAAACTGGAGACGAAATGAGTTGAGAAGGAATCGGAGGAGATTTCCTGGGATGGCATGTACTCACTCCCCGAGGAATGGGATGCAACTCGATCTGCAACTTTTATCATCTTCCGAGTCTTTTTGATATTTTTCGGACTTGGGGAGTGAGTTTCACCACTCTCTTATCTTTACCCCCTTAGGAGGAACCACCTCTCTAGGGTTGTTGTGATCCTTTGCAGCCTCTTTATTTCACTATTATCTGAAGACTAATGCATCTAACATTGTCAGTTGAAGCACATGCAGTGAATCATGTGAATAAATTAGAGTTGCGGACAATAGAAGAAAACTTGTTGCAGACATTGCTGCAGAACTAGGCACCACGGACCACGCCATCAGGAGTGCGGCCACGTTGAGGCACCACGAACTGTGCTGAGGAGACCACGGGCTGCACTAAATAAGGCCCCAGAAAAAGTCTTCTCTGAATCTCCCACCACGGTCCGCATGAAACAGGGTCGCGACCGCAGAGAGTCAGCACGGACCGCGCGAAATGCTATGTGGCTGCGCTGGAAGCAAGGTAGGTTTCAGTAAAGTTGGCCACTGTGGTCCGTGCAAAAGGGTAATGCTGACCGCGATAAGGCGACCACGGGACGCACCGAGCTAGAATTAGGAAACTAGGTTAGGGTTTAATGTGTTCTTCCATTTTTGTTCACATTCTTACACCTACTTGTCCTTACTCTGTTACCCAATCCTCAATCACTTTAAACTCACATGGAATCTACTCTAGACTAACAAGTCGAAGAAAGAAAGAGGAACAAGAAGTTACAAACTACTGGTGGACATTTATAATGAAAATACAGAATCAATTAATCAAGAGTGCATGAAATGTTACCAGGATTATGAAGAATGAATGCAATCTATCTAAGCAAGCAAGACTTGCGGTCTTAGAAGATGGATGAATAGTAATATTGGAGCTATGAATTTTCTAGGTACGTAAAGGGTAAAATGAGACCATTGGTCTTTATTTAATGATACCCACTTGGACTCGTACTCACCTACCAGTGTGGTCGCACAAAAGTGATCGTGGACCGCACTGGGTTTGTTTATGTGACCCTTCAGTAAGCAGCTTACGTGGACCTCACAAAAATACAATGCAGCCGCGTTGGTCCACCGATGACAGCGCTAAGAGGACTGCGTCCGTGATGCAAACTCCAGAAAGTATCTTTTTCATCTCACGCCAGTGCAGACCACACAAATTGCACCACGACCGCACTAGCAAACTTTAGAGACTGTGCACGTTTTCAACATAGTTTTGTAACGCATCAACACAACTCCTGCAACATCTCACAAACAATTATCTCAAAAATCCTAGACTACAAATAAAATCAAAGAGAAAGAAAAAAGATGTGGGTTGCCTCCCAAGAAGCGCCTGATTTAACGTCACGACACGATGCATGTTACCAACATACCACTTCAAATGAATGGGTTCCACCACGTGGCTATCATCAAGCTTCCCCAAATAATGCTTGACACGATGCCCATTGACTCGGAAAACTTTACCATTTTTGTTCTTGAGATCAAAGCACCAAATGGGGTCACACATACAACTTCGAATGGCGCACTCCACTTTGACTTGAGCTTTCCCGGAAATAACCTCAACGGGGAGTTGAAAAGAAAAAACATATCACCAACCTTGAATTCCTTCCTTCAAGCATATTTGTCGTGAAGATACTTCCTCTTGTCCATAACAAGGACGAGCTAGAGTAGGCATGAAATCTAAACTCATCAGGCTCATTAAGTTGCTCAACATGAAGATTCGCCACTACATCCCATTCCAAGTTCAACTTTCTCAAGGCCTACATAGCTTTGTGTTCCAACTCCACCGGTAAGTGACATGCTTTCCCAAATACCAACCAGTATGGAGACATACCAATTGGGGTATTGTATGCGGTCCGGTAGGCCCATAGAAACGTTTTGGACCAATCGGTCTTATTTGCATTGACGGTTTTGGACAAGATACTCTTTATCTCTCGGTTAGAGACTTCCACTTGGCCTCCAGCTTAAGAATGATCGGGGTAATAACTTTTTGATTTACTCCATAATTGGCAAGCAATGAATCAAAATCCTTGTTGCAAAAGTGGGACCCCCCATCGCTAATTATAGCGCGAGGAATCCGAAACCTTGTGAAGATACTCTTTTTCAAAAATGCCACAACAATCCGGGCTTCATTTTTGGGTAAAGCCATGGCTTCAACCCACTATGAGATGTAGTCCACCACCACGAGAATGTAAGTGTTCCCACAAGAGCTCACGAAAGGACCCCTGAAATCGACACCCTAAATATATAAAATATCCACCTCAAGAATTGTATTGAGGGGCATCTCATCCCTTTTTGAGATTTCACTGGCTCTTTGGCATGTATCACATATCTTTACCAAATCACTATCATCTTTAAACAATGTCGGCCAATTGAAACCGCAACTCACAACCTTTAAAGCCGTTCTCACCCCTCCATGATGGCCACCATATGAGGAAGAGTGACAAGCCTCCAAAATGCTCAATTGTTCACTTCTGGGACACATCTTCTAATCACACCATCTGTAAAAAATTTAAACAAGTACAGATCATCCCAATAAAAATCCAAACTATTCCGCTTGATTTTATTCTTTTGGTTGGAAGAGAGCTCACAAGGAACAATTCTGGTTACAATGAAGTTGGCGATGTCCGCGAACCACGACATGTCACACATTGACACGGAAAGAAGTTGCTCATCAGGGAATGTATTATTTATTTCAAGGCTATCACATGGTCTCCCTTCTTCCTCCAACAGAGACAAATGATTCTCAACTTGGTTCTCACTTCCCTACCGTCCACTATTTCTAAGTCAAATTCTTGGAGAATTAATAACCATCTCATCAATCTTGCCTTGGAATCCTTTTTTGTCATCAAATACCTCAGGGCGGCATGGTTTGTGTGCACAATCACATTGGCCCCCATAAGATATGGCCTAAATTTCTCCATGGCAAATACAATATCCAACAATTCCTTCTCCCTCACTGTGTAATTATGTTGTGCTTCATTCATACTCTTGCTTGCATAGTACACGGGATGGAACATTTTGCTAATTTGTTAATCCAACACCGCCCCCACTGCAAGGTCACTTGCATCGCAAATTAGTTTAAAGGGCAAAATCCAATTGGGTGCGGTGATGATAGGAGTTGTGGTCAACTTATGCTTTAAAAGTTCAAAGGCCTCCATGCATTTTTCATCAAAAGCAAACTTGGCATCTTTCTCTAGCAACTTGCAAAGTTGATTCACGACCTTCGAGAAATCTTTGACGAACCGTCGGTAGAACCCGACATGCCCAAGAAAACTCCTCACCCCTTTTGCAAAAGTAGGGGGATGCCTTGAAATCACCTCGATTTTTGCCTTGTCTACCTCAATACCATGCTTAGAAATCTTTTGACCCAATACTATATCTTCTTTCACCATAAAGTGGCACTTTTCCCAATTGAGAACAAGATTAGTTTCTTCACATCGGGATAAGACTCTATCAAAGTTTACCAAGAACTCTTCAAAAGAGTCAACAACCACACTGAAGTCACACATAAAGACCTCCAATATATCTTCCACCATGTCGGTTAAAATGGCCATCATGCAACATTGGAAGGTCGCCAAAGCATTGCATAGCCCAAATGGCATCCAGGAGAAGGCAAACATACCATATGGGCATGTGAAAGTAGTTTTCTCTTGGTCCTACGGGCAATTAGGATTTGATTAGAGCCCGAAAGCCCATCCAAAAAATAATAGAAAGCTCATCCGGCAAGGCGATCAAGCATTTGGTCCTGGAACGATAATGGGAAATGATCCTTCTGAGTCACCTTGTTGATTTCTGATAGTCCATGCAAACTCTCTGCCCGATAATGGTTCAAGTGGGAATAAGGTCATTGTTGGAATTTGTCACCACCATCATCCCTCCTTTCTTTGGCACACATTGGACTGGAGAGGTTCATGAGCTATCGAAAATTGGATAAATCACACCGGCGTCAAGCCACTTGATAACCTCTTTCTTTACCACTTCATGCATTACTTAATTTAGTCTTCTTTGATGTTCCAGTGAAGGCCTTGCATCCTCCTCCAAGATGATTTTATGCATGCAAAAGGCATGGCTTATCCCCGAATGTCCGCCAAAGTCCAACCTATAGCCTTTTCTTGCCTTTGAAGCACCTCCAAAGTGGCCTCAAGAAAATAAACCTCACCTAGCCAAACCACATCTCTCTAAAATCCTCTACCTTCTTTCTAGGAAGAAGGATGAATAGTGATCCCGTCACTATTCATCAGGCATAATTCCGGGATCCGGCTAGTTATCACCTCGAAATTAGTCACACAAGAAGCACCTTGTTGTGGTGAACAATCCCCTTTGATTTTATTACAAAATCCTAAACCAAACGCAACAGATCTTGATTTTATTGATGTTCACTGTAGATTCGAATTTTCAGTCTGCAAATATTCTCGTTACTTCATTATGATGTGAAGTGAATGGATTGTTGATAGTTTGATTTGTTTTGATAGTCTTTCGCTAGTAAAAGCAAGAACAGATCGTAATTTTTTTTTTAGACGTTACTGTAGCATCACATAATCAAAATAGAATACAGCATTTTCATAGCATCGTCAAAAGATTTCCAGCGGTATTGCTCGTGGATATGATGGATTGTGTTTGAAGTAAAACACAATCATGGATGCTACGCCCTCTCCCCAGCCTCTGGCTCTGGGAGAGGTTTTTTCATAATAATACAGATCAAATAAGTCACGGTCCAAAAAAAACATAAGCATCGCAACTTACTGGACAACAATTTGCCACAAAAATTTCAAAACTGGAACTTTGCCTTGTTACGATTGAGCAGGGAATACCTACTGTTGAATTCACATTATACGAAGTGAATTCATTCACCAGGGAGGAAGGTCTTCAACAAGCAGTTATTATTAAATTTTTTCATATGGAAAGCCTGAACTTCAGGAGCTGCGTGAGATTTTGCAAAAACATTTCGACGTCAAAGGCAATTGCAACATTGGACAACTAGAATATCGGCATATTCTGGTAAGATTCGATCTATTTGAAGATTTTTCTCATGCGTTATCAAAAAAAACTGGTTATGTCAAGGCAAAAGGAGACGGGTTCTTCTTGAGGACATTCCCATGGACAATGGGATTTAACCCCCGTGAAGAAACGTCAAAAGCAGTCACTTGGATTTCGTTTCCTGAACTGCCAACAAATTTCTTCGCAAAAAAGTCATTACTGTCCATCGCATCTGTTGTGGGAAAGCCTCTTGCGGTAGATAAGGCTACTAAAGATCAAACACGGCCTAGTACGGCTTGAGTTAAAGTCTTGATTAACTTACTGGACAAACATCAAAAAAATCAAGATCAAGATAGTAGATATGAAATCTGGAAAAATAGTTGAATACGACCAGCAGATCTTGTTTGATAATTTACCTAAATACTGCTCGTGTTGTAATCATCAAGGCCATGACGTAAAATCGTGTCGATTGAATACAGAGGAATTTAAGGAACAAACAGTTCACGTTGACGAACCTGAAGGCCGGGGCAGTTTCGCTACATTAGAAGGTGATGCTAGGGATTAGTTGAATGGTAATCTTGCAGGACGTCGAATTGAAGGCGTACTACCTAATGTGATTGTTGATGCAGGACAAACAAATTTTTCTGGTTCAATTACTCCAGCTTCTGAAGCTCTTTCAACGCAATACTCGTATTGCTCTACTTGGTAAAACTCCTTTGCCTGCTCATATGAATGTCTTAACTCGAAAACAGTCGAATGTGGTGGATTTGGAACCTAATGCTGCATCAAGGGTAGCAGCAGGTGAAAATGCAAAAAGGCCAGAAAAGTTTTTGATAGACCTCTCTGCGCAGGATAAAGTTATCGAGCAGCAACACTTGGTGCAGAAAAATCAGAATCAAAACAGTGTATGTTTTGGTCAGGAAAATGTTACAAACTTAGAGCCTTATGATATTTTGAAAGTTACCACAGAATCAACTGTTGTTTCAGTTCAACCACTGGAGAAGTCATCTTTGCCAAATCTAATTCATGTTTCAAAAATTCCTGAACAACAAGGATGTAATGAATTGAATAAACCATCAGCTCTGGTTACTACCAAGCCTTCCGATATAACTGAAATATGCAAACGACAGAATTACAAGTTCAATGTGCACCAGTTAGTAGCAGGGGAGGTAAATGTTCCACCTACTTCAGATCCAAATTTATATCATTGGATGGCATTAAATGGACTGAGCAAAATGAAGAGGTGAAAGATCACTGTGATATTATGGAATTGGAGCTTGCAACATCGTTTACAAAGGTTAACAAGAATATCATCCACACAGTTCATATTGAGGTAGTTCATGCAGTTCCTAGTTGTCATGATGATAGACAAGTAACTGGGAGTGATCACCAGGACACTTTGATTGAAATGCTTCAAAGAATAGCAAGGCCTGATTTGGTTTAAAAACAACACAGTGTGCATTCTTATACAGGTCATGGTGTTGTAGATGTCCATAATGCTGACTTAGTACAAGGTGAGTTTGATATACAGGGGGATGATTTTAGCAGATCACAACCTACTCACGCTAGACAACACATAAGGGGAGCTTGACAACATATTGCTAAGGATAATTGGACATCGGTTTCCAACAAAAAAAGAACTCCAATAAGCAAAACACAACAGCAGATTGCACAAAAAAGTACAGATGTACCAAAAAATCAAAACTCTTTTGCTGCACTTGGAAATGCCAATGAAGATGATGGAAAGTTCACTAGAGATAACTTGCAGATGGTTGAGAGTTATCATCAAAATAACTCATCGGATACAGCGGCATTGGATAAAGATCCTGTTAATGATCCAAATAGGCAAATGCAGGCAAAGGATCAAAATATTATCAAAGATACACAGATTAAAATGATGTCTGATGCCAATCCTAAGTTCAACCTATCTTTGGTCACACTTGCTCAATCATTTGAGTCAACTGACGAGCACGGGGGTGAATATGGGTAACAATAAATCTCATTTGGCAATAACAAATAAATAATTCAAGCAAAGATGAGGAAGACGGTCATTAACTCGAAACTGTGGAAAGACCAACGAGAGTTTGATGACAATGAGGGCCGGGGTGTTGGTTTTGCTGGTTTTTCATCTGAAGAAGACGATCAAGAAGTTGATCAGGATAGTGCAGGAGAGGACATTGATGCTCTAATCGAACAAAAATTTAATAGGAAACCTGCAACATCAAAATCGACCAATCTGAATTGTCGTGCATCTGCGGCAACTACAGCAAATCCAAACAGCAAGTTGAACCATAACGCTCCAGTTTTTGTTCCAACAAATACTGCAAAAGCAGTTATTTCAAATACAGCAACACCAAAGTTCGACCAACATGCAACAAGAGTTAGCGTCCAACTAAACCAACACTTAGCTTAAAAACAGTTGCTGATCGAAACACAACAAAGCTGAAAAAACCTGGGCAGAATCAGCTTGTAACAACTGAGCCAGTCCGTAATTTGGAGGAGAGGAAACTTGTCGATGGAACGAGCCAACCGTTGGATTCGAGTCATATTTTACAGCAGCAGCAAGGAGATGCAACTAACTCTCCCTCTATTGGTTGCAACACAATAGCAGTTTCACAGGCGGGGAAGCACCACATCGTAACAACTAATCCATTAATCTCTTTAGAAGAAAGACAACTCTTGGATGCGATGCTAAGTACAGATCCACTAAATGTTTTAGCACATGATAATTCCAGTACAAGTCGTGGGAACATGAGCAGGAACAAATCGCAAAAACAAAGACAAAACAAGGCATTTTGGGTAATGTACAAGCTGAAAAAACATTGATAACACAACACGATTTTCAAGATATGCCAAATCCAATATTCACAGGTAGACATATATATATATGAAGAAGAGGAGGAAGAGGATATCTTAATGAAATGCCGGGGTGACGCTTCAAGAAATGGTGATTTGTCACCAATGCATAGTGAAAGAAGTAATAAGTTGCGTGTAAGGAATAGAAGTTGGGACGACAGGGTGATTGAAGAATCAATCATAAGGAGACCCCAATGAGAAATGTAAAACAAAAACAGCTCAATCAAACAATATCTACAAATTCCAATCGTTTGAAGAAAAAACATGAATTTTGAAGTATATTTGGAAAAATTTTGTGGAGAATTTTTAAATTGATTCAATTGTGAAATAACACGACATGTGTATCTAGGGAATAGTTTCTTTAAAGAGAATTCTCCCTAGATACATCTATTCAATTTAATTATGAATTTATTTTGAATATATTAATATATTAATTGTGCTAAAGATTTTCAATCTATCTATTTTCACTAAGTAAGTCAAGAAAACAATCTACAAATGGAAGTATTCACAAATCTAGAGAAAAGAGAGCACCATGGTGGTTTCTTCATCACTTTATTTTACCATCTCATTAGTCTTATAATTTGTAATATCATTACAGAGTACGTTATGAACTCTGTGATGATCATAAAATTCTTAGTTCTTGCTAGTTCTTTCTTTTTACATGTTTGCTAGCAGGTGAGGCTTTTATTTGCCTCAATAGGATTAGTAGGATAAGGTTTACCCTGGTTGTGTTATATGGGTAACAGCACCGGTGCTACCCCTTATTCTTACTTTTCCTAATTGTTGTAATTTTATGTTTGAAATATTAATAAATTCGAGCCCTAGGCGCTTGCCTAGTCGATTGCCAAAAAAAAGTGGCATCGACCTACAAGTTAGTAAGGAAAAAAGAAAGAATAACTGGAAGAGTTGAATTAGAGCCCAAAAATCTAGCACTGATGGTTCCTCAATCGATGGCTTTGTTGGTAGAGTTTTGTGATTTTCAAGATCCAAAAGATAACTTCCTAGGCTCATATGAATATGAACCCATACCCTGCAATGGATTCACACACTCCACTGTACTAGAATCATCATCTACATCCATGTTAAGAAGCACGGCTTCAAGAGGATCTCCAACATTTACCATGGAAGTTGTGCCATCCACTATCACAACTGTGACAATGTCCACAAATAAACACACCTCTGTGCTATTAGGTTGCCTCATTGATTTGCAAATATGGAATACCACTTTATCATCTCCTACTCGGAATGTTAACTCACTCGCTTCAACCTCAACTAAGGCCTTCCCTGTAGCTAGGAAAGTCTCCCAAGTATAATCGGCACTTCAAATTCTACCCCACAATCAAATATGACAAAGCCGGCTGGCAACATGAATTTATCAATATGGACAAGAACATCATCAATTATGCCCAAGGGTTGCTTCATTAATTGGTCCACCATTTGAAGTCTCATTGAGGTTGGCCTAGGTTGCCTGATTCCCAAAGTCTTGAAGACCGAATAAGGCATCAAATTTATGCTAGCCCCCAAATCACAAAGAGCCTTGGCAAAATCCGCACTACCGATAGTGCAAGGGATAGCAAAAGCTTTGGGGTCCTAATGTTTCGGAGCCATAGAATGCACGATAGGACTCACTTGATGAGTCATCTTAATTGTTTCGCACTCCATTGACCTTCTCTTTGTTATCAAATGTTTCATAAATTTTGCATACCCTGGTATTTGCCCAAGTGCCTCAACCAAAGGGACATTGAATGTGAGGCTCTTCATCGTGTCAATGAACTTTTTGAATTGATAATCATTCTTTTGCTTTGCTAACCATTGAGGATAAGGTGGAGGTGGTTTGGGCAAAGATGCCTTGTCTTTGGGCACCACTGGTTCATATATATCAATCACGTGTTCCCTGGATGGGTTCACAGCATCTTGCGTTTCCACCTCGGCCTCATCATCAATTTCAATCCGCACATCCTTGTTCACATTTTGTCAACCACATCTTCATCAATCAACGGATCCAGATCTTCTTGGATCCCAAGGTTATCATCCACAACTTCATTTCTATCGAGTCATGCACATCACCGCCTCTTCCGCTTCTAGTTTTAACCGTCATTACATGATTGTTGTTCCCACCCTTCGGGTTCACTACCATATCACTTGGTAGGGAACCCTTGGGGCGGGTATTGAAAGCTTGAGAAATTTGACCTAGTTGCATTTTCAAGTTCCGGATAGATGTGTTATGCGAAGCCAATTGTGCATCGAAATCTTGGATCCTTTTCATCATTTGCTCGAACATACTTTCAATTATTCCCATATCACTCCCGGAAGAACTTGGACCTTGGGAAGGAAAATGGGATGGATTGTTAGGTTGTTGGTACATGGGGGGCCTTTGAAAACCCTGCCCCGGGTAGCCTTGGGTTATGCTATTATTCCACCCTCCTTGATTGTTGTTTCTCCAATATTGTTGTTCCTGTTCCACTTGCCTTGATTGTTACCTTGATTACCCCAATTACTGCCTTGGTTATTGTTGTTGCAATTACTACCACCTTGTTCATTTTCCCCATTGTTGCTTTGATTGTTGTTGTTCTAATTGCCACCACCTTGTTGTTGGCTGTTACTATTCCAATCTCCGCGGCCTTGTTGATTGCCCCAGTTTCCTTGTGGACTCCATTGTTGATTCCTTTGATTTCCTCTATTTCCTTGGTAGTTATTGATATATTGACATTCCTTTCTTTGGTCATCATAACACTCATTCGAATAACCACCACCATCATTGTTGTTTCAAATTGCTCACTATTACCTTGAGGTTGTTGTTACCCTGTTTGCCTCCTTTTTGACATCGAGACACCTTCCAGTGTATTGACTTGGCGCGAGTTTTGGACTTGCTGATATTGCGCCTTTGCCAATTTATTCATAATAGTTGTAAGCTCGGCAATAGCTTGGCCATGATCGTGCAATTCCTTGTGCAAATGGATGACCATGGGTCACCTTGGGGCACATTTTCACGGCTTTTCCATGCCGAAGAGATGTTGACCATTTCATCAAGTACATCACGTGCCTCTTGGTATGGAAGTTTCATATAGTTCCCTTCGGCTAATTAGTTCACAATACATTGATTCGTGGTGTTATGCCCCGATAAAAGGTTTGTTGGATCATTGTCTCGGTCATGTCATTATTAGGGAACTCCTTCACCATTGTTCTATGTCTCTCCTAGATTTCATGCAAAGGTTCAGTTGGCTCTTGCTTGAAGGCTAAAATTACATCCCGAAGCGCCACCATATCACTTGGTGAGAAAAACTTGCCAATAAATTTATTCGCCAACTCATCCCAAGTTGTGATGGAATGATTGGGGATCCTTTATAATCAATCCAATGCTTATCCCTAAGAGATAATGGGAAAAGCCTCAACATCAAAGTATCCTCGGACACGTTTGTCTCCTTGCTACCCCAATATGTATCTACGAACCCCTTCAAGTGCTTGTAGGAATTTTGATTGAAGGCGCCCTTGAAATACCCATTTTGCTCGAGCAAGGTCAACATGACATTTGTGATTTGAAAGTTCGCTGCCCGGATTCGGGGAGGAACAATAGCATTTGCATACCCTTGATTTAGGAGAACTCTTTGGGCCACTCTTGGCGGTGGCAGATGAGGGTCTAGGATAGGATTGTTGTCATTTGCATTGGCCTGACGACCTCTACGTGGAGCTTGAGGTAAATTAGGAACCTCTTCTTGATCAAGATCATCTACCTCCCCCCTCCCCCCGCTATGACATTTCCAAGAGGGTCGTTTGCATTAAGATCCATGTGTACCTGAGTGATTGACACAAATGAAATTAGTAACCAAGAAGGAAAGAGAAACAAAACACAAAACTAACTAAACAGATAGTCAACACTGTAAGCTCCCCGGCGATGGCGCCAAAAAGTGATTGCTGCCAACCTAACACTACACAAAGGTATGAAAAGCGGGTCGTAATAGATTTTACCCGAATAGTGGTCGGGATTGAATTTCCACAGAGAACTAGTAGTGGAGTTATATTTTCTGTCTATCCTAGAGATATGTTTGTACTTCTAATGTCATTTCAAACATTTTTGGGTTTTTGATTTTATAACTACTATTATAAAAATAAGGATTAAAGATAAATTACGCTAAGAGAATATTACGAAGTTGTATCTAATAGGAAGAAAGACACCAGGGCTATGACATTTCCTGGGTGGTTAATTAACAGGTAGAAACTACTAAGGATAGATTGACATGCTTGAGGCTTATGCTATAACCATTGCACAATTGTACCCACTCTTACACCTTTCGGTAGAGAGAGTGATTTTTCCCAATTGACTATCTCTCTCTCTCTCTCTCTCTCTCGACCAATTGGGTAGGGATATTAGACCAAGCAATTAGGGTTCAAGTAGGGTTATTACTCTCTTGGTATTTAACCCATTAATTGAGACTACCATTTCTCATCGGTCTATCCCAATTTCTTGTTGGGTAAATTTTGGGTTCATAGATTCTCTTTCTCAAGAAGAGTTAAACCCAATAAGCTTGAATCAATGTTTGCAACCACTAATTCTCAGGAAAAAAAAAATCAACCCAAATAGCCAACACATTATATCAATCTAACCCTAGATGGCAACACCCATCAATTACCCACACTAGTGTTGAGCCACAACCCTAGCTAATGGATTTAGCTACACATAATTAAAGAAAGAACAGAAGAAATAGATGAAGAACTAAACATATTAATTAATCACTAAGAAGAAACTACAATAATCTACTGTTAATAAAGACCAAATATGCCAAAAAATGACTACAATGTCGTTCCTAGGTGGTAAGTTGCGTTTCTGAATAAAAACTTCTTCTAAAAATGGAAAAATACTCTATTTATACTAGGCTGGAAAAACTGAACAAAAATACCCCAACACAGTCAGTGTGGCCGCGCAAAAGTAATCGCGGCCGCACTGGCTCTTTGACTTAGCAATTTTCACTCTCTGAATTGGAGGATACGGACCGCGCAAATGAGAAGTGCGACCACGGAAGGGGTCTGGCGTGAACAGCGCGGCAACGACCGCGAGCTGCGTGGTTTGACTAGGATCTTTGACAATATCTCTGAATCTCATTCAAATGGACCGCACAAATGAGTGAAGCGGCCGCGAAGAACGAACGCGGAACGCATGAATTTGACCGCGACCGCGTTTCCCTTAGCCTGATTATGTCACGCCTCTGAATTTCCTAGTGCGACCACGGTTGCTTTCACGTGGTCCGCACTAGATCCTCTTTTCTTTACTTTACTTAGTCTTTGACACTTGAGCAGGTTTCACTCCTTTTTGAGCCGATATTTGGATATTTCGTCACTTTGTCGATCAAACCTGCAGTCAAGCACAATTTGTGAGCATTTCGAGACTATTTTGTAGCAATTTATACTCAAAGCATAGACAAGTAGGGGAATAAAAACGTTAAAATCCTAACTTATCAATATACTATTAACCATGGATTTAGATATGATATATTCTGATATTTGTCATGGTTAAAAGTCTACGGGGGAGATTGTTGGGATACATACTATTAACCATGGATTTAGTTTACATATAATATTTATTGTTATAATGTTGTTCATTCAATTTTAATAAAATTTTAATATATCATATTAGTTGGTGTCCTTTGCTTATATAGTAGATGATTTAGTGTATAGAGATAAGCTTATACCTGAAAGACTAAATCATCAGCTCTTATAAGTATAAAGTTTGATTCACAATCTAATGATGGAATTGGACAAACCATCAGGAATGATTGTAACACAATATTAATTATAATTTATCTTGAATATGAGAATGGTTTAAATCCAATTTCTCGTGCTAGTACATTTTATATGTATTGAACGGACCAAGTAGAGATAAGTATTTTATACTGACTTAATAAAATAAACTCTCTAGCCATTAAATGTACTTATACTCTTAATCTTGGTATAATTATTATTAACTGTGTATATTATTATTGTTTTGATTTATTAAAAGGCGAGATTCTTTCGTGGGTCAATATGCCTGGTAAATTGGATAATAATAATGTACATTGACGAAGTAATAGTTAGTTGATGGAATCTATGTCTCGGTTTAGAGATCGATGATACACCTTTATGAAAGCTTATAAGTTTTCATGTGTAAACTCGGCTAGTAAATTTTGTATCTGACATATGAAATTAGTTAAGCGAAAGTCTACAGAAAATAATTAATAAATTAAGACATCAGTAATTTATCTTAATTGATTAGTATCTGAATCTAAACATGGGGAGTTAAATAAGATTCAATACATGAATTTCAAAATTGAATAAGGAGTGTAATTAGGAATTTTTAGTGAAATAATTCGTAATTAATTATGGTGCATATTAATTTTAAAAATTAGAAATTACTTCGATAATTGGAGCCATGCTAATTAAATTATGTGGTCCATGTTGTGCCTAAATAATAGGAAATAAAGAAATCATTTTTCTGGTGGAAAGAAAAACCTAACAGGTTTTGGAAAAGGGTTTTAACCCTTAAAACTTGTGCTATAAACACATAAGGTTTTCCACCTAGAAGGGGAAGTACATGGTGACTGAAATTCTCAGCTATATTTTCGTAGAAATTTCGCCTACACGAAATTATTATTTTAGGATATTATTTGCATAATACAATAGAAGACCGTGGAACTTCTGAGATAGTGATCGTGTGGGTGGTGGGGAATTTATTGAGTTGCTGTACAATTGGAGGCTCACGTGATAATAGAATTTTGTTCACATTTCAAAAAGTAACCCGTGAAATCTCATTTATGCTAGTTGTCTAGATTAAATGAAATTTTAATATTTGAAATTACTTCAGCCGCTAATTATAATCCATCAAACGCATCTCTGTAATTGGGTGTTTCATTCTAGTTTAGGAAATTGTATTTTCTCTAGCTAGTTGGCATTTATGAAAAGGAAACTAGAATACTTTTCAAAGAGGATATCTCGCCTGAAGTTTAAAAAGCTCATCCCAACAGAAAATATGAAAAAGAAAAAAAACCAGTTGCATCCCCTCAAGTAGACAGAAAATATAGAATAAAAATGTGGAATCTATGAAACTTCACATGAATGCATGCACCCAACTTAATGTCAGAAGAGAGCTCGTGGGTTGCTTGGTAACGTATCTTAATTAACTGTGTAAATCCTCATTAAGCTTGGGATACCAGCAATGTCGTTGGCTTTTTATAATCCCAATGCTATGTAATTAGAAACTCAAATTAAAACCTTGATTAATCTAATATGTCATTAGTTGTAGATTTGTAGCCAGTAGCGTCCACGGAATTTTTCATAAACGAAATAACAATTTTAAATAGTGAGTAACTAATAATTCACTATAACAATATAATATTAAAAAATATAGTTACAATTATATTAATAAAACACAACTCAAGAATATTACAACATATGAACTTTTGTTTTTTAAAATGTATTCAAAACAACCACATTAAATGCTAAATACTTTTTTTATATATAAAACACCCGACCCCAAATTCATTTGTAAATGAAGCTCAAAAGTTGTATTAACAAATAATGAAAGCTTGGACAAATTCGATTTTGTGACCCCCCCAACAACGTAAATGAACCTCTAGACCAGATGAGATATCTAGTTGTTTGTATCAAGTAATGTCGCTTTATTAAAATGTACTATTATATTTTTTTGGATTTTAATTATATATATTTAACAAAATTTTCCGACCAAAAAATATCACATGATACCGTTTGGGTCAAGGTGGATCCGCCCCCACTTGTATTTTATATATGTACTGTTTGCTTTGATATGAATTCTACTATCCTTTAATTAATGAATGGTCCTTACATTTGATTCTACCACTAACTCAGATGGACTAACAGCAGTCTGCTAACTGAATAGACAAAGAATACTTGGCAACCAAGTTCGCTGCCCATTGGCATCAGCATCATTTAATTAGGAATAGCGAAGCAAATTATTTAGGGTTTTCAAATTTAATTTAAGTAAAAAAAAAATTTGATAAAGAATATTCAATATATAGTATATACTTTTAAAATCTACTAATATTTTTATTTATATATAATATAATCTTTTAACAAAGAATGGTCCATCGACCAACCTTGGGGCTATATGTACCTTCGCCCTTGGGAGTAAGCCTTGATGAGTTGAATTCATGGAGATCTGCTGCATAATGCTGAAGGCGCATATAATATCATGATATAGTTTCTTCGGTCTATTTTAATTGTTTTTTTGGCTGTTTTTTGTTTATGATATTTAATTTTTTCAGATATTAATAAGAATTAACTTTTTTTTAAAAGTTGCTCTTGGAGTACATAGCCTAGGAGTATTTTGTGATCCATGCTAAAGACGCGTAATGTTATAATATAATATACAGTCAAACCTCTCTATAACAATATAAGCCTATATAACAGTTATTCTCTCTCTCTGTCTCTCTCTCTCTCTCTCTCTATATATATATATATAATTTTTTTTTAAATCAATTTTTTATGTCCTATATAACAATATTTCACTATATATTAGAAAAATTATTGAAATAAATATGACTATTATAAAAAAACTTGACAGTACCATTTGAATCCCGCGCTTTCCCTAGTAATACTACTACTACAACAACAACAACTATCCAGTATAGTCCTACAAAGTATGATCTGAGGAGGGTAATATGTAGACGAGTCTTACCCCTACCCGAAAAGGCGGAGAGACTGTTTCCAATCGACCCTCGGTTCAGTGAAGGAAAAGAAAAATAAAAACAAAAGAGTATTAGTAAGTCCAGCAGAAATAGCGTAAATAATTATCTAAACATAAGAACCGTAAATAAAATAGCATGCAATAATATCATACAGTAACTACCATAAATAACTACCATAAGGGAGACACAATCCAAAAAACAAATCATCTATGGATAGCCCTGCCAAGCCTCACCCAACCCCGGGTGAGTAGTACGAACAACTCTATGGGCCCCTATCCTACAACCCTGACACTAGACCTCCAGACTTTCTTATCAAGGACCATGTCCTCGGAACCCCGCATTCTAGCCATGTCATGCCTAATCACTTCTCTCCAATAACTCTTAGTCCTCCGGACATCCCTTGTAATACTATTGATGGAATTTTCGTTTATACCAAGAAAAGAACGAGTTCCCATGTGCTTTTGCCCTAACATGCTTCCTCGTCGGATTTAGATTCAAGTCTTAGAAAAATGACGTATTTACAATTAATTCCAAATATCCAATCGATACTTTATAGTTTATACAATTGGAAGTTTAGAACGAATATATTTCAACTCTCCATAGGCTGTTTTCTCGTCTTCTTTATTAAGTACTACGTAATAATAATATGCCATAAAACTCTTAAATGCTTTTTGTCATAACATCCTCATGAACGTTTTGTGTGTGCCATTTTTATCCTGCTACTTTTGATAGTTAAAATACCAAGTTTATTCTTAGTTTGTCGACTCTTATGTCGTTTCTATTTCTCACTAGCAACCTACTTTGTACGAACGGACAACAATACGAAATGAAAAGAGAAAAAGAAAAAGATCATGGCAGACCAAGATAAATAAATGAAAAACAATAGTAATAACTACTAGAAGAAATGAGAAACTGATAGGTCAAGAGAAGAAGCAGAAGGAAGGAATGAGAAGAGGGAAAATTGAAAGGAAGAGAATGAGTGGGGAAGAATGTTGGGCTTCAGCATGAGAAGCATGCGCAGCAGCCCACTGATGGCCCAAATCAATAACAGCCCAAGGGCAGTTGTATTTAAATTTTTGTATATGATTTTGTATAGAATAGAGGGACACAAATGTAATTACACACACACACATTTTATTATTACATTTTCTGTATATACATTGGAGAAGCATGCGCAGCACCCCACTTCTGCCCATATGGATGCTGCCTTCCATACTCTTAGGTATCTCAAAGGTACCTCTGACCTTGGTGTTTTCCTCAATAACAATCCTGATTTGTCCTTGTCTGCTTATTGTGATAGTGACTGGGCCTCTTGCCCGGACACTAGGAGATCTGTTTCTGGTTTTAGTATATTCTTGGGGGGTTCCTTGATTGGCTGGAAAACAAAGAAACAACCTGTGGTTTCATTGTCTTCAGCTGAAGCTGAGTATAGAGCCATTGGTAAGGCTGTTGGTGAATTGACCTGGATGGTCAGGTTGTTCTCTGATTTTGGATTTCCTATTTCCTCTCCTGTTCCTGTTTTTTGCGACAACCAGGCTGCCATACACATTGCAAAAAATCCAGTTTTCCACGAGCGGACCAAGCATATTGAGATTGATTGCCACTTCATTCGCACCAAGATCCAAGATGGTCTCATCTCCTTGCATCATGTTGCTACTGGTGGTCAATTGGCTGACATTTTCACTAAGCCATTGACGGGTGTTTTACATCACCATTTCTTATCCAAGCTGGGTGTTTGTTCACCCTCCAGCTTGAAGGGGGGTGTTGGGCTTCAGCATGAGAAGCATGCGCAGCAGCCCACTGATGGCCCAAATCAATAACAGCCCAAGGGCAGTTGTATTTAAATTTTTGTATATGATTTTGTATAGAATAGAGGGACACAAATGTAATTACACACACACATTTTATTATTACATTTTCTGTATATACATTGGGGAAGTTTGGAGACACAACACATTAATCAGATTACTTTTTCATTTCCTCTTTTCTCTCTCTTCTCTTTCCTATTCACTGTTCATCATCTCCTTCACTTATTTCCTTCGATTCATCAAGTAATAATGTTGACAAAGAATAAGAAGAAGAATGATTGCAGAGGGGCCAAAGGAGAGGAGTGATTGGGGTTGACTATCTAGTGGAAATTGGTGGTTGGAAGTAAGGAAAGAAATATTACGAAAAGAATAGAGAATAAAGCACATATAAAGAGTTAAAGTTTGTGCGTACTCCGAGATCTCTCTATAAAATTTATTCATTATAAAAGTTAATTTTCTACGTAATTAATTTTTATATTATATTATATAAACAGTATATATTCTTTACGATATACCAGCTAAAAAAATGTAGGACAAATAAGACTGTTATAGAAAAGTTTAACCATACTGAGTATTAAACTTATTATATTCTTAAAATTATTGATTTATATATATTATTTATTATAATTTTAATTTATTTTTACATATAAATTTATGTTCCGCGTCGAGAGTTATGAGTTCAATCGAACCCAAGCTATTGCTATTGTGTTGGATCCACCTCTGTTAAGTCGTATTTTGTAATTAATATTAACCAAAAATCAAGGGGAGGAGGAGATTTTCAAACTTCAAAATTTTAGAACAATGCTACAATTTAGTTAAAAGGAAAGAACTGTCTACTTCCTGAAAAGTTTATTATTATTTTTTGCACTCTTGTTTTAATTTATTTTTACTTATTGGTTTCTTATTATCTCATTTCTTACAAAGTATGGTTTGGACAGTTTTTGCAGCATCACTAATTTTCATTTGTAATCATTATACTGGACAAAATCTAGTGGGAGTCATTGTTCAACGTGTTAACAATAATGAAAAATTGAAATTCCCTTCCTAATTTGTTAATTTGTTTCGTCCAGTAATGGTATTCGTCTGTCGAATATAATGGCCAATCAACAGGACCTCTTGCCTTTTTAGAAGGCAGTACTTATTTGCACGCTGTCGGATTTTATTTGTACGATCCAAATGTAAATAGGATATTTGATCAACTTCAGAATTCAGTTTAGGTTATTCTTCTTTTCGATTTATATAGATAAATCAAGCGAACAGCTAATTATAACTTGACACATACCTAGATATGATCATGAGTAATGAGAGATGATAAACATGTGGATAAGAATCAATCTCTCCAACTTTGATTTCAATGGGTTTGTTATTCTCGTTATTTAAGAAAGGATATAGCCTATCAAATTCGGCCTACTTAAATTGAGTTAGCCCAAGTTAAGTCATCAGCAATTAGGTCCTCTTACAACTAAATAGCCCAATTTAGCACAAACAAATCTTACTTACCATCAAGACCAGCCCAAACCCAAAAGCCATTCAGATTATAAACAAATAAGTCCCTAGCTGTCAACTAGGGGTAGCAAAATAATTTTAAAAAAGAAATATTTTCATAAAGTATTATCTTTTAGTAGTAATTAGTTATTTATAAATATTATTTGTAATATTATAGATTATAGATACTTTTTTGTGGTTATAATATGTATTTGATGTATTTAAGCTATTGTATTCATAAATACAGTAGCAAAAATCGGCATGAATCACGGAAGTCCGGCTAATCAGTTGTTATATTCGAGTGTATTCGACTGTATTCATGAAGCAAAATATTGGATTACAGCTAGACAGATTATTGAATTCGACTATATTCACGGCGTGAAATAGGGGATTACACTGTTTTAAAACAGAAAGTGAGTCAATTAACATAATAGACTCCTAATATAATTCAACAAACCCAATTATAATACACAAATTTTATATTTTTCAGTCACAAAAAAATTCTCAATCGAAAAACACCCCAAAGATATAGCAATCTTCAAAGAAATTATATAATACATCTGAATACATAAATTATATTAATTAAAAAATATATGAATACATTCATGGCATATAGCGAGACAGTAATGACCCGACCGATCGTTTTGAGCTCTAGCACATCGTTAAACAGTTTAAGGCCATGAGCAGCTTCATTTCAAGTATTACTACTTGTACGGTTGGAATTGAATTTTGGAAAGTTCGGAGTTGATTTGGAAAGAGAATTCTCATTTCGGAAGCTTTAAGTCGAAAGAATTAATTAAGATTAGATTTCTGAATAAACAACCTCAGAATCGGGATTCGAAGGTTCCAGCAGGTTCGTATGATAATTTCGCAATTGGGCGTATGTCCGGATCGGGTTTTGGATGACTCGGGATCATTTTGGTGCCTATTGTGGAAGTTAGTTTTTTGGAAGAAATTTAATAAATTTAGGATGAAGTGCATTTCAGTGTTATCGATGTCCGTTTGGGATTCCGAGTCTAGGAGTAGATCTGTATGGAGATTCTGGTGTTGGGAGCATGATCGGAAGTGAATTCGGAGGTCCATGGGTCATTTTGGAGTCATTTGGCTAAAGATAGAATTTTGAAGGTTTTTGAGAAGTTTGACCGGAAGTGGACTTTTTGATAGCGGGTCGGAATCCGATTCCGAAAGTTAGAGTAAGCCCGTAATGTTGAATATGACTTATGTGGAAAATTTGAGGTCAATCAGACGTGATTTGTATGTTTTTGCATCAAATATAGAAGTTTTAAATTCTAAAGTTCAGTAAGATTGGATTGGAGGTCGATTCATGATTTTAGCGTCGTTTGATATGATTTGAGGCCTCGAACAAATCCGTAATATGTTTTGGGACTAGTTGGTGTGATCAGACAGGGTCCCGGGGGGCTCGGGTGAATTTCATATGGTTAACAGATCAAATTTGGAGTTTGAAGAAGGGCTTCAACAGCTGGTTTCTGGTGTAACCGCACCCAAGGTTGTTTGTCGCAGGTGCGGAGCCGTAGAAGCGGCCCGGGAGTCGCAGGAGTAGAAAGGGGAAGCCAAGGGAAGGACCGTAGATGCAGGGTATTGGCCACATCTGTGCAAGAACAGAAGCGAGACGGAGGACCGCAGAAGCGATGATTAGTGCAGGTGCGATGAGAGCTCCACAGATGCGGACTCGCAGGAGCGGCGAGGGGTCCACAGGTGCGGAAGTCACTGGGCAAAATATTTTAAAAGTGGAGTTGAGTTCATTTCATCCATATTTCTCTACTTTGGGGCAATTTTGGAGCTTCTTGAGAAGGGATTCCACCTAGAAACTTGGAGGTAAGTTAATGCAACCTATTATAAGTTAAATACATTAATTATGTGTATATTTTAACATGAAAATTAGTGAAAAACTTGGGGTTTGAGGAAAAACTTAAAAAATTAGAACTCTTGGATTTTGACCACAATTTTGGGGACAAAATTAAGAGTAAATCATATATTTGAGTTCGTGAGTTAATGGGTAGACTTAATCTTCGAAAAATTTCAAAATACTGGCATGTGGGTGGGACCGAGGGCTTTTTTGTTAATTTTTCAATCGGGGTTAGGAATCATTATGACTTGGATTGTAATGAGTAATTGAACATATATTAATGGATTTGCATAATTATCTGCTAGCTTTGGAGCATTTAGCATCAATTTGAGTCTTCGGAAGGACGTGGAATGAAAGTTATTAATCTTCGGAGCAAGGTGAATCTCTTTACTAACCTTGTAAGAGGAAATTGTCTCCACATGTGAAATAATTGGTTATGTGCTCCTATTTGCGGGATCTACGTACGCACAATGTGATGAGAGTCCGTGCATAGCTACTAATATGTGTAACTCCAGGTAGTCTAGGACCCAAAGACATGCTATACATGGAATATCTGTAATCTTATTGATAGCTGAATTGCATAAATCCTATCAAATTGGTAAATGAATTTCTAAAAGGATTAAAATTTATTTTCTTAAATCTTTAAAAGAGAATTGGTTTTTATTTGGATAAATGTTCTCCGATAAATTCATAATTTGCTGTTTGAGTATGCATTTCTATGTATACCTGCGTTGCATATATGATTTGCAAGCAGGGTGATTGTTTATTTAAATTTGACCGTGTTGCATGTATGATTCGCGAGCGGGGTAATAGATGATTTTAATGGTTCGCACCATTTGATCCTCGGTAGACCACATTTTACATTTATGTTGGATCGAACCGTACGATCTCGGTGTAATTTGCGCATGTTTGTATTGCTTGCCTTAAGAGTTACTGATATTGATATTTGCTTTCCCTGACTTGAGATAACTATTAATTAATGGATTATGAATCCAGAGACTTTTAATAAAAAGGAACTCTTACTTGTTTCGTAACTTATTTGAATTTACTGTTATCCTTAATAATTGTGTTATTCATCGCATTAATAATATTACTATTGGACCACTAGCAAGTGGAAGTCGACTCTCATCTCCACCTCTTTGAGATTAGACGGGATACTCATTGAATACACGTTATTTTCGTACTCATACTACACTTGTTGTGCATTTTTGTTGAACAGGTTCATATCTGGCTAGTGGTATAGCGGCATGGTTGATATGAAGACTTAGGTGAGCTGTGATTATCGAGATGATCCCCAGCCAGCAGAGTCTCCTTCAGAGTATTATACTGTATTTTTATTTTTGTACACTTGTATTCCGGATAGTTACTGTAGTTCACATCATTCCCTAGTAAATGCTCATACACTTATGATACTGGGTTCTGGGATGATTATGGAGTATCTTATATTAACTGCTTAACATTTATAATCGATTTGAAACGATTATCTTTTACTAGTATAACTGAAGGAAAAATTATAGTTATTAAAAGTATTAAAATGAGAATTTAATTAAATATTTTGGTTGGCTTGCTTGACAGCGGTGTCCGATGCCATCACGACCCTTAGTGAATTTTGGGTCGTGATAGAGATAGTGAATACAATGAAATACATAGAATACAACAGGATAAATTGAAATACAATGAGAAAAAAAGATAGTGAATACAATGAAATACATAGAGTACAACGAGGTATATTGAATTACAATAAAAGAAAGACAACGAATACAATGAAATACCTGAAAATACAGCGTAATAGGTTGAAAATACATTGAAATATATTAACAGAAAATCAAGTTGCTTAGCCCCCAAAAAAGTCATCTTTGTTCAAGACCAAACACTAATTTCCGAAGAATCCGCCGTCGAGCAAAAATCCTGAATCTCAAAGATCTCGCGCCGCCGCCGATCGGAGGCTTTATCTCCTTTGGATTTGCCCCCATGGCATTGAAGAGTTCAGTACCCAAAATCCATAGTCTGGTAAGATACCTGAAAGTTGATTTGTGGCATCTGAATTTGAATGAAGAAATTGAAAATCCTTAACGACGGTGATGAGAATGGACGACGATATGATATATGTCGTCGTTGGGAAAGACTTGAAGGAGAGTGAACCTGCCCTGAAGTGTGCTTTGCACAATTCCGGTGGAAGGAAAAGGAGAGCAAAAATTTTACTGAGATGGCGAAAGAGAATGAGATGTATCAAAGTAGAGAGAGAAAGAAAGTAGTGTAATTGAATAGCTTATTTAGTGGCTTAGGGCTAAAAGATAACTAAAATTAAATATTTTGTTATAAACCTTAAAATTATCTATAGAATATAATTTTTTAAATGATATTTATCTAAAAACAATAAGGTGTTAACCTATTCTATAGGAGGTAAAAATTCCTTAAAAAGTAATAAATTTTTTACCTACATATACACTATTGAAAACTTTATTACACTCCATACTCAAGTTTTACTTTAATTACCAAATATGTACCTTTTTAGGATTTAAAAATAATTAATCAATTCCTATAATCACTCCCACTCCCCCACGTTTCTCTCTCTTTATCTCACCCCCTACGTTTCTCTCTTCACACCTCCCCCCAACGTTTCTCTCTTCACATCTCCCCTCCCCTACGTATTTTGCACAAGAGAGCAACAATTCCACCATTGACAACCACTAAAAAGTTTTGAACCTTTGAATTCGAATTTGAGTATCAAAAATATTACTTGTTTGAATTGGATGTTGTTGCAAATAATTGGGAATTCTCTCTACGTCTCTATCTATCTCTCAATTACTGATTCCAGTAATGTAAAACAAAGGAAAAAGAGCAACAATTTCACCATTGAGAACCATTAAAAAGTTTTGAAACTTTGAATTCAAATTTGGATTTTCAAAAATCATTATTTGTTTGGATTGAGTGTTGTTGCTAATAATAGGGAATATGTGAAGTTTATATCTCAATTTTGAGGGTGTTTTGGTGAAGATTAGACCTGATTTTGGTTGAATTTTAGATTAAAACTCGAAGAAGAAGACATGACATACATTATACTGCAGAAATTGTAGTAAAGTTGTAGTAAAATTTTAGAAAAATTATATTCGGTTATTTATATATATTTTTTAATTTAATTATTGTATAAAACTTGAACAATATTGTATAAAAATTATATTTAACTTGTATGATAGTGTAGTTGTATATAATTGAATTGAAATAAAGTATGAAAGTTGTAGATACATTGTTGATAATTTATAGATAAATTGTATAATATATAATTAGTTGTATGAAATTTATTTTTATTATGTATAAATTAGATACAAAATATACAAAATACATATTGTATGAAAATTATATTTAAGTTGTTTGATATTAAGATGCCTTTTACTAGGAAAAAATAATATATAAAAATTATAAATAAGTTGTATGTTATATAATTAGTTGTATAAATTTTATTTTTACTATGTAAGCTGTTGTAGAAATTCAAATTCAATTAAATTTGTGCAAAATTTATTTTTAATTCGTATGTTAAAGTACCATACATTGTTCTTTTCTGATTAGTTGACTTAATAAGGAAAGACAAGCAGAGAATAAATTCCAAATCAACTCATGTGTATTGATTCATTTTTGTTTGAACGGAAAACTTGAATATTGATAGGAATTGAATGATTTTGGTGGAGAAATTTCAAGACTCACGTTAATAGCCGCCCCATTGCACTTAGGAGAAACTAAGTTTTATGTAAGTTTAGATTTTGTGTGAGAAATTAATTGGGCATCATAGATTTTTGTAGGAAATACTAATACAAAGTTGAATTAAAGTTTCGAGGCGAATGGATTTAATTTGAAATCTGTTCAATTATACTTTTTAATCCAACTGCGGTTAGTGTAAATATACACTATGGGTGAAGTTAGCATATTTAGTTGGGAAATTATTTACTCGAGATATTATGAACCATCAAAGTGTTCTATCTAATGAAGTCAAGTTAAGCACAAAAGTTTGAGTTGTAGAATTTTCGAAATAGTGAATTATTAAGTGCTATTTGAGCCAAATATAATTGACTTTAAATACTTAAAATATCCAACATCAGTTTATTGCAAGGCTTTGAACGACAACACAACTAATGACAGAATATCATTATCGTATATGACTTGATTTCAATGTCATTCTCTCTCCTGACTACTCGATTGAATGATATGAATTTGCTATCGTACAGTTGAACGGTTTGGCATGGCTTTTCTTGGGTATTCCCACCAGCAGCTCACTACTTTACAAAGAGGTAATGTTCAATCATACTCAGTAATCCTTGATTCTTCATTGTGCACTTTGCTGATTAAGATTGACAACTATGAGAATTTTCTTGATGTTATATTGTAGGAATTCGAGAAAATGAAGGAGAAAGACAGAATCTAGAGAGAAGAGGGAAGAGAGGAGAGAAAAAAGGAAAATGGTGTAATTAAGTCCTTTGATTGAAGGCTCAAATAATGAATTGAGGTGGATTGTATATATTTTGTAAATAAAATTTATTTATACAAGATAATTAACTAAAAATGAACATTAAGGGTAATAAAGTTTCAAATCCCAAAAATTACTATACATCCATTAAAAAGGAATTATTAATTACTAAAGATGGATTGAATAATAATTTTTTAAATAAATTAAATATGGATAAAATTTATCTTACTAAATTAAAAAATAGAGACTTGAATAACTAATGTATTTAACTTTACATTTTAAAGACTTATATTGGATTTTGAGACAATAAACATTTTTATATATATTAAACATAATTTTTTATCTATTTTGCACCCTCGTTCCCCTTGTGGAAATGATATTAGGTAACCACTTCTAAGCATGTTGTTTAAAATATATCAACAATTTATAGCGTATTTAAAGATTAACCAATTTCGCTTAAACTTCAGGACACAATGTACTAAAGTTTAAACCTCAAAGTTCAAACTTCAGGATATTGTATTCTAAAGTTCGATAATTGTGTAAAGATATTGATTCTTATATCCTTATTTTTAAATTAGCACTTCAGAAATTCAGGATACTTAGGGCATGTTTGGTATGAAGAAAAATGCTTTCCACGAAAATTGTTTTCCCTAGAAAATTGTTTTCCTAGAAAATATTTTCATTGAAAATGAGTGGTTTTATCACTTATTCCCTTGTTTGTATTACGCCCCGCAATATTACGATGATGTTATGCTCCGCAGTATTATATTACGACGATGTTACGCTCCAATATTATATTACGATGATGTTACACCATGTAATATTGTACGATTAATTTGTCGTAAGATAATTGATATCATTGAAAGGACAAGATTATTTGGAGATTATAAGTATTATGCTATTTCAATCAAGTGATAAGTAAATTTGTGGAGGTGAGAGGATAAGAAAATCGAAGAAAATGAGTTTTGCCGAAGGTTAACATTTTGGGATAAAATACGTCCGAGCTATAATGGCCGGTATTTATGGACTAATGCCATACAAGGTACCACATAACTATGATAATAAGATGTATAAAGTGTATTAAAAGTGAGTGGTATTATAAGTAATTTGAGATAATTTTTCATTATGTGGGTAATTAGTTAATTATTGATTAATGGTAAATTGACAAATTGATAAAGAAATGGTGGATGGTTAGTTAAAATCTTTGGATAAACTTATGAAACCTTAACGTGGCAGCAAAGTCTTTAGTCAATTAGTGATCCTTTACTCACGTAACAAATAGATTGATAATTTAAGTAAAGTTAGAAAATAGAGGCACAATACCGAAAAAATATTTTTCAAGAAAACAAAGACACCCATTTTTCAGTTTGTTATTGTAGTAAAGTAGAAAAATCTCTGAATTTTAATTTTTGGTCATCTATTTTTACTTTTGGGGTTCGAAGTTGACTTGTTCTTATTCTTAAGATAAATTTCCCTGATTTTGATTCTTGATTTTTCACCTTCAGATCCTGTCTTTTATGTGTCTCTAGCTCTGTTTTATTTTTTGTATTTATTTATGCCAATTTTTTATGCGTATATGGGGATCTTTTTTCTATAAAATTTAAGTCTTTTGAGAGAGGGTTTTGCTCCTTACTTTTGATTTCTTAGATACTAATTGGCATAAAGTTTGTGTATTTTTGGAATTTTGAGCTTCAATTTTTGTTTGTATAGAGAAATTTATGTTCTTTTCTTGTAGAGATATGATTATGATTGGCGATTTGAAAACCCATTATTCTTCCTTAAAATTTATTGATTTTTGTTCTATTTCACACCGATCCTTTTTGGGTTTGCTGTTTCTGAGGTAAAGATTTGTTTTTTTCTATTTTTATATGATTTTCTTGGCTTTTCCTCAAGTAGGCTACTTTCGACCACAAAAAATCCAAACTTAGGTTTCTGCTTTTTTCTGTCGCAATTTGTGAAGAACTTAGTGAAGATCTTATTTTTTACTAAGTTTATAGTGGCCTTTTAATTCATTATTGACTGTCTTAAAACAAACTCAAAATTTTATTTCATCGTTTTTTGCGCTCCTTTTGCTATGGGTGGGGCCTTGACGATGACAACCCATCCCTCCATTGTTTGGCTTCGTGGTATTTTGTGTATATTTCAAGTTAGGGCCTACGGCTAATGGCGGCGAATAGAATGCGTGTGTGCAAACATTAGAGGACAATCTTGGCGAGTTCCATCAAGGGGCAGCGGGAGTGGGACAAGAACGTGCAAGGTGGACGCAACATCATTGTATATACTAGGACAATTCCAAGGTTCTACTCGCGGGATTTGGTACCTCCCATTTTCCTCTTTCAATTTGTTTTATTAGTTAAATTGCTGCTATAATCCGTATTGGTTTATTCCCCGTATTAGTGTGCCTATAGTTGGATCTTGTCTTTCTCTAGTTCGGTCTGTTGCTTTGTGTGTATTAGTGCTTCCCCTTAGTCTGTCGTAGGTATAGTGGTTATGGACTGGGATGGTCGAGTGAGGTCATGTCCTCGGAGGGAACATGGGGCGGGGTGGGAGGTAGGGCAGGGGTTAGGGTGTGGGTTAGGAGGCAAGGTAGGTAAAGGGAACAAGGGTTTCTATAGGTTGAGAATTGTGTTATAGAACGTAGGTACATTGATGGGTAAGTCTACTGAGTTGGCGAAGATCCTCCGGAGGAGGAGGGTCAATATACCGTATGTCCAAGAGACAAGGTGGGTTAGGGTCGAGGGTGAATGACGCGGACATGTATAAACTTTGGTACTCAAGAGTCCAGAAAGGTAAGAGTGGGTATCTTGGTGGATAGTGAACTTAGAGAGTCTGTGGTTGAGGTTAAACAAGTGAATGATAGATTGATGATTATTAAGTTGGTGGTTGGAGAGTGCACCCTAAATGTCGTTAGTGCCTATACGCCGCATGCAGGCCTAGATGAAGAGGTTATACGATGCTTCTGGGTGAGGTTAGATGAGATTGTGCGCCAGGTTTCGCCTGCTAAGAAGTTATTCATATGAGGGAATTTCAATAGTCATATTAGGTCGACTACATGTGGTTATGGCGAAGTGTACGAAGGCTTAGGTTTTGGGGAGAGGATGAGGAGGTTCCTCGCTGGACTTCGCTAAGGCTTTTGTATTGGTGATTGCAAAATCCACTATTCCAAAAAGGGAGGAGCACTCAGTTACTTTTCAAAATGCGGTGGAGAAGACTCAAATTGACTCTTTTCTCCTCAGAGGGGCGACAAAGGGCTGTGCTAGGATTGCAAGGTGATCCTGAGTAAGATAATCGCGATGCACCATTAGCTTTTGATGATGGATATTTGTATAATGTTAAAGAGGAGGAAAAGGTCTGCTCGAGGAAGACTGAGAATCCAGTGGGGAGCCTTAACTAAGGAGAAATCCAAGAATTGGAGCGGCAATTGTTGGCTATATGAGCTTGGAGGAGCAGTGCTGACACGAGTACTATGTGGTCAGCAACAATAGACTGTATAAAAGAGGCCACGAGAGAGGTGTTAGGGGTCTCGACGGGCTTCTCTGGAGGCACAAATGAGAATGATGGTGGAGTGAAGTGGTCTAAGGTAAAGTGGAATCGAAGAAGGCGGCATACCGGAAGTTAGTGGGGATCATAGGTAAGGAGAAGGGCAAGCGTGCATGGGAGGTATAAGGTAGCTAGGAAGGAAGCTAAGCTGGCGGTGACAGAGGCTAAGACTGTAGCTTATGGTCGTATGTACGAGGAACTGGGGGAAAAGGTTGGCATAAGAAGTTATTCTGGTTGTCCAAGTTAAGAGAGAGGAAGGCTCGAGATTTGAACCAAGTGGGATCCATCAAGGAAGAAGATGGTAGAGTATATATGGAAGATGCCCAGATCAATAAGAGATGGCAAACTTACTTTCATAAACTTCTAAATAAGGAAAGGGATAAGGATATTGTGCTAGGCAAATTGGAACATTCCAAGAGTCACTGTGACTCTAGGTGTTCATCAAGGCTAAGGAGGTCGTGGGAAAGATGAGTAGGGGTAGAGTGGCCGAGCCAGATAAGATTTTATTGGAATTTCGGAAGTGTGTGGGAGAGCAGGTCTAGAGTGGTTGACTAGGTTGTCTAACGTTATTTTTAAGGCATAGAGGATGTTGGATGAGTAGATGTGGAGTACATCGGTTCTAGTGTATAAGAACAAAGGTGATATCCAGAGTTGTAACAGTTATAGGCATATCAAATTACTGAGTCATACCATGGAAGTGTGGGAAAGTTTTGTTGAAGCAAGAGTGCAGATGAAAGTCTCTGTATCTGACAACTAGTTTGGTTTATGCCGGTTCGTTCAACTACCATAAGCTATGCACCTTGTTAGAAGGTTGGTGGAACTGTACAGAAAGAGAAAGAAGAATATGCACTTGGTGTTTATTGACCTTGAGAAAGCATATGACAAGGTTCCTAGAGGCATTCTCTGGAGATGCTTGGAGGCAAAAGGTGTGTCGGTTCCCTACATTATAGCGATTAAGGACATGTATGGTGGGGCTAAGACTCTGGTTAGATAGTAGGAGGCGACTCTGAGCATTTTCAGGTTGTAATGAGGTTACACCAAGGTTCTGCGCTCAATCTGTTCTCATTCGCCCTGGTGATGGATGCTTTAACCAGCCATATTCAAGGGGAGGTACCATGGTGCATATTATTCACCGATGACATAAATCTTATTGATGAGAGCGAGCCGGTGTTAATTAACAGGCTAGAAGTATGGAGATAAACTCTTGAGTTGGAGGGTTTCAAGTAGAGCAAGACAAAGACGGAATACCTGGAATGTATGTTCAGCACTGAGCTAGGGGAACTGGACGTGGATGTGAGGTTTGAATCACATGTCATCCCAACTAGAGGTAGCTTCAAGTACCTTAGGTCAGTTATCCAGGGAGGTGATCAACGAGGATGTCACACACCATACTAGGGTAGGACAGATGAAGTGGAGGTTAGCATCTGGAGTCTTGTGTGACAAGAGAGTTCCACTGATACTCAAAAGAAAGTTCAATAAAGTGGTGATTAGACTCGCCATGATGTATGTGGTTGAGTGTTGGTCTGTTAAGAACTCACATATCCAACAGATAAAAGTAGCAAATATGTGGATGTCGAGGTGGATGTGCAGGCACACTAGGATGGATAAGACTAGGAATGATGCTATTTGGGAGAAGGTGTACGTAGCTCCCATTGATGCCAAGATACGGGAAGTGATGCTAAGATGGTTCGGGCATGTTAAGAGGATAAGCCTAGATGCTATGGTTAGGAGGTGTGAGCGGCTAGTTGTAGGGGGCATGATAAGAGGTAGATGGAGGCCTAAGAAATATTGGGGGAGAAGTGATCAGGCAGGGTATGGCGAGGCTTCACCTTTCCAAGGACATGACACTTGATAGGAAGATGTGGAGGTAAAGTATTAGAGTTGTAGGTTAGGAGACAACTGATTCATGCCTTACTCCATACATTTTTAAGACTAGTCTACTAGGGTTTTTGGTCTAAGATAGTTAGTTAATGGCACTGTTGTGTCTTGGTATCTCGCTTTTCAATGCATGACCTTTTTATTAGCTTTCCCTATAAATTTACATTTTTCTTTTACATTTCATATTGTTCTATTTTTTCTACGATTTATGTGGTAATACTAATATTGTTTCCTTTTTGTCTTTTGTTTTATTGAGCCGAAGGTATTCCAAAAGTAGCATCTCTACTCATTCGGGGTAGGGGTACGGTCTGCGTACATATTACCATGCCTAGACCATACTAGTGAAATTTTACTGGTTTGTTATTTTTGTTACTCATGTAACAAAGGTGAGAAATATAGAGAAAAGCTTGGGGTCAGTGGGACCCACTCCCAAAAGGTTAAGTGTCACGACCCAATTCCATAATAGGTCATGAAGGAGTCCTAAATATTTGCCAAACAAGCCAACGCGGAAACATATTTGAATTTCTTATGTGGATTTTTATCAGAATTTAAGGGAAATAAATACTCCAATTTGAATTCAAAACCCAAGAGTTATAGATAATGTAAACGGCATAATAATATAACTAAAAAAAGTCTACTAATGTGTGTGCCAGAACCTGGTGTCACAAGCTACGGGCAATTAGTAGAATATACACATAATAATATTATACTATCCTACTGTCTGAATCAAGATAGACAGAAAATAAAACTACAAAGGAAAGACATCTTCGGCTGCAGGTCGGCATAGAGGAAAAGCAGCTTACAGTAGAAGTCCCAAGTCCGATCACGGGTGCACACCAGAATGATAACCAGATCCACCTACCTCCGATCCTGTACATTTAAGTACAGAAGTATAGCATGAGTACATAAACAATATGTACCTAGTAAGTATCCCGTCTAATCTCAAAGAAGTAGAGACCATATTTCAGTTTCTATTGAAAAATTTCAATTACTAGGCAAGTAATCATGAAAGGTCTAAGCATCAACATATATATCATGCGCAATTACGCCGAGGTCGACGGCCCGCTCCAATAGAAAATTAACTGTGCACTGCCGAGGGTCGAACAGAACGAACCATAGATGCATCTATTTTCACCGAGGCGATCGGCCTATTCCATAAATATCAGAAAAACATCAAGAATGCACACAAAGGCTCATTTATACACAAGGAAACTCTTACAAAGTCCAACAAGTTGATATGTTCTATTTTTTTTTCTTTCTCTCAAGTCTCTAGCATATCATAAATGATCATATCGACAATTTAAATAGAAGAAAATCCCAAATTACGCATGATGTGGGTCTTAAACTACCCAAGCAATTAATACTATCGTAGCTACGCACAGACTCTCGTCACCAAATACATGTGTAGCCCCCGTATTTAGTAGCAAATTTATTATAACTATGGGGACATTTCCCTCTTACAAGTTTAGAAAGGAGACTCACCTCTCTCCAATGCGTACTTCCAATATCAAGAACGAGCACAAGTCCTCAATTCGGAGCCGAACGATCACAAATTAGTAAATAGAGTAAAAACTAGTAAATTTAAGCTCACAAAAATGATTTCTAGCTATTCAAGCCATTTACCAACTATTTACATGGGTTTCCTAAATTCTAACCCCGGACCCATGTGACCGGATCCCAAATTTTTTTGAAGGAAGTTGTTCTCTATTACTTAAGGGGAAATATATTTTCACCGAGGCGAGATCGAAATTGCGACAACTCGTTCGCAAATGCGAACACCCCCTACCTTGATTGCAAATGCGAAGGAAAGCTTGCAAATGTGAACCCTTCTAGTTTCGCAAATGCAATGAAGAAGGTCGCAATTGCGACTCCTGCCCAGCCAGCCCAAGTTCGCAAATGCAAAGCCACACTCGCAATTGCGGGTTCACAATTGCGAGAACTGCAGCAGGGGCCAAAAAAATACCAGAAAACTGGTATGTTTTCTCAACCCCAACCATGCTCGAATCTCACCCGAGCCCTCGGGCCTCCACTTCGAACACTCACGCAAATCCTACAATCATGTACAAACTTGATCAAGTAATCAAATCGCATAATTAACACCTAAAACCATGGATTTAATACCAAAATGCATGAAATCCTCAAGAACACCTAAATTCCTAATTTTTCAACCGAATAGTCGAGTCACGTCAAATAAATCCCGTTTCTCACCAAATGTCACAGACAAGACTAAAATATTATACCAAACCTGTACCGGGCTCCGGAACCAACATGCAGACTTGATATTAATGCGATCAAGAATTTTTTTCCTTTTTATTAAACCCTTAGAAATTCAATTTAACAATTTTCAATAAAAATTCATTACACGGGCTAGAGACCTCGGAATTTGATCCGGGGCATACGCCCAAGTCCCATTTTTTTCCACGGACCCTCTAGGATCGTCAAACCATGAATCTGGGTCCGTTTTCCCAAAACGTTGATCGAATTCAAACTTGGTCTTTTAAGAGAATCTAAAAGAAATAATTGGACATATTTTTACTCAAAGCTCTTCCAACTCCCGAAACAACCGTCCCCGCGAGCCGTAAATTAGCTAAAACAAGTAGGTTTAGCTTAGGGGAACATGGTTCTTAAAGGCTAAACGACCAGTCGGTTGTTATATTAAGAGAACCTCTTTCACTATTTTTGAATATCTACATATCAAAGAATGCTTTAGCAAACTTATTCAAAGTGTTAGCAATGTAATTTGCTATAAAGTTCATACAAGACTACTTAGAAACACGAGAATTGTGATTCTAAGAGAGTACAATGCAATATTTCTCAAGAATATCATACTGATTTTCCCCACTTCATTCGTCATAACGTGATTTGTCGCAATTGACGTGTGTTAGAGGGATTGTCAAGGGCATTGACTCAGTAATGTTAAGGCTATCCCTTCTATCCTTTTGGCATGATCCAATTAACGTTACGTAAACAAAATGCTATTTCATAAGTGTTTGTACTCTTAGCACTAGTTGGGTAGTTATGTATCATTATTTACCACCGGTTGGGCAGTCTTGCATTTACTAGCGAGCTATGGCCGGTAGGAAAGTTACCACTAATCAGTTGGGTAGTCATGCATCACATGATATGGATAGTGTGTATATATATATATATACATATATATATATACATATATATACATATATATATATATATATATACATATATATACATATATATATATATATACATATATATACATATATATATATATATACATATATATATATATACACACATATATATACTTGGTACATTATTCTTACTGATGTCCTTTGTTAGAGACGTTGAACTCATGCCTGCAGGAATAGATAATCAGTTTGACGAGCGCTCGTACAAGATTGGCATTTAGTGAAAGATCGGTAAGACTCCACCTTATTTGGAGTGCAGGCGAGTCTATGTGTCATCATGTTAGAGTTGTGCTACAGACTTATGGGTAGGCCGGTACCCCAAATCATTTGATGTCAATAGAGGCTTTATAGACATAGGTTCATTTTGTACAGTTATTCAAAGGCCTTGACGACCCATATGTATTCATGTTTTAAGAAATATGGTTCACTAATACAGTATTTACCTACTTACAGTTGTACATTATAAGTTTTCGAAAAAATATTACGTATGTACCCCAAAGTGATCTCTCAGCTGGCAAGATCCTGGTACTTGAGAAGCCTGAGGAAGGGCTTATACGCGTATGGTAAAAGCTGAGCGGGTAGACCTCGTAGAAGCAACATAAGTCCACCTTAGAGAGGGGAGATGAAACGTATACCCGACAACAAAATGATATGCATAAAATGAGCAGTACCCTAGGCGGTGAAAATCTACAATGACCGTCCCCGTCGCGGGCACCGTTTCGATAGGTTTTGAATTCCCCATTCGGTCTTGAGTGTCGCTATCGCCGCTTCATCCATAGTAGAGGGTACAACTTCCGGTTCTCCTCCGGCAAGTGTTGACACCTAATCTTTCTCTATATATTGTTAATATGCAAAATCTCTTCAAAATAGCATATATATACATATATAAGTGTGCCCAAATATTTTATTATTTTTTCTCAATTTTTAATAGTTTTAAAATCAATTTATTCTCCTATTTTATCCATGAAAATCCGATAATAATTACCAAAATTACTATTTTTGGTAGTTCATTCATTGGACTTTCATAATTATGCTGGAATATAGCTAAGATAATTTTTACATATTTATTTAATATTTTTAAAGCTAAATTGAATATAATTGCAATATTAGCATCTTTTAGGATTTAACTGTGTTAATATTCATAAAAATTAAGTCCAGTATTTTTAATTGATAATTATGTGTAATATTTTAGTACTTTCAATTTATTTCCAGAATCTAATTTACTATTTTATAATTTTAAAAAGAGCAAAATTGGCTATTTAAATAATAACCCAATTTCGTTTCACTTGTAGCCTAATTTGAATCCCAAGTCAAACCCAATTTCCCTCGGCCCAATTTTGTTTAAACCCGACCCCCAACCTATTTAAACGACCCAAACCCGGATCCCTACATAACTCCTTTAATCCAGTCATTGATCATTTATATTAACGGCCACCAGCTGCCCTTTCCTTTTTAATTCCAAACGAGCCCTTACCCTACTTCATTATGCACTTACCCACCGCCATTGGATCTCTCTTCTCTCTCAAATCTCTTTGAAACTCTCATAGACCCTAGCTTCCACCCTCTCACTTCACCCTGATACCTTCCTAATCGATGACCCCTCGTGGTCATTTGAAACATGTATCAACCTCCCATGGCTCTGGGGTGTTGGTTCCTGTGCTTTCATGGCCAGGCCTTGAGGGAATCTGGTCCAGTCCTTGCTCGATTTCAGTTCATGGCCCGTCTCCAATCATCTCCGACCTTTCTCCAGCCATCCATGACCGTTCGAGTTAGATCCTTGACTCTCCTGGTTGGATTGATAACTTTCAAGGCCTTTCTCACCTTTTCTGGGTTTTTTGGGAGACCTTTACTTGTTTTGACTCTCTTTTACTTTGGCTATACGTGTGGGACCTGACTATTTAACTTTGTTCACTATTGAATCCTACGCTTATTTTTACCACTATTGTATGCTGTTTCTTTTGCCAATGTGCTTGACCTCACATGTCTAATGTTTCAGTTCACTCTGTCTATATTATGAAGTGCAGAAGCATATTCTTCATTGATTAATCTTAATCATGTGACTGATTTCAAAAAAAATTCATTTATATGAGCCTTGATTTCACTCGTCTATTTAAAATTTATTGATTCTTTTCTCTTTATTGTGATGTTATACCTTGCTGATTTCTTTTCCAAAATAAGTATATTTTTGTACTTAGACTCGATTATTCTCTGCATGTTTTTACTACTCCTTATATGGAAATAATTAGTCTGCTTCCGAACTGATTTTCTTTATTTAATAGGAATTGTTGCTACCCGTTAGACAGTGATTCCTTAATTAAAGGGGGATCACTTGGATAATTGATTCTGATTTGTGATTATTTCTATGTTTCTATCAAGACTTTACTTATTACCTCTCATTCGCTCATTTTAAAAAAAGAAATCAATACCCTGCACCCCTTTTTTTAGATGAATGAATGGACCATCTTAGTTCAGAACACACATTTCACTCAAAGCTCTCTCGTTTCTCTGTTACTACTTGTGTTACTGCTTTGCCTAGCCGATTGAAAGTCAAGGCTAGGCTTTGAAAGTTTGCTTACTTTTATTTTCTGCATTTGCTTCTTACTGGCATGTCCTAATTAAACTTCAAGCATAAATAAACATGTTTCATTAGTTGCTTCCTTCACTCTTGCCTAATTTTACTTATATTTATGCAATCAAGTTTCATTACTAAGCATGTTGTAATCTGCTCCCTCCTATTTTTGAATTAATGTGTTCCCTTATGTATGTACTTTGTCTGTCACTTGATTATGTGATTTACTGACTTATGAATCCCAAAACCCATATCCCCTTATGTTTTTGTGTCCTTTGGTTAATTTACTGGGCATGCCAGTATCATCTATTGCTGTGCATGTCCATACCTGACCCCTCATAGGGTCATATGCTTCATGCAACGTATTATCAAATCCCTGACCCCTTTGTGTAACTTCTGATCATGCGTAACTTAAGTTATACTACTACTACTACTTCCAAATTACCCTTACCCCGTTCTATTCTCTACCCAGTTTTAAATTAAATCTCTATTCTACACTTCCACTATACTCTTAGAACTTAGGTTCTGTCCCTCTTATGTGAGCCTTGTCTTGGGACTCATAAGCTCTCTCTTAACTTGGATACATAAGGGCTGGCCCCTTTCACATTAAATTCATCATCTATCTAGTTATGCAACATGGGTGTAAGCACTGCCCAGGTTCATTTGAGACCCTTAGGGAACTTTGGCACACCCAGGTGTGAGAATGGCTTTGACAGAAATGGCATTTCAGAAGTTTTGTTCCATAACTTAGAGAGATAGTCAGAATAATGCTTCCTATGGTTGTAACTTCTTATTTTACATTTTTTCAATGTAATTCAATTTGGTCAGTAATAATTTTTAACGAACATTGGGGATGGTTAGTAAAAAGGGATGGATAATTATGCATGTTTAGCTATTAGAAGGATAGAGAACATACCTATAGGACTTGTTAAATTCTGCATGATTAACTCTCCATCCTATAGGACTTGTTTTAAATTCTACATGTTTAAATCTACATTTAGATAACATGTCTACAGGACTTGTTAAATTATGCATGATTAACTCTCCATTTAGATAACATGCCTATAGGACTTGCTTTAAATTCTGCATGTTTAACTCTACATTTAGATAACATACCTATTGGACTTGTTTTAAATTCTGCATGTTTTATTACCATTTAGTCACCATGCTTTAGGATCTAAATGGCTATAATTAGACATAATGTTCATAAGGTTAAAATAAGTATTTTTTATAGAAATCATTCCTATAGGAATCTCAAGCAAATCCCGCCTTTTTCGTTTCATGTTCGACTAGATATCATGTCTATAGGAATTTGAAAAAATAAACAATAGTAGAGATCATGCCTATATGATTTGAAATCAGTCTAGTTCAAAATCATTTCAACACTATTTTGAATAAATTTTAAACAACTTACTCTCCTTTTACTAATACGGTTTAGAAAGCATGCCTATAGGATCCCAAATCGCTCATTTAAAAATTGCCACTGCTTTGTTACATTCCTAATCAGCAATAGGCATAATGGATATAAGGTATCATCAATACACACTCAGCCAAGCCTTCGGTAATAACAATAAAATTGAATCCTTCTTTGTTCAATTAGCAACTGCTACAACCAACAGGCAGGCCTGATCCAGAATTCTTATCTGAATTATGTAATAAATTGGTCTGCTTCAACAATTAAAACTTCCATGTCTTAGTACATTAAATTATGGCCCTAAATGTGTTTTAAGTCATGCTATTTATATGCTTTACTTGATGAGGTATATCTGAGCCTCTTATTCGTTTTACATGTCTCCCATAATATACATTTTATGTGTTTTGAATGTCGCCCTAGTCTTTTTACCTTTAAAATCCAAGAGCCAGACTAAAATTCTCCCTCTTATAGGAATAGTAGTCCTAAATCCTCGGGGACTGATAGGAACGGGACGGGTAATAGCATGCAATAGAGGCCGAGATCAATCTGTTCTTTAATACCTTAATGGGGTGGGAAGGTTAGATATGGATATGATGACTAGTGCGCTAATACCACGTGTAGACGTTTTTTGAGAAGTGATTACCGGGTATTGCATTGATGTGATCCATATTACAAATAAACCTAGGACCCCTTTTATATTCTTCAGCATGTTTGTTTATAACTCTTTCAAATCTTTGCTTTATTTCATTATTTTTAAACACCTGTGTATTTAAAATCCCTTCTTATTTAAGCCCTATTTGATTACTTGTTAATTGCACGAATTCACAAAGAACTATCTGGCCGGGAACCACACTAGTGGATCCTGAGGGGTGCCTAATACCTTCCCCTTGGGATAATCAAGCCTCACCCTATCTCTTGTTATCAAAAGTAGCTGTGGTTAAACTCTATAGGTGCCCTAACGCTCCATAAATCGTTAAGTGACGACTCTTCAAAATTACAAACCCCTTTCCCAAAAGGAAATAGTTGTCCAACCAAAATGTCTTATACAAGATTTCGCGAGAAAAAAAAGGCGCAGCAGTGTGGCAACTCTGTCGGGAAATTTAGGCTTTTACTATTGCAGATTATTCTTGTGAATTTGTACCTCTCTCTATGTGTAATTATTTGTTTAATCCCATTAAGCATTTAATTTCTTCTTCAAAGATGAAACTGACATATCTTCCATGTTCTCTTTCCTTTACTGCTTTAAATTGCAAAACTGTTGTATTTATCGCTTTCTTAATGTGCAAATACTTGACAACATACTTTTAATTAGCAGAATAATTATGCTCAACATCATACTCCACACATGCCAAAAAAAATACTATAACAGTGCTTATAATGAGTGGTTGCGCTCTTCCTATATCATAACCCCCTAAATTCGGAAAGGAATATTTATGGTAAAACTAGTCAATTAGCGGTGCGGTCGACAATGTCGAGCCTTCCCCCTTAAGTGGCTCTATAAAAACCTTACTCTTTTTAAATTGTACATGCATCATTGTCAAACCTAGCCGGATCAGTTATGTCGTTCACATAATGATCCTTTAAGATAGCCTTGTCCAAAGTTCACTAGGTTTCCCTAAACCCTAACGAATGTCGCCATGTTCTGTGCATTTATTTGGAGAACTAGATGCTTTCTGCTAATTGTTGATATTAACTAGTCGAGTCCTGGTGGGGGTAGGATTAAGGCTGTATTATGGTCCGGGCCCACCCTAGGACCGCGGGCCGAATGGGCCTAACCTCTAGTGGTGCAAAAGCCCACCGTTGGTTGGTCCATAAAAAAATCCCGCGATCCCGGAACCATTTAGTCTTACACCGGCAGGCGGGCCTACGCCGGTTCAACCGGGCCAAACGGGCCAAACGAGCGCAAGAGCTTTTTCTGAAAATGTTTTTTAAACAAAGGGCTATACTAATATATATATAGATAAGAGTATATGTAATATATATAAGCTCTATATATATATATACATATATATATATATATACATATATATATATATATATATGTATATTATTTATCGCTTATATATATAATACTAATGTATATATATATATAGATAGAGTATATATAATATATAAAATATATATATATATATATATATATATATATATATATATAAGGAAATATATATACATACTATACATACTATATACACTAAATTTGAATTATATATATAGATACATATATTTATATATATCTGTATCTATGATACTAATATATGTAGATAGAGTATATATATATATATATATATAAGGCAATATATATACATGCTATACATACTATATACACTAAATTTGAATTATATATATATAATACTAAAGTATATAGATAGACTATATATAATATATATAAGCTATATATAAGGCTATATATATACATACTATGTATACTATATATACTAAATTTAAATTTTATACATATATATACATATACCATGTTGGGACCGGATCACTTCCGAATGAGGCTCAGGAAGAATTACAAGAACTCTATTTGAGACAAATTACCAATCTTTAGGTAAATCTTAAACCACGATGCTCCTCACAACTCTTAAATACGGCCACCTACCTAAACGAGTTTCCGAGCATCACCTGTTAGGATATCCTAACCAAGATTTACTGTCGAGGTTAGTAACTGCCTGATCTGTGTAATTCTTAACCTAACACTTTATCGGGGTGATACAGTTCATTTTGAGCAACAAAGCATGATTTGTAAATAACCTTTGAATACTAAGCTTAACACTTACCTATTTAGCCTATCATTTAGGCTAACAGAACTTCAAATATTGTAAAGAGAGAGAGAGAGGGGGAGAGAGAGAGAGAGAGAGGGAGAGAGGGAGAGAGAGAGAGAGAGAGAGTTGAACACTACCAGAGACTGGCTGTTTGTGGCCAAGTGACCCTTTTGATTTTTATTGCTGAATTCAAAATACTACAAAATTACAAAGGGGATTTTTACAAGGATAGAGAAGGCTAGAGAGATATTTCAAGCGTTGGCTAATGCCTCCCTTCTCCTAAACTGAGTTGATCCTTATATAAAGGATCTGTTTACTACTAAATAAACAAAATTGGCCCACAAAATAATTTACAATAGTGGCCTACAAAGAAAATTTTTACAAACGGACAATATACTTTATAAAAGTAGATTCCTCATATTGGAGGGGTTCGTCTATTTATTAAAGTCTTTTATATTACCCCGATAATTGTCCTATAGGGCCTTCAATTATTTAAGTTTTGCCTTTTCCTTTTTTGTCTTTTTTCTCCGAAGATTCTTTGGCATTTTCCTTCAATTTTGCAAGGAAAGCCTCTATCTCATTAATATTAACTTCCGTTCCTGAGGTGCTTTGAGCTTCCCCTGCTGCACGTATGTCTTCATCAGAAGTGCTACCTATAGAGGCCATTGATATATCATCACTGACTTCTGTTCCAAAATTTTTTACCAAGTCTATCTTTATTTCCTCAAAATATGAAGCAATGATTTCTTTCTTGGATATGGCTCCTTTCTTCATTTGAAGACTTTTAGTAATTACCTCAAATGGGTTTATTTTGTCCTTTGCAGCATTTGCTTTGTCTAATTTCACATATGTTTTTATCTTGGTTTGAATCTGTTGAATTAATTCTTCACTAAATAGTTTTCCTTGGGTGTCTTTTTAGAGTACTTTTGTCCAAAATTTGATATAAAATTTTCTATAAAGACAAGGTACTCCTTCATCCGTATAACCAGCTTGGACATCCCATTTCATTATCCAAGGAATTTAAAATTCAATGAAAAAATACATTGATGCAATACCATCGTAAAGGATATTATCTTTTTGTAATGAAATAATTTTGGGAGATATGTATACCCACTAAGTATATAACTTTTAAATAAAGGAGGAAGTATTTCTAATGATGGATCATATAATTTCCACCATTTAAAAAACCAATTTGGAATATGTTGACAGTCCATATTGGAGCAGAGTTTAATAAACCATGAGTGTTTCCTATTAGGAATCTCATAAAGAAAAGTTTTATTAAAGTTTTCTATATAGTCCCAATAATTTAATTTAGCTGAGACTTTCTGATCAGGGTAAGCGTACTCTCGATCCTTTAGGGTACTCATTCCCCATTCATTCGAAGGTATAACCTTTTTGATAATGATCTTTGAAAAATTATAAATTTTTCTTGTATTTCAGGATAGAAGCGCTGAATTTCAGCTGATCCTGTTGTTGAGAGTATCATATCATAATGCATCCTGTATTTATAAGCAGGAGTAGCATATGAAGCTGTATCAAAATACCTAGTCATTAAGTTGCCATGGGTTATCCTTCCATTTAAGGTCGGACTATTCCAAGAGAATTATTAACTCTTTTGTTTCTTTTTGGTTATAAATCTCAAGATTTTTATTACTGTCCTCTCATATAACCGAGGAATAAGATGGTGTGCTAGATGAAGTATCTTCATTTTCTTTGGAATGTATGAAATCCAAGAATTCCTTGTACCAAGGGTGATCAGTATTACCTCCTATTATATTAGCATTTATTAGTCTTTGATTTCCCATTTGAGCGAAAATATTATTCTCTGTACTATCCGTAGAAGCTCTTCCTCTTCCTCGACCCTGATGAGGCTTGTATGTAAGTCTCATAATCTGTAAAATCAAAACATTAGTTAAGAAATACATTCTAAATAAAATTACTATCAAATTCATAATCATGAGTGGAAAATTGTTCATCCATAATATCATCTATAATTTTATCAATTACAAGACTTTTTAAGTCTCTGTATAATTTAACCACTTCCAAAATAGTGATTAATGTTTCTTCACCAAAAAAAATCATGTAATAATTCATGATTAAAGTATATTGAAGAGAGAATTTTTGAGTTCAAATATTCTCTTGTAAGAAAATCAGGAAGGGTATCGTCAGACCCTTTTTTATATATATTATGTTAAAATCAAAAGGGCCTAACAAGGCTTGCCATCTTGCAACATTTGCTTAGAAACATCATGCGTAAAATCTTTATTAAAGATAAACTTCGCAGCTTGGCAGTTAGTCTTAATAAGAAATTTTTGATTATATAAATCAGTGTGAAATTTCATAACACATTTGACAATAGCAAGAGTTTCTTTAGCTACAGTCGCATGATTTTTCTAGGCATTATTCCATTTTCCAGAATCAAACTGGACCAAATATTCTTGTTTATCTAATGGCGAATATTGTTTTAAAATTCAACCATGACCAATATCAGAGGCATCTGTCTCTACTATCTTTGTCCAAGTGGGATTGGCTAGAGTTAAACAAGGGAAGTTATGAAACTTTTGTTTAATCCTTTTGACTGATTTAGTATGATTATCAGTCCATGCTTTGGGCTTCTTCTTTTATCTATCATAAAGAAGGGTAGAGTCCTGAGAAAGGTCCTTTATAAAAGGAGAAATATAATTCAGGCTTCCAAGAAATCGCTGGAGTTGGGTTTTATCACTAATTATATCAGAGAATTTAGAAGCAAATTCAATACTTCTATTGATAGGTATGATCCTACCATTTTCAATGTTATGTCCCAAAAATCTAACAGAAGTTTGAAAAATTAACATTTTTGGTTTTGATATAATCAAACAATTTCGAATAATATTCTTTTTAAATAAATCTAAATGTTTAAAATAGGATTTTATATTTTGCGAAAATACTAGAATATCATCAATATAAACAATTATGAAATCAGTATAAGGAAGAAAGATATCATTCATAATTTTTTGAAATTCAGAGGGAGTATTTTTCAAACCAAAAGGCATAACATTCCATTCATATTGGCCCATTGGCACATTGAAAGTAGTATTAGATTTATCTAATTTAGATATCTGTATTTGCTAATAACCCGATTTTAAATAAAAATTTTAAAATATAACAACATTATGTAATTTATCAAGTAAATCCTTTTTATTAGGAATATGATATCTAGCCCACTTCAAAACCTTATTGAGAGGTTTATAGTTTATAACTAATCTAGGAACTCCTCACTCCTGTTCAACTTGCTTATTTACATAAAAAGCAGTACAAGACCATTTGGACTTTGAGGGTCTAATTAAACCATTTTGCTGTGAAGAAGTAATTTCTTTTTTGCATATCTCTAAATATTCGGAGTTCATTTGACAAGGTCTGGCCTTGGTGGGGTTATTATCCTCCGAGAAATCTTCTTCATAGGGAAGACTTATGATATGTTTTTATCTACTCCAAAATTGATTTGTGTGGTCACCACAAATAGAGGTATAAAACTGGGTTTTTAGAAGAATTATTTTTTCTATTAACTTAGGTTTTTTTAAATCTTGTTCAACTGTAATAGAACAAATTTCATTTGTCAAGAATTCAATTTGATTTATTTTAGAAGAAATATTACTAGAAATGATTTCATTTAGAAATCGTTGGACAGGCAAGGTTATAAATTCAAAAGTGATGTTCTTACCATCGTAAGTACCAATAAAGCTTTTTGTATCCCAATATAAAAAAAGCATCAACTTTATAAAAAATGAGAAACGAAGTATTACATCCTTGTTAATATCTTTTACCAAGACAAAAGTTTCTGGAATGCAGGTATTTTTTTGGAATGTAAGCTTTAGGTAATTTGTATGAAATACCCATTGAATTACCTCTGGCATTTTTTTAAGCGATGAGTGGTTTTATGAAAATAATTGGAGAGTATTACTCCTTCTTTTATTCAATTTAAATCTGCTCCAAAGTCAAATAACTCAACAAACTCTTTTTTTAAATTCAAAACTTTTTGGGTGATAAAATATTGGAGTTTCTCCAGAAATTCATCTTCACAAAAATCTATGGTTCCAAGCAACTTATTAGCTGTATTTTCTTCAGAAGAACTGGAGGTTGTATTTAACTCAGTAATTTTAATACTAGGATCATCAATTATCCTAGAATTTTCCAATCTGAAAATTCTTTCATCGAAGGTTACATTTAAAGCCTTTAGTTCCGAGATTTATTTCTTGAGATAATTTATCTCCATACTTAAATCTTGGACAGTAGCCATACTTTCAGGTTGTGATTTGCTTTTCACAATTTTTCTAATTTTAGACATGGTGTAAGGTCCTTTTTGAGACGGGATTTGTTCCACCATTATTTCTTCCTCTAGTCAGAACGATGTTTATCAATTAGCTGAGACCTTAATTCAGGGTCTTTAATAACCATTAAAATATCAACTATGTTATCATTTGACAAAACATTGATCTTTAATCTCTAAAGTGGGAATAAATATTTAAAAATTCATCATCAGTATCACAACAATGATTTGAGCATTGTCCCTTATCATATGGCTCGGGATCTTTTTCAGAAGATGAAGTATAACTTTATTCATGAAGAACCCTGAGGTCTTCATTTGTTGATGGTCTATCTTTCTCAATGTCAGATATTTCTAGAGAATAATTTAAAAGAATCTTATATAAAGAATCTTTGATATGATCATCTAAGTCAAGTTTTTTGATTTTATCCTTGACCTTACAATCCTTAGCATAGTGGCCTAGTCTTCCATATTAATAACATGCCTGAGGGTTTTCTGATTTAACAAAACCCTTCCTGGCTTTATGAAAAGCCTTTCTCCTATAAGTCTTTTCACGATGTTGTTCTGACGAACCCTTAGTTCTTTTGAAATCTTTTTTCTTATGGGATCTGTCTCCATAAGGCATATCTAAAGTGAACTGTTCACAAAATTCGCCAATTGTTGTCTCTCACTGAGACGATGTTTCTTAATTTCTTGATTAAGCTTTATTTCATTACATAAAGCTAAGCCTTCTTGAGTGCATAGACTAATAAATTTACCATATGAGTAGGTGTCATAATTGATACTTATCCCTTTACCTCTAAGGACCTTTCTAATCCTTTCAGCAAGTAAGGGAGGGAGTCCATCTATAAATTTGGAATTTCAATGAGTACTATTACTCCTTGGTAATTCCATCACTGTGGATATGAAAACATCTTTGTACCATCAAAATGATGTGAGGGTTTTGCACCTCAAATTCCGGAGCATAGTTCTAATGGTCTCACTATTATCAGACCATCTTCCTGAGAAGTGTTCGATGATATTTGGAATAAAAGAATAGATCGAGTTTTGAACAGTCTTATCTTTCTAATCTTTAGTTGCGTTCATGATTTGGTGATGATGTTCATGAGTGAGATAATTATCCCACCAACCTTAAGTTGGCCCGTAAATCCGGCAATAATCATTTCTGCTATTGCTCTATCTATATTTTTATTAACCTTACAGATAGTATTGTACATAAGCATTCTATGTACAGTCATATAGAATTGTCTTTCAGCAAGACCATCTATATTCCATTCATAGATATTTGACCCACTGTAACTTTGGTGATAGTGGTTGTTGTCTTGTTCTTCTATTAGGACATCCTGGGGGCTAGGTCTAGGGTAGTAAAACATTCTTTGGTAGGGTTTTCGAGCATAGTTTTCAGAGATCTTATTTATCTAATCTTCTACCTATAATCCTTTACCTTTATCAAGTTTACGTTCTATAGTTAACGGACTCACCCTAAACTCTCCAAACTTCCTAGTAAGAAGTTCTTCCAAATCGTCAAGACTTTTCAATTTAAAGTCTTTTACCTGAGGTGGAGGTTGGATGTTGGTAGTAGCTATTTGCTTTTTACCTTTACCATCCTTCTGTTGAATTTTTTGGATCTCAGCTATAAGCTTATCCAATTTTTCATGTATCGTAACAACTTGTTCTCCGAGAATACTAATATACATATTAATATAATTATTTTTAGTGAGCATCGTATTCAAGTTTTTAGCTGTAATATAAGCCACATTATTTTCAAGTAATTTTGAAAAAGCAGTGAAATAGACAATTTTATCTCTTTCTCCCATCTGAAAAGATTGTTGGGGTGGAAATACTGATTTAGTAATTTTCCCACTCGTGAGCATATAATCTCTTTCTAACACAGAGACATAGTTATAAATATGTGTATACATAAATCAGGGAACAAATGCAATAATATTAAATTTCTTGCTAATATCTTGATAAAAATCATTTCCAAGAAATTGTATTAATTCATTAGTCATGTTTTCATGAAACCATTTTCTCAAAACAGCCCATCTGGGTGTTAGAAATTCTTCTAGAATCATTTTTCTTTCCGGTGAACCCGGACTAAAATCTATTTGGTTTTCAAACATCATTAACACCATTTGAAAAATCCATTTCGGATGCAGTAGGTTCAAGATCCGAATTAATCTTGTCTATGTTATCACTATTGATACTGATATTATTAATCCTACTATTTTCTCTAATTTGGGATGTGGAAGCTCTAGATGGAAAGTTTACCACATAATCAATTAGAGAGATATATGAAGAGTTTGATTTAGTTAACCTAGATGATAAACTGAAATTATCAGTTTGGATACGTTCATTAAACCTAATCTTATTTGTGCCATCTGAGGTTTGATCTATTTCTGTAACCTCAGTATTACCATTGTTTCGAGGGGCAATTGCTTCCTCTATGACCCATTTCCTGGGAAAATCAATTTCATCCCATTTGATAGGTCTCCTGGTTGTTACTCTTGGTTTTCTAAAGTTGGTTTCTAAGAATTGTTTCATTTTTTAAATCCATAACTTTACACATAGGATTCAAAGTATATAACGATTTGAAATAAATTCGATAGCAGATAGATATAACTTCTGTACCAGGCAAATAATCATAACCATGTAATTTAATGCTTAATTAAAGAATTTAAAGAATTCTCATCATTAGGAGAAATCTGTAAATTAGGATAAACATTAAAATAAACAGGGCCATTAGCCAAGCTGGTTTGCACAGTCCCTATAAGGAACTTTTTCCAGTTCTGGTTTCTGCCATATTTGAGAGCTGCAATGAAACTTTCAGGTAATCCTTTTAAAGTAAGTGGCTTAAACCCAAATTGCATTAAGCCTATGTGTATAAATCTATATGATTCCCTATATGGGGCTAAATCATTTTCAGATAATAATCTGAATGTAGCATGGTCACTATCTATAGTGATAGTTTCTTCAGTAGTTTTAACTACTTGTTTTAAACATATTTTTTCAAAAGGTTCCGAGCTGGTATATTACCTTAGGTTTTACTAAGGATATATTCCACTTATTAAGTAGATCTAATTGTTGTGGCAATTCATATTCTTCTTTCCTAGTGCTTTTAACAGTAGTTTTCTTCCTAATCATATTCATTAGATAAATAGTGTTAAACTTAGTTTCTCATGTTTTTACTAACATCCTGATCGCTTCCGAATGAGGTTCAAGAAGAATTACAAGAACTCTATTCGAGACAGATTACCAACCTTTAGGTAAATCATAAACCACGATGCTCCTCACAACTCTTCAACACTGCCACCTACCTAAACGAGTTTACGAGCACCACCGGTAAGGATATCCTAACCAAATTTACTGTCGAGGTTAGTAACAGCCTGGTCTATATAGTTCTTAACCTAACACTTTATTGGGGTGATACAGTTCATTTTGAGTTACAAAGCATGCTTTGTAAATAACCTTTGAATACTAAGCTTAACACTTACCTGTTTAGCCTATCATTTAGGCTAACAGTACTTCAAATATTGTAAAGAGAGAGAGAGAGAGAGAGAGAGAGAGAGAGAGAGTTGAACAGTACCAGAGACCGGTTGTTTGTGGCCAAGTGTCCTTTTTGATTTTTATTGCTGAATTCAAAATACTACAATATTACAAAGTAGTTTGTTACAAGGATAGAGAAGGCTACAGAGATATTCCGAGCGATGGCTAATGCCTACATTCTCCTAAACTGAATTGATCCTTATATAAAGGACCTATTTACTACAAAACAAAAAAATTGGCCGACAAAATAATTTATAATATTGGCCTACAAAGAAAATTATTACAAACGGACAATATACTTTATAAAAGTACATTCCTCATAATGGAGGGGTCGGTCTCTTCGCTAATGTCATTTATATTATCACCCCAATAATATTCCTGTAGAGCCTTCAATAATTTATGCTTTTCCTTTTCCTTTTTTGTGGTTTTTCTGATGATTCTTTGGCATTTTCCTTCAATTTTGCAAGCAAATCCTCTATCTCATCAATATTAGCTTCCATTCTTGAGGTGCTTTGAGCTTCCCCTGCTGCTCTATGTCTTCATCGGAAGTGTTACCTATAGAGGCCATTGATATATCATCACTGACTTCTGTTCCGAAATGTTTTTCCAAGTCTTTCTTTATTTCCTCAAAATATGAAGCAAGGATTTCTTTTTTGGATATGGCTCCTTTCTTCATTTGAAGACTTTTAGTAATCATCTCAAATGGGCTTATTTTGTCCTTTAAAGCATTTGCCTTGTCTAATTTCACATATGTTTCTATCTTGGTTTGAATCTGTTGAATTAGTTCTTCACCAAATAGTTTGCCTTGGGTGTCTTTTTGGAGTAATTTTGTCCAAAATTTGTTATAAAAATTTCTATGAAGACAAGGTACTCCTTCATCGGTATCACCAGTTTGGACATCCAATTTCATTCTCCAGGGAATTCAAAATTCTATGAAAAAATACATTTATGAAATGCCATCGTAAAAGATATTATCTTTATGTAATAAAATAATTTTAGGAGATATTTCTAGCCACTGAGTATATAAACTTTTAAATAAAGGAGGGAGCATTTCCAATGATGGACCATATAATTTCCACCAATTAAAAAATCAATTTGAAATATGTTGACTGTCCATACTGGAGCAGAGTTTAATAAACCATGAGTGTTTCCTATTAGGAATCTCATAAAGAAAAGTTTTATTAAAACATTCTATATAATCCCAATAATTGAATTTAACTAAGACATTCTGATCTGGGTGAGTGTACTCTCGATCCTTTAGGGTACTCATTCCCCATTCATCCGAAGGTATAACCTTTTTGATAATGATCTTTGAAAAATTATAAATTTTTCTTGTATTTCCAGGTTAGAAGTGCTGAATTTCAGCGAATCCTGTTGTTGAGAGTATCATCTCATAATGCATCATGTATTTATAAGCAGGAGTAGCATATAACGCCGTATCAAAATACCTGGTCATTAGCTTCAATGGGTTATCCTTCCATTTAAGGTCAGTCTATTCCAAGAGAATTATGAACTCTTTTGTTTCTTTTTTGTTACAAACCTCAAGATTTTCATTACCATCCTCTGCTATTACTCAGGAATAAGATGGTGTGTAGGATGAAGTATCTTCATCCTTTTTGGATTGTATGAAATCCAAGAATTCCTTGCACAAAGGGTGATCAGTATTACCTCCTGCTATATTAGCAGCTATTAGTATTTGATTTCCCATTTGAGCGATAATAATATTCTCTCTACTATTAGTAGATGTTCTTCCTCTTCCTCGACCCCAAGAAGGTCTGTATGTAGCTCTTATAATCTGTAAAGCCAAAAGTATTCCCTTGTTCTCCAGGTGGGCGACGGATTACCGAAGATTGAAATTTGAAAAGTATTCCCTTGTTCTCCAGGTGGGCGCCTGATTACCAAAACATGCAACTCAAAAAGTATTCCCTTGTTCTCCAGTTGCGCGCCTGATAAGCAAAACTTGAAACTTGAAAAGCATTCCCTTGTTCTCCAGGTGGATGCCTCATTAACAAAACTTGAATCTTAAAATGTATTCCCTTATTCTACAGGTGGGCGCCTGAGTACCAAAACTTGAAACTTGAAAGGTATTCGCTTGTTCTCTAAGTGGGCGCTTGATTATCAAAATTTGAAACTTGAAAAGCATTCCTTATTCTCTAGGTGGACGCCTGATCACAAAAACTTGATTCTTAAAATGTATTCCCTTGTTCTACAGGTGGGCACCTAATTACAAAAATTTGCAACTTGAAAAGTATTTCCGTGGTCTCCAGGTGGGCGCCCGATTACCAAAACTCACAACTTGAAAAGTGTTCCCTTGTTCTCTAGGTGGGCACCTGATTACCAAAACTTGAAACTTGAAAAACATTCCCTTGTTCTCCAGGTGGGCGCCTGATTATCAAAACTTATAACTTGAAAAGCATTCCTTATTCTCTAGGTGGACGCCTGATTAAGAAAACTTGAATCATAAAATGTATTCCCTTGTTCTACAGGTGGGCACCTAATTACAAAAAGTTGCAACTTGAAAAGTATTTCCGTGTTCTCCAGGTGGGCGCCTGGTTACCAAAACACACAGCTTGAAAAGTATTCCCTTGTTCTCCAGGTGGGTACCTGATTACCAAAACTTGAAACTTGAAAAATATTCCTTTGTTCTCCAGGTGGGCGCCAGATTTATAGAACTTGAAGCTTGAAATGTATTCCCTTTACTCCAGGTGGACGCCTGATTACCAAAGCTTGAAGCTTGAAAGGTATTCCCTTTTTCTACAGGTGGAATCTTATTTAGTAAAACTTGCAACTTGAAAAGTATTCCCTTATTCACCAGGTGGGCACCTGATTACCCAAACTTGCAACTTGAAAAGTATTCCCTTGTTGTCAAGGTGGGCGCTTGATTACCAAGACTTGACACTTGGAAAGTATTCCTTTGTTCTCTAGGTGGGCGTCTGATTACCAAAGATTGAAACTTGAAAAGTATTCCCTTATTTTCCAGGTGGGCGCCTGATTACAAAAATGTGCAACTCGAAAAGTATACCCTTGTTCTCCAAGTGTGCGCCGGATTACCAAAACTTGAAACTTGAAAAGCATCCCCTTGTTCTCTAGGTGGATGCTTTATTACAAAAACTTTAATCTTAAAATGTATTCCCTGGTTCTACAGGTGGGCGCCTGAGTACCAAAATTTGAAGCTTGAAATGTATTCCCTTGTTCTCCAGGTGGCCTCCTTATTACCAAAGCTTGAAACTTGAAAGGTATTCCCATTTTCTACAGGTGGGTTCCTAGTTACCAAAAATTGGAACTTGAAAAGTATTACCTTGTTCTCCTGGAGGGAGCCTGATTACCGAAACTTGAAACTTCAAAAATATTCCCTTATTCTCAAGGTGGGCGCCTTATTACCAAGACTTGACACTTGGAAAGTATTGCCCTTCTCTAGGTGGGCGCCTGATTACCAAAGCTTGAAACTTGAAAAGTATTCCCTTGTTCTCCAGGTGGGCGCTTGATTACCAAAATGTGCAACTCGAAAAGTATTCCCTTTTTTTTCAGGTGCGCGCTTGATTAGCAAAACTTGAAACTTGAAAAGCATTCCCTTGTTCTCCAGGTGGACGCCAGGTTAGATAAACTTGAAACTTTAAAATCATTCCCTTATTCTCTAGGTGTACTTCTGATTACCAAAACTTGAATATTAAAATGTATTCTCTTGTTCTATAGGTGGGCACCTTATTACCAAAACTTAGAAGCTGAAAAGTATTTCCGTGTTCTCCATGTGGGCTCCTGATTACCAACAGTCGCAACTTGAAAAGTATTCCCTTGTTCTCCAGGTGGACACCTGATTACCAAAATTTGAAACTTGAAAATATACCATTATTTTCCAGGTGGACTGCGGATTACAAAAACTTGAGCTTGAAAAGTATTCCTTCGGTCTCTAGGTGGACGCCTAATGAAAAAGCTTAAAACATGAAAGGTATTCCCTTTTCTCCCGGTGGGCGCCTGATTACCAAAACTTGCAACATGAAAAGTATTCCCTTGTTCTCCAGGTGGGCGCCTAATTACCAAAACTTGCAACTTGAAAGTATTCCCTTGTTCTCCTGGTGGACGCTTGATTACCAAGACTTGTCACTTGGAAAGTATTCTCTTGTTCTCCAGGTGGGCGCCTTAATACTGAAGATTGAAACTTGAAAAGCATCCTTTATTCTCCAGGTGGGTGCCTGATTAGAAAAACGTGCAACTCGAAAAGTATTTCCTTGTTCTCCATGCGCGCACCTTATTAGAGAAACTTGAAACTTGAAAAGCATTCCCTTGTTCTCCAAGTGGTCGCTTGATTGCCAAAACTTGAATCTTAAAATGTATTCCCTAGTTCTACAGGTGGGCTCCTGAGTACCAAAATGTGAAACTTGAAAAGTATTCCCTTGTTCTCCAGGTGGGCACCTGATTACCAAAACTTGAAGTTTGAAAATCATTCCCTTATTCTCTAGGTGGACGCCTGATTACCAAAACTTGAATCTTAAAATGTATTCCCTTGTTCTAGGGTGGGCGCCTGAGTACCAAAACTTGAAACTTGAAAAGTATTCCCTTGTTCTCCAGGTGGCCGCCTGATTACAAAAAATACAACTTGAAAATTATTCCCTTGTTCTCTAGGTGGGCAACTGATTACCAAAACTTGAAACTTGAAAAATATTTCCTTGTTCTCCGGGTGGGCGATTGATTACCAAAACTTGATGCTTGAAAAGTATTCCCTTGTTCTCCAGGTGGGCGCCTGTTTACCAAGGCTTGTAACATGAAAGGTATTCCCTTTTTCCACAGGTGGGCGCCTAGTTACCAAAGCTTGCAACTTGAAAAGTATTCCTTTATTCTCTAGGTGGGCGCCTGATTACCAAAACTTGCAACTTGAAAAGTATTCCCTTATTCTCAAGGTGGGCTCCTGATTACCAAGACTTGACACTTGGAAAGTATTCCCTTGTTCTCTAGGTGGGCACCTGATTACAAAAGATTGAAACTTGAATAGTCCTCCCTTTTTCTCGAGGTGGGTGCGTGATTACCAAAGCGTGCATCTCGAAAAGTATTCCCTTGTTGTCCAGATCCGCGCCTGATTACAAAAAATTTAAACTTAAAAAGCATTCCCTTGTTCTCCAGGTGGACGCTTCATTACCAAAACTTGAATCTTAAAAATTATTCCCTTGTTCCACAGGTGTGCGCCTGATTACAAAAAATTGAAACTTGAAAAGTATTCCCTTGTTCTCCCGGTGGACGCCTGATTACCTAAATTTGAAACTTTAAAAGTATTCCGTTGTTCTCCAGGACGGCTCCAGATTACCAAAACATGAAACTTGAAAATTATTCCCTTGTTCTCCAGGTAGGCACCTGATTACCAAAACTTTCCACTTGAAAGGTATATTCTTTTTCTACATGTAAACGGCTAATTACAAAAACTTGCAACATGAAAATTATTCTCTTGTTCTCCAGGTGGGTGCCTAATTACCAAAACATACAAATAGAAAGGTATTCTCTTGTTCTCTAGGTGGGCGCCTGATTACAAAAACGTGCAACTCGCAAAGTATTTCCTTGTTCTCCAGGTGCGCGCCTGATTAGCAAAACTTGAAACTTGAAAAGCATTCCCATGTTCTCTAGGTGGACGCCTGATTACCAACACTTGAATCTTTAAATGTATTCCTTTGTTCTACAGGTAGGCGCCTGAGTACCAAAACTTGAAACTTGAAAAGTATTCCCTTGTTCTTAAGGTGGGCGCCTGATTACCACAATTTTAAACTTGAAAAGCGTTCCCTTATTCTCTAGGTGGACGCTTGATTACCAAAATATGAATCTTAAATTGTATTCCCGTGTTCTACAGGTGGGCACCTGATTACAAAACTTGCAACTTGAAAAGTATTTTCGTGTTCTTCAGGTGCACGCCTGATTACCAAACCTCGCAACTTGAAAAGTATCCCCTTGTCCTCCTGGTGGCCACCTCATTACAAAAATTTGAAACTTGAAATATTCCCTTGTTATCCAGGTGGACGCGTGATTACAAAAACTTGAAGCTTGAATAGTATTACCTTTTTCTACAGGTGGGCGCTTGAGTACCAATACTTGAAACTTGAATAGTATTCCCTTGTTCTCCAGGTTGGCGCCTGATTACCAAGACTTGACACTTGGAAAGTATTCCCTTGTTCTCCAGGTTGGCGCCTGATTACCAAGACTTGACACTTGGAAAGTATTCCTTTTTTTTGAAGGTGGGCGCCCGATACCAAAACTTGAAACTTGAAAAGTACTCCCTTGTTCTCTAGGTGGGCACCTGATTACCAAAACGTGGAACTCAAAAAGTATGACCTTGTTCTCCAGGTGCGCGCCTGATAAGCGAAACTTGAAACTTTAAAAGCATTCCTTTGTTCTCCAAGTGACACCTGATTTCCAAAACTTGAATCTTTAAATATATTCCCTTATTCTACAGGTGGGCACCTGAGTACCAAAACTCGAAAAGTATTCTCTAGGTGGAAGGTGGACGCCTGATTACCAAAACATGAAACTCTAAAATCATTCCCTTATTTTCTAGGTGGACGCTTCATTACCAAAACTTGAATCTTAAAATGTATTCCCTTGTTCTACAGGTGGGCACCTGATTACCAAAACTTGAATCTTAAAATGTATTCCCTTGTTCTACAGGTGGGCACTTGATTACCAAAACTTGCAGCTTGAAAAGAATATTCATGTTTTCTAGGTGGGCGCCTGATTACCAAAACTCGCAACTTGAAAAGTATTCCCTTGTTCTCCAGGTGGGCACCTGATTACCAAAACTTGAAACTTAAAAATATTCCCTTGTTCTCCAGCTGGGTGGATGTTTACCAAAACTTGAAGCTTGAAAAGTATTCCCTTGTTCTTCAGGTGGTCGCCTGATTACAAAATCTTGAAACTTGAAAGGTATTCCCTTTTTTACAGGATGGAGCCTATTTACCAAAACTTGAAACTTGAAAATTATTCCCTTATTCACTAGGTTGGCGCCTGATTACCCAAACTTGCAACTTGATAAGTATTCCTTTGTTGTCAAGGTGGGCGCTTGATTACCAAGACTTGACACTTGGAAAGTATTCCGTTGTTCTCTAGGTGGGCGCCTGATGACCAAAGATTGAAACTTGAAAAGTATTCCCTTGTTCCTTGGTGGGCGCCTGTTACCAAAATGTGCAACTCGAAAAGTATTCCCTTGTTCTCTAGGTGGGAGCCTAATTACCAAATCTTCAAACTTGAAAAGCATTCCCTTGTTCTCCAGGTGGACGCTTGATTACAAAAACTTGAATCTTAAAATGTATTCCCTTGTTCCACAGGTAGGCGCCTGAGTACCAAAACATGAAGTTTCAAAAGTATTTCCTTGTTCTCCTGGTGGGAGCCTAATTATAAAAGGCTGAAACTTGAAAGGTATTCCCTTTTTCTACAGGTGGGTGCCTAATTACCAAACTTTGTAACTTGAAAAGTATTTCCTTGTTCTTCAGGTGGGTGCCTGATTACCAAAATTTGCAACTTGAAAAGTATTCCCTTGTTCTCTAGGTGGGCGCCTGATTACCAAAATGTGCAACTCAAAATGTATTTATTCGTTCTTTAGGTGCGCGCCTGATTACCAAAACTTGAAACTTGAAAAGCATTCCCTTGTTCTCTAGATGGATGCTTGATTACCAAAACTTAAATCTTAAAATGTATTCCCTTGTTCCGTAGGTGGACGCTTGACTACCCAAACTTGAAGCTTGAAAAGTATTACCTTGTTCTCCAGGTGGGCACCTGATTACCAAAGCTTGAAACTTAAAAGGTATTCCCTTTTTCTATAGGTGGGTGCCTAATTACCAAAATTCGCAACTTGAAAAGTATTCCCTTTTTCTCCATGTGGGCACCTGATAACCAAAACTTGAAGCTTGAAATGTATTCCCTTGTTCTTTAGGTGGGCGCCTGATTACCAAAGCTAAAAACTAGAAAGGTATTCCATTTTTCTACAGGTGGGCGCCTACTTGCAAAAACTTGCAACTTGAAAAGTATTCCCTTATTCTCCAGGCGGGCGCCTGATTACCAAAACTTACAACTTTAAAATTATTCCCTTGTTCTAAAGGTGGGCGCTTGATTAACAAGACTTGCCACTAGGAAAGTATTTCCTTGTTCTCTAGGTGGACGCATGATTACCAAAGCTTGAATCTTGAAATTATTCGCTTGTTCTCAAGGTGGGTGCGTGATTCCCAAAACGTGCAACTCAAAAAGTATTCCCTTGTTCTCCAGGTGCGCGCCTGATTACAAAAAGGTGAAACTTTAAAAGTATCCCCTTGTTCTCCAAGTCCGTGCCTGATTACCGAAACTTGAATCTTAAAATGTATTCCCTTTTTCTACAGGTCGGCGCCTGAATACCAAAACTTGAAACTTGAAATGTATTCCCTTGTTCTCCAGGTGGGCGCTTGATTAGCAAAACTTGAAACTTGAAAAGTATTCCCTTGTTCTCCCGGTGGACGCCTGATTATCTAATCTTGAAACTTGAAAAGTATTCCGTTGTTCTTCAGGATGACTCCAGATTACCAAAACATGAAACTTGAAAAGTATTCCCTTGTTCACCAGGTAGGCACCTGATTACCAAAATATTCCACTTGAAGGGTATTTTCTTTTTCTACAGGTAAACGGCTAATTAAAAAAACTTGCAACATGAAAATTATTCTCTTGTTCTCAAGGTGGGTGCCTAATTACCAAAACTTGCAAATTGAAAGGTATTCTCTTGATCTCCAGGTAGGGGCCTGATTACAAAAACCTGCAACTCGCAAAGTATTTCCTTGTTCTCCAGGTGCGTGCCTGATTAGCAAAACTTGAAACATGAAAGCATTACCTTGTTCTCCAGGTGGACGCCTAATTACCAAAACTTGAATCTTTAAATGTATTCCCCTGTTCTACATGTAGGTGCCTGAGTACCAAAACTTGAAACTTGAAAAGTATTCCCTTGCTCTTAAGGTGGGCGCCTGATTACCAAAATTTGATATTTGAAAAGCGTTCCCTTATTCTCTAGATGGACGCCTGATTACCAAAATATGAATCTTAAATTGAATTCCCGTGTTCTACAGGTGGACACTTGATTACCAAAACTTGCAATCTGTAAAGTATTTTCGTGTTCTTCAGGTGCACACCTGATTACCAAACCTCGCAACTTGAAAAGTATCCCATTATTCTCCAGGCGGGAAGCCGATTACCAAGACTTGAAACTTGAAAAAATATTCCCTTGTTTCCAGGTGGACGCGTGATTACAAAAACTTGAAGATTGAATAGTATTCCCTTTTTCTATTGGTGGGCGCCTGAGTACCAAAACTTGAAACATGAATAGTATTCCCTTGTTCTCTAGGTTGGCGCCTGATTACCAAGACTTGACACTTGGAAAGTATTCCCTTGTTCTCCAGGTTGGCGCCTGATTACCAAGACTTGACACTTGGAATGTATTCCCTTGTTCTCAAGGTGGGCGCCCGATTACCAAAGCTTGAAACTTGAAATGTACTCCCTTGTTCTCTAGGTGGGCGCCTGATTACTAATACGTGGAACTCGAAAAAGTATGACCTTGTTCTCTAGGTGCGCACTTGATAAACGAAACTTGAAACATTAAAAGCATTCATTTGTTCTCCAGGTGACACCTGATTTCCAAAACTTGAATCTTAAAATATATTCCCTTATTCTACAGGTGGGCACATGAGTACCAATACTTGAAGAGTATTCCCTTGTTCTCCAGGTCGACGCCTGATTACCAAAACGTTAAACTTGAAAATCATTCCCTTATTCTCTAGGTGGACGCTTCATTACCAAAACTTGAATCTTAAAATGTATTCCCTTGTTCTAGAGGTGGGCACGTGATTACCAAAACTTGAATCATAAAATGTATTCCCTTGATCTACAGGTGGGCACTTGATTACCAAAACTTGCAACTTGAAAAGTATTTTTCATGTTTTCTAGGTCGGCGCATGATTACCAAAAATCGCAACTTGAAAAGTATTCCCTTGTTCTCCAGGTGGGCACCTGATTATCAAAACTTGAAACTTGAAAAATATTCCCTTGTTCTCCAGCTGGGTGCATGATTACCAAAACTTGAAGCTTGAAAAGTATTCCCTTGTTCTTCAGGTGGTCCCCTGATTACAAAATCTTGAAACTTGAAAGGTATTCCCTTTTTTACAGGTTGGAGCCTATGTACCAAAACTTGCAACATGAAAAGTATTTCCTTATTCACCAGATGGCCGCCTGAATACCCAAACTTGCAACTTGAAAAGTATTCCCTTGTTGTCAAGGTGGGCGCTTGATTACCAAGACTTGACACTTGGAAAGTATTCCCTTGTTCTCAAGGTGGGCGCCTGATGACCAACGATTGAAACTTGAAAAGTATTCCCTTGTTCCCTGGTGAGCGCCTGATTACCAAAATGTGCAACTCGAAAAGTATTTCCTTGTTCTCCAGGTGGGCGCCCGATTACCAAATCTTCAAACTTGAAAAGCATTCCCTTGTTCTCCAGGTGGCCACTTGATTACAAAAACTTGAATTTTAAAGTGTATCCCCTTGTTCCACAGGTAAGCGCCTGAGTACCAAAACTTGAAGATTGAAAAGTATTTCCTTGTTCTCCGTGTGGGAGCCTAATTATGAAAGGTTGAAACTTGTAAGGTATTCCCTTTTTCAGCAGGTGGGTGCCTAGTTACCAAATTTTGCAACTTGAAAAGTATTCCCTTGTTCTCCAGGTGGGCGCCTGATTAGCAAAACTTGCAACTTGAAAAGCATTCCCTTGTTCTCTAGGTGGGCGCCTGATTACCAAAATGTGCAATTCGAAATGTATTTATCCGTTCTTCAGGTGCGCGCCTGATTACCAATACTTGAAACTTGAAAAGCATTCCATTGTTCTCTAGGTGGACGCTTGATTATCAAAACTTAAATCTTAAAATGTATTCCCTTGTTCCACAGGTGGACGCTTGACTACCCAAACTTGAAGCTTGAAAAGTATTACCTTGTTCTCCAGGTGGGCACCTGATTACCAATGCTTGAAAATTAAAAGGTATTCCCTTTTTCTACAGGTGGGTGCCTAATTACCAAAATTCGCAACTTGAAGCGTATTCCCTTTTTCTCCATGTGGGCACCTGATAACCAAAACTTGAAGCTTAAAAAGTATTCTCTTGTTCTTTAGGTGGGCGCCAGATTACCAAAAGAAAAAACTTGAAAGGTATTCCCTTTTTCTACTGGTGGGCGCCTACTTGCAAAAACTTGCAACTTGAAAAGTATTCCCTTATTCTCCAGGTGGGCGCCTGATTACCAAAACTTGCAACTTGAAAAGTATTCCCTTGTTCTCTAGGTGGGCGCCTGATTACAAAAACATGGAACTCAAAAAGTATGACCTTGTTCTCCAAGTGCGCACCTAATAAGCGAAACTTGAAACATTAAAAGCATTCCTTTTGTTCTCAAGGTGACACCTGATTTCCAAAACTTGAATCTTAAAATACATTCCCTTATTATACAGGTGGGCACCTGAGTACCAAAACTTGAAAAATATTCCCTTGTTCTCCAGGTGGACGCCTGATTACCAAAACGTTAAACTTGAAAATAATTCCCTTATTCTCTAGGTGGACGCTTCATTACCAAAACTTGAATCTTAAAATGTATTCCCTTGTTCTAGAGGTGGGCACGTGATTACCAAAACTTAAATCTTAAAATGTATTCCCTTGTTCTACATGTGGGCACTTGATTACCAAAACTTGCAACTTGAAAAGTATTTTCATGTTTTTTAGGTGGGCGCATGATTACCAAAACTTGCAACTTGAAAAGTATTCCCTTGTTCTCCAGGTGGGCACCTGATTACCAAAACTTGAAACTTGAAAAATATTCCCTTGTTCTTCAGCTGGGTGCATGATTACCAAAACTTGAAGCTTGAAAAGTATTCCCTTGTTCTTCAGGTGGTCGCCTGATAACAAAATCTTGAAACTTGAAAGGTATACCCTTTTTTTACAGATTGGAGCCTATGTACCAAAATTTGCAACTTGAAAAGTATTTCCTTATTCACCCGGTGGGCGCCTGATTTCCCAAAATTGCAACTTGAAAAGTATTCCCTTGTTGTCAAGGTGGGCGCTTGATTACCAAGACTTGACACATGGAAAGTATTCCCTTGTTCCCTGGTGGGCGCCTGATTACCATAATGTGCAACATGAAAAGTATTTCCTTGTTTTCCAGGTGGGCGCCTGATTACCAAATCTTCAAACTTGAAAAGCATTCCCTTGTTCTACAGGTGGACGCTTGATTACAAAAACTTGAATCATAAAATGTATCCCATTGTTCCGCAGGTAGGCGCCTGAGTACCAAAACTTGAAGATTGAAAAGTATTCCCTTGTTCTTAAGGTGGGCGCCTGATTACCAAATCTTCAAACTTGAAAAGCATTCCCTTGTTCTACAGGTGGACGCTTGATTACAAAAACTTGAATCATAAAATGTATCCCATTGTTCCGCAGGTAGGCGCCTGAGTACCAAAACTTGAAGATTGAAAAGTATTTCCTTGTTCTCCATGTGGGAGCCTACTTATGAAAGGTACAAACTTGTAAGGTATTCCCTTTTTGTACAGGTGGGTGCCTAGTTACCAAAATTTGCAACTTGAAAAGTATTCCCTTGTTCTCCAGGCTGGCTCCTGATTACCAAAACTTGCAACTTGAAAAGCATTCCCTTGTTCTCTAGGTGGGCGCCTGATTACCAAAATGTGAAATTCGAAATGTATTTATCCGTTCTTCAGGTGCGCGCCTGATTACCAAAACTTGAAACTTGGAAAGCATTCCATTGTTCTCTAGGTGGACGCGTGATTATCAAAACTTAAATCTTAAAATGTATTCCCTTGTTCCACAAGTGGACGCTTGACTACCCAAACTTGAAGATTGAAAAGTATTACCTTGTTCTCCAGGTGGGCGCCTGATTAGCAATGCTTGAAACTTAAAAGGTATTCCCTTTTTCTACATGTGGGTGCCTGATTACCAAAACTTGCAACTTGAATAGCATTCCCTTGTTCTATAGGTGGCGCCTGATTACCAAAATGTGCAATTCGAAATGTATTTATCCGTTCTTCAGGTGCGCGCCTGATTACCAAAACTTGAAACTTGAAAAGCATTCCATTGTTCTCTAGGTGAACGCTTGATTATCAAAACTTAAATCTTTAAATGTATTCCCTTTTTCCACAGGTGGACGCTTGACTACCCAAACTTGAAGCTTGAAAAGTATTACCTTGTTCTCCAGGTGGGCGCCTGATTACCAATGCTTGAAACTTAAAAGGTATTCCCTTTTTCTACAGGTGGGTACCAACTTACCAAAATTCTCAACTTGAAACGTATTCCCTTTTTCTCCATGTGGGCACCTGATAACCAAAACTTGAAGCTTAAAAAGTATTCTCTTGTTCTTTAGGTGGGCGCCTGATTACCAAAAGAAAAAACTTGAAAGGTACCCTTTTTCTACAGGTGGGCGCCTACTTGCAAAAACTTGCAACTTGAAAAGTATTCCCTTATTCTCCAAGTGGGCGCCTGATTACCAAAACTTGCAACTTGAAAAGTATTCCCTTGTTCTCTAGGTGGGCGCCTAATTGCAAAAATGTGGTACTCAAAAAGTATGTCCTTGTTCTCCAAGTGCGCACCTGATAAGCGAAATTTGAAACATTAAAAGCATTCCTTTGTTCTCCAGGTGACACCTGATTTCCAAAACTTGAATCTTAAAATACATTCCCTTATTCTACGGGTGGGCACCTGAGTACTAAAACTTGAAAAGTATTCCCTTGTTCTCCAGGTGGACGCCTGATTACCAACACGTTTAACTTGAAAATAATTCCCTTATTCTCTAGGTGGACGCTTCATTACCAAAACTTGAATCTTAAAATGTATTCCATTGTTCTAGAGGTGGGCACGTGATTACGAAAACTTAAATCTTAAAATGTATTCCCTTGTTCTACAGTGGGCACTTGATTACCAAAACTTGCAACTTAAAAAGTATTTTCATGTTTTCTAGGTGGGCGCATGATTACCAAAACTCGCAACTTGAAAAGTATTCCCTTGTTCTCCAGGTGGCACCTGATTACCAAAACTTGAAACTTGAAAAATATTCCCTTGTTCTTCAGCTGGGTGCATGATTACCAAAACTTGAAGCTTGAAAAGTAACCCCTTGTTCTTCAGGTGGTCGCCTGATAACAAAATCTTGAAACTTGAATGGTATTCCCTTTTTTTACAGGTTGGAGCCTATGTACCAAAACTTGCAACTTGAAAAGTATTTCCTTATTCACCAGGTGGACGCCTGATTTCCCAAACTTGCAACTTGAACAGTATTCCCTTGTTGTCAAGGTGGGCGCTTGATTACAAAGACATGACACTTTGAAAGTATTCCCTTGTTCCCTGGTGGGCGCCTGATTACCAAAATGTGCGTCTCGAAAAGTATTTCCTTGTTCTCCAGGTGGGCGCCTAGTTACCAAATCTTCAAACTTGAAATTCATTCCATTGTTCTCCAGGTGGACGGTTGATTACAAAAACTTGAATCTAAAAATGTATCCCCTTGTTCCACAGGTAGGTGCCTGAGTACCAAAACTTGAAGATTGAAAAGTATTTCCTTGTTATCCTGGTGGGAGCCTAATTATAAAAGGTTGAAACTTGTAAGATATTCCCTTTTTTCTACTGGTGGGTGCCTAGTTACCAAAATTTGCAACTTGAAAAGTATTCCCTTGTTCTCCAGGTGGGCGCCTGATTACCAAAACTTGCAACTTGAAAAGTATTCCCTTGTTCTCTAGGTGGGCGCCTGATTACCAAAATGTGCAATTCGAAATGTATTTATCCGTTCTTCAGGTGCGCGCCTGATTACCAAGACATGAAACTTGAAAAGCTTTCCATTGTTCTCTAGGTGGACACTTGATTATCAAAATTTAAATCTTAAAATGTATTCCCTTGTTCCACAGGTGGACGCTTGACTACCCAAACATGAAGCTTGAAAAGTATTACCTTGTTCTCCAGGTGGGCGCCTAATTACCAAAGCTTAAAATTTAAAAGGTATTCCCTTTTTTAATAGGTGGGTGCCTAATTACCAAAATTCGCAACTTGAAACATATTCCCTTTTTCTCCATGTGGGAACCTGATAACCAAAACTTGAAGTTTACATAGTATTCCCTTGTTCTTTAGGTGGGCGCCTAATTACCAAAAGAAAAAACATGAAAGGTATTCCCTTTTTCTACAGGTGGGCGCTACAAAAACTTGCAACTTGAAAAGTATTCCCTTATTCTCCAGGTGGGCGCCTGATTACCAAAACTTGCAACATGAAAAGTATTCCCTTGTTCTCAAGGTGGGCGCCTGATTACCAAAACATGAAACTTGAAAAGAATTTACTTATTCTCCAATTGGGCACCTGATTACCAAAACTTGCAACTTGAAAATTATTTCCTTGTTCTCCAGGTGGGTGCCTGATTACCAAAAAATTAAACTTGAAAAGTATTCCCTTATTCTCCAAGTGGGCATCTTATTAGCAAATTTCTAAACTTCAAAAATATTCCCTTGTTCTCCAGGTGGGCGCCTGATTACCAAAACTTGAAGCTTGAAATGTATTCCCTTGTTCTCAAAGTAGGCACTTGATTTCCAAAGCTTGAAAATTGAAAAGTGTTCCCTTTTTCTCATGGTGGGCGCCTGATTATCAAAGCATGAAACTTGAAATTTATTCCCTTGTTCTACAGGTGGACACTTGAATACCAAAACTTGCAACTTGAAAAGTATTCCCCTGTTCTGTAGGTGGTACCTGATTAACAAAACTTGACACTTGGAATGCTTTTCCTTGTTCTCTAGGTGGGCGCCAGTTTACCAAAGCTTGAAACTTGAATATTATTTCCTTGTTCTATAGGTAGACGCCTGATTACATATACTTGAATCTGAAAATGCATTCCCTTGTTCTACAGGTGGGAGCCTGAGTACCAAAACTTGAAACTTGAAAAGTATTCACTTGTTCTCCTAGTGGGTGCCTGGTTACCAAAACTTGAATCTTAAAATTCATTCCATTGTACTACAGGTGGGCACCTCATTACCAAAACTTGCAACTTGAAAAGTATTTTCATGTTCTCCAGGTGGGCACCTGATTACCGAAACACGCAACTTGAAAAGTATTCCCTTGTTCTCCAGGTGGGCATTTGATTATCAAAACTTGAAACTTGAAAAATATTCCTTTGTTCTTTAGGCGGGTGCCTGATTACAAAAACTTGGAGCTTGAAAAGCATTCCCTTGTTCTCCAAGTGTGCGCCTGATTACCAAAGCTTCAAACTTGAAAGGTATTCCCTTTTTCTATAGGTGGGCACCTAATTACAGAAACTTGTAACTTGAAAAGTATTCCCTTGTTCTCCAGGTGGGCGCCTGATTACCAAAACTTGAAATTTGAAAAGTATTCCCTTGTTCTCAGGGAGGGCGTCTGATTACCAAGACTTGACACTTGGAAAGTATTCCTTTGTGCTCTAGGTGGGTGCCAGATTACCAAATCTTGAAATTTGAAAAGTATTCCTTTATTTTTCAGGTGGCCGCCTGATTTTCAAAACGTGCAACTCGAAAAGTATTCCCTTGTTCTCCAGGTGCGCACATGAATACAAGCCATTATCAGACATTATTGAAAACAGTTCTTTTAACTTAAATAAATTATCATTCCAGCTCCCCCTTGAGGTTAAGAATAAAATCTGTAGCACTTACATCAAGCAAATTCAACACATCGAAGATAATTATAACTGGGGTAAAAGCTCAAATGGGACCTTCACCATCAAATCCACTTATGAAATGATACAAGTTAAAGAACAGGGGGTTACACAAGACTACAAATGCTTATGGAAAATCAACACTCTCAATAAAAAAAATTCTTTCTCTGGACAACTATTCACAATAAACTCCCCATAGCACAAATTCTCCGCAACGGGAATATCATCAACTCTCGAAACTGTCACATTTGTAGCACTAAGGGGGAAGATATAATGCATATGTTTTTTAGATGCAAGCACTCCAAAATTATCTGGACCCAAGCGGGTTTTAATCCCCTACCCTCAGAACCACCAGACAGTTACACATTGCACAACTGGCTAAAAACTCAAAGTAGCTCGAATACAAAATTCAATGAATATCTTGTCTAGTCTGATATTCTGTCTTTTGTCCTCTGGCACATCTGGCTGCACAGAAATGAGACGATATTCAAAAACAATAGCAAACCTCTCCTATTAAAAATACCATTAACAAATCCATGGAATATAAACTACTAGCCATAAAAAAGTCTACCCTTCACATCTGGAGATATCATTTTCATCAAGTGGAACCCACCAGCACAATACAACTATAAAATGAATGTAGATGGATCATGCTGTGGCAATTCGGGTAAAAGCGGAATAGGGGGAATCATCAAAAGAGACAACAGGGAATGTGTTTTGGGTTACAACATGGGCATTTCACATGCAACCAATATTTACATGGAAACATTAGTACTAATGCATGGCTTGAAATTAGCTATAGAAAATAACTACCTACCCCTCACTATTGAAACAGATTATAAGGAGCTAATTAATTTAATTCATAATAAGGATTGTGCCTTTAATCTGATTGATGACTGCAGATACCTATTGAGTAGAGCAGGTAACCCGCCACTACATCACGTCTTCATAGAGGCAAACCAGGCGGCTGATTCAATGGCGAAGAGTGGAAGCAGATTAACAACTTTTGAAAGCTTAACAACTTATCATATTCCTACTACTTTTGTTATTTCAATTTTGGAAAGGGACAAGTTAGGAACTACGTGTCCTAGAACAGTTCCTATTTGTAATGTACTATGTAATGACTCTTAGTATGTGTTTTTTAATATATGTCTTAATTACCCAAAAAAAGAGTAAAGATTAGAATTCAAAGGTCACTTATTTGGATTAGAGGTAAAGTATTAAATAGCTTAAAGTTAATTTAAATATCTGTAGAGTAGTACGCAATATGGTTAAGTCAAATGACAAGCTAAAAATAAACCCTCGTCTCAATGGTAATGCGAGCAAATCTAAATAATATTCAAAAATATGATTGATAAATTTCAACAATACCTAATTTGACCAATAAAATCAAAATGAATAAATTAAAGTTTCAGGACAAACAAAATATATATCACTCTTTATAATGTTAACATTTTACCATTAAAAATTATACCAAAAGGTCAGATATAAACAGAGTGAGGATATATATGCTTTAATTTGATAGTTAAAATGAAATAAAGTAATTAAAGAGTACTTAAAAGTATTATTGATAGAATTAGACTATTTAAGAATAGTTATCAATTAAGTTTCAGGAGTAAGAAAAATACGTTTCCATCTAGAAATAGAATGAGGATACCTAAAGAAAAATATGTTTCTATCTATAAGTAAAGTGAGGATATCTAAGCTTTGTTTTGATCTTAAAATGAAGTAAAGTAACAAAAAATACTTAAAGATTAGATCACAATGTAACAATTCTAAGTACGAATAATGCAATAATGATAAACAATAAACGAAAAGTAGGAAGAAATAAAAAAAGATAGGTTGTAAAAATATAAAAAGATAAGTCTTATTTATATTTAGATGAGAAAAGCACATACAATGGACAATATCACGTAATTGAAATCTCAATTGATCAGTGAAAAAAATATCAAATGATGAAACATTTTCAAGCAAAAAAGTAAATATTAAATAAAATATAGAAATTTAAAAATTTAGAAATCAAATTCAAATTTCATGCTGCAAATGAAAGAGAAGGAAATTTTAATTCTTATTACATATATTATACAACAATAAATATTTAAATAATTGTAGAAATTTTAACTTGATAATAAAGGCATTTAAATTTGTAATTTCGTATTGAATATTAATTGTCTAAACTATAGGTGAAACTCTAAATGAGAATAACTAATTAAATCATCGTATAGAAATTGTACAAAGTGGGGGATAAAGATAATGTGTGGATATTTTTAAATTGAATTAATTTAAACATAAATAAAGTAAGTTTAAAAGTAACAATAATACATTTAGACAAATCGAATAAATGCTTCAAGCCAAAAAAAGTAGGAGTAAGAAAAATATATATCTATATTACATTACAAAAGAGAAATTGACAAAAAAATAAGTCAAGTAACAAGCTAAAGAAATTTTATATAGCAAATAAATAATATTAAATATAGTAGATTATGTAATACAGAAAAATAAAGAACTGAAAAGTTATTGGATAACTATATGAATCTTTTTTCTAATTTCTTAAGATTCTTACGCATTGTTTGGATGATTGTTTTCGGTTTTATTGTATTGTATTGTTATTTCAGATATAATATTATTTTGTTTTTTAATATAAAATTAATTGTATCATATTGTAAAATTCATTGTTCCGGAATAATAAATATTCTATTTTATCAAACAATCAAATCGGTATGGTGGGATTGTTCTGTATTTTTCTTTCCAATTATGCTCAAATTTATTATTCTATATTTTAATTTTACCCTTTACCCTATTATTTATATTATATTCACCAAATTAATAAGTACTTTGTCCCCATCTTCTTTCTATCGTGCAACTAGTTAACGAAGTATCGTCTTTTTCCAACAAAATTGTTACAGGTTTCATCTCTTTTCTTCCTTTTGGTATCAAACTTCCTCTACCTAGCAATAAAATACTTATTAAACTCGGTTCAGTTGCTACTGAAACAAATCAGCAACAAAATACTTTTTATCAGATAAGCACAAATCTTTAAACAGGCAACACACAATTAATAGAAAAAAAATTACCCTTTGGAATTTTTTTGATGTTGTTTGTTTAGTTTTATCCTTAGTGTATCCTTCCTTTTTTATTTCCCCAATTCAATTCCTCATTCTCGTTTTTGCTATTCATGTGCTCTATTACTTGCTATTAAGTGGTCAGTTTTTTTGGCCAATTCAATTGCTTTTTCTTTCAGCAGTTTTTGTTATGGAATTAAAGCATGACATGGGATTTGGGATCATCTTTGTAAATGAGTTATAAAGTGAAAATAGCTTCTCTGGTTTTTTTGAAGACATGTAGTTTAGTTTTCTGCAGTGCAATTAGTCATCTTTTTTAACTAATTCCACCGTTGCTATTGTGTGTCATGTGTTTTTTGCTCATTTTTGTCATGTACCATAATTGTTGGGTTTAGTTGGATACTTTGTTGGCTTTTAATTTTGGTTTACTGGAATATTTGGGGGTAGGGAGTCAAAGAGGATGCTGATTTTGATTCAATTTGTTAAATTGTTTCAATATTTTTTTTGGTTATTTCATCTATGATATTGGTTGATATATCTAACTTAATTTTTTTATAGATGGGTGATCGGGATAATTAAAATAATAGACAGATATTGGAACAAGTAAGTTGTTTAGCTACATATGCTGCTTGCTTAGTAACTATTTGGTTTTGGACTTATGTACGTGAAATTGTAATTGACCGACGTACGATTACATGATATACGACTGGAAAGTGAACAAGTTAGACATGAATTATTGAATCATTTATTATCAACTGAATTTTGTCGTAATATTATAAGAATGACCCCTTTACCGATCTATGTGAGATGTTAGTTAGAGAGGGTGATCTTAGACCAACACTTCAAGCTACCGTTAAAGAGCAAGTTGCAAAAATACTTTACCTGTTAGCACATAATATGACGAATCGCGAGTTAGCTTTTACCTTTCAACGATATGGAAAGTCAATTAGTCGTCATTTTCATATTGTCCTACGAGCGATCCTGGGGTTATATGAAAAATTTATTAAATAACCTGATGGCTCTCAAATTCCTTCAGAAATTTTCAGTAGCTCAAGATTCTATAAATATTTTAAGGTGACCATAAATATAATTTTATTTAACTTTTAGCTAAATTCAAGGGTGATTGCATATAATTTAATATAATAATATCAGGATTGTATTGGTACAATTGATGGAACACATATATGTGTTAAAGTTTCACAACGTGAAGCACCCAAATACCGTGAAAGAAAAGATTATCCAACACAAAATGTATTGGCTACATGCACATTTGATTTAAAATTCACATATGTATTATCTGGTTGGGAAGGGACGACATCTAATTCAATAATCATGAAAGAAGCGTTAAATAGACAAGACCCGTTAAAACTTCCAGAAGATAAATATTTCATATATTTATATAGGGAAAGTTAGATGTGATGAATAAATAATTTAAGCTTTTACTTTTTATCTTTAGGAAAATACTACCTAGTTGATGTCGGATTGATGTTGAGAAGTGGACTTATTACGTCTTATTGTGGGGAGCGATATCACTTGAAAGAGGATTCAACAAATCCATCTCGAAATCCTCGTAAATTATTTAATCTGCGACACGCATCTTTGCGTAATTCTATTGAACGAGATTTTGAGTTCTTAAAAAAAGATTTCTTATAATTTGTAGTTAACCCGAGCCATCATATGGTGTTGACACCAAAAGCTTATTATTTTTGTATGTTGTATTTTGCACAACTACTTAAAAGGTGCAGATCCAAATGATGAGTTGCTTGCTCAAGTTGATGTGGAGCTTATGAACGATAATGATATGCATGAAGAACCACCAAATCTTAGGGAAAGTAATGAGGAGTTTAGAAGGGGGAAATTTATTAGAGATGGCATAGCAGCTGACATGTGAGCTAATTACAAAATTTAATCTTCTAGAAGAGAAAAAATCGACGAATTTTTTCATGTTTAGTTATTTGATATCGTTTGAAAGTAATTTTGGCTATTATTTGAATATAATATATTATGTACTATGCATTTATTTTATTTTATAACTCTTATAAATATTATATCTGATAAATTTTTCATTAAATCTTATGAATATTTCTTAGCTATGTAGTTATCAATATGCCGAAAAGGAGAAAGGCATCCTCAAACCACACAATCTTTCACATAACACTTTTGCTTGTATTTTGTCAAATTCTATGGATGATGCCTTAATTGATGCATTATATCATGAGCACACACTTAGAAACAGGGTTGGTGGAACTTTTACTGCACACGCAATTGACAATACAGTGAAAAAGATGCAATAAAAATTTTCAGATAAAGTTTTTACCAAGAAGAGAGTTCATAATCGAATGAGAAATATTAAAATAAAATTTAGCAAGTGTTATGACATGTGACAACCCAAAGGGGTCATCACATATTTTTTTATACATTGTGTATCTCCGAGACCTTAAAAACCTCATTTAGGATTGCCTCAATTTACGTGCGTAGTCCTGGCGCGTAGCCGGAAAGCTTAAATATGAATTCTATGAGAAAACGATAAATTTTTGTATTAAAATGATTAAATTTGACATCAGTCAACATTTTAGGTAAACGGATCCGGACCCTTAATTTGACGGTCGCGAAGGGTCCGTAAGAAATATGGGACTTGCGCGTACACCTAGAATCGAATTTTGAGGTCCCAAGCCCGAGAAATGAAGTTTTGAGAAAAATTATTTTCTGGAAATAATAATGGAAATTGGAAATGAAATTTTATTAGAAGACTATGGTATCGGGCCCGTATTTCGATTTCGACGCCCGGTACAAGTTTTTATATGATTTAAGCACTTTCTGTAAAGTTTGTTTGAAAATGGACGTCGTTCGACGCGTTTCTGACTTAAAATGGAAATTTGATGTTTTATGAAAATTTGAAAGAAATCATCAGCTTTGAGGCTTGGTTAACATTTTGGCGATTTGATCGCACGGATAAGTTTGTAGGATGTTTTTGAGGTTGTCTGCATGTTTACTTTGGAGCTCCTAGAGCTCCAGAAAGTTTTGGATAGGCCACGGATTGTGTTTTTAATCTTTGGAAAATCTGGTATGCTAAGCTCTGTGATCTTCGCATTTTATAAGATCATTTTGCAATTGCGAACTCGCAAATGCGAGCTTTGCATCGCGATTACAAATTTTGTGATTTTGACCACTGATCGCAAATGCGATCTTACTATTCGCAAATATGAAAGTAGGGCGGTCGCAAATGCGAATTTTCCTTTCGCAAATGCGACAACTGGGAAAATAGGAAGGGTTCGCAAATGTGAACCCAGCTTTGCAATTCCCAAGCCTGCAGAGTCGGGGTTCGCAAGATCCCATATCTGAGGCCCAACAAATTTTATACTTAGTCGAATTTTCACCATTTTTCACCATTCTTTCGAAACCCAAACTCCTTAAATAATTTTTCAAGAACAAGTTTTATTCCAAATCATTTGTAAGTCAATTGTTTACGCATTTCTTTCAATCTTTAACATCATTTAACATATTTTCAACTTAAAATCAAGGATTTCCATGGGTAAAATTGGAAATTTTGGGTAGAACCTAGATTTTTCTAAAATTGGGGATTTGGTCCTCAATTTGAGGTCCGATTTCAAAAAAAATCATAGATATGGATTCATGGGGGAATGGGTAACCGGGTTTTGGTTCGAACCTCGGATTTTGACCATGTGGACCTGGAGGCATTTTTGGACTTTTTGGGCAAAACTTTAGGAAATCCATTTTTATGCATTTAAATTGATTCACTTAGCATTTGTTGATGTACTTCTGTAATTTATGACTAGATTCGAGCAGATTGGTGGTGGAATCGAGGGGTAAAGCTATAATTGAGGCTTGATTTGAGTTCAAAGCATCGAGTAAGTATTCGGTTTAACCCTAGCTTGAGATATTAGAAGTCCAGTCATATTTGCTACTTGACAGTGTTGCATACGATGTATGGGCATGGTGACGAGTATCCATATATTGGTGTCGAGCATGACCGTGGGTCTTAAATTGATAGTTTTGTTATCTTAATTGATTCTGTGAAAGCCTCAATTGTTGATCCTTGATACTAGGTATTGGTTTTAACTATGCTGAGTAGAAATCGAATAGGATTGGTTATAGCTGACTCGCCCTTGCGGAGACATTGAAATTATTGTTATTGTTTCCCTTGCCGAGAAATTGATACATTGTCTTTTTCCCTTGCCAGGATAATATTGTGTATTGTGTTGGAAGTAATGGGATCAGATGGCACGCCTACCATAAGATATTGATTAAAATGGGATCGGGTGGTACGCCTACCACAAGATATTGATGAAATGAGGCCGGGTAGTACGCTTACGACAAGATATTAATTGAAATGGGATCGAGTGGTACGCCTACCACAAGATATTAATGAAATGGGATCGGGTGGTACGTCTATCTCAAGATACTGATTTAAATGGGATTGGGTGGAGATATTGATAGAAATGGGATCGGGTGGTACGCTTACCACAGGATATTTATGAAATGGAATCGGGTGGTACGCCTACCATAATATATTGATGAAATGGTATTGGGTGGTACACCTACCACAAAATATTAATTGAAATGGGATCAGGTGGTACTCCTACCACAAGATATTGATTGAAATGGGATCAGGTGGTATGCCTACCACAAGATATTGATTGAAATGGGAGCGGGTGGTATGTCTACCACGAGTTATGATGAAATGGGAGCGGGTGGTACGCCTACCATGAGAAATTGAGAAATGGGATCGGGTTGCACGTTTGCAACGAGATGAGCATTTAAAGTGAAAGTTATTTTATCTATTCTTATTCGTGTTAGCAGCTTTATAGTTGGTTTCTCTGTCAGTTCTGAGAATTTTGTTCATTTTTTATATCCCCGGAGCATGTTTCCCCTCCCCAGTTTTACTTGTTTATTTTATGCTATTTCTTTCGCCATTTATTACATAATTGCACAGGATCATATGGAGTCTGGTCCTAGCCTCGTCATTACTTCGCCTGGGTTAGGCCAGACACTTACCAGCACATAAGGTCGGTCGTGTTGATGCTACACTCTGCACTTATGTGCAGATACCGGAGCAGCTTTTGAACAGCAGTAGTAGCCTGGAAACGAGCCTTCAGTCCAGTGAGACACCAAGGTAGCCCTGCAGGCGTCTGCAGGCCTGGCGTCTCCTCTATCTTTATTTTAGTATGTATCTCATGTATTTTGAGACAAACACTTTATACTTTCTTTTAGACATTGTATTTAGTAAATTTTAGTAGTTCGTGAGTTATGTGACACTAGATTTTGGGTAGAGGCTATGTTGAACTTCCACATTGTTATTCGATTTTCATTAATATTAAGTGTTTCACTTGTTTAGTTAAATCGATTGCTTTTATCTATTGTTAATAAATATTAAAAAGGATTATGTGGTTAAGGAATTGTAATTAATATTTGTCTTTGCCTAGCTCCCATTAGTAGGCATTATCACGATCCCCGAAGGTTGAAAAATCTGGGTCGTGACATGACACCTTTTAAAATGGGATGAACGAGTTTGCATGGAAATCTAACACAAATATATGAAATGCTGAATTAGAAGTATGGGATTAATTGATATAGGTACATTTATTTTTTACAGTTTTGTTCTTTCGCATAATCCACGATGATAACATTAGTTCATGTAGTATCATTACCAACTTACTCGCATCTGATAGGATATGAATTTTCCTCCATTGTTTACACTTTGTGACGCTTCCATAACTTAGTGATTCGCTTCCCAAACTGGATTGAAGAGCCAAAGGTGTAAAGAACCAAATAGTAATTGGCTTTTAGATAATATATGATGGTGTATATATAATTTTTAATATTTATATGTTACCAATTAAGGCCAATTACCACCTAGTGTTGTAGTGGATGAGACTGTCCTAAATAGGTATGGAAAAATCCTTGTTAGGTATCCAGTGTCATTTTCTGTATTATTATATTATACTTTTTTTTGTGCAGGCTAAGCTTGAAGCTGTTGAATGGAGAAACAAGCCAATTATAAATTATGATAAGCTAATTGAGCTATTGAAAATCAAAACTGTAAAAAATGGGGTGCTCGTAATAATTTGAGAAAATCAAGTGATAGTTCATTGACTATTGATGATATAGATGAACTAATTTCTATGAATGTTGCCTCTTTGGAAAATATTGAGGAACATGGACAACATGAGCAATATCAATCAATTCAGGAAGCACGTAAATCTAATGCATATTCAGAGGTACCGACTTCTAATAGAAATAAAAAAATCTGAACATGATCATCTTGAAGGCATGGGTGATATGGTGAGAAGTGGGATGAATAATTTGGCTAATCAATTAGTCGCCTTTCAACTATGCCACCTATTCCGGAGAATGAGATACGGCAAATGGTACAAATGTGGATTTAGAGCCTAGTATGCACATGAAAGCTTATATATTTCTTTGCAAACATGCAGACTTGTGCCGAAAACTAATTGAGTGTCCATTGGAAGACCGCAAATTTCTATTACTGACTTTGATGTCGTCACCTGACAATTGAGTTAGACTAAATATTTTTTGTGCTTTAGCTATTGATTAGTTTATAGATTTTGACTAGATCGATATGAATTTTATATGTCATGTTACTTAAAAATTTTATTATATTATGCACTTTAAGTTATGGATTATTTACCACATCAAAGGTTAGGAAATCAATGTTCCTTGTCTACTCTATTTTGATGAGTTAATCAAGAGAGATTGACTGTAGATAACTGAGTTAGAAATGCAGTTCGCATTATTCCACTTCATATGAATTTTCAGTTTAGAATTATAGTTTCTTTGAGATATGGAATAATATCATCTTTTTCTTTAATTTTTTCCTCATTTTCAGATTTTTATGGAGTTACTTTTTTATCTGTTGAATTGTGTGGATTGAGTCATCTAAAGGTTTACCTATTGCCAGTATTTCCTATTCTTTTTGCTTCGAGGTGTGAAGTATCTCCATTCTACAAACATTCTTCATCTTGACTTGAAGCCTGGGAATCTACTGATCAATGCTTACTGTGATTTAAAAATCTGCGACTTTGCTCATGCACGTACAAGCAATAGCAAGGGCCAGTTCATGACTGAGTATGTTGTTTCGCGCTGGTATAGGGCACCATAGCTCCTGCTCTACTATGACAACTATGGAACTTCCACTGATGTATGGTCTGTTGGTTGCATTTTTGCTGAACTCCTTGGAAGTAGTTCTGTGAGCTTCAGCTTGTCACTTTCAGGACACGGACCATGGAACGTTGTTGTGTAGATTACATTAGAGTTGTTTGTAATTTTATACTATCAAATATTTTTTGTCTTTTAATAATGTTAGGAGTTATATTGCATCAACATCCTTGAACTACAAAAAAGTAATGGTTTCTCATTTGGACGTGAAAACAAAATGGAGAATGTTATTCATATAAATACCAGTATGTTCGTACATTTGTTTATTCTATATGTATATGTTGTTTAAAATAATGAGGGTATTTTAGTAAACTTAGCAGTACAGTACAATACAGTACTGTCAAACCAAATAATAAAGATATTATTTAACAACAACAAATGATACAGTCCATTCAAATATTATATCCATCAAAAAGATACAATACAGTACAGTACAATACAATATAATATATTATAAAACGATGAGGAACAATGATCCAAACATTGTGTTAGGTGCGTGTCATTGGATATAAGAAGGTAGTTGGAGTAAAATTCAAGTAATATGATATATTGTTCAAACAAGCTAGCTCATATGACATGATTAATAGTTTTCGCGCATATCAATACTAGTTATACATATAGTGTGCATTTGCCAGCTATTTTACTGGCTATTTAAGTTAATTCTTAAATGGTTAACTTGGGTTGCAGCCGAAAGGATAAGTCAATTTTAGCCCAAACTTCGCCAAGTTTGATCAAGAGATTTTTTATTTCCTATACCATATATATAGCCTTACTACCAAAAATATGCACAATGTTATAAAATAGAAGTCTATTTAGAGTGAATGTCTAAGAGTTGTAGCTTGAAGCTAAGTCATTCCTCTTCCTATAAATAGAGGGGTCTTACCCCATTGTAAATCACCCCAAGTATTAATAAGAATACTTCTCTCTCTCCCTATTCTCTCTCTATATTGTTCTTATTCTTGCATTATTGTTCTTGTCTTTATATTATTTCATAACACGTTATCAGCACGAGACTCTACCGTCTCAAGAAGCTCTTTAAGAATATTAAGCCGCCGTCAATTTCTCCGCATCGGAGCCGCCGTCGTCTGCATCAGTGGAGAAAAGGAAGAAAACATTGAAAATATAATTGGTATACCTTAAAGGTAAGTAATTTACTTTTCCCTTTCAAATTCTTGAAATTCTACGATTTGATTGAATATACAAACAAAGTTTGATTATAACTCTAATGGAGTTTGTAAGAAATTATAACCACTGTGGTTAAATCTCTATGTCCTACCATGATTAAATTCATGTATGATGGTGGGCAAATAATTGAAAATCCGTCCCATTGAATTTGCTCCATTCCCTTTAGAGAATGTGGAAGCAGTATATGATAAGTCTGAAAGAAGACTAAAATATTACCATGAAGGTATTAATGAATGTGGACGTGGCAAAGAATTCCGTCCAATTGAATTTGCTCCATTCCCTTTAGAGAATGTGGTAGCAGTATGTGATAAGTCTGAAAGAAGACTAATTACCGTAAAGGTATCAATGGATGTGGACATGGCAATAGACGAAGTTATAATCGTCATTATTGTGATAATGAGAATAATAAAGATTCTCAAAATAATCTTTCACTTTATGAAAGTAATATTTGACATGAGATTGTGTAAAGCACATGATTATGATCCATTCCCTGAAGTGAATGTGATAATTGTAATAGAGCCCGTAAGTATGAACACGCTCTTGATGTAAATCTGTTTTATGTCTGACATTATGAAAAGAAAGTTCGTTGCCCTTGAAATTTCGGGCAAGAACTATATGACATGGGTGTTGGATGCTGAAATCCATTTTGGATACTATGGGTCTTGGAGACACCATCAAAGATAGAGAAAAAGCATCCACCCAAGAATGTGCGAAGGCCTTGATTTTCTTGCGCCATCACCTTGATGAAGGTTTGAAGATTGAATATCTCGCCGTCAAGGATCCACCTATCTTGTGGAATGGCTTAAAGAAGAGATATGACAACCTGAAGTTGGTCACTCTGCCACAAGCACGATACAATAAGAACCCAAAAGCAGATAGTTTATAAACTATATATTATCGTTGCGGTGGAAACGGGCACTGGTCAAAGGCTTGCCGTATACCATGACATTTGGTTGACCTTTATCAAGCATCTCGAAAGAGTAAACGCCCTGAAACGAATTTTGTCTCTGACGACAACTTTGACATCACCCACTTGGATGTGGCAGACTTCTTTGAGCAACCCGAGGGGAAGATAGACCACCTAACCGGTGATGGATCCGTGATGAAAGAAGATGGAGCTATTTGATTTTATTTTACTTGTTTGTATTAGTGAATGAATAAACTAATAGCCATCAGTATTAGCTCGTATTAGTTAGTTCATGACATAATGTTAGTATTAGTTCTTTAGAATGTATCAATATGCTCAAATATCAATAATATTTTTACTTTCCAGTAGAGGTAATCCACTAACCTGAAAAACTAGTCGGTTATCTCATATTTCGCATAAAAACTGCAAAACAATCGATTGTCAATGATCAACAATCGATTGTCTTTAAAACAGTGTGATCTGGAATTTTTCAAAAACGTTAAACAATCGATTGTCAATGTTTAAACAATCGATTGTCGTTAGACAGTGTAATCTGGAATTTTTCAAAAATCATCCACAATCGATTGTCTTTGTCTAACAATCGATTGTTGTTAAGACAGTGTAATCTGGAATTTTTCAAAATAGCCAACAATCGATTGTCTATGCATAACAATCGATTGTCTTGAAACAGTGAGGTCTGGAATTTTTCAAAATAGCCAACAATCGATTGTCTATGTTTAACAATCGATTGTCTTAAAACAGTGTGATCTGGAAATTTTCAAAAATTGTCAACAATCGATTGTCTATGCATAACAATCGATTGTCTTGAAACTGTGTGCTTTGGAATTTTTCAAAATAAGCCAACAATCGATTGTCTATATTTAACAATCGATTGTCTTAAGACAGTATGATCTGAAGTTTTTCAAAATAGCAAATAATCGATTGTGTGTGTTTAACAATCGATTGTTTGAAGAAAATGCTTAAACTGAAATTTTCAAACTGCAAAGTAATCAATTATGGATAACATATCTGATTTTGTTAGTCAACTGTTAACAGCAGATTTTGAAAATATTATGTGACACAAACGATTTGAAGTTGTTTATTCTCATGTTCGTATATTTCTTTTATATGTCAAACCATGGGAAGTAAATTGATTGAAGGCTCCGGAAGAGCAACTGTAACTCTGCCGAAAGGCATGACGTTTATCTTAGAGAATGCAATATTCTCCTCCAAGTCTAAGAAGAACTTGTTGAGTTTTAATGATATCAATGTTCTCCTCCAAGTTTAAAAGGAACTTGTTGAGTTTTGAGAATCCATTTTAGAGAATGCAATGTTCTCCTCCAAGTCTAAAAGGAACTTGTTGAGTTTTAAAGATATCATTCAAAATGGATATCAGATTGAGACAATAGATGAGAATAATCTTGAATTCTTCATGAAAACGATGCTGCCCATTTCGGTTTGGGTTCACGCCATTTTGCATGCAGCAATGCTAGTTCGTCGGCTGCCCACTTTGGTTTGGGTTCATGCCATTTTGCATGCAGCATTTTAGTTTGTCGGCTGCCCACTTCGGTTTGGGGACACGCCATTTTACATACAGTAATGCTAGTTCGTCTCTGACTGACGAATTGACACAAATATTCCTCGTTGCAATTGGTTTTGGGTCATGGACCCAATATATCCCATTTAAGAATTTTTGGATGCGCAGTATATGTGCCTTTAGCACCGCCATCCCGCACCAAAATGGGTCTGCAAAGAAGGTTAGGAATATATGTTGAGGTTGAATCGCCCTCCATTATTCGCTACCTCAAAACATTGACAGGAGATTTGTTCACTGCACGATTTGCAGACTGTCAATTTAATGAGACACTTTTCCCAAAATTAGGGGGAGAAGTTGGTGAAACCAAACGGGAAATTTTGTGGAAAAATGCATCATTATCTCATCTTGATCCACACACCTCTATTTGTGAGAAAGAGGCACAAAAGATTATCCATTTGCAAAGAATAGCAAATCAAATGCCTGACGCATTTATAGATTTGAAAAGGATAACAAAATCACATATCCTCGAAGTGAATGTGACAACATTTGATTCACGAATACATATTCATTATTGGAAGAATATGAACATGAAATTGGTATTGAATATACCACACTCACCCCTAGAAGGAGGTTTGAGATGATATATGGCATGAATGATCGTTGGTCACGTACCTATTGTACGCCAAAGTATTTTGGAAATATGACTATTAAAGGACAACGATAATGCAAGAAACATATCTTGCATATAAGTTTGACATGACCATAATGGTATAACTTTCTCTTTAAGAAAGATATTCACCACATGGATGTTGATGAATCTGTGGTAGTACAAAATTAATTGAGAGCTCTAGAAGAGCTAATTATTACTATGTTGGAGAAACACAATTGAGTATTGTGCTGTAGTAAGTCTCAAAGAAACTTATTCAGTTTCCAAAGTACACGCGAAAGCGATTGATTATATTGAGACTATAAATAAAGGAAGGCTTTGATATCTCCTATTACTACAACTTGTAGCGGGGTAATTTGCATATGAAAAGCTACCCGCTTTGTTCTCCAGTTTGTACTACACAAACGAAAGAATGCCACAATAAAGTGGATATCTATTGGTATAAAACCCATGTCATAATAAACCTGAAGTTTATTGATAAGTGCACATGTCATGGTGTAAATTTGAAGTTTACCAATATTGATAATTTATTCAGTTGGCATTCGTGTTAGCCATCTCATTTTAAGTATGATGTGCAAATTCACATAGGTGAATATCAAAGAACTAGAAAGTTCTTTACGAATTCTCTTGTATTACTTGTTCTCATTAATGAACTGACCAACTAAAGAGTTCGGGTTGAAGCCCCTAAATTCTGGAAATATCAAAGGTGAATATGGGCCCATTCACCTGCCATGTATACCACATATGATGCATCTATGAAATGGTTACATGCGCAATTGTTATTAACCCGCAGCCTGGCCGGTGCTTGCGAGGTAAATCGCTCAGTAATCTAACTTCGAGCATAATTTCCAGATTTTCTACTCAAGATAGTTCATCTTGATAAGTTGGTTTATATCAAAGTTGGTTTAGCAAGATAATTATTGAGTACTTCCACTTAATAGCTAAACTGTTTCTTATGAGAACAAAGTTATATATATCAGTTTGATATAAGTTGTATACGAGAGTATATTCTCCCCTCACAAGTGGTTCAAGGTCAGGAACCAAATAATTTCATCTTATTATTAATGTGCCATGTATATTGACATGATAATGCACAAAGATGATTTCCCAAAGTTGAGGAAACAAGTTAGCTTTACTAACATGAGGGGGAGACATGATAAACACTTGAGAAAAGGTTACATGGGATGAATTATCATTTGTATATGTATATCCCCGAATATCATGATATGAACCTGAAGTTCATAAAAGGGATAATTCAATTGCAACATATTGCAAAGCATGCTATACGCATTTGCTGACCCAAAGAAAGTAACTAAATGGAAGAGATTCAATTCAAGAAGAATTGATTCCATATGAAAGACATGTAGTTTTGAACCTATAGTTCAAATGCTTGAAAGTATAAAGTCAAAGGTATGTATAGTCAGTTTTCGATATCTTATTTGTCTAGCATGACATGGAAAACTTGATATGCATCTAAAGTCTATTATATGGCTTATATGACTTAACTTGAAAGATTTAAGTTGCTTGAAGCATATGCAATTCTTGGTCTTGAAGTATCACATCCCAAGTACAATTTGTGTACATATGAATCTTGCTATAACTATAAGCATGATGGCATTAAGAATGAATCTATGGAGATATTGAAGAGTTATTCCACGACATTGTATGAAGATGTTCATATCTATCAAGAATGATGATTTCAAGGTGCTGAATATTTATTTAAGTCAATATGGTTGATTTATTTATCAAATCTCTATCAAAGATCGTTTTGAAGATGATGCACAAGATTGGAATGCAAATGCTCAAGGATATAAATTGATGTACTCATTAGGGGGAGTCAATGCGCGTTGCACTCTTTTTCCCTTACAAGGTTTTTCCCACTGGGTTTTCCTTGCAAGGTTTTTAACGAGGCAACCAATAGGCGCATATTCAAACATGTGTACTCTTTTTCCTTTACTTTAATTTTTCCCATTGGGTTTTGGTTTTAAGGTTTTATGAGGCACATTATTGAATAGACATTCAAGGGGGAGTGTTATAAAATAGAAGTCTATTTAGAGTGAATGTCTAAGAGTTTTAGCTTGAAGCTAAGTCATTCCTCTTCCTATAAATAGAGGGGTCTTACCCCATTGTAAATCACCCCAAGTATTAATAAGAATACTTCTCTCTCTCCCTATTCTCTCTCTATATTGTTCTTATTCTTGCATTATTGTTCTTGTCTTTATATTATTTCATAACACACAATTTATAATTTACCCCGCCTGTCCATATTTTTTCTATATTTATTATATCAATCATTAAATACTCATTGATAGTAGTTGAATCTTCCTAATTTGTGGAGCTAAAATTTAGGAAATGTATATTCTATAAAGATTTTGTGTAAAATAATCTCAAATCATATCACAATATTTTTTCGATTTCAAAATTTCAATTTTCTGCAAAACTATGTTCTTCGTTGAAATCTTTTTTCTTCAAATTTTAATTAAATTCTATTCTTTGATATGCTAATAGTCTCTACAAATCAAAAACTCAGTTTGCCGAAATCAAAATCTCAATTTCATATTGTAGAAATAAGTTCTACAAAGCTCGGTTCGTCGTCTTTTTTTCTTTATCCAAAGTATAAAAAAACGACTAAAAAATTAGCAATACATCAGCAACGATATGCAGTCATGTCCAGAATCCCAATCATGCTACAATTTAATGGGGATTGGGATACATATGGCAGATTAAGAGATTTTCAAGTTGATGGCATTGTGCTCGATGAGGATGCAAGTTACAATATGTTGATTTCTACAACTTCATAGAAATTAATTATTGATACTTCGATATAAATTGTAGAAATCAAATACATTGTGAATGAGAATTGTCCTCCAATGGAAATTAGGAACAATATAGGTGCTAGTGTGTATATGGAGACAAAAAAGGAGAATAAAACTTAGGATCGTATCTGTTACTCATAAGTGTACGAGATTTCAATATGGAGTTGACTATTACAAATGAGAACACAAGTGTAGGTTTGTTGCTTTTAAAATTCTATAAAAGTCTGATTTTATGATAATATCTAAAAAATTCTTACATTTATCTACAAATAAACTACAAATCGGTTTTAGGATATATAAACCAATTTTGTTTTCATGCTTATCAGCAAAACTACTATATTTATACTACAATTCATGTATTAACAAAATGATTACACAATTTTCTATTCATCTACAATTTGTCTACAAAGATTCTACAAAGTTGTAATGACACTGTTTATCTTTATTTTAATGCGGGTTCGATTGGGACAATATAGTTACTTGATATACCAGCCTCTCCCATCATAGAGAAATATCAAAGTGAAATAATAACTGAAGGTAAACAAAGTGTTATCGAAAAAGGACAAGTGTATCAAGATAAGGGAACAATTGCAATTGCAATAAGGAACTATTTTGTCATGCATAAGTTTCAATATTAGGATAAAAGATCTAGCCACAGAAGGTATGAATATATTAATGGTGAAAAGATCATTATAAATAGTATTTTCCTTGTGATATGTAGATGAAGTTTGCTTGAATGAATCAATTGCTTGATAACCTGTATCATAAATGTATTTTTTGTAGCTACTGGCTTATATGCATTTCAGAAAACTGTAATTGGCACTTTAAAGATACATCAATTAATGATTCTACAATTTTCAAGATCAGGTGTTTCAACAGACAACACACATGCGGCTTAATGGACGATACATGCATACAGCACAAACGAACTGCACCTGTAGTTGGTAGCATGGTCATGCCAAAGTATTGTGATCCTAATACAGTTTACACACCAAAGGACATATAAACTAACATGTTGTCCCTACACGGAGTGAACCTAAGATACATGCAAGCATAGAGGGCAAAGGAAAAGGCATTACAGTTATTGAAAGGTCATCCGGCTGATTCCTACAACAAATTACAAAAAAAATTTATATTCTTAAGAAGACGTATCCTGATTCAGTTGTTAAATTGAAGAAGACAACATATGAATGCTTATTAAGTGGTTGTAAATATTGTAGACCAGTAGTAGTAGTTGATGCGACATTCTTGAAGACAACCTACAGGGGGATTATGCTAACAGGAAGCACAATGGATGCAGCAGGTAAAACTGTACTTATTTTGTATGCAGTTTATTAATTGTAGATACATTGTTGATACTTTATTTATATATTGTTGTTTATATGTATTTTTTATATGCATTTTCAAAGCATCTAGTTAATTATTTTTTTACTACAAATGTAGATACAATATTGCCTTTGGCTATGCTGTTGTTGATTCGAAATACGACGCATCGTGGAAATGGTTCTTTGACCAATTCAAGCAAGAATATGGTGAAAGAACTTCAATGTGCGTTGTCTCAGATAGGAATGGGAGTATCCTGAAGGCAACATCAATTGTCTATTCGGGCGTGCCACACTAATCTTGCGTGTGGCATATTTGGACAAATATAAGAAAAAAATTCAAGAGAGGTCATCTACAATTAAATGAATTATAATTTGCTACAGTAAGGTAATACAATCTAGATGAATTTAATGAAAGGATATTGAAGATTGAAGAGATAGACCCGCGTGTTAAATCATACCTCTATGATATTGGCTATCATAGATGATCAAGAGTACATGCAACGGTGAATAAAACTTGGACTATGACATCAAGAGTCGTTGAATGCTGTAACAAAAGAGGCAAGAGAGGTGCCGATATTTGACCTATTAGAGGTTATGAGGACACTTTTTGAACATTCGACGAAAGAGAAGTTATTGAAGGCAAATGGTACTTTCACATACCTTGGATACAAATTTAACAAAGAATTGGAGAAAAACAGTACATTATCTCAGAAACTTAGGGTAAGATATATTTATTTGGTGCAGAAAAATAATTATTTAATTTGTAGATAATTTATAGATAAATTGTAGTTAATTTGTAGATTGTAGATAATTTGTAGATTCAATTGTATATACATTGTAGATAAATTGTAGATAATCTATTCTTATGATTGTAAATATTCTTCTTTCGGTTTGTTATGTAATTGTTGGTGAGGGTTTAAACAGATCATATTCATACTGTGATAGATGGTGTGAAGCGGTACATTGTGTGTCTTGAAAGCAAGAAATGTAGTGGTGGCCAGTTCCAACATGATGAACTTCCATGTCCGTATGTTTTGGCAGCTCTAAGGCATAGGAATGAAACTTATGAAAACTACTGCTCTCCGTATTACACAAGGGAGAGCCTACTGCGTACATATAAAATACCAGTAAATCCACTTCCTGATGAAAGCAAATGGAATGTGCCACGACATATATTTGATGAAGTAGTAAAATCACCTACGAGAGAGAAAAAGCAGCCAGGAAGACCTCAAAAGGAAAGATACAAAACATATGATGAAGTAAAGTCAAAGAAGTACAATGTGTCATGTGGCAACTGTGTAGGTGAAGAGCATAACAAAAGATCTTGCAAGAATGCACAAAAAATAGAAATAAATATCATGTAGTTATAATAGTATTTCAAAATAATTGTTAGTGTGTTCAAGCAAACAAAATTCTATGTGTAGTCCCTTAAGTTTTGAAAGATCATAATGTAGTTAACGTCAATTTGTTTCTATATTTGTTAACATGTTTTTCTTTATTGTGCCAGTCATCTACCTCCATTTTTTACATTCTATACATAGAAGTTAATATTTATTATCTACAATATAACTACAAGTTAAAAAAATTAATCTAAGTTGAACTGAGAGTTATATACAGTAAGTAAATATAACTGGAGGTACTCCCTACAAATTATATACATATTCTACTATTAAATTATCTACAATATCAAAATTCAGTGTTTTCAGGTTGTAGATAATTTAAAGTTTTTTTGTAGATAAATTGTATTGTAACAACATAATAACTACTTTTTAATATAATGAAGAACAAGTGATGTAAATATTAAACAACTGAAGATGAAACTACCAAGTTATTCTCAAGTGAACTACTAAATTGGATAGAAATTAACAAAATAAAAGGCCTGCTACAATTAAAATACAAAAAATGTTCAAAGTTGTGTATTATACTTCTCCTACAAACTAGTGTCAACTAGATTACATAGACATGACACTACTTCTTCTTTCTCTGGACTTTTATTTTTTCATTCAATGCAGGTGCACCCTTTCTCCTTGCTAGTCTGTCTGCAACCTCACTTTCACTGATTGACCCATCTTTCTGCTTGTTTGTAGCATAGTCCCATAGGAGCGTTGTATAGCAATTACGATATTGGTCAATATCAGAAAGGTCTTCTACTTGAATTGACAAATCTCCAAGGCTAACATACTCAGCAAATGCAACAATAAATACACCACAATCGCTTCAGAAACACAATCTTTTTTAAATATTTACCAAATACTTAGAAATAAAAAAGAATTAAATGCATAGAAAGAGAGAGTTGATTTTTTACAATGACCATTCTTTTGGCTGTGGAATCTGTGCGACCATCCACTGAATGTATAGAGGGTCGGTAACAGGTTTGTCAATATATACTTTTGTATTCATGAAGTTAATGTCCTTACACTTTCCATAGAATCCAGTGTATGACAAATACAAAGGGATAATAACAGAAAATTTTTCGACACAGGATTTAACAATATGATTGTTGTGTGAAGAGACCATGGAATCATATGCATAAAGTTGCCTTCTGCAATGTCGAAAACAATCAATACCCAATGAAATTTTTCTTTAATATTGATGGGCATGATGACATAGTCAACTTCATCCCAAGAAACATTAGCAAGTACTCTATACCCCAAAATATATTCTGCAACAACATCTTTGGGTTTTAACAACCGAATACTTCTCTTGTGTATATAAATTTATGAACTTTTCATAAATTTGTTCTATCCTGATCTTGAACACACAGTCAGCTGTGGTAAACCTGGTCTTGTTATGGGGGTTATACTTGCCTCTTTTCCTCAAGTAATACATTATTACATTAATGTGTTGCACTCAAAAATAGTTGGCATATAAACAACAACTCAACTTCAAATAATCCACATGGAACCTACATTATAACTACAATATATCTACAAAAAGAGAAACAAAAATATCTATAATTATGTCTAAAAACAGCTCTACAATTGAAACAAAATTACAAACAATTTATCTACAGTAAATATAGAGTTTATCTATACATTAAATACTAAATTATAAAATAACTACAGTTTACCTGCAGTTACTGTGCAAACAAGTAACACAACACCTACAATAATATCTACATTATATCTATATTTTAGACTACATTTACTCTTGTAATATTCTATATAAACAATAAAATAACTATAATTACACTACAAACTATAAATACAACAATAAAACCATTCTGTCAACAAAATACATGTACAATTTATACTATAAATAATGTTCAAATATGATACATAACTTGAAACCTAAATATTAATTACACTACATACAAGAAAGACAACATTTACAATCATGTCTACATCATATCTACACTTTATACTACAAGTCATATTTATATATTATCTACAAACAAAAGATAAAATATCTACAAATCATATCTTGGCAATAAACTCCATGATACTTACCAAGTCATTGAGGACTTGTACAGGGTAAGCCAGCGAAAAGAACCGTTCCTTCTTATCAACCTTTTTCACTCCAAGATATAACCAAGGCTAATTTGGTTATCCTTTATGGAAAACGGAGCCTTTCTCCTATAACAACAAATAGATGTGAACAAAAACTTGTAGATTGAACTAGATATGTAAAAGATAACTGCTAAAATTAAAGTGTCAAATTATGCATCCATACCTCTTTGAACCTTTGTCGCTAAACTGGTATAACCAGTTGTTGAAGTTTTCTAAAACATCCAGATCTACATTTTCACCAATAACAGTAGTAAAAGGGTGCCTTCTGAGATAGCAAATTTTTGGTCCAACGGAGCTACTGCCCCCAGAACTGTATGGAGGAATAAATGATGATCGGGCATGCTTTCCTGGATGCCTTATTCTACCCGGATGCATAGGTGTTGCATCATCTGGTATGGTATTGCCAAAAAATACCAACTGGGAAAAGTTGTCGACAACTCGAAATCATCTAGTGTGATTCCATTCTTCTCAACTCCTGATCCTTCTGAATCACCTAGATCCACATATTGTGCATCTGCACCTTCATTGTCAGGTTCCTCAATGACATGTTCTGACTGAGCTGCTATTGTCACTCTATGAATTGGGGACTGTGCATTGATATTTTCTTTCACTGTAACACATTTCATATCAATTTTAACAAGAATGTTAAAATATAAAACAACAAAAAAAAAATCTCTGAGTGATAGTATTATACTTGTTTTGTCTTCATCAACTTCAACTTGAAAATGTGCTTCCAAATCACCTTGTGTTGGAAGATTTTTTTGACCAACTGCACCTTCAACATGTTCTGTTTTATAATTAAAAGGTTAAATAATATTGGACAATTGTGTCTTGAAAGGTGTAGCATATGTGTTCCAACTAATTGAAGATATTTTGTCGATATGTGTAGATATGTCAATTATATACTGACATAAATTGTAGATATGATGTAAGTATTTTGCAGGTATCTATTTTGCTGGTGCTTTCCTAGGCTTGTTCCCCAATATTGAACTGAAAATGCTGGTTATTCAAGTCTTTCTGCTGGTCATTATTTTTTGTGGAGCTGCCAGCAACTGAATGTTTTAGGTTAATTTTTATATATTTTTTCATTGTCTAAATTGTTTTGCTATAAAAAGTAAAAGTCAGATCTTACCTTTGCATCATCTTGCACATTTCTAATATTTATCATTTGCAAGACAGACTGAACAAAATTATATATAAACACTCCAACGCTATGGAGTTCTACAAAGACAGCTTTCCTAAAATCTTCAAGCTTTATATAAACCTACAAGTTACAGTATATTTAGTTGTTAAATTCATAATATGTCCAAACATACAATGAAAAAACATATGTAATCATATAAAGATATATATCAGAATTTACAAATTTCTAGATAGTTGGTTCTCAATTTATACAATATAGATATATTGTAGATAAAATGTAGATATATTATAGTTTATATGTATTACCTACTCAATTCCTTTTCTCCGGTTTACTGATCTTCTCATCAATAGACTCCTTGTCCTCTTCACCAACTATTTGTTTGAGTTCCAAGGTACTCAATTTTGTTTGTTCACCTTCTTGAAATTTAGGAGTATCAACATTGGGAACATCATATGTTTTTTTTACCTTCTTGAACTTTGTACTCAATTTTGTCAGGCAAAATCAGCACTACAATCTCTTATCGAGATTCAACTATGTTGGTAAACTGAATGAGAAAAAATAAATTAATTTTATGATGGTATAGAAAATGTAGAATACTTGTAGATATTTTAAAGTTAAATTTATATTGGTAATAAAAGAAACTATACCTTTATCCACCCAGGCTTTATCATCTTCTCTTCAAAGGCAACTAACGAAATCTTGCCCTTTAGTAGCTGACCATATTAGTATGCGAGGTATTCAGTTAGAACACCTTGTAGCTAGATCGATACTGACAGTAGAGCAATACTCATAAAGTCATACTTGCAATGCTAGTGAGCATCCTCGTATAAGATAAGAATGTACATACGGATTTAGTCTATGCCTAATAGATTCTATCAACTGGGTGAAACATTTAATACCCTATGGGTATGACTCATACTGCCAGATTCTACCAAATAGAACCTAAAGTGATCTACAAAAGATACATGATCTTGTCCGAAGGACAAATGAAAATTTTTAAAAGATAAAGGATGCACAACTTCACTGCATCCTCATCACATACCCATGATCTAGTGGTTACTATCTGTTTCAAATAATACTTCGTCACTCTTAATTCGTTAGGAAAATAACTATTCATAATTTGCTAACATAAATCGGAGTATAACCAAAATTAGAAACATGGGTAACACATCTCAAACCAGTAATTAATGCAAACTCACGCAATCCAAAATTTGATAGTTCACCATTTAAGAGCACAGAAAAATATGATTCATTGGATTTTTTCAATTCATACTTCATTAGAAGATGAATAGCTTGGTTTTGCATGCATATGGTGGGAAGAGACAGTAAGTATCCAAAATAATTCTTTTTGAATAGATTCAAATCGTTTGAGGATAGAAGATCTTTAATTTTGCTAGGAATGCTAGGATCACACAAAAAGTGGAATCTAAGCACCCCATAATTAACATTATGTGGGACAAAAAACTATCCATTCTGCAAAAATAAAAAATTAATCCATATTAATAAAATGCATAAAAAGGATACATCCATCTACATCTTATCTACAACATAACTACAAATAATTACATAATATCAATAATTTAAAGCATATTATGCAAAAAGGCAGCAAAAAAAGATAACTACAAGTCTGCTTCGAATAGTACAAGTGACATACCAGTATCACTACAAAACTACAAAATATCTAAAAATATGAAATCGGAACACCACAACTACAAGCAATCTTCAAAAGTAAGACAATTAATCTACATTTGTATAAAACATGTAGAACACAGATTTAACAAAAGAACTAGAAATGATTACATAATATATACAATTTAAAGAATTTCTACAAAAAATGCAGCAAGGAAATATAACTAAGTTTCTAGTTCAAATAGTACAAATTACCTAACACTATAACCACAAAAAACTACAAAAAAATATCTACAACAATTAAGACAGAACATCACAACTATAAATAATCTTCTATAACAAACCCGACCGGTCATTTTGAGCTTTTGCACTTTAACCGACATTTCTCGGGCATGGCTTGCCCCTGTAATGTATTATGACGGATGTAGATAATTGGTTTTGGTTTTAAGGAAAACTTGGAATGAATTTGAAAGAACAGTCTCAACTGAAAGCTTTGAATTTGAAAGGTTTGACCAAGAGGTGACTTATTTTGTATATGAGCTCGGATTGGAATTTTTATGATTTTTTTAGCTTTGTTAAATATTTTGTGACTTAGGAGTGTGATCAGAAGTGATTTTGGAGGTCCAGAGTAGAATTAGGCTTAAATTCGCGAAGTTAGTATTTTGACGATTTTGGGATGGTAGGTGAGATTTTGATCTAAGGGTAAAAGTGAAATTCCGAGAGTTTTCTTTATGTGATTTGGGATGCGTGTACAAAATTTTAGGCCACTCAGAGGTGATTTGGTTGGGTTTGTGCTATAATGCGTGTTTCGGAAGTTTTTGAAGAACTCAGGCTAGAATTTGATGTAATTTGATGGCTTTGGTGTTATTTGAGGTGTTTTGATGATTGGAAATAGTTTGAATGATGTTTTAGGGTGTGTTGGTACTTTTGATTGAGGTCCCGGGGGCCTCGGAGTAATTTCGAGTGGCTAAACGGGAGATTTTGGGCTTTGAGTTATTGCAGAAATTGCAGCAGATGTGCAGGGGTATTTTGGTCATTGCGATCGCGAGTCTGGGGCCATGATCGCATAGAAGAAAAATTGGAAGGGGGGTGTTTTACCCTTTGCGTTTACGGTTGAGGGTCTGCGTTCATGGAAGGTTATTTTCTAGTGCTTTACGTTTGCATTGATGTGCTCGTGTTCGCGTAGAAGGGTTGAGGAAGGCTAGGAATTTAGCCTCCTCCGCATTCCCGTTAGGGGATTCCCGATAATATATGGCTGGGATTTTATGTACCGCATTTGCCTGATTGCAATCGCGGTCGCATAAAGGAATTTTGGTTGGCCTGCGTTTGGCCTTCGCGTTCGCATCATCTGGTTCGTGTTCGCATACGTATGAAAAATAAATCACCGCATTCGCAGTTTTGGGATCGCATCCGCATAGTGTAATTTGGAGGGCCTGGTGATTTGCGCTTCACGTTCGCGAGGTTTAGGTCGCAAACATGATGAAGGATTTTTAGGCCTGAACAAAAGGGTTATAAATATTTCATCCAGCGGTTGGAACTCATTTTCACTACATTGTTAGCCATTTTTAGAGCTTTTTGAAGGAAATTGAAAGGGATTTGAGGGCAATCGATTGGAGCTAAGATTTATGAACCTAAAACTCATTTTTATTATACAATCCACCTAGAAACTCATGGAAACTTAGCCTAAAATTGAAGAACTAGGGCTTGAGAAATTGGATTTTTAAATTGGGATTTGACAGACCATTTGTTTAGAAATTTTGGTTTGTATGAAATCATGGCGAGATAAGGAACCAGTTAATGTAAAAATTTCCGAGTTTCGGGAAGTGGGTCTGGGGCTTGGGTTTTGCTGATTTTGGGATTCTTGAAATTTTTCGATTGTTTTAAATTGGGCTTTGTTTTCTTAGCATATTGTGGCGTATTCGTCTGGGTTTTGGATAGATTCGACGCGCGTGGAGGCCAAATTGAGGGACAAAGGTGTCACGGGCTAGATATTTTGCCGGTTCGAGGTGAGTAATGATGGTAAATGATGTTCTGAGGGTTTGAAACCCCTACATTGAGGTGATTTGTACGATGGATAGCGATCGTGGGGTAGAGCATCATTGGGGATTATGACTTACTCCATCCCGATTGATGATTTTACCGAGTATTTGACTGAAACTTATTTGTTATCATAATGACTTAGGCTGATTTCCATATTTGGGCTTCGTGCTAGCTATTTGACCTCCTTCGGGGATGGTTGTTGATATTTCCTTACTGTTTCGTTTTATACTTGCACTTAGTCATGTATTTTCCACTGTTTTCAAAACTCAGCCAAATTTACTTTGCTTTAACACTTGAAATGATATTTTCAGCAATATTTTTGGGCTAAGCATCATGTTTTACTGTTCCCCGAGGGGCTTATGTGATTTTTGACTGAGTAAAGCCGAGGGATTTTATTATGAGGATACTTTTGGATCCAGCTGCACGCTACAGTTGTGATATACTGATTTTGATCTGAGGCCGAGGGCCTAGATTTGATGCCATGAGATGGCCAGATATTGTGCTTGGGCCGTAAGGGGCCCCTTCCGAAGTCTGCACACCCCTAGTGAGCGCCGCCAACGACAAATGGATCGGGCTGCACGCCGCAGTAGTATATGGATCGGGGTTGCACGTTGCAATGGTATTGGTATTGTTTTATGTTTTTACTTATTTATTTGTCTGCCATTATATGTTGTTACACTATTTCATGTGATATCTACCTGATTGCCTGGCATTTTCTATTGAGTGAGTATTGCACCCGAGGGTCAGATTTTTGTGCTTATCTGCATTAGTTGTTTTGCATTTATTTGCATAACTGTTTGATAAGGGTCATGTTCAAAAGAGGTTTAAACTGAGCTAAGATGTTTTCTCTAAAGATTTCACAGCTTCACTGTTTTTCTCAAAAGGGTTTCACACTACTTTTATACAATATGATGATTTGTTATACGTGATTTCTTACTGCTCACTTGTTTTTTACTTTTATTACTCACTGAGTTGGAGTACTCACTTTACTCCCTGCACTTTATGTGCAGATACATATATTTATTCACCCGGTAGCGGGTTTTGGCTCATTGGAGGCAGAGCTATAGGAGTTTAGCAAGGTGACTGCCAGCATTCGCAGCACCGTTTCTCTCTCTTTTGTTGATTATTCATATTCTGTGTATTTTTAAACCTTGTAGAACTGTATTCTCACTCTAATGGATACTGGTGACTTGTGACACCCCGGTTTCGGATGTGTTGGGTTGTATTCCCTTTAATTATTATTATTATTAATTCATATTTATACTGCTTATGAATCGTTTAATTGTTAAAAAGTATGAATTGGGTTTAGGTGCCTGGCCTTGTCCCCACGAGAGGCGCCATTACGGCTGTGTCGGGGCTTGGGTCGTGACAAGTTAGTATCAGAGCCTAAGTTACTAGGTCTCATGAGTCATGAGCAGGTTTAGTAGAGTCTCGCGGATTGGTACAGAAACGTCTGTATTTATGCTCGAGAGTCTGCAGAACCTTTAGGAAAACTTCACATTCTTGAGTTCTTATCGTGCGTCCTTGATTCAACTTGAAAGGTAACTCTTGAAATTCCTTCCACGCGCTCGTATGCACCGTCAGCGCTCGGTATCAGATTTGCCTTAATAAGTTGTGATTACCTGATCGAGGGGCAAGATGTGATCTCTGTGAGTTTGATGTTGGGCCAGTCTAGAGGACTTGAGGCAGATCTTTACCTATCGCTTAAGCACCAAGGTGCTGATTATGTGAATAAGTGTTTCGAAGCTATATGTTCCGTATTGTCCATATTAGTGGGAGTGACGTCTAGATAGCTATGTGACGAGTATGTTAGTACTGCGAGTTATATTCATATGATTTGGAAAACGAACAAGAAATGTCTGCTGGAGGATACAAGAACTATTAGGTTCTTGAATTCCATCATGATTCGAGGTATAGCCGCGAGTTATGGGTGTGTGAAGAATCTTTTCATGGTTCCTAGTTGGGAGTGAAGTAAATTTCATGTTACGGTATAAGTTCAGACTCAGGAAGGCTAAGTAACTGCATAATGTTTGTGACGGTGGAATGTATACAGAAATATTATATTGAGGCGGGGCAGGTGGGTTATCTCGTACAGAGTGCTTTGAAGTGGCGATCCCTATGTGTATTTTAGAACACCTCATGTGTAATTGAAAAGTACGTGTTGAAATTCGAACTTTCGGATTGCTTAAGATAGTGGGCTTAATTGCTGTAGGGATGAATACGAGATTTGCGAAAGATTTTCAGTACTAGATGATTTGTGTTTTCACAACTTATAAAGGATTTGAATTTAATCTCACTAAGGTATTGTGGCATTAATAGAGTAAAAGTGTTATGAGATATTGAGTGTATCTTGATCTATGGCTTCAAGCCAAGTGGGGGAGTCTGTTGTGAGTAGCTGATTGCCATAGTTAGGTGCTATGTTGGTTCCAATTTGGGGCATGCGAGTGAATTAGCTATGGATAGAGTAAAGGAAAATTTTGACAAAGGTTATATTATGCTTCATAGGGTATGTGAATCACAGAATGTCTTAAGTTGTTGCTGGTAAAGAATGCTCGATTCGTAGAGTTGGTAGATGCTTGGTTGTATTGGGGGTGAGGATTTCATTATGCGGTGCCAGAGTACTAATGAGTCACAGGTGATTTTTGCAAAGGGAAATCGGAGAGTTCTTGATGGTTCTTACCATAATTGGGAGATGTATATCCTCTATGGGCATGTGGAGCATGGGATGTATAGCAATTGTTTTTCTAGATAGGACCAATGGAAGGATCTCAATTAGTTGAGTATGTAGATGTCTGTGGCTCGGAAGGGAGATGATGTTCTCATATTATCCTAGGATGGTTTGGTATATGCGGGTCGTTGTGGAGGATCGAGATTTATGTGTGCGAGGTCTAGGTTCAGTTCTTAAAGGAAGTCATAAAATTCTTAGGCAGCTAGGGTGATAAAAGAATTAAGAGATTAGGGTGAATGATCTTCAGAAAATTAATAAAATGGTATTGCTAATCATAGTAATTTTACTAGGGTATATGATTCAGAAAAGGCAATATAATTAGGTTGATAGAACTTCGGTAGTATTGCGGCGCTCTCTTGATTGGATCGACTGTTGATATTCGAGTTTGCTTGATGGCACAGGGGAATTTAAAGGTATCGTTCGTAGAATGATTGGGTACTTGAGGTGATATGTATTCGAGCGGCCGAAATTGGGATCATGCACGGTGATTCATGTGCCGTGTGGATAGGAGACGGAAGTTCTTATATTCAGGCTATGTTATGGTTGTGGACTGCATATGTCAAGCACTGTTTAGTGACTATCGGGATTTGGGAGGCTCGAGAGGATCTCTTATTTCTTGGTATGTTAGATAGTATATATGATATTGGGGTTAGACTGGTTGTCTCCGTGTTGGATTATTCTGGACTACTGAGCTACGGGTTATGCCGGAAATGCCACGGGTTGAGTGGCGAGGTGCATCAGAGTATATCCTGGTAAATTCTTTTTATATTTCGAAGGCCCAGCGGATGGTTGGGGAGGAATTGTTTTTCTTATTTGTGCTCTTGTGATGAATGTCGGTGCTGAGGCCCCTGATATTGATTCAGTTCTGGTGTTGAGGGACTTTTCGGATGTTTTTCTAGTGGACGGGCATGTCGTCGTTCAAGGTGATTAATTTCGATATTGATTTGGTGCCTTGCACCGCATCGTATGGCCGGCAGGAGTTATAGTAGTGGAAAGAGCATCTTCAGGCTTCCTTGATAATGAGCTTGTTGGCAGGCCAATGTGGATGCGTGTTATAGATTTAGTCGGCTTGGTTGGCCCCCAATTGTATTGTTGCGGGATAGGTCGAATCGGTCATTATCGAGCTTTTTGGTGATTTGGGAAGATCTAAGAGTGGCCTGTCTATGTTGCGAGGCATCATGATTTGTTAGTTATGGGCACATATGGTGCAGTTCTATTGAGGTTCATAGTAGAAGTCGAGCCGGAAGAGTAATTAGGTGTTATTCGCTGAATGACACACTGGTTATGTCCTATCGGGTTGAGTGGTATTTGTTATTTGTTTCACCATGGGTGTAATAATTTTCCTTGGTTCCAGACATCAAATTGTGCGTGGTTGTCGATTTTGAGCATAGTGACTTAAGGTGTTCCATATGGAGCAGTGTTTGGATAGGATCGTGCATTGCAGCGAAGCTATATGGAGATATGACCTTGAGGGTTAGATTCGTGTGTTGTATTTCTATGATATGAGACGGGTTCTCAGACTTGTGTTGTGATGGTTCTAGTGATCTTGAGGGACAACTCTTTCATTAGAGTCATTTTCATGACCTTAGTTTGTTCGGACTGTTGCTTATTGCTGCTCGTATTATCCAGTTGTGGCTTAGCTAATATGTATTGTCATCATGTCGTGCTAGTTCTTTTTTGAAAGAATTACAAGAAAATACACATGACTTCACACCCATAACAAAAAATGACCCATCTATTAAGTTTTACCCCAGCTAGCCTATATTGTACATATTTTAAAAATACTAGCTCCTGCGAATTCAAAATATGTGTTCTTACAACCATTGCTTCTAAAAGTCATGGATAAATTTGTGTTCTCACAACCATTATTTTGACTTTATCTTCTTCTCACTTTAGTTTACATATGCTTCAAGAGGCCATCCGTCATTACTGCTTCTCCCCTTATATCACCTGGTTGCAATGTAATGTAAGAAATTGAAGAGTAGAAGTTTACCATTAAAAGGCATTCAAAGCATTGCTTTAGAAAATAGAATTTCTTGTAATTCTTAGTTTTTGGATTGGGTGTTGTTCCAATTGATTGAAAATATCAAAACGAGTTCAAAGTTTAAATTTGAAGTGATTTGAAGTAGATTTAAGCAAGATTTGAGATAAATTTAAAAAAAAACGCAAGGAAGAAGATGAAAGCAGTTTTTCGTATAATTATGTATAATCTTGTATAATAGTGTATATGAGTGTATACACACATCGTATACACTATTATACACTTTTATATACCTTTATATAAACGTTTCTAGACGAACTTCTTTCACGATTTTCAGTTGCAATTTCTGTTCAAACAATCCAAATCTCCATTAAATGACTTCAATTTTATATACCACCCCCTTTTACTATTCCTAATAAGTCTAAATAACACCCTCCCCAAATCTCTCACAAATTCAAATTCGGAATTTAAACCCACATATTTAAGCTTGTTAAAAATCTAATTTTACCGCCAAAATAGATTTGGATTGTTAAACTAATATTTGAATCACAATTACTAATTCAAAAATTAGCTTAAAAGCTTGATCAACCCTTTTCAAAAATTAAATGGTAATTTTGAGAACCTAATGGAGTTGAATATTAAATGTTAGCATATTATTTTTAGGTTAGTTGATTGTAAATTGAAATATGAGCTATAAAATTGAAAAATAGGGAACCCATTTGTTCTTATGTGAAATTATCCCATCTTTTTTTCTTCTCCTCCAGTAGTTGTTTCTTATTCGTACCTTTTAAAAATACCTGCTCGATTACATCCTCGCGCTGTCAACTGCCGCAAGAAGAAGTGTGGACACAGCAACCAGGTTAGACCCATGAAATACTTGATTTTAACTTAATTTTCTTGATAAATTTAAATTAACACTTCGTTTAGCTGACAACAATGATTGCTGAATAATTTGAGTTTCTTTTTTGGGGTTGCAGTTAAGGCCTAAAAAGAAGAGATGTAAATTTATATTGCTGCTGACTTATAAGTTCTTGGCGGTATTAGATCTTTCAGAAGCTGAACTTTGATATCTTGTTCAGAAAAAACAATTTGTACTTGGATTTATTTTGGGTTTCTGTTCGTTTTACCCTTATAGATTCATGGACTTGTATTTGGGAGAGGTATATGAAGAGTCTTTGCTACTTTCATATTTTGGGAGATCAAATCGATTATCACTCAGTTATTGCTATTTTGCTGTGAATTGTGATATTGATTTATGAATCTTAACAACAATATTAGATCATTGAGTCTAGCATTTTCTCAATCCTTGTGCAAAGTGATTCTTGATGTATGCATTTTCTCAATTCTCATTACAATGACCAACGAAAAATAAAGGAATTAAGTTATTTGTTGCCCTTAAACCAAGATCTGCTGTGATGGATAACAGGGAATTACATGATTTCTTGTTGCTTATCAGTAAAAAAAAAGGAAATATAAGCAAAAGGTTAGTATCAAAGCTTATCACTTTTACGATGGATTTTCTAAATAATAAATTCTTCAAGATGTGTAATTTATAGGACGTACTACGATATGAATATAGAATTATATAATTGACTTCGACTATTTTAGAATTATCACATAGATTCAATCGAATAAAATTCACTCTCTTCTTATTCGAAAAACAAGAGTACCATACACGTGATTTGGTAGCAAGCTATCCTAGCCTAGTTCATTTATAAGCAATTCTATCCACCTGTGCACGAGATCAGATTGACTGCATTACTACCATTTAAAATAATGAATAATTATTAGTTTATTTATAATGCGGAATACTAGGATTGATGAGATTAGGAAAAAATCTATTCGGTAAATAGTAGCGTTGCTCCTACGGACGGCAAGATGCAGAAAGCAAGACTCGGATAGTTCAAACATGTTCGGAGGAGAAGCCTAGATGTCTCGGTAAGGGTGTGAGTAGTTGGTTTTGGTGAATACGAAAAGTGGTAGAGGGCGGCAAAAAACGTATTTGGGAGAGATGATAAGGCAGGACATGGCGTGGCTTCGGATTTTCGAGGACATATCCCTTGATAGAAAGGTGCGAAGATCAAGCATTATGATTGTAGTTAGGAAGCGATGAAACATTATTCTACCTTGTACAGGCGTGAGGCTAGTTAGATAGTATTTTGTCTTAGATTGCTAGTGATTCATATTGTGCTCACATTATTCTAAAATTTTCATTGTATCTGACCTTATCTATTGATTATTGTTAGTGCTTTGCATTGGTTCTTTAGTTCTTATGATGTTATCATTTTTTTTTTATAGTACTGATATATTATTTCTTTTGTCGTTTTCTTGATCCGAGAGCTTACCGCAAACATATTCTCTACTCCTTTAAATATGAGTAAAGTCTGTATAACTCTATTTTCCTCAGATTCTTTATTGGATTATTATTGTTGTTGATTACTTTATTCATAATCAGCCTTGCACCATTTCATTTAATTGCTGACTAACTATAGTGAACAAAAATTAGATCAAGGTGCCATCCAAAGTTAGGCTTGCTTTGTTTCTGAAATTTTTAATTGTTTTATATGCATAGAATCTTGTCTTTCTCATCCCTCAATAATTATTGAATAAATAAAATATAAGGTAATGGAAAAGTGTGCACAAAAAGGAGTCCCACTAATATTTTCACTTTTCAACTACTCCCAGAGTCCCAATGCACCTTTTCCCTAACGTTATTCCTACAACGACCTTTTTTAGGTACATTATTCCAGAATGATTAGAATCGTCCAAACTAATGAATTTGTTCAGCTTTTGCAACTTTCCAATCAAATTTTTATTGTTACGCTTCCGAATTCATGATTACATTTAATGTTTCTAATTCTGTCATTTATTATTTTAATATTTTAACTTCTGATAACCGTAAAATTATTTTCATATAATTTATAAATTACGAGTTTAAATCGTAAAAACAGTTATTAATACTTATATTAATATATACTATTTATATTTTACCTCTTGAGGTTTGATCCTTCAATAAACCTTGTGTGAATGCAGAATTTTTTATACATCAAACTGACTTTTTTTGTTGACTTTTGAGGACAACACGCTGGTGCCCCTTGCTCTTCTGAGAATATGATATTCTCTCCGGTTCAAAATAAATGATTTTTTTGGATGTTTTCATATAAATTAAAAAATATATTTGTTAACATTAATTAGCAACGGAATTGACTATATTAACCATTACTATTTCACATAAACACTCCAAACACATATTTTAACGCTATTTACTCCAAGGATAATATAGGGAAAAAATAATTAATTTATTCGTGAAATATAAAAAAAATAACTTATTTTGGACCACAAGAAAAAGACAAAAAATTACTTATTTTGAACCAGAGGGAGTACAAAATAGTCTGTTTCGATTTTTTCAGAAAAAATAATTTTTGTAAAGATATCTTCTAATGATTTATATAACTTATTTATTACGCCTTATAATGAAAATATCATGTGAAATAATCCACAGAACTAAAAGAAATACTTGTTATAAATCATAAAATCATCGAACCCCAGACTTCATTTGTGTGTGCATGAATCATTAAAAATTGAGCATCTATTAGACAAAAACACCGATCCCGTAATATTATCAAGAAATTCTTTCTTTCCATCTTATTTTCTAATAAACACACATGTTGATGATTTCATTATTCTCATATATATATATGAAAATTTTAGGTGTGATTCGATCCACTAACAAATACAAAAGTACAAAAAAAAAGGGGGGGGGGGGGGGGGGGGGAGAAGACACTTCTCAATCATAATGTTTAAGCTATATTTTTAACTATTACTCAACGCGGTTCTTTCTATAATAGCAAATACTTTTCTTCTTCAATTATAGTAATGTTTACAATAATAGTATGAAAGAATCAAACTTCTAAAATTAAGTACAAGTAGAGGACAAATAGCTAGAGACCTATATGAAAATTAACAAGGAAATGACCTAATATATATATATATATATATATATATATATATATATTGTTGCAGTTTGCAAATTGACAAGGAAAATGGAGCAAAAATTAAGGCAAAGTTTATGTAAATGAAGGTAGAAAAGATATAGAAATAAGAGACATGAAGTGAAAAAAGGAGCCTTGGGAATTCATGTCATAAATAGTGGCATTAAATCATTGCAGCATCTACACCTCGAGTCAATGGCAGAACAAACAGAAAATGTACTATTCGTACAAAGATATTAAGTAAATAATTCTTGTCTTTCTTTAACTAGGGAAAAACCCTACTTTTTCCTATTAACTTTATTCTTTCGTAATCTACAAATCAAAGTCGTCACATGTACGACTAGTGGAGTAATAGTTTTCAATATTCACAATCACAATATATCTTTGGTGAAATTTAAGCTAGCATTTTGACATATATTCGGCTGAAATTTGAAATAACTGTTTTTAAATTTGTGTTAAAAAATAATTTTTGAAAATTAAAGTTATATTTGTATATGTATTTTATTTGAAATATAGTTAAAATTTTGTGAGTGGAAGAAGATTTGAAGATTTTTGAAATACATTTTCCCAAAACATGGTCATATTTTAATTATACAAAAATAATGTTTTCATTTTTTTCAAAAAAAAAAAATGAAATCGAAATCTATGGCTAGACGGGAGTTAAAAGGAAAACTCAAGAGCTCCGCAAAACCAAAGAGTATGGACACACCCTCACAAAATAAAAGGAGAAACTCTTTTTCAACACTCATAAATTTGCTTTTGCAAAATGATAAAGGAGTATATGTTTTGCTGGTCTATTTTAACACCATTATTTATTTACCCAAAATAAAAAATGAGAAAAAGAATCTTGAAAGCAAAACAATGCAAGTGCCGAGTAAATTAATCTAAGATTTTTATTTTTATTTTAGTGGGAAAATACTAAGCTAGCAGGTGGTGTTGTTGAACCACCGACAGTGAAATATTGGAGAATTCCAAAACAATCTTGTCATGAACATAATAGATGAGAAAAACAAAGCAAACAAGCTGGCAAGGATGTGTCAATACTGAGCCAAAAGACGATTCGAATTACTTTTTCCCCGGCACAAAATCTGTTGAGCTGACAGATTACATGGCTTCCAAGCTAAAGCATAAGTGACATAAACCTGTATATTCATTATATATTTATTGTATGTTCATAATATACATAGTGTACATTATGGTGGGCTGTGATGATTATTGATAGTGGACTGATATCTGAGCCCAAGTTTATTTTATTATTGGGCCGTCTGACCCGACCCGCTATGTGATGTATATATGTGGGTGTACAGATATTTTGTAGGTCGGTGGGTTCATTTTTCTCAAATACACTCTCTCGATCTTCTGGAGAGTTCTCTCAACTACCCTATTTCTCTCTCTCTTCTTCTCTCACTATATTCTTCGTGTTCTTCAGCTTAATCTTCATGTTTTCATGGTATCAGAGCAAGAAAATCTTCTAATCCTTCTCTGTTATGTGTTATCAATACTTGCTGAAGTTTTTCTTCGATTATCTGAGAAAAATATCGTTCGTATATTTTTCGATGAATGATTAATCGGATAATCGGGACTTTTCTGGCAGTTTGAGGCTCCGATCATATATCAGTAGTGTTTTGGGTGATTTTCCGACATCTCTGGTCTTATTCTGGTAAGTTCTTCAAATTTTAGGGTTTTCCGACCTTCAGACCCGGGGTTTTGATGCTATCTGATGACTTTGCTTTCGGTCGATAGACGTTTTGGGTAAGCTTCCGACGTCTGTGACCTTATTTTGGTGAGTTTCCGTTTATCTGCAATTTCCGGTGACCGGACTTAGTTTCATCCGGTGGTTGAAGGCCGTTCTTCTCCGGTTGCGAAGAGGGAGGGTAACACTTTCTCTATTTTAAGTGTTGTATGTGTTGCATGCCAGTTCTGGTTTGATTGTGATCTGTTCATTGAGACTATTTCTGTGTTGTTAACCTTGCTCATTATTCATGGCTGTTAATATGAATACTAATACCTCCCCCGTAGACTCCACTAGTCCCATCCTAATTTACTCCTCCAATATTTCTGGTGTGTCTCTTGTGTCCACTCCCTTCTCAGGCAGTGGTTATGGAGGTTGGAGGAGGAAAATGATTGTTGCCCTATCTGCTAAAAACAAAATCGGATTTGTTGATGGCTCGTGTCCTCGACCTACCACTAATGTGGCTGAACAGAGACTGTGGGATAGATGTAATAACATGGTCATTTCCTGGTTGACCGCTTCTCTATCTCCTCAGATTGCTGATAGTGTGCAGTATTCCGATACTGCATAAAGTATATGGTCTCAACTTGAGAAAAGATATGGTACTCCTAACAAGACTAAAATTTTTGAATTAAAAAGGGAACTCTCCCGCACATCTCAAGGCTGCTTAGATGTTGTTAGAAAATACGCTTAACGCTAGGGGGGGGGGGGTGAATAGCGTTATAATAAAAATTAGCGTAAACTTGCGGAATTTAAAAATTGCAGGAAAGAAATAAGTGCGATAAGTAAATAAATAAGAACGAACGTACCGATGTATCATGGTTCACCACAACCCGTGGCTAGTCCAGTCCCCGAGAGACTCTCTCGAGATTTCCACTAACACTGTTAAGCTTACGGGTGCTCAACAAACCTTTACAAACTGAGGACACAAGCCTCAACAACCTTTGCTCGAAGATACAACACTCCAAGACTTCAACCAAAGGAAACACAAGTTCCTTCTTACAATACAAGGGATTAACACTTCCCTTCAAGTGTGTAGAACACTTAGCACTCACTTAAACAAGACTCTCTTAATAGAGTAGATATGAGTAAACAGATACGCCCAAGAAGGCAACAACTTTCGTCAAGAATTTTGGCTCTCAAAACTTATGTAATGAATAGAAAGTGATGAACAATAGAATATGCAAGCTATAGCAATAATATGATCAGTTGTTGTGTTTAGAAGACTGATTTGAAGCTGTATTTATAGTTGCAAAACCATGCATTACCGTTGCCTAATTGCCAATTAAGAATTGCTGATTTTACTCAGTGACAATCGATTGTCAAAATCCCACAATCGATTGTTTGCCAATCGTTCCAAAAATCATTTCCAGATTTTACGCTTAATAATCGATTATCTAAGATCAATAATCGATTACTGGCAACGTTCAAAAAATCATTTCCAGATTTTACTTAAAACAATCGATTGTCAGAAATCTACAATCGATTACTTGGCAACGTTCAAAAAATCATTTCCGGATTTTACTTAAAACAATCGATTGTCAGAAATCTACAATCGATTACTTGGCAACGTTCGAAAAATCTTTTTTCAGATTTTATTTAAAACATTCGATTATTAGAAATCTATAATCGATTACCTGACGGTGTTTGAAAATATTTTGGCAACGGTCAATTACACAATCGATTATGCTATGAGAACAATCGATTATATATCAGTCTTTGAAAAACAATTAGACACTGCCTTAATGCACTCGATTGTCAAAGGTACACAATCGATTATTTTATGACTTTGAAAATGTCTGATAGACACTGCCTCAGAACAATCGATTGTCATAAGTTCAAAATCGATTATTTTGTAGCTTTGAAAAACTTTGATGTACACTGCCTCAACACAATCGATTGTCATACGCTTCACAATCGATTGTCATGCAGATTTGAAAAATCTGATGCACACTGCCTTAACACAATCGATTGTCATGCAGCTGACTTAACATAATCGATTGTCATAAGTACATAATCGATTATCTTAATCTAGATTTTAGAGGCATGTTTAAAAATCATTTTGACTAAAGTAAATATGCATGATTTAATATTATTTTTCTTTAAATTAAATATGCATGATTTGATAAAAATATTTTTACGAGAGAAGCCAAGTCTTGAGTCAAGTTATCGGATCAAGATCACAATTAAAGAACGACTCATGTATAACTTTATATCTTTGCTTGATCTTGGTCTTGTGCTTGAATCTCATTATATATCAATTGCGCGCTTGTGCTTGGACCTCGTCAAATTCCATTGCGCATAGTTTGTCATTCATCAAAACCTACAAATATGAACACACGTTTTAGTATTGTGCCTTGAGAACGTGTTTTAACAATTTCCCCCTTTTTGATAATGGCAAACTTTAGTCGGGATATGCATATTTGATAATTCATAATGACGATTCAAGACAAGTAAAGATATGCAACAATATGCAACAAGTCTCTAGATGTGCAATTACTTCCCCCTCAACATTGAATTCCCCCTCAATTTATGCCAATAAAAAATTAGTGCATATCCCTTATTCTTCCCCCTTTTGCCATTAACAAAAAAAATAGAATGAATAAGTAAATAACTTGTTTATTTATTAAACAAAAATATGAGGTACAACAAAAGAAGACAATAAAACATAGAACAATAAACTAAAGAAATTATTCATTATCATCATTTCCCGCCTCGTCATCCGGCACTACTTCATAAGGGACAAGTCCAGCATATGGATAATGAACATGGTCAAAATATCCATGGACCTCATTTGTCAATTGATTGACAGAGGTGGTCAAAGAAGCAATTTGGTCAGAAATAGATTGAAGAGTAGGTTCTTGAGGCTGATGTGATCGACGAGTTGGAGGAGGAGCAGGAGCTACATGATCGCCGTCATGGGGAAAGGAGGATTCGGAAATTTCCCATTTCTTGGTGCTCTTTTTGAGCGGACCGATAGAGGTGTTGAACCCGGAGGCTTCAAGAAAATTCATAATAAGGAGGGCATAGGGAAGTGGTCTATCGTCCCCGATGGCATCAAGCATGTGAATTTTGACGAACTTACACCAATTGATGTGAGCTCCGGTTATAATGGAATGCATGAGCGTTGCGTCCTCTTGGGAGAGAGTGGTATGGTTATGTTTGCGAGGCTTGAGGACTCGGGTTATGAAATAGAAAATCAAACGATATTCGGGGAGCATTCCCGTAATGGTAGGACGTCGAGTAGATATATTAGGATCATAAGTTCCAAGTCCTATTTGGTTTAGGAGAATTTTCTCATCAAATAAGGCGCCGACTTCTCTAATGTAGAGAGAAATGTTTTCCCCACTTCGAGGCAGGTGAGAAATGGAATGTAAGTTTTCGTTGGTTAAAAGAATTTCAACACCATTAATATTTGTCACAAGCTCACCCTCGTCGTCCTCATGAAGATTAGAGTAGAAGGCTTGAATCAAGAGAGGATTAATGTGAGGATAGGATAGATATAGGAAATTCAGAAGCTGGCATTTCCTAAGCATGTTTGCAGCGGGGGCACATGATTCAAGATATTTGCTTGTAGAAAAGCGAGGAGGAAGAATGTCACGCTTTTCGAATTTTGTCAAGAATCTAGTTAGCTCCATTTCAGAATTGAATTGTAAAATAGACCCATCTTGGTAAGGGAAATTTGGAGGAGGAGGAGCAGCTGAAGAAGATGCACCATGTCTGCCTGAACGGGAACGTTTAGTGTGTCTGCCCGATATTTTGAATAAGTAGAAATGGCCTTTGTAAGAAGCTTGAAAGATTTTTGAAATTTTGGGAGCTAAGATTGATGCTTGAGTGAAGAAATTGAAGGCATATGGTACCTATTTATAATGAGGAAGATGGCATTTCATTTATGGTGAAAATCTGCAGAAATTTATGAGCTAAAACGGTCAGAAACGGTAAGAAAAATTTTCACTGACCGTTACACAATCGATTGTGGAACTGAAACATTCGATTGTTATAGAGTTTTGACTTGAACTCGGAACTGACAAAAATCGATTGTGGGAATCTGGCAGGACCCAAACGGTAACAAATTTTTGAATTACTGACAAAAAATAATCGATTGTTGAATTATGGTAATCGATTGTTGTGACACAGTGTGCACAGTGATTTTCTGACTCGGAAAATAATCGATTATATTTTTGAAACAATCGATTGTTTTAGGAAAGCAGTACTGAATGGCCTAGATGGTAATCGATTATACAGAAAAAAATCGATTATAACAAAACTGCATAATAAGCTTAAAATGTAAATAGTCGATTAGTGATACTTGCTAATCGATTGTCCGCACAGTGAACATGAGACATAAGAAAAAATAATCGATTATTTGCTGTAACAATCGATTGTTCTATGCCATTGCTTTTATAATTCCCCCTACCTTTAGGGCGATACCTGCAAAAGAAAATTAGACTTCTCCGACGCTCAAGTTAGTAATTTGTAAAGAAATAATGACTTAGATCAATGTGGCCAAGTGAGAACGTGATCTCTTAAGAAGTGTGTCCTAAGGTGTTCTTAACAGTGTTTCGGGTACTTACCTTTTCTCCAACGTCGCCAATTACCTGTTCGAGAGGGTGATCTTTGATTGTCCTCCATTCGTTAGGCATTTTCGTTTCTTTCTCCATTTGTGGCGCTTCCTCCGATAATTGATCCAAGATTTCATCTTGAGTTTCCTTCGGAGTTTCCTCTTGTACTTTGTCTTGGGGACTTAGTGAGTTTAAAATACCTGCAAGATCAAGACCAGAATCCTTTCTCGCCAAGCGAGCATTATTTTCGGAAAACACAATATGAGGGGATTCCTTCACAGTTCCGGTTCTATTATTGAATACTCTATATGCTTTGCGACGTGAGGAATAACCAATAAAAATTCCTTCATCGGATTTGGCATCAAATTTTTCCAATTGATCTTTTCCATTGTTATGAATAAAGCATTTACAACCGAATACTCTAAAATGGGAGATATTTGGTTTCCTTCCCTTGTAGAGTTCATAAGGGGTTTTCATGAGTATTGGCCTTATGACCACTCTATTCAAAACGTAGCATGCGGTACTCACGGCATCTGCCCAAAAATGTTTGGGGATCTTAGCCTCATCGAGCATGGTTCTAGCCATCTCTTTGAGACACCTATTTTTCCTTTCCACCACCCCATTTTGTTGTGGTGTTCGTGGAGCGGAGAAGGTGTGCTCGATACCGAGTTCGTCACAAAAGTCCGCAAAGAGATTGTGATCAAACTCTCCCCCATGATCACTTCTTATTGAAGTGACGGTTGTGTCCTTTTCGTTTTGAACACGTTTAAGAAAATATTTGAAATTATGAAAAGCTTCACTTTTATGAGCAAGAAATAAAGTCCATGTAAATCTAGAATAATCATCAACAATAACAAAAGCATAACGATTTCTACCAAGACTTTCAATGCGAGATGGTCCAAATAAGTCCATGTGAAGTAATTGCAAAGGTCTAGTAGTTGCAACAATATTTTTCGATTTAAAAGATGCTTTTGTTTGCTTCCCTTTTTGACAAGAATCACAAATAGAGTCTTTTTCAAATTTCAAATTTGGAAGACCAATGACTAAATTTTGTGAAACCAATTTATTCAAAAGATGCATGTTGATGTGAGCTACTCTACGATGCCATAACCATGTATCATCCTCTTTGCTCATAAGACAATTCACATATTCAGGTGAAGAATTTGCAAGATCAACCATATAGATGTTATCCATTCTAAATCCACGAAGAATAATCTTAAAATCGCTACGGCGAAAAACTAAGCATTCATTTGAATCAAATAAAACAAGATTTCCCTTGTCACATAATTGACTTATGCTCAAGAGATTATGTTTTAGACCCTTAACTAGCAATATATGCTTAATGGAAGAGGAGTCATCCTTACCGACCGATCCAATGCCGATAATTTTTCCTTTGTTGTTATCACCAAAAATAACGCTTCATCCTTCCTTGTGTTCTAGTTGAAGGAACTTGGATTCGTCTCTAGTCATTTGCTTGGAGCATCCACTATCAAGGTACCAAAGTACACTTGACCCCTTCAAACACACCTCTTCTTGATTGTTTTCGTGAGCCATGAGACAAAGATTTGCGGCTTCGTCTTCTTCTTCCTCACTCGACTCGTCACCGGAGTCGCCTCCCCAAGATATGTATGCTCGTTGTTTCTTGAATGGTTTCTTCTCCTTTTTGGCATTTGGGCAATTTGATTTAATGTGCTTGGTTTCTCCGCACTCATAGCACTTTATTTGATCTCCTTGCTTTTTGCCCTTTCGTTCATACTCTTTTCGCATGAACTTTTGAAATCTCTTAATAACGAGTCCGAACTCGTTGTCTTCGTCCTCATCATTTTGAGGTTGGCTTGTGCTTGCCTTGAGAGCAATTTTTTGTTTCCTTTGATCATCAACAAGAGGGTTAAGTATAGTAGATTCGTAAGTTTTAAGATTACCTCTTAATCCGTCGATGGTGACATTTGAAACGCCAATAGATTCTTGAATCGCGTCGGCCTTGGATCGCCATGCCGGAGTGAGACTTCGGAGAATTTTTCGGACAAGTTCCTTATCCATGAAGGTCTTCTTAAGAGCATGTAAATCATTAACGATTTTTGAAAAACGTTCGAACATCTCATCGACCTTTTCGCCTTCCTTCATGTGAAACAATTCATATGCATGGGTTAGGAAATCAATTTTAGCTTCCCTTACCTGGTCTGTACCTTCGTACGTAATTTCCAGCTTGTCCCACATTTGCTTCGCCATTGTGCAACATGATATTTTCCTGTAATCATCAGCATTTACATCACAATATAATAAATTAATGGCTTTAGCGTTGTTTTGCACCTTTCGGATATCATCCGCATCGTATTCATCTTCGGACTTTGGAACATCTTTATTTTCAACCTTTTTGGTTGGAATTTGTTCTCCCTTCATTATAACCTTCCAAAGATGAAAATTATTTGATTGAAAAAATATTCTCATCCTCTCCTTCCAGTACGTATAGTTTGTACCGTCGAATAGTAGTGGTCGGGTGGAGCATTCTCCTTCACCTATTCCTGCAAAAGAATCACGAGTAGAAGCCATGGATTGTTTCTCTCAAACGGTTAAGTCTTCAGAGAGTTGGGCTCTGATACCAATTGTTAGAAAATACGCTTAACGCTAGAGGGGGGTGAATAGCGTTATAATAAAAATTAGCGTAAACTTGCGGAATTTAAAAATTGCAGGAAAGAAATAAGTGCGATAAGTAAATAAATAAGAACGAACGCACCGATGTATCCTGGTTCACCACAACCCGTGGCTAGTCCAGTCCCTGAGAGACTCTCTCGAGATTTCCACTAACACTGTTAAGCTTACGGGTGCTCAACAAACCTTTACAAACTGAGGACACAAGCCTCAACAACCTTTGCTCGAAGATACAACACTCCAAGACTTCAACCAAAGGAAACACAAGTTCCTTCTTACAATACAAGGGACTAACACTTCCCTTCAAGTGTATAAAACACTTAGCACTCACTTAAACAAGACTCTCTTAATAGAGTAGATATGAGTAAACAGATACGCTCAAGAACGCAACAACTTTCGTCAAGAATTTTGGCTCTCAAAACTTATGTAATGAATAGAAAGTGATGAACAATAGAATATGCAAGCTATAGCAATAATATGATCAGTTGGTGTGTTTAGAAGACTGATTTGAAGCTGTATTTATAGTTGCAAAACCATGCATTACCGTTGCCTAATTGCCAATTAAGAACTGCTGATTTTACTCAGTGACAATCGATTGTCAAAATCCCACAATCGATTGTTTGCCAATCGTTCCAAAAATCATTTCCAGATTTTACGCTTAATAATCGATTATCTAAGATCAATAATCGATTACTGGCAACGTTCAAAAAATCATTTCCAGATTTTACTTAAAACAATCGATTGTCAGAAATCTACAATCAATTACTTGGCAACGTTCAAAAAATCATTTCCGGATTTTACTTAAAACAATCGATTGTCAGAAATCTACAATCGATTACTTGGCAACGTTCAAAAAATCTTTTTTCAGATTTTATTTAAAACAATCGATTATTATAAATCTATAATCGATTACCTGACGGTGTTTGAAAATATTTTGGCAACGGTCAATTACACAATCGATTATGCTATGAGAATAATAGATTATATATCAGTCTTTGAAAAAACAATTAGACACTGCCTTAATGCACTCGATTGTCAAAGGTACACAATCGATTATTTTATGACTTTGAAAATGTCTGATAGACACTGCCTCAACACAATCGATTGTCATAAGTTCACAATCGATTATTTTGTAGCTTTGAAAAACTTTGATGTACACTGCCTCAACACAATCGATTGTCATAAGCTTCACAATCGATTGTCATGCAGATTTGAAAAATCTGATGCACACTGCCTTAACACAATCGATTGTCATAAGTTCACAATCGATTGTCATGCAGCTGACGTAACATAATCGATTATCATAAGTACATAATCGATTATCTTATTCCAGATTTTAGAGGCATGTTTAAAAATTATTTTGACTAAAGCAAATATGCATGATTTAAAATCATTTTGCTTTAAATTAAATATGCATGATTTGATAAAAATGTTTTTACGAGAGAAGCCAAGTCTTGAGTCAAGTTATCGGATCAAGATCACAATTAAAGAACGACTCATGTATAACTTTATATCTTTGCTTGATCTTGGTCTTGTGCTTGAATCTCGTTATATATCAATTGCGCGCTTGTGCTTGGACCTCGTCAAATGTCCATTGCGCATAGTTTGTCATTCATCAAAACCTACAAATATGAACACACGTTTTAGTATAATGCCTTGAGAACGTGTTTCAACAGATGTAGCCTCATATTTTAATAAACTCAAAGGCCTGTGAGATGAGTTGGGCACAATGTGCACAAATCATGGGCAGAGATGTGTGTGTGCTGCTAAAAATGGAATAATTCAGGAAGATGATGAAAACAAGGTATTCCAATTTCTTATGGGGTTAAATGAAGCATACATGGGGGTTAGGAGTAACTTGTTGATGATGCAGCCATTTCCTTCCCTTGACAGTGTTTACGATATAGTGCTTAATGATGAAAAACAGAGACAAGTATTTCTCAAATCAGTCCAGACTCTATGTCTTTTAATGCTAATACAAATAAGCACTCAGTTGGGTTTAATCGGGCCACAGTGCCCAGTCCCCCTGTTTTCAGACCTAGAGTTAATTTTGAGCAAAGTAGAGGGCCCTTATTTTGCAGATACTGCAAGAAATCTGGGCACTTAATTGATAAGTGCTATAAGATTCATGGGTTTTCTCAAAATATCAAATACAACAAGGGAAGGAAATCTACTGCTGCTCATGTCTACACTGGTGAGGAAAGTGTGTCTGTTAATCATGGGAATCCTAATATGTCTGTTCCTTTTAGGGATCCTCCTGGCGGCCATCACCCTGTTACAAACATAGATGGCCAAAGTTCTGTGATACCAGGGTTGAGCAGACATCAATATGATCAATTGATGAGCTTGTTGCAACAGACCCAGTTAGGGGATTCCGGTGATCACGCTCCTCCTCCCATGTATGCTGCTAATTTTGCTGGTATTATGTTGACTGAGAGTCTTGTTTCTGATTCCAAATTATGCATGCTTACACACATTAATTCTGTCACCTGGATCATAGATTCAGGGGCATCTAATCATATGACACATGATAAAAACCTACTCTTTAACATCATACCTTTGACTGTTCCTTATCTTGTAACTTTGCCTAATGGTTACAAAGTGAAAGTAACTTGTACAGGTTCTTTTGCATTAACTTCATCCCTTACTCTTCACAATGTCCTTCTGGTTCCTTCCTTTAAACACAACTTGATTTCTGTCCACAAGTTGGTAAAACAATTGCACTGTATAGTTTTGTTTACTCCAATTTCCTGTTTACTTCACATGATACAGGACCCTTCTCTGAAGAGGCTTCTGTATCTTGGTAAAGAGGAAGCTAGCCTATACAAGCTGTCTTGGGTGCCACCTTCCCTTTCTTCCTCTACTGGTTCTTCATCTACTTCTGTATGTGCTTTGTCTGATTTTTGTAATGATGACAATGTGTCTGACAGCAAAAATATTGCCTTGCCTCCAATTGTAAATAATTCCATTTGTAATATTGCTGTTACCATTGATATGAATTACATTTGGAATTTAAGACTAGCACATACTCTATTTGCAAATATGAGACATATTTCTGGTTTGTCTTTTCCATTTGCTTCTAAACAACCTTTTCCTTGTTCTGTCTGTCCTATGGCCAAACAAACCAGACTCCATTTTCCTGATAGCAGTATCAGTTCTACTAGACCCTTTCAATTAATACATGTGGATACTTGGGGACCTTGCCACACTTCCACTTCTTCTGGTTGTAGATACTTCCTTACAATAGTTGATGATTTCTTTAGGGAAGCCTGGACACACTTAATGTGCTCTAAAAGCAATGCTTTTTCCCTGCTTAAGTCTTTCATCTGTTTTGTTAAAACTCAATTTAACACTGTGGTTCAAACTGTTAGAAGTGACAATGCCTTAGAATTGGGATCCAGCATTGAGGGTATATCTTTCTTTAGTAGCCAGGGGATTATTCATCAAACCTCCTGCCCTCATTCACCTCAACAGAATGGTGTTGTTGAAAGAAAGCACAAAACCCTTCTTGAAACATGTAGAGCCTTACGTTTTCAATCTGGCCTGCCTGTGTCTTTTTGGGGGGATTGTCTGTTGACTGCCACTTATCTCCTTAACAGAATACCATCTAGAATTCTTCGCAATAAGTCTCCTAATGAAACTTTGTATGGGAAAGCTCCATCCTATTCTCATTTGAGGGCATTTGGGTGCCTTGCTTATGCTGCTATCCCTATTCCTCAAAGGGACAAGTTAAAGCCTAGAGCCCTCTCTTGTGTTTTTCTGGGTTACCCATTTGCAAAAAAAGGTTATAAACTGTATGATCTGGTTTCCAAGAAATATTTTGTCTCCAGGGATGTTATATTCCATGAAACTTGTTTTCCTTTTAAGAATAAACCTTCTTCTGCTCATCCTTCTCCTTTATCTTTTCCTTTTATTCCTCCTGCTGAGCATTCCACTGACACAAATTTTCTTATACATGCTGCCCCTCCATCTGGTCCAACAACTGATTCTCCTGTTCCTGATTTTGCTGATGCTGCTCCATCTCCCCTTCCTTCTTTCAATCATGATATCTCTCCTCCTGTTTTGCTTTCTTCACAACCTCTTCCTGCTCCTAGAAAATCCACTAGACAGCATAATCCTCCTTCCTATCTTAAGGATTATGTCTGCCAACTCCCTGCCTTTTCTAGATCCTCTTCTTCAACTTTGGTAACTGAACCTTTATATTACTCTCAAGCTGCATCTGTTCCAGCATGGCAGCATGCCATGAGACAGGAGTTTGATGCTTTGCAAGCAAACCATACCTGTGATGTTGTTCCTCTTCCTCCTGGTAAGAAACCCATTAGCTGTAAATGGGTCTATAAAATCAAATACAAGGCTGATGGTACTGTTGAAAGGTATAAAGCTAGGCTGGTTATTAGGGATGATACTCAAGTTGAAGGGATTGATTTTACTGACACCTTTTCTCCTGTGATTAAGATGACCACTGTGAAATGTCTTATTGCTGTGGCTGTCAAGAATAACTGGCCTCTGTTTCAACTTGATGTTAATTATGCTTTTCTCCATGGTGATTTGGATGAGGAAGTTTATATGAAACTTCCCCCATGTTTGACAGTCTCTGCTCCTCTTTCTGGTTCTGTTTCTTCTACTTCTTCTCCTCATTCTCCTCTGGTTTGTAAGCTCAAGAAATCCCTATATGGGCTGAGACAAGCATCCGGACAATGGTATGCCAAATTGTCTTCTGCTCTTTATTCCAGAGGGTACACACATTCTTTGAATGACTATTCTTTGTTCATCAAAGGTAAACCTGGGTCCCTTCTGGTTGTGGCAGTCTATGTGGATGATATTATTCTTACTAGGGATGACAGTGATGAACTTACTGCCCTGAAACTGTTTCTGGATGATCAGTTTAAAATCAAAGACCTAGGGTCTTTGCATTATTTTTTGGGCATAGAAATGTCAGTTGTTCCTGGTGGTATGATCCTTAATCAGCATAAATATGTTTGTGATTTGCTGCATCAGTTTAGCTGTACCAATGTATCCTCTGTTGTTTGTCCTTTGGATATTAATGTCAAACTTCATGCTGATTCTGGTGACCTTTTAACCTCTCCTGATCAGTATAGGAGTCTTGTTGGTAAGCTGTTATTTCTGACTCATACTAGGTCTGACATATGTTTTGCTGTTCAACATCTGAGTCAATTTCTAAAATGCCCCAGACTTCCCCATATGACTGCTGCCTTACATGTTTTGCGATACCTCAAAGGCACTTCTTCTATGGGTCTCTTTTATTCTGCCAGTGATGATATCTCCGTTGTTGGTTATTCTGATAGTGACTGGGCTGTCTGCCCTGATACAAGGAGATCTGTTACTGGGTTTTGTGTGTTATTGGGTGGTTGCCTGATTAGTTGGAAATCAAAGAAGCAACCCGTGGTTTCCTTGTCTTCTGCTAAGGCAGAATATCGAGCCCTCAGCAAAGTTGTTGCCGAATTATCTTGGCTGTCTCGTTTATTAGTTGATCTTGGTGTCTATGTTTCTCTTCCATGTTCTGTGTTTTGTGACAGTCAGGCTGCTGTCCATATTGCTAACAATCCAGTTTTCCATGAGCGTACCAAACACATCGAGGTGGATTGTCATTTTGTTCGGGATCAGCTGCAGAATGGCCTCATTCAACTGTTTCATGTTCCTACCACTCGTCAATTTGCTGATCTTCTGACCAAGCCTTTGCCTGGCACTGTGCTTCATCCTTTGTTGTTCAAGTTGCAGGTGGTTTCCCCTCCAACTTGAGGGGGGGTGTTGAGCTGAGAGATTACATGGCTTCTAAGCCAAAGCATAAGTGACATAGGCCTGTATATTCATTGTATATTTATTATATGTTCATGGTATACATTCTAGTGGGCTGTGATGATTATTGATAGTGGACTGATATCTGAGCCCAAGTTTATTTTATTATTGGGCCGTCTGACCCGACCCGGTGTGTGATGTATATATGTGGGTGTACAGATATTTTGTTGGTCGGTGGGTTCATTTTTCTCTAATACACTCTCTCGATCTTTTGGAGAGTTCTCTCAACTACCCTCTTTCTCTCTCTTCTTCCCTCACTATATTCTTCGTGTTCTTCAGCTTAATCTTCATGTTTTCAAAATCATGATTAATTTGGATTCACACTGTATAAAGTTCATTAAAAGAAAATTATTTTATATCAAATTTCTTTAATATTTTAAATTTCGAACTCAAAAGTTATATTTTAGAATAAAAAAGTTCTATATGTCCCATCTTAACTTTTAAAGAGTCGTTGGTAGGATGTATAAAAATAGTAGTGAATATTGAGTATTAATAATGATGAGATTTGTAATGTTGAGATTCGTATTGTTGAGATTAGTTATGCTTAAATTATTTCTTATCCACTGTATTGTTTGATGTATTAAAAATAATATGTATTGCATTGGTGTGTATACATGTTTATCTGTATATTAAAAACTATAGTATTAATGCATTATTAATGCAATTATTTGCTACATATTAGTTATACATATATAAGTTAAAAATACAACTAAACAAATGATTAATTATACTAAAGCTAATACATATAATATTTTTGTCTGATACATCCTACGCAACGACCCTGATTATGAGTGATTCTACAGCTCTAGAGCACCAAATTTGAAGGGAAAAAAAAAGAGAAAAAGAAGGGAAAATGTCTTTTCCCACAACAAAAGAAACGAAAGCAAAGAGTACAGTTGAAATAAGCTGAAGCATGCAAAAGACTACTCTATAAATTTTACATTTTGTCGAAAGTTGATTGAATTGTGTCCATCTTTCACTTTTCAAGTTGACTCCTTAAAAGTTAACATCTTCTATCGTCTCAAAAGATGGAGTACGTAACTTCAAGACTGGAAACCTTTGCCATATTAGTGGTGTTGATAAATTTTCTCATTTTGATACATGGCAGCATATATATTATTTACTTATGTTCGGGCCCTTTAATAATATTGCTGGATGCATGTTGAATCTTGTAAAAATAGTATTTTTTTAAAATTTGACACGAAGGCCATAGTATTTTGGAAAATTTACTCAACATAACTACTCACTAGAACTATCATCTTTGTAGGAGTAAATAGTGCTTTTAAGAAAAAATTAAGTAATGTCTACGGTTAATGCAATTTTTTTCACATGTATAATATAGTTTTAACATATTATGGAGTAATATTTTACTTAATAGAGTAGTTTAAATTTTTAATCATTTTACTAATTTCGGGAGGTAATACTTACCTGGGAGATTAGTAATAATTATACCTTATAAGTGATCCGATTATATTGGGTAAATATTCTTACACTATTGGTTCATAGAACTTAAATTTTTTATGAGTTTTTATTATATACACTATCAGCATAAATATTTTTTTATTACCCTATCAGTGAACTAAGATGTGATAGCATGGTAGTTAGTATTTTTACTACCAATTTATATTTATTAACAAAATTTACCTATAAATATCAAATACATGTATAAATCTAATAAAAAAGGTAGCCCAAGAAATATTCCGTATTCATGCGGGATCTGGAAAAGAGCCACACCTCATAGAGCTGTGATTGATGTAGGTGTTAGAATATACGCTTAACGCTAGAGGGGGGGGGGGGTGAATATCGTTTTAATAAAAATCAATGTAAATTTGCGGAATTAAAATTGCAGGAATAACGTAAGTGCAGTAATTAAAATAGTAATGAGAGAACACACCACGTTTATCCTGGTTCACCACAACGTGTGGTTAGTCCAGTCCCCGAGAGACTCTCTAGAGTTTTACACTAACTTTGTTAAGCTTACGGGTGCCTAACAAACCGTTACACTTGCTCGTAGATATACACTCTACAAGACTTCAACCTGCTCGAGGATACCGCACCTCAAGACTTCAAACCAAGGAACTACCTTTCCTTCTTACAACAAGGGATTAGAATATCCCTTCAAGTGTGTACAAACACTTAGCACTCAAGACAAGACTCTCTTTATAGAGTAGATATGAGTAAAAATAATACGCTCAAGAACACAATAATTTATTCAAGAATTTTGGCTCTCAAAAATTATGAAATAGATATGAAATGATGAGAGAAGAGTATGTAAGCTTTATGCAAGAATTATAATCAGTTGTTGTGTTTAAAAACGTGAATTAGAGGTGTATTTATAGTGCTCAAAGTCACCAAGACCGTTGCTTAATTGCCAATCACTGATTGCTGATTTTGTGCTTGCATAATCGATTATATGATCTGCATAATCGATTATCTGCAGATCGTTCAAAAATTGTATGCGGATTTTAAGCAGAATAATCGATTATTCAAGTTGCATAATCGATTATCTGTTAACGTTAAAAAATCGGATGCAGATTCTGTGCAAGCACTTGTGCATAATCGATTATATTTCAGCGTTTTAAAAATACTTTGGTAACGGTCAGTGAATAATCGATTATGCTATCTCGTATAATCGATTATTTTGTTGCTTTGAAAATCCGGTTATACACTGTCTTAACATAATCGATTATAAGTAAGACATAATCGATTATATTGCTATCTTGAAAAATTTCGGTTAACACTGTCTTAACATAATCGATTATAAGTAAGACATAATCGATTATATTGCTGTCTTGAAAAATTTCGGTTAACACTGTCTTAACATAATCGATTATAAGTAAGACATAATCGATTATATTGCTGTCTTGAAAATTTCTATTAACACTGTCTTAACATAATCGATTATAAGAAATACATAATCGATTATGTATGTCCAGATTTGAAAAACACGTTTGAAAATCATTTTGGCTAAAATGAAAATATTTGAAAATCTTTTTGGTTTAACTTAACGATGCATGAAAATGATTTTACGAGAGAAGCCAAGACTTGAATAAGTTGTCGGATCAAGATCACACTATAAAGTGACTCATTTATAACTTTGTTGTCATTCTTGATCTTGCTCTTTGTTTCTCATGTTCTTGGACTTTGGCATATGTCAATGTTCCATGCGCGTCGGTTTGTCATTTATCAAAACCTAAAGAAATGAACATACGTTTAGTTTTAGCGACTTGAGAACGTGTTTCAACAATTTTTGCCTTTTTGATAATGGCAAACCAATATCGGGATATGCGTAAGATAAGTATAAGTTCCCCCATAAGTATAAGTTCCCCCTCAATTTATGCCAACATGTATTAGTGTGCATAGCCCTTATTCTTCCCCTTTTTGACATTAGCAAAAAATAATGAACTTTCATTAAAAATATTAAACATACATGAGAAAGCAAGAAAGATAGACAGAATATAATTCAAACGATACATAAAAAAAATTATTAATCATTGTCATCATTTACATCCGGCTCGGCATCCGGCACTCCATCCGGAAGAGCAATTTGGGCATATGGATAGTTGACATGATCAAAGTACCCATGAAGCTCATAAGACAAACGAGTGACGTTTTGATCAATACGAGCCACTGAGGTTGACAAAGAAGCAAGTTGGTCCGAAATGGTTTGAAGAGTAGGAGCTTGAGGACGACGTATTTGAGTAGGAGGAGGAAGAGGATGTTCACCATTATTGGGAAATGAAGATTCTTGAATTTCCCAATGCTTTGTTGCCTTTTTATGAGGACCGACGGAGGTGTCGATACCGGAGGCTTCAAAAATAGCCATTATGAGAAAAGCATATGGGAGTGGCTTATCGTCCCCAATTGCATCACACATGTGAGTCATGACAAACTGGCACCAATTGATGCGAGCCCCGGTGATAATTGCATGCAAGAGTTTTGAATCCTCATGAGAGAGGGTGGTATGATTGAATTTTCGGGGTTTGAGAACTCGGGTGATGAAATAAAATATTAGACGATATTCTGGGAGCATGTGCGTAATGGTTGGGCGACGATTCTCCGGACAGTCGCCAATACCAATTTGGTGGAAAAGAAGTTGTTCATCAAATAAAGCGCCTGCTTCTCTAGTGTAGAGAGAGATGTCTTCACCATTTCGTGGAAGGTTAGTGAGGAGTTGCAAGTTTTCCTCATTTACAAAAATTGGGACTCCATTGATGCTAGAGACAAGGTCACCATCTTCGTCCTTCTGTAGATTTGAATAGAAGGCACGGATTAGAGCAGGGTGAATGTAAAGAGTTTGAAGATATAGAAAGTCAATGAGTTGGCTTTGTATAAGAATATTTTCTGTTGATGGGGGTGCGCTATTTCGAAGATATCCAGTAGTTGAGAAACGAGGTGGAAGGATTTCTCGATTCTCAAATTTTTCAATGAATCGAAGAAGTTCGGGTTGAGTATCAAAGCGCAAATAAGAGCCGTCTTTGTAGTGGAAAACGGGTGGAGGAGCGGAGGAAGAGGAGGCAATTTGTTTGTCGGAACGAGCGCGTTTGGAATTCTTGCCCGTCATTTTTATGGAGGAAGGAGAGCTATTACAGAAAGTTTGAGGGCTTTTGAAGATTGTTTGAAGCTAAGAGTGAAGTTTGAAGTGAGAAATTTGAAGGATGAACACACCTATTTATAGAATTGAAGAAGTGAGGCATTTATGGAGCAAAAAAGCTGCAAATTTCATAAGCCAAACGGTCAGAAACGGTAACAATATTTTAAACACGGACCGTTGCTAATCGATTATGGAGGCTGAATAATCGATTATTGCCAATATTTTGAATTGTAGTCAGAGAAGAAATCGATTATGTGATAGGAGATAATCGATTATTTGAAGACAAAAAGTATTATGAGGATCCGAACTCGGGGAATAATCGATTTGGTTAATATGATAATCGATTATTTTAGTCCAGTGATATGACGAAAAGCCGAGAGGGTAAAAGGTAATCGATTATGTAGCACTAAATAATCGATTATTATAAAACCTATAACACTAAATCTCAACTTAATCGATTAGTAATATATGATAATCGATTATTGCCAAATTCCTGCAAACCGAGATGTTAGAAATAATCGATTGTTCTTAGTCAATAATCGATTATTTGGTACCAGTGCCCAAAAGTTCCCCCTGTCTTTGGGGCGATACCTGCAAAAAAGGATTAGGCGCCTCCGACGCTCAAGTCAGTAATTATTTAAAGAAAAATGCAATGCATGAATTAGATCATCGTGGAGTCAAGAATTCCGAGTTCACTACGAATGCAGAAAAAGGACTCTTTCTCTAAAGGCTTTGTGAAGATGTCGGCCAATTGATATTTGGTTTTAACAAACTCAATTTCGACATCGCCCTTGAGAACGTGATCTCTTATAAAGTGATGTCTAATTTCTATGTGTTTCGTTCTTGAGTGAAGAATAGGATTCTTCGTCAAGCTTATGGCGCTAGTATTGTCACATTGAAGAGGAACATGATCAATACTAAGACCATAATCCGAGAGTTGTTGTTTCATCCAAAGGATTTGAGCACAACAACTCCCCGCGGCTACATATTCAGTCTCGGTTGTGGATAACGCAACACTTACTTGTTTCTTGCTAAACCAAGAAACTAGAGAGCTACCGAGCAAATGGCAAGTGCCACTAGTGCTCTTGCGGTCCAATTTGCAACCTGCAAAATCGGAATCAGAATAGCCAACAAGTTGGCATGAAGAACCTTTGGGATACCATAGTCCCACATTTATTGTTCCAACAAGATACTTCATAATCCGTTTTACCACAGTTAAGTGTGACTCCTTCGGACATGATTGATATCGAGCGCATAAACACACGCTAAACATGATGTCCGGTCTACTAGCAGTAAGATAGAGAAGGGATCCGATCATACCTCGATACTTCTTGGTGTCTACTTCTTTACCTTTCTCATCCATGTCAAGATGGTCGGATGTGCTCATTGGAGTGGCCATTGCTTTGGCGTTGCTCATTTCAAAACGATTTAGCAACTCCTTGCAATACTTAGATTGACAAATGAAAGTTCCTTCTTTCATTTGTTTCACTTGCAGCCCCAAGAAGAAGTTTAGCTCACCCATCATTGACATTTTGAATTCGCTAGTCATTAACTTAGAGAATTCCTCGCATAAAAAATCATTAGTAGCACCAAAAATAATATCATCGACATAAATTTGAGCTAATAGAATGTCATTGTTTTTCTTTTTGATAAATAGTGTAGTGTCAACTTTCCCCCTTTCGAACTTATTGTCCAAAAGAAATTTGATTAAGCGCTCGTACCAAGCTCGAGGAGCTTGTTTAAGCCCATATAGCGCTTTCTTAAGCTTGAAGACATGATCGGGAGATTTTAAAGTCTTCAAAGCCCGGGGGTTGTTCAACGTACACTTCCTCTTGAATAAACCCATTGAGGAAGGCACTTTTGACATCCATTTGAAATAATTTGAAATTCATAGATGATGAAAAAGCAAGTAATAAACGAATGGCTTCTAGCTGTGCTACGGGTGCATAGGTTTCTTCATAATCAATTCCTTCTTCTTGATTATAGCCCTTAGCAATAAGCCTAGCTTTGTTTCTAGTGATTATACCATTTTCATCTAATTTATTTCGAAAAACCCATTTCGTACCAATTATGGTGTGATTATCGGGTCTTGGCACCAATTCCCAAACGTCATTACGTTTGTATTGGTTAAGCTCCTCTTGCATTGCCAAGGTCCAATGCTCATCCTCAATTGCTTCAGAAATGGTTTTAGGTTCTATTTGTGAAACAAAAGCCATATGTCCTACAGCGTCTTTAAGAAGGTTTCGTGTACTTACCCCTTTCTCGATGTTGCCAATTACCTTGTCAAGAGGATGGTCTTTTGACGTCCTCCAAGCCGTAGGCATCATTGATTCTTCTTCTTGTGGTGGTACTTCTTCCGAAGGTTGTTCCATGACTTCATCTTGAACTTCCTTTGGATCCTCCTTTTGTACCTCGTCTTGAAGATTGATTTTCTTTAAAGCATCTGCAAGATCAACACAAGAATCCTTTCTCGCCAAGCGAGCATCATTTTCACAAAATACTACATGAGGAGATTCCTCAGCAGTTTTGGTTCGATTATTGAAAACTCTATATGCTTTGCTACGCGATGAGTAACCAAGAAAAATTCCTTCATCAGATTTCGCGTCAAATTTTCCCAAGTTATCTTTTCCGTTGTTGTGAATAAAACATTTACAACCGAAGACTCTAAGATGGGAAAGATTTGGTTTCCTTCCCTTATAGAGTTCATGGGGAGTTTTTATGAGTATCGGTCTTGTGACAGCTCTGTTTAAAACATAGCTTGCGGTACTCACGGCATCCGCCCAAAACTTTTTGGAAATCTTAGCCTCATCAAGCATGGTTCTAGCCATCTCTTCGAGACATCGATTTTTACGTTCCACCACTCCATTTTGTTGTGGTGTACGTGGAGCCGAAAAGGTATATTCAATACCGAGTTCGTCACAAAAATCTGCGAAGAGATTATGATTGAACTCTCCCCCATGATCACTTCTTATGGAAGTGATGGTTGTGTTCTTTTCATTTTGAACACGTTTAAGAAAACTTTTAAAAGCATGAAAGGCATCACTTTTATGAGCAAGAAATAACGTCCATGTGAATCTAGAGTAGTCATCAACAATTACAAAAGCATAAAGATTTCCACCAAGACTTTCAACACGAGATGGTCCAAAAAGGTCCATGTGAAGAAGTTGTAAAGGTCTAGTGGTTGAAACAACATTTTTGGATTTAAAAGAGGCTTTTGTTTGTTTCCCTTTTTGACATGAATCACAAATAGAATCTTTTTCAAATTTCATGTTTGGAAGGCCAATTACTAAATCTTGTGAAACTAGTTTGTTTAAAAGATTCATATTTACATGAGCTACTCTACGATGCCATAACCACATGTTGTCTTCTTTACTAATAGACAATTCACATAACTTGATGAAGAATTTTCAAGATCAACCGTATAGATATTATCCATTCTAATACCACGAAGAATAATTTTAAAACCATTACGACGGATAACTAAGCGTTCTTCGGAGTCAAACAATACAAGATTTCCCTTGTCACATAATTAACTTATGCTCAAGAGATTATGTTTAAGACCTTTAACTAGCAAAATATGCTTAATGGAGGAGGATTCGTCCTTACCAACCGATCCAATGCCGATAATCTTTCCTTTGTTATTGTCTCCAAAAATAACATTTCCTCCTTCCGTGGGTTTTAGTTGAAGGAATTTTGATGCATCTCCGGTCATATGTTTGGAGCATCCACTATCAAGGTACCAAAGTACACTTGATCCCTTCAAACACACCTACAAAACAAATTAATGAGATTTTGGTACCCAAGCCATTTTGGGTCCTTGTGTGTTAGGTGCAAAATGGTGGTGTGATTGACCTGCAGTGAAATGTCTATGTTTAGTGAAGCATGCGAGAGCAATATGTCCAATTTTATTGCAATAATGACAAGTGACATTCGGATTGTGCATTCTTCTAGGATGATAATAATTTGGAGGTCTAAATTTATTCACTCTATTTTTAGGAATATAGTTTTGATGTAGTTTTCGAAAATCTTGTCTAGGTGGTCTATACATGCCAATATTTCTTCTAGTATTCACTCTATTGTTAGGAATATAGTTTTGATGTGGTTTTCTAAAATCTTGTCTAGGTGGTCTATACATGCCAATATTTCTTCTAGCATTTGTTCTAGGATGAGTTGCACTTCTAGGATTAAAATTTCTAGGTTGAGTGTTGACATTTATTTTATTTTACCTAAGTTGAGTCTTAGGTGGTTAGGAATGGACTCAACTTTTTCTTTTGGCTCGTGTTTAAAGCCTATACCGTGCTTAGTGGATTTCAAATTTACAAGCACTTCATTGAGATTTTTGTGTGAAGAATTGAATTTGTGCAAAGTGCTTCTAAGACTTTCTACTTCTTCCTTTAGAGATTTGCAAGAAGTACAATCCTTATTTGAGCTTTCGGGTTTATCGGCGCTTCTTTTGCCATAAAACTTGTTTTCCTCTTTTAATTTCTCATTTTCAAGAGTTAGTTTTTCAAAATCCTTTTCTTTTGAAGAAATTTGTTTTCTTAAATCCTTTATAGATTTAGAAGCGCTAATAAACTCTTTATACAACTCATCAAATGCATATTGCATTTCTTCTAAAGTGAAATAGTTCTTAGAAGTGGTACATACCTCATTTTGAGTTTCTTCGTGTGCCATAAGACACAAGTTTGCGGTCTCGTTTCCTTCTCCATCACTTGATTCGTCTCCGGAGTCGCCTCCCCAAGAGATGTATGCTCTTTGTTTCTTGACGGGTTTCCTCTCCTTTTTGGTATTTGGACAATTTGATTTGATATGCCCGATTTCTCCGCATCCATAGCACTTTACTTGGTCTCCTTGTTGCTTACCTTTTCGTTCATACTTCTTTTGCATGAACTTGTGAAATTTCTTAATAACGAGTCCGAACTTGTTATCTTCGTCGCTTGAATCCTCATCATTTTGAGGTTGAGTCGTGCTTGCTTTAAGGGCGATTCTTCATTTCCTTTGATCATCCAAAGGAGGGTTAAGAATAGTAGATTCATAGGTTTTGAGATTACCTCTAAGCCCGTCGATTGTGACATTTGTAATGCCGATTGACTCTTGAATAGCGTCGGCTTTGGAGCGCCATTCCGGAGTGAGACTTCGAAGAATTTTACGGACAAGTTCCCTATCCGTGAAGGTCTTCTTAAGAGCATGAAGATCATTAACGATTTTGGAAAATCGTTCGAACATATCATCTATCTTCTCGTTTTCCTTCATATGAAAAAGTTCATATTCATGGGTTAGAAAATCTATTTTAGCTTCTCTTACCTGGTCCGTACCTTCGTAGGTAATTTCCAATTTATCCCACATTTGCTTAGCCGTGGTACAACATGAGATTTTCCGATAGTCATCGGGATTTACAGCACAGTACATCATGTTGATCGCTTTTGCGTTGTTTCCACCTTTCTAGTTCGTCTGCGTCATACTCATTTTCCGATTTTGGCACCATTTCATTTTCTACCTTTTTGGTTGAATTTGCTCCCCATTCTTGATAATTTTCCATAGTATAAAATTATTTGATTAGATAAATATTCTCATCCTTTCCTTCCAATAGGTATAGTTTGTGCCATCGAATAGTGGTGGCCTTGTGAAGCATTGTCCTTCACCTAGTCCTGCATAAACGTTACGAGTAGAAGCCATTGATTGTTTCTCTCAAACTGTTAACTCTTTCAGAGAGTTAGGCTCTGATACCAATTGTTAGAATATACGCTTAACGCTAGAGGGGGGGGGGGGTGAATAGCGTTTTAATAAAAATCAATGTTAATTTGCGGAATTAAAATTGCAAGAATAAAGTAAGTGCAGTAATTAAAATAGAAAGGAGAGAACACATCAAGTTTATCCTGGTTCACCACAACGTGTGGTTAGTCCATTCCCCGAGAGACTCTCTCGAGTTTTACACTAACTTTGTTAAGCTTACGGGTGCCTAACAAACCGTTACACTTGCTCGTAGATATACACTCTACAAGACTTCAACCTGCTCGAGGATACCGCACCTCAAGACTTCAAACCAAGGAACTACCATTCCTTCTTACAACAAGGGATTAGAATATCCCTTCAAGTGTGTACAAACACTTAGCACTCAAGACAAGACTCTCTTTATAGAGTAGATATGAGTAAAAATAATACGCTCAAGAACACAACAATTTATTCAAGAATTTTGGCTCTCAAAAATTATGAAATAGATATGAAATAATTAGAGAAGAGTATGTAACCTTTATGCAAGAATTATAATCAGTGTTGTGTTTAAAAACGTGAATTAGAGGTGTATTTATAGTGCTCAAAGTCACCAAGACCGTTGCTTAATTGCCAATCACTGATTGCTGATTTTGTGCTTGCATAATCGATTATATGATCTGCATAATCGATTATCTGCAGATCGTTCAAAAATTGTATGCGGATTTTAAGCAGAATAATCGATTATTCAAGTTGCATAATCGATTATCTGTTAACGTTAAAAAATCGGATGCAGATTCTGTGCAAGCACTTGTGCATAATCGATTATATTTCAGCGTTTTAAAAATACTTTGGTAACGGTCAGTGAATAATCGATTATGCTATCTCGTATAATCGATTATTTTGTTGCTTTGAAAATCCGGTTATACACTGTCTTAACATAATCGATTATAAGTAAGACATAATCGATTATATTGTTGTCTTGAAAATTTTCGGTTAACATTGTCTTAACATAATCGATTATAAGTAAGACATAATCGATTATATTGCTGTCTTGAAAAATTTCGGTTAACATTGTCTTAACATAATCGATTATAAGTAAGACATAATCGATTATACTGCTGTCTTGAAAATTTCTGTTAACACTGTCTTAACATAATCGATTATAAGAAACACATAATCGATTATGTATGTCCAGATTTGAAAAACATGTTTGAAAATCATTTTGGCTAAAATGAAAATGTTTGAAAATCTTTTTGGTTTAACTCAACGATGCATGAAAATGATTTTACGAGAGAAGCCAAGACTTGAATAAGTTGTCGGATCAAAATCACACTATAAAGTGACTCATTTATAACTTTGTTGTCATTCTTGATATTTCTCTTTGTTTCTCATGTTCTTGGACTTTGGCATATGTCAATGTTCCATGCGCGTCGGTTTTTCATTTATCAAAACCTACAGAAATGAACACACGTTTAGTTTTAGCGACATGAGAACTGTTGAAACATGCTCTCAAGGCACTATACTAAACGTGTGTTCATATTTGTAGGTTTTGATGAATGACAAACTATGCGCAATTGACATATGACGAGGTCCAAGCACAAGCGCGCAATTGATATATAACAAGATTCAAGCACAAGATCAAGATCAAGCAAAGATATAAAGTTATACATGAGTCGTTCTTTAATTGTGATCTTGATCCGATAACTTGACTCAAGACTTGGCTTCTCTCGTAAAAACATTTTTATCAAATCATGCATATTTAATTTAGTCAACATGATTTTTAAACATGCCTCTAAAATCTGGACTAAGATAATCGATTATGTACTTATGATAATCGATTATGTTAAGTCAGCTGCATGACAATCGATTGTGAACTAATGACAATCGATTGTGCTAAGGCAGTATGCATCAGATTTGTCAAATCTGCATGACAATCGATTGTGAACCTTCATGTCAACTTGTTGGCTATTCCGATTCCGATTTTGCTGGATGCAAATTGGACCGCAAGAGCACTAGTGGCACTTGCCATTTGCTCGGTATCTCTCTAGTTTCTTGGTTTAGCAAGAAACAAGTAAGTGTTGCGTTGTCCACAAGTGAGGCTGAATACGTAGCCGCGGGGAGTTGTTGCGCTCAAATCCTTTGGATGAAACAACAACTCTTGGACTATGGCCTAAGTCTTGATCATATCCCTCTTAGATGTGATAATACTAGTGCTATATGCTTGACGAAGAACCCCGTTCTTCATTCAAGAACAAAACACATTGAAATTAGGCATCATTTTATAAGAGATCACGTTCTCAAAGGGGATGTCGAAATTGAATTTGTTGAAACCAAAGATCAATTGGCCGACATCTTTACAAAACCCTTAGAGAAAGAGTCCTTCTTCCGAATTCGTAGTGAACTCGGGATTCTTGACTCCACGTTGATCTAACTCATGCATTGCATTCTCCCTTTCACATGATTTCTAACTTGAGCATCGGAGACGTCTAACGAATTTTTGCAGGTATCGCCCTAAAGGCAGGGGGAATTATAAAGATTGATGCAGAATAATCGATTTCTCCTAAGGATAATCGATTTCTCTTTAGTATATAATCGATTATCTAGTATCAATAATCGATTATGTTGATATTATTTGCTTTATTATGTCTTTTACTTTTTCCATTTTTTCTAATGGCAAAAGGGGGAAGAATAAGGGGCTATGCACTAATAATCATTGGCATAAATTGAGGGGGAATTCATATGTTGAGGGGGAACTAATTGAACTAATTGCATACTTGTTGCATATCTTTACTTGTCTTGAATCGTCGTTATGAATCTCTAATATACATATCCCGATTAAAGTTTGCCATTATCAAAAAGGGGGAAATTGTTGAAACATGCTCTCAAGGCACTATACTAAACGTGTGTCATATTTGTAGGTTTTGATGAATGACAAACTATCCGCAATTGACATATGACGAGGTCCAAGCACAAGCGCGCAATTGATATATAACGAGATTCAAGCACAAGACCAAGATCAAGCAGAGATATAAAGTTATACATGAGTCGTTCTTTAATTGTGATCTTGATCCGATAACTTGACTCGAGACTTGGCTTCTCTCATAAAAATATTTTTATCAAATTATGCATATTTAATTTAGTCAAAATGATTTTTAAACATGCCTCTAAAATCTGGACTAAGATAATCGATTATGTACTTATGATAATCGATTATGTTAAGTCAGCTGCATGACAATCGATTGTGAACTTATGACAATCGATTGTGTGAAGGTAGTGTGCATCAGATTTGTCAAATCTGCATGACAATCGATTGTGAACCTCATGACAATCGATTGTGTTGAGGCAGTGTACATCAAAGTTTTTCAAAGCTACAAAATAATCGATAGTGAACTTATGACAATCAATTGTGTTGAGGCAGTTTCTATCAGACATTTTCAAAGTCATAAAATAATCGATTGTGTACCTTTGACAATCGAGTGCATTAAGGCAGTGTCTAATTGATTCTTCAAAGACTGATAAACAATCGATTGTTCTCATAGCATAATCGATTGTGTAATTGACCGGTGCCAAAATATTTTCAAAATTCGTCAGGTAATCGATTATAGATTTCTAATAATCGATTGTTTTAAATAAAATCTGAAAAAGATTTTTTGAAAGTTGCCAAGTAATCGATTGTAGATTTCTGACAATCGATTGTTTTAAGTAAAATCTGGAAATGATTTTTTAAACGTTGCCAAGTAATCGATTGTAGATTTCTGACAATCGATTGTTTTAAGTAAAATCTGGAAATGATTTTTTGAACGTTGCCAGTAATCGATTATTGATCTTAGATAATCAATTGTTAAGAGTAAAATCTGGGAATGATTGGCAAACAATCGATTGTGGCATTTTGACAATCGATTGTCACTGAGTAAAATCAGCAATTCTTAATTGGCAATTAGGCAACGGTAATGCATGGTTTTGCAACTATAAATACAGCTTCAAATCAGTCTTCTAAACACAACAACTAATCATATTATTGCTATAGCTGGCATACTCTATTGTTCATCACTTTCTATTCATTACATAAGTTTTGAGAGCCAAAATTCTTGACGAAAGTTGTTGCGTTCTTGAGCGTATCTGTTTACTCATATCTACTCTATTAAGAGAGTCTTGTTTAAGTGAGTGCTAAGTGTTTTATACACTTGAAGGGAAGTGTTAGTCCCTTGTATTGTACGAAGGAACTTGTGTTTCCTTTTGTTGAAGTCTTGGAGTGTTGTATCTTCGAGCAAAGGTTGTTGAGGCTTGTGTCCTCAGTTTGTAAAGGTTTGTTGAGCACCCGTAAGCTTAACAGTGATAGTGGAAATCTCGAGAGAGTCTCTCGGGGACTGGACTAGCCACGGGTTGTGGTGAACCAGGATACATCGGTGCGTTCGTTCTTATTTATTTACTTATCGCACTTATTTCTTTCCTGCAATTTTTAAATTCCGCAAGTTTACGCTAATTTTTATTATAACGCTATTCACCCCCTCTAGCGTTAAGCGTATTTTCTAACAAGAACGTGTTTCAACAGTAGGTAGCTTACCTTAATACAACAACAATAACTACCCAGTATAGTCCCACAAAGTGGGGTCTGGGGGGGAGGGGGTAATATGTAGACGGGCCTTACCCCTACCCGAAAGAGCAGAGAGGCTGTTTCCAATCGACCATCGGCTCAGTGGAGAAAGGAAAAACAAAAACAAAAACCAAAGAGCATTAGTAACTCCAGCAGAAATAGCGTAAATAATTTTCTAAATATAAGAACCATAAATAAAATAGCATGTAATAATATCAGACAGTAACTACCATAAATAACTACCATAAGAGAGACACAATCCAATACACAAATCATCTACGGATAGCCCTGCCAAGCCTCACCCAACCCCGGGTGAGGAGTACGAAAAACTCTAGGAGCCCCTATCCTACAACCCTGATTCTAGACCTCCAGACTTTCCTATCAAGGGTCATGTCCTCGAAACCCGCATTCTAGCCATGTCATGCCTAATCACCTCTCCCCAATACCTCTTAGGCCTACCTCTGCCTCGTCGTACGCCAATCATCACCAGTCGCTCACAAATCCTCACCGGGCATCATGACTTCTCCTCCGCACATGCCCGAACCACCTCAGCCTCGCTTCTCGCATCATCTCATCCACCAGAGCCACCCCCACCTTCTCTCGAATAACTTCATTATTAATCTTATCTAACCTGGTGAATCCGCACATCCATCTGAGCATCCTCATCTCCCCAACCTTCATTCTATGAACATGAGAGTTTTTCAATGGCCAGCACTCCGCCCCATACAACATGGCAGGTCTAACCACAGCTCTATAAAATTTCCCCTTGAGTTTCTGTGGAACTTTCTTGTTACACAGGACTCCTGATGCAAGCCTCCACTTTGACCACCCCTCTCCTATACGATGAGTGACGCCCCCGTCAATCTCTCCGTCCCCAAGAATCACCGACCCAAGATATCTGACACTGTCCCTCTTGGCGATGACCTGAGATCCAATCATCATGTTCCTGCCTACTTCGCTCGGCTCGGCACTTAACTTGCACTCTAGGTATTATGTCTTAGATCTGCTTATTTTAAAACTCTTAGACTCGAGTGTCAGTCTCCATGCCTCTAACCTCTCAATAACACCGACCCTCGTCTCGTCTACCAAGACTATGTCATCAGCAAATAGCATACACCAAGGCACTTCCCCCTGAATATGTCGGGTTAGAGCATCCATCACCAAGGCAAACAAGAGAGGGCTAAGCGCAGATCCTTGATGGAGCCCCATAACCACTGGAAAATGGTCTAAGTCGCCACCCACCGTCCTAACCCTAGAATTAGATCCATCGTACATGTCTTTGATTACTCTGATGTAGACTTCCGGCACGCTCTTCGCCTCCAAGCACCTCCATACCACCTCCATTGGGACCTTGTCATACGCCTTCTCCAAGTCGATAAGCACCATGTGCAGGTCCTTCTTCTTATCCCTGAACTGCTCCACCAGCCTCCTGACAAGGTGGATAGCTTCTGTAGTGGAGCGACCCGGCATGAAACCGAACTGGTTCACAGATATACATGACATCTCCCTGACCCTCGCCTCGATCACCCGCTCCCAAACCTTCATGGTGTGGCTTATTAATTTGATACCCCAACAATTGTTGCAGCACTGGATGTCCCCTTTGTTCTTGAACAAGGGCACCACTGTACTCCACCTCCACTCCTCCGGCATCCTTTTGGTCCTGATGATCGCATTGAATAACCTGGAGAGCCACTCCACTCCTGACCTACACATGCATTTCAAGAACTCCATCGGGATCTCGTCAGGCCCGGTCGCTCGACCCCTACTCATCCTACGTCAAGCCCAATGCCCTCCTCCGCCCTAATGCGCCTATAGTACCCAAGGTCTCTATGTTGCTCTGAATGCCCCAACTCCCCTAGCTCCATGTTACGATCCCCCTCCTCGTTAAGTAAGTCTATAAAGTTCGCCTGCCACCTCTGCTTGACTTGAGACTCCCCCATCAGAACTCTACCATCCTCGCCCTTGATGCACCTAACTTGGTCAAGATCACGCGCCTTCCTTTCCCTTGCTTTAGCTAACTTGAATAACTTCCTGTCCCCGCCTTTCTCTTCTAATTCCTCGTACATGCGACCAAACGCCACGTTTTTATCTTCCGTAACTGCCAGCTTTGCTTCTTTCCTCGCCACCTTGTAGATCTCCCTGTCCGCTCTCCGTCCTTCCTCGCTTGTGCTCCCTGCCAACTTAGCAAATGTCGCCTTCTTCACCTCCACTTTTCCTTCGACTACGTCGTTCCACCACCAGTCACTCTGATGTCTGCCTGAATAGCCCTTGACTACCCCTAGCACATCCCGTGCCACCTCCCTAACCAAGTTTGCCATCTCTGACCACATAGCGTCCGCTTCCCCAGAACTTACCTTAATACAAGTATCAATAATTAATTTCATGGCTTGAACCCGTAACCTTATAGTTTACACCAAAATAACTTTACCATTATTCCAGGATTCCTCTTCACTGTATAAATCTAATGACACTTTAAAACCACAAATTTCAATTAATTTTGGAAAAAAATATTTATATCCAATCAAATAACGCCGCATAAAATTTATGTCTGCATAAGAGAGTAACATGAACTCTCCATGTAGGAGGATTAAATCAGGACAAAAAAAATACAAAATCTCTATATAGAGAGCTAATAGGACAGTTGTGAGAAAGAGGTTAGTAGGTTTGGGTGGTTCATATAGTAACCTATCGAGTTGTGAAAAAAATGACTGACTTATCTCTGTATTTCTGACTTCTGTGTTTGATGTCTTCAATATTTTCCCCCGCAAGCTTAGAAAATGAAGTTACAGTCTGCACGAGGGACTCCTTTTCTCTTATTTTACCCATTTTTTTGCTACTTTTATACTTATACCAATACTTTACTATATTACCTAGAACATGTAAATTATACACATCTTGTTTGTCATACTACGTAAAAGATTCTTTTTTTTTGTTTTGTTTGTAAGTTTTGTTTAACCAAATCTTATGGTGTCATGCACATATTGCCAGCTTGTTGCTGAAATCAGAATATGTCAATTTCATTGTCAAGTTTACTTATTCATTTCATAACTTAACTTTGAGTAATACATGATATGCTTCATTCTTCTTGTGATGATGTCTTTCCTATCCTTATAATAAGTAAAATCTTCGTTTAGCAGATCCTATTCTCTTTTTAGACAAATAGTATTCTGACAATTAAGGGTAGTAAATATCTTTTTTAAAGAACGTTACTACCTTAAAACCAAAAGTAGAGGCGGAACCAGATTTTTATGTTTTGGGTTTTAAACTTATCATCCAACACATGGCTAGTTGTAGTTATCAAGTTCGCAATTAAATATTTATATATTTTTAATATAAAAATACATGGTCTAAGCAAAAGCTATTAGCTTCATCTGCATCCCTATCTAATATTCTAACTCCGCTTCCGCAGGGGAGGATTTATAGGAAAAATTATGGGGCACATAAACCCATAGTCTCTCTGCAAAAAATTAGACATTTTATATACATATTTTTTGAAATTGATAATATTAGCTGTCAATACCCATGCTTCAGGAAGATTGAATAGTGGGCTTGATTGAACGTTGAGTTATTTAACAAGAGGAATAAGGATCAATTCTCACTTAATACATTTTTTCTTTCCGCCTCTGCTCCTGACTATTAAGCAGTATCACTTCCTAGCTCGTAATTGGATAATGTATTACTCCATCCGATCCACAATAACTGATTTTTAATTATTTTCACGCAATTAAAAAATCCACCTTTAATGTTGTGCAGGGTTAAAAGTCAAGTTGGGGTAAATTAAGGTGACATTGACACATGAAGATCAGAGAGAGTTTTGGTTTTTGGTCTTGGTCATTTCTGAAACCAATTTAATCGCTTATATTTGTAGGGTCATGGCATGCTGTCTATTGGCTCTTCTTTTATGACTTTCTTTGTCCTTTCTTGCACACCCTCTTTCTTTCCCCATTCTATATTTATTGTCATCTCTATTTCCCAATCTTTCATTCATTCTCATTTCTTATTCCTTTCTTCTATCAAAATAACTCATATATCTCTGTTGGAATAGAATTCAAGTGGCTAAACAGTGTGAAGAAAAAGAAGAAGAATGAGAAGGAGGAAGCTTTCTTGATTTGAGGGGAATGTTGTCTGGCTCGAGGTCACTAATTTGATCCTATTTGAACTCTCTTCCCCTTTTTGAGATGTTATCTCCATTACTTAGCAAATAGATCAATAGTTCTTGATTGACATTCTGTATTAAGAGGGATCATGGACCATGGTTTAGTGTCGTCGGACCAGGCTTCATTCCCCCCAAATCTTGCTTCCTCCCTACGAAAATCAAGGTTACTAAATCTTTTTTCCCAACCTCAGTCGGATCGGACGTTTATATTGGTAAGTGTAAGTATCTCATCTAAAAGGTTTAAATGGTTATAGGTGAAATTTTATCTTTTTCGTAGCCAAAGAAAGCGTCTTTAGACGGCAATGAGATTTGAACCAAGGGCCACTTGCCGAATCTAATACTTCATTGAGTTATACATAACATTGCATTACACTCAAACCTCTCTTTAAAAACTTGGTTTGTTTCAAAATTTTTTGATTGCTATATGTATTGAAGTGTTGTTATGGGAAATGTAATTCACAACAGAACATGAAAAATTGATTTTAAAAATTAGCCGTTGTAACGAAGTATTGTTATAAAGGATACTGACTGTATTATATTATATCATATCTCAACAATCTATACATGTATGGATCAAGAAAAATTTAAGAAGGTAGGGGTTTTATTTCTTATTTTTAGGGTTTAGGGATTGTGATTCTAGGTGAAGTTTTAAGCTTTTCCATGCTAAGTTTTTGGCTCATCAGAAGATATTAATTAAAGTAGTTGGACAAGAGCAGATTAGTGAAATCATGAGGATTTTGACTCCTATACCACTTTTCCTGCCACGAGTAAAGGGTAATATAGTACACATCATTACCAATCTTAAGTTTACCTTATATTTTTCTAAAATATAAGATTCTGCATTTTATTTACTTCTCATTTGTGCTCTTTTATATAGCCTTGATTTCTCTCTATGTATTTGTGCCAAATTTTATCATTACCCTAATTCTTCTTTATGATATCTTCAAGTGTCTGTTCTGTCCGTCTCTGCTCTTCTGTTTTTTATTTTAATTATTTATTTAGTAAAATTATATCTATGTGATTTATATGGCATAAGTTACATGTTCGAGTCGTGTGAGCAGTCATTAATAATTTATTATGATAAACTATTTACAAAAATACGACCCTTCTCCGGATTCTACAAAAATATCGAATACCTTTGTGCATCGATGTGTCCTTTATTCCTCGTATCCACTCTTACTAGATTGATTGACTTTTAAAGTATCATCATTACCTTCATGATCATTATATCCATCTTTCTAATTAGGGTTTTTTGTTCCAGTGGCCGCACGTGGTGTATGTATATATATATATATTTCTTGTAGAAAGTCCATAAGTTTAATTTATTACTATAACACAGTAACTACAAAACAAAATATTGTGTAATAACAAAATAACAGACGTATTCACTTGAGATGACTATATTATAAATGCTTCTGGTTTTTGCTGCTTAATTTTAGTATCATTCTTATGTCAGTATTTGCTTTTCTTGATGATAAACATGGAAATGTATGTAGAAAATCTGCGACAAGATTTGGTGACATCATGGCTCACAGATTGACATAAAAAGTTTCTTCATAAGAAGAAAAGGTTAAATTATAGTATGTCTTGTTGCTGTAAGAATATATCCATTTTAAGCTTTTGTAGAGCTAGCGTAAGATTTCATTTTCTCTGAAAGAATAGTCAGAGAATAATCTTTCAAAGGTCTCTAGACTTTAAAATGATGGAGGAATTTGTGATTGAGAAGCACCCCACATTAATTACATAAAAGAAGAGAATAATAGAAGAAACAACTTGCAGCAGTGTTATATTGTATTACTAAGATTACGAATTAAATTAAATTCCTTCTTATTGAGCTTTACTTGAGAAGCAATGGCACCACCTTACAGCTTATTGGGATGGTTATTATGTGTCGTTTCATAATGTATTATATTGTTTGATGAATATAATATTTGGTTAGATTGTATTATTTGCGGTCGTTTCATGATGTCATGCATTAACAATGTGAATAATAAACTTGCAATATTAATAAAAAAAATAGGATACACAGTAGAATTATTATTTTAAAAAATATGGTAAAAAATAAAATAAGATTATTCAGTAATGAGAAACGGCAAGATAAGAGAAAAAAGAGGAAACGACGCCACCACACTAAATCTTCCGTTCCATAAAATGGTATTTTTTGTCGTTACGTAACAATAAATATATCGATACAATACAATTAATTTTAAATAATAATTAAAATAATTATTATATTTAAAGTAACAATACAATACTATAATTCAAGTCAAATATCCCTTTAATGTTATTATAGTAAAAGGTAGTAATTTGCATTATGGATTACGTAGGAAACTGTAGCATCATTTTTCTCCTTGGTATTCGTATTGGTCTTTTGTCTCATAATTTTGTGGACACAGATTTCTGTGGAATCAGAAGTGTAAGATTACAGAGTTCACAAATTTATGAGACAAAGATAAATCTCATATAATTAATGTTAATTGTATGAGACACAAAATAAAACTTCTCAAAGACAAGATTCTGAATTTTAGTGAATCCAAATTTTAGTAACGTGTCGTAATCGGGTAAAAAAAGGATTTCTTTGTTAATGAATTGAGAGTATTCATTCATTTTAACTGTTTTAGCATATTTTCTTATACTAATTTCTATTCTACTTTCGTGGAGTCTATGGGTGAAGCATTTCTGCCAAAAGATTTTTCATTGATTCTCAAACCTCGAGCTCGAGACATTGGTTTGAAGTACATTTCATTGTCGTTAAAGGACTTTCGACAAACAAATTCCAGTATGAAGCTTGCCAGCAGTTTACCATGGTTTTGCAGTTTAAAAGGAAAAAAAGTAGGATTAAATTCATCCCTCAACAAAAAGGCTGACAAAGCCTGCAATAGAGTGAGCCTCTCCTCTCATTGTGTCATCAATTTTCCTGAAGCTGAGGCCTCATATGCAACCATTTAATGCCTTTACTGATCAGACTATGGAGACATGGGCGGAGCTAGAGTGTTCCGAGTGGATTGAGCCAAATTTAGTAGCTTTGGTTCGAACTTTATATTTGTCTTTAAAGAATTTATTATAAATTTTTGATTTAGAATCATGTAGCTAGCTTAAAACGACTAGAATTTTGAACCCATAAATTTAAAATTCTGACTTCACATTTGGGGATGTGAAGAAGAAGGATAAAAACTTATCATATGTACATCGAATCTAAGATGCCTGATATTTGTTTACCTTAAGTTATCTTACTTAAATATAGTACTCCTTTCGTTTCAATTTGATAAGGTAGTTTGACTCAGTATAGAGTTTAAGAAAAAAAAAAAGAAGGCCTGTGATTTTAAAAGCTTAAAGGGGGAGTAAAAATTTTGGAGACCAAGAAATTTGTGTGATTATAAAAGCTTCTCATTAATAATTAAATGAGTAAAATAAAGAGTTTAAAATTGAATTATTTCCGATAGTAAAAATGTGTCATTCTCTTCGGAACCGTCTAATAAGGAAAATGTGTTATCTAAAGTGGAACATATGAAGTAGCTATTTATGATGATACAATGGGATCTCTTAATAACAATCATTCTCAATAACATCACTTTGTAGTAACAATAAAATTTTGTTTGAAATTATTTTTATATTATATTACAATATATATTTTTGATAATAATATTTGACTATAACAGCCAAAAGTTATCGATTCACTTTATTAAATTACTTAACTATGATAAGCCTTTGGAGCCTCTCAAGTCAAACATCAGCAATAGAGTCTAATATAAATATGCTATATGCAGTGATGTTAACTTTACCTTATAGTTTCTGACTGCACTTAATTAGACAATGATATATCTGTTTAATTGTTCTCTCATTATTTCTGAAAAATCACCTCAAAGTTGTCGTACACAATTGTCAGCTTCAATTCTGCATGTCTGTGCTTTTTCAGAAAAGCCCCTTAATTTTGGCTGGAAAACTTCCAGTTCCACAAATCGGACAAAAAGGATGTTTTTTTCTATTTCTTTTATTTCTTCAAAAAAATATATAATGAAATCTAAGGTTTTTAAAACGATTCATCAAATATCAAGGAAGAGGGAATAAGTGAACTGTTTTAGGTTTAATAATTGGTCATAATTCTAGTTATATATTTTTGGTGAAAGAAATTTTTTTATTGATCCCTACTAGACAAAGTTATTTTGTGATGACTCAAAGGATCATCTCATGTTTTCGAACCCATTCAATGGTTTGAGCTCTTCAAAACCTCATATTTGTTCTCTTCGATTTGTGTGCGCAGTCTGGGCATTGTTCCAGAAAGCCTTTATGTAAAATTTAAGAATAATATTAAGTTTCGCCTTTAAAATTGATTTAAGTTGACTTCGGTCAATATTTTTGATGAACGGAGCCCGACTGTTATTTTGACGGTCCCGGAAGGTGCGTAGGAAAATATGGGATTCTAGCTTATGCATGGGATCGAATTCCGAGGTCCCTAACTCAAGAAATAAATATTTGAATAAAATCGTTATACTTAAATTATAATAATAATGCTAGATCTTGTTGATATCATGCTCGTATTTTGGTTCTGGATGCCCGGTACAGGTTTAATATGGTATTTAAGTCATGCCTGTTAAAATTGACGAGAAACGAAGTTTTTATGACGTGATTTAGACCCTCAGTTGTGAAAATAAAAACTTTAACTGTTCTTGAGAATTTCATTGCTTTTGATGCTACGTCCGTAGATTTAGATGTTATTATAGTAATCTGGTCAAATGAGCAAGTCAGTATGATATTTTTATACTTGTGTGCATGTTTAGTTTGGAGCTCCGAGGGCTCGGGTGAGTTTTGCATAGGCTACCGGATGTTTTAGACTTGAAATTTCTAGTGTTCTAGGCTTCTGCTATCATCTGGTATATACTTCTTCGTGTTCGCGAAGGAACTCTCGCGAACGCGAAGGAACTCTCGCGAATGCGAAGAGTAAATTCGTCTGAGGGAAAACTCCTTCTACACGAAGAAAAGGCACAGGTTGCGAACGCGAAGCGCTGGGGGCATTATCCTTCTTAAATGCGGCTATCGCGAACGCGAAGGCCATTTTGGCAGGGACCTGGGGGAGGGGTGAAATACTCTATGCGAACGCTTCAAGCAGCTCGCAAATGCAAAGGTCGGGGAAGTGTACCTTCGTGAACTTGTACAGTATCTCGCGAATGCGAATATGACGACCCTGCCGGTCGTTTTTTGAATTTATGCCCTGATCCCCCCATTAACTGCTTCCCTTAAGTTTGTTTCTACTATTTTGGTTTGTCGGGACGTTCGGTATTGGGTTTCGGAGAGCTTTTGGGACACTTAGTCCCTAAATGAGAGCTTTAAGTGTTGGAAACTGGTCCGTAATCGGAATAGTGTGAATATCACCTTGAAATAGAAATCTGAGGGTTCCGTTAGCTCCGTTAGGTTATTTTGGGGTTAGGGGCGTGTTCAGAATATATTTTGGAAGTTCATAGCTTATTTAGGCTTGAAATCGCGAAGTTTGAATTTTTAAAGTTCTTGGTTCGATAGTGAGTTTTGATCCGGGAGTCGGAACAGAAATTCGGAAGTTGCAGTAACTCCGTCATGTTATTTGGGATGTGTGTGTAAACTTTTAGGTCATTTGGACGTGTTTCGTAAGGTTTTTGATCGAAAGCCTGTTTTGATGAAATTTGAAGTCCTTAGGCTCAAATCATTGATTAATTCGAGTTTACGACATTGGTTTAGATGGTTTAAGGATTGGTGTAAGTTTGAATGATGTTATGTGATATGCTCGTGGGTTTGGTTAAGGTCCAGGGGGCCTCGGGTGTGTTTTGGATGAGCCGCGGGTCATTTTTCACTATGTTTGAACTGATGTTCTGCTATCTAGTATTTCCTTCTATGCGATCGCATTTATTTGCCCACGATCGAATAGCACAAATTTGGGCATCAATATTTTTCTTCTATGTGATCGCATTACTTGTCGCATAGCACAAATTTTGGGCAACAGTATTTCCTTCTATGCGATCGCATTAATTTGCCCGCGATCGCATAGCACAAATTTGGCAGCAGTATTTTTCCTTCTATGCGATCGCATTGTTTTGCCCCCGATTGCATAGCACTAATCACTGGGCAGACATAATTTAAATCCCAAATTCGAGGGTTTCACCATTTTATCACATTTGACTTCTAAACTCTGGTTCTTGGTGATTTTTGAAGGGATTTTCACCTGGGAAACTTGGGTAAGTTTTTCTCAAACGATTTAGACCAATTTCCATGAATCTTCTCTTAATTTCGTCCTTTAGTTTAAGATTTTTATTGAAAAATGGGTAGAACTTCATAGACCAAATTATTGAGTTTTAAGGGGGTGTTTGACCTCCGATTTGAGAGATCTTTATATGGTAAGACCAGTGAGAGTGCAAGGGTTCTGAAAATGGAAAATTTCTCCGATTTCGAGATGTTGTCCTGAGGGGCATTTTGGTCATTTTACCTAATTTCACGTTTTATATTATTAATAAATAGTAGAATCAATTGCTTGAGATGCTATATACGATATGTAATTGAATTGAATAGATTTGGGCCATTTGGAGTCGGATACTCGTGGCAAAAGCGTGATTTCGAGTTGATTTTGGAGCCGATTCGAGGTAAATGGCTTGTCTAACCTTGTGCGAGAGATCTTACCCCTTAGGATAGGTTATTTGGTAATTGAGTGCCTGGGATGTGAGGTGATGAGCGCATACTTGAGCCAATCATTGAAAATCCGGTTCTGCTTAAGATATTGAGACTGAGTTTCTTTTGTATTTGCTTTATTTTACTTGAAATTTTAACCCGTGTTAGATTAGAAAAGCATGTTTAGTTGGTTTAACTTGCCTACTTGTTTAAGTTTCCTTGATTGTATTACATGAAGCATCTTAGGCTAGTACTACATGTTGCTTGTCTTTTATACATCTTTCTGAATGTCTTCTGGTTGTGGTTGCGCATTTACATTGGGTCTACGGATGTGGAATTCCAATAGTTCCCCCCCTCCATTGTTTGTTTACCTTGGGACTATGGGTAAGATTACCAGTAGATCCCATGCACTTTATTTTAGGACTACGGGTTAGATTCCCGGTAGATCCCTTTGCACTTTATTTTGGGACTACGGGTTAGATTCCCGGTAGATCTCCCTGCACATTGATAGTTGGACTATGGGACAGTATCCTGGGAGGTCCTTTGGATATACTCACATGATGGACTACGGGACGGTATCGTGAGAGCTCCTCGGAAGGTTGATGGAAATGGACTACAGGACGGTATCCTGGGAGATCCTCATTTGGTATTTCGGTATTGGGTTATACATTCCTCTGTTTACTCTGTTCATTGCTTGTACGTTGTTGTCTTGTAAATTCTATCTTATTTAACTATTAGTTCACATTATTTTCATCTGATTCATACTGTACATTCTTATTATATTGTTTAATCTCATGACGGCCTTGACCTTCCTCGGCACTGCCCGACCGAGGTTAGGCTTGGCACTTACTGAGTATCGCTGTGGTGTACTCATGCTCCTTTTACGCGTGTTTTCATGTGCAGATCCTGGTACCTCCACTCAGGCGTACTATCCTCGAGGCAAAGAGATCTAGCAGAGACTTCGAGGTATATCTGGCGCATCCGCAGACCAGGACTCTCTATTCTGTTCCATCTTTCGTAGTTATTCTATCCTTTTATTTCAATTGTTTAGACATTCTGGAGTTAGAGCAGTATATTACATTTCTATTAGCATATGGTTCCCATGAGTTTCCGGGTTTTAGGAGAGATTATAGACTTCTGCATTTTTATTTTTGGGTTGTATATGCCAAGTGGCACTTATATACCATTTTCTTCTAGTTTTGCTTAATTTAATTAAATGTTCTGCAAGTTATATTTAATTTCCGCATTGTCAGGCTTACCTAGTTGTAGGAACTAGGTTCCATCACAACATGTTCATGGAGGGTGAACTGGGGTCGTGACAAGTTGGTATAAGAGCTCTATGGTCATAGGAGTCACGGGACACATGACGGTTTATTAGAGTCTCAGTTATCGGCACGAAGACATCTGTACTTATCTACGAGAGGCTATGTAACTGTTTAGGAAATATCTTCACTTCATTGATTTCCTTGTCGTGCGATATTTTTGACATCAGAACTGAACTTCTATCTTCTATTCTCTCACATATGGTGAGGACGCGCACTACTCGGGATGATCAGGCGCCTGCGCCCCTTACTGTAGTCGTTAGAGGCTGGGGTCGAGGCAGAGGTTAGGGACGCGCACGTGGTGCAACTAGAGCACCAGCACGAGCTGCTACCGAGGCACCACCAGCAGATCCAGCTAGAGCCCAGGAACCTGGCACGCCTACTACTGCCACTACTACTCCAGCCCTTCAGGAGACGTTGGCTCAGTTCATGTCTATGTAAACCACCTTGGCTCAGCCAGGGTTTCTTCCCTATGTTGCAGCCACATCCCAGGCAAGGGGAGGAGCACAAACTCCCGTTGCCCGCACTCCTGAGCAGCGAGTGCAGGTTGAGCAGGCTCCAGAGATCATTCCCATTCCACCTACAGTGCCAGTTCAACCCGTGGATGGGTGCAGCTGCTTCTGAGGACGAGCAGCGGAGACTTGAAAGGTTCAAGAAGTATGAACCTCCGATTTTCAGTGGATTACCGACAAATGATTCCTTTGGATTTCTAGAGGAGTGCCACCGTATTCTTCACACTATGGGCATATTAGAGTCCAACGCGGTTTCCTTCACTGCTTTTAAGCTTCGGGGAGCTGCCTATGATTGGTGGCGCATTTATGAGATAGATAGCCCAGTCGAGGCAGCTTCACTGACTTGGACCCAGTTCTCATTTTTATGAGAGTTTGTCCCCAGAGTCTTAGGAATGCATGGCGCGCAGAGTTTGAGCATTTCTGCCAGGGTGCTGTGACCGTTTCGTAGTATGCTATCCGTTATACCAGATTGGCCAGGCATGCACCAACCTTAGCAGTTCGCTAGAGAGTTCGTAGGTTCATCGAGGGTCTTATCCCACCCATCAGATCTAGCATGGCTCGAGAGTTAGAGATGGACATTCCTTATCAGCAGGTAGTGAGCATTGCTAGGAGGATCGAGAGTATGCTCGCCAGGGAGCGACGGGAGAGGGAGGCCAAAAGGTCTCGAGAGTCGGGCCACTACTCTAGTGCCTGTGCAGGTCGACATGGTAGGGGTTTAATAGGTCCCCCTGTTCATTCAGCTCTTCAAGCAGCTAGCAGTGCTCCAGTCTCGTCTATACGTTAGGAGCCTTACTATGCACCTCCAATTTCTAGTACTCCTCCTGCGCGGGGAACTTCCAGAGGTCAGTCCAGCAGACCTAGCCCTAGTCATTCATAACCACCGCGCCCTCCCTGAGCTTGTTTCGAGTGTGGTGATACACACCATATGGTTAGGCACTACCACAAACTTGGTAGGGTGCATTTTCACAAATTGCTCAGCCGAAGAATTCTCCGCAGAGCTCTCAGGCTATGGTTACAGCTCCAGTTGCCGCCCCACCCGCTCAGCCAGCTAGAGGTGGAGGCCGGGGGAGGTAAAGGGTGCCCTCGAGGGGGAGTCTAGGCAAGATATTATGCTCTTCCTGCTTGTGCCGAGGCTGTTGCCTCTGATTATATTATCATAGGTATTATATTGGTCTGCCATAGAGAGGCATCGGTTCTATTTGATCCAGGCTCTACTAATTCTTATGTGTCTTCTTACATTGCTCCGCATTTGGGTGTGCCTCAGGATTCTTTGAGTGCCCCTGTTTATGTTTCTACTCCAGTAGGGGATTCTCTTGTTGTGGACCGCATTTGTCGCTCATGTTTAGTTATTATTTGTGGTTGTGAGACCATAGCGGATTTATTGTTACTCGGTATGGTTGATTTTTATAATATTTTGGGCATGGACTGGTTGTCATCCCATTTTTCTATTCTTGATTGTCACGCCAAGAGCGTGACGCTGGCTATGCCAGGTATTCCACGTATTGAGTGGAGTTGTACTTTAGATCACACTCCTAGCAGAGTTATCTCTTTTCTAAAAGCTCTGTGTATGGTTGAGAAGGGGTGTGTCGCATATTTGGCTTATGTGAGAGATGTTTGTGTTGATACCCCTTCTGTTGATTCAGTTCCAGTGGTACAATATTATCCCCATATGTTACCAGCTGATCTTCTGGGCATGCCGCCCGATAGAGACATTGATTTGTTGCCGGGCACTCAGCTCATTTCCATTCTTCTGTATCGTATGGCTCATCCTGAGTTGAAGGAGTTGAAGGCTAGTTATAGGAATTGCTTGATAAGGGTTATATTCGACCCAGTGTTTCACCGTGGGGTGCTCCTGTTTTGTTTTTGAAGAAGAAGGATGGTTCTATGCATATGTGTACTTATTATCGCTAGTTGAACAAGGTTACCGTGAAGAACCGTTATCCTTTGCCTCATATTGATGATCTGTTTGACCAGTTTCAGTGTGCATAGGTGTTTTCTAAGATAAACTTGCGCTCAGGTTACCATCAGTTGATGATTCGAGATCCAGATCTCGAAGACTACTTTCAGGACTGAGTTTGGTCATTACGAGTTCTTTGGTATGTCATTTGGGCTGACCAATGCCCCAACAACTTTTATTCATTTGATGCACATTGTATTCAGGCCATAATTTGACTCGTTTGTTATTGTTTTATTTGATGATATTCTGGTATATTCTCGAAGTCGAGAAGATCATGAACAGCACCTGAGGAACGTGCTTCAGACCCTAAGGGAGAAGAAGTTATATGCGAAGTTCTCAAATGTGATTTTTGGTTGGATTCTGTGGCATTCTTAGGCCATGTGGTTTCGAGCGAGGGCATTCGGGTAGATCCAAGGAATATAGAGGCCGTGTGAGTTGGCCCAGGCTGTCCTTAGCCATAGAGATTCGTAGTTTCCTTGGCTTGGCAGGTTATTATCGTTGTTTTGTGGAGGGGTCTTCATCGATTGCTGCCCTATGACTAGGTTGACCTAGAAAGGTGCTCCGTTTTAGGGGACAGAGGAGTGTGAGGTGAGATTTCAAAAGCTCAAGACAGCTTTGACTACAGCCCCTATCTGATATTGCCTACTAGTTCGGGACCTCACGGGTTGACCTTGGAGCGGTGTTGATGCAGGACGGTAGGGTGATTGCCTACGCGTCCAGATAGTTGAAGATACGTGAGAAGAACTAACCTGTCTGCGACCTTGAGTTAGCTGCTATTGTTCATGCCTTGAAGATCTAGCGTCATTATTTTTACGGTGTGCCTTGTGAGATTTATACTGATCATAGGAGTTTGTAACATCTGTTTAATCAGAAAGGATCTAAATTTGCGCCAGAGGAGGTGGTTAGTGTTGCTAAAGGACTATGAATCACTATTCTGTATCACCCGGGCAAGGCCAATGTGGTAGCGGATGCTTTAAGTCGCCGGGCAGAGAGATTGGGGAGTTTGGCATATTTACCAGCTTCACAGAGACCCATGGTGTGAGCACGTGATTTTTGCCTCGCTCGAAATGTTCCTATAAAATTCAATTAAATTAGGATTTTCCTTTTATTATTTGAATTTTAGGAATTAATTGCATAATTTTGTGTTTATTTATATTTTTTTATTATTTGAATTTTAGTAATTAATTGTGCAACTTTGTGTTTATTCGCATTTTTCTTTTATTATTTGAATTGTATGAACTAATTGCATAATTTTGTGTTTATTTGCATGTTGCGAATTTTAATTAAATATAATTCATAAAAATACAAAAATGACATGTTTGCACTTAGGACTTAATTTTTACATTTTTCTTTGGGTTATTAGTTAATTGAAAACAAGAATAATAACAAAATTCGTTATTCTTACATTTGTTCAATTTTCTTTTAAAATTTATAATTTAGGATTTCATTTAGTCTATTTCGTAGAAGTTAAATATGTTTTGTTTTGTTTTTGTTTTTATTTTTATTAATAAAAATCTTAAAAAATAACAAAACAATATATAAGAAGAATAATTAAAAAAACATATAACGTGGGTCTTTCATGTTTTGGATTATTTTCAACAAACAAACTTGGCTCAAAAACCACCAGACCCACTAAATTTGACCCAAATCCAACGTCCCCACCCGGCCCAAAATGCCAGGTTCAAAACGGAATCGTTTTACACCAAGGAAATCTTGGCCATTAAAAGCAATCCTGATCGGACGGTCGAAATGCACCCCTGGTCGAATTATTGCGTGGAAGCGCTAGTGTGGGACAATCTACTTTGACCCGTTTTTATAGTTTACACACTTTTGTATTGCCGCTTCTTACTGCCGTATTAATGTTAATGCACTTTCCAATGATACGTAAACAAGGTATTTCTGGGCCTTTATAGAGAAAAGAAAAATAGGTCCTAAATATTTGTGATCAATCATTTATTATTTTCTTTCTTTTACTTTTATTAACATAGGGTACCAGAGAAATCTTTATTTGAATCAACTTCGTTTTTACTCTTGTTCGTTATTTATTTGGAATATGATAAAAAAAAGAAAATAAAAAGAAACAAACAGGTATGAAAGCTATAATTGTAAACCACGATCGAATCTATGGAAGCGTGTTACACTATATAAGTGTCGTATAACACCCCCTACAAGAAAACATCGTACCATGTCCAAACCTAACCCTAAATTTTTTCCGATGTAACACCACTGTTACACCACCATATCATCACCCTCTCTCAGTCATCCGCCGCCGGCCGAAAATCGTTGTTGCCGACGGTGCAACTCCAAATCCATCAAAAACTACACCACATCATCTCCTCACCCTCCTCTTTCCAACCCCACCACTGGTTACCCTCAAATAATCCCCCATCTTGTCAAATATCCATTTGAAACTCGATAGTCCCGCCGTCCACCGCGGTGATCGGGCAGCAAATACCCCAAGCTTTAAACCCTAGATTCCTCACCCTACCCACATCACATATATGATACAGTCAACCCTCGAATCATACCATGTCTATTCGTTGTAGAGGTCCTCTTCTATTAGTGTCAATATATTCTTAGTCTTCATGTTCTCCTCTCTTTCTTTTTCTTCTGTTTGGTTTAATTCATGGTTCATCCGTTTTATAGGCTTATAGTATAGTGAGCATAGTTTTTCCTTTGTTCTCTTCCTGAGTGCCATTATTTTGGGTCCATTATTCTATTTTTGGCCGACCTTATTATTTGGGGGAAGGGTCTGTTTATGAAAAATTAATTAGTGTTGGTTTTTTTATTCTGATTTCTTATCTTTGGATATTTGGGTAAATGCATACGCTTACTGATATGTTCTTCTGTTGAATACCTTTTATTTCGGTTCAATTTTGGCTAACCTTGTTAATTGGAATCTGTTTATGAAAAGACAATTGGTGTTTGTTCTTTGATTTTGATTTCTTATCTTTGGATCTTTTGGGTAAATGTATACGCTCCTGGATGTGTCCATCTCCTGAATTCTTTTATTTTGTTTCATTATTTTCATCAGTGGTTGATTGAATTAGTTAGAATCTTTTACTGAAAGGAGACCTGTTTTTTATGCCTTCATTTTGGTCGATTTTGTCAGCTTGATCGTGTTCTGATTTTTATAATCTGGTTTTGTTAGACAGTGGTACTGCATAATTGTAGTTGGTTTGGACTTTGGTCAATTAATTCAAACATTTAGGCTAATTTGTGTCCTGTGATTCATACTTTAGGGCATTTGATTGTAGTTAAGTTAATTAGGGTAAAGTTGGGCTAGGGTTAATAATAAGAGGAACAATGCAAGGGTAATTTAGGTAGTGTAACAAGGAATCTTTGGCAGTTAAGTTAAAACACTTCTGGAATAGGGAATAATTGCAATTCAGATTTCTATTTTGTGGTAACTCTTTTAGCAAGCTAGGAAATGGGGGCTAACGTAGTAAATAAAATAGGGACTAAAAGGCAACTAAAAATGTGAAGGTAACCCTATGTGTGAGGAAATATATACTAGAACTCACAAAGAGCAAAAAAAAAATAGAAAAGGAGCTAAAAAAAATCAGAGAACTGCTAGTTCAATCAGTTCTCTAAGCTTAAAACATAAAATTCTGATCCAAAAACCAGTTCTGATTTCTTCGTCTTGTCATGGATTAAAAGTTAAATTGTTGGGTTGTTTGTTTGGGTGAAGTTCGAGTTAGTGTGGCTATTTAAAATTGGTGTTGGTTGTGTGACTTGCATTTCTTGGGTTTTGAAAGTGCTGAGTGTATTGTTCCCAATAATTTGGGGGTCTATTCACTGATTCTCTCGTTAACTCTGGTGTTTTTTTATCACTGCTGTTGCTATTTTGCTTTGTTATTGCCTGCTCATAGGTCTCTTTTTCATTCCAGGTACACATTCAAAGTTCCCTGATGTAATCCTTCGAATTAAATGGAAAGGAAGCCTGGCTTTACTATTTGGAGTCTACCTGGATTGTATAACTGATTAGGAAGTAGTATACTCTATGTAGTTAATTTATACATTTATGTAATTCATTCTAATTCATCTGGTTTGTATGCTGATAGTATAAGGACTGACTGAAGAATTTATTTTGATTTGGTTATGGTTTGTAGTAAAATAGTTGTATGATATATTGTTAGATTATGTAAATTGATTTTTAGGGTTTTGAAGTTTATCAATCATCAGTAGGGGCCATTGATGTGGTATTTATGGTATTTCAATAACATGAAATTGAAAATTAGGTGTTCATTCATGTAAGTTTGTATATACCAGTTTAAATTAGGACGTTTGCTTTTCATAATTAATGTCGCTTCAGAGTCGTAGGTCGCGAGTCTGAAGTTCAAGTGTTAATCAGTTGTGTTATGTTGGTTTCTTGAATCCTGTGAGTGTTTTAATAATCAACAGCTTGTTCTCATATATCAAAATACATAGATCTACCATTTAAATTTTGTTGGAAATAATTGTGCGAGTTTGCATGTGAATGAGGATATCAACCCATCAAGGATCAGGGCTCAACAGCCGTCTATGGTAACTTGGGCCTCAGCGAGGGCTACTGCATAGCTCAATTGGGTATTACTTTGCTGAGATTCCTCAATTGCTGGTTTGATAAGGTTGGATAAAGAATCCAAAGTCTTTGGGCTCACTTAAAAACCCAATGGCTTAGAAATGAAGGTTGAGTTATGAAATGTCCATTATTCAGCTTTATTAGAGACTATCTTAGTAGAGAATTATGGTTTGCTTTAGAAATGTCCTTCAAAATAGTAAATTGAGACGAGATGTGCTAAATAAACTAAAATTTTCACAGCTCACTTGTTTAATCTTGAATCGATCCTTAGATTACAAGGCGTGCCGTTTAGCGAATTCCATGACCCTCACAAAGTGCGAACATATAATTGCTTTAGGCGCGCTAGCTTAATAATATACCTTTATTAAGCTCCAGTGCATATTTATATGACCCATATCCAAATCTCAACGAAGTTGAAATGTGTCTAAACCTCGGGTGCATTTATGTGACGTGGTTCGAGACACGTTTTAATGACGTTGTAATTCTCTTTTATAAAATAATAATAATAGAAGTGGTTAAAAGATTTAAAATACACATAGGTTCATAATGGTACAATGTCGGAAAAGTTAAGCGAAATGTAACAGTAAGCGACCGTGCTAAAACCACGAAACTCTGGAATACCTAACAACTTCTCCCGGGTTAATAGAATTCTTTACCCGGATTTCTGGTTTGCGGACTGTTAAATAGAGTCATTCTTTCCTCGATTTGAGATTCTAAATGGTGACTTGGGGCACCATAAATCTCCCAAGTGGCGACTATGAAATCTCTTAAATAATTGAATCCCGTTTCGATTGTTCTTAAATTGGAAAAAATCCCTTATCTACGTCCTTTCACCAGGTTGTAGTGGCGAAAAAGAGGTGTGACAGCTCTGGCAACTCTGCTGGGGAACGAACCCACAATCTCTGGTTCAGGGTTCAAGAATTCGAGCTTTAAATAATTGATATATCTGGCATTATTATTATATGATTTTATTGCATAATTATATCCAATGTGCAAAATGATGCTTTTAGCGCTTTGATATTATTTGAATTATACATATAAACTATTATAAAACCCTTCTCTTCTTATCTCTAGGGATGTGCTCGCTGGTCGATCCCTATTCTGTTAGTGTCATACCCTAAAAAATAAGAAAGAGGCTCAGACAAGTTACTAAGCCAGACGATCTTACGGGTCCCCGATACGTAGCCCTATCCTCGACTCGAGTTGTCCGCTCGGTTACACAGTCTAGAACAAATACCCAGGTTCTCAACTTAGTATAACAAAACCTCATGTCGGATCCCTAGTAGGAACGTTGTTTGCATCATGTGCATTTGACTTAGGGGACTCAACACGGAGGTTGGGTCTGTCTAGGACAGGTGACCTGAAGTGAAAAGACCATCCTGATCATTTATAGAACAAACATGGGAATAATCATGCTAGATTAATACCTAAAAACCAACAAAAAAATCATAATCACTTCCTAATTACATGTGAACTCAAACTCAGAAGTCAAGAACAATATGGAAATCAAAGAGAACCTGCTAGACTTCAAAATTTAAAATTAAAGTAGACATGGAAAACAAAGCAGAAATTAAAAAATGTCACAATGCACGTTCATGATTCCTACAATTAACAATTTTGATCACAATCACCAGAACATGAGCAGAATTGTAAACATAATCTAATAAGATGCCAATAACAAAGTCAAATTCAATTGTTAAACCAGGCAAGCAAAGAAACAAATTAAGAATGAGTGAACTTACTGGTTTTCTTCAAATGGTCTACTGAATTGAATTGAATCCCAAAAACAGAGTTACATGTTTTTTTTGGCCAAAACAAACATGCAACTTTATTTCAGGACTCAAGCGACTTCGAGAATTTCCATCTCAAAATTAGGTCTAATCCTAGATTTGAAATTTGAGGAGTCTGGGAATTATTCGAAGGAAGCTAGACTCGTTTTTGGGTAGAGGAGTCTAAGGGGTATGGGTGGTGTTAATCTGGGAGCCGTTGGCCACCAGGCACCGCCGTGCATAGCGGGGCTTCCCACTTCTGACGAATATTCGAAGTGCTGGGATTTCGTTCGAGGGTGGCCGATGGTAGGGTTCAAAAGAGGGGAGTGAGGGGGTCCCATGGTGTTTATTTGGGGGCCGTTGGCCACCGGGCGCCACCGTGGGCGGCGGAGCTGCCGGGCTTTGGACAAATATTCGACGGGTTGGGGTGGGTTTCGAAGGGCGATCTTAGGAGAGCTGGGAAGAGGAGACAACGGGGAATCTGGGTGTACATTTGGAGGCTATTGGAGTTACGCTGGCGGTGGCGGTGATTTCCGGCCGGAGGCGGACGGTGGTGGTACGGTGGATTGGCGGCGGCATTACACCGGTGGGCAATTAGTATGAGGAAGGTGACCATTGGTCTTTGAGGGGCTATAGGGGTTTGGACAGTTATATCTAAAATATGAGGCTCAATTTAAGTCGTTGGATCAAGGGACATGGATGGTCAAGATGAACAGACGTCAAAACGACGTCGTTCTGGGGTGTTAGAAGGTTGGATCGGGTTTGGAATGTGGGTTTGGGTTAGGTTTTGGGACTTTGGGCTAGTTTAAATTTGCAAAAATGGCCCAAGTTGGCCTTTTAAAACAAGACCACATTTCCCAATTCTTTTTCTTATTTGTTTTAATTTCTTAATTATTTTATTAATACCAAATTAACATTAAAATAGCAATAAACATGCTTTAAATCCAAAATTCGGCTAATTAAATAAAACGCTGTTTTTTGTATATTTTTTGTAAATTAAAATGCACTCAACATGCAAACACACAATTTATGCCACTAAAATCCCAATATTCAAATAATAAAAGAAAGACATAAATAACACAAAATCACACAATTAATAAAAAAAAATTCAAATAAAAACGAAATCACAAAATTAACCCCTAAAAATAAAAGAAAAAAGTACATACACGCAATTAATTCCTAAAAAATTAAATAATAAAAGAAAAATGCAAATAAACACAAAATCACATAATTAATTCCTAAAAATTTAAATAATAAAAAAATGCAAATAAACACGAAATCACACAATTAATTCTTAAAAATTCAAATAAAAAATCCCGATTTAACGAATTAATAGGAACATTTCAAGTGAGGCAAAAATCACGTGCTCACATTCACAATGAGGAACCTAATGCCTTGGCTACTTTGGCGTCAATGTTGCATCATCTGGATAAGGCTTATGTTGACCCGATACATATCTAGGTCCCTGACCAACATGGTTATTACAACATGGTGGAAGAAGAGCTTGATGGTGAGCCTTGGTTCCACAACATCATAGAATATATCAGGATAGGTGTGTACCCGGTGCAAGCCGCAACTGACCAGAAGAGAACAATACGTTGCTTGGCAAGTGAGTTCTTCTTCAGTGGAGGGATATTATACAAAAGAACGCCAGATCTTGGTTTGCTATGGTGCGTAGATGTCGGACATGCTACAACCATCATGAATGAGGTGCATGCTGGAGTCTGCGGGCCGCACATGAGCGGATATGTTCTGGTGAAGAAGATTCTCCGGGCAGGATATTATATGCTCACCATGGAGCGAGATTGTATTTGTTTCGTGCGCAAATGCCATCAATGTCAGGTGCATGGAGACTTAATCACTCCCTGTCATCTGAATTGCATATGATGTCTACACCATGGCCTTCCGTTGCTTGGGGCATGGACGTCATCGGACCCATTAAGCCAGTAGCTTCTAACAGATAGAGGTTTATCCTGGTCGCTATTGACTATTTCACCAAATAGTTTGAAGCCAAGACCTTCAAGGCAGTGACCAAGAAAGCAGTGGTCGACTTTTTACATGCACATATTTTTTGTCGGTTTGGAATCCCCAAAACTCTCATCACTGATAATGGGGAAAATCCCAACAGTCATTTGATGGAAGAGGTATGTCAGTAGTTCAAGATTACACATCGCAATTCCACCCGTACCACCCCAAGGCTAATAAAGCGGTCGAGGAAGCCAATAAGAACATAAAGAAGATGCCTCGCAAAATGGTGGAAGGGTCCAGACAGTGGTATGAGAAGTTATCCTTTGCATTGTTAGGCTATCTCACTACTGTCCACACTTCGGTAGGGGCAACACCATATTTTTTGGTATATGGCACATAAGCAGTAATCGCGGCTGAAGAGGAAATCTCCTCCCTTTGGATCATGGTTGAAGCAGGAATCAATGACGAAGAATGGGTTAGAACTCATTTGGAGCAATTGATTTGATTGATGAGAAACGATTGGCAGCCGCGATAACAAGAAAGTGCGTCCAAGAAAGCTTGAAGTGGGTCAATTGGTGTTGAAACACATCCTTCCTCACCAGGTAGAGGAAAAGTCAAGTTCGCTCCGAATTGGCAAGGACTGTTTGTCGTGTCAAGAGTGTTGTCCAATGGGGCATTGTATCAAAGTGATGTGGAAGGAAAGTGTGTAGAAACTGCTATCAATTCAGATGCAGTCAAAAGATACTATATATGACTTTCTTTTGTTTGAATCATTGTCTATACTTGGCATGTTTGTTTGTACTTGGCATGTTTTGGAGAGTGAAATGACGAAGGCATTTTATTCAGCTATCTAAACACTTTACCCCTTTGTTAGCCCTCTTGAGCTTCAATTATTTTCTTTTTATATCCCTTTTTTGGAATCAGTAACGAAAGTCAGAAATGCAGTTATAGAAGGCAGTGAAAGGAAAAGAACAAAAAGAGAAAAGAAAACAAAACAAAGAAATAAAAAGAAGTAAAAAGAGAAAAGAAAAGAAAAATAAAGAAAAGAAAGAAAATAAAAGAAAAAAAGAAAAATGAAAGAGAAAAAGAAAAAGGAAAAAAAAAGAAAAGTAGAAAGGGAGAAGGAAAAAGAAATTAGAAAAAACAACTCAAAAATAAGGAATCGACAGGAACTACATTTGACCTGATTCCTTTTAAGGATTTAGGCACCCTCACGGCTCACTCATATTCAAATAAAATTTAAAGGCTCCAAGCAAGAAACTGGGGCGGTTGTGTTTGCTATGATACATTGGATTCCGAAAGTTATAAATTTTGAACCAATGAGAGCGACTTTTTGAGCCTTTGACACCCTTTTCTTTCTAACTTTATCCAAAAGCCCACATTACAGTCCAAAGAAAGACCTTCTGATCAATCTGTATGTAATGCCAGGGAAAGCAAGGAGAGGTGGACCATAACTCGGGACAACACTCTAGTTCCAGCAGAAAATTATGAAAATGAGAGAGTCTTATTGGTGAAAATACTCACGGGCACCGTAAGGCAACGAGAGTTGAGAGAAATAAAAATGAGAGAGTCTTATTGGTGAAAATCCTCCCGGGCATCGCAAGGTGACGAGAGTTGAGAGAAATAAAAATGAGTGATTTTTGTTGGGGAAAAACCTCATGGGCACCCCAAGGCGGGGAATGAACAATTGTAGAAGAGCCATTGGTGGAAATCTGTTCAGAACACCGTAAGTCAAGCTTTTCAGGGTTTGGTCGGAGGAATTGGGTTTAAGTGGCCGCAACAACAAAAGCATGGCGACTGAAGGCCTGTCACCGGGACAACTTGGGTCTATTAGGCTGAAGTACATGTCATGATCATGGAAAACTAGTTGCTCTCTCTCAGATAAGTTTCTTTTCTTTTCCCCTCAATAGTCATTAAATTTTGAATTCTTTTCCCTAAAAATAGTTCTAAATCATTGCGTTTCATTTTTCCTTTTGAGTCTCTAAAGTATTTTTGTTAAGCAAACGGGAGAGAAATTTCAAAGCTTATTATCAGCTCCCAAAGGGACGAAGTTCATGACACCCAAAATGGTAACAAAGGCAGTAAAGTTTGAAACAGAAAGGGGAGGGATTCACAAGAGCTTCAATTATAAAATTGATTAAAGAGGAAAGAGTTTGGCAAAGTGAATGAGCATAACACAAAGATGGGGAGAAAATCAAAACCATGAGGGTCAGGGGTCAGCCGAGGATAACCCACTAACCGGGTAATCTCAGAAAGGATGCAAGATTTCTAGCGAAAGAGTCAGAAGTACAACACAAAGATGCGAACCGTCACAAGGATTAAACAAGCATAATATATTTATTTAACAACCATAAGAGAAGGACGTAAAGAATTCTAGCAACAAGGGCAGAAGTGCAACACAACGATGGGGGAGCAGAGTAAAATCACAAGGGTCAGAGGGTCAGCAAAGCATAATACATTGACTTGGTGATCTCGGGAAAGGTGCAAGAATTCTGGCAAAAGGGCTAGAAATGTAACACAGTAATGGGCGAGTAAAGTAAAGCCATAACGGTTTGGGTATCAGCCAACCAACTCAGGCAACTCATCATCAACATGGATATTTGAACACAATGGAACAGGATAGTGAGGAGGCCGCTTCCAACAAGAATGCCGCAAGCTAGCCACCACGTTTCAAGCTAACAAGTTTTCTTTGATTGACACAGGGGCAGAAAAATTCCAGAAGAGCCTAAAGGGGGCCATCCACGGGGGAAGGCAGACACATGGCAGGTATGATCAAAATCTTAAGGCCCACCTAGAAATGGGACCTAGTTAAAACTCAAAAGGAACATATTCTATCATAAATGTTCTCCCTAACAAGAGTATATTAGGAAACACTTTGATTAGAAAACCCCAACAGATAACTGAGGGTTAAAAATAGGTGTGGAAGTTGAAATAGGATTTGGTTTAAAACTCAGACAGGCACGGGCACCATGGGCGGGCATATACACCTTCCCTAGTAAGTAGTCCTCGAAACATGGCATAAACAACTTCCCCAGTAAGTAGTCCCTGAAACCCTCCTGAACAATGATCACCAGCAGAAACAACCAGAAGTTAGAATTGACATTTAATTTGGAACCCTCAGGACCCTCCTAGAAAATGGGACTTATTTAAAAGTTAGAGGTAATCATGGATAGCAAAGGGCATAAAATGACTTGCATTATTGAAGTAGGATTCAGTTAAGAGTTGTCACGACCATTCTGGAAAATGGGACTCGGCATAAAAAACAAACAGTCGGGTAACATGGGCATGCGAGAATATTTCCCTAACAAGAGTCGTCAGGACCCGCATGGATAATTAGATTTAATTGTAGAAGCTTTCACGACCCTCATGGATAATGGGATGTAGTTCTAAATACTAATCCCTAGAAGGCACATGTCTCATCTAATTAAACATTGTCAAGACTTTCGTGGATAATGGGAATAATCTTCAATCACCGCTCCCCTATAGATCCCCAACAGGCATAACCCAGATAACAAAACACAGTAATACCTTTCAACAGTACATCCCAATTTTAAAATTTTTTTCATGGAATTTGATTAACACTTATAGATCCATCCCGCACCAAACTAGGGCAGAAAGAATTTCTCTTGTTTTGTTTGTTGTGATTGGGTACACAGGCAGTAGTCTAAGGGAACATTTTTCAAGTTGTAAGTCTTAGAAATCAGGAGCCCACCTGTAAAACAAGGGAATAATTATAAAGCTACAAGATTTGGTAATAGGGCGGCCACCTGGAAAACAAGGGAATACTTTTCAAAATTCAAGTTTGGTAATCAGGCGTCCACCTGGAGAATAAGAAAACAAGTTTCAAATTTCAAGTTATAGTAATCAGGCGCCCACCTGGAGAACATGGGAATACATTTAAAATTTCAAGTTTCAGTAATCAGGTGCCCACCTATAAAACAAGGGAATACTTTCCAAAATTAAAGTTTGGTAATCAAGTGTCCACCTGGAGAACAAGGGAATACATTTCAAATTTCAAGTTTCGGTAATCAGGCGCCCACCTGTAAAACAAGGGAATACTTTTCAACATTCAAGTTTCGATAATCAGGCGCCCACCTGGAGAACAAGGGAAAACATTTTAAATTTCAAGTTTTTGTAACAAGCGCCCACCTGTAAAATAAGGGAATACATTTCAAAATTCATGTTTGGTAATCAGGTGCCCGCCTATAGAATAAGGGAATATTTTAAAGATTTCAAGTTTGGTAATCAGGCACCCACCTGTAGAACGAGGGATTACATTTCAAAATTCAAGCTTCGATAATCAAGCGCCCACCTATAGAACAAGGGAATACTATTCAAGATGCAAGTTTTGGAAATCAAGCGCTTACCTGTAGAATAAGAGAATATTATTCAAGATTTAAAGTTTGGTAATCAGGCGCCCACCTGTAGAATGAGGGAATACATTTCAAAATTCAAGTTTGGTAATCAGGTGCCCACATGGAGAACGAGGGAATACATTTAAAAATTAAAGTTTGGTAATCAAACACCCACCTGGAGAACAAGAGAATACATATTAAATTTTATGTTTCGGTAATCAGGCACCAACCTATAAAAGACGAGAATACTTTTCAACATTCAAGTTTCGGTAATCAGGCCCACCTGGAGAACAGGGGAATACATTTTAAATTTCAAGTTTGCGAAACAGGCGCCACCTATAAAATAAGGGAATACATTTCAAAATTCATGTTTGGTAAGCAGGCGCCCACCTGGAGAACAAAGGAATACTTTTCAAGATGCATGTTTTGGTAATCAGGCGACCATCTGTAGAATAAGGGAATATTTTTGAAGATTTCAAGTTTGTTAATCAGGGACCCACCTGTAGAACGAGGGAATACATTTCAAAATTCAAGTTTTGTAATTAGGCGCCCACCTGAAGAACAAGGGAATACGTTTCAAATTTCAAGTTTCGATAATCAGGCGTCCACCTGGAGAACAAGGGAATACATTTCAAATGTCATGTTTCGGTAATCAGGCGCCCACCTGTAAAACAAGGGAATACTTTTCAAAATTCAAGTTCGATAATAAAGCCCCCACTTAGAGAAGAAGGGAATACATTTCAAATTTCAAGTTTCTGTAATCAGGCGCCCACCTAGAGAACAAGAAAATACATTTCAAATAATAAGTTTCGGTAATCAAGAACCTGCCTGTAAAATAAAGGAATACTTTTCAAAATTCAAGTTTGGTAATCAGGCGCTCACCTGGAGAACAAGGGATTACATTTCAAATTTCAAGTTTTGGTATCAGGCGCCCACCTGTTGAATAACGGAATACATTTCAAAATTCAAGTTTCGTAATCAGGCGCCAACTTGGGGAACAAGGAATACATTATAAGATGCAAGTTTTGGTAATCAGGCGACAACCTGTAGAATAAGGGAATATTTTTCAAGGATTCAAGTTTGGTAATCAGGCGCCTACCTGTTGAATGAGGGAATACATTTCAAAATTTAATTTTTGTAATCTGGCGCCCACCTGGAGAACAAGGGAATACATTTCAAATTTCATGTTTCGGCAATCAGGCACCCACCTGTAAAACAAGGGAATACTTTTCAGAATTCAAGTTTGGTAATCAGGTGCCCAGTTGGGGAACAAGGGAATACGTTTCAAATTTAAAGTTTTAGTAATCAGGCGCCCACCTGGAGAACAAGGGAATACATTTCAAATTTAAGTTTCGGTAATCAAGCACCCGCCTGTAAAACAAGGGAATACTTTTTAAAATTCAAGTTTTGTAATCAGGAGCCCACCTATAAAAGAAAGGAATACTTTTCAAATTTCAAGTTTCGGTAATCAAGCGCCTACCTGGAGAACAAGGGAATACATTTCAAATTTCAAGTCTTGGTAACAGGCACCCACCTGTAGATTAAAGGAATACATTTTAAAATTAAAGTTTGGTAATCAGGCACCCACCTATCAGGCAACCACATGTAGAATAAGGGAATATTTTTCAAGATTTCAAGTTTGGTAATCAGGCGCCCACTAGTAGAATAAGGGAATACATTTCAAAATTCAAGTTTGGTAATCAGGCGCCCACCTGGAGAACAAGGAATACTTGATGAGGTGCAAGTTTTGGTAATCATGCAACAACCTGTAAAATAAGAAAATATTTTTCAAGATTTCAAGTTTGGTAATCAGGCGCCCACCTGTAGAATGAGGGAATACATTTCAAAATTCAATTTTTCTAATCAGGCGCCCACCTGGATAACAAGGGAATACATTTAAAATTTCAAGTTTCAGTAATCAGGAACCCACCTGTAAAAAAGGGGAATACTTTTCAAAATTCAAGTTTGGTAATCAGGCACCCACTTGGAGAACAAGGGAATACATTTCAAATTTCAAGTTTCAGAAATCAGGTGCCCACCTGGAGAACAAGGGAATACATTTCAAATTTTAAGTTTCGGTAATCAGACACCCGCCTGTAAAACAAGGGAATACTTTTCAAAATTCAAGTTTGGTAATCAAGTTTCCACCTATAAAAGACGTGAATACATTTCAAAATTCAAGTTTCGGTAATCAAGAGCCCACCTGCAGAACAACGGAAAACATTTCATGTTTCAAGTTTTAGTAACAAGCGCCCACCTGTAGATTAAGGGAATACATTTCAAAATTCAAGTTTGGTAATCAGGCGCCCATCTTGAGAACACGTGAGTTTTATAAGATGCAAGTTTTGGTAATCAGGCAACCACCTGTAGAATAAGGGAATATTTTTCAAGATTCGCCCACCTGTAGAACAAGGGAATACATTTCAAAATTCAAGTTTGGCAATGAGGCACCCACATGGATAACAAGGGAATACATCTAAAAATTAAAGATTGGTAATCAAACGCCCACCTGGAGAAAAAAGGAATACATATCAAATTTATCAGGCGCCATCCTATAAAAGACGGGAATGCTTTTCAACATTCAAGTTAGGTAATCAGGCGCCAACCTGGAGAACAATGGAAAACATTTCATATTTCAAGTTTTGGTAACAGGCGCCCACCTGTAGATTAAGGGAATACATTTCAAAATTCCAGTTTGGTAATCAGGCACCCACCTTGAGAATAATGGAGTTTTATAAGATGCAAGTTATCGTAATCAGGAAACCACCTGTAGAATAAGGGAATATTTTTCAAGATTTCAAGTTTTGTAATCAGGCGCGCATCTGCAGAACGAGGGAACACATTTCAAAATTCAAGTTTAGTAATGAGGCACCCACCTGGATAACAAGGGAATACATCTCAGAATTAAAGTTTGGTAATCAAGCGCCCACCTGGAGAACAAGGGAATACATATAAAATTTTATGTTTCGGTAATCAGGCGCCAACCTATAAAAGACAGGAATACTTTTCAACATTCAAGTTTCGGTAATCAGGCGCCCACCTGGAGAACAAGGGAAAAAATTTCATATTTCAAGTATTGGTAGCAGGCGCCCACCTGTAGATTAAGGGAATACATTTTAAGTTTGGTAATCAGGCACCCACCTTGAGAGCAAGTGAGTTTTATAAGATGCAAGTTTTGGTAATCAGGCAACCACCTGTAGAATAATGGAATATTTTTCAAGATTTCAAGTTTTGTAATCTGGCGCCCACCTGTAGAACGAGGGAATACATTTCAAAATTCAAGTTTGGTAATGAGGCAACCACCTAGATAATAAGGGAATACATCTAAAAGTTTAAGTTGGTAATCAAACGCCCTCCTGGAGAATAAGGGAATACATGTCAAACTTAATGTTTCGGTAATCAGGTGCCAACCTATAAAAGACGGGAATACTTTTCAACATTCAAGTTTCGGTAATTAGGCACCCACGTGGAGAACAAGGGAAAACATTTCATATTTCAAGTTTTGGTAACAGGCGCCCACCTGTAGATTAAGGGAATACATTTCAAGTTTGGTAATCAAGCGCCCACCTTGAGAGCAAGTGAGTTTTATAAGATGCAAGTTTTGGTAATCAGGAAACCACTTGTAGAATAAGGGAATATTTTTCAACATTTCAAGTTTTGTAATCTGGCGCCCACGTGTAGAACGAGGGAATACATTTCAAAATTCAAGTTTGGTAATGAGGCACCCACCTGGATAACAAGGGAATAGATCTAAAAGTTAAAGTTTGGTAATCAAACGCCCACCTGGAGAATAAGGGAATACATATCAAATTTTATGTTTCGGTAATCAGGCGCCAACCAATAAAAGACGGGAATACTTTTCAACATTCAAGTTTTGGTAATCAGGCGCCCACCTGGAGAACAAGGGAAAACATTTCATATTTCAAGTTTTTATTACAGGCGCCCACATGTAGATTAAGGGAATACATTTCAAAATTCAAGTTTGGTAATTAGGCGCCCACCTTGACAACAAGTGAGTTTTGGTAATCAGGCAACCACCTGTAGAATAAGGGAATATTTTTCAAGATTTCAAGTTTTGTAATGAGGCGCCCACCTGTAGAACGTGGGAATACATTTCAAATTCATGATTGGTAATGAGGCACCCACCTGGATAACAAGGGAATACATCTAAAAATTAAAGTTTGTTAATAAAACGCCCACCTGGAGAACAAGAGAATACATATCAAATTTTATGTTTCGGTAATCAGGAACAAACCTATAAAATACGGGAATACTTTTCAACATTCAAGTTTCGGTAATCAGGCGCCCACCTGGAGAACAAGGGAATACATTTTAAATTTTAAGTTTTTGTAACAAGCGCCCACCTGTAAAATAAGGGAATACATTTCAAAAATCATGTTTGGTAATTAGGCACCCACCTGGAGAACAAAGGAATACTTTTCAAGATGCATGTTTTGGTAATCAGGCGATCACCTGTAGAATAAAGGAGTATTTTTTAAGATTTCAAGTTTGGTAATCAGGCACCTACCTGTAGAATGAGGGAATACATTTTAAAATTTAAGTTTGGTAATCAGACGCCCACCTAGAGAACGAGGGAATACGTTTCAAATTTCAAGTTTCGGTAATCAGGTGTCCACCTGGAGAACAAGGGAATACAATTCAAACTTTAAGTTTCGGTAATCAGGCACCACATGTAAAATAAGGGAATACTTTTCAAAATTCAAGTTTGGTAATCAAGTGCCCACCTGGAGAACAAGGGAATGCATTTTAAATTTCAATTTTCGGTAATCAGGCGCCAATCTATAAAAGACACGAATACTTTTCAAAATTCAAGTTTCGGTAATCAGGCGCCCACCAGGAGAACAAGAGAATACATTTGAAATTTCAAGTTTTGGTAATAGGCGCCTACCTGTAGAATAAGGGAATACATTTGAAAATTAAAGTTTGGTAATCAGGCGGCTACCGGGAGAATAAGGGAATACTTTTCAAGATGCACATTTTGTTAATGAGGCACCCACCTGTAGAATAAGGGAATATTTTTCAAGATTTCAAGTTTGGTAATCAAGTGCCCACCTATAGAACGAGGGAATACATTTCAAAATTTAAGTTTGGTAATCAGGCGCTCACATGGAGAACAAGGGAATACATTTCAATATACAAGTTTGGTAATCAGGCGTCCACCTGGAGCACAAGGGAATACATTTCAAATTTCATGTTTCGGTAATACGACGCCCACCTGTAAAACAAGGGAATACTTTTCAAAATTTAAGTTCGGTAATCAGGCGCACACCCGGAGAAAAAGGGAATACGTTTCAAATTTCATGTTTCGGTAATCAGGCGTCCACCTGGAGAACAAGGGAATACATTTCAAATTTTAAGTTTCGGTAATCAGGTGCCCACCTGTAAAACAAGGGAATACTTTTCAAAATTCAAGTTTGGTAATCAGATGTCCACCTGGAGAACAAGGGAATATATTTCAAATTTTAAGTTTTAGTAATCAGGCGCCCGCCTTTAAAACAATGAAATATATTTCAAAGTTTTGGATCTCGGTAATCAAGCGTCCACCTGCAGAACAAGGGAATACAAGTCAAGAACAAAAGTTTGGCACCCGTATGGTAAAAGAGGAAGTACAAGTCAACAAGGAAATAACATGAAGATGCACAATGCAACACAGCGACAAAGATAAGGAGCAAGATTAAAGACTTTGATAGGTTCTTTTGTAATCCACAGTACATAGCTTAGTCTAGCTTTTATTTTTCACAAAGGGTAATAAGGGGGTCTAGCCGCAATAGTAGCAGCAACAATGATATCATAACTTTGGTAGTCCCAGCCATAAAAGACTCCTGAACAACACTGACCTGATTCCTCTTTAGCCGAGGATATGTAGGCAACCTCAGAAGCAGGGTGCAGTCAAACTTTTCAAAATGCTTCTCATGGAATACTCAAACGGGCAAAAATCACTCATGTCTGCTCACTTGTCTTTGCACGAATACCCTTCGTGTTTTCGGGAAAAGAGGGGCAGGCTGTGAGCACATGATTTTTGCCCTATATGAAGTACTCCCATAAATTCAAAACAAATAAATTTCTCTTCATTAGTTGCAATTTTGCGGATATTTGTGGTTTTTTGTGTTTATTTTCATATTTTCTGTGTACGTTAATCTTGTCTAACTAATAAAAATAACCAAATATTTGCATCTGCATTTTAGGATTTAACCTTGCATTTTTAATGATTAATTAGTAATTAGTTATTTTATAAACTGAATAATAAAAAATAGTTTAATTCTACGTTTAATTTTAATTTTTATTCTCTTTAGGTGATTTTTCTTTTTCTATTGTTTAATTATTTGGATAATGACTATATAGGATTAATTAATATTTTATAGGTCAGTTATGGATTCATATTTTTATTAAGGATTTTTTAGTTCTAACGTTTGAAAAATGAAAAAGAAAGAAAGAAAAATAAAAGCTGAAAATATATATAAAGAGAAATAGAACGAATGAGAAAATATCTGGGCCAATTCTGTTAATCCCAGCCCAAAAAACAAGTCAACCCAGTCCAATTACATTACCCATACCCGGTCCACCTCCCATATCCCCAAACGACACCGTTCAGTTACCAAACGACCCCTTCTCAAGCATCTCACATCTGGACTGTTGATCTTAGTTGATCTAATGGTCCGGAATGAGCATCTCTAAAGTATTTAACTGTCTTAACGCCCCCTACCCCCAAACCATCTCTCAGAACCCCTGAAAAGTGCCGGTGTAGCGGCGCCGCATCCCACTACCCTCTACCGTCCGCCGCCGGCCAGAAATCGCTGCCACCGGTGGCAATTCTCCAATACCATCAAAAAATACACAGCACCACCCTCTCAAACTCCTCTTTCCAAGCTCACCCTCCGTTTCTTTCAAACGTTCCCCAGTCTCGTCGAATAAAGCTCTAAAATTCGGCAGCTCCGCCGCTCAAGGCAGCGGCCGGCCACCAAACAACCCCAATTTTTCACCGTGGACTCCCATCACTCTCCCTATTCCAAATCCATAACTATATTCCTTCGAATCCCACCCAATCTTCTCAAATAGTCGGAACCCTAGAACCGCCTCCGCTGTGTTTGGCGGCGCTGACCCTAATCGTCCTTAAACCTTCACCACCGGCTTTTCTTTGCTTCCACATCTTCAACCTTAAACTGGTTGCCTTCGAAACTCGACCAAGTTCTTTGAATCTCATGCCAAAGTTCAAGGTCTTGATTGTTAAAGTTCAAATACGAATCATGATTCCTGGTGGCCAGTTCTTTCCGCATGCGAAGCATTGATTAGTGCGAACCATGGTTCGATTTTGAAGAATTTACCTTCTGACCGGATCATGCCCTCTCGATTAGGGGGTTGTTCATGGCTTCCTTTATTTGTTCTGGTTAGTTTTTCTTTCTTTTTATTATTTATCTTGTTGATTTCTTGTGACCTGTTTGGTTGCTCTAATGATTCATCATTTTCTTTTCTTCAGTCATAGTTGATTGAATGCATGATTAGATTTTGGTCATTTAATTAGAATAATTAAAATAGATAGTGTTTTATTAGTCTCTTAGTTTGAATATGCTGAAGTTGGTTTCACCTTTATGTGGTTAATTTCTTTGGAATTTTGAACTTTGGGATCATTAATTTGGAGCCTATGGTTATTTGAACCACAATGTGAGCCTCAAGGGTAAGAGGACCAAGGCTGCAGAACAACAGCCCAAGCTTGGGGTTAGGTTTAGCCCGTTGGTTCATTAGAGTAATTGAGAGGCATTAGGGAGGGTATTTTAGGAATTTGTTAGGGAAATGTCATTGCATTCAGAAATAGGAAGGTTCTAGTAGGGGATTTAGGTGATTTCTGGACCTTTAAGTAACTGAGTTGGGCAACAAGCCATAAAAGAAAGGACTAGCATGCTAAAAACAAGAAATAAAAGAGTACTAAAAGGCAAACTTAAAAATTTGACGGTTGCCCTAACTGTTTGCATATAAAGGAAACAGTCTTGCCTTTGAAGGCAACGCTTTTGGGGCCAAAAATCTGAGAATACAAAAAAGGTTTTAGAGGCTCAGCATCCAGAAAAATAAAAAACAAATCAATTAAAAAACAAACTCAAAAAAAAACTCAATAACGTTGTTACATTGAATTTCTTCATAGTAATTTATGATTCTAGCCTTCCTTAGCCTGTCAAAAGTAAAAAAAAAAAAATGGCCTGCACACCACCTCGCCTTCAGTGGTTGAAGTTTTGAAAGGGTTTCCGGGTTAATTTTCAGTTGAAAGTGGTATATTTGAGTCTAATTTGGTCTGTGTACTAGTTGTCATCTCTGGGATTTGAAGTTTGGAATTATTGCTACTATCACCTGCTGTGTTATATTGTTATTAGCTCGCCACTGCTATTGATTGATTCCTTCTCTTTGTTTGTGTTTCAACTTCCAGGTACAAACTCTAACTCTTCAGAATGTAAATTTGATTCGAAGATGGAATGAAAGGCACTTGTTCAATTCCTGTTAACCATTTCAATTATTTTAGCATCATTTCTGTGTTGTATGCTTATATATTAGACATATAGTCCGATTATGCTGTTTTAATGTAATCCTGAGATTGACTGTTGGAGAATTAGAAATCATGCAGAGTTTGGATTTAATTGTTTGATTTTGATTGTGCAAGTTTAAGTCTAAAGGTCACTCGAGTTCTGCCTGGAAACGCATAACCTATACTTTGTATAATGGATCTTGAAACTTGCTGCACTTAGCTTTGATTAAATTTATATTTAGTTTGTGTTGGAATAGTTGAAATAAATAGAAGTGTTACCTGTCTTAGCATGAGGTTCCATTTGTTTAAAATTTGGGAGTGCAACATGATTCAGGATGACTTAATGAGCTGGTGGGTATACTTATGTATACCTGCAGAATATTGTTTCATATGATTTGTCTATAAGTTGAATTTGTGAGTGTTTGGTTCAGCGTTTGGTTTGTTATCATTATTAAATGACTGCTGGACTCTTCACCATTGAATTTGGTGGATAATTGACCATGAATTAGGTAATTAACTGTTTGTCTGAATATTTTTTCAAGGTTAATGTTGGTTTAGTGTCCATGAAGTCCTAAGTGTCCGATATCTGAGTATTAACGAAGCTTTCCAGCCCAAATGTGGTGATCAATTGTGAAGCCCAATTAGCTGGGCTGCCTTCAGACGCCATTTGTTCATCATAATTGGACTGCCAAGCTGGGCTTTATTTGGAGCCCAGTCGTTACATGAGTTGAGTCCATTGTAATGGGCAAACTAAAGGTGCTCTTGCTTGGCCCTTTTTAAATTCATAATATAGATACAATACACAACAAACTTTTGTAGCAAGCTTTTATAGCCGTTTAAAATATGATTGCGGTTGCGTATACGTTCGCGTAACACGACCATAATTCTAAAACTAATTCAGAGTATGCGTTCGCGCAACTTAGCTCATCCTTCTCTTAATAATAAAATAGGTTACAAGTTTTAAGTATTTTTAGTTTATACAAGTTCATCAATCACATATGGCCTTTTAGTAATTTCATAGGTTAGGCAAAATATAATATTTTGTAGAATATCTTATAGAGCCGTTTAAAATACTAGTGTGATTGCATATACGTCCGCGTAACACGATTACACTAATAAAAACAAAACTGGAGTACGCGTTCGCGCAAGTTCGGCCCAAACTTTTTTAATAATGATTAAGCGTTATAAATTGCGGACACATTCGCGTGGCAGGATTTTTGACGCGTCAAACAGGCGGGTATACATACGCGTAACCCGTTTGAATATAATTTTCTAATTATAAGCGGTAAAAGAGGAAAATGCACATAGGTTCTAAAATCAACAATTAAATAATTTTAATAAGCCAAGCAGGATCACAGCGACCGTGCTAGAACCACGGAATTCGGGAGTGCCTAACACCATCTCCCGGGTTAAAGAATTCCCTACCCGTATTTTTGATTCGCAGACTGTAACAATGGAGTCATTATTTTCCTTGATTCGGGATTTAAACCAGTGACTTGGGACACCAAAAGTCTCCCAAGTGGTGACTCTGATTTCTAATAAAATAAATCACATTTCAGGGGTGTAGTGTCAACAAAGATGTGTGACAGTTACAGCTCCAATTTCCGCCCCACCCACTAAGCCAACTAAAAGTGGAGGCCGGGGAGGTAGAGATCTCCCTCGAGGGGGAGGCCAAGCCAGATATTTTGCCCTTCCTGCTTGTGCCGAGGCTGTTTCCTCCAATTCTGTTATCACATGTATTATATTGGTGTGCCAAAGAGAGGCATCAGTTCTATTTGATCTAGGCTGTACGTATTCTTAAGTGTCTTCTTACTTTGCTCCGCATTTGGGTGTTCCTCGAGATTCTTTGAGTGTCTCCGTTTATGTTTTTACTCCTGTAGGGGATTCTCTTATTGTGGACCATGTTTATCTGTCATGTTTAGTTACCATTCATGGTTTTGAGACCAGAGCAAATTTATTACTCGGTATGGTTGATTTTGATATTATTTTGGGCATGGACTGGTTGTCATCCCATTTTGCTATTCTTGGTTGTCACGCCAAGACCGTGACGCTGGCTATGTTTATTGAGTGGAGTGGTACTTTAGATCACAGTGCCAGCAGATTTATCTCTTTTCTTAAAGCTCAACCTATGGTTGAGAAGGGGTGTGCCGTATATTTGGCTTATGTGAGAGATGTTAGTGTTGATACCTCTTCTATTGATTCAGTTCCAACTGTACGGGATTATCCTGATGTGTTTTTAGCTGATCTTCCATAGAGACATTGATTTTGGCGTTGATTTATTTCCGGGCACTCATCCCATTTCAATTTCTCCATATCGTATGGCTCCTCCTAAGTAGAAGGAGTTGAAGGAAAAGTTACAAGAACTGCTTGATTAGGGTTTCATTCAACCCATTGTTTTACCGTAGGGTGCTCCTGTTTTTTTTTTTGTGAAGAAGAAGGATGGTTCTATGTGTATATGTATTGATTATGTCCAGTTGAACAAGGTTACCATGAAGAACCGTTATCCTTTGCCTTGTATTGATGATCTATTTGACCAGCTTCACGGCGCACATGTGTTTTTCTAAGATCGATTTGCGCTCAGGTTACCATCAGTTGAAAATTCAGGAGCTAGATATCACGAAGACTGCTTTCAGGATTTGGAATGGTCATTACGAGTTCATTAATATGTCATTTGGGCTAACTAATGCCCCAGTAGCTTTTATGCATTTGATACATAGTGTATTCAGGCCATATCTCGACTCGTTCGTTATTGTTTATATTGATGATATTCTGGTATATTCCCGGAGTGGGGAAGATCATGAGTAGCACATGAGGACCGTTCTTTAGACCCTAAGGGAGAAGTTATAAGCAAAGTTCTCAAAATGTGAGTTTTGGTTTTATTTAGTGGCATTCTTAGGCCATGTGGTTTCGAGCGAGGGCATTTGGATAGATCCGAGGAAGATAGAGGTTGTGCAGAGTTGGCCCAGGCCGTACTAAGCCACAGAGATTTGCAGTTTCCTATGCTTGGCACGTTATTACGGTAATTTTATGGATGGTTTCATCGATTGCAGCCCTTATGACTAGGTTGAACCAGAAGGGTGCCCCATTTCAGTAGACTGAGAAGTGTGAGGCGAGCTTTCAGAAGCCTAAGACAGCTTTGACTATAGCCCCTATTCTGATATTGCCTACTGGTTCAGGATCTTATACAGTTTATTGTGATGCCTCACGGGTTGGCCTTGGAGCGGTGTTGATGCAGGACGGTAGGGTGATTGCCTACGCGTCAGACAGTTGAAGATATATGAGAAGAACTACCCTGTCCACGACCTTGATTTAGCTACTATTGTTCATGATTTGAAGATCTGGCGTCATTATTTGTATGGTGTGCCTTGTAAGATTTATACTGATCATTAGAGTTTCCAGCATTTGTTTAAGCAGAAGGATCTAAATTTGCGCCAGAGGAGGTGGTTAGAGTTGTTTAAGGACTATGATATCACTATTCTATATCACCCGGGCAAGCCCAATGGGGTAGTGGATGCCTTGAGTCGCCAGGCGGAGGGTTTGGGGAGTTTGGCATACTTACTAGCTTCAGAGAGACCCGTGGCGATGGATGTTCATGCCTTAGCCAATCAGTTTGTGAGATTGGATGTTTCGGAGACCAGCCGTTTTCTAGCCTGCATGGTTTCTCGATCTTCATTGTTCGATCGTATCGGGGAGCGGCATTATGATGACCCTCATTTACTTGTCCTCAAGGACACGGTTCAGCACGGTGATGCCAGAGAGGTGACCATTGAATATTACGGGGTATTGAGATGTAAGGCCGTGTTTGTGTACCCTATTTCGATGGGCTTCGAGAGTTGATTTTAGTAGAGGCTCATAGTTTGCAGTATTCCATCCATCCGGGTGATGCGAAGATGTATTAGGAATTGAGATAGCAGTATTGGTGGAGGCGCATGAAGAAAGATATAGTTAGATATGTCGCTAGATGCCACAACTGTCAGCAGGTGAAGTATGAGCACCAAAGACCAGGTGGGTTGCTTAAGCAGATAGAGATTCCAGAGTGGAAATGGGAGAGGATCACCATAGACTTTGTAGTTGGACTCCATCGGACTGTGAAGAAATTTGATGCCATTTGGGTGATTGTGGAACGGCTAACTAAGTCTGCTCATTTATCCCTATGTGTAGTACTTATTCATCAGAGCGGTGTGCGGAGATTTATATCCGGGAGATTTTTCATTTGCATGGTATTCCAGTTTCAATTTTTCCGGACAGAGGTACTCAGTTCACATCACGGTTCTGGAGAGCCGTTCATCAGGAGTTGGGTACTTGAGTGGAGCTGAGCACGACATTTCAACCCTAGACAGACGGACAGTCCGAGCGCACTATATAAATTCTTGAGGATATGCTCCGTACGTGCATGATTGAGTTTGTAGGGTCTTGGGACCAGTTCTTTCTATTAGCAGAGTTTGCTTACAACAACAGTTATGAGTCCAACATTCAGATGGCGCCGTATGAGGCTTTGTATGGTAGGAGGTACAGATCTCCGGTGGGTTGGTTTGAGCCGGGTGAGGTCAGGCTATTGGTACATAGTTGGTTCATGATTAATTGGGGAAGGTCAAGGTGATTCAGGATAGACTCTGTATGGCCCAGTACAGACCTAAGAGTTACACGGACCGGGAGGTTCGCAATGATTCATATATAGTCAGAGAACGGGATTTGCTTCGAGTTTCGCATATGAAGGGCGTCATGAGGTTTGGAAAGAAAGGAAAGTTAAGTCTGAGGTTTATTGGCCCTTTTGACATTTTAAGGTGAGTTCGGGAGGTTGCTTATGAGCTTGCCTTACCTCCCAGTTTGGCTGGGGTTCATCTAGTATTTCATGTTTCGATGCTTTGGAGATATCACGGTGACCCATCGCATGTGATGGATTTGAGCTCAGTCCAGTTGGACAATGATCTATATATGTTGAGGAGCCAGTGGTTATATTGGACATGCATGTCAGAAAGTTGAGGTCAAAGAACTTCGCTTCAGCAAAGGTTTAGTGGCGGGGTCAGTCGCCTGAGGAGGCGACTTGGGAGATCGAGCGGGATATGCGCAGCCGATACTCTCATCTTTTCACTACTTTAGGTATGTTCTCTATGCTCGTTCAAGGACGAATGAATGTTTAAGTGTAGGAGGATGTGACTACCGTGCCCATCGTTTTTGGAATTTACGCCCCAATCTCCCATAACTTCTTCCCCTAAGTTAGTTTCTACTATTTTGGTTTGCTGGGACGTTCCGTGTTGGGTTTCGGAGAGTTTTTAGGACACTTAGTCCTTAAATGAGAGCTTAAGTGTTGAAAAGTGGTCCATAGTTTGAATAGTGTGAAGATGACCTCGGAATGGAAATTCGAGGGTTCCGTTAGCTCCGTTAGGTGATTTCGGGGTTGGGAGCATGTTTAGAATGCATTTTGAAAGTTTGTAGCTCATTTAGGGTTGAAATACCGAAGTTTAAATTTTTTAAGTTTTGCATCCGGTAGTGAGTTTTTATCTAAGAGCCAGAATAGAAATCTGGAAGTTGTAGTAGCTCTATCATGTTATTTGGGATGTGTGTGTAAACTTTTAGGTCATTCAAACGTGGTTTGGTAAAGTTTTTGATTTAAAGCGTGTTGTGATGAAATTTGAAGTTCTAAGGCTCAAACATTGATTAATTCGAGTTTTTGGCATTGTTTTAGGTTGTTTAAGGATTGGTGTAAGTTTTAATGATGTTATGGGATATGTCCGTGGGTTTGGTTGAGGTCCGAGGGGCCTCGTTTGTGTTTTGGTTGGGCTGTGGGTCATTTTTCCCTATGTTTGAACTGTTGTTCTGGTATCTGGTAGTTCCTTCTATGCGATCGAATTGATTTGTCTACGATCGCATAGGACAAATTTGGGCATCAATATTTTCCTTCTATGCGATCGTATTGCACAAATTTTGTGCATTAGTATTTCCTTCTATGTGATCGCATTTGTTTGCCCGCGATCGCATAGCCCAAATTTCTGGCAGCAGTATTTCCTTCTATGCGATATCATTGATTTGCCCGCGATCGCATAGCATAAATCTGGTAGCAATATTTTTCCTTCTATGTGATCGCATTGTTTTTCCCGTGATCGCATAGCACAAATAACTTGGCAGACATAATTTAAATCCCAAATTCAAGGGTTTAACTAGTTTATCGCAATTTGACTTCTAGAACTCGATTGTTTGAGATTTTGAAGGGATTTTCACCTGGGAAACTTGGGTAAGTATTTCTCACTAGATTTAGACCAATTCCCATGAATCTCCTCTTAATTTCCTCCTTTATTTCAATTTTTATTTAAAAATGGGTAGAACATCATAGACCGAATTATTGAGTTTTGAAGAGGTGTTTGACCTCTTATTTGAGAGATATTTATTTTTTTAAACTCTTGAGAGTGCGAGGGTTCTAAAAATGTAAAACTTATCCGATTCCGAAACGTTGGCTCGAGGGGAATTTTTGTCATTTTGCCTAATTTCGTGTTTTATCTTTGAAATAAATTGTAGAATTAATTTCTTGAGATGTTATTTACGATATGTAATTGAATCAAATAGATTTGGGTCATTTGGAGTCAGATATTCGTAGAAAAAGTGTGATTTCGAGTTGATTTTTGAGCCGATTCGAGGTAAGTGGCTTGTCTAACCTTGTGTGGGGACCTTTCCCCTTAGGATATGTTATATGGTAATTGAGTGCCTTGTACGTGCGGTGACGAGCGTGTACTTTAGCGAATCATTGAAAATCTTGTTCTTCTAAAGATATTGAGACTGAGTTTCTTTCGTATTTGCTTTATTTTACTTGAAATTTTAACTTGTTTTAGATTAGAAAGTTGATTTAACTTGCCTACTTGTTTAAGTTGCCTTGACTATATTACATGAAGCATATTAGGCTAGTACTACCCATTTCTTGTCATTTGTACGTCTTTATTTCTTCTGGTTGTCGTTGCGCATTTAAATTGAGACTACAGATGTGGGACTCCGGTAGCTCCCCCCTTGTTTGTTTAATTTGAGACTACGGGTTAGGTTCCACATAGATCTCCCCTGCACTTTATTTTTGGACTACGGGTTAGATTCTCGGTAGATCCCTCTGCACTTTATTTTGGGACTACAGGTTAGATTCCTGGTGGATCCCCCTGCACATTGGTAGTTGGATTATAGGACGGTATCCTAGGATAACTTCGGATATACTCATATGATGGACTACGGGACGGTATCCCAGGAGCTCCTCGAAAGGTTGATGGAAATGGACTACAGGATAATATCTTGGGAGTTCCTCATTTGGTATTTCGGTATTGAGTTGTGTATGTTTACCCTGTTGATCGCTTATTTGTTGTTGCTTTGTAAATTCTGTCTTATGTCACTGTTGGTTCACATTATATTCATCTGATTCATACTGTACATTCTTATTATATTGTTTAATCTAAGTAGAGCCCTGACCTTCCTCTAAACTACCTAACCGAGGTTAGGCTTGGCACTTACTAAGTACCGTGTTGGTGCACTCATGCCCCTTCTGTGCATGTTTTTCATGTGCAGATCCAGGTACCTCCACTCAGGCGTACTATCCTCGAAGTGGAGAGATTTACCGGAGACTTTGAGGTATATTTTCCGCGTCCGCGAATAAGAGTCTCTATTTTATTCCAGCTTTAGTAGTTATTCTATCCTTTTATTTCAGTTGTGTAGACGTTCTGGAGTTAAAGCAGTATATGACATTTCTATTAGACTGTGGTTCCGGTTAGTTTTCGGGTTTTAGTATGAGATTGTAGACTTCCACATTTTTATTTTTGGGTTGTATATGCCAAGTGACACTTATATACTGTTTTCTTCTAGTTTTAATTTAATTAAATGTTCCGCAAGTTATACTAAATTTTCGCATTGTTAGGCTTACCTAGTTGTAGGAACTAGGTGCCATCATGACATGTTCATGGAGGGTGAGCTGCGGTCGTGATAGGGAAGGCCCTTCTGGCCAATACTTCGTGAACATGAAGAAGACCTGTCCAGTGATTTTAAAACAAAACCTAAGTCAGGATTTGCTCAAAATTTCATATCTCTTTCATTAAAACTCAACCTTGGGAGATTTTTGAAGTGGAGATTCAACACTAAATCATAGGTTTGTTTTCTTAAACTCTTCTCTTTCATTTTCCATCAACACCCATTTGATTTCTAGACCTAAAATCTTGTTCTTTAAGGTAAGGACTTTGGGGGAATTGAGAATTTTACAAATTTAAGAATTTTGATCTCGATTTGGAATCGGATTCCGAAACTAATTGTATATTTCATCTCAGGGTTGAATAGGTAATAGGGTATCGGTCGGAACTTCGAGTTTTGACCAATCGGGCCTGAGGTCGAGTTTAGAATTTATGGGAGTAATGTTGGGAAACTCGTATTTTTTCATTAAAATTGGTTTCTTTGGCTTTAATTGATGTTAATAAGTTGACGATGAATAGATTCAGGCAGATTGGAAGTGGAAACTAAGGGAAAAATAGTATTTGAGGCATGGGTTTGGCTATGGAATCGAGGTAACTGTTGTGGCTAACCTTAGCTTGAGAGATTAGGTATTTTATGCCTTACTTTCTAGTTGCTAGTTGTTGAGTACTACATATAGGTGTGGTGACGAGTATACATACGTTGTTGTCGGGTTATTTCATATGAGTGAGTTCTGTACTTGTGACAGTTGTGTTTCTCTATACGTATTATTCCTACTTAAACTATTTATTATTCATGTTAACAAGTTTTACTATGTTGTTCCTAGTTTGGATATTGAGTGAGTATTGGCTCAAGTTGAGACTTCTATTGTGAAATTTAATGATGAAACAAAGTAGTTTGATTGTGATGTCTTTGTCGTATTGTTATTGTTTCTATTGTTGTTATGGTAAAGAAAAGTGATAAAGCACAAAGAGTAATACCGTGAATATTTATTTTATTCATATGGTAAGAAAGAGTGATAAAAGAAGAAGGGTGATGTCGTACACATTTATATTATTCATATGGTGAGTAAGAGTGACAAAGCACGAAGGGTGATGCCATGCGCGTTTCAATTATTGGTTGCATGGTGAGAATTGATAGTAAAAGCACAAAGGGAGATGCCGTTCAATTTATGTTTGTTGTGCTTGTTGTTATTATCGGTTCAAAGTGTTTTAGCTGTTTAAATTCCCTTAATGTTGTGATTCTTTATGTTGGAACCCCCATAGCGTGTTTCCCCTTCCCGTTCATTTCGGCTTAACTTCTATTACTGTTATCCTGTTAGTATATAAATTAACTGCACAGATTTATGATGTCTGTTGTGTCCTAGCGGCGTTACTACTTTGCCGAGGTTAGGCTCGGCATTTACCAATACATGGGGTTACTTTTACTGATACTGCATTGTACATTTTCTGTGTAGATTTCAGTGCCAGAGCTCATGAATAGAGTTTGGGTTGCTGCCTTTAGTCCACTTGACACCCAAGGTAAATCTACCGGCATTCGTAGACCCTGGAGTCCGCTTTCCTCTATCCTAGATTTTCTATCCCTTTTCGTATCGAGAACAGATTTCCTTTAAACTAGTATTGTAGAAATTCTTAGATGTTCCTGAAATTGTGACATTAGATCATTGGGGAGTCTTATTTTAGAATTTTCATCAATCATAAAACTTCCGCACTTAATATTTGTTTAGCTGTAGCTATTATTTTTTTTACTGTTTGAGTTAATAGCTAGTGTGTTAGATTCTTATATGTTAGCTTGCCTAGCTTTAAAAGTAGGTGCCATCACGATCCTAATGGTGAAAAATCCAGACCGTGACATATTTACATAGGATATATCACTACATAATATATAAGCTATTTTATCTAGCTCAACTTCAAAACTATATCATCCTTGAGCATCCCAACTAGGTGCGTCTGCCCAGTTAGAATCTTGTTCGGACACCTTTGCATAGTCATTGCTTTTCCTATCTGTTCAAATTATTGATCCACTCTATTTCTTTTCTATTCTTTAAGTTAGCTACTATGAGTTGCAACCTGTATTTGCTATCCTCTCTTATGCTCTTCCACATCTTTGTTAGCGTTGGTACTTTTAGATTCCGCAGAGCTTCATTCCTTGCTCGCCATATTCCACATCATAACCTTTTATTATAAACCTTACTAAACCATTTTTTAAATAAATAAAAAATATTTGAAAAGTTCAAAAGGGTTTTCAATTTCGAAAGTGACCAAAATTTGTGTTTGAAAGGATTTTTCAGAGTCGCCACTTGATCGATGTGTCAGGCCATCATTTTGTTTTAAAAAAGATATTTTTTTCTTTTTAAAATAATTTGGACTCCAAAACTAAGCCTGCACTAGAGATTCGGGTAAGGGAGTTCATTTGACTCGGGGAGAAGGTGTTAGACACTCCCCAAGTCCCGTAACTAGTACGGTTACATTCTTGATCTAGTCGATTTTTGAGTTATTCAAATTGAGGCACAAACACACGAAAGAAAAATAAACATACAAGAGGCTCGAGATCGTCTCCACCTAAATAAAAAAAATAAAATAAGAGAAAATACTAAAAGCCTATACTATGCTCACTCCACGATATCCGTTGAGGCCCCCAATTACATTTGCTTTGGGGCATTTCCCTGATAAAACATTTACAAAGTCTATGGGTTATTTCACTACATATAAACTAAAGAAAACGACCTCTCGCCTCGAATAAGATATAAGAGAAAGACCTAAAGCTTGCCTACTCGAGTGTGATCGACCTAGATAAGCTCCTACCCGAAGAAGTAAAAAACAGAAGAATACAAGAATAATATAGTTTATCTTGCACCTAATTTAGTTTTCTTTTTCCCAACAACCCTAGAAATCAATTGCAAATAAGCTTTCAGATTTGGACCTCTTCAATTTAAGGTGCAGTACGATTTGATTAAATCAGTGACGTCAAAATGTGTTAATTAACCAAATTTCTCCATAAGATTAAAAATACCACAAATCATCATGGAAAATATACACATATTCCATTCAAACATATATGTGACAAACATCAGGAGGTAAAATATTAAAGGTAGGAATGAACCTTAAATGAGTTTTTAATTAACTTCTGTCCGGATGTGCAAAGTTTTAGAAGAACAGCCACAACCGACGAATAATTGATCTGAACTCAATCAAATGTGGAACTTGAACAGTAAGTAAGATGAAAAATTCTATCCTTCGAATCCGCGCCGTTAGACCGGAAACCTTCGAACGGCAACCTCGGATTCGCTTCTCTTAATTTGTATTTATTCTTCTATATCTATCTATTTTTCTCTAATGCGAAAACTTCTAAGATCTCAACAACAGGAGCCCTGCACTCTACCAATATGGAGTATTTTAATGCACTAAGAAAAGGAGAAGATAAATCTCTTGGTGAAGCATTGGAAAACCAAAAACATATTGAAAAACAACTTAAAGGAAAGACATATTTTGGTGGAGAGGTTCGTTTTTGAGCTAAAGATGGAGCTCTTTTCCCATGTCCTTTCTCTCTATTTTGTGTGCGTGTGTCTTTTTTATTTGATTCACAAGAAGGCTAAATCTAAATCCAAAACTTTGGCACCAAAAATAGGATTTTCGGCGAGTGGGTGACTGGCATAGGCGCGGAGATGGAGTGCACGACCGTGGTGTTTGGAGGTATTGCTTGGTGGTGAGGGGTGGGGTTGCGGCAGCTGATTTTTGGTGTTGAAAGAGAAGCTTAAGTTGGCCGGCTCTGTTAGGGTGTTTGGGTTTTGTAGTCTTGTGTGTCTTGATTGAAGAAGAAGGTCACAGCTGGGGGATGGGGTTTTTTGGGTGGTTGTTTGGCTGTCAGACAAGGGAGGTGCTATAGAGGTGCTTGGAGGCGAAAAGCGTGCCGGAAGCCTACATCAGAGTAATCAAGGACATGTACAATGGAGCTAAGACTAGGGTTAGGACGGTGGGTGGCGAATCAGACCATTTTCCAGTGGTTATGGGGCTCCATCAAGGATCGGCGCTGAGCCCCCTCTTGTTTGCCTTAGTGATAGATGCTCTAACCCGACATATTCAAGGGGATGTGCCTTGGTGTATGCTATTTGCTGATGACATAGTATTGATAGATGAGACGAGGGTCGGTGTTATTGAAAGGTTAGAGGTATGGAGACAGACTCTCGAGTCTAAAGGTTTCAAAATAAGCAGATCTAAGACAGAGTACCTGGAGTACAAGTTTAGCGCCGAGCCGAGCGAAGTAGGCAGGGACGTGATGATTGGTTGTCAGGCCATCGCCAAGAGGGACAGTGTCCGATATCTTGGGTCTGTGATTCAGGAGGAGGGAGAGATTGATGGGGACGTCACTCATCGTATAGGAGCGGGGTGGTCAAAGTGGAGGCTTGCATCAGGGGTCCTGTGTGACAAGAAAATTCCACACAAACTCAAGGGAAAATTCAATAGAGCCGTGGTTAAACCTGCGATGTTGTATGGGGCGGAGTGCTGGCCCGTGAAGAACTTGTTGGAAACACGTTCTCAAAGCATTATACTAAAACGTGTGTTCATATGTGTAGGTTCTGATGAATGACAAACAAGCGCAAATTGATATATGACGAAGTTCAAGTACAAGCGCACAATTGGTGGATAACGAGATTCAAGCACAAGACAAAGTTTTATAGTTTAAATGAGTCGTTCTTAATTGTGATCTTGATCCGACAACTTGACTCATGACATGGCTTCTCTCGTAAAACTATTTTACAAAATCATGCATATTTAATTTAATGCTAAATGATTTTAAATCATGCATATTTACTTTAGTCAAAATGATTTTTAAACATGCCTCTAAAATCTGGACTAAGATAATCGATTATGTACTTATGATAATCGATTATGTTAAGCCAAGACTGCATGACAATCGATTGTGAACTAATGACAATCGATTGTGTTAAGGCAATGAGCATCAGGTTTTTCAAACCTGCATGACAATCGATTGTGAACCTTATGACAATCGATTGTGATGAGGCAGTGTACATCAAAGTTTTTCAAAACTCAGAATAATCGATTGTGAAGCTAATGATAATCGATTGTGATGAGGCAGTGTCCATCAAAGTTTTTCAACGCTCAAAATAATCGATTGTGAAGTTAATGACAATCGATTGAAGAGACAGTGTCCATCAGATTTTTCAAAGTCACAAAATAATCGATTGTGAACATATGACAATCGATTGTGTTGAGGCAGTGTCTTCATAACTTTTTCAAAGTTATTAAATATCGATTGTGAGTATATAACAATCGATTGTCAAGAGGCAGTGTCTAAAATGATTTTCAAAGTCTGATAAATAATCGATTGTTAACATTGCACAATCGATTGTGAAGCTGACCGTTGTCGTAAAGTTTTCAAATACCGTCAGGTAATGGATTGTTGATTTTGTACAATCGATTGTTGAAATTAAAATCTAGAAAAGATTTTTTGAACGTTGCTGAATAATCGATTGTTGATTTTGTACAATCGATTGTTGAAATTAAAATCTGGAAAGGATTTTTTGAACGTTGCTGAATAATCGATTATTGATTTTGTATAATCGATTGTTTTACGTAAAATCTGGAAATGATTTATTGAACGTTGCTAATAATCGATTGTTGATCTTGGATAATCGATTGTTACGCGTAAAATCTGGGATTGATTTTTGGAACGATTGGCAAACAATCGATTGTGGATTCTTGACAATCGATTGTCACACAGTAAAATCAGCAACTCTTAATTGGCAATTAGGCAACGATAATGCCAAGTTTTTCAACTATAAATACAGCTTCATTTCAGTGTTTTAAACATAATAACACACAACAACTGATCATACAATTGCTATAAGCTTGCATACTCTATTGCTAATCATTTTATATTCATTACATAAGTTTTGAGAGCCATATTCTTGTCCAAAGTTGTTGTGATCTTGAGCTTACTTCTTTTACACATATCTACTCATTAAGGAGTGTATTGTTTGAGTGCTTAGTATCTTGTACACTTGTAAGAGAATTGTGATTCTCTTGTTGTGCGGAACTTGTGTTTCCTTGGTTGAAGTCTTGGAGTGTTGTATCTCCGAGCAAAGGTGTTGAGGCTTGTGTCCTCAAGTTGTAAAGGTTTGTTGAGCACCCGTAAGCTTGACAAGTTAGTGGAAAATCTCGAGAGAGTCTCTCGGGGACTGGACTAGCTACGTATTGTGGTGAACCAGAATACATCGGTGCGTACTTTATTATTTATCGCACTTATTTACTTCCTGCAATTTTTAAATTCCGCAAGTTTACGCTAATTTTTATTATAACGCTATTCACCCCCCCTCTAGCGTTAAGCGTATTATCTAACAGAACTCTCATGTTCAGAGAATGAAGGTTGCGGAGATGAGGATGCCTAGGTGGATGTGAGGTCACACCAGGCTAGATAAGATTAAGAATGAAGTTATTTGAGAGAAGGTGGGGGTGGCCCCGGTGGATGAGAAGATGCGAGAAGCGAGGCTGAGGTGGTTCGGGCATGTGCGGAGGAGAAGTCCCGATGCCCCAGTGAGGAGCTGCGAGCGGCTGGAGATTGTTGGCGGTCGGCGAGGCAGAGGGAGGCCTATGAAGTATTGGGGAGAGGTGATTAGGCAGGACATGACAAGAATGCAAGTTTCCGAGGACATGACCCTCGATAGGAAAGTCTGGAGGTCTAGAATCAGGGTTGTAGGATAGGGGCTCCTAGAGTTTTTCGTAAGCCTCTTCCGGGGTTGGGTGCGGGTCAGCAGGGTTACCCATAGATGATTTGTGTTTTAGCTTATGTCCCCCCTATGGCTGTGAGTTATGGTAGTTAATGTATGATATTATTGCATGCGATTGTATTAATGTTTCGTATGTTTAGATAATTATTTACGTTATTTACGCTATTTCTGCTGGAGTTACTAATGCTCTATTGTTTTTGTTTTTGGTTTTGTTTTTATCTTTGTTTTTGTTTTACTGCTGTTTTTTCTTTTATCCTATGAGCCAGGGGTCGATTGGAAACACCCTCTCTGCCCTTTCGGGTAGGGGTAAGACTTGACTACATATTACCCTCCCCAGACCCCACCTGGTGGGAGTATACTGGGTAGTTGTTGTTGTTGTTGTTGTTGTTGTTTGGCTGTCAGATAGAGAGAGAAAGGGAGTGGGCAGCGATCGTTTTTTGTGTTGTGAAGCAGAATGTCCACCAGGATTTTTACGGCCATGTTTTTTTTTTTGGGAATCCGGTGATGGGTATCACTTAGGTTTTTTTCTTGTTAGGTTCTGAAGATTAAGAAGAAGAAAATCCGCCGATGGGGTGAGGGTCTGTCTTTAGAATAGGGTTTTTGGTTTTTCTTTTGTAAAGGGTATGAGAGGTTTGGGCCTTTTGGGTTAATGAGCTAAGGTAATTGGTTTAATTGGGCTAAAAGCAAAATAAAAATTAGTCCAGAATTAATTCTATTCCCTCCTCCCCATTTTATATATAAAAATAATATAGAAAAAAAAGATAAACTATTAAAAATACTAATAATCTTACTTAAAAAAATAATTTATAAAAAAGGAATTAAATATTAAAATGGAGCTACCTTTTTTGTATTTTTAGAAGATTATACTAAAAATAGAAATGCGGACTTAAGATAATACCACTATAAAAATACTACTGATCTTAAATAAATAAAATATCAATTAGTTAAATAAAAAAAATTGTAATTTTTATTTTTGTGATAAAATAAAGTAAAAGAGCCAAAATTAGTTAAAATAAGGATATTAGTCGTAAACTAAGTATTAAGCGCTAAAATGCATAAAATCTTGGGGAGGGTAAAAAATTACATGCCTACAGCTACCCCTCTTTGACTGGAAACAGAAAGAGTTTTAGACAAAGAATGATGAGACGGGCTTTTTGACCCGTCTCATACTTACAGAGACCAAAAACTAAAAGAAAGGAGAATGTACCAAGCCCTGGTATCTGAGATGCCTACATATCCTTAGCTATAAAGGAATCATGCCACGTGTAGTTTAGAAGTAGGAAAAGTGATGGAGTATACCGAGGTGGAGAGCCGATTGAAGTATCGTTCCGCAGAGGTTCCGGTTTGCGGTCTTGTTATTACATCAAAATCAAAAAGTGAAAAAGGCTAACTAAGATTGTCAGATATGTGTTACAAATTGCTATCTATAAGTCTTCTGAAGCTTGACTTAAGTCTTAAATGGTTTTTCATACAGACATTAGACTTGAACCTTGACGCTCGCTAGCTGCAGGTGCTAGTTCATTCTTCTTCAGCCTTTTCGGATCAAGAGCGGACATGTAGCGCTCGTACTTCAACCCGTCTTGAGCACTTCACATATTTTTTTGCTTATGCATTAATGGGTTCACTTTTTTTAGACTACTTCTGTTGGTCACCTCGGAGTGTTGACTCGCATTCTTGCCCCGAGCTTCTGGTACTTCTAGCTTGAATTGAATTTTGAAATAACTCCTCTCTTTCTCTAGGTGGATGCCTGCTACTAACTTGAAACTTGAAACAATTCTGAAATAAACTCCCTTATTCTCCAGGTGGATTCCGGCTATCAAAACTAGAAAACCAAATTTTCTGCCCCAGTTTACACTATGAAGATTTGTGATTTTGTTAGCAAAACAGCAAATCACCTTTGCTATTGATGCAATAGTGAGAGTAAAACTAAAGACTCGACCAGTGTGTTTGTCTCGTAGGGATGAACTTAAACGACTCAAACTGCAAAGTGTGTCTCTTAGGGATTAAACTTGAATGAACCAAACTAGGAAGTGCTGATCCTAAGGATAAAACCTAAACGACACGAACTAGGAAGTGCGTCTCCTAGATTTAAGACTGAGCTTGCAAAAAACTATAAGATAAGGTTGAGTAAAGTAAAAACAGACCCTATTCTCGAGGCGGGACCCGTGATTTCAGGAAAACTAAAGATTAATAACTTAGGAAAACTAAAAATTTACCCCCTTTTTCTCAAATTCAGACTTCCCTTTTTTTTAAAAAAATTATTATACTTGGAGAAATTTCATCAAACTAGGTTTTAATCTTAGGAGAAAGATTCATCACACTAAGATTTTGATCCTAGGAGAAAATTCATCAAACTGGGTCTTCTATCTTAGGACTAAAATTCATGAAACTAGGATTTCGATCCTAGGAAAAAATTCATCAGACTAGGCTTTCTATCTTAGGAGAAAGATTCATCATCAGACTATGCTTTCTATCTTAGGAGAAAGATTCATCAGACTAAGATTTCGATCCTAGGAGAAATTCATCATACTAGGTCCATTTTTTATTATCTTAGGAGAAAGATTCATCATACTAAGATTTCTATCCTAGGAGAAAGTTTATTAGACTACGTTTTCTATCTTAGGAGAAAGATTCATCATACTAGATTTCATCCTAGGATAAAATTCATCATACTAGATCCATTTTTTATTATCTTAGGATCCTATGATCAAGAAAGATTCATCTTAATTCTAGGAATCAGACTAGGTTTTTTATCTTAGGAGAAAAATTCATCAGACTAAGATTTAATCCTAGGAGAGAATTTATCAGACTAGATTTCTTATCTTAGGAGAAAGATTCATCAGATTAAGATTTCTATCCTAAGATAAAATTCATCAAACTGGGTATTTTTTTTGTCATGTTAGGAAAAAGACTCATCAAACTAAGATTTCTATCCTAGAAGAAAATTCATCTTACTAGGTATTTTTTTTGGTTATCTTAGGAGAAAGATTTATCGGACGAAGACGTAGATCATAGGAGAAAATACATGAACAGGTTTTTTATCTTAGGAGAAAAAATCATCCAACTAAGATTTCTGTTGGGTGGAGAATCCGTTAGACTAGGATGTATTACCCTAGGAGGAAAAATGTGAAGATTAATGGCAACATTTTATGTAATCTAGTAAGATAGATAAAGACAAAGATTTGAGAGACATCCCTTTGTTGGCTCTTCTCTTTTTTTGGGCCAACTTGCTTGCATTGCTTTATTCCTGTTTCAAACAAAGAAAACTTGTGATTTTAAAATGTGGCGATTAGTTTGTGGCCTTGACTACGAGGGATATTTCTCTTGCACTTGTCATAATCAACTTGGACTTTAACTTGGAAGATAGTGTTTGTTATCGACCGGCTGCTTTTCTGGACAACCCTTATCATAAGAAATATTCCCGATTCGTGCAAGTCCAATGCATTAGGCCCGATGCATTGCAGTCATGTTCTGACATTCACCCAATCTTTGCACTTTACTTTAATCCCAAAGAACATCTATTATCACCAACTCAGTGCACACACTATTCTCCTGTGTCTTATGCTATTTTGATCTGCGTGCCAAACTCAGATTTGTATGATTAAAAAGCTGGTAGCAGATTTTGAAGTCATTCTCACTTGTTTCGAGAAAAATAGACTCAAAGGTCCTCAACCAAAACAAGAGGAAAAAAATAAGGTATAAAGCGAGGAGAGATAGTATCTAACAAGAATATACCTTTACCGAGGAAAAAGAAAAAAGTAGGGATGTAACGACCCGACCGGTCATCTTCAACTTTTGCACTTTGCTCACCAATTCTTGGGAATGACTAGCCATGTGTGATGTATTATGACTTATGTAAATCGTTGGCTTTGGTTTTTAGGGTAATCAAAATGAATTTAGATTAAAAGTTATCAGTTTGAAGCTAAACAAATTGAAATGTTTGACCAAATTTTGACTTATTAGTATATGATCTCGGATTGTATTTTTTATGATTTTATTATCTCCTTAGGTGATTTGGGATTTAGGAGCGTGATCAGAATGTGTTTTGGATGTCCGGAGTAGATTTAGAATTGAATTGGCGAAATTAGAATTTTGGCGTTCTCCGGTTAATCGGTGAGATTTGGTTAAGGGGTCGGAATGGAATTTCAGAAGTTAGAGTAGGTCCGTTGTATCATTTGTGACATGTGTGCAAATGTTTAGGTCATTCGGAGGTGGTTTTAATAGACTTTTTGATCAAAAGCGGAATTCGGAAGATTTTTGGATCCTTAGGCTTGGATCCGATTTAATTTGGTTGATCTGATGATGTGTGAGGTGTTTTGGAGATTGGTATAAATTTTTTAGTAGTGTATGACATGTTTGTGCTTTTTGTTGAAGTCCCGGGAGCCTCGGGTGTATTTTGGATGGTTGAGGAAGTTTGGAGTTGTAAATTTGCAGCCAAAGCTGCTGAGTTTTCTATCATGAACGCACTTGCGGCTTGGGGACCGTAAGTGCAAACCCGCAGAAGCGGAAGTGAAGTTGCAAATACAGCTAATAGAGGGAAAGGTTGGAACGACAAAAGTGGATGTTTAGCTGCACCTGCGATGGCGCAGGTTTGAGTATATGATCGCAAGAGCGATGGCTGGGCGGATAAGTGGAATCTGCAGATGTGCACCTGGGATTGCAGGTGTGGGTCTATAGGTGTGACAATTGGGCTAAAGATGTAACTTTTCTGGGTCAGAACATATAATTCCCCCATTCACAATTTTGAGTGAGTGTTCACCATATTTCATTCGGGAGTAAGCTTTGGAGAGCTAATTGAAGGGGGGAGGGTAGGGGAATTCAAGAATGTTTCTTAGAGGTAAGGTCATTGGTCTCTAAACTCATTTTTATGATGAATTTAAGGTTATAATCTTGAATTATATGGGAAAATCAATAGCGAATTTGATGTTAGGGCATGGAAATTGGAGACCTAAATCTAGGGATTTGAGGGGTCATTTATGGTCGGATTTTTATTTATTTGATATGTATGAATTCGTGAGAGTGTAAGGATTCTAATTTTGTAATTTTTATCGAAATTAGAGACGTCGTTTCGGGGGTTTGTTTTTCCAATTTCGGTGTTTTTGATGTAAATTGGTTATTTTTGAGTGGCCTTTGTTCCCTTAGCATATTTTGGTGGTATAAATTTGTATTTGGTTAGATTAGGAGCATTTGGAGACCAAGTCGAGAGGCAAGGGCATAGCAAGCTAGAATTTGGATCTGATTAAGGTAAGTAATGACTGTAAATGTTTGTCTTGAGGGTATAAAACAACAGAATCACACTGTTGTGCTACATTAAGGTGACACATGCTAGATGACGAGCGTGGTGTCATGCACCATTAGGTATTGTGACTTAGTCCATCCTGTATGACTGTTAAGTCGCATATTTGATTAAAAACTATTTGATATAATTGTGTTTTGGAAACTATTACCAAGTTTTGGGCTAAAAGCCATATTTGGACTTCGTGCCAATTGTTTTGGACCCTTAGGGGATTTTAATTACTATTCCTCACAATTTTGACTTCATATTTGTACTCAGTCATGTTGTATTCTACTGTTTTCATAACTCAACCATATTTACTCCGTTTGATATTTTAAATGATATTTTGGGCTAACCATCATCTTTTACTGTTACCTGAGTGGCTAGAGATATTTCTGACAGAGTAAGGACGAGGGCCTATGTTGTGAGTATACTATGGGATCGGGCTGTGCACCGTAGCAGTATTATACTGATTCATGATTATGAAGCGGAGAGCCTGAGTTCTTATGCCACGAGATGGCTTGATATTGCGCTTGGGCTATAAAGAGCCCCTCCCAGAGTATGTACACCCCCAGTGAGCGCGGGTTCCCTGAGTGAGTAATATATTAATTATTCCACGAGATTGCTTGATATTGCACTTTGGCTATTAGGAGCCCCTCCCAGAGTTTGTGTATCCCTAGTGAGCGCGGGTACCGTGAGTGAGTGATATATTGGGTATGCCACGAGATTGCTTGATATTGCACCTGGGCTATAATGAGCCCCTCCCGGAGTCTGTACACCCCTAGTGAGAACGGGTACCCAGTGTGAGTGATGTGATGAGTCCGATGGGCTATGATTGATTCTTATTGTTGCCGGAGGGGCTATTATTGATTCATGTTATGGTTAAGGGGCTGATTACTAGTGATTGTGAGGTAGCTCGAGGGGATGGTTCTGTTGATATTATGCCCGATGGGCTATGTATGTTTTCTATCATTCATACTCACTATTTTATCACTTATTTGAAAACCATTTTTACTGATTTTTGTACTACTTTGGAAATTATCTACATTTGTTGTAGTGTTATGATGTGGCTTACGTGTTCTATTATTTCTCAGCTTTCATTTACTTTTATTACTTATTGAGTTGGCATGCTCACATTACTCGATGCACCTTGTGTGCATATCTAGGTGTTTCTAAACTCGGTAGCAGGTGTTGTTTGCTTAGTGGCAGAGTCATAAGAGTTTGCGAGGTAGTCGCCCGACGTTTGCAGCAGTGCTTTTATCCTTCTTGTCTTCCTTAGACTGTATTTAGTACATTTTTGACTCTTTGTTGTATTTAGACCTTAGTAGATGCTTGTAACTTATGACACCCCAATGTCGGGCTTGTGTATTTATTCTTAGATGTTCATTTAAACTTATATTATGAGATATATCTCATTAATTAAAGGCTTTAAAATGATAATTATTGATTAAATATTTAATTCGGGAGTTGTGTCGGCTAGCCTAGTTTCAGGATAAGTGCCATCATGATCGGGTTAGTTTTAGTAGAGTCTCGCGAATTGGTATGGAGACATCTGTACTTATCCTCGGAAGGCCATAGAACCTTTAGGAAAAACTTCACATCCTCAAATTCTTATCATGCGTCCTTGATTCAGCTTAAAATGTAACTCTTTGAATTCCTTCCATGAATTTTTATGCACGCATGAGCGCTTAGTATCAGATGTGCATCGATGGATTGTGATTCCTTGATTGAGGGGCAAGGTGTGATCTCTATGTCTTGATATTGGGCCAGTTTAGAGGACTTGAGGTTAGGTTTTGCCTATAGCTTGAGCATTGAGGCGTTGATTGTGTGAGCACGTTCTTTTGGATTTGTATGTTCGATAGCATCCCTATTAGTGGGAGTCATTACTGGATAGCTATGTGATGTGTATAATGTGACTGTGAGATGCGTATATATGATTTGAACGAGACAAGAAGGGTCTGCTTGGGGGTAGTAAGAACTATCTGATGCTTGATTTCCGTCGTGATTTGATGCATAGCCTATGTTGTGGGCATGTTGAAGGACCTTTTCATACCTCCTAGTCGGGAAGTGAAGTAGATTTCACGTTGTTATACGAGTTCAGACTCAGGAAGATTAAGTGACTGCATAATAGTTATGATGCTAGAAGGGTATAAAGAGATGTTTGTTTGAGGCGAAGCAGGTGGGTTATCTCTTGCAGAGTGTTCTGACATTTGTGTAATCCTTATATTGTTGTTTGAAGATCTCTTTACCAATGAAATATATATGTTGCAATTTGAATTTGGGGTCATTTATGAGAGTGGCTTGATTTTTACGAGAGTGAATGCGAGATTTAGAAGATTTGAAGTACTAGATGGTCTGCGTTGCACGAGCTTATGAAATATTGAGTTTAATCTCACTATGTTATTATTGTAGTAATACAGTATATGCATTGTGAGTTACTGTGTGCTTTGATCTATGGCTTTTAACGAAGTGGGGGAGTCTGCTATTGATTAGTTTGTTGCACGATTATGTGCTATATTGATTCCAGTTTGAGGCGGATTGATGAATCAGTTATGGCTTACAGATGTCGAAACCAAGGTTGGCTCGAGTAAAGAAAATTTCAAATAAAGGTTATATGATGCTTTATGGGTGCATAAGAATCATGGAATGACTTGAGTTGTTATTTGTAAAGGATGTACGGTGCATTGAACAAGAATTTGCTTGGTTGCGTAAGGTGAGTTTAGATTCTACGGTATCAGAGTGCTAATGGAGCACAGGTCATCCCGTCTGTTAATTGGTCTAATTGCGGTTTGAGTAGAGTGGATGAATCTCGAGAATGGTTCTAGTGGGTTCTATATTTTACATGTAATAATTTGAGATTTTCGAGTTGTATATTTGGCAAGAATTTGAGGTTTTCAATGGAGGGTGTCAAGTCTCATTTTCATTTTATATCATTATGGGATTCTATATATATATCATTATTAGAAAGGTGAAGGTAATGGCTTTGGGTTTGTAAGGGAACACTGTATTTTTAATGTGGTGCATTTGGGAATATTTAAGACAGTACCCAGCGGCTTATGAGCCTTAGATGGTGTGATTTTATGCTTGGGCTCGCGTGGTGAGTCTCGGTTGAGGACTTGTGGCATTTTAGTGATAAAAAGTATCCAATTGAAGGTAAATCAGAAGGAACTTGGATGGATAAGATGGCTTGGTTATAGGCCGGATCAGCATAGTAAGGATATGATTAGTTCTTTGTATTCTTACGAGTAATGACTTCCTGCAGGTGTTTCACGGCAATGCTCTTGGGTTTTAGTGTCATGCGTAGCTTGGTTGATTTAGAAGGATTCAGTCCTGACGATTTAGTTTTTTGCAAATGGAATACAGAGAATTCTTGATGGTTTCCACCATAGTTAGAGATGTATATTTTCTACGAGCGCGAGGAGCATAGGATGTATAGTGATTTTCTTATGGATGGGATCAAAGGAAAGTTTTTGGCTAGTCGAGTACATAGTTACATGTGGCTCGGAAGGGATATCAAGTTTCCATGTTTATCCTATGATGGTATGGTATATGAAATATGTTGTGTAGGATTGAGATTTGCATGTGCAAGGTCGCGATTCAGTTCTGAAAGGAAGGTCATAAAATTCTTTGGCAACACGGGCAGCTTTAGATGATTAGGGAAATCATATTACTAATTTGTGTGGTTAGATGCCGGTATACATTTCAGAAAAGGGCAATGTGATTGAGTTGATGATACTTCATTAGTATTACGACACTCTCTTGTTGGATCGACTACTGATAGTCGAGTTTGCTTGGTGGCACATATGAATTTTAAAAGTGCCTATCATAGGATGATTGGGTATTAAAGGTGTGTTATATATTCGGACGGTGGAGTTGGATCGGATATGGTGATTCATGTTCTATATGTATTTAGATACTGGGAGTTCTCATAAACAGATTAGGTCACTGTTGTGGATCACGTATGTCGGTCTTGTGTGGTATCTATTGGAGATCTGGAGACTCCGAGTGGATCCTTGTTGCATAGTATGCTAGAGTGTGGTGTGATATTGGGTAAGGACCAGTTGTCTCCGTGTCATATTATTTTGGGCAGTTTTGCTAAGATAGCGACGTTGGCCATTACGTGAATGCCACGGATTGAGCAATGGGGTTCAACGGATTATGTTCCCAGTACGGTGGTTTCCTTTTAAAGACCCAACGGATGAGTGGGAAGGGTTTTCTTTCTTATGTAGTCTTCTTGATGGATGTTAGTGAAGAGACTTCTACCATTGACTCCGTTTTGGTTGTAAGGGATTTTTCGTATTTGTTTCCTACTGTCGGGAATGTCGCTGGATAGGGTTGTTGATCTCGGTATTGATTTGGTGTCGGGAACTGTATCATATGGCACCGGCGGAGTTAGAGGAGTTGAAGAAGCAGTTTCAGGGACTCATTAATAAGGAGTTCATTGGTAGGCCATATGGATGTGTTTTCTAACTCGAGTCGGCTTGGTTGACTACGAGTTGTATTGTTGAGGGATGTGTTTATTCAATTGTTATTGAGCTTATTGGTGATTTGGGGAGTATTATGAGCTACCTTTTTGTGTTTCAAGGCATTGGGATCTATTGGTTATAGGCACATATGGTGCAGTTTTAATGGGGTCTCTCAGTGGAATTCAAACGAGAAGAGTATTGGGTATTGCTCAGCGGATGGTGTATCGATTGTGTCCTTTCGGGTTTGAGTAATGTTATATCAATTTCTTTACCATGGTTATGATGATTTGCTTTGGTCCTAGATATTAAATTGTGCATCGTTATCGATTTTGAGAATAGTGACTTGCGGTGTTTTCTGTGGATCAATGTTTGGATAGGGTCGCGCATTGCGGCAAAGTTACATGGAGGTATGAACCTTCGGGTTAGATTCATATGTTCTATTTGTACGATGTGTGACGGGTTCTTAGCATTGTGTGTGGTGACTGGTGAGCTTGCAGTACAACTCTCTCATTTGAGACGTTTCATGATTTGAATATGTTCGAATTGTTTCTTGTTGGTGCATGGATTGCACGAGTTGTGGCTTTAGATTGTATTATGTGTCATGTCAGTAGAGTAGTTGTGTTAGATTACATGAGATTGTTAGGATCCATAACGAATACAAACCAATTCGGTTTGTATTCTAATGCATAAAAATTTATTCTTCTACATAATTTCCAAATGTATCGAAGTCTTTGGTAGTAAAGAAAAGTGGGATGCTATATTTCTAGGATTGGGATTCGTAAATATGTTAATAGATTCTTCATGAATGGTTGATATGAGGAATGACTATGATTCCACGTGTTCCTTTCATCATTGGCAGTATACAAAAGTGTTGGAATGAGATTTTAATTGGTAAGAGGTATATTATCGGTATTCGATTATTGTGTGCAGCTGCTTTGATTAGACGTTATCGCAACAAGTGTCTGAGTTATGAGGTATATCTTGTGATTGCATCTAGGGTTGCAGATATGGTTTGTTATAGCTTTTTCGGACTTATTCAGAGGATAGATGGTGAGATTCTAATCTTATACCTGATTTCAGAAGTGAAAATGTGGTTCTCAGGTTTATGGGCTAGGTTTGATTGTGAAATTTTAGTTACATTGTGGTATCAGACCTATATGAGATAGGGTGATGTGGGATAACCCCCTTGTATGTGCATGGTAAGGTTTCTCCACGGTTGATGGTTTTCGGAACAACTTTGGGCGCATTCGAGGATGAACATATGTTAAAGTAGGGGAGGATGTAACAATCCGACCGCTCGTCTTGAGCTTTTTCACTTTTCTCACCAGTTCTCGGGCATGACTAGCCATGTGATGTAATATGACTTATGTAAATCGTCAGTTTTGGTTTTCCCTGTAATCAGAATGAACTTGAATAAAACATTTATTAGTTTGAAGCTAGAAAATTAAAAGATTTGATAAAGTTTTGACTTGGTAGTATATGATCTCAGATTGGAATTTTTACGATTTCTTTAGCTCCGTTAGGTGATTCGGGACTTAGGAGTTTGATCAAATTGTGTTTTGGAAGTCCGAAATATATTTAGGATTGAATTGGCGAGATTTGAATTTTGGCATTTTTTTATTGATAAGTGAAATTTTGATATAGGGGTCGAAATGGAATTCCAGAAGTTGAAGTAGGTCTGTTGTGTCATTTGTGACGTGTGTGCAAACTTTCAGGTCATTCGGAGGTGGTTTGATAGACTTTTTGATCAAAAGCGAAATTCAGAATTTTTTTTAAACCTTAGGCATGGATTCGTGTTATATGGTTGATTGATGTTGTTTGAGGTGTTTTGGAGATTGGTGTATGTTTTTTTAGTGGTATATAACTTGTTCGTGCTTTTGGTGAGGTCCCGAGGGCCTGAAGGTGATTTCAGATGGTTGAGGGGAAGTTGGGAGTCTTGAATTTGTAGCCAAGTGGCTCAGTTTTCCATTATAACCGCACCTGCGGCTTGGGCACCAAAGGTGGGAGCCCGTAGAAGCATAAGTGAAGCCGCAGATGCAGTCAAGAGAGGGAGTGGCTAGAATTGCAGAAGCAGAAATTTGGGCGCACCTATGGCGCAGGTGCAAGTATACGATCGCAGGTGCGATGGCTGGGCAAATAAGTGGAATCTACAGATGGGTACATGAGATCGCAGGGTAGGTCCGTAAGTGCGAGCTCTCCATAGATCGTCAAGTGAACCCTTGCTTCAAGCTTACGACTATCAATATTATCAACCAAAACATGCTTACAAAACCCATGAGCCTTACTCCTATGCTCCCCGTCTCGAAATCCCGGCAGGAGGTGAAAATCCAATCAAAAATCCTGAGCAGGAGGAGGTGGTCAGAAACGTCAGAAATTTAGAACAATCATTCAGCGACATGCGGGAGTTAAGTGGCCAGGTGAGTGTGGCATTCAAGGACGTTTGTCTATTTCCAGACGTGCAGTTGGCTCCCAGTTTTAAGAGGCCTAAATTTGACTTATATGATGGACACGGTGATCCGGTCGTGCATCTAAGGGGGTTTTGCAGCAAAATGAGGGGAGCAGGGGGAAAAGTGAATTGCTAATGGCGTACTTTAGTCAGAGTTTAAGCGGGTCAGCACTGGAGTGGTACACTAAGCAGCATCACAATCGGTGGTATACTTGGGATGAACTGGCACAAGCGTTTGCTTGCTACTTTCAATATAATCTCGAGATTGTCCTGGATCGTCTATCTCTAACAAAACTCGAGAAGAAACACAACGAGAGCTTCAAGGAATATGGTTTCCGGTGGAGAGAACAAGCAGCCTGAGTTGATCCTCCCATGTAGGAGAGTGAGATGGTTAACTATTTTTTACAGGCTTTAGAACCTACCTATTTCGGGTATTTGGTGTCACCAAAAAGTAAATCTTTCAACGAAGTAGTCAATATGGGAAGTAGGGTGGAGGACGGCCTCAAATCCAACAAGATCATGAGCTACTCTACAATTAAGGCAAATCTTCAGGCCATCCAGGGCGGAGCTGGGGGAGCATTTGGAAAGAAGAAGAAGGAGGAAGTAGCAAAAGTGTATTCGGGAACTTTGTTCAGGCCTCGAGCTCCATCTCATTACACCCAACCTCATCCTCACCACCGAAAATACCCACACCCTCCATACAGCCCATCGCAACATTACTATCAACCATTAGAACCTCGCTTCTCGGTCCATCACGCACAAGCGTATACCCAACCTCCCGCCTACGCACAATGGCGTGCACCATTCCAACAAAATACCTACCCAACTCCCACAAAATCTTTACTGACCTCCAAGATCCTACCAACAACCCCCGAAACCTGCCTTCCGAGCTAATCCAGTCTTAAGATATGAAAGGGTGCAAAATAAGAAGACTTTTACTTTATTGGAGAATCCTACACTAGTCTTTTCTACCTGCTATAACAACTGGACATGTTGAGACCAATCGAGGTGAAATTGCCAAATTCTCCCTCGAAGAATCCTACATTATCTGCGAGTACTGTTCCGGTGCGCCAGGGCATGATACCGAAAAGTGTTGGCATTTAAATAATGTTATCTAGGAACTTATCGATGCCAACCTGATTGAAGTGCAAACTCAAGAGCCACCCAATATTAACCAAAACCCACTGCCAGCCCATCATGAGACCAACATGATCGAGATCGTGGAAAAAGGGGGAGAGTACAGAAGGCCCTCATAGACAGTAATGATGATCAAATCTAGAGAAGTTAAGCCAACTGAGAATATGAGCGATGAGAAGTCAATGATCCAGGCAAAAGGTAGGAGCAACAAACCTGTCATAGTTCAAGGGAGCTCATCATGCACGATTATACCAACACAGGAATAGGCAAAAGTAATAGTACACTGGGAAGCTACAGAACCTGTCATGGTTGTGGAAGGTGGTCGCAAAGAGCCCGTCATTTTAAAACCAGTAATCCAGCCACCACACGTCAACAACAAAGCCGTTCCTTGGAGATATGAACAAGTAATAGTGATGTATAAAGGAAAGGAAGTTAGGGAAAAGGTGTGTGAGGATCGGGGTTTAACTCGGTCAGGGAGATACTTCGCCCTTGAAGAATTGAGGAAAAGCAGGATCTCTAAAGAAAACCCAAAATCAGTGAAGAAAGCTGTATCGGAAGAAGAGCCAGAAGAATTCTAGAAGAAAATGAAAATGCATGACTACTCCATCATAGAGCAGTTGAGGAAGAAACCAACTCAGATCTCTTTATTGTCCTTACTAATCCGTTCAAATGAACACCGCCGGGCAATGATGAAGATTTTGAACGAAGCATACGTCCCAGACAAGATAACCGTGACTCATTTGGAGAAGATTTCAAACAAGATATTTGAGGTAAATCGGGTCACTTTCTATGATGATAAACTACCCATGGAGGGAACTAAGCACAACCGGGCCAATTATTTGACCGTGAAATATGAAGATGCTGTGGTCACCCGATTTCTGGTTGACAGTGGATCCAGTGCAAATATTTGTCCGCTCTCCACATTGACCAAGCTAAAGGTGGAAAACAAAAGGGTACACAAGAATAACATTTGTGTTTGAGGTTTCGATGGCGGAGGCAAAGACTCAGTGAGGGACATAGTGCTGGAAGTGACAATGGGGCCCGTTGAGTTCACCTTGGAATTTCAAGTGCTGGACATGGTATTTTCTCATAACCTGTTGTTGGGCAGGCCCTGGATTCACGTAGCCAAGGCAGACAAGCAATTGTGGTGCACAGTGAAAATATTTAGTGTGTTTAAGGTGATGTTATCGTACCTATTATTGAAACTGAAGACAACAAATGGCCATGGGTCTACCAGGTATTTGATACGGTGCCAGTTGAGAAGATCCCAGAAGGTGAGGTTGTCATGAGTCCAAAGATAGCATTTGCATCGGTCATGGTGGCTTCAGAAATGTTGAAGAATGGTTTCAAACCCGGCAAGGGGTTGGGGTGCTGCTCTACAAGGCATTGTGCAACCAGTATCCCTCCCAAAAATCTTGACACTTTTGGTTTAGGGTTAAAACCTACACCTGCAGACATAACACAAGCAAGGAAGCTAAAGTAGAAGGCTTGGGCTCTCCCAAAGCCCATCCCGAGGTTGTCTAGATCATTTGTCAAGCCCAGTACTAGCAATTTCTCCGTGCCAAGGATTCTCAGTCCGCTGATCGACGCGGATGGGGATCTGGATAAGGGGTTATAAAGATTGTTCAATAAGGTAAATATTGTCGAGGCAGGAGAAGGATGAAGCAAGGCAGACGTGAAGTTTGTGGGAGCATGTCCAAAAGTCAATAAGTGGAAAGCCACTCATCTTCCCACCCAGAGGGAGTTGTGGTAGTCGGCGTTGATTTTTCTTCAGTCTTGTTTGGAAGCTTTAGAGTTGTTAATTAGTTGTCATTTTCGTCCGTTTAGATGTGTAAACTCTGTTATCGTTTGATTCTAATGAAATGAAATTTCCTTTCTAGCAATGCTGATAGTCCCCATTTTTCTTTACTTCTCTTTCTTTTCTCTTTTATACGGATATTTTTATGCCGGTTCCAATGATCTGACATGCATAAGGACTCCTCGGCCCAGTCTTAGGAGTCGGTCTAGTTAAGAAATAATAATTCAGGAAATAGAGTATGAGGATGAACCAGAATACGGCGAGGAAGGGGCTTGGGATGAGATTAGTAAAGACTTGAGCCAATTTGAGGAGACACCCAAACCAAACCTGAGCGTTACAAAGGCGGCCAATTTAGGAAGCCCGGATAATGTCAGAGAAACAAAAATAAGTGTCCATCTGGAATCACAACTTAGGAAAGAAATAATTAAAGTAATGCTTGAGTACAAAGATGTCTTTGCATGGTCCTACGATGATATGCCCAGGTTGAGCACTGCCTTGGTGGTTCACAAGTTGTCCATCGATCCAGCCTTTCCTCCCATCAAACAGAAGTTGAGGAAGTTCAAAAGTTTTAGGCAAAAGTTATATGAGTTGTCCTCTTGTCCTCGATGTGAGCGTGGAAATCAAAGAGTAAGTGACCAAGCAGTTTGAGGCAAAATTTATACGAGTTACACGATATCCCACCTGATTAGCTAATATAGTGGACGTACCAAAAATGGATGGTAAAACCAGAGTGTGTGTCGATTACCATGACTTCAATAAAGAAAGTTCAAAGGACAACTTCCCCATGCCGAACATTCACATAATGATCGACAACTGTACAAAGCATGAAATCGGGTCATTCATGGATTATTACACATGTTACCACCAGATCCTAATGGAAAAAGAAGATGCGGAGAAAACAACATTCATCCGCAGATGCAATTTTGGTTGGTTAGAAAATATCAATTTCAGCCTTCGCGATTTTGAGTGGGTGTTCACCATATTTCATTCGGGAGAAAGCTTTTGGAGAGCTAATTAAAGGGGGAAATTCAAGAAGGTTTTTTAGATGTAAGGTCTTCGGTCCTTAAACTCATTTTTATGATGATTATTAAGGTTGTAATCTTGAATATGTGGGAAAATCAGTAGCAAACTGGAAGTTAGGTCTTTGAAATTGGAGACCTAAATTTAGGGATTTGAGAGGTCGTTTATGGTCGAATTTTTGTGTATTTGATATGTATAAACTTGTGAGAATGTAAGGATTCTAGTTTTTTTTATTTTTATAAGAATCTGAGACGTGGTCTCGGGGGTTGATATTGGCCAATTTCCAGAATTTTGATGTATGTTGGTTATTTTCGAGTGAGCTTTGTACCCTTAGCATATTTTGATGGTATAAATCTGTATTTGGTTATATTTGGAGCATTTGGAGATAGTGTCGAGAGGAAAAGGCATCACGGGCTAGAGTTTGCACTGGATTGAGGTGAGTAATGATTATAAATGTTTGTCCTGAGGGTATGAACCAGATTTCACATCGTTGTGCTACTTTGAGGTGACGCACACACTAGAGTACGAGTGTGTGGTCGTGCGCCGTTGGGGATTATAACCTAGTCCATCCCATATGAATGTTCAGTCATGTATTTTATTGAAAACTATTTGATATCATTGTGTTTTGGAAACTATTACCATTTTTTGGGCTGAATGTCGTATTTGGGCTGTGTGCCAACTGTTTTGGACCCTTAGGGGATTTTTACTACTATTCCTCACTGTTTTGACTTCATATTTTTATTCTGTTATGATGTATTCTACTATTTTCATAACTCAGCCTTACTTGCTCCGTTTTGATATTTTAAATGATTATTTGGGATGATCATCATATTTTACTATTTCCCCAGTGGTTAGAGAGATTTCTGATAAAGTGAGGCCGAGGGCCTGTATTGTGAGGATATTGTGGGATCACGCTGCATAGAACAACAATATTACACTAATTCATGATTATGAGGCCGATGGCCTAAGTTGTTATGCCATGAGATGTCTTGATGTTGCACTTGGCTGTAAAGAGCCCCCTCAGGAGTCTGTACACCCCAGTGGGTGCGGGTACCTTAAGTGAGTGATATATTAAAAATACCACGAGATGACTTGATATTGCACATGGGCGGTAAGGAGCCCCTCCAAGATTCGGTACACCCCCAGTGAACGCGGGTACCCTGAGTGAGTCATATATTGATTATGTCATGATATGTCTTGATATTGTGCTTGTACTGTACGGAGCCCCTCCCGGAGTCTGTACACACTTAGTAAGTGCGGGTATCCAGTGTGAGTGATGTGATGTAGCTCGAGGAGCTTTGGTTGATTTTTAGTGTTGCACGTTGGGCTATTCTTGACACATATTACGTCCAAGGGGCCGATTATGTGTGAGTGTCAGGTAGCCCGAGGGGATGGTTCTATTGATATTATCCGAGGGGTTGTATACGTTTTCTATCATTCATACTTACTTTTTCTTACTTTGATTAGATTTCTAAGAAAAACTACCCCACTCTTGACTTCGAGGATTATGAAGTATTTTATTTAGTTTAACATAATCGTAAGGCTGCCTACAAATCTTGAGGTCACAAAAATCAGGCTGAGTAGTTTATACAAAAAGTTGGTTTTTTCTTTCTTTTTCTCTCTTTTCTTTCTTTCATTTTTTCTTATTATTCCTCATGTTTTCTTCTTCTTTTTTTCTTTTTTTTTCTCCATCTTTTTTAAAAATCTTGTAACTTTACTCCTGATTCCCAAAATATGGGTATGAAAGAGAATAAATAAGGACCAAAGGGGTAACAAATGATAAAAATATTTGGGTAGCAGAAGAAAATACCTTCATCATACCAAACTTTAAAAATGCCAAGGACAAACATGCAATTGATGATAAGCAAAGAAATCATGCATAGTATTTTACTGATGGCATTAACACAAACACAAAGTGCCGATGGGCAATGCTTTTGTCCCAATGAACTATCCTTGCCAGTTTGATGAAGACCTGACTCAAACTTATCTAGATGTAGAAAATATGCATTTCTGTACTGGCTGATCTATCTCAAACTTCTTGAGAGATATTCTGTTGTGGTATGCTCTCATCAACGTTATGATTTCCAAACTAACTGCCTCGGTTTCACTCAATTCAAGCTCCAGGTTATCTCAGAATGTGTGGATCTTTACTTGTTTTCTCAAATGCCTCATTTTATCATATTCAAAACCGTGTCATTGCTTCATGATTAGACTAACTTTCAAGACCAGGCTGGGATTATGCCTGCATGTCATATCACTAGAGTCAGGATGTAAAGAACTATAAAAGGAGAAGTGAACAAAACAAAACCTTAACAGAAAATAGGAGATTGAATTGGACATATGATGAAAAGGGTTTGAGCAAAACAAGCAAAATAGACATGGGTTACAACCCTAGAACAATCCTAAATAACACTAGACAAATTACTTCAACTAACCGCTGGGTTGCATATCAAAATTACTGGGGCATTCACCAATTTTAATATCATTAACTTTGGTGAGCAAGTTCCCTAGAGGATTCTCATACTCCCTGTCACCACGCATCATCCCCACGAAGTGTAAATCATGATGTACAGGTAAAGGATTTCCGTGTGATATTCTAGGCGTCATTTCAAATCCAGACAACTTTTGAAATTGTGCCGCTGGTATTGGAATGGTATTCACACCTTTTAGAAAGGTCAAAGCTTCTTGCAAGCGGGTCCACATAATTGGAAGGAATATGTGCTATCAGGTCATAATGCTTTAATTTCACAAACAAGCTTGTGTAGTACTCTCCTATCAGTGTAAACTTATCTTCAACCTTTGTTTACCTCTATACCCCTGGCTTTGATGTGGCTTATGGGGCATTTGAAAATTTTATGGAGGCTGGTAGAGATTTTGCGGTGCTGGCGCTCGCCTTCTAGGGTGTCTTGGTGGCTGGACAACATATTGGGGCGGAGCAACATAGTGTTGTGGGTTCTTAGGGGAATCGTCAAAAAACAAATGAGGTTGTTCATGTCTTCGAGATGTTCTTCTAGGACCTCTTCTCGACGCTGATGTCATCGTGATCTTCAACCTTCTCATTTGTACCACTAAAATTACTAGATTCAATTTGGACAACCTACATTGCAGCTTTGAGAGCTGTGTGACTTACAAGTTTGCTTGTCTTAAGTCCATTCTCTACCATTTCTCCCATTTTGATTACTTTTGAGAATGATTTGGCAACTACGGAGATCAGTGTTTGAAAGTAATCGCGCTCTTGAGCCAGAAAAAAGACAGTGATTAGCTCGTGGTCATCCATGAGTGGCTTAACTCTAGCTGCTTGTTCTCTCCAATTAATGACATATGCCCTAAAACTTTCAGTTGGTTTCTTTTTCAGATTTGAAAGGGAATTATGGTCCGGGGCAATGTCAATGTTATATTAGAACTGTTAGACAAAGGCTTGAGCCATGTCATCCGAGATATACTAGCAAGATGTGTCTTGATCCATAACCACTCGGAGGCTATACTCGTAAGGCTTTCCCCAAAATAAGTCATCAGTAATTCTTCATTTCTTCCTGCACCTCTTAGTTGATTGCAATACCTTTTCAGGTGGGCTATGGAGTCTCCATGTCCATCATATTTTTCAAATTAGGGAGCCCTGAAACCAAGTGGCAAACAAACATCAGGGTGTACACATATGATTTTTGATCCTCCCCAAGATTTTATATATTTTACCATGTCAATATTTAGTTTAGGCCTAATATCACTATTTCAACTAATTTTGACTCATTTACTTTATTTTATCATAAAAAATAAAATTACAAAAATAGGTTTCTTTTAATGGATAGTTTTATTTTAATAGGTATTTCTACTTAAGTAGGGCTAATTAATACTTTGGTAGTATATTTATCTTTGTTTTTATTTTTTATAGGCAAGAGTTAATGTAGGGTGGATAGATTCTTGATTAATTAAGCCATTTTAAGAAAATTTGGTTATAAAGGCCCAAGTTTTAAGGAAAAATACCTGAGCTCATAAGATTTTAAAACCTAAAATAACCCTTCAATAACCCTATATCTAGGCCTATACAGAACCTAGACCCTAAGAGATGGATCCACCATTTTTGACAAAAGGACAGACCCTCCCTTGTCGTCCTCTTTTTCAATTGAGACCCCCCTTCCCCGTCATTCTTCTTCCTTCAACTTCATAACACAAATACCACTCCACCAACACTCCAACCTGAGCCAAACAGCCATCCCCTTTAATCTCTACCCCTTTCTTCAACGCCTAACAACACTCTCTTCAACATCAACAGCCGCGACAAACAAGAAACCTACCGAGAACTTCCTCCAAACACACAGCTGCCTATCCCCTGATTCCAAACAACCAACAGCGGCCACAGACTAAATTAAGCAGAAAAAGGGTTGAGAAATCTGGAACAGGGAAGACAGAGACTTGCCGGAAATACTATGAAATCCGGTGAAACTCCATGAAAACCAGTGACCCTCTCTTTATGAACGTTGCTCAACCTTTTGGTTTGTTTTCAAAGAAAGATCATATATGGATTTGACACTATAAAAAGTAAAATCTGCTCCTCTCGACTTTCCTTCTCTCTCGCTTGAGAGAACTCCGAGCAGATCCATTCGAGTTTGAAGGTTTCCGTCGAGGTCTTGTTCGTGATCTTGTCGCTTATGAATTTCAATGCAGTCTAAGCATTAAAGTTTCAGATTCAACTTCTGAGGTCCACTTTTCATCTTGATTGATCAATGATATGAGTCGTTTTCTTGTTATTTTGGTGTTCTTTTATATTAATTTATATCTTTGAATAGTTGGAAATCCTCATTTTGATGGTTGATTTATGTTTTTTGGGATATCAGATTTCTTTTCTTATTAAGAGTTATAATGTGCTAAATGGCATGAATTGATTGTTGATGATGACTAAAACTTGCGGAGATAGTTATTTCCCTCAATGAGGGCAAAAGAGAAAGAGAAAGAAGTTGACTAATTTTTGCTATGATGTGTAGAAAAGATTACATTTATCTCAGTGCGAAAGAGTTGGCTTCGTAATAAGCTTCAATGCTTAGAGCGCATTGTTGCATATGGGTGGCTTAGTGTGAGGAGTTCCAGGTTGCCCTACCTTCTGTGCACAAGGTTTAGTTTTGCTTATTCAAGATGGGTGAAAATTGTAACTGATGTTTAGTTGCCAAGGAAGTTGATTGACTCATATTAGTGAACAATCTCCAATTTTCTGTACGTGAATGAAGTTATCGTGTTTTTTTTAATGAAGTAAGAAATTTCATTGTTAAGTGTTGAGACATAATTAAATAAATAAAAAGTGTGTCCTCTCTATTAACTTATATAATTAAGCTTTTAGATGAGATGGTCACACACTTCATCATGATTTTATAGTAGCAAAGGTCCTGGGTTCGAGTCTCCCGCATATAAGGGGACGTGTTGAAGACATAATTAAGTAAATAAAAAGTGTGTTCTCTTTTACAACTTATGCTTTTAAATAAGATGGTAACACACTTCAACAATAAGCATCCAGAAGATGCAAATAGTTACAAAAGGAAATTAGGTCCAGTAGGATGACACCAGGTAATGCTTAGGGAGCTAACAAAATCTATGATCTGTTCGATACTATTCACATTGTATGGAGATGTTCCAACGAAAAAGCTTTAGAAGACACCTAACTTTTAAGGAGTGAATGGAAGTTGAGATTCCATCAAAGCATTTACGGTTTCTCTCCGTCTAGGTACACCAAAAAATGCATGCAGGAACCATTATCCAGCATACCCCAAAAATACACCTGAACATACTCCAAATATCTCTTCTACTTTACAATAGAGAAAAAGATGGAAGACATTCTCTGCTTTCTACTGGCACATGTAAAACTTATTGCACAGTTGGATACCTCTTTTGCCAAGGTTATCTTGACTCAAACAAGCTTGGCAAAGGGTTGTCCCCGTTTAAATATGCATGTGCATATCTAATGTAACAAAAGATGGGGTAAAAGGAGTCAAATACTAAAATCGTGATGCAGATAAGATCTAAATGTGTGCAATGTTTGCAGGTTGTTTAATCACTGAACTACTCTAGTGCCTTGTCATTGGGTGTATATTACATTGTAATGACTGAATGGCAATTTTATCTGATTTGAAATTAAATGTTTCTTTCGTTTGGTTTATAAGTCAATGATATAAGAAGTTGATATCAGTTGCACTTTACCCTATTTACAAAAGGGAAGAGCTCAGGTGTAAACATCAGAAGTAACCACATTTTCTAACGATACATGGAATTCATTTATAAGTGCTGAATTTAGATAAGTTCCTTAAGTTGAGATACAATGTATGCAATTGTTTAGATTCTCTTATCTTTGTCGGTTGTTATTCCAAATTTGAATGTGCTAGCTTCTGAGTTTAGGATCTCGCGGGCATTTCACTTAAATGAAGGGATTGGGCACATGGAGAAATGCAAGCACTATGTAGTCTATTTGTCAATCTTTCTGTCGTAGAACTAGCATTCTTCACAATATGACTAAAATGATTCTGTTGAACATTAGCCTTTTCTCGTCACTGCTCATTGGATGTACGGGATATTAAACATACTAGACTATCGTTGGTGCTCTTGTTCTGGACTCACCCCTCCAATTGAAGCGCCAAAAGCTGAGTGGTGCATGGAGAGTAATTATAAGGCCCGAAGGGATATGGAGCTAAAAGATAGGGTGAGTACGAGGTCACGGGTATCTAGCTAAAAAAAGGAGGCTAGGAGCTTTTGTTCTTGGAAGAAAGTGTACTTTTCCCTAGTATTTCTTAGGCAAAATACTTTAAATCACTCCTAAACTTGGCTCATATTATTAGTATCATCCCCAAATTATGCTCGGTCTTAATTACCCCCTCAACTTGGCCTTTTGAGGGTCATTACCCTCTAGACGTTGATGTGGCAAAAAGTGTGGATACACTCACTTGCCACGTGGATTTTTCCTGTCTATGTGGCATTTCTTTGAAAAATAATTTCTTTTACCTTTTTAAGAATGTTACTTTTTAGATAATTTTTTTGAATAAATTTATAATAAAACTTGGATTTTACAATATTATTTAGGCTAAATATTTTTATTTGGCAAAAAATAATAAAGTTTTAGTTAATCTGTTTTTGAATTTGACCTGAAAATAAAGATTTATACAATTGAAATAAATATTCAAGGTATCTAAAAAGTTATAAAAAATTACATAGTTGAAATAAATAATCATTGCATCAAAAGAAGAATTAAAAAGAATGTACAATTGCACTTATAATTTCTTGCAATTGTAAATTTTTTGTTTCTTCTTTAATGCAATGACTATTTATTTCAACTATGTATTTTTACTTTTTTAGGTAAAATCTTTTTTTAAAAAAATTTAGAGCACCGTAATTAGAGCTATATAAAAACTTATAGCCAAAATAATTAATTTCAGATTATCTATTTTTAGATGCCTTGAATATTTATTTCAATTGTATAAATTTTTATTATCACGTCAATTTTTTTTAAAAAAATAGATTAACTAAAGCTTTATTTTTGGCCAAATAAAAATATTTAGCCTAAGTAATGTAGTTCTATCCAAGTTTTATTATAAATTATATTTGAAAAAAAAACTATCTAAAAAGTAATATTTTTAAAAAGGTAAAAAAAAAAAAGAAGCTCTCTTCCTTCTTTCCTCTCGGCGCATGTTAGTTAACGTACGCCGAGCTTGGCTCCCATGGCGAGAGGAAGGGGACGAGGCAGGGGTCGACCTAGGAAGCTGCCGATTACAACCATAGATCGAATCATTTCAACTATAAACCACCCAGCCAGTGTAAATAAACCCATTCACACTGTTCCATTAGCTGATACTGTTCCATTGACTACTACTGTTCCATTGACACAATCAGTTGAGGTATTAGAAGCAGATGAAGTTTCATTGCTTCCTCAATCCTAGATGGTACAAGGAAATGGTGGAACCGACCACATGCAGAACCTATCTCAAACACCTGTGACAGAGCAAAACAAACCAGAGGAAGGGACCAATGAAGTAGCTAAAGGATGGACAAATCTCTTTCAGAAGAACCAATTTGCTTCTAATGGCATGGCGTTGGAGTATATCCCACTGACTTTAATTGATGGCAAACCAGTAGGTCATTTGATTAAAGAAGAAGTGGAGGCGGAAGAACATAAATGGAAATGTGCCCTAGTAGTTTTTGTGTTAGAGAATGGACCAGGGTACAATGCAATGAAACGTTTCATTAACCTACATTGGTCCCATGTACCCGAACCAGATCTATATTATCATGAGGAGGGCTACTATGTAGTCAAATTTCGATCACTGGAAGATGCTAAAGAAGTTCTCTGTGCTGGGCCATACTCCATTGCAAATAGACCTATGGTCCTGAAGCAATGGACTGCTGATTTTGATTTCAATGCTGCTTTTCCTACTGAAATCCCTCTGTGGGTCAAGTTTCCTAAACTCCCTATGTCATGCTGGGGAATCAGATCCTTGAGTAGGATAGCCAGTGTCCTTAGTAAGCCCATTTTTGCTGATGAATGTACGACTAAGCAGACTAGAATTTCATATGCTCGCATGCTTATTGAGGTGAATGTCTCTAAAGAGTTGCCAAGTGAGATTGAGCTAATAGATCCAAATGTGAAGAAATTTGTGCAGGAAGTGGCTTATGATTGGAAACTATCATATTGTGAGAAATGTCTTATGGTTGGACACAATTGCTTGGCTAATCCCAAACCTCCCCAACCTACTCAAATGCAAAAAACTAGAGTACTTCAGGAGTGGAGAGCTAAAGCTCCAAACCAGACTGTTATGCAGCAGCAGGAGGCTCCTAAACAACAGCTTGGACCAAAGCAGAATGATGTACCTCCTAAAGATGTTGCTCCTTTAGAAAGTACAGAGTTGAACAAACAGGAAGATAGAGGCAAATAGGTGCAGTCTCCAGAGTTCAATCTTGCAAACTTTCCCCCATTATCTCCTGTTGTGATGAGTAACAGATTTCAAGTAATGTCAGCTAGTAGACCAGAAAATCCCCCAGATGAAGGGGGTCCTAGTTATACCCTGAAGTGTTTATTTTGGAACATTAGAGGTGTGAATAAAAGGTATAAGCAGAAGGAAGCTAGGGAATATTTTAGATATAATAAATTTAACCTTGTTGGTCTGGTAAAGACAAAGGTTAAGGAGAAAAATGCAGATAGAATAGCTAAGCTGTTGGTTCTAGGATGGGATATGCTAACTAACTATAGGGACTCTCCAAGGGGTAGAATTTGGGTCCTATGGGATACTCAGAAGTTTAGGATCACTGGTATTCAGGAGGAGGCTCAATTCCTTCATTGTAGTGTCAGTACCCCCTGCAGGTAATCTGGTTTGTTTCCTTACTGTGGTGTATGGCTTCAATGGCTTGGATCAAAGGAGAACACTGTGGCAACAGCTACAAAATCTTTCTGCTGGAATTACAGACCCTTGGCTAGTAGCATGTGATTTCAATGATGTTATGTCTATCAATGATAGGCAATCCTGTAGTCAAGTTAAACAAGCTGAAACTCTGGACTTCACTCAATGTATCCAACTGTCTGGGCTATCAGAACTCCTTTGGAAAGGGGAATTTTTCATATGGACCAATAAACAAACTGGCAATGATAGAGTTTGTAGCAGATTGGACAAAGTATTTGGTAATTATGAATGGATGATTAAGTGGAGCCATGTACAAACTGTATATGACTCCCCACTAATATCTGATCATAATCCAATGGTGCTCACTTTGACTGAAGATACTATGATCAGGAAGGCTCCCTTCAGATTCTATAATGCATGGGCTAATCATAATGACTTCCAGCAACTTATCAAGGAGAACTAGAAAAATACTACTCAGGGTACTGTCAAGGAGGTGTGGAATAATCTCAATGCACTGAAACCAGTTTTAAAATCTCTAAATGTTAGAGATTTTAAAAACATTGCAAAGAAAATTAAGTCTAGCAGGGAGGAGTTGAAGGACATTCAAAACCAGATGATGCTGAATTACACTGATGATTTGCAGATTAAAGAGAAAGAACTTGTCTTGAAGTTAGAAAAATGGTCAATGATAGAAGAGAATATCCTACAACAGAAGTCCAGGGCCAGATGGATCCAATTGGGAGACTCAAACAATAAATATTTTACTGATGTCTTGAAATAAAGGAATCAATACAAAAGCATAACTGAACTGATTACAGCAGGGGGAACCAGGATTACCAATCCAGATGACCTTAGAAAGGAGATCAAGGATTTCTTTAAGTCTTTGATGGGAACACCAGCTGCCTCACTACCAGCAATTAACAGATTGTATATGAGTAATGGTCCAAAGCTCACACATCACCAGAAGCAATAGTTAGCTGCTGATATCACTGCTGCTGAGATTCTGGACAGATTAAAATCCATTGGTGATGACAAAGCACCGGGGATTGATGGATATAATGCTTCTTTCTTTAAGCAGACTTAGAGTATCACTGGCAATCATATAATCAAGGCAGTCATGAATTTTTTCCAGTCCAGCAAACTGTATAGACCAGCCAATTGTGCTTCCCTCACCTTGATACCTAAAGTTGCTAATCCACAATCAGTTAAGGAGTTTCGACCAATTGCTTGCTGCTCAGTCTTATACAAAATAATTTCTAAGATACTGGCCAACAGATTACAAAAATGTATGTCCAGTATCATTTGTGATGCCCAAGCAGGATTCATCCCAGGCAGGAGGATTGCAGACAATGTAATACTTGCCCATGAACTAATTAAACATTACTCAAGAGCTCATGTGTCTCCTAGATGCATGATTAAAATTGATTTGCAGAAAGCATATGACTCTGTTGAATGGATCTTCTTACAGCAGGTAATGGAGGCCTTAGACTTCCCAGGCAGGTTTATGAAATTGATTATGGAATGTATCCAAACAGTCAGTACACAGTGATGGTGAATGGGGAAACTACTGAACCCTTCCAAGCAGCTAAAGGTGTGAGACAAGGTGATCTAATTTCCCCCTTTTTATTTGCCATAGTGATGGAGTATCTAAGTAGAGCTCTTGCTGAATTGAAGAAGGATACAGGTTTTCTATTTCACCCTGGCTGTAAAAAGCTAGGCATTACTCATCTTAGCTTTGCAAATGATCTATTGTTGTTTGTCAAAGGAGAGCATCAATCTGTAGCAACCATGTTTAAGTATTTTTCTCACTTCACTGAAGCCTCTGGGAAGAAAGCTAATCTGAGTAAGAGTTCTGTTTATTTTGGTGGTGTTCCTACTGATATCCAGCATCAAATTGTTGATCATCTTGGCTATGTATATGGGGAGTTGCCTTTCAAATACTTGGGAGTTCCCTTATCTACCAAGAAAATGACCTTAGTGCAATGGCAGCCACTGGTGGATAGGATCACTGCCACGATCACATCCTGGACGGCCAGAAAACTGTCTTATGCTGGCAGAGTTCAATTGGTTCAATCAGTGATATTTGGCATACAAGCATATTGGGCCCAACTTTTCCTTATTCCTTCAAAAATCTTAAAGATGCTAGAAGCAGTATGTAGATCCTTCATATGGACAGGTTCAGCCAGTATATCAAAAAAAGCATATATAGCCTGGGACAAAGTATGCTTGCCTAAGTCAGCTGGAGGCTTAAACATCATGAACGTGCTAGTGTGGAACAAAGCTGCTATTACTAAGCTTGGATGGGATTTGGCTCATAAGAAGGATGCACTATGGGTAAGGTGGATTCATACAGTCTATATAAAGCAACAGCAGTTAGAATCCATAGTTATTCCCAACCAAGCCAGCTGGATGGTCCGGAAGATTATTGAAGCTACTGTTTCATTGCAGCAATCTCAGATGATGCATAAACCAGTGTGTACGATAAAGATGTTGTATCTACACCGGATTGGACAATTGCCTAGAGTCATGTGGAAGAACTTAACCACCCAAAACTATGCCAGACCCAAGGCAGTTTTCAATCTCTGGTTGGTGTTGCAAGACAGATTACCTACTAAAGACAGGTTGGGCCAGTGGAACTTGAATGTAGATAGCACCTGTGTATTATGCCAACAAGATATGGAGAAGAGAGATCATCTTTTCTTTTCTTGTCCCTTTGCTAGTCAACTAAGGCATCAAACAATAGTATGGATTGGAGTAACTTAGCCTAATTGTCAGAATTGGGAGTAGTTTATTCACTGGATCATTGCCAAAGCTAGAGGGAAAACTAGTCGAGCTCACATTTTCAAAATGACTATAGTAGAATTGTTCTATGCTACTTGGTTAGAGAGAAACTCGAGGTTATTTAAGAATGTCCTTTGTTCTAGTGATCAATTACTTAGGACCATCGCATATGTTTGTAATGTTAGGAGTACCCCTAAAGTTAGCCTACAGTTTCAGCATTTTCTACTGTAAAATAGAAGAATAGGTACAGTGACAGTAGACGCTGATTAAGTTTTCTCTTTGATAGTCAGCTGTGTTTAGCTGCACTATGGATTTGTAACGAAACCTCTTTGGTGATTAATACAAAATTTTAATTACCAAAAAAAAAGGTAAAAAAAATAAAATTCAAATTTTTATGATTCTACTGTATAACCCTACTTATAATCTTATCTATAGCCCTCTACTGGAGAAACTCTTGCTATTCATATTTATTTTTCAAAAAATGCCACATAGACAGAGAAATTTACGTGGCAGGTGAGTGCACCCACACTTTTTTGCCACATCAGCATTTGGAGGGTAATAGCTCTCAAAATGCTAAGTTTAGGGGGATAATTAAGACCATACAACAGGGAGGATACTAATAATTTGAGTCAAGTTTAGGGGTGATTTAAAATATTTTGTCTTTTTCTTACTGAAGATCATGATTACTCATGTTGGAATAAGACTAGGAAAGGATTATCTTGTTCATCGTTGTATCTAAAATATTAGAGGCAACAGAAAGCAGGGTGTCCAAGGACAAAACTAGACACCGGGTCAAGAATTTCTCCAAAAATGGCATCTAGTTGTTATCTACACCACTGAGCAAAAGAAAAAAAGATATATTGGGATAGAAGATCTGTGCACTCAACTGTTTTCTTTAGCTGACCGATGTAATCCTTTTTGTCTCACTCTAATTGGGCACAAGAAAATATTGGGAAAATTAAGTCCTTGTTGAAATTTTTAGAGCAAATGAAAGTGATACATTCAGTCTGTAGAAAGGTTTCTACTTAACCTTTCTAATATAAACAACATTATAGCATATGCACAGACTTAAGAGGGAATATTGTGAAGCTTTTAATGCGTGAAGCTTTGACTTCCCATTTATAAGTAAGGCTGTAAAATTGGCGGTTCCGAATCGGAACCGAACCGAAACCGTGGCCCTGCCGGTTCTGTCGGTTCCGGCGGCCCGGTTCCGGCGGTTCCGGTTCTAGCGGTTTTCGGGAATCGTTGCGGGGCGATTCTACCCGTTGGAATCGCCAGAATCGGAACCGGACCGGTTCTGACGGTTCCAAACAGTTCCGCCGGTTCTCTAACGGGCATTTTTCAAAAAAAAAAAAAAAGAATTTAAAATAATTTCCAAACGGCTCTTTGCAAAAAGTAGCCGTTTAGAAGTTTAAAAAATAGTCATTTGGCCCCCAAACTTTAATTTAACCCCAAACTTTATATAATTACACTATTTCCTATTTTTCAACTATAAATACCCCCTCATTCTTTCATTTTTATTCACCAATTCATCAATATCTCTCAATCTCTCTCAAGCTCTCTTTCAATCTTTCTAGTGCAAGTGCTTAATTTTTTGTTGCAAATTCGTGAAACATTGTGAAGTTGTTGAATTGAAGTTTTCAAGTGTTCAATTTCAACGATTTTCAATTTTCAAGAAGTTGTTCGTCAATCTGGTAAACTCGTTTCAACTCTTACGTGCTAATAGTATTTTTTTGTGTTGTTAGTTTGCTTAATTATAATTATTATGGCATTTTTGTGGAAAAATATGTTCGGTAAAGGAAAAGCTAAAACCGGTGAAAGTAGTGGCCAAAATACTACCCCTCCCCCGGCTCCCCGACCTAGAAAGCAAGTTCAAATAGTAGCCAACCTAGAAATCCTAATGAACCCTTCGGAATCTTTGATAGTGATCACCCTTGTTTTCAATTTAGCGATATTAATTTTCTACATGATGTAGCAGTTGGTGATAGAATAGACGATGATATTATGAATGTTCTTTATCCTAATGCACCTATCTTAGAGGGAAATGAGGATGATGATGATGATGAAACCCAAGCTCCAGTAGATTTACATGATACACCTACTAGTCCTGCTCATAACTTAGGTGATGAACCGGCACACCCACCCGTACAAACTCCCACTTTTAGTAGACAACCTCCTAAACGTAAGAAACATCATTAGAAGTAGACTTAGAGAATATTTTAAAAAGTGTGACGAATATGGCCTTAGAGAAAGAAAGGTTCCTAAACCATGCCCGACTAGGTGGAATTATATGTACGAAAGATTAGTAGTAGCGTACGAATATAGAAACCCAATTAACGCTACGTATAATTCTGGGGATTGTGGTGAGTAAGATAATGACATGCTAACTACACAAGATTGGACTAACATTAAAATTCTTTTAGATTTTTTAGAACATTTTCATGTGGCTACAAATGCTTTATCTGGCCAATATTATCCAACTATTTCTAACTGTTTAGTTTATATTGCCACACTTGCTAATTTGTTTGTTGATTTTAGCGAGGGAGGGGACATTTATGAAATTGCAATAACTGAAATCGTGGACGGAGTTCAGGGGTACTCAAGGGGATAATTTAGATGAAATTTTCCATCTAAATGAGCTTCAAGTTTATTTGTCGCAGCGACTAGAGAATGAGAATCCAGACGGCTCTTTCGACCTTTTGGATTGGTGGAAGACAAGGGAAAAGCATTTTCCCGTTCTTGCAAGGATGGCTCGGGATGTTCTGTCGATTCAAGCGTCAACTGTTGCATCGGAGAGCGCTTTTAGTCAAGCAAGACTACAAATAGGTGATCACAGAGCGTCGATGCGGGACAGCTTGGAAAAATCAGTACTTTTTCGAGATTGGATCCGCGCAGAAAGAAGGAACTTTGGCCTAGCTGAATCACAACCAGAAATAGATGAGTGCTATGAAGAAATGATAGCAGAACTTGCTCAGGAAGCAACTTCACCCGGAAGTGGTGATGAACAAGCTTCATTTCCACCACCGCCAACACAACCACCTCCAAACCTTGAAGGTTTTATGAGATTTGTTAAAAATAATGCATAAATTATTATGTAACTTGTACATTGGCACGTCTTCTTTTAATTATTTTTTTCTTTTAATGGTGGTATTAGTACCATGTTGTGCTCATTCTATTGGGGGAAGGAAGACTAAGAAAGATATGCCATTTTCGTCAATAAATATGCTCTTTATCATATCCTTGAATATCATTTTGTCTCAATATTACTTTGTCTTTACTTCTATATCAATCCTTGAATATTTATATAACATACAATATATAACATACAACACAATATACTAATGACAACATTCTTTTATCAATATATACTACTTATATACAATTTATACTAATTACTAACTACAACACAATATACACTACTTATATACAATATATACTACTTTAATACAATATATACTACTTATATATAAAATATACACTACTTATACACATTATATACTAATTACCAAACACAATATATACTATACTAATCACATAGTACACCATATAAAATATATTCTACAATATACTAATGACTACTATACAAGATATTGATTTAAAAAAAAAAAAAGTTTCAGAACCGCCGGAACCGGAACCGCCAGAATCGGAACCGGATGGTACCCGGAACCGTCACGGGCCGGTTCCACCTCCGGAACCGCCAGAACTGGAACCGCCAGAATCGGAACCGCAGACCCAAATAAACCCAGAACCGGAACCGGATACAACCTTATTTATAAGAAGGGTGTAAAAGGGGAAAAAAGTGTTGGTATTGCTAATCTCAAACTTGAAGATAGGACCTTGCATCTGTTGCCATCCTTTTGGCATTGCTCTTTCCCTTGTTCTTTCAAGTTTTGTGATGTGTGCCATGTATGGAGCTTCATGTCTGTTGCCAACTCCATCGACAGTTGCCTAAGCAAACTGCACTTGAGAAACTTGCCATTTGCAGATGAAATCTACTCACATTTAATTGTAAAATTATATTTTGAGCCATGAAAAGTCATTTTATGACTTCTCCCGAGGGAAAAAAAGATATGCATTTGTTCTGTTCACATTTCGTGGGTTTTGAAGCATTTTTTGTTGAGACTCTCAGCTACTATAGCGTTGCATGATTCTTTGTATTTTCAATTTTTTTAGCCAGCGGCCCTACTGATTTAAATAAAACACTTTTCTTACATTGCCAGTTTCATATATATAACTATTCAAAACTGCTTTCATTTGTAAAATGACAGCCATGACTGCTGCAGGGGTTTATAAAGGAGGATGTTCCAACAGTTTCTTTATCAACTTTCTGGACTTGGCTGGTTGATTGCTACTGAATCACCATTTTCTTGCGCCTTCCTACGTGGACTACACCTTTGAGAATAATGTTTTGAATTCTATGAGATTTCTCTCCTTGATGTAGAATTCTGGCTAGTGTTAATAGAAGATCATTGCTAGTTTGCTACATAGTGTCTTTTCTTTTTCCTTCTTGAGATTGATGCTTCATTCATCAAATTAGATTGCAAAGAATGCAGTTGTAGTAACCCTGGTGCAATTGCGGGAAACTCTTTGTCGGGGGCCTGTGCACCCCGGGATTAGTCGGGGCTCCTAGAGACTCGAACACCTGATGCAAATAAATAAAAAAGAATGCAGCTGTGGTGTACTAGAATGCATGAATCGCCATAGCCAAATCTGATGAGGAAAAGTAGCCGCCGGAGTTGGTGAAAAAGATAGCTATACTAATAAAAACAATAAAAAAGTTACTTTGATGCCAAAAATTATTAATTAACTGTGTATCTTCTGCTAGCGTGTGTGATGGCGTTTGAGCAATGCTTTTGATGTTTTGATTGACATTTTTTTCGGAAAAGAAGAAATCAGCAACACTAGCAAGAGATGAACTTCAGTATGAATTCAGTACTTTTTATTATTATTCAGTGTGCCAAAAGATAAAGTACTAGGAGTAATATGACAAATACCATGCTTGGTATTCTTTAGTTACTTTGTACAACAGTCGGCACATATGTTTGGTTGCTTCTTTTATTGGGGCACAAGTAATATATGAATAAATTATACAATAAATTTATGTAAGATAGAATGTGGAATAATTACTACATGTATTAGTAATACATGAATTAAACAATCAAATGGCCAAATATTTATTTAAGTTACACATTTTGTAATTAAAATAAAGTAAATATTTAACAAAAAATAGTTTTTACATTACAATCTATAATTTACTAATTTATGCTTTACTATTTCTTACATAACTTATCTCTTTATAATTAACCTATACATAACTAATTTTTACATAATTAATTCCTACATTACTAATACTTGTATATTGCTAACCAGTAACCAAACGACCAGTGACCTCTCGTAACTGGAACATTATCAGCACAAACAGTAATGGGCCAAGAATTCAAATTCCTCAAATAAAAATAGGTTTTTTTTTTCTATTTGTACCATATACGAAAAATTTACATATTTTATTATTATCCGTTATGTTTATATTTTTGCTACAATATTTATACCATTTATTAAATACCCAATATTAAAAATTGATTCCTTCCAAATTAGGCGCCTACAAATCTGGAAAATTTATACTATTCATTAAATACCCAATATTAAGAATTGATTCCTTCCAAATTAGGCGCCTACAAATCTGGGATAAATATTTGAATAGCTTATTCCTTCCAAATTAGGCGGCTAAAAATTTTGGGACTAAATATTTTTTTAATATTGTTTTAATGGTATCTACAAACTACTACATTTATACTACAATTAAAATGCAATCTATATTGAAAAAAAATGTTAGACTAAAGAATTTTTTCCTAATCTAGAAATTTTCTACAAAAAAATCTACTAATAAACTGCAAATCAGTTTACATATGTATAAAGCAGTATTATTTTGAACGGTTTCTATTAAATTACTACATTTATACTGCAATTACACTACAATCTATGTTGAAAAAAAATATTGACTACAAAATGTTCTCTTCATCTACAAAATTTCTACAAACAAAAACTACAAATAAACTGTAAATCAGTTTAAGTGTTATATAAAGTTGTATTGTTTTTAAGGGTATCTATAAAATTACTACATTTATACTACAAAATAAACTACAATCTTATGTGGAAAAAAAAGTTGACAATAAAATTTACTCTTCATCTACAAAATTTCTACAAAAAATTACAAATAAATTACAATTGCACTCACACTGTCACACTTACAGAAGATTCATATTGCTACACCACAAATTTACAATTGAGAATTGTTGATTGGTCGATTGAGGAAGTCTCTGTATCGTATATCTACTTTCGATCTCGTACTTGTTAAAATTTAGAACAATATCTGACAATTACCAGAAATTACAATAACCGAAATAATGGGTTTCATATTGAATCTCTTTGGCTAAAAATTTAATTATACTCAATGGGTCTCGTCTTTGTATTTTTTGAGAAAAAGAAGGAATGGAGAAGAGAAAAATGTGAGGGAGAAAGGAAATGTAGGAATTAAGGGGAGATAGAAACATGGGATGTATGGATACCTTTAATTAAGGAGTAAAATCTGCCCATTAATTAAACCATTAATTAAATATGGTATATGATTGGTAATTTGATATACAAATTTATAATTAAATCAATCCTTAAATATGAAAGGTAAAAGAGTTTCCTATATGGTATAAATATAAAAATCCCATGAATATCCATCTCTTTCTTCTGTCTTTTCAAATTTTTTTGGGGAGGGATTTTGGGGGTGGGGGTTGTTGCAAAGTGAATAAGCTAGTCAAGAAAAGAAAGTTATGAATTGTTTTTTTCCTTCTTTCACAAAATCCTTTCAAAATTCTTTCGGATGATGATCAATGATGATGCAAATAAAGAAAGCTACAAGAATCTACTTTTTTCGTAGTTCTCATAAAATTTTGGGGCATTTATATTTATATCCACTTTTTATGTCATATTTTAATTTGTATTTGCTTTGTAAAAAAATTACAAACATATTCGTTTTTAGTATAACTTTATTATACGTGGCTGAAGTAGCAAAGACAATCACGCAAAACTTCAGCATTCTAGTAGACAGGCCTGAAGTAGCAAATGTATTGAACCAGGTGTGCTGAAGTTTTTGTTTGTAATTGTTGAACTTAAGCATAACAGTTGAAGTTTTATTCTCTATTTGTTGAAGTTTTTGTTTGTAATTGCTGAAGTTTTTGTTTTTTTAACTAGTTTGTAACTGGAAAATAGAGCTGAAGTTTTTGTTTCGCAACTCGCAAACTTCTTCTCTAGAGCTGAAGTTTTTATTTTTGTAACTGGCAAAATTATTTTGTAATTGTCGAACTTCAGCTCTAGAGCTGGAGTTATTTAGTTCATTTGTAAAAACTTCGGCAATATATAAACTTAGTTTGAAAAAGCTTTCTAACATACTAGATAAATAATCAGATTACCAAAAGTATCTAAATCATAAAATTTGGAAGCAATAAACATGAAAAGAACAGAATAATCATTATCTACTAACTTACGTACGTAAAAAAATTCATAAATTATTGTCTCTAACTTACGTAATTATTTATAATTTATTTTTACTATAATCTGATAAATATATTTATAGCGATCATCCATGACCTGAAGTTCCATAGCAGCACCAACAACAGCAGAAGAAAGAAGAAGAAGAAGAAGGAGGAACAGGAGGAGGAGGAAAAATGAGGAGGAGAAACGGGGCTGAAGTTATTTAAAAAATGGTAAACGTTAAAAGTTCTTTAAAAAATAAATGTAAATTAAATGAGGGTGACCAAATAGGGATACCCCGTACAATTTTTACTAAAATTATCCTCTAATTCTTTTATTTTTTTAATATTTGGGATAAGGATGCACAATGAGTAACTGAGACAACAAAAAGGAAAATAGCAGGTAGACTAAGGCATAACATATGAATTTTTACCTCCTATAGCAAAGGTTAACACCTTATTTATTTTAAATGAATATTATTTAAAAAAATTATATTCTATAGATACCTTTTAAGGTTTATAACAAAATATTTAATTTTGATTATCTCCTAATTTTAAGCCACTAAATATGTTAATGAGTTACACTATTTTATTTCTTTATCTATTTTGATACATCATATTCTCCTCCCCGTCTCCAAATAAGCTCCTGAATAAAGCTTTTCTAGCCGTCTCTTCCCACTTCAATGTTTGAATGTTTCTGTCCAACCCAAAAACAGTATAAATGTATAAATGTAATTATCATCATTTCTCAAACAGAAAGGAAAAATATAGGTTCGTGCAGAGTAATCTACTAAAGTTTGACGGAATTAATTACAAGTCAGTCGTGGGTTCCTACCATTATTTCACCAATTCCACAATTCTCGAACAGTAACGTCCGTCAACACCGTTATCCATGGCACCACATTCCGTATTCATATATATTTTTTAATTAATATAATTTATATATTAAGATGTATTATATAATTTTTCTGAAAATTGCTATATTTTTTTTATTTTTCGGTTGAGAATCTTTTAATTTGTGTGTTATAATTGAGTTTGTTGAGTTATATTAGGAGTCTATTATGTTAATTGATTCACTTTTTTTTTTAAAAATAATGTAATCTCCTATTTGGATACAGTCGAATACAATAATGTGTCAAGCTGTAATTCCATATTTTACTCCATGAATACAATCGAATACACTCGAATACAATAATTGATTTGCTGGATTTCTCTAATTCATGCCTATTTTTACTACTGTATTTATAAATACAAAAACTTAAATATATCAAATACATCTTATAACTACATAAAAGATATGCATAATCCGTAATATAGTAACTGATATATATAAATAACTAATTACTACTAAAAATAATATTTTATGAAAATTTCTCTATAAAATAAAGGATGAGTGTCACTCACTTCGGGCCAAGCTTAGATAAAAGAGTAATGAATCCACTAGTCCATCAATAAAAATTCAATAAAAAACTCAAATGAGAAAGTCATAATTCATCGAATAAGAATGGGTTTTAAAGTCAGTATGGGATAGTTACTTGGCAATCTGCCTTAGTTATATAGCACATGTTGGAATTACAATCACCAAATTATAACAAAAATTTCCAGCTGGAATTACAATCACCAAATTATAACAAAAATTTCCAGCTGATAATCCATGGACTTTTAACCCGATTAAACTATGTGGAAAAAAAGTTTCATCTATCACCTTCAAACACTAAAAATTATTCTTATTATTATGAACAATAAAAGAGAAGAAGAGTATTTCATAAAAAATTAAAGAGACAGAATCCTTATTGATTTAGGATAAATTACAATAGAAGAAGACCCATATATTTATAAGAAAAAAGTGACTTATCTATCAAGTAACAAATCCTAACATTTCTCTAAAATATAGATATTCACCTTAAATATAATTCTGTTTATAACACTCCACTTGAATGTATATTTAACAAATAATGTGCCTCTTTAAAACCTTAACTAAAATAAAATCAAGTGAAAAAAAATTCTAGTGAAGGAAAAAGAGTATACATATCTAACAATACGCCTTTTGGTTGCCTCGCTAAAAGTCGTGCAAGAAAAACCCAGTGGGACAAAACATTGTAAGGAGAAAAGAGTACAACGCGTATTAACTCCCTCTAATCAGAGCATCAATTCGTGTCGTTAAGCCTTCACATTATAATCTTGTGCACCATCTTCAAAATATTATTGGTAGAAATTTAATTAACAAATCAGTCATATTTACTTGAATAAATATATTGAACCTTAAAATTATCATTCTTGATAGATATATAATATCTTCATATAATATCGTGGAATGGGTCTTCAATATCTCCATAGAGCTATTCTCGCTATCACATTATCATGCATATAGTTGTAGCAAGATACATGTGTGCATAAATTGCACTTAGAATATGGTGCTTCAAAACCAAAAACTGTATATGCTTTAAGTGATTTAAATCATTCAGGAATTGTCATATAAGTTAAGCCATATAAGGCATATAAACAGACTTCAGATGCATATCAAATTTTCATGTTATGCTAGACATATAAGATAGATAAATGTGATTGCACACACCATTGAATTTATACTTTCAAGGGCTTGAACTGCATGTCCGAAACTACATGTATTTTATATGAATCCAAACATAAGATCCTCATATAGTTAACGTTAGAGGATCATTTTATATCGGTTCCAACTTCTTCTTCTTTTCTTCAAAAAGACATAACATAGAGATCTCTTCATTCAAATTTTCAAATACCTGAACCTTTCCTGAGATTTTATAGCATTATGTCATGTGATCTTCTAGATCACATGCCTCCTTATTATGATCATTTTGATCATTTTCTCATCTTCTTTATCAAGAATTTTATTTGAAACCTATTCATCTATACGCTTTAAGCGTACCATAGGCTTCATCCTTCTAGGACTTATTCTAATAAGAGCATTTGTAGCGAGAATATAGTTACTTTTTTGAGTCAGATAATGTGTCCGGCATGCTTTGCAATATATTATAGATGAATTATCTTTTTATGGACTTCAAGTTCATATTATCTTCGAGAATCTATAGATACAAATGATAATTCATTCCACGTAACTTTTCTCAACTATCTATCATGTCTCCCCCTCCTATTAGAAAAATTAATTTGCTTCCTCAACTTTGAAAATCCATATTTGCGCGTTATGATGTTAATTAAAATATACACCTCACATCAATAATAATAAGATGAGATTATTTGATTCGTGGCCCTGCACCACTTGTGATTGGAGAATGTAATATATTTTCGTATATAACGTATATCAAACTGATATAGATAACTTTGTTCTCATAAGCAATAGTTCAGCTATTAAGTGGAGGCCCTCAATAAATTATTTTTCTAAATAAATTTTGATGTAAACCAACTTATTAAAATAAAATACCTTGAATAGAAAATCTGGAAATTATGCTCGAAATTAAATTATTGAGCAAGTTACCTCGTAAATACCAGGTTGCGATTTTAATAATAATCGCACATGTAACCATCTCATAAATATTGCATCTTATGTGGTATACATGGCAGGTGAATAGGCCCGTATTCACCTTTGATATTTCTAGCATTCATGGGATTCAATCCTAATTTTAGTTGGTCTATTAATTAATGAGAACAAGAGACATAAGAGAATTCATAAAGAACCTTCTAGCTTTTTAATATCTACCTATGTGAATTCTCTTTTATTTTGCACATCATACTTATAACATGGCTAAACAAATTATGCCAGCTGAATAACTTATCAATATTGATAAACTTTAAGTTTACACCATGACGTGTGCAATTTTGAGTAAACTCCAAGTTTATTATGATATGAGTTTTTTATATTAATAAATTTTTATTTTATTATAGCATTCTTTTATTTGTGTAGTACAAATTGAAGAATAAACCGGATAGATTTTCACATACATATTCCCCGCTACAAGTTGTAGTATTAAGATGCATTAACACTGGTTTCTAAGAGCAGTGTGTCTACCAATTTTACCATAGCGGCTTATCTTGAACCCATAATAGATTATGAATAAGCAATCGTCAAGATTCAGGAAGTTATTTTAGTTTAATAATGATTCAAATGGATCAATAATAATAAAACGTTGTTCAAATAGGAATTTGAAGTTGAAGGTTCATTATTTTAGATTTGAGTTTAGAGTCTTAGTTTTTTTTATTTATTTAACCTAGGACGTTCCATATTTTATGCTTTCTTCGAATTGAACTCTTGTAACTAAGCCATTCTATACTCAATTAAGGAATAAAGTTCAAATATTTTTATTTTCATTGTTTAATCAACTATTTTCTGTTTATTTTATTTCAAAAATCTAAAATAAAAAATGGATTTTGAAGACAAAATAGAAAGAACAGAACCTATTTTGCATCGCTCAAAATTGACAACCAGTCATACAAAATGTCATTAAGCAATTTTCCCTATTGGGTTAACGGCAAGTTATATGTAAGGATCTATATAATAATTCAGAGAAAATAAATAGTTAGAATTAAATCTTTCTTTTATTTATGGCCTCAATATATAAGCAATCGCTTTCACGAATACTTTAAAAACTCAATAAGTTTCTTTGTGTCTTATTATTACACTATACATTACTGGTAATCAATTTTATTTCTGCAAAGTAGTATAATTGACCGTTTAAGAACTTTCAATTAATTTTGTACTACACATATTTATCAATATCCATATGGTGAATATCTTTTTCAAGGAGAAAGTTATACCATTATGGTCATGGTCAAAATCATTATGGGCAAGATATGTTACTTCTATTATTTTTGTCCTGTAATATCACATTGTTATAATATTTTGGCACAATCATATTAGGTACGTGATCAATGACCATTCACGCAATAATAATAAAATTATATTCTTTTATTTCATCTCAAGCTCTTTTCTAGAAATTAGTGTGGTATATCCACTATCATTAGCATGTTCATATTCTTTTAAGAATGAACATGTATTCATAAATCAGATGTTGTCTCATTCACATCATGAATAGACCATAATCATCCATATGTGCTTTAAATCTCATGTCAAATAGATAACAAATATTACTTTCACATAGTGAAGGACTATTTTGAAAATTCTTATTATTCTCATTACACAATAATAACTATCATAATTTCTATTGCTAGTCCATATCCATTGATAACATTACAGTAATAATTTTATCTTTTTTCAGACATATTAAATATTGCTAGCATATTCTCTTAAGAGAATGAGAATAAAGCAAATTCAATGGGAAATGTCCATTTATTGTACTCCCAATCATACATGAATTTGATCATGGTAAGACATAGAAATTTTATCATTTCGAGTAGTTGTAATTTCTTACAAACTCCATCAGAGTTACAATCAAAATTTATTGTCTTTGCATGTATGTAAAATTAAATAATAGAATGTCAAGAATTAAAAAGAGAAGAATAAGATAAAATACTTACCTTAGATACAAAATTTATTTCTGAAGGAAGTTTATAAATTGACAATCACTATGATCAATATTATGTACAAGTTGAGCATCATGTACTAGCCCCAGAGCGTGGCGAGTGGTGACCAAAGGAGATGCCTCTACTCAATTGGTTAGAAAAAAATAGAAAAATAAAATTCTTTATTGATTTGGGATGAATTGCAATGGAATAAGACCCATCTATTTATAGAGAAAAAGTGACTTAGCTACGAAATAACAAACCTTAAAATCTCTTTTAAATAAAGACTTCAACTTAAATACAATTCTATTTATAACACTCATTATATTTTAGTAGAGTTAGAATTATTGTATTCTTATTTCGGAAAAGGGCGTGATATATCCCTTCTACTTTGCTTTATTGTTCAATCATGTCCCCGTTATACTTTCCGTTCAAATTTACCCCTGTCATCCATCAAAGTTTTAAATTTGCCCCTATTTTAATGGCTGAGACAAGTGGCACATTCTAAAAGAACGAACAAATCCAACTCAGAAAATAACTCAACCCGATTGGTTACCCGACCAATTCTCCAACTCACTTCTCTTCAATTCACTATTATTCTTTTCCCAATTCTTCACATCAAGATCAAAACGTTACTAATTTCAGATCTCAAAATATCACCATTGAGCTCCTAGTTTGATAAGAGAATTGGATATTGGTAAAAATTATGTATTAAAGAATGAGTCACATGATAAAGTTGAAATCTTGAAAATTCTCTTGAAGCCTTTTGCGAATAAGTTAGCAATAATACATATACCTTCTTCTAGGTCGAATCAATAATCATCAACTGTAAAGAATCAGCACAAAGTAAAGATTTGGTGATAAAGTAAGTCATAAGGCAAAACAGAGCGAGAATTCAATACCAAAATCAAAGAAAATTACTAAATAGCTGTGCTAGAATTGGCAAGTATAGGTGGTTGAGGTGTTTTCGGTCAAATGGTGGTGGCAGCTCCGCCGGAATTGCCACCGTTTGAGCATCGCCTGACACCATATAAAGGGCCGTTGGCAAATAAAAATGTTAGAGAAATGAAAGAAATTTTTGGTTCATTCTCTCTTCTGCTGTTATACAAAATCAATAACTATTTTTCTTACAACAACATCAACCGATCAATAACTATTTTTCTTCTTTCAATTAACTATATATTATTTTCATATTTTCTTGATTTTGAGATGATTAGTGGATTCTAAAGTACTTGAATCAACAAATTGAGTTGTGTGGATTACTTTTGTGGAAATAAAGCGTAATGAAAGAAGAGGAACATATATGTTTCTCTCCACTAAATTTGATGATCAAGATTTGATTGTCTTTTGGAATGTTTATTTGTTCGAATATCATCTTTTTGATATTTATCACTGAAATTGAGTCCAAGTTCTGATTTTCACTAAAGAGAAGTGAGTTGGAAATGAATGTCGGGTAATGGATTGAATTAATGGACACATTTTAAATTTGGGTATGAGTCTTTTATTCAGAATGTGTTATGTGTCTTAGCCGTTAAAAGAAGGACAAATTTAAAATTTTGATGGATAACATAGTTAAATCTAAATAGATAATATAACGAATGATAGAATTGAAAAATAAAATAAAATAAATAGGTATATCAGGCCCCTTTTTGTTCTAATTTTATATGCTGAATTGTTTTAATAAGACTTATTGTTAAAAGAATTTATAACATATTAAGAATGCTTTCCTTATTTTCCTTTTAGCCAAATAGCTCAACAAAAAAAATGTTTTTGACACTCTAAAAGCTTGGCCAAACAGAAGACAAATATAGCTTTTGGAAATTGTAATAACAAATAAAATAGACGGTGAAATGGACTAGTTGGACAATTCATAGTGAGGTTTTTGCCGGAAACAGCAAGGGTTTAACTGTTTTAAGTAGAAGAGAGTCTTCAGTCTCTGCCACCAGAAATTGCTCTTTTCTTTGGGTTTGCATGGAGGGCGTTAGGCTTCGGTTGTTGTTCAAAGACCCTGACATTCTAAGTGACTTGCAAAAAACTGAGGGTTTCCAAAGGATTTGGTTCCTTCTCAAACCCCAACTACACACAACCATTAATGATCTCTCTTCTTATCTTCTCCGCACTTTTCAGCTCCATGCTTCTTGTCCTCATGGCATCTTCCTCTCTGTAAATATTCAATCTTTTTATGTTTTACTTCCCTTCTTGCTTCTACCTTATCATTATGTATTCCATGTTGTGGGTTTTGCTTCTGTGCCCTAAGATAATGTTTTTAATGTTTTCCATTCTTGATTATCTTTTTCTGTTGATTACTCATTTTATATAGCTTATTATTTTTGGATTCCATGCTGTGGGTGTCTCTGTAATTCCCTCCCTCTCCTTTTTTTTTTTCTAAAAAAAATTTTCTGCATGTGACCTAAGTTAAAACAAAATGTTGAATCATTTTTTGATTCCTTACATTCTTGAGTTGTTTACTGCTTTTGTTTGCTTCAGTTATTGCGTATAGCTGATCTTTTCCCTAAGTTAAAAAAGAAAAAAATTAAACTCTTTTTATTTTATCTTAAGATTCACAAGTTCTTTTTTCCTGTTGATTACTGCTTTTGTTTACTCAAATGTGTCCCCTACCTTATAGTAGTAATTTTTGGATTGGGTGTCTTTTTGGTATGGAGTAAAGTGAATAAATAAATGGAAATGCTTTCCTTGATGAAATCAATTTGTAATGTTTGGTTACCTTGAATTGGGGAAAACATTTTCCCAGAAAGAATTTTCGAAAAATGACCTTGTTCACTTAGAGGTGGAAGTTATTTTCATTTACAAATCTCAGTTCTTACTCCATAGTTACTTGCATCAACTAATACTTTGACATTTTTGTTAACCTTTGATACTTGAAAATAACACCAAACCCAATAATTGTTCCCCATCTTCTGGACAAGGGTATATAATCAACCTCAATCAAGCACTAACATTTTTCATGAAAAATGTCTTCCTCTGCAACCAAATACACCCTCAATGTTGTGGATTTTCTTTTCTGAGCACTATGGTTCTCATGTGCACTTGATTAGGTTGCATTGTTTCTGTAACCCACTAATTCTGTTCTTGAGTTGTTTCCTCTTGATTACTGCTTTTGTTTGCTTCAACTCTGGCTCCCAGTTATCATTTTTTGATTCAATGCTGTGAGTTTTCTTCTCTGGTGTGCTTGGTTAGTTTGTGGTGTTGAGGGGAACTGAAGAGAACATTATCTCTGGTTTGGGCTCACTTTCTTGTCATTTCATGCAGATGGATGGTTTTGTCTTGCCTCCTTTTGAATCAACACATATTTTGAAGGACAAAGATGTAGTCAGGTTTTGCTTGATTTTTGATTTGTCTCCCGTGGTTTCTCTGTTTCTCGTGTAGATTGAACTGCTCTAATCTGATATTTTTGCTTTAGTGTGGAGAAGAAAGGAGGCCATTTAGCTGTCGACGGAAATAATGGACAAAAGGTGATTTTAGCTGTCGAAGGAAATGATGGTCCCAATGCAGTTGAGAATCTCCAAATTGTTGAGAAGCAACCTGAAATAAATGGACCACAGTTATTGGCAAATGAAGCCATTGACCATGAATCTTCTGACAGTGAAGATGAGTCTTCTGACAGCGAAGAGTCTGAAGATGATTCTGTAAAGGAAGAAGAGGCAGAGCCAAAGGAAGATACTTCACACTTGGAAAATGCTACAATTTCCAAGAAAAGAAAAGCATCAGATCAAACGCTTCCTAGCTCAAAGTAATTCTTGATTTCTTGTTTTGGTGTTTGTGACTTGCCTAGATTTGTGGCTTTAAAAATGACTTGTTGAATACTTTGTTAATCATAGGAAAAAGAAACACAGTTCTGATGTTAAGGAGAAGCTTGATGAGCAGACCAAGAAACAACAAGATCTTACCAGCAAGAAGCAGAACAGATCTGATACAAAAAACAAAGATATGGAGAATAATAGAGGAAATGCTGGGAGTAGTGAGGATCCTATTACTCCCAGCACGAAAAAGTATGTCCTTTGGAAGCTGTAATCCTTTCTATGAGTTATTACGGCAGTATACTTTTTGGTTTTATATCTTCTCTTTCTGCTAACCTTCTTGGTGCATTACTTTTGTACCTGGCTCTGTGCTTGCTTCTTGATTGAGGATCCATTTCCTTCGTATAGTTTCAAATACTAAAAGATAATTAAAGGTATTGACTCTCTTGGTTTAGTTTGTGGCTTTGATTATGTATGCTCTTTGCTGGTTGCTCTGTTATATAGAATATGATGTTTTTTTTTTGTGCTTGGACTTTACAATCCTATTTAAAAGGCAAGAACCCATTTTTCTTCCATGTTCCGTAGGTGAATATTTTGAATTCTTTTTCTTCTCCATATACTTCAAATTTCATCCGTAATTCAACTTTTGGTTGTGGTGGCTTGACAAAGTTAATCTGACATTATCATGCAAAAGGGGGTAATCTGAATTATAAAGTACTATGTGACATTCGCGTTTAAAATTGAGAAATTGCTTACCCGTTGCTGTGGAGACCTCTTCTCTTTTGTGCAATGTTTACCTTCTCTGACTCTTGGCTGGTAGAGGCATTTGCAAGTGCGAGTTTTATCTCTTTCTTTATCTTGCATAAATGTATTTGATGCGTCTCTAGCTTGTCTCAAAAGTTCTCTCTTTTTATAGAAATGACGAGGTTCAAAAAAGCAGTGTGGAGAATATAGAGACAACAACCCCCAACTCTGAGGCAACTAAAAAAAAGGTTCATAAAATAGCTGTCTTTTTCCATCCATTTTCTGTTTACATAGAATTCTTTACACAATTGCTTCTATTGGTCAGCAGAATTGGAAGAAATAGTCATAAATTTTGAAAGATTATATTTGATCTTCACCAGACATGAGATGCTTACATAGAAAGGCGAGATATTGCAATGATTATTTACATGGGGCATTTGCTCTTAGTCAAACTCACACAAGATTGATAAGATTCTGTATTAGGAGGATTACTCTATTCCTATGCTTGTATGTTTTAGCAGGCTAGCTGGCCAGACACCGTCATTGGAAAAATTATATTGCAACGTGTACTTTTTTGGGTTTCAGTAAGCTAAAGATTTCATATCAGCAGTAAGTGATGCTGGTATTACAAAAATGTACCTCCTCCTTTATCCTATCATATAACAAGTCTATAAATTCTTCCATGATCCTAATCATGCAATAAAAGACATTTACATCAGAGGCCTAATACGCCAAGTGTCACGGGGGCGTTTTCTGTCCGTCGAAACACTGTCCTTTGTGCGGCAGTCAAGTCCCCACTTGACTTCAGCCTTGCCCGATTTTCTTTCGCATTTGAGGTTTAACACTTAGAATAAATTCAAGGCAATAAAAATATAGAAGGACACAAGCAGATTTACGGGAACCCTTTCCCAATCTTTTATAAAATCAATCACAAAGGAAATTTATGAGTTTGGCAAGGTGCTGCCACCCTTGGTAGGCACCAACTCACAAAAATAGCCGATGCTTGCACCAATCTGCCTTATAAAAGCCCCCGCCTAAGGCCGCTCGTGCTGCCCACTCATTTGGCAAGACAATGGCACATATTTTGCCATCCTCAAGCCTCAATATACACAACCCTTTGCCTATTTCATAGACTATTTTCCTCCCTAGGAACTTAACCCGTTTTTAAGGTTGCTAACAAACATATATATAGTGTAGTCAGCCCAAAACTATTTCCTATTTTCAGTTGACATCCCCCAACTGATAGGACATGATACCCATGATAAAAAACGTGTAGGACATGCTGGAACATGCCTAAAAAACGTGCAAAGACTCAGCCTTATAATCAGCAGTTCTTGGACATGGCAGTTGTAACTGCCCAACTGCATTGCATGTGCATAGCACACTTGAAAATCACTCCATGTGCGCTGCATGTGCGCGTTTCTTGGCCAGCTGTTGCACGCCCAAGGCTGGCATTGCGCCCAGCCTTGGCCTTTGACGCCGCTCCCGCTCAATGCCATCGCCACAGCTTGTCGCCCATGACTTTGCCGCGTGCCCGTCCGTTGCCACAGTTGGTTGTTCTTGTCAAGTCGCCCCTACTTGATGAAGTCTGCCTTTTGCAAATGCCAAGCTGATTTTGGCATCAAGTCACCAAGCCATGATGCCATCTCCTTTGCTAAGTCGTTTGCCCACAATTTACTTAGGTGCCAGCCCGCTCACCTAAGTCATGGCAACATCACATTGCCAATGTCACTGCCTTGGCACTAAGCTGCCTCACTTTAGCGCCTAGGTCTTTCCCATTTTGCCTTGTCAAGCTCCCATCCAGCCCGCCTAGTTCCATCAAGGTCTTGGCCTTTGCTTGCACGCAACCCACTCTTGTTTTGGTATAGTCCGTCACACCATAGCCCTCAAATAAAAGTGTAGTCTGTCACACTTTCCCTTGCAACAGTTTGTTGCCATCAACAACACCCGCATTGTCTTGCATGTTTGATTTTCCCCCGCACACAGGCCAATCACAAGGCCATCATGCCAAAATCCTCGCCACTGCCGCGCCACTTGCCGATCAGCTTTGTCAAGGGTCTAAAAACCACCTCAACCAGTTGAATTCGACGCTCTCGTCGAATAGATCCCAACACATGCTGTAATAGATCCCAACACATGCTGTCATTTACAAAGACATCACAAGTTCAACACCCTTTTGAGAATTACGTTGTCCTTGCCCTCAAGTGCAACATTTTGTTTTTTCATTGCATTTCTTGTCCGTCATTCCCACAGCAAATCCAGCACGCGAACTGACTGATTTGAAAGAACCCACACTGATTTTTGGCACCCACAAACTCGAAATTTCTGCATCACTGTCCAAGACAGTCCCTTCCACGAACAAGCAGATTGACCCCTTGTCTTGCAGTCTTGTTCATGTCCGTCTCGACCTCGTCACGAACCTGGCCCGCTCTGATACCAGTTGTCACGGGGGCGTTTTCTGTCCGTCGAAACACTGCCCTTTGTGCGGCAGTCAAGTCCCCACTTGACTTCAGCCTTGCCCGATTTTCTTTCGCATTTGAGGTTTAACACTTAGAATAAGTTCAAGGCAAAAAAAATATGGAAGGACACAAGCAGATTTACGGGAACTCTTTCCCAATCTTTTATAAGATCAATTACAAAGCAAATTTTCGAGTTTGGCAAGGTGCTGCCACCCTTGACAGGCACCAACTCACAAAAATAGCCGACACTTGCACGAATCTGCCCTATAAAAGCCCCCGCCTAAGGCCACTCGTGCTGCCCACTCGTTTGGCAAGGCAATGGCAGATATTTTGCCATCCTCAATCCTCAAGCCTCAATATAGACAACCTTATGCCTATTTCATAGACTATTTCCCTCCCTAGGAACTTAACCCGTTTTTAAGGCTGCTAACACATATATATAGTGTAGTCAACCCAAAACCATTTCCTATTTTCAGTTGACATCTCCCAACTGATAGGACATGATCCCCATGATCAAAACCGTGTAGGCCATGCTAGAACATGCCTAAAAAACGTGCAAAGACTCGGTCTTATAATCAGCAACTCTTGGACATGGCAGTTGTAGCCATCCAACTGCATAGCATGTGCATAACACACTTGCAAGCCACTCCATGTGCGCGTTTCGTGGTCAGCTGTTGCACGCCCAAGGCTGTCTTTGCGCCCAGCCTTGGCCTTTGACACTGCTCTCGCTCAATGCCATCGCCACAGCTCGTCGCCCATGACTTTGCCGCGCGCCCATCCGTTGCCACAGTTGGTTGTCATTGTCAAGTCGCCCCTACTTGATCAAGTCTGCCTTTTGCCAATGCCAAGCTGATTTTGGCATCAAGTCACCAAGCCATGATGCCATCCCCTTTGCTAAGTCGTTTGCCCACAATTTACTTAGGTGCCGGCCCGCTCACCTAAGTCATGGCAACATCATGTTGCCAATGCCCCTGCGTTGGCACTAAGCTGCCTCACTTTAGCGCCTAGGTCTTTCCCGTTTTGCCTTGTCAAGCTCCCATCCAGCCCACCTAGTTCCGTCAAGTTCTTGGCTTTGCTTGCACGCAGCCCACTCTTGTTTTGGTGTAGTCCGTCACACCATAGCCCTCAAATAGAAGTGTAGTCCGTCACACTTGCCCTTGCAACAGTTTGTTGCCATCGACAACACCCGCATTGTCTTGCATGTTGATTTTTCCCCGCACATAGGCCAATCGCAAGGCCTTCATGCCAAAATCCTCGCCACTACCGCGCCGCTTGCTGATCAGCTTTGTCAAGGGTGTAACACCAAGACACTTGAAATTCAAGGTGTGACCAGCCGTCGTCATTCCTTGGCTTTCCGTTCCACAAAAACCATACTATACACTATACAGGATGGAGTATTCTTCCAAATATTCTTCAGCTCATTTGTGGGCTTGCATCCTTGCCACCAATGAAACAGGTCCTGAGTTATTTTAACAAAGCAATGACACAGGTCCTTTCTCAATCAACAACGGGTAAAACTAGATCCCCCAGCTGACAAGTCACTGTGCATTTTGCAGTAAAAAGTGATCATTGTCTTCAATACCAATTCCACTGCACAACAGCAGATCCATTTCTCTGGATAATTTCAAACCCGTTTAAGCTTTTCAATTGTAGCATTCCATATTGTGTACTTTTTAATCAATCAAATGGCTCAATCCCAAACTAGTTGGTGTTCGCTGTATGAATCTTCTGAATCCATTCAGAGGATTCATCATAGATTGATTAAATTGTGCTGGCATTTTGTACAATAACAAAAAACCTAGTATAATTCCACAAGTGGGGTCTGGGGAGGGTAGTGTGTATGCATACCTTACCTCCACTTAGAAGGTAGAGAGGTTGTTTATGATAATCTAAAAAAATTATATTGCATTGTGAAGTTAGTAAAATCTAGTGTTTTTGGCTAGTTGGAACTTGGAAGTTGTTAATGGTTTAAGTTACTTTATTTTGTGTATTAGCATCGACTTGTGCACATTGATATGTAGCTTGTCCAGAAAACAAAAATTCAGGGTGAATTGCATTTGTTGTTGTTGCTTTTGAAGATCTAACTTAATTGTCTTCAAGTACTTAAATGTCAATTCTTTCTGTCAGGGTCCTAGTAGAACTGCCAGGAGGAAAAAGGCTAAAAGGCAGTGGTTGCGAGAGATGGCCAAAATTCAAGAGAAGAACGCACTTGTTGAATCAGAAGGACTGGTAAGTAATCAAATGGGGCAGATATGCCAACTATTACTGCCATACAATGTAACTTTTGTTGGGTAAATTCTTACAGCGGAACTGGAAAGAATTGCAAGCTAAAGCTCAAAAAGGAGAGCCTAGCCGCCAACCAGAGGGGCGAGTGACTGATGAGTCTAATGGCCAACCAAAGGGACACGTGAGTAGTTATATATTGATAAAACTTACATTCCCGATGCTTCTATTTCAATGTGCTGGAAACTTAAATCACAAACATTGCAGCGAAATTGGAAGCAGCAGAAAACTAAAGCTAAAAAAGAAGAGGTAACTGGCCAACCAAAAGGACTAGTGAGTGATCTAACATAGACAAATCTTTTATTTCTACTTCTGTTTTTGTTGACAACACAGTTTCATGTGTGTAGTTGCATTGGAAGCAATTTCATGGTGAAGATCAGAATAGAGATACAGACCAAGAAAAGCATGCAGAAGAAAAAAGCAAATCGACTGGAAAATCATGTCAAAATAGTGACACAGAAGATGAAGTTGTTCCAGTTGAGATAAGGCCTGGGCATATTCGCTTTGAACCTCTGGGAAAAGGTCTTGCACGCCTCTCTGTTTTGATTACACGTTCTCGCGATACATGCATATTTACCTGTAGCTCTTTCCCACTTCAGCAACTATTACGCAATCTTCTATTTTATCAAATTATAAGATGATTGATTGTGCTGAAAAGTTGAAGTGGGTCATAATTTGGTGCTTGTAGACTGTAGTTGGGAATTGGCATTAATCTTTGTTTTCTGTCCACGCCAAGGGAATAGATATAACATGCTCAAATTTGGTGTGGTATACTGATTGTGCAGTGGGCCATGGTTTAATACAACTTGTGGTTTCTTATCAGTTATTGGTTTTCCTCGTTCGCGAGTCTTCTTTTTCCTTCCCCCTCTTTTTTCTTGGGGGTTTTAGATTGTGTATTAATTCCTTGCCCACTCTAAAATACGAGTCTAATTCAATGGTGTCAGTCTTGCATCTTCTTAATTTTTATGGAAAAGCTCTAACTTAAATCTTCCGGCTGTTGCAGAACTAGTTTCGAAGCAGAGCCACGTAGAAGTGGTATGTTTTGCTCAAATTGTACTATGATGCTCTTTTTTCTTGATTTTTCCTTGAAACTCTGTATCTTATTCCGAATGAAAAGTTCTAGATCTTGAAATCCAAGTTTTTGAGCATACCTTTTCTCAAGAATGTGTTACGGATAGTCCCCAACGTGTCAAGCAATTACAATTTAACTTCAAATTGCTTAGGCTTGGTTGATGGTTAGCTGAAAGATGCACCAAAGAGGGAAAATAAAGGGGAGGACTCATGCATATTCATCAGTTTTTACTTTTTCATGATGAACATGGAATTAAACGAGATTGTGCTACGAAATAAAGCTATGCAGCTATACTTTGTGGAAGCTCACATAATGCTAGTGTTATTGATTTTCACCATATTTCAGATGTTGTCTTATAGAAGCAATTGGAGAAAAGAAAATACTTTGGCAACCGTATGCAGCTTTTCATTTTAGCCTAGGCGCCGAGGGTCGATTGGAAACAGCCTCTCTGCCCTTTCGGGTAGGGGTAAGGCTCGTCTACATATTACCCTCCCCAGACCCCACCTGGTGGGAATATACTGGGTAGTTGTTGTTGTTGTTGTTGTTGTTTCATGGTTGGTGGATATTTCAGAAGTGCTTCACTAACTGTTGTAGCATAGACATGTTTATCCTTTACTAAGTAGTGACTATCTGCTGTGATATGTATCAATAATCTTCAGTAGGATGCTTGATCCTCCTTCTCCTTTTTTCTTCCATTCTTTTTAGATGTGACGGTGCAAAAACCAGAAAATTGGTTGCCTTTGTAAAACTTATTTGATACATTTGCTACTGGAAATTGCACAATCTTTGATTAGCATAATGATATAGGTTACAGTGTGGAAGACAGGGCTAGTTGTAGGCAGGTTGCATGAAATGAAATTTATGCACTTAATGGGATAACTTTTCTTTTTTCAAGTGATGAATTTCCATATCATGTGCAGGAAAGTTTCAGGTGGAATGGCATGATGAGCAAGAAAAAGGGTCAGAAATGGGGCCAAGAGAAAGTCTCATTTTCCCAAAGGAATGATTCTCCTGGTTCAAACAAAGAACGTCCTGAGATGATGAATCGTGAGAGACAGAGATGTGGCCAAGAGAAAGTCTCATTTCCCGAAAAGAATGATTCTCCTGTTTCAAACAAAGAACGTCCTGAGGTGATGAATCGTGAGAGACAGAGATGGGGCCGAGAGAAAGTCTCATTTTCCCAAAACAATGATTCTCCTGAGATGATGAATCAAGAGAGACAGAAATGGGGTCAAGAAAAAGTTTCATTTTCACACAACAATGATTCTCTAGGTTCAAGCAAAGGACATCCTGAAATGATGAATTGTGGGAGACAGAAATGGGGTGAAGAGAAAGTTTCGTTTCCCCAAAACAATGACTCTCTAGGTTCAAACAAAGAACATTCTGAGATGGTGAATGGTGAAAAAGACCCTCATTGTCATGAATCAGTGGACTTCAATACACTTCCTTTTCTTTCTTGTGTGCCCAAGGTTTGTTCTTGTATTCAATGCATCTGTTGCACTGATATATTTGGTTAATTGAGACTCACACGACGCACTCAGAGTCTAGTATTTATTGATTTGAGAATGCAATTTTAGTATTTAGACAAGCTGTTCTTCAAATTTGGCAGGAAGGTCTTGTGATTGCTTACCGGTTGCTAGAGTTATCATCAACTTGGACCCCTGAAGTTTCCTCCTATCGGGTATATAACTTATCTCCATCATATTATGCAATTCTGATTGATAGGCTCATGATAGTAAATTTGATATTGCCTTCTGTCATATAGGTTGGGAAAATATCGTGGTGTAGTTCTGAAGCAAATAGAGTTCTGCTGATGCCAGTAGCTGAATTTCCAGTCATTTTTAGTGAGGATGAGTCTTCAAAGCAACCAGATAGCTCTATTTATAATGAAGACGGATCTCTGGAGGTACTTCAGTGAAAGTTGGCCGACTCACTCCTATGCATGTCATCTGTTATTATTATGCATATTTTGAGAGTCAATAATAAACCACATCTTTTTTGCAGATAGATTTTTCAGCACTTCTTGAAGTGCGTCTGCTGAAAAATGGTACTCCAGACTCAGCAGGAGTTCCTGGTCGGGTTATTGAATGTTCTGCTGTCATTGAGTCCACTCCAGTGATTGGAAGCAGTAAAAAGAAAACTGAAACCCCATCTGCTGGTATTTTTCGTTGTTTTTCCTATGCTTAAGGAATGGTATTGTTAAAACATAAAGTGCATGTTTTTTTATCCTTTTCTTTTGGGACCTTATATCTGACTGTTGCAGGAGCTGCAGAAGTAAACAGTGGGGGAGAAACACAATCCAACCCTTCAGGTGTGAACTACTAATGTTTTACCAATTACCGAGATGATTACTGATTTATGAATTCATTATTGTAGTTTAATTTCATAGCTAGATCATGACGACCAGTTCCTCTATATGATTTGCAGGAAACGGCGGAGTGAACCTGTGGGAGCAATTCAGTGAAACTCTAAAGGCCAAGAAGACAGAATTATCTCAGGAAAGTAGTTGGGGTAAGCCGAGTTCTGGGAAGAGCTCTTCGTCATATCGATCAATGAGAGGCGGTGCGCTGGGCCCTACAATGGCCTTCCTAAGATCCCAGAACAAAATTTGAGTTGAAGTTGAACTTGCATATTTTGTTCATATTATCATATGTTAATATGCTTCATTCTCTAATTTTGAAAAATTCTCACTAATGAAGAGAATGAACTATGTTGTTCTAACTTCTCGATTATGGAAGTATTCGGGGAAGTTTTATGGAGACTGTTTCTTAAATTCTGATAAGCTTTGTTGTAAAGGAATTCTAGGATATGAATAGCCATTTACATCTGCATTCAAGTAAAATTCCGGGATCTTGTTAAAGTATTGGAATGCAATATCAGACTCTTTCAATTTGAATATCCAAGTTTAGTATTTGCCTATAATGGTTTGACCCAAGTATTTAACGAATACATTATAGGGATTTTTTTCTTGAAATGCCATATATGAAATTTGATTATAAAAAATATGCACAGTCTGTAAATTACTCGTTCGCTTTTTCTTACAAATTTTATACCATTCAATATTAAAAAACGCGCTAAAAATAAGGAGAGAATCATGGAATTAGTTGATTCTACATTAAATTCAATATTTAAAAGGGAAAAGAAATTTCAAATTTGCGTATTTTTCTCTAGAACTACAATTCAAATATCGAAAAAAATAAAAGCTTCTAAAAATTCGAACAGATTCAAGATTCAACTATTAACAGCTTGAACGAACTAAATTCAAATTGTACAATTCAAATTTTCGAAATTCAACAACGTAAAGTTGATAAATTCTGTTCTTCGTTGTTTCTTCTCTCAAATTGTTGATCATATATATCTGTTCTTCATCTTTGCTTCTCCCAATATAGAAATCCAAAAGAACATTAACAACAACAACAAATCATGTCCAAAATCGTAATTATACTACAACTTGATGGGAATTGAGATAACTATGGCAGATTTATAGATTTTGACGTTGATGCCATTGTGGTAGATGAGAATGCAAGCTACAATATCCTGGTTTCTACAATTGCAGAACAACTATCGATTGATACTACATAAAAAATTATAGAAATCAAATACAGTGAACGACAATTGTCCCCAATGGAGATTAGGAATGATATGGGGGTTCGTGTGTATATGGAGACGAAAAAGGAGAATAAAAACTTAGGTTCATATCCGTTATGTATAAATGTACGAGATTTCAATATAGAATTGGCAATCACCAACAATAACACAAGTGCAAGTTTGTGTAGTTTGAAATTGATGAGAATGATAGTTTTACGATATTATCTACAAATTTACTATATTTATCTACACTTAGAATACAATTTCGTTCAATGAAAGAGTTAAGCAATATCGTTTTCAGATAAATCTACAAATTGCAACAATTTTACTATAATGTAACTACAATGTCTGACATCTTAAAATAGATAACTATAATTTTTCACTATATTTACAAATTATCTACAAAGATACTACAAAATTATAATGACACTGTTTATCTCTATTTTGATGCAAGTTCGTCTGGATCCCTAAAGTTACTTGATATCCCATCCTCTCCAGATATAGGGAAATATCAAAGTGAAATAATCATTTAATATACATAAACTGATATTGAAGAAGGACAAGTGTATCAGGACAAGTAACTGTAGCTGCTGCAATGAAGCACTTATCTGTGATGCACAAGCTCCAGTTCAGAGTTAAAAGATCTAGTCAAAGAAGGTATGGATAAAAGATCATTTTAAGTAGTGTTTTATTCGAGTTATGTGGTTTTTAAATGTTGATCAATTGTAGTTACATTGTGTTAAATTGTAATTTATGTTACTTTCCCTTAAAACAATTCTTTTATTGCACCTACAATTATAATCTGTGTTAAATATTATATTTCTTTTGTAGCTACTGGCTTATATGCGTTGGTGGAAACTGCAAATGACACTTCAAGGCAATGTCAATTAATGATTCTGCGATGTTCAAGATAAGGAGTTTCAACAGACAACACACATGCTCCTTAATGGACGAAACATTCATACATCGCAAACGTACTGCAGCTGTAGTTGGTAGCATGGTCATTCCAAAGTATTGTGATCCAAAGACTGTTTACATACCAAAGGACATACGAACTGATATGTTAGCAGAACACGGAGTGAACCTAAGCTACATGCAAGCTTGGAGAGCAAAGGAAAATGCTTTACAATTTTTGAGAGGGAATCCGGCTGACTCCTACAGCAAATTACCCAAATATTTTTATATTCTTGAGAAGACTTATCCTGGTACGATTGTTAAATTGAAGAAGATAGCAGATGAATGCTTCTTACACGCATTTGTTGCTCTTTGTACATCAATAGGTGGTTGGCAATATTGTAGGCCAGTAATAGTGGTTGATGGGACATTCTTAAAGTCAGCCTACATGGGGACTATGCTGACAATAAGCACCATGGATGCAACAGGTAAAAACTATAAAATTTTTGTAGTTATTTTGTAGGCAGCGTATAAAATGTAGATACATTGTAGTAATTTTGTAGTTATTTTGTAGATATTACAAAAAAATGTAGATAAATTATTTATATTATGAAGATATATTGTAGTTATTGTGTATTTATATTTTTATATACATCTGCAAATCTACCAATTGATATTTTATGAATTGATTATGTAGGTTCAATATTGCCCTTGGCATATCCTGTGGTTGATTTTGAAAATGACGCATCTTGGAAGTGATTCTTTGAGCAATTCAAGCAGGCATATGGTGAAAGATCTTCAATGTGTGTTGTTTCAGATATGAATGAGAGTATAATAAAGGCAACATCAATTGTCTATCCGAGCATGCCACACTACTATTGTATGTGGCATATTTGGACAAATATATGGTCAAAATTCAAAAAAGATCATCTACAATTACTTGAATTGTACTTTGCTACAGCATGGGCATACACTCTGGATGAATTTAATGAAAGGATGTCAAAGATTGAAGAGATAGATCCTCGTGTTAAATCATACCTCTACGATATTGGCTATCATAGATGGTTAAGAGTGCATGCAATGTTAAGTAGAACTTGGACTATGACATCAAACATTGCAGACTCATGAATGTTGTAACAAAATATGCAAGAGAGCTGCCAATATTTGACCTATTAGAGTATATGAGGACGCTTCTTGAAACTTGGACGAAAGAGAAGTTATTGAAGGCTAAAGGTACCTTCACATACCTTGGGTACACACAAAACAAAGAGTTGGAGAAAAATAGTACATTATCTCATAAACTTAGGGTAAGATCTGTTTATTTTGCGCAGAAAAAAATATATTAATATATAATGTTTCGAGATTGTAGATCAATTGTTGGCAAATTATAGTTTACTTATAGATTGTAGATAATTTGTAGATATATTATAGATAATCTATTTTTATGATTGTAAATATTTTTTCTTTGTGTTTATTTTGAAAATGTAGCTGAGGTATTCAACAGATCATATACATACTGTGTTAGATGGTGTGAAGCAGTACATTGTGTGTCTAGAAAACAAGAAATGCAGCTATGGCCAATTCCAACTTGAAGAACTTCCATGTGCGCATGCTTTGGCAGCATTAAGGCACATGCATGAAACATCTGAAAACTATTGCTCTCCGTATTACACAAGGGAGCCTTCTGCGTACGTATGAAATACCAGTAAATCCTCTTCCCGATGAATGCAAATGGAATGTGTCATAACATATTTTGGATGAGGTAGTATATCCACCTATGGGAGATAAAAGGTAACCAGGGAGACCTCAAAAGGAAAGATATAAAACATATGATGAAATAAGTCTAAGAAGTACAAGGGTGAAGGGCATAACAAAAGATCTTGCAAGAATGCTTCCAAAAAGAAATAAATATCATGTAGTTAGAATGGTTATTTTGTAGTTAATGTTAGTGAGTTAAAGAATCTACATTTTTTGTGTAATCGTTTAAGTTTTTAAATATCATTATGAAGTATACTATAATTTTTTATGTGTGTTTAATATGCTTTTATATATTTTGTCAGCCATATAAATTTTTCGTTGATATAATGTAATTTTGTATTAATATTTATTATCTACAACACAACTGATATTAAAAAGTAAATTCATGTAAAGTATTTCAAGATTGTAGATATAATGTTGGTTAAATGTAGTTAAATTGTAGTCTTTGTAAAATTTTATAGACAATTTGCAGATTAATTGTGGATAACACATTTCTATGATTGGAGTATTTATTTATTTTTTTTGTTGTGTAATTTAACTTCAACTGACAGTTACATAAAAAAGGTAAACAGTAAAAATTATGATATAAAACTACCAAATTTATATACAATAACCAAATTGATTCTTCACAAAATGTAGATATTGTGAAGATTATTGGTAGGCAAATCGTATTATAACATCAAAATTCTCATGTATAATATAATGAAGATACATTGCTGTAAAAAAGCCAATTTATATTCAAGTGAATAACTAATAATGAAACATAAAATAACAAAACAATAAGGTCTGCTGCAATAAAAACATAAAAATTTTGTTCATAAAGTAGTGTAATCTCCTTCAACTACAAATTGGCATCAAGTAAACTAGGAAAACATGACACTATTTCTTCTTTCTCTAGACTCTAGTCTTCTCATTCAAAGCAGGAGCACCCTTCCTCATTGCTAGCCTTCCTGTAACTTCACTTTCATTGATTGACCCATCTTCTTTCTTCTTTGTAGCATAGTCCCATAGGAGAGCTACATAGCGTGTACGGTGTTGGTCGATATCCGAAAGGTATTCTGAAGGGATTGACAAATCTCCAAGGCTAACATACTACGCAAAAGCAGCCACAAATACCCCCACAATCGCTGCATAAGACACAAAATTTAATTATTTAACAAATGATTATTAAAAAATAATTAACCATCTAGAAAGAGAATAGTTTTTTTACAGTGATCCTTCCTTTTGCGTGGAATCTCACAACCAGCCACTCTATGTTGAGAGGGTCTGTAATTGGTTTCTCAATGTATGCCTTTGTGTTCTTGAAGTCAATGTCTTTACGCTTACCGTAGAAACCAGTGCAAGACAAATACAAAGGGATAATGATTGAAAACTTATCAATACATGCTTCAACAATATGATGGTTGTTTGAAGACACTATGAAATCATACACAAAAAGTTGCATGTCTGCTATGTCGAAAACGACCAACAACTAATGAAAATTCTCTACAATGTTCACGGGCATGATGACACATTCAACTTCATCTCAGACAACATTAGCAAGAATTCTATACCCAAGAATATATTCTGTAACATCATCATCCTGTTTAACAACCGAATGCTTTTGTTCTTGTGGAGTACTTATGAACTTTTCATAGATTTGTTCAATCTTTGACTTGAACAAGCAATCGCTTGTTGTAAACCTAGTATTGTTGTTGGGTCCATATTTGCCTCTTTTTCTCAGGTAATACATAATAACATCAATGTGCTGCAAAATAAAATAAAATCTACTATAAGCTATACTGTAGCTACAATTATCAATAAGGCAGATACATTTTAAACTACAAAGCCAGAATTCAAAGAAACTAACTAGCTGCTATACACAACAACACATGGAAAACAACAACTACCATAAGGTAAAAAACAATATTGACTTTCAAACTATCGCACACATTTATAAGTCTTCATCTTAAACTACAACATAACTACAGTTTAACTACAATCATGTAATATAAATATACCAATCCTGTCCAATTTACAAAATACACAATTTTTATATACAAATCATCAACAAATATGATACATAAGGTCCAACATAAATACAATCACACTATAAATAATTAGAGCAGCATTTATAGGAAATGTCTACAATATATATAAAAAAAATGCATGGTCACATATATTTAATATATACAATATAACCACAATTATAATACAAAATAGAAGTCAAAATATATCCCGTGAATTTATTTTTTGATACTTACAAAGTTATTGAGGACTTGTCCGGGGTGAGCAAGGGAATAAAACCAGTCATTCTTATCTAAATTTTCAACTCCAAAGTCTAACCAAGGCTTGATTTGGTTATCCTTTATTAAAAAGGGAGTCTTCCTCCTGTAACAACAAATAAATGTCCAATAAAAAAAATCACATAATGAATTTCATATTTAAACTTTAAAATGCTGAAATGAAAGTGTCAAACTAAGCATTCATACCTCTTAGAAACTTTGTCAGTACGGTGGTATAACCACTTGTTAAACTTATCTAACACATCAGCATTTACATTTTCACCTATAAGAGTTATGAAGGGGTGCTTGAGGTAGAAAATTTTAGGTCCAATAGAGCTGCTGCCTCTAGAATTATATAGAGGTATGAAAGGTGATCGTGCATGTTTACCCGGTTGCCTACTTCTCCCCGGATGAATAGGGGTTGCTTCATCTGGTATGGGCTCTCCAAACTTAACCAATTGTGTTAAGTTGTATGGCAACTCAAAGTCATCCAATGTTACACTCTTCTTATCAATGCCTGATCCTTCAGAAACAACTTGATCCACATGTTGTGAATCTTCACCTTCATTTAGTTGTTTCTCATTGACTTATTCTGTCTGAGCTGCTACAATCACTCCGTGAATTGGGGAGTGTACATTGACATCTTCAATATCTGTTACATAAAATATAAATTACTTAACAGGAATATAATTGTATAAACAATAATTTTTTGTTATGAATAACAACATGATTTTATACCTGCTTGTTCAACATCAGCTGCTTCTTGAAATTCTGGATATAAGTCAACATGTCCCGGAATATGTTTTGGACAAACTGTAACTTTAATTTATAATTAAAAAGGTAAATAATACTAGATAATGATGCCTTGAAAGTTGTAGATACAGATAGGAAGTTATAGATAAAATGTGAATAATAAAACTATGTTCAATAAAGTTTTGTAATAAGTGTCTATAATTGTAGGTATTTTGTATATATCTGTGTTGCTTGTGTTTGCATGCACTTGGTCACCAATATTGCAATTGAATTGTTAGTTGTTCAATCCTTGTTGCTGGTCATTAGTTTTGGTTGAACTACCAGCAAACTAAAGATTTAATGTTATGTTGAGTATATTGTTTCATATGTAATAATTTGTTTGATGTATATAAATATATGTCAACTCTTACCTTTGCCTCATCCACATCATATCTTTTGTTTACCAATTTCAAAACACTATTCACAGAATCATTTATAAACACTCTCAGGTTATAGAGTTCCTCAAATACAACCTTCCTAAAATACTCTAACTTTCCATTAACCTAAATGTTAAAAATATAGAAATATAGAATTATACTACAATTTAACTACAATATATACTACATAAAATGTTATTAAATGTAGATAAATTGTAGCTAATTTGTAAATATGTTATAGTTAATAATATTACCTGCCGAATTTCCTTTTCTAGCTTCCTAAGCTTCTTAGCCACAGATTCCTAGTCCTTTTGACAATCTATATGTTTGGGTTCCAATGTTGGAGAATCAACATTTGGAACCTTTGATGATTGTGCACATTGTTCATCTTCATATTCAATCTTGTTTGGCAGAGTAAGCACTCCAATATCTTCTCCAGATTCGTCATACTTGTGAACTGAATGATGAAAAAAAACCAGTTAGTTCCACTAAGGAAGAAAACATAGACAGATTGCATATATTATGAATGTGTATGTAGACAGTAACCAAAACTGAGAAAAATACCTTAATCCACTCAGGCTTGATCATCTTCTCCTCAAAGACAGTTAACAAAATCTGCTTCTTAGTAGCTGACCATCTTAATATGCGAGGTATTGAGTCAGAAGACCTCGTAGCAAGCTCCTTGCTGACGGTCGAGCAATACTCATAAAGCCACACTTGCAAGGCTAATGAGCATCTCCGTATTAGATAAGAATGTACACGAGAATTTAGATGATGCCTAACGGATTCCATAACCTGATCAAAAGATTTGATACTCCACGGGTATGACTCAAACTGACCAGACTCTACCAAATAGAACCTAAAATTATCTATAAAAGACACATGGTTTTTGTCAGAAGGGCAAACAAAAAATTTCAAAGATAAAGAATGCACAACTTGACTGTATGCTCATTATTTACCCAAGATCTATTTGTCACTATGTTTTTCAAATACCACTTCTCTACTCTTTTTTTGTTAGAAAAATAGCTATTCATTAACTTGCTAACATAAGTATAAGTGTATCCAAAATTTGAAAACTGATTCACATAATTTAATCCAGTAATTTAACCAAGCTCTCTCAATGAAAGATTCAATTTTCCCCCTTCAAGTTGACTGAAAAAAATGATTCATTAGATTTAGACAGTTCATACTTCATGAGGAGATGAATAGCTGGTTTTGCATGCAAATGGAGGGGAGAGACAGTAAGTAACCAAAACACGTATTTTTAAAAAACTTTAAAGCATTTGGAGACAACAACTTTTTTATCCAACTAGGAATGCTAGGATCACACAAAGTGTGGATTCTAAACGCACCATAATCCACATCTTGTGGGGCAAAATAATGTCCATTCTGCAAAAAATGATAAATTATTTCACATCAGTAAGATGCACAAAAATGTAGCATTAATCTACATATAACTACATCATCACTACACAAATAGGTAAAAACAAATGAGGAAGATAAAAATACAGGAAGAAGAAAGTAAATACATCTCTGTTTTAAAATTTAAAATGTAACGACAATATAAATACAAGACAACTACAAAAATACCTACAATTATAAACTGTAAAACATCACTTCTACAAATAACTTACAAAATTAAGACAACTAATCTACAATTTACCAAACACCTAAAGATATAAAAAGTATAAAAAAGAATACAGGAAGAAGAAAGTAAATACATCTCTGTTTCAACATTTAAAATGTAACGACAATATAAATACAAGACAACCACAAAATGCGTACAATTATAAAGTGTAAAACATCACATCTATAAAATAGGCTACAAAATTAAGACAACTAATCTACAATTTACCAAAATACTTAAAATAGAGATTTTGACATACAAAGCAAAACTACAAAACTGGAAAGGAAAATAATAATGTTTACCTTCGCAAAAAATTTTTTGAAACCAATTTAGGGTGATTTTTGGACCGTTTCTTCGATTTTTGCTTTGAAGAAAAAGGTGACAACTTGGATTTTTTTACTTTAGGAATTTTAGGGACATCGTCCACAAAATCGTCATCTACACAAAGCTCTTTACACTTTCTTTTGAGTTGTTTTCCGCCTGGTATACCATTGCCTCCGGCATCGACATCGTGCAAATGCTTTATTCTATTCTCGGCACGGATTTTTCTAGGAGATGAAATTTGATTAGTAGGTTCCATTGCATGTGTAGATTTTAGAGATTTGTGTGGTGATTTTGGTATTAAAACACCCAAATCGAAGAATGGGATATCACCTACTGTAGTTTTTTAGGTAATCATTTGGGAGATTGGATTTTCTTCATAGTTTAACTTAAACTTGACTAAAAATGAAAAAGAATTTTGAAGAATAAGAATTCAAATGGAGGAAAATGAAGAAGGTGAGTAAATTTTATTCTATAAAGAAGTTAATTAAATATTTCCACAAGGAAGAAACAGTTGATATGTTTGTTACCAGTTAAATAAAAAGAATGTGTAATTAAATATTTTACAATAGGCATGTAAATTCCAAGAGTGAATTATGAAGCTTTGGAGCCAAACAAGCCCCCCCCTACATAGAACAATTTATGATGAAAACATAAAAGAGAAATTGGGGTATGTAACAATGCTAAAAGTTCCACGCACATATTGGTGGTGAGTGTACTAGGAACAGGACACTTATTTTCAACAAAAAGTGTATATATACATCAGCTTGTTTGGTCTTCCTCAGAGAAATTTGTATCACATCACACAAGCAGAAGCCTTCAACTTTCACTGCCTGGGATGCTCACACTAACGAGAAGGATTGAAGAAGCAACCGATCGACAACAGTGTTCTATCCCTACTACATCTAATATGTCTTCTCAAGTGAGAAACAAGGCAGATGCTTAAGTAGCTGATCAGGTTCCTCACCTTCTTTCACTATCTGCATTCAACTCAAAATAACAAGAATTAAGTTAAAAAGACAAGAAATTTAACTTAAAGCTAGTCTCTCTACATCACTTGCTTGAAAAGAAGTTGAATACAAGTTTCAAACTTTAAACAAAAGACCTTGCAGATATATGATGAGAGATTAAAGGAAGCAACAGTTAACAAATAAGGAAAGAGCACACACTATAAATTGTTACCCATTTGAACTAATAAACCGGAATAAGTACCTGAACAAGAGAACTAGTAGCCAGGCCCTTCTGAATAAGAAAACTGCGTCCAACTTTCTCCCAATGGACATGACCATCCTCACACATGGATTCATTGTTGATCACTTGATTTGGACTTTCCTTCCATTGCGCATCACGCCCTACCCAAATGTACAAACTATTTTCATCTAAACTCAAGTCAGGAATGACTATGATATAGACGGACCTCGAATCAAAAACCCCAGAAGTCAAGCTTAATTTATGCATAGAAGGCCACTGATAAAGACCTAAATCAGTTGTTTCTGCAACTACAACTGGATGGTCATAGAAACTGCCAGATACATCGTCAGGTTGAACTCCATTTGGGAGTTGGTTGTCATTAATTGAACTCTCAGCATCCAACATTAGCTCCTCTTTACTAGTATCAACAAAATCTCCGTCATTAAGGTTGTCACACTCAAGACACTTCATTGTATCGTCTCCAAAGCTAGGGAGAGAAAATGAGGATGCTCTCACCGACTTGGATGAAATTTGAGTGGAATCATCATTGCAACGTAACATCATCCTAGGAGGAGGATGGCTGCCTCTGCGCTCGGCTAGTGAGGGGAAAGCTTCTTTGTACAGTAAACAACTGTTTGCCCGTCTAAGAGCACGACAGGTTGGAAATGCTTCCTCTGCTGGAAGGGACATTTCTTTACAAAGTAAAGATGAAGTTTCTTTGAAATAATCATTCTTCACAAAGTTAGGATCTTCGTATTCAAATCTTGTAGGTGAAGGCTGTGCAGATAGGTATGCCAAGTCGGACCAATTAGAAGATGAGGGAGAAAAGCTGAAAGAACTTGAGTAATCTGAGGTTGAAGGTGAGAGTGAGGGGGATGTGGTATCAGACTTTGGTTTATTAACAAGAAAACAAGAGAGAGAATCAAGTGAGCTAAATGAAGGTGATGGCGATAGCAAAGGCTCAGAATCAAGGCCAGAGTTCCCCACATCTCTAAAACTTGGACTGCTGGTTGCATAAGAAGAAAAGGAATCTGGTGAATCACAGTGAGGACTTGAAGCTGATGAAGGCAAACCAGGAGAGACTTCTTTACTTGTGTCCATTTTATCGAGTAAAGGACTCGCTTGGCCACCAGTATGACTGTACAATTTGGAGGCTGTGATAAATTCTTTCATTATTCCACTGGTAAACTTCCGCCTCAATCTACTCCATCCATTCTCTCTTGCTGGAAGATGCATCTCCGATTCAGTACCTGATAATGGAAAAGGTGGAACAACCCCACCAGCAAGTGCTTTGTAGAAAATTTCAAAATCAAGGTCATATTCACCAACCTTCTTTTGACCAATATACTGGATGATATTATCAGTAATCATGCCTGTAGTTCCAGCTACCAAACTTGCATCGACCTTGGTCTTTTCTTTGATGCAACCACCAGTGAAGAAGCTCCCATGGCTAAGAGCACTCCAAAAATCAGAAGGCTCTTTGCCTTCATTGATAATTATAACAGGACCTTGAGCCTTCTCATAGCGGATCACTTGAAAGGCTGCAGCCCTGGCGTTATCTGACATTACAGAGTCACAATGCTTCCCAATCCACACGTATATAGCAGAAGGAATAAGAACAAGGAAGGCTCCGCGAGAATCAAATCCTTCAGCCCCTGCCTCATTCAGCATTTTTGGCACCAAATGAAGGGGATCATATGGGGAGTGAGGTGCCATCCTGTAAATTCTAAGCACAGAACTCGGACTCACAGGTAGAGCGTGCACTCGTTTCTGGCACTGCAATAGTTGGCAAGCAAAACCCATATTCGGGTTTGTCACTCCTCTTGCAGCTTTTACATGCTGGAATGCATCTTCAAAGCTTAACTCCTCTTTCCACATAAGATATGCAATAACCAAAGAGGTTGATCGGGACACTCCCTGGTAGCAGTGCACAAAAACTCTCCCACCTTGTTCACGAACATCTTCAAAATAATCAAAGACATCATAGAGAACACTCGTTATATCCTCAGTTGGACTATCCTGCAGCCAGAGTGTCTTGTACAAGAGATCATCCTTAAAGTATTCGGGACAACTAAACCCTACACAGTTTAAGACATGAGTGATTCCATTCTCATGGAGAATATCACGATTCTTTGCCACGGTGTCACTTCCTAAATAAATGTGATCCACAATCTTAGAGCATTCCTTATTGAAGAAAGCAAGCTTGTCTTTCTTGAATTCAAATTCTCGCGGAGCATGCTTAGTAGCTGAACCTTCATGGGTGCTGACTGGTCCAAGCCTAACACCTGGAGTAGGGGGATTATTAGGCCATATGCCAAGATCATCCGACCCAGCACAAGGCCACTCCTCAGCAGTTGGTCTGGTAATAGAAAGAGGCTGAAGGGGTGGCAAACAAGCCCTTGCTTTACTATTCCATTGTGGTTTGGCACTGGACTTAGTAGGGGATCTATCAGACCAGGAAACAGACCGTGCATACGTTTTCCGATTCCCACCAGGTACCTTGTCCTTCTCATCTACCCCCAACATTTCTAGACATCAAAATGACCAATCACAGCCATATAGGATTTGGTCTAGGAAGGCTCAACCAAGGATGCTGACCATCCAAGTCTCAACTGAAATTCAAGAAATCCAATGAGAACCCAGCTGAAAGAAATACAAAGAAAGCATCAAAAGTGAAGTCGCGGTATATCAAATTTTTATCTAAAATCCAAGAACCCGCATTCTAGGAAAAGTAACAAGAAGCATAAAATGAAAACGCCCTTTCTGTGGCTGCTCAAAGTTGAAAGCATCAAAAGTGAAGTGTGAGGTGAAAAAGATCAAATTTTTACCGATAATTCAAACAACCCCATATGAGGATCCTTCTAAGGAAGCATAAATTTTCCTTTTTTTGTGGTTGTTCGGAGTTGAAAAGAAACAAACCGTTCAAAGATTCAAACTTTATGACAATTTCCCCCCACCTAAAATCCTTGAACATTTCTCCTCTATTTTTTGCATGCTTAGCAGAAAAAAATAAGAGCAAATCAAACACAAGACGACTTGGTAAAACAACGGCAATTATGGAATTCAACGTAAAACAGCACAACCCACATAATAAAAGAATAAAGAAAGTCTATTCAAATATTCAAGCTATTGAATTGCATAAAATATACTCCTTATAATTAACTTAAAACAAACAAAAACAGTAGTCGGAAGAAACTCACTGGACATAAAAGAAAAACTCGGGTAGTTGGCCTGTTTGTAGCAGACATTTGATTATTGAAATCCCAGGAAAATTACTGCAAAAATGTACAAATAGAAAATGATTGATGATGAAAAAGAAAGGAGAAAAAAAGTGAAGGAGAATGGAAAAAGTACTGGGAAAATTACCAATTCAAAGCTTGTTAAGCAGTTTGTGAATCGGAAGAAGAAGGATGAGAGAGAAGAGGAGTCGCAGGTAAGCCAAGCAAAAAAGTGAAAATGACAGGCTGGCAGTTTATACACTCAAAACAGAAGCGGTCAAACTGCCATGTCACGCATGATGAACTTTTCCCTCATGGCAATTTTTTTTAAATTTAAATAACCTTATTTGATACAAAAGATAATACTGTTATGAAATATTAGATTATGGTGGATGTTCATAACTCATATAACACCCACTACTTTTATCCATTATCTCCATAACTCCCATTACTCCAATACTTATGGTTGTAACTCCCACACCTCCATGATCTCCCCCATGATCTTCCTCCATGATCTCAAAAGCTTAATGACATATTTATGGAATTCTTTTAGTATACCTCTATGTAGTACTATAAATAGAGGATGAAAAATCATTTTGTAATACACTTGGATACATAGAAGAAATATTCTCTTCTCTATTTCTCTCTACTTTGTTGTCTATCTTTTTGTTTATTACTTTGAGCTAAGTTTTGTAACACGTTATCAGCACGAAGCTCTACTATCTCAAGAATCTCTTTGAGAAAACTAAGGTATTTTTTCTCCTCCTAATTTTATTTTAATTATGTCTGAAATTATGAAAAGAAAGTTTGTTGCCCTTGAAATTTCGGGCAAGAACTACATGACATGGGTGTTGGATGCTGAAATCCATTTGGATGCAATGGGTCTTGGAGACGCCATTAAAGACAGAAATAATGCATCCACCCAAGACTGTGCTAAGGCCTTGATTTTCTTGCGCCATCACCTTGATGAAGGTTTGAAATTGAATATCTCACAGTCAAAGATCCACTTATCTTGTGGAATGGCTTAAAGGATAGATATGACAACTTAAAGTTGGTCACTCTGCCACAAGCACGATATGATTGGGCTCATCTGAGGCTCCAAGACTTTAAGTCTGTTTCTGAATATAATTCTGCAATGTTTAGAATTACTTCTAAATTGAAACTCTGTGGAGATACTATAACTGATTATGATATGCTTGAAAAAACGTTTACAACGTTTCATGCCTCCAATATGGTTCTGCAACAACAGTACAGAGAGAAAGGTTTCAAAAAGTACTCTGAGCTGATTTCTCTTCTCCTTGTGGCTGAGCGAAACAATGACCTGTTCATGAGAAATCACGAAAATCGACCCACTGGGTCTACACCATTGCCTGAAGTAGATAAGGTGTATTCCCATTATGCTAAGCGTGGAAAAGGCTATGGTTTTAATCATGGTCGTGGTCGTGGTCGGGGTCATGGCCGTGGACGTGGGCAAGGAAGAAATTTTCCTGGTGTTAGTCACCCCTCAAAGAGATATAACCACCAAAAGCGGAAATGGAATTATGAGAATCCAAAAGCAAATAGTTCAGAAACTATATGTTATCGTTGCGGTGGAAAAGGGCACTGGGCAAAAATTTGCCGTGTACCAAAACATTTGGTTGAGCTTTATCAAGCATCTCTAAAGAGTAAAGGCCCTGAAACCAATTTTGTCTCTGACAATAATTTTGACATCACCCACTTGGATATGGCAGACTTCTTTGAGCACCCTGGGGGAAAATAGATCACTTGATCGGTGATGGATCCATGGTAAAAGAAGATTGAGCAGTTTGATATTTTTATTTTTACTTATTTGTAGTAGTTAATGAATAAATAATTATCATAGTTTTATCAACTTGACAAATAATCTGTATTATGGTTTTAAAATATATAACTTTAGATTACACATTCATCTTATGCTTTATTTGTAATGATTTTTCAGTAAGTTAATCGATTAACATAACAGATAATTGATTAACCAATATATTCTATTAAACTGGACCTTTTCCGCAAGGCATGTTAGTCGACTATCCGATTTAGTTAATCGACTAACCTCAGCAGATTTTGAAAATATTGTTTAATTATTTAGCAACGGATACAAGAGTATTTAAAGGAGAATAACTATGATAAAAGACATTTTTTTTCATAATGGCCGCACTGAAACTATGATGTTGAATCATAGACTTAAATTTGTTTATTCTCATACAAAAAAAAATACTAATATTTTCGTATATTTCTTTTGTATGTCAAACCATGGGAAGCAAATATGGATATCTCACAAAGCAAACTTGGACCAACGTCCAATTGTAAAAATATTTGTTTAATTGATTCATGTACCACATATACGATATTCAAAGAGAAGAAATATTTCTCTCATTTAAGTATGTGTAAGGCAGATGTTACTACAATTTCTGGTAGTAGTAAATTGATTGAAGGCTCCGGAAGAGCAGCTATAACTCTGCCTACAGGAACAATATTTATCATAGAGAATGCAATGTTCTCTTCCAAGTCCAAGAGGAACTTGTTGAGTTTTAAAGATATCCGTCAAAATGGATATCATATTGAGACAATAGATGAGAATAATCTTGAATACCTCATCATTACAAAGAATGTCTCTGGCCAAAAGAGGGTTATTGAGAAGTTCCCATCTTTATCTTGTGGCCTGTATTGGACAAAAAATTAGTGCAATTGAGGCACATTCCACAGTAAACCAAAAGGTTACTGATTCCAATACTTTTGTACTTTGGCATGATCGATTGGGACATCCTGGATCAATTATGATGAGACGGATTATAGAAAACTCATATGGGCATCCATTAAAGAATTTAAAGATTCTTTTAAATAATGAATTTTCTTGCACTTCTTGTTATCAAGGCAAGTTAATTATTAGACCATCACCAACAAAGGTTGGAACTGAGTCACTACGTTTTTGGAACGTATACAAGGGGATATTTATGGACCTATTCACCCACCTAGTGGGTCCTTTAGATATTTTATGGTCTTAATAGACGCATCCTCTAGATGGTCTCATGTGTGCCTATTGTCATCACGCAATCTTGCGTTTGCAAAATTAATGGCACAAATAATTTGATTACGAGCACAATTTCCTGATAATCCAATTAAGTCTATTAGACTAGATACTGCTGCTGAGTTTTCATCCCAAGCATTTAATGATTATTGCTTATAATTTGGGATAAAAGTGGAACATCCTGTAGCTCATGTTTACACTCAAAATGGTCTTGCAGAATCTTTAATTAAACGTCTGCAGTTGATTGCAAGACCATTACTCATGAAAACGAGGCTGCCCACTTCGGTTTGGGGTCACGCCATTTTGCATGCAGTAATGCTAGTTCGTCTCAGACCGACGAATTATCACAAATATTCCCCGTTGCAATTAGTTTTGGGTCATGAACCTAATATATCCCATTTAAGAATTTTTGGATGCGCAGTATATTTGCCTGTAGCACCGCCATACCGCACCAAAATGGGTCCGCAAAGAAGGTTAGGAATATATGTTGGGTTTAAATCGCCCTCCATTATTCGCTACCCCGAAACATTGACAGGGGATTTGTTCACTGCACGATTTGCAGACTGTCGATTCGATGAGATACTTTTCCCAAAAATAGGGGGGAGAAGTTGGTGAAACCAAACGGGAAATTTTGTGGAAAAATTCATCATTATCTCATCTTGATCCACATACCTCTATTTGTGAAAAAGAGGTGCAAAATATTATCCATTGCAAAGAATAGCAAATCAAATGCCTGACGCATTCACGGACTTGAAAAGGATAACAAAATCTCACATCCTCGCAGAGAATGTTCCAATCCGTATTGATGTCCCTATTGGACAATCTTCTAGTGTCATATCTAATGAGTCGAAAGCACGCCTAAAACGTGGCAGGCCATTAGGTTCCAAAGATCGAAATCCTAGAAAAAGGAAAGCGAATGATCAAAATGACACTACGAAAGAATCTCATGAGGAAATTCACGATTTAATAAATTCTGAGATTCATGAAGAATCCATTGAGCCCGAGACTCAGGAAAATAAGGAACTATCAATAAATCCAATCGTTATTGAGGCAAATTTTAATCGAGTGGATATAGTGGTGGATTATGTCTTTGCATATAATGTTGCATCTAGCATTATGCAAGAAAGTGAGGATCTTGAACCTCAATCTGTTGGAGAATGTCGACAAAGACTTGATTGGTCAAAATGGCAAGAAGCAATCCAATCAGAATTGAATTCACTTGCAATACGTGAAGTTTTTGGGCCTATAGTTGAAACACCTAATGGTGTTAAGCCTGTTGGCTATAGATGGGTCTTTGTACGCAAGAGAAATGAGAAAAACAAGGTACAAAGATATAAGGCACGCCTTGTTGCACAAGGATTTTCTCAAAGGCCTGGTGTCGATTATGAAGAGACATATTCACCCGTAATGGATGCTATAACTTTCCGTTATCTCATTAGTTTTGCTGTCCTTGAAAAGCTTGACATGCACTTAATGGATGTGGTTATTGCCTATCTTTATGGCTCACTTGATAATGAGATATACATGAAAATTCCCGATGGATTCAAAATGCCAAACACTCATAATTCAAAGTCCCGGGAAATATTTTCAATCAAATTGCAAAGATCTTTTTATGGTCTAAAGCAATCAGGACGAATGTGGTATAATCGTCTTAGTGAGTATTTATTAAAGGAAGGCTATATAAATGAAGCCATTTGCCCATGTGTTTTTATAAAGAAAACAACATCGGAATTTGTTGTACTTGCCGTATATGTCGATGACATAAACCTTATTGGAACTCCCATAGAACTCCAAAAGGCAATTGATTATTTAAAGAAGGAATTCGAGATGAAAGATCTCAGAAAGACAAAATTATGTCTTGGTTTGCAAATTGAATATTTGGCAAACGGAATTTTTGTTCATCAATCTGCCTATATAGAAAAGGTATTGAAACGGTTTTACATGGATGGAGCATATACTTTAAGTACTCCGATGGTTGTTCGATCACTTGATGTGAATAAGGATCCATTCCGACCGCAAGAAAAGAATGAAGAGCTACTTGGTCCTGAAGTACCATATCTTAGTGCAATTGGCGCACTAAGGTATCTTGAAAATACTACAAGGCCTGACATAACTTTTTCAGTTAATGTCTTAGCAAGATATAGCTCTGCTCCCACAAGGAGACATTGGAATGGAATCAAACATATATTGTGGTATCTAAAAGGGACTACCGATATGGGCTTATTTTATAGCAATAATTGCAGTCCTGATCTTGTTGGTTATGCTGATGCTGGATATTTATCTGACCCACACAAGGCTCGATCTCAAACAGGTTATGTGTTTCTCTGTGGAGGCACTGCCATATCTTGGCGATCGACTAAGCAATTAATTGTGGCTACTTCATCTAATCATGCTGAGATAATCGCTATTCATGAAGCAAGTCGAGAGTGTGTGTGGCTGAGGTCTATAATACATCATATTCGAGACAAATGTGGTTTGAAATGTGACAAACTACCCATGATTTTCTATGAAGACAATGCAGCATGCATAGCCCAATTGAAGGGAGAATTCATAAAAGGAGATAGAACAAAGCATATTTCACCAAAGTTATTTTTCACACATGATCTTCAAAAGAATGGTGATATCAATGTGCACCAGGCTCGTTCAAGTGATAATATGGCTGATTTGTTCACAAAATCTCTACCAACGTCAACATTCAAGAAGCTGGTACACAAGATTGGAATGCGAAGGCTCAAGGATGTGAATTGATGCTCTTTTCAAGGGGAGTTAATGCGCGTTGCACTCTTTTTTCCTTACAAGGTTTTGTCCCACTGGGTTTTCCTTGCAAGGTTTTTAACGAGGCAACAAAAATGCATTTTGTTAGATATGTGTACTCTTTTTCCTTTTCTAGAATTTTTTTTCCCATTGGGTTTTATTTTAGTTAAGGTTTTAACGAGGCACATTATCTTTGGACATCCAAGGGGGAGTGTTATGAAATATTAGATTATGGTGGATGTCCATAACTCCTATAACACCCACTACTTTTATCCATTATCTCCACAACTCCCACTACTCCAATACTTATGGTTGTAACTCCCACACCTCCATGATCTCCCCCATGATCTTCCTCCATGATCTCAAAAGCTTAATGACATATTTATGGAATTCTTTTAGTATACCTCTATGTAGTGCTATTAATAGAGGGTGAGAAATCATTTTGTAATACACTTGGATACATAGAAGAAATATATTCTCTTCTCTATTTCTCTCTACTTTGTTGTCTATCTTTTTATTTATTACTTTGAGCTAAGTTTTGTAACAAATATAAATTTTTTTGTCCTATTTGTATTTATACCAACCAAATAAAGGCAAAATATCTTATCACTCCCCTAAATTTATCACGGATTGTTGGTTGTAATCTTAATTATTCATTGTCTTAATTACCTCCTGAACTAGACCTTTTGAGAATCTTTATCCTCTGGACACTAATATGGCAAATTGTATCGGTACACTCACCTGCCACGTGGATTTTCCTGTATATATGATATTTTTGAAAAATAAAATATATTTTTAGCTTTTTAAGTATATTACTTTTTAAGATAATTTTTCGAATATAATTTGTAATAAAACTTGAATAGAACTACATTATTTAGGTTATAATTTTTTATTTCGCTAAAAATAATAATGTTTTATTTAATTTCTTTTGAATTTGAACTTAAAATAAGGATTCATACAATTAAAATAAATAGTAAATTTATCTAAAAGCTATAAAAATGCATAGTTTGAAATTAACTATTTTAGCTATAATTTTTTATATAGCTCTAAATTATGGTGCTCTAAAAATATTTTTTTATAGATTTTACCTGAAAAAAATAAAAATACAGTTGAATAAATAGTTATTGCATCAAAATAAGAAATAAAAAGAGTAAACAATTGCAAGAAATAACTTATTATTTCTAACATATTTATTGCTCTAAAAAAATACTTATTGCATAAATACAAGTAAAGACTGCGTACGATAGACCTTTGTGGTCCGGCCCATCTCTGGACCCACTGCATAACGGGAGCTTAGTGGTCCTCGATGCCCTTTTTTTATTGCTCTAAAATCCATTGGAGCAAGTTATTGTTTACAATTGTATGCTTTTTTTATTTCTTCTTTTGATACAATGACTATTATATTTTAACTGTATATTTTTACTTTTCTCAAGTAAAATCTATAAAAAAAAATTATATCTTTAGACCATCATAATTTATAGCTATATAAAAAATTATATCCAAAATAATTAATTTCAAGTTATGTATTTTTATAACTTTTTAGATGAATTAACTACTTATTTCAATTGTATAAATTTTTATTTTCAGGTCAAATTCAAAAACAAGATTAACTAAAATTTTATTTATTTTAGTCAAATAAAAAGAATTAGCCTAAATAATAAAGTTTTATCCAAGTTTTATTATAAATTATATTCAAAAAAATATCTCAAAAAGTAATATACTTAAAAAGGGAAAAATATATTTTATTATTTTTCAAGACAAATGCCACATATACAACAAAAATTTACGTGACAGACGAGTCCACCTACACAATTTGCTACATCAACATCCAGTAGGGTAATGACTCTCAAAAAGCCTAGTTGAGGGGGGTATTTAAGACCACGAATAGTATAAGGTTGTAACTAATAATCCATGACAAGTTTAGAGGGGTGATCGGTATTTTGCCAACAAATAAATGTAACACACGCCTTCTGCATAAAATTTTATTATTTAATCAAATTTAATTGGTATAAATTTTAATTTGTGACTATCAAAATTAAATTATTTAATTTAATGTAAATATAAGGTATTTCCTCCATTTTAATTTATGTTTAATTGTTTAAGAAACAAAGACATATTTTTGAAATTTGAGGTATAAATAAACTATATATATTTCTATAGCTATAAACTAATTCATTAAGGGTAAAGTCAAAATTTTAAATATAAATTAGTTTTTAAAAAATATGATATTTTTTTTGGAATTGACTAAAAAAAAACTACTACATAAATTGAGAGGAAGGGTGTATGTGTTTTTTCCGATACCTTTAAGTTTGTCTTTGAATTTAGAATTCATAATTGATTTAGTTAATAGCAAATTAATTTTAGCAAAATGTTTGAATGTTGAAAATATATTCTGAGGCAAAAGTCTTGGATTAATATTTGAGAATTTTTGTGTTTAGAAAGAAAACTAAAACTGTCACGGTCCAAAATTTACTATAGGTCGTGATGGCACTCAACATCACTGTTAGGCAAGCCAACAGTAAACTATCAAAATAATCATGTATTTTATTAAATAAAGAAAATAATGCATTAAAAATCATGAATACGTACGATATCACTAGAACATAAAATAAAAGGTGACAATATTAAGTCAAATCATAAACGTCTACTAAAAGATCCCAAAATTCGATATCACAAGTGAATGAGAATCTACTATATACAATACTGTTACTCAACTTTCTGAATTAGAAAAATAGATAGAATACAAATAATGGATAAGACGGGGACTTCGTGTTCTGCGAATCGAAACATAAAAAGCAGCTCACCATAAAGTCTACTCAGCAACTGTGTTTACGTGCCCGAATGAACACCAAATATACCTACACAATCATTGTAAAGGGGTACCCAGTAAGTATCTAGCCTAACTTCGGTGAAATAGTGACGAAAGATCGACATCAACACTTACTAGTGATCATGAGCTTCATCACTCGACTCTAAACCAACTTAAAAACACTCGGTTATAGAATGACAATAAATCATAATAAAAAACTATCAATAGCTGTGAAACACAACAATAATAATTAGGTAAGAATTTAAACTAACACAATCCTCCAACCTAATGGCAACATAAAATTTTCAAATCTCATGTACTATCTCAACAAATAAGAAATATCAAGGGCTACCTCAAATAGATAAGAAATATCATGTAAATGTCATATCTCAAACAAAGGAAAAACTCATGAATATTCGAACTACTAGTGATATTATGCACCAGTTATGCGTATGGGTGTATATTCGGTTCATCGATTCAATTTTGACCCTCATTGATAATTGCTTATCGATTATCAATTAGTACATATGCTTATCGTTATCGTTTCAATAAGGTTCGATTTTTTTAATTTCGATTTATCGATTTTTGGGGCTTATCAATTTGGTTATCAATTACAATAATATAAAGATTTGCGGGATTCCACGGAAAGTATATCGCTACAAACACGCATAACAAAAATGGACAAAAAAAGAAACTAAAATAAGATGAATACCGTTTATGACATAAAAATTGTGTCAACAAGCACGAGCAATGAAACTAAAGTAAGGGATCAAATATATGCCATAAATACTTCAACAATATAAAAAATAAAATAAAATACATCATCACGGCTAATTATATTTTCCATTAATTTGAACTTCATCTCCTTGAGCTATAAATATGATCATTCCTTAAATGTGGTAGAGGAAATAATAGAGTTAGGGATAGGGTAAAGGAAGGGGTATCATAGAATAAGGGTAAAAAAATATCTTTTAATATATCTTATTGGTTTATCGATAAACTTATAACCGTAGAGAACAAAATTAAAATCGAAATCGATAACTCAATAAGGAAAATTTTGAAATCAAAATCGATATCGATAAACCGATAATAAATAATCGATTTGATTTATCGATAAACCGATACGAATGCAAAACCCTAGTTATGCCGAGGTCGTACGAAGACAATCATTATCTGTAATGATCCAGCCGGTCGTTTTGAGAATTGATGTCCTATTCGCCAATAAAAGATCTTGAACAGCTTCGTATTATGTGTGTCGAATTGCATGCATAGTCGAGTTCAGTTACCAGATGATTCAGAGTCAAAATTGGAAGAAAGATTATGGTTTTGGAAGAAAGATTATGGTTTTGGAATCTTAAGTAGTGAGAGTTGACCTAAATCTGGATTTTTATGTTAACGGCTTCGGAATAGATTTTTGATGATTTCAACAGCTTTGTATAGTAATTTGGGACTTAGGCGTGCATCTGAATTTGGATTGGAGGTCCGTAGGGTAAGTTGAAGCGTTTTAGCAAAAGTTGAAAAAGCTGAAGTTTGAAAGATGAAGAAGTTTGACCAATAGTTAAATTTTGTGATATCGAGGTCTACATACGATTCCGAGAGTTGAAACAGCTCCACTATGTTATTTGGACTTGTTTGCAAAATTTGGCGTCATTTCGGGTTGATTCGATAGGGTTTGGCACGAATTTTACAAGTTGGAAGATTTAAAAATTCATAGGTTTGATTCATGGTGCGATTCATAGTCTCGACACTATTTGATGTGATTTGAGACCTCTAGCAATTCCGTGTTAGATTATGAAACTTGTTGGCATGTTTAGACGGGGTCCCAGGGGCCAGTGGTGTGTTTTGGATGGGCTACGGGCCATTTCCTTCTATTTTTGGACTACTGTTTTCTGTTATCTGTTTTCCTTCTGCGCGTTCGTGTTCGTGTTTTCACATTCGTGTAGTATTATTTTGGAGGATGAAGTATTTCTTCTTCGCGTTCGCATCCTTCCTCTTTCATCCGCAAAGTTCTGCTACTCAATTATTCGCGTTCACATTCTCACCCTCCTGTTCACGTAGTTCAGACCTGGGCGACCACTTTTTCCTCTCTGCATTCGTGAGCGTGTTGTCGCGTTCGCATAGTACAAACTGGTAAGACTTTATTTTCCTCTCCACATTGCGAGTGACCAGTCGCATTTGTGAAGCACATCTTGGCATCCTTCACTTTTTCCTAGTCGCGAATGCAATCAGTCTTCTTCGTTCGCGATGCTTGTGCATGTGGTAGAATATAAAAGTTCTCTATTCCGAGGGTTTTTCATTTTCACTATTTTTGGAGTTCTAGAGCTCAGTTTTGAGCGATTCTTTGTGGGGTTTTCAAGCAAAAAGATTGGGTAAGTGTTCTTCACCTAGAATATATTATATTTCATGATTTTATCTTTATTTTTATAATTTAATTAGTGCTTTGGGTTGAGGAAAAATGGGAATTTATAAGAAAACTTTAAAAATAAAAAATAATGATTTGAGGGGCGAATTGGTATCATAATTTGATAATGTTTGTATAGTTGAACTTCTATCGGAATGAGTGTTTGGATTTGTAAAATTTGTCAGATTTTGAGGTGCGGGCTCGAGAGTCGACTTTTGGGTTATTTTTTGAATTTTAACAAAGATTGAGGCTTTATGATCTGGAATAGTTTTGCATGAGTTTTATTTAGGTTTGAAGTTATTTTGGCTAGATTTGAGCCGTCCAGAGGTCATTTCACCCGAGAAGTTCATTTTAGAGTATCAGTCTTTCTTCTTTGAGGTAAGTATCTTGTCTAACTTCGTGAGGGGGAACTACCCCTCAGGATTTGAGTATTCTATGCTAATTGTAGTTCGTGTACGCGAGGTGACGAGTACATGCTCAGACTTATTTATGAAAAGTTGGAGTTTTAGGGTTCTTGGGTCCTTATATTCACTGAGTATGAAATTTGTTTTTGTTATGATTAAGTTTCTTACTTACTAGTTTCACCCCTACCTGCCTTAATTGGAAATAATTACTTCACGATCCACTCCTATTGTTTATTTCTCTTATTTGACTTAACTCAAGATTTTCACCCCTTTTATTATCATGCTATCTTTTCACAACTACTTATCTTTATTTGAAATTATTATTATCTCTCATGTAATTATTTCGTCTTAATTGAGGTTATAATTATCTTTCGCTGATTAGCCTTAATTGAATTTTTTTATCTTCTTCGTAATTGCCCAGCCTTAAATAATGTTTTGGATATCCTATATCTTAGTTGGCATGTCCTTATTTGGAATTGTTTGACTTGTGTTAGCTCCCTTGCATTTGAACTGTATATTGTGGGGTCGTTGTTACATATTATTTTCTTCCTTGTTGAGCTGCTCTTATTATGCCTAGCATTCTCTATTGTGGTTATTCCTGTGAACTAGTTCTACCGTTTCTTTTTGATTGAAAGTCCTTGATTTGATTTACTTGACTTACTCTTGTCTTTATAGTCATTGTTGTTGTTGTACTTGTTGTTGTGATGCACGAGATTTCTGCCGTGTAGTTTGTTGTTATTGTAATGCACGAGGTTTCTACCGTGCGGGTGTTATTGAGTTGCACGAATTTTCTGTCGTGCTATTATTACTTATATTATTTGCACATGCAGTGTGATGAAGGCGGATACACACACACATGTATGTATGTATGTATGTATGTATGTATGTATGTATGTATGTATGTATGTATGTATGTATGTATGTATGTATGTATGTATGTATGTATGTATGTATGTATGTATGTATGTATGTATGTATGTATGTATGTATGTATGTATGTATGTATGTATGTATGTATGTATGTATGTATGTATGTATGTATGTATGTATGTATGTATGTATGTATGTATGTATGTATGTATGTATGTATGTATGTATGTATGTATGTATGTATGTATGTATGTATGTATGTATGTATGTATGTATGTATGTATGTATGTATGTATGTATGTATGTATGTATGTATGTATATGTATGTATGTATGTATGTATGTATGTATGTATGTGTATGTATGTATGTATGTATGTATGTATGTATGTATGTCTGTATGTATGTGTGTGTGTGTGTGTGTGTGTGTGGAGGGTGGGGGAAGGGGAGAGATGCACACGTGGTAAGATAAGGTGGGAATATTATTATGCACGTGCGGCGAGACAAAGCGGGCACATACTTTATTATTGCACACATGGAGCGACAAGGTGGACTGTGTCAAGGATTAATTTATGATGACTTGTGATAGACTGGGGGAATTCTTGTTGTTGATATTTATATAGTGGTGTACTTACCTGTGTGAGAGATTTCGTGGAAAATTATGGAAAAATATTCTACGTGATGTTCGTTTCTTTTTCTACACTTACTAGTTGGCATGAACTATGTTAGGATACTTGCAAAAGCCTACACGTCAATAATATCGGTTAGGAGGATTCTTGATATTAACTAGTAGTAAATTGTAATGAGAGCACAAGATGCCAATTGTTAGAGTTCAAGAATTGGGATCCGTGAGTAGGAATATTCTGAGGTTCAATACCTCGTGGAGTTTATTGGCTAACACCTGGTGTGGAAATGGTCGTTTTTGGTTGAGTTGTTACTTGTCTTTTCTTGTTCTGTGATCATCGGATTTAAATTGTGTTACGTTCATTCTACTGTGTTATTGTTATGGTGTTCCGCTGCTAGTTGTTTCTTTCTTACTGAAATTTTCGTATCATGCGTAGTCATTATTTAGTCTTTATATGGATATCATACTATGTTATTTTCACACTTATAATTGTTCAGGTTATTTAGTCCACTAGGTATCTTGACTGTTCCTCGTTACTACTCCACTAAGTTAGTCTTGATACTTACTGGGTACCAGTGTGGTGTATTCATACTATACTTTTGCATAATTTTTGTGCAGATGTAGGTATTTAATCATTAGTAGCTGTGCGAATTATTGTTGTTCAAACTCAAGGTAAACCCGCTGCTGCTTTCGCAGGCTTCGGGGTCACCTTCTAATTTTTGTATTGCACTGATTATCCTTATTTCTGAACAGTTGTATTTAGAAGTTTTCTAGTAAACACTTTGTAGAGCTTATGACTTGTACTACTGATTTTAGGGTTGTAAATCTTAAAGAAATTTCTATTTCAAATTGTTAGATATTATTTAAATATTGTTATTGTTGTTTCAATAAATGTTAGGCTTATGTAGTCCTTAAAACTAGGCGCTATCACGACATCTGACGGAGGAAAAATTAGGTCGTGACATTACCCATAACACCACAAACTCAATTGTATAATTTATTCCTAATTTTATGTCCAATTTCGTGGTCATAATCCAAAATTCCATTTCTATGTTTTCTTTTAAAATCCCATAATTTCTAACAATTTTCATGTTAATATTTATATATAATATTATAATCTATGTATTTAATTCATAATAGGTAGGAATCACTTACTACGTGATAAATGATGAAAATAAAACTCCAAAATCGCCTCCAAGGTCGGCTCCAATGAGAAGAATGGGATGAAATAAACCAAATTGATTTTTAAGAAGTGTTCTGCCCAGCGACCGTTCATTGCGATCGCGAAAAATACATCGCGATTGTGAAAGTCAACCAACCTCACTCATGAAATTACTCTACGTGAATGTGAGTGCCTTCTCGCGATCACGAAGCCCGTCTTCCAAACCTTCGCGAACGCGAGCTAGGCTCCACGAACGCGTAGACCAAACCTGCCATCCCTCAATAATTTCTTTCCGCGATCGCAAACTGATTCACGCGACCGCGGAGAGCTACCCTGCAATCTAGGCCGCCGTGCTAATGCTTTGCGTTCGTGACTCTTGCCATGCGAACATGATAAACCGCCAGACCAAACACCGCAATCATGATCCACTATACGCGATCGTGAAGAACAGATTCACCCAGCTCCCAATCAACACTATACGATCGCGAAGAACACCTATGGCACCAGAAACCTGCAATCACAAAATAAAGAAAATTGGTCTGAAATCATCCCGAAACACACCGAGACCCTCATAACCTCCGTCCAATCATACTAACAAATCCTTATACCTTATCCAAATTATACGGAGTCTCAACATGCCACGAATAATATCAAAACCACGAATCCGCGATTAAAACTCTTCTTTAAACTTTCAAACTTCACCGAATGCGTCCGAATCATACTCAAATATTCCGGAATGATGTCAAATTTTATGTACAAGTTACAGTTTATTATACAAATCTATTCCAAGGCTCGAAATCCCAAGAAAACATCGATAAATCTAAAGTACACTTCATATAAAACTTAGAAAAATTCTAAAACCTTCGAAATGCCAACTTTCCACAATAAGTGCCGAAATGCTCCTGTATCATTCGATACTCAACCTGAACATACTCCCATGTCAATAGTCATCATACGAACCTGTTGGAACTTTCAAATTTCGATTTCAAGGTCGTTTACTCCATAGTCAAACCTTGATTACTTTTTTCAACTTAAAGCTTCCAAATTTATGATTATTCTTCTAAATCAACTCCAAACTTCTCGAAAATCAAAATCAATCACACGTGCAAGTCATGATACATGAAGTGAAGCTATTTAAAGTCTCAAACTACTTAACGACATATTAGAGCTCAAAACGACCGGTCAAATTGTTACAAAAATGATTTTCAAAAAACCAAAACAACTAAAAACAGATTTTGCAATCAAAATATTATCCAGAAAAGCATTTTATCAGAAACTACCTAAACACGCAATTCTTTTCAAAAGTATTCTTCAAAAACTATTAATCAAACCAAATCCAAATAACATTTATTGGGATTGGGAATCCTTCCGAACAACCTTTTAGTGAGTTCATAATAGAAATATCTTAATTTTTATTCATGTTATTTGTTAATTATTCATTGTTCTTTTAGTTGTGAAATAATATTTTGAAACAATAAGTCAAAACAAGTTTTAAATCTATGAAATCAAAAAAATCTTTTTTAAATGACTAGTTAATAGAAGAAAGATTTAATTCTGTTAAACTAGGCAAGAAAAGTTTCTTATTCTTAAGTTACCTATTGAAAGAGAAAAAAGAGGAAGTTTAGGCGGTCTCCTTAAAAAAAAAAGGATTAACCTATTACGTAGGATCAAGTGGGCGTTTGGACATAAGAATTGCAAAATTACGAAAAGAGTAAATTTTTTTAAAGTGAAAATGGTATTAAAAATTGGAGTTGTGTTTAGACGAATATAATTTTGGGTTATTTTTGAATTTGTGAGTGATCTGAACAAAAATTTTGAAAAATAGCTTTTTGGAATTTTTTAAATTTTCGAAAAATTCCAAATTAAAAATTTTATGGCCAAACATTGATTTTCAAATAAAGTAAAATATTTTTTTTTAAAAAGTGAAAAGGATTTTATGGCCAAACGGGCTATAAATTCATGAAAGACAACCACAAGACAAAAGGAAGAAATATATAAAAACAGATAAGAAAATTGAGTTATTAGAGTCAAATTAAAACTGCCTACCTACATCTTGGACTTTCTTTATGATCAACCTAAGGCGTGGAGAATTAGAGAAACCAAGAAAATTAGAATTAAATAATTTTATAGGAGTATTATTGTTTACTCATATATTATTACTAAAATTTTTGGATTTAGTGAAGAAAAAATATATTTTAAAGAAAGTTTTTAGTAGGAGTTGTTGCAATCAATAGTCAAATAAATTGATGGGCAACGTTCAAAGTTCTAACCTGTCTTGCTAGTAGACTCAGGGCTGTGGACTACAACTGGAATTTGATTTGACATTGAGTATTTCACTTACTATTATAATTGATATTCCTAACCAAAAAAAAAGGCAAGAAAAAGAGCAGTTGGGTCAAACTTTTCAGCATCAAAAGATGCATACAGGTATTTCATTCTACAGTTCGCCAAAGTATCTTGGAAAAATCTGGTGATAGTATCAGGTATTCTGCCGAAACAGAAGTTCATCCTATGAATGACATTGCATCGACGCTTGGCAACAGTAAACGGGTTAGAAAAATGAGGTATACACACGGATCAGGCCTGCTCTTTATGTGACAGTGGCAACACAGAGACACATGATCACTTCTTCTTTGGATGTCCTTACTCACAATCACTGTGGCAAGGATTACTAAGGTGGTTGAACTTCAATAGAATGTTACACAACTGGGAGCATGAAATCCAATGGCTATCTGACAGAGTAAATAGTAGACCCAAGGAAATCCATCCTAGGAGTGGTATTCGTCGCAGTTGTATATAATATCTAGATGGAAAGGAATGACAGATGATTCAGACAATCGAGCATGGATGCTAAGATCAGTGCTAGACTGATTGCACAGCAAGTGCACATCACTGGAAGGAAGATGAACAAATGGCAGCCTACTCTACAGTACTTAAATTGTTACCCGATTTGTAATACTTGAATATAGTCACAGTTTTGTAGATTAGAAGTTAGTTCAACAGCCTTCGGGTTGTATAGTTGAGAGTTAATCAAGTTTTTGAGAGGTGTTCTATAATCTCAAAGAACACGCGAATTTTGAAATGCAAATTTTTCATTTTGACAAAAAAAAAAAAAGAGCAGTTGGGAGTTTATTTAACAGGAGAAAAATTTAATCAAACAATACTCCATGTTAAGTTGGCTATGGAAAAGATAGTTTTCGATTTTTGGAAATAATTTTGAAGTAGTTTTACAAGACATTTTGGTTGCGAATAAAATAAAATTTAATAAATCATAAATTAATATTCAAACCGTTTTCTTAAACTTACTCACCGTTTCAACAAAAGTCTTTTTTTTTGTTGAGAAAAAGTTGATTTCCAAAAAACTGTCTAAAATTTAATTTTTATTCAATTTTGTTATGAAATATTAGATTATGGTGGATGTCCATAACTCCTATAACACCTACTACTTTTATCCATTATCTCCATAACTCCCACTACTCCAATACTTATAGTTGTAACTCCCACACCTCCATGATCTCCCCCATGATCTTTCTTCATGATCTCAAAAGCTTAATGACATATTTATGGAATTCTTTTAGTATACCTCTACGTAGTACTATAAATAGAGGATGAGAAATCATTTTGTAATACACTTGGATACATAGAAGAAATATATTCTCTTCTCTATTTCTCTCTACTTTGTTGTCTATCTTTTTGTTTATTACTTTGAGCTAAGTTTTGTAACACGTTATCAGCACGAAACTCTACTATCTCAAGAATCTCTTTGAGAAAATTAAGGTATTTTTTCTCCTCCTAATTTTGTTTTAATTATGTCTGACATTATGAAAAGAAAGTTTGTTGCCCTTGAAATTTCGGGCAAGAACTACATGACATGGGTGTTGGATGCTGAAATCCATTTGGATGCAATGGGTCTTGGAGACGCCATTAAAGACAGAAATAATGCATCCACCCAAGACTGTGGTAAGGCCTTGATTTTCTTGCGCCATCACCTTGATGAAGGTTTGAAAATTGAATATCTCACAGTCAAAGATCCACTTATCTTGTGGACTGGCTTAAAGGAGAGATATGACAACTTAAAGTTGGTCACTCTGCCACAAGCACGATATGATTGGGCTCATCTGAGGCTCCAAGACTTTAAGTCTGTTTCTGAATATAATTCTGCAATGTTTAGAATTACTTCTAAATTGAAACTCTATGGAGATACTATAACTGATTATGATATGCTTGAAAAAACGTTTACAATGTTTCATGCCTCCAATATGGTTCTGCAACAACAGTACAGAGAGAAAGGTTTCAAAAAGTACTCTGAGCTGATTTCTCTTCTCCTTGTGGCTGAGCGAAACAATGACCTGCTCATGAGAAATCACGAAAATCGACCCACTGGGTCTACACCATTGCCTGAAGTAGATAAGGTGTATTCCCATTATGCTAAGCGTGGAAAAGGCTATGGCTTTAGTCATGGCCGTGGACGTGGACAAGGAAGAAATTTTCCTGGTGTTAGTCACCCCTCAAAGAGATATAACCACCAAAAGCGGAAATGGAATTATGAGAATCCAAAAGCAAATAGTTCAGAAACTATATGTTATCGTTGCTGTGGAAAAGGGGACTGGGCAAAAATTTGCCGTGTACCAAGACATTTGGTTGAGCTTTATCAAGCATCTCTAAAGAGTAAAGGCCCTGAAACCAATTTTGTCTCTGACAATAATTTTGACATCACCCACTTGGATGTGGCAGACTTCTTTGAGCACCTTGAGGGGAAAATAGATCACTTGATCGGTGATGGATCCATGGTTAAAGAAGATTGAGCAATTTGATATTTTTATTTTTACTTATTCGTAGTAGTTAATGAATAAACAATTATCATAGTTTACATAAGTTTTCGTAGTAGTTAATGAATAAACAATTATCATAGTTTACATAAGTTATCTATTATTGTGATATGGTTCAAATTTTATATTTTCTGCTTTAAGCTAGTAAAGCTAAGTATCAAGCAAGTATTCGTTAAAATTATAATATGCTTGAAATAAAATAATAAAAAAAATATATTAAACAGAATGATCAGTTTCATTTTTGTAATCCTTTCTAATCTGCTCGGTGTTAATGTGTTAACACATTAAAGGTGCTATTATGCTAGTAGTATTATGAACCTGAAACAGATTCACTGCCAACAGCTATTAACTCAATTAGTTGAATCATTCTAGGTGAAACATTCAGTTCAAAACAATTCAATCAATGATCAAATATCGATATGTTCCTTAAGAGTTTTATCAACTTGACAAATAATCTGTATTATAGTTTTAAAATATATAACATTAGATTACACATTCATCTTATGCTTTATTTGTAATGATTTTTCAGTAAGTTAATCGATTAACATAACAGATAATCGATTAACCAATATATTCTATTAAACTGAACCTTTTTCGCAAGGCATGTTAGTCGACTATCCGATTTAGTTAATCGACTAACCTCAGCAGATTTTGAAAATATTATTTAATTATTAAGCAACGGATACAAAAGTATTAAAAGGAGAATAACTATGATAAAAGATATTTTTTTTTCATAATGACCGCACTGAAACTATTATGTTGAATCATAGACTTAAATTTGTTTATTCTCATATCTAAAAGAAAAAAATACTAATATTTTTCGTATATTTCTTTTGTATGTCAAACCATGGGAAGCAAATATGGATATCTCACAAAGCAAACTTGGTTCAACGTCCAATTGTAAAAATATTTATTTAATTGATTCATGTACCACACATACGATATTCAAAGAGAAGAAATATTTCTCTCATTTAAGTATGTGTAAGGCAGATGTTACTATAATTTCTGGTAGTAGTAAATTGATTGAAGGCTTCGGAAGAGCAACTATAACTCTGCCTAAAGGAACAATATTTATCATAGAGAATGCAATGTTCTCTTCCAAGTCAAAGAGGAACTTGTTGAGTTTTAAAGATATCCGTCAAAATGGATATCATATTGAGACAATAGATGAGAATAATCTTGAATACCTCATTATTACAAAGAATGTCTCTGGCCAAAAGAGGGTTATTGAGAAGTTCCCATCTTTATCTTGTGGCCTGTATTGGATAAAAATTAGTGCAATTGAGGCACATTCCACAGTAAACCAAAAGGTTACTGATTCCAATACTTTTGTACTTTGGCATGATCGATTGGGACATCCTAGATCAATTATGATGAGACGGATTATAGAAAACTCATATGGGCATCCATTAAAGAATTTAAATATTCTATTAAATAATAAATTTTCTTGCACTTCTTGTTATCAAGGCAAGTTAATTATTAGACCACCACCAACAAAGGTTGGAACTGAGTCACCTACGTTTTTGGAACGCATACAAGGGGATATTTGTGGACCTATTCACCCACCTAGTGGGTCCTTTAGATATTTTATGGTCTTAATAGACGCATCCTCTAGATGGTCTCATGTGTGCCTATTGTCATCACGCAACCTTGCGTTTGCAAAATTAATGGCACAAATAATTCGATTACGAGCACAATTTCCTGATAATCCAATTAAGTCTATTAGACTAGATAATGCTGCTGAGTTTTCATCCCAAGCATTTAATGATTATTGCTTATCAATTGGGATAAAAGTGGAACATCCTGTAGCTCATGTTCACACTCAAAATAGTCTTGCAGAATCTTTAATTAAACGTCTGCAGTTGATTGCAAGACCATTACTCATGAAAACGAGGCTGCCCACTTCGGTTTGGGGTCACGCTATTTTGCATGCAGCAATGCTACTTCGTCTCAGACCAATGAATTATCACAAATATTCCCCGTTGCAATTAGTTTTGGGTCATGAACCTAATATATCCCATTTAAGAATTTTTGGATGCGCAGTATATGTGCCTGTAGCACCGCCATACCGCACCCAAAATGGGTCCGCAAAGAAGGTTAGAAATATATGTTGGGTTTGAATTGCCCTCCATTATTCGCTACCTCAAAACATTGACAGGGGATTTGTTCACTGCACGATTTGCAGACTGTCGATTCGATGAGACACTTTTCCCAAAATTAGGGGGAGAAGTTGGTTAAACCAAACGGGAAATTTTGTGGAAAAATCCATCATTATCTCATCTTGATCCACATACCTCTATTTGTGAAAAAGAGGTGCAAAATATTATCCATTTGCAAAGAATTGCAAATCAAATGCCTGACGCATTCAAAGACTTGAAAAGGATAACAAAATCTCACATCCCCGCAGAGAATGTTCCAATCCGTATTGATGTCCCTATTGGACAATCTTCTAGTGTCATATCTAATGAGTCGAAAGCACGCCTAAAATGTGGCAGGCCATTAGGTTCCAAAGATCGAAATCCTAGAAAAAGGAAAGCAAATGATCAAAATGACACTACGAAAGAATCTCATGAGGAAATTCATGATTTAATAAATTCTGAGATTCATGAAGAATCCATTGAGCCCGAGACTTAGGAAAATAAGGAACTATCAATAAATCCAATCGATATTGAGACAAATTTTAATCGAGTGGATATAGTGGTGGATTATGTCTTTGCATATAATGTTGCATCTAGCATTATGCAAGAAAGAGAGGATCTTGAACCTCAATCTGTTGGAGAATGTCGACAAAGACTTAATTGGCCAAAATGGCAAGAAGCAATCCAATCAGAATTGAATTCATTTGCAAAACGTGAAGTTTTTGGGCCTATAGTTGAAACACCTAATGGTGTTAAGCCTGTTGGCTATAGATGGGTCTTTATACGCAAGAGAAATGAGAAAAACAAGGTACAAAGATATAAGCACGCCTTGTTGCACAAGGATTTTCTCAAAGGCCTGGTGTCGATTATGAAGAGACATATTCACCCGTAATGGATGCTATAACTTTCCGTTATCTCATTAGTTTTGTTGTCCTTGAAAAGCTTGACATGCATTTAATGGATGTGGTTACTGCCTATCTTTATGGCTAACTTGATAATGAGATATACATGAATATTCCCGATTGATTCAAAATGCCAAACACTCATAATTCAATGTCCCGGGAAATGTTTTCAATTAAATTGCAAAGATCTTTGTATGGTCTAAAGCAATCAGGACGAATGTGGTATAATCGTCTTAGTGAGTATTTATTAAAGGAAGGCTATATAAATGATGCCATTTGCCCATGTGTTTTTATAAAGAAAACAACATCGGAATTTGTTGTACTTGCCGTATATGTCGATGACATAAACCTTATTGGAACTCTCATAGAACTCCAAAAGGCAATTGATTATTTAAAGAAGGAATTCGAGATGAAAGATCTCAGAAAGACAAAATTATGTCTTGGTTTGCAAATTGAATATTTGGCAAACGAAATTTTTGTTCATCAATCTGCCTATATAGAAAAGGTATTGAAACGGTTTTACATGGATGGAGCATATCCTTTAAGTACTCCGATGGTTGTTCAATCACTTGATGTGAATAAGGATCCATTCCGACCGCAAGAAAAGAATGAAGAGCTACTTGGTCCTGAAGTACCATATCTTAGTGCAATTGGCGCACTAATGTATCTTGCAAATACTACAAGGCCTGACATAACTTTTTCAGTTAATGTCTTAGCAAGATATAGCTCTGCTCCCACAAGGAGACATTGGATGGAATCAAACATATATTGCGGTATCTAAAAGGGACTACCGATATGGGCTTATTTTATAGCAATAATTGCAGTCCTGATCTTGTTGGTTATGCTGATGCTGGATATTTATCTGACCCACACAAGGCTCGATCTCAAACAGGTTATGTGTTTATCTGTGGAGGTACTGCCATATCTTGGCGATCGACTAAGCAATCAATTGTGGCTACTTCATCTAATCATGCTGAGATAATCGCTATTCATGAAGCAAGTCGAGAGTGTGTGTGGCTGAGGTCTATAATACATCATACTCGAGACAAATGTGGTTTGAAATGTGATAAACTACCCACGATTTTGTATGAAGACAATGCAGCATGCATAGCCCAATTGAAGGGAGAATTCATAAAAGGAGATAGAACAAAGCATGTTTCACCAAAGTTATTTTTCACTCATGATCTTCAAAAGAATGGTGATATCAATGTGCACCAGATTCGTTCAAGTGATAATATGGCTGATTTGTTCACAAAATCTCTACCAACGTCAACCTTCAAGAAGCTGGTACACAAGATTGGAATGAGAAGGCTCAAGGATGTGAATTGATGCTCTTTTCAGGGGGAGTTAATGTGCGTTGCACTCTTTTTCCCTTACAAGGTTTTGTCCCACTGGGTTTTCCTTGCAAGGTTTTTAACGAGGCAACAAAAATGCATTTTGTTAGATATGTGTACTCTTTTTTCTTTTTTTTTAGATTTTTCTTTTTCACATTGGGTTTTATTTTAGTTAAGGTTTTAACGAGGCACATTATCTTTGGACATCCAAGGGGGAGTGTTATGAAATATTAGATTATGGTGGATGTCCATAACTCCTATAACACCCACTACTTTTATCCATTATCTCCATAACTCCCACTACTCCAATACTTATGGTTGTAACTCCCACACCTCCATGATCTCCCCCATGATCTTCCTCCATGATCTCAAAAGCTTAATGACATATTTATGGAATTCTTTTAGTATACCTCTATGTAGTACTATAAATAGAGGATGAGAAATCATTTTGTAATACACTTGGATACATAGAAGAAATATACTCTCTTCTCTATTTCTCTCTACCTTGTTGTCTATCTTTTTGTTTATTACTTTGAGCTAAGTTTTGTAACAAATTTCTAATAGTAGTTATTATTTACAAAATTTCTGCAGCGGATCCATGCATGTAATATTATATTTGGCGTCCGAAAAGCGAAAACTAGTCTTTAGCTTGTGTTTGGATATAGATCTAATTGAAACTTGAAAAAAAAGTTTTTGAAATTATACTGAAAAATAATTTTTGCAAGTTGAAATTGTGTTTGAACAAGTATTTTATTAGAAGAAAAATTGACGTTTTGTGAGTGGAAGAAAAAATTTCACCCAAAAACTATCATAAACCAGTTTTTGAGAACTTGAAAATTTTTGAATTCCCCCCCCCCCCCCCCCCAAAATATTATCATATTTCATAAACAAGCAATATTTTCAATTTCTTTTTTTTTTTAAATAAAACCAAATATATGACCAATCAGGAGCTTAGAGTTTTTCAGGTTTTAAAAATTTTGATAGAGTTTGGAAATCTTAAAGAAAACTTAGTAGCCAAACGGACATAAGAATTGTAAAATTTTAAAAAATAGTGAAATTTTTTAAGAGAAAATAATATTTAAAATTTAGAGTTATGTTTGGACATAAATTTCAGTTTTGATTGTTTTGAAGTTTTGTGAGTGATTTGAGTGAAAAATTTAAAAATAGCGTTTTGCAGCTTTTTAAATTTTCAAAATGCATCTTCAAGTGAAAATTGAAAATTTTATGAACAAACGTTAATTTTCAAAAAATATAAATTTTTTTTAGGAAAAATCTTCCATTAAATTTTATGTCCAAACGGATTTGGCCATAGATCCCAAATTTATTTTGAAAAATCTGATTTGGGTGAAGTTTGGTTTAAGATGAAAATGTGTTGTATATTCGTTTTCAAAACATATTTTCCAACTTTATTTTGAAAAAACATGTATATAATTTCCAACTTTTGGGATTTTGACCCAAAATCAGCAATTGAGATGATTTTGAAAATTCATGTCAAACATAAGTTTTGAAAATAAATCTCAAATTTATTTTGACAAAACTCATGACCAAATGGGCCTTAGTTGTTTCCCCTCAAGATTTAGTTCAAACAAACATATTTGCAGCAATAATTGAAAATTAAATTACAAACTCAACAATTCCAAAAACTCAAGCAAATTCAAGTTAGGGCCTCGAATAACCTGGTACCGCGACTACATATTAGATTCAATTAAGAAGTTATATTTTGTGTCTCATACAACTGATACTAGTTGTATGAGATTTTTTTTTTGTTTTACAAAATTATGAACCCCAATCTTATAGATCTGGATTCACAAAATTTTAGATACACAAAATTATGAGATAAAAAATTATTTTGTATAACTAGTGTAAGTTATATCCGACACAAAATAAAATATTCCAATTCAATTTCTCTACATTAGAACTAGAAAAAAGAGAAATAAGAAAGAAAAAAAAAAGCCAGAGTGCTATTAACATTAGAAAATTGAAACTAATGCACACAAGTAGACACCGCTGATGTTTGAACAGTTCAACGAACACCCCACACCTATTGTTTTTACATCAGCTACTAACTTTCTAATTAATTAACTAGCTAGTTTGGTTTTTATTTTAATTAAAAAAATATTAATTGTGTTATTTAGCCACCTAAACTGAAGTAAAATATGTTCTGGCATATTTCGTTTATCACAAGTCAATTTAATCAATACCTGGACCTAAATCACACAAAAGGAATCATTTAAGAAATCGATTAAATGATAAATTAAAGGTTTTATCATAGCAAAATGATAATACTAGTTACGTAGCAAAAAGTGATAAACATTTATGATAGTGGGATTGTTATTACTATTATTATTATATATATATTTTTTAAAAGGATTGTGATGTGTGAAGAATAGGATAAAAACGAATATGCTTAGTGCACTATAAACTTAGTGATGTAGTGATTGTCATTCTCCGGAATATATAGAGTTTCCCATTTGGATTATTGCATACATTTTCTAGTCAAGGAAAGTGGGCGACGAAACTTCCAACTTTTCTTTATATTCTCCTTTACCTAAGACAAAAGGCTTTAGAATAATCTTCCACATATAAATATTATTTTATTGAATAACTCATCCAGAATTGAATTACATATGCGAGTTAACTTTTGCTTTCCTATAGAATAAATAGATAATAAGCATCATGAGAAGTGACACACAAAATATTTTTATCGCTAAGACCATACAAATTAAATATTCCAAAAGTTTCTAAAGACCGGCGCCTAGGTACGGCAGGATTAGCATAATAATAACATGACCATGAGATTACGCATTTAAATTAAGAAAATAATCTATCATAAAACTGTAATAAATTGCAATAGACTCAATATCATGGCCGACCGCAACCTTAGGCTACTAAGGCAATGACCTTAGGCTCCTAAAATATTTAGGGTCCCAAAATCTATAAATAATATATATTATATAATATCTAATAATTGTGCACTATTGATAGTATTTTATTGAAAAATCAGTGTCAATTAATTTAATTTATAATATCACTATTTAAGTAAATAAAAATTAAGATCACATAGAAACAAGAGTTTTCTTCCATTGCTGACAGGCTATCAATCTATCATATACTTATCATATTACCTCTAATTAATTGTTAGTATAATTCAAGTCTTGTTCTTTAAGGAAAGGAAGGCAAAAAAGATAGAAGCATGCCAAAATACGAAGAGAATTAGACTGGAGAGGAAGGAAAAACACACTTCCTCTATTGATATCGAAGAGTATGTACAAGTAATAACTAACCCTCAAATCCCTATAAAATATGAGAAATATTACAAGGGATCGTAGTTTCCTAGTTTAATACAAATACAAATACAAATACAAATGCAGCTTATATATCTATTTCGCGGTTGTCGCAATGCGTTTCATAATGCCTCCCTTAAGTTGGTGCATGGAGACTCTAAATGCTCAACTTGCAATATTTTTTAGGTCTTTATAAAAATATTCGCCCGTCGTTCATTTGAAGGAACAAAACTGGTACAAGCATTTTATTGACTATCTCGTCACAAATGAAATGACAGTTCAGTTCACTTCAATATGCTTGGTTCGTTCACGAAAAATCAGTTTCTTGGTTATGTGTCATGCTACTTGACCGTCACAATAAAGATGAGTAGAAGCATTACAGTCTACTCCTAAACTAGATAAAGTTTCTTTCAACCATTTTAATTCACCAATCATCATGGTCATGGAGTAGTGTTCAGCCTCTTTGATGAGAGAGATACCATATGATGTTTTTTAGTTTTGCAAGATATACGCGAGGCACCCAAAGAGATAAACCAGTCTGTAAGAGATAGTTGAGTAAAAGCACGACTGACCCAATCAGTCATACCACCCATATAGATGTAAATCACATGTACTGATTAACATAATACCTTGTCCTGAACTCCCTTTCAAATGGTAAACAACTCGCAAGGTAGCTCCCAATGTTCCTCCTTCACTGTTGTGAACATAAACACAATAAGATAGTTTTTGCTGTGTGAAACAAGATAGATGAAGCGGCCAACCAAATGACGATAACATTCCGAGTCATTTAGAAGTCACCCATCCGATAATGCTAGTCGATGTTTTTGACTCCCACAAGCCAAGCACCCAACAAACCAACCTCCGAAATGATATTCAGTGTATATTCATATTGAGTCAAAAAGATTCCATCAAATTTTCTTGAAACCTTAATGCCTAAAATATATTTCAAACTGCCCAAATCCTTACTCACTCAAATATGTCTTGAACTATTTGTAACTATCCTACCGGATGTTTTGAGCTTTAGAACTTTATTCGGGGGTTTGAGACTTTGAGTAACTTCACATTATGTATTATTGTAAGATATATGGATTTATATCTAGATATATGGACTTATATCTACATATATATGAACAATATAAAGATAAATTATATGTTATGTGCTATCTTTTGGTTTGGCCTAAATAAGTGGTCTTATGGACATAAGGTTAAGGGGGCCAATATATTGTCATATAAAGTGTAGGACTAATGTGTAGATACCCAAAAGGGTAACCTTAGTTGATGATGGGCTAACAAAGGTTACATATATGTAACCATGGTTACATGCTTGTGACTCTTGAGTTATGTAACTCTTGTGACTCTTGGGTTATGTAACTCATGAAGTTATAAAGTGGGGGTTATGGTTCCCACATTAGTGCAAGACAAGACTCTTCTTCCTCCCATTGAATCAAGAGCCAAAAAATCCATTGTTGTCTTGCAAATATTGTGGAAAACCATATACCATTTGATTATTGTCATAACATTATTATTGTGAACCATTCACATATTGTTCAAAGTCTTGTGAAGCATACTTGTGGTGATATACAACTTCAAGAAATCTTGAAGAAAGGATCAAGGAGTTCACAAGGACATAAGGACAATCATCAAAGGAGGTTCAACAATTTCCACATATGGATTCAGGTTAGCTTCCGCTCATGTAGTTTAATTCCGAATTATTCAATATGAAGGTTGTTATATTTAGTTGGAATCATAATCCTAACAATTGGTATCAGAGCCGCCTTCATTTTTGGATAATTTCGGATGTTCATAATATTCATGTTATGTTAGGATTCATGTTCAAGTTATGTTAGAATTTTATTTATGAAATTCTAGTACCATGAAATAGCATGATGTTATGAATGTTATGTTTTGTTGGAATTTGATGTTTTAATAACATGTTATCTTTACTTGTATTAAAACATTGTATTAAGCATGATTTTAGTTGGTAAACAACATGTTTTCTTGTTTAAGATGCTTGTTGAAAATCATGTTTTAATTCTGTAAATTCTGTCAAAACAGTGTTGTAAGTTAGTCGACTAACTTTTAGTTAGTCGATTAACTTATTATTTTTTAATATTTCCGCAAGCCTGGTTAGTCGACTAACTTTAAGTTAGTCGACTAACCTGGTCCAGAAAACTGAAACGTTTTTTCAGGTTAATGGACTAACTTAAAAGTTAGTCGACTAACCTGGTACAGTAAGTCTGAAATTTTTTTTTTATGCCAAAATAATCGATTATCTGTTTTTGATAATCGATTATCTCGGTTAAAAACGTTTCAAATTTTTTAAGTTTCAGTTTTTAATTGACATATCAATTATTATAAAGTTTTTTTTTAATGTATTATACATTAAAATAATTCAGTTTTTGAATATTAATTGTTTTAAAGTCCATCTATTCTAATAATTTTTGGAATTGTCCTCTCAAGTATACAACAATTAGTATTCAAAAGTTACATGTCAAAACATGTAACTTATTAAGTTAAAGATTCATAATATGGCTTAAGGAACTAAAGTTTAAAGCATATAATATTTTAATTAGTCAATTGAAGCATTATGTTGCCAAAGTAACCTCTATTGTGTAGATTGATTAATCTTAAAATATAAGATGACTGTGGATGTTAGTCTTCCATGCGTTTAACACCGGCCCAAAGGAAGGTTGTTATTTGGCAGAAATTCGAACATGCTTGTGGTGGTAAATATGAGACAATTATTTGATTTTCCATGTGAATATTAAATCGGCCAAAAGGAAGGTTTAATATTTGACAGGAGTTTATTGTCTATGTTTGATCACTACACCAAGAGTACCACTTACAAGTTGTTTTTCTGTCCAAAGACTAAAATCAATGTTGTGCTAGGTATCTTGTAATGGGAAATGCCTAATTTTGAATCTATAAAGTAAAGTTAAAGTTCAAGTATTTGTAAGAGTGTATTCAGTAATCCTTTTGTTCTATTTTCAGTTAATTCTTCTGCTTCTACGATATCTGCCAACATCAATAGCATCCCTGTGCTTAACGGCACTAACTTTAAGGAATGAAAAGAGAATGTCATGATCGTTCTCGGTTGCATGGATCTTGACCTTGCACTTCGGACCGAGCAACCTACTCCTCTTGAGGATACATCCTCTCCTGATGAAAGGAGGGCGATGGAGAAGTGGGAATGCTCGAATCACATGAGTCTAATGATCATGAAGCGTGCAATTCCAGAATCATTCAGGGGCACTATGAATGATGAACCAAATGCCAAAGTTTTCCTTGAAAACCTTGAAAAGCGTTTTATTCAAAACGAAAAGGCGGAAACAAGTACACTATTGAGTAAACTTGTTTCCATGAGGTATAAGGGCAAGGGAAACATTCGGGAGTACATTTTGGAAATGTCTCATCTTGCTTCGAAACTTAAGTCACTCAAGCTGGATTTACCTGAGGAACTGCTTGTGTACTTTGTTTTGATATCTCTTCCTGCACACTTTAATCAGTTTAAGGTCAGTTACAACTGCCTGAAGGAGAAATGAACTCTTAATGAGCTCATTTCACATTGTGCGCAAGAAGAGGAAAGGATAAAGCTAGATAAGACTGAAAGTGCTCATTTGGCATCCTCTTATAAGGAAACTAAGAAGAGGAAGGGTAAGGAAGTTGCGGTTGCAAAGCCCAAGATTAAGCAACATAAGGAATCTAAGGTTGAAATCACTGAATTAGGTTGCTTTTTCTGTAAGGGGACTAATCATGTGAAGAAAGATTGTACCAAGTACCATGCCTGGCGTGCGAAAAAAGGTACATTTCTTTCTCTTGTTTGTTCTGAAGTTAATTTAATTTCGGTACCTAAGGATACTTGGTGGGTAGATTCTGCTGCTACTACTCACATAAGTATATCAATGCAGGGTTGCCTGAACTGCCGAAAACCAAATGATGGTGAAAGATACATCTATGTGGGTGACGGTAAGAAGGTGCCAGTTGAAGCTATTGGCAAATTTAGGCTGTTGTTTAAAACTGGTTTTCATTTAGATTTGGATGAGACTTTTATTGTACCGTCTTTTAGGCGGAATTTAATTTTTGTTCCCCAATTGGACATATCCGGTTATAAATGTACATTTGGGGACAATAAAGTTAGTCTCTTTCAGAATTCAAATCTTATTGGTACTGGTGTTTTATCAACATTTGATAGCTTATATTTGGTTGATACGATAACTTCAAATAAAGAAACTTTGCATACAAGTTTAAGTGGTACTAAAAGAAAATTAACGAATGAGAATTCTATTTCACTCTGGCATAAACGTTTGGGTCACATATCCATTCAAAGAATTCAGAAACTCGTGTCAGATGGAATTCTTGATTCTCTTGATTCCTCAAATTCGGAAATTTGTATTGAGTGTATCAAGGGAAAACAAACAAACAAGACTAGATTAGGTGCTAAGAGAGCTTCGGACGTCTTAGAATTGATACATACAGATATTTGTGGGCCATTTCCAACTCCTTGTCGGAATGGTCAGCAATACTTTATCACATTCATAGACGATTACTCTCGTTATGGTACCTATATCTTATTCACAAAAAGTCCCAATCCATAGACGTGTTCAAATCATTTAAGGCTGAAGTTGAAAATCAACTAAGCAAACGAATTAAATCCGTTAGATCTGACCGTGGTGGTGAATACTATGGTCGATATGATGGTTCCGGTGAACAACGTCCAGGGCCTTTTGCTAAATTCCTAGATGAGTGTGGGATCGTCCCTCAGTATACTATGCCAGGCAGTCCTACGATGAATGGTGTAGCTGAGAGACGAAATAGGACCCTTAAGGATATGGTAAGAAGTATGATTTCTCCTACTATTTTGCCAGACTCACTCTGGGCTGAAGCATTAAAAACCGCAGCTTATATTCTTAATAGAGTTCCAACTAAAGCTACAATCAAAACCCCATATGAACTTTGGACTGGGCATAAACCCAGTATTCGGCATTTACACATTTGGGGTTGTCCAGCTGAGGCAAGGCCTTATAGGCCGAATGAAAAGAAACTGGACGCTAAGACGGTTAGTAGCTATTTTGTTGGATACTCTGAAAAATCCAGGGGTTTTAAGTTTTATGATCCCACTTCTAGAACTATTTTTGAGACAGGTAATGCTAGGTTCTTTGAGGATATTGAGTTTGGGGAGTGGGGAGATAAAGTTGTTAGAGATTTTGTCTTTGAGGAAGAACATGTGTCTTTCCCTCAAGTTGTTGATCTTGGTCTTCCTGACTCGGATCACACAACTCCGGTTCAAGACAATCTCAAAAATCTCCCCCATCAGGACCCTGATGTAACTAATGAAAATCAAACTCAACAACCTCAAGAAACTGAAATGCCATTAAGGAGATCCACTAGAGAGAGGAGAAATGCAATTTCGGATGATTATGTTGTATTTCTCCAAGAACAAGAAAGTGATATTGGACTTGAGGAAGATGATCCAATCAACTTCCGTCAAGTCATTAAGTGTTCTAACTCTCAAAAGTGGATTGATGCCATGAATGATGAGATGAAGTCAATGAGCGATAATGACGTTTGGGAGCTTGTTACATTGCCCGAAGGTACGAAACCTATTGGTTGTAAATGGATTTTTAAAACCAAAAGGGATTCAGGGGGCAATGTTATTAAGTAGAAAGCTCGTCTTGTCGTAAAAGGCTACACTCAGAAAGAAGGCATTGATTATAAAGAGACTTTCTCTCCAGTTTCATCGAAAGATTCTTTCAGGACTATAATGGCATTAGTAGCACATTTTGATCTTGAGCTTCATCAAATGGATGTTAAGACAGCTTTTCTCAATGGTGACATTGAGGAAACAATTTATATGGTGCAACCTGAAAACTTTGTTTCGGATGAATCAGAGAAGAAGGTTTGCAAATTAAAGAAATCCATCTATGGGCTCAAGCAAGCTTCTCGTCAATGGTATTATAAGTTTCATGCAGTCATTACATCTTTTGGTTTTGAACCGAATATTGCTGATGACTGTATATACCATAAGTTCAGTGGGAGTAAGTATATTTTTCTGGTTTTATATGTCGATGACATACTGCTTGCCTGTAACGATATAACATTATTACTTGAAACTAAGAAATTTCTTTCAAAGAAATTTGAAATGAAAGATCTTGGTGAAGCTTCTTTTGTATTAGGAATTCAGATACAACGAGATCGCTCTAAAGGTGTTCTCGGTCTGTCACAAAAGGGCTATATCGATAAGGTTCTGAAAAGATTTGGCATGCAGGATTGTAAACCAGGCAACACCCCTGTTGCTAAGGGAGACAAGTTTAGTCTCAAACAGTGCCCAAATAATAATTATGAAATTTTGGAAATGCAGAAGACGTCTTATGCTTCGGCGGTAGGTAGTCTGATGTATGCTCAGGTATGTACACGACCTGATATAGCATACATTGTTGGGATGTTAGGCAGATATCTAAGCAATCCGGGAATGGACCATTGGAAGGCAGCCAAACGGGTCATGAGGTACTTACAAAGAACAAAGGATTACATGCTTACATACCGGAAATCGGACCAGCTTGAGATCATTGGGTATACCGATTCCGATTTTGCTGGATGTCAGGATAGTTTGAAGTCTACTTAAGGCTATATTTACATGCTTGCGGGCGGTGCTATCTCTTGGAGAAGCATCAAGCAAACTCTTACAGCCACTTCCACCATGGAAGCGGAGTTTATGGCATGTTATGAAGCATCTAATGAGGCATTATGGCTGCAGAATTTTGTTGGTGGACTGCGAATTGTTGATAGCATCAAAAAGCCACTTAGGCTATTTTGTGATAACAGATCGGCAGTCCTTTATGCTAATAACAACAGTAGTTTGACGAAAGCAAAATATATGGATGTCAAATTTCGGGTTGTTAAAGAAAGAGTACAAAATGGACAATTGTGCATTGAGTACATTATTACAAACTCCATGCTTGCGGATCCGCTCACTAAGGGATTGACACCAAAAGTATTTCATGAGCATATTGCTTGTATGGGTGTCAAATCAGATAAGGATTATGTATTTTAGTGGGAGTTTGTATTGCACATTTATGTATTGTTCATTATATTCAGAAATTCAGTAATTCAGTTATATCTGCAGATATTCAGTTTTAAAGTTTTTTGTACTCTTACAGTTTATGATTGATCTCTATAAAGAGAACCAGTTGGAAATAGTTCTATTGACCACACTTTATGTTATTTCCATGCTACATACCTACACTTGATCCATGTCATTGGTTATATTGATATACGTGATCTATGATATGTTCTAGTTACGAATGAGTAACGACGAGCACTTAGTTCCTATGTTGGTATGATTGATGGACCGGATTGTTCATGACAATTTTATTGTGATAGCAATTTTGAGCTCCTAAGGTTATTTTGTAACATATAATACTAAGATTTGTACATATGTATGTGTATCTCGTCCAAGTGGGAGATTGTAAGATATATGGATTTATATCTAAATATATGGACTTATATCTACATACATATGAACAATATAAAGATAAATTATATGTTATGTGCTATCTTTTTGTTTGGCCTAAATAAGTGGTCTTATGGACATAAGGTTAAGGGGGCCAATATATTGTCATATAAAGTGTAGGACTAATGTGTAGATACCCAAAAGGGTAACCTTAGTTGATGATGGGCTAACTAAGGTTACATATATGTAACCATGGTTACATGCTTGTGACTCTTGAGTTATGTAACTCTTGTGACTCTTGGGTTATGTAACTCATGAAGTTATAAAGTGGGGGTTATGGTTCCCACATTAGTGCAAGACAAGACTCTTCTTCCTCCCATTGAATCAAGAGCCAAAAACTCCATTGTTGTCTTGCAAATATTGTGGAAAACCATATACCATTTGATTATTGTCATAACATTATTATTGTGAACCATTCACATATTGTTCAAAGTCTTGTGAAGCATACTTGTGGTGATATACAACTTCAAGAAATCTTGAAGAAAGGATCAAGGAGTTCACAAGGACATAAGGACAATCATCAAAGGAGGTTCAACAATTTCCACATATGGATTCAGGTTAGCTTCCGCTCATGTAGTTTAATTCCGAATTATTCAATATGAAGGTTGTTATATTTAGTTGGAATCATAATCCTAACAATTATGACTTGCGTGTACAATTAATTTTGATATTTGAGAGGTTTAGAGTTAATTCAGGAGAATAATTCTCAATTCGCAAGCTTTAAGTTGGAAGAGATGATCAATGTTTGACTTTTGAGTAAACGATCTAGGAATCGGGATTTGATGGTTTCAATAGGTTTGTATGGTGATTTTGGACTTGGCCGTATGTTCGGATTTAAATTTGGATGTTCCTAGGTTATTTTGGCTCTAATTAGCGAACGCAGAAAAGTTAAAGGTTTGAAAAGTTTATAGGTTCGACCGTGAGTTGACTTTGAGGCTATCAGGGTCGAATTACCATTATGGAAGTTGAAATAGGTATGTATTTCATTTAGAACTTGTGTGTAAAATTTGATGACATTCCAAGGGTTTGATAGGAATCAAACGCTTGGTTTGAAGTTGGAAGTTTATGAGTTTAAGAGATTGATCTTGATCGATGATTTTTGGTTTTGTTATTGTGGCGTTTTGAGCCATTGGATAAGTTTAAATAATGTATTTGGGCTTGTTGGCATGATTAGACGGGGTCCCGTAGGGCTCAGATGATTTGTGGAGTGGGTTCGTACCATTTTGGTTATGTTGCACTGCTGATTTCTAGTGTTGTTCTATTGAGAATTGCGATCCAGTTGGAGCTTCGTGATTGCAAAGTGTGTTTTGTTGTCCCTGGTAGTTTATACATCACGTTCGCGCTGAGGTCCTCGCGTTCACGGAGTTGTGTGGTAGCTGGCCATCGTGTTCGCGAAGTACTGGGGAAGGATGATCAACATGTCATTGCATTCACATCTTGGGTCTCGCATTTCTACTGTTGGGAGGGCAGTTGGCCTACGCGTTCGTGTGCTATGTGCCTCGTTCACAAAGCATCATTTGAGGCATGTTGATTTTTATGCATCATGATTGCGATTGTGGTGCCACAATCGTGATGGGTCTGCTGCAATGTATTATAAGTCATTTTCAGGACTTTGAGCTCATTTTATCATATCTTGAGATTGGAAGCTCTTGAGGCAATTTTCACCCAGTTGGATTGGGTGAGTGTCCTTGACTCGGATTTAATTACTATTCATGATTCTATCTTTGATTTTGATATTTGATTGGTGAATGTAAGAGAGAAAAATTGGGGGGGTTTTGGCAAAAATTTTTTAAAGAGAAAAATGGTGATCAGAAACTCGATATAAAGTCGATTTTTGATGAAACTTGTATATTTGGACTCGTATTCAAATGTGTAGTCGGGATTTGTGACTTTTGTCGGGTTCCAAGAAGCATGCCCGACAATTGAGTTTTTGGAATTTAATAAAAAATGGAGCTTTATTAGTTGAAATCAATTTCAATAGTTGTATTTAATGTTATTGAGTTAATTTTGACTTGATTCGAGCATTTTGGAGGTTGATTCACACGGGAAGGGCTTTTTGGAGCACTAATTTGCTCATTTTGAGGTACGTATATTGCCTAATCTTGGTTTGAGGGTAATTTCTCTATTTGTTATGATATTTTTCCAATGTTGGGGTGACGTATATGCGAGGTAACGAGCGTATCTGCGTACACCGTGGTTATTCATAATCCGGATAGATCGTAGGCTGTTATATACGTTGTTTTGCTATCATGCTTCTTTGATGTTGTATTTTCTCCACTTCTTGACTACATGAGCTATTATTCATGCTAGAAATTATGTCTAGGCTATTTACTCATCTATTAAAATATGATATTTCAGTTTTGCAATGTTGAAGTATTTGCCTTAGCCATAGTCCTACTCCTCATTCATGATATAAAATCTGCATGTTATATATCTGTCTCCATGCAATTTTATATGTTATTTCACATGTTATTAGTGTCTTGTCTGTGATATGAGTTTGAGCCAAATTGTGGCATATTGGTATATTTTGTAGTGTATTTTGATTGATGTTATTGTGAGATGGTGGCACTTTGAGACTTCACCGGACAAGCCAATTTTGGCGCCGCTTTATGATAATGAAACCAACTAGCAAAAAACATTAATGCTGCAAAGACCAATGCCCCGATTGCTGTACAGTAGAGTTCTAATTCACTAGTTATTCTAGATGCTCGCCAAATCTAAAAAAAACTAGAGGTTCACTTTTGTCTTAATCTTAATAAAAAAAAGGAATCAAGCGTCGTGGATTCAAATATTCAAACAATCTTTCTTGTTATCGAAATCTAATGATGATCAATCTTGAACTATAAAGTAATGTTGGCATTGATATTGAGGTGATGCATGCGTTAGGCCCCATGATGGCTTGAGTGGTATTGATATTGAGGTAACACGTGCACCATGCCCCATATTGGGCTAGATTATATTGATCATTGACTTTTTGGTCAGTGGTTGGGAAGGGATCCGCCCCTTCAGCGTCAGGTATTAGCCGTGGGCGCAAGCACAAGGTCATTTGTATGTTCTTGCGTGACTTGTATCAGGAATCCGTACGGTGCTAACAGTCTGTATGTGTGTGAGGGTCCATGGGCTTTGATCCGGGCACCATGAGAATGCATAGAGTATGATTATGGAGCATTGTACCAGGCAATATGAATATGCTAAAATTATGCATACCCAATATTTAAGCCGTGACTTTTTGTTTACTTAGTATGTATAGCTAACATGCAGGAACAAAGTTGTACTATCCACTATGCTGGTTAGTATTTGATGTCTCTACTTGATGTTTAGAGCTTGATATTACAGTGGCGTTTTGCTAAGTCCATGTATAAGTGAATTTTGTGAAAGTTAAGGCCTTAACTGTTATATCTAAAAAGCATGTCTATTTCTACTCCTACTGTGTGAAGCTAAGCCTAGTATTATTTGAGATGTTTTCCTTTATATGCTATTATTAGGCTGTTATTGCTATTGTTGGCTATGAAAAATGACCATTGGACCTTGCCAAACTCATCACTGGTTTTAGCCCCAGGTTAGTTAATAGAATATAAGGGTCCTCCAAACTCTATAGGGAAATAGGTTCTTTATAAGGTCCAACAGTACACACACACATAACAGTAATTAAACGGCAATAGGAATTTTATATGGAAAATTTCCAGCTCAACGGGATTAAAAATCACGACCTATCCTTGTAGGATTTTAACTTCACTACTGAGCAACTTTAATTACAACCTATGCAACCTAGGAATTAACCTCTTAATTGCCCACTAACTTGTAATACTCTATTACAAGCCACTTCGTAATAACTCTATTACAAGACTTTACAACATGACTAACTTTATCTAAGAATCAAACACATTGGTTTAAGGTTTAAAATTGGGTTCAAATATAATGGTTCTAAATAAGGTAGATAGGAATTACAATTTGAAGAATTATTGAAAAGTTACAACTCAACTAAGGATATCCAATAACTCTATGTGGGAACTGGTCCGTAGTTGTTTTGTTCTTTGTTCTTGAAACACTTGAAACTTGCTTGCTGGATAGTCACGTGAATGAGCTTCTCAAATGTTTAAGTAACTCCCTTAAAATGCATATATACATGTGTGACATCACTTACAATGATGTAACCGAGGTAGGTAAAAAGTCTTCCCCGGAAAGTTTACTGCAGCACTATCCCTGCACTGTAACATATGTAGGCAGAAACTTTCCAACTGGAAAGTTGACTTCTTATAGTCTCCTAAGGAACTGGTAGGGACCTGTTCCCTCAGTTATTCCTTCCACTATGAAGAGTTGAATCATATCCCACGCTGAATCCCAACCAAGAACTTGTTATCTTGAGGTCTTATAAATGTGTAACATGTTCTGAATAGTAAGTTTGTTAGATCATCAAAACATAAAGTAGATTACTTATAACCAAAGTACTTGTAACCTATCAATTTTCCCTTTTTAATGATGACAAACTTATAATTGTGAATAAGAAACAAGTATGCAAGAAGGAAGTCTAGTTTTAAGTTTACACATGGCGCATAGGTGCACATAGTAATGATTAAGAACAGAGCATAAAAGCATCATATGAATATCAAAAAGGGAAAAGCTTACACTAACAAGGTTTTGGATTTTACAATAGGAGCAGAATCAATGTTACTACCACATCCACACATTAGAATAATCAACAAAACTACCACAAGTTATCATAATAAGAACTGACATCGAGAGACTGGACACTGAAGGGACATAATTAAGAAGCATTAGGAGGAGAAGGTTTGGAAGCAGAGGAAATTGTTTGGAGAGCTAGATCCATACGAGCATTCGCTGATATTTGCTCATTGAACAATATTTCTTTCAGGTCCTCCACTTGTTTCCTGATCTCAGCATTCTCCTTTGTTAGGCGAGTAATCTCTTTGCTTTGAGAGTGATTGGAACTAGGTGCCTCTTGCAACTAACTTATATGAGTCTCAAGGATATCGTTCCTTGCTTTCAATTGCTTATCTCAGTGGTAGCACTGTTTTGAGTATTGATTAACTGAGAAATAGTTGAAATGCTTGCAATACCTCCAAATTTTTCTATACACTCACATTCTTCCAGAGTGATTTTTGAAAATGTTTGCTTCTTGGCACCCACTTTAACTGGTCCTATAGGAACCTTGAAGTGCTCGAAGACCTTGGTAAGAAGGAACCCATGTGGCAACCCATGATTATAATCCTTAAAATCAACCACTTTGTTCATGTGCTCTATCATAATCCAAGGCAGATTGATGGTAGTAAAGTCATCCAGTATTTCTATGAGGAACATGTCTGCACGAGAGGTGATGGATCTTTGCGTAGCTCGAGGCATTAGCACTTTGTTTAACATCTCAAATAGCAATTACTAAATAGGAAGTAGGGCCTTCTCGTGAACCCGTTCCCCCTGCTGAGCTACTCTATCCTTCAAGATTGCATTTCTGAAGTTTTGAGTACAAGATCCTTGAACACTAGATGTACCTTTAGTGGGCACACCAAGAATAGATCCCACCAAGGCAGGGTCTAATACCTTATCAACCCTATTCACCAAGGCACAAATGTGACCATTCTCAACCTTGTACAAGTCGACATAGAAACTTTGAACTTCTTCCTCATACACCCTAGAAGAATCACTTGTGAACAAGTGTGCCCATTACTGGAAATCACAGATCTCAACTAACTGTCTCATACCAACCTCCTCCAAGACATCAGAGGTGAATGTACGCCCCCTATAGTACCTTTTGACTTCTCGATCTTTCTTTCCCAGCACTCCTTGGATAATCAGCTTTGGCCTTCTTTGAGGAACCAAGTTCATTAGTATTATCAACCTTTATCTTAGCAGTCTTGCGAACACCTTTCTTCTTTCTATCAGACTTCATAGATTTTTCACCTGAATCTTTCTCCATATTCTCAGTAGCAACAACATCAACAGACCTAGTCTGGCATTTAGAAGACACAGAAGATCCCCCTTTTGGTTAGAGAAGACCATGCTTTTGTGAAAATTTCCTACTCAATGTACTAGGTTCTTCTGCTTCTTCTTCATACACACTAACAGCCGGAACTATCTTCTCATTTATAACTTTGCCATCTTTCACTAATTGTCTTCTCCATGATTTAGTCTGACACTGTTCTTAAGAGCAGACTCAAGAGCCTTCTTCTTTTGTACCTTGTTGTGGGTCGCTTAGGAGTGGGCTCTCCAACAATAGTTACTATACGCCTAGGCAGACTGGCAATTGGTAAGTCATCAGAATCTTCTCACTATCCTCCTTTTGATTTTTAGATGTAGGACCTGTCTCAGGCATGATTACACTTAGAGGCACAACATCTAAATGAGGAGAGGGAGCAGGGTTAGTACTGACCTAGGGTTCATGAGTAGCACCTGGAGTTAGATCCTCCGAAGGCGGATTAGGTCCTCTAATAGGTTTCTCGATAGTACCTTCTTGTGCTGAAGGTTCAACAGGCACAAGCTCACTATCCTCCCAACATGATCAGATGCTTCCCCCGAGTCTTAAGACCATTCTCACTTCCTCTAACAAAAACCCTTTCAGAAATGGACAACACATTTTCGATTGCTTTCTTTTCTTGAAGATTCACGAGAAGCTCAGGAGAAGCAGGAGAGGAACCTGTGGACTGGGTTCAGGAGCAGTCTTTGTTGAGTCGATGACTTTATTCCCTCAACCTGGTCTATTTTTGACTTTTCTTCTATAGGAGAACTTGAGATTTTTTTATTTTCTTCATTCTCAGCAATACTCGTAGCATCCTTCTTTTCTGGCGAGGTAAGAGACGAGCTCTGGGTAACATCTCCTGCAAGAGAAGCGGTGACTCTTTTGAAAGTAGGAACTCAAATGGGTAGGAGAGGAGATGGAGTGTGGGGGTGACTGTGTTATGGGGTTTTGTTTATCAATTGTGTGAGGAGGAGAGTCTGGCCCTAGTATTTCGACTGGTGAGGACTCGATAGTACTAGAGATCGTTTGATCTTTAGCCATGGTGGGAAGAAGTGAAGATTTGGTAACTAAAGAGAGAAGGAATAGGAAACGGGTTTGGAAGTGTTGATGTGTGAAGTGCAATGACAGAGATAGATGTATTTATGATGACAAATGGATTGGTTAGAAAAAAGATGACATGTTTTAAGGAGATGAGTCGATTTATAACTGGTGAGGCGTTTGGGTTCAGAAGGTGCTAAACTAAAGGTTGACATGGTGATGATGTGGCACTTATTTTAGTTGTTTAGAATTGTGCATGAGAGAATATAGAAACTACTAACATGTGTCAGGAGGACCGCCTTATCTGATCTCTTGTCTGTAAGCTTTGCCCCTTTTGCTAGTGTATATAGCCTCAAATGCTTATTTGCTCTATAATCATCAAGCATGTCTACTTGTAACAGTATAGAGATGAGTTAGACTTTTCCAGAAAACACCTTTTATCTATGTTTACCTAAACCTTTCTTTCATAGCCAATCATTGAGGAACCAGGTTCTCAATTGGGTTTTATCAACCCCAACAGCAGATGATTTTTCTCGAAGTGTTCTCTTCTCAGAGCTTTGGTAAATCTATCTGCAATTTGGTCTTCAGTGCTGCAAAATTTCATGCATATAAGCTCTTTCTCAACATTGTCTCTGAGGAAGTGGTGATTTACATCAATGTGATTGGTCCTCTTATGTTGAACTGGATTTTTTCCATGTTGGGTGCACTAGTATTATAACATAAGAGAGACACACAGTTTGAGAATACTCCCAAATCTTCCAATTCTTACTTGATCCACAAAAGTTGAGCACAACAAGAGGCAGCTGCTATATATTAAGTTTCTGCCGTTGAAAGTGCCATAGAGTTCTGCTTTCTTGTACCCCATGTGATTATGCAGGAACCCAGGAAGTGTGCTAGTCTTTACGTGCTTTTCCTGTCTACCAGATATCCAGCAAAATCAACGCCAGCATACTCAATAAGATCAAGCTTGTTTCTTGAAGGATAATAAAGACTAGGTCATGTATTTCTTTAAGATATCTTATTATTCTCTTGGCAGCTTTCAGATGCAATTTTTTTGGATTGGATTGAAACCTTGAATAGAGACCCACGCTAAAAATAATGTATGGTCTGCTTGCAGTGAGATACAATAGTGACCCTATGATCCCTCTATACATGGTCTGATTTACAGGGGAACCAGGTTCATCCATGTCTAGACGTGTGGCTGTTGCAATTGGCGTGTCGATTACTTTTGATGCTTCCATATCAAACCTTTTTAGCACCTCTTTGATGTACTTTTGTCTGACTTATCAATGTTACCTTCTTATATTGTTTCACTTGAATTTCCTAGGAAGATATTCAGTTCTCCATCATACTCATTCCAAATTCACTCCCCATTAGTTTTGCAAATTTTTCATAGAGAGAGTCGGTTATGGCTCCAAAGATGATATCATCAACATACACCTGAACAATGAGTATGTTCCTTCTTTGTTTCTTTAGAAAAAGAGTGTTGTTAATCTTCCCTCTTGCAAAGCCATTTTTCTAAAGGAATTTTGACAACCTTTCATACCAAGCCCTGGGAGCCTGTTTTAACCCGTACAAAGACTTATCTTGTTTAAACACATGATTAGCGTGTTCGTGACACTCAAAACTAGGAGGCTTCTTGACATAGACTTTTTCTTTCAGATAGCCATTTGGAAATGCACTTTTTACCTCCATTTGGAATAGTGTGAACTCCATATGAGATGCAAATGCAATCAAAATTCTAATGTCTTCCATTTGAGCTACATGGGTGAATGTTTCATCATAATCATTCCTTTCTTTCTGATTGTAGCCTTGAACCACAAGAATTGCCTTGTTTCTTGTTGTATTTCCAAACATCAAGTTTATTTCTGTATACCCACCTAGTTCTTACAATGGTTCGATCAGCAGGTCGAGGAGCCAGGTGTCGTACCTTGTTCCTTTTAAATTGATGCGACTCCTCTTGCATAGCTGTTATCCAGTCTGCATCTTCTAGTGCTTCTTTTGTATTTTTGGGCTTCATTTGGGAATGAAAAACTGAGAAGTCAAGTGAGTTTATTGATTTTGATCTGGTTTGAACTCCTGACTCAAGAGGAGTAATTATGTTGTCAAGAGGATCTAAACTTTTGAACCTCCAATTTGGTGTCTGAGTCTCATTGGTAGAGGAACTAGGCATATCTGACTAGGATTCTTGAGTGCTTCTTACTTCATAGAGTGGAGTTCCTTGGACTGCATCAACAACTCCATTTTTAGCTTCAGTTGTTGTAATTGAGGGACCAAGTTCCTTTCCAATTGATGGAGATATATTTTCATCTTCTTCACTGGATTCCTTAACATGGCTCATCATGTCCGCCTTTCCATTTGTCATGTCAATTACTTCACCTGGCACAAATACGGGCTCTCTATGTTTTAACAGGAGAGGTGAACTTCATCAAAGATCACATGAATGCTTTCTTCTACACATTGAGCCCTTTTGTTATAAAACTTGAAAGATTTGCTTTGAGATGAGTATCCCAAAAGATTTCTTCATCACTTTTGGCATCGAACTTCCCAAGCGCTTCCTTTCTATTGTTATGAGCAAAGCATTTACACCGAAAAGTTCTTAGATGTGTGATCTTGGGGAGTTTTGTTTAGAAGGGACCTGATCATGTAATTGGTTACCAAGTAGCACGCATTATTGATAGCTTCTGCCTAGAAATACTTTGCGATCCTATTGTTAATTAACATTGTTCTTGCGATGTCTTCAAGAGTTCTATTTTTCCTCTCCTCAACACCATTTTGTTGAGGTGTTCTTGAAGCAGAAAAATTGTGAGTGATGCTATTTCCAATGCAGAACTCATTGAATTTTATATTTTCACACTCCGTCCCATGATCGGGCCTGATGCAAGCTACTTTATTACCCATCTTCACTTGGATCCTTTTGACAAAGGAAACAAACACTTCAATGGTTTCATATTTGGTCCCGAGGAACAATGTCCAGGTGAATCTAGAATAGACATAAACTATTTCAAAGATGTAATTCTTTCCTCCTCTGCTTGGAACCCCATAGGTCCACATAGATCTATGTGAAGGAGATCAAGTGGACTTGTGGTGCTGACTTCCTTTTTGGGCTAGAATGAAGATTTGACTTTTTTCCCTTTTAAACATGCATCCACAGTTTGTAATCCTTAAAGCTTGATTTGGGTAGACAACGTGAAGCTTGCGTGACCTAGCCTCTTGTGCCATAACTTAGTATCATCATCAATAGATCTTAGGAAGCTTAGATCACCATTCTTTAGTGACTCAAAATCAGCTACATAGATATTCTTGTATCTTTTTGCCGCTAGCACCACCTCACCTGCCACCAGGTTTGTGACTGTACAGGTTTTTGACAAAAATTCTACCTTGTTTCCCTTGTCACAGAATTGGGAAACGCTTAGTAAGTTGTACTTCAATCTATTCACGTAGTACACATTTTCGATTGAGTAAGAGAGAGACTTCCCAATTCTTCCAATTTCCAGAATGTATCCCTTTTATCCATTCCCAAAGGATACGCTTCCTCCTTGTAGGGCTTTTAGTAAAAGGAAATCATATGTACTTCCAATCATAGGCTTTGAGAAGCCACTATCCATGTATCATTGTAAGCTGCTGTTTCATCTCACGTTTCTTGTACATTAAAGTTTCGTCTTCAGTTAATTGATATAGACTCGAGAATGAGATTATCTCTAGGTTAGTGTATTTATGCTATTTATAATAACCAATAAGTAAGTGCCATGAAAGACAAAGGATACACGAATTAAAGAAAATGAGTTTTATTGTAGGTTGTCGATTTAATATCAAATATGGGACGAGAAATAATACCCGATATTTATAGGCTAATATCATACAAGGTACTATAGGACCATGTTAGTATGAAGTATAAGGTATATTAAAAATAAGTGTAATTTTATGTAATTTGAGACAATTTTTAATTTTATGGGCAATTGATTAATTACTGGGTAACGGGACATTACCTAATTACCTAATAAGTGAAAAAGATTAAAGAAAACCCCACCCCACCCCACGTGGCAGCATCCCAATTCTGGATCAAATGACTATTCATTGTGATCACGTAGATCACGTAAAGTAAACATGTATGTTATTATGTCTCATAAGAATGTGTTTAATTATAAATGACTATTTTTCTTGAATAATGACTATTGAAATTACGAGGTAACACGTGGGATAGGAAATACACCCATGTCCTCTTGATTGAGGATACCCGGTCGAGCGCCGGTCGTGTCCCTCATTTTTGGGGCGTGACAGGTTTGAACTAGAGATAAGTAAACCCTACTTGAGCTCCATCAACTATTTATCTTGGCTTGAGAAAGCCAAATTGGGAAAATCACTCTATGAACGAGAGGTATTGAGTGGGTAATTTAGAGTTGAGAGCTATAATACACCTTGATCAATAAAATAAGTTTTAACTTACTAACCCATTAGGTGAATACCTATGTAAAGGTTAGACCCCTAGGCTTTTAACCTATTTGATAAAAACAACAAAAATATTACTCGCTTTCTAGTTTTTCGTTAGTTTACATCTATTAATGTTAATTTAGAAGTAGAAAACAAAATCCCTTGTTTGGAAGTGCAATTGAGTTATTCATTTACTCTCATCTAGTGTACACCCTAGTACCCATATTAAACTCCCTATGAAAATCTACCTCGACTCTTGTTGGGTACTATTCTTCCAACGACCGTTTCCACTCACTATTGAGTGCAAATTTAATATGGATCAAGCTACTACGGAATAGTGAATGCTTGATTATCATCTTGGTGCGTATATCGTTTTGATTTGCCATGTGTTGAAAGGTATTCTAGTTGTTCATTAAAGGAATGAAATAAATTTTTGTAACTTGTGGATGAGCATGTACTCGGGAGAAGAGTAATTAGCTACATGGCAATTACACCTACAACAAGTCATAGAAAGATGTTTATATGAGGCCACACAGATAGGCTACCTTCTGTGAGGAAGTTAGAGGTTGCATGATTTCTTATGAGGTTCCTATGAGGATTTTACTTTCTATATAGTGGAGTGTGTGTGTTATGATGTAGGTTCAGATCACTTGAGGGATATGATACGATTATCACAAGGTTGAGTGTGCATTTGGTTTGATAATCTGGGATGCGTTATGGTTGGTAGCATGAGCTTATGAGAAATTCAACTGAGTAATGGTGTGGGATCATGGCAGTTAAGGAGGAGCATCATTATGGGTGGTGGAGATTGGGACACCTAGTTTAGTGCCATATTAGATTCTGGACTCAGGGATGCTTGGGGATTAGCCATGATCTTAGAAGGATGACTTGAGCGGAATTTCTAATTGCGTATCGTATTTCACCTTATTAGTATATGGAGATAATAGAATGACTCAAGTTCGATACTCTTTTGTAGAGGTAGTGAGCAAGGGAAGGATTCACTCGGTTATTTTATTTTAGTGTGTTCATGTGCTAATGGAGCAGTAATCATTTTGCATGATTGGTTACATATTCAGGATTAGGACGGAGTGTGTGACTCTTGAGAATGCTCTAATGGATTCAAGATTCAATGTGTGGTATCTAAGTTTTTAGATTTGTGTATGACTGGAGATTTGATATTTAAGTTGGTTTGTGAAAGGTACTTGTAGCATTTATGCACCATTATCGATCCTGCGAGGCAGTGTTTGAGAGATAAAGGGAATAACTTCAGATTCATAAAAGACTTCTTCAGAACAAGTACTTGAGTTAGAGGTGCTACCAAATGTATAGAAGGGAATAAGTGGCTCACGAGTCTTGGGACGATGAGATTTCATTTTGGGATAATTTGGGACGAGTTTCGATTTAGGTACATAGTATACTTGGGAAGAGCATCATTGCCATGAAGGCGGGTTAACGAATCTTCCGGTCATTTTGAGAGTTGTAGCCTTGTTTCCACCAATTTACTACTCATTTTATGCTTTAAAATTGTTATGTGACTTGTTGGGTAGTTGATTCAGGTTTGGAGAGGATTTGGGATGAGTTGAGACACTTAGTATCAAGGCTGAAAGCTTAAGTTGGAAAGATTGACCAAATGTTGACTTGTATATAATTGGCTTTAGACTGGAGTTTTGATGGTTCTGTTAGCTCTGTCGGGTGATTTTGGAGTTAGGAGTGTGTTCGGATTGTGATTTGGAGGTCCGTAGTGGAATTAGTCTTGAAATGACAATAGTTGAAAATTTAGAAGTTTGACCGATAATGGATTTTGTGGTTATAGGGCTCGGATTGGGGTTCTAGGAGTTGGAGTAGATCTGTGGTGTCATTTGTGACTTGTGTGCAAAATTTGAGATAGATCGGACGTGATTTGATAGGTTCGGCATCGAACGTAGAAGTTAGAAGTTCAAAAGTTCATTAGGCTTGCATCGATGCGCAATCCGTGGTTTTAGTATTGTTTGATGCGATTTGAAGGCTCGACTAAGTTCATATGATATTTTGGGACTTGTTGGTATGTTTGGTTGAGGTCCCAAGGGCCTCAGGTAAGTTTCAGATAGTTAACTGATCAATTTTGGACTTGGTGTTATGGCTGAATATTTTCTAGTGTCTGTATCTGGTTTCCTTATACGTGATTTCGATGAGAAGTCTACGATCGCGTAGGCTTGTTTAGGCAGTGTTTATTTTTACCCTATGCATTCGCAAGTTGCGGTACGCGATCGCGTAGGTCGGCCAGGCAATGAATCTCGAACGTGTGGGCATAGCTCCATTTACGAAGAGGAGAAGAGACAGTTGGTTCTCACCCGGTTGTGCTTCGCGATCGCATGAGGGGAGACGCAATTGAGTAGGCTTGAGGAAGTAGTGGTCTACATTTGCATGGAGGTCTCTGCATTCATGTAAAGTATTTTACTGGGGCAAAATATTTTTTGCTACGTGAACATGGGAGGAGGGTCGCATTCGCAATTAAGGATAACCAGGCAGCAGAGATAAATTTTAAAAATGAGGGTTTGAGCTAATTTTTCATATTTGAGCTAGAGACCTCAAATTTGGGCGATTCTTGAGGGGATTTTCAAGGAGTTTACCGGGGTAAGGGATTGTTACTTAGTTTTTGTTAAATTACATGTATATGCCTTTGACTTCATCATTAGTTAGTGATTTGGGGTGGACAATTGGGGAAAAGGGAGAAAAGTTCTTAGGCCGAAGTTTGAGGTTTTGATCGAGATTTTGGTATCGGATTTGAGTAATTTTGTGTATGGATGGACTCGTGGTCGAATGAGTGTGCAAATTTTGTAATGTTTACTCGATTCTGAGACGTGGGCCTTGGGGATCAGCTTTGGGTTGACTTTTTGATTTTGATTAGAACTTGGTATTTTCTTATGGATTTATTTCTTCAGCTCGTATAGATTGTATCGAAGTTAAGGGTATCTAACTGGACGGGTCAGCCCATTTCCGGACCGGCCTAGACCAATTAAAACTGAAATCGACCCGGACTGGTAGAAGAGGGTCGGGTAGGGATGGGTTATAGGGGTAGGTCGGTTTGTTCAATTCACATTTGAACCACTGGTTAACCGGACCGTTCAAACCTGGTCAACGAACAACATTGTTCATTCGGTTAACCGGCCCGGCCTGGATCGACCCAGACCAGTTTATCTGTAACTATTTCTTTTTTAAATGTAGGCTCAGATTCTGACTATTGGCAATGGCCCATTTCACATAATGGCCGTTGCCCAACCGCTGAATTTCATTTTTAGCCTATTTTTGGGTTTTCTTCAAAAAAAAAAATTAACCCCCCTTTGAAAAATTATAAATACCCCCTCCCCGCATTCCTCCTCTTTACTTCACTCATCTTTCAATTCTCATACTCTCTCATTCTTCAATTTTCACCTATTAAAGTGCAATCAACTATTTGGTTCTTCTTTTTTGGAATTTAATTTATCATAGTATTTATTATTTGAAGTTTGAACAATTGAACTTCAAAATTGAAACAATTTATGTTCCTTCGTGGTAATATTGGAGTTGTGAAGTCATCAAGTGCTTAATTTATTGCTGAATTTGGTGCACTCCTCCAGCTCTTTCTCGTATTTACTATTCTATTTGATTATTTAATTATTTCTAGTATTTAAATTTTTACAATATATTTAATACTTCAAAAAGAGTTTGTAACAAGGTGACTAATCGGAAAAATAAAAAAGAGATAGCACTTTAGCTTCAGCATCTTGTAGTAATTTAAATGCCTCTCCAAATATTCCTGAAACATTACCCGATAATAATATAGATTATGAACAATTCCAAGAAGATTTCAGTATAGAAGATAATGAATTAGAAATGGAAGATGAGATACCACTTACACCTAGTAGTGTTGGAGCTGATAGCAAAGGTGGTGATCGTGGTGCTTGTAGTAGACCACATGTGGTCCCGACTAGTAATCAAAGAAAAAGAAGTAAGGTTTAGAATTTTTTTGATAAAATAGAAGGTACTGATAGAGTTAAATGCAAATTTTGTAATGATACTTTTAAACATAAAATTGGAGGAAAATTAGGAAGGATGATGATAGGCTATAATTACATATTTTAGTAGCTTATTGCACTCAAGTTTATTGCACTTTAATTGAGTTTGAGCTTTAATCACTAGTGTTTTGCACTAATTGTGTTTTTTATGCCGTGTAAGAGTGATTCTGAGCTATGTAAATGTTATGGAATAAATTCAAGCGAATTGGAGATTTGAAGTCTGAGTAAAATCCCAAGGAATTAAGCCAGTATCGTATTTAGGGATCAACGGATGATAGAGCAACAAAATAAAGAATCGAATAGGCATATTGTGCACTGTCTAGTAAAATACACATAATATTTTGCTCAGAACTCCATTTAGGCTCCACAATATATGGTTGGAAATCTAACTCAAAGGATTACAACTTTCATGTTTTAAGTTTTTCCATATTACATACGGAACATGATGAAAAATGCGGTCAAAACCGTGATCGCGGACTGAAATAGTAGACTTGCCAAATATAACGCCCTTACCGCGCCCGGACCACAGTCGCGGACGTCCAGGCCTGGAATCTTGTCCTTTTTTGCATAAGAAAAGGCATAATTATTTGATTCCGACCCTACTTGGTATATATACATAGAAAAATGGCATTTTGGGGGAAGGAGATCGATTTTGGACACAGATTCGACCTAAGGAGGCAGAGACACAATAAGAGCAAGACGGGGAATTCTTCTATGAGTTTGTCCTTCCTCTTCATATGTTTCATTGTTGGTTATGAATTTTAGTATTGTAGTTTTACATACTATTATGAATAGTTAATTTGTTATCTAGGGTTTTGATAGAACATTTTGTAGGATAAATTCTTGTTATATTTTTATATAATTGAGCCACTGGATTTCTCTACTTGTTCAACTATGTGTTTATTGTTGTTGATTCAATGGCCATCGATTGACTGTGCCTGTTTATTATGTGTTTCTTGAGAAAGGATACATATATAGGTGGTTGTTGAACAACGTTACTCCTAACGTATGTGAGAAATCAATACAACGAGTTTAAAGGCAGGTTTAGAAATAACAAAGCCTTGACGTGGTCATAATGATCAGTTAGATAAAGTCAACTAGCATAGTTCAAGAGAGAATTACGACACCCAAGGTGCTCATGATCAATAGAGAAAATATTGGCAAAATTGTAGGGAACATAGCTAGAAGGATTCCGACAATTGGGGAAATTATAACTCTAGACCTACTTAATTTAGTCTCCAATCCTACCGCTTTGTAGTATTTGCTAATTAATTAATTAGAAATATAAAGATCAATCTTTATAATTTAGAAAATTGTTCAAACTTGTCCTCTTAGTGATATTAAATAGATATATCTGAGCCTTAGTTCTCTATGGGATTCGACTCCGGACTTTTAGACCGGATTATATTTGCAGCGATTGCTTATCCTTTTAAAGACATGAGTTGGGCGTGATCAGGGGATTGATACACTTATAGACATATGAGAATTGAGCATCTTATAGTATGGGGATCTGATGGAGATGAAAATCAATGAACTCTCTGCTACTGGAGGTCTTGTGAAATTGGATAAAATGAGGATCGCGAGGAGTTAGCAAAAATAATTGCTTTGGATTGTCTACCTTTTTCTTTTGCTTCTTCATCATATCTTATTATGTATATTCGAAGGATTTACAATCCTTTATTTCAAGATATCCCTAGAAGTAATTGTAGATCTGATATCTTTTGACTTCATGGACA